>JAUCEE010000005.1:2630670-3946006 GCA_033558005.1 Phytophthora taxon juncus | reverse complement strand
CCTAAACCCTAAACCCTAAACCCTAAACCCTAAACCCTAAACCCTAAACCCTAAACCCTAAACCCTAAACCCTAAACCCTAAACCCTAAACCCTAAACCCTAAACCCTAAACCCTAAACCCTAAACCCTAAACCCTAAACCCTAAACCCTAAACCCTAAACCCTAAACCCTAAACCCTAAACCCTAAACCCTAAACCCTAAACCCTAAACCCTAAACCCTAAACCCTAAACCCTAAACCCTAAACCCTAAACCCTAAACCCTAAACCCTAAACCCTAAACCCTAAACCCTAAACCCTAAACCCTAAACCCTAAACCCTAAACCCTAAACCCTAAACCCTAAACCCTAAACCCTAAACCCTAAACCCTAAACCCTAAACCCTAAACCCTAAACCCTAAACCCTAAACCCTAAACCCTAAACCCTAAACCCTAAACCCTAAACCCTAAACCCTAAACCCTAAACCCTAAACCCTAAACCCTAAACCCTAAACCTTAAACCCTAAACCCTAAACCCTAAACCCTAAAACCTAAAGTTTATCGGACGGCTTGGATATAAATGGCATGATGAGCATGGCACACCCAGCACGATCTGCGCGATAACAGCATATATAGTTGCTTAACGCATTTGGCATGAACGCTTCAGCTGCTGTTATAGGGACTCATAGCAAGAACCAGACAAAAGCACTCTTACAATACCAAATGGTCTACTCTAAACTTTGCAACGTCTATGTCCATGTACGGGATCACTTTTTACGTCCACTTCATGGAGCGCTACACATAATCAGCCACATACGAACGCAAAATTCGTCAAAATCTAGCAATTCTTATTGAGGGTTGCCGGTTTTGGTACCGTGTACCAGTTACCGGTTAACCCGAACCGGTTCAATCCGAACCCACGCTGATTACGCCACAGCGGATTACGCTACTATTGATTATGCCACCTGTGGGTACAAGATTGTAGGTACAAGATGGGCATCGACGTGGCGCTCTCTGATTGGCTGAAGTAACTCAGTATCCAGTAATGAATCAAGTAGTGTGTATCCAGTAGGTCTAGAGATAGCAAGAAGGCTTGCGAGCTAAAGATCTCAATCAATCACTTTCGAATCTTCATTCTTCCCCTCAAGTGGTTTCCAGCATCCGCTCCGTGTCTCGCCCAGGGTCCCTCCGCTTCGTCAAGCTTCACGGTGTTCAAGATCATTACCTTCCAATAGGTTATGAGCCCAAGCACCATGTCCTCTGCCCACGATGCCTCCACCAAGGTCTCCGTCGACAAGTTCAACGGAGACAACTGCGCGACGTGGAACCGCTACATGCGTGGCGTGTTCCTGACCAAGTCGGTGTGGCATGTCTTGAACCGGGAGACGACGCCAAGCTTCACGGACTCCCGGGTCAAGGACGACTACGTCAAGTCGAGCAACATCGCGTTTGGACTGATGTTGCTCCACATGGACGCGGACTACCACCATGTGGTCGACGACTGCGAGGAAGCGTGGGTGGCGTGGTCACGCCTGAAGACGCTGTACGGTGGTTCGCAGAAGGCAGGTCGCATCTACTTGAAGCGCTAACTCTTCAGCATGGAGATGTCGGAAGGCGGCAATGTTTTGCATCATTGCAACGAGGTCCTCAACATCAGCGCCAAGCTCAGCAGCATCGGTGCCAAGATGGAGGACGAGGACGTGGCGATCTTCCTGTTGCGCAGCCTTCCCAAGAGCTACGAGAACGTCGTGCTAAACTTGGAAATGAGCAGCGCTGAACTGCGGTCGCAAGACGTCGTGAAGGTGCTCACGAATGAGCACATTAAGCGGCAAGGCGAGAAGACGGCGACGGTGAAGACAGAGAACGCGGCCAAGGCGTTCAACACCGACCGCGAGTCTCGTCAGTGCACGTACTGCGGGAAATTGGGCATGTCATTGACAAGTGCTGGACCAAGCAGAAGGACGAGAATCGGGGCCCAAGACGCGGCGGCAACGGCCGTGGACGCGGGGCCAACAACATCCAATGGAGAAACGACAGCGACGACTACGACTACAACTACGATCGAGTGGCGTTCGCAGTTTCCCTGGAGTGCAGAATTTCGACGGACAAGAATGTGTCCGGGATATGGGCGGTCGACAGCGGCGCAACGCACCACATCTGCAACAACGACAAGGCCAAGTTCGTCAATTTGATCGAGCGAAATGAAGGCGAACTTTCGGTGGCCGATGGTAACAAGACGGCCATCAAGGGTGTGGGGACCATCGTGGAACGAGTGGTTCTGCCCAACAGCGACGAGCGCGAGATCGAGATCAAGAACGCGCTGTACGTGCCGAATATGAGCAAGAATCTGCTCTCGGTGCCGCAGATCAACAAGAGCGGCGAGTTCCAAGTGGTGTTTGACGGCACCGAAATGCACGTTTCGCGCAAGGACTCGAACCAAGTGGTGGCGACGGCGGATCTCGTGGATGGACTCTACTGGTTTCGCACGCCTTAGCGATCGGCGAATGCGGCGACAAGTGGAAGGACGGTCGACCTGCATGCGCGTATGGGTCACGCTCCAGTCGAGGTGCTTCGCAAGATGGTCGGCACCATGATGATCAAGGACGCGAAAGCACCTACCAAGCCAAGTGGACCTAGTGTGTGTCGGGGTTGCCAGCAAGGGAAGATGGTCCAAACGCCATTCCCCAGCAACCGTGACAAGCGTCAGTACGACACGTTCGAGCTACTCCACTTCGACATCTGCGGACCATGGAGACAAACTCGCTTGGCGGCAGCAAGTATTTACTGCTGATCGTGGATGAAGCCAGCGGATGCATGAAGGGTTTCTGTCTGCGTGCCAAGTCGGAGAGTGAAGACTGCATCAAGACGTACATCATGAAGGTGCAGACGCAGTTCGGCAAGAAGGTCAAGTTTGTGCGGCATGACGGAGCTCGTGAGTTTGCAACCAACTCGCTCAAGACCTTCTACGACGACGATGGCATCGAGCAGCAAACCACGGTTCCGTACGCGCACCAGACTAATGGCACAGCAGAGCGAGCCATCCGAACTATCGTCACGATCGGCCGCAGCATGTTGCATCACGCCAAGCTGGACAAGTGTTTCTGGGCTGAGGCGGCGATGACGGCCATCTACGTGAAGAACCGACTACCATCACCCAAGATCCCTAACAAGACTCCGTTCGAGATCGTGTACAAGTCCAAGCCGAGTGTGAAGCACATGCGTGTTTTGGGCTGTCGGACGTGCATCCTGACTCCGAAGGAGAAGCGACTTAAGTGGGATCCCAAGGCTCACGCCGGAATATTTCTGGGCTACGAAGAAGTGTCCAAGGCGTATCGAGTTTTATGACATCGAGGCGGGGCAGGTGGTCACCAGTCGCGATGTCAACTTCGATGAGTCGACCTTTGGACTTTCGCCGCGGATTCTCGATGAAGATGTCGATGACCTGGACTTCGACTTGCTCGACATCGAAAATGACGGACCTCGCCAGACGGAATACAAACAGGCGGGGAAACGCAAGCGTCGCCCAAGTGATGGAGATGAAGTCACTAGAAGACCGCGCACTGTGCGTCATCGGCCTGGATTGGAAGAAGCAAGTGCGCCGGACGACTCCTCTTCGCACCGAGCGGACGCAGACGAAGAAGAAAAGTCTGGAGATCAAGATGAAGAATCGACTCCATCTGGGTTTTGGCGTGCAAGTGCCAACGCAGTCGAAGCAGCAGTGGACTTATCGGAGCCGTCAACATTCCAAGAAGCGGTCAACGGCCCGGACCAACTGCACTGGCGCAAGGCGATGACAGTGTACCTGTTGCATAATAGGCCAGCAAGTTTATTTTTTAATGTATTTTTCCACCTAAAAGATAAGAAATATTATTTTTATTTTTAAAAGAATATTTAGTATTGTTTCTATAAGAAAAAGAATATTTATTATTTTTTTATTAAAATGTTGTTTATTATTTTTTTAAAAAAATAATATATTAACGGACGCGCCCTATTACAGTCCGGCCTTTATTTTATAGTGAAGACTCAAAATGTTGGAACAGCTTGTATTCGGGGCGCGGACTCTATTAGAGGAAAGTTATTCGTCTACCAGGTTGATGTCGTCCAGCGCGTCATCCAGAGCCGAAAGATTCAGCAGGTCTGCATTCTCGTCGTCCTTCGATTCCTCCGCCCACTTTTCGCGGAATCTGGCGCCGTAAACGTCGTGCTTGGCGATAAATCAGTCGCTAGGGTCACGCGCAAAGCCTGCCGCTCAATGCTGTGCATCACAGTCGATTCTTCGGTATCACGCCAAGCACGGCGAACCCATTCACACACAGTGTCGACGCTTGGCATTCGGGGGTTACCAAAGCGGGTGTACTCCACTTGGTCGGACTCCTTCCAGGCGTTGATCTCCACATAGAGCAAATCTTGAAGCTCTTGTAGATGCCGATGTCCCCGGCCTGTAAGTAGGGCGTTTGCCCACCGGGTACAACACACATAGAGATCTTCCTGGAAGCGCACTTCGCCTTGATCACCTTCGAAATATGCGCTCTCATACTGTCCCACACCAGACATTTCCCTTCGCCTTGCGCCACGAGAGGAAAAGCATATCTATCCACTTCTTGAGCAACTCACTATCTACCCAGGCACGAGGCTGTTGAGCCACGTAAAGAGGTCCTGGTTTCTTCTCGAAAGCGGGTTTGGATTTACCTTTCCACACTAAAAGCGGAGGGAGCTTTCTTCCAGTTGCGCTGACAGCGAGCACAACCGTAATTCGCATAGAAGAGAACCCAGTAGAGCGAACCACGACGTGTCGAGCACCGACAAAGTCCAGCGTGGTCTGTCGAGCGTCCTCGAAATACACGGCCGTCTCATCCATGAGAACGGTCCTTTCTAAGTCGATGGAAGGTAGCTGAGCTTGTAGAAACACCATGTAGCGGACGGCTCGGTCCACAAGGGTCTCGTCGCCAAGGACCGTCAGGTTTGTCCGGCGGCGCAGCGATATCTCGAAGCGACGCATAAAGTTCGAGACCCAGTGATCGGATGCTGTAAATGGCGGTGATGCCTCTCGCCCTTCGGCTTCACCTGCGTAGAGAACAAGTGCCATATTGGCCAGCCAGCTGCGCGTTACCTTCTCCTTCTTGGTGCGCTTGGTCACAAATTCCTCATAGAGCAGCTCTTCCAGTGTCTCCGACAAGAGCTTGCGGCCTCCACCAGCTACACGGGCTTGGTGTGGTGCAGCAGCGCGAATTTTCTCGTGCAGTCGCCACCAGCGGCGCACTGCACCACCATCCACACTCCACCCCTGGGACCGAAAGTGCGCAACGGCTCGAGTGGGGACGCCTTCTCCCGCCGTCTCGATCCACTGAATCACCTCTGCTTTCGGCCAATGCTCACTGCTTGCCGCTGCCTGCTAATTTTCCACAATGAAGATGCCACTAACGTGCAGCGGTGAGACTGACAAATATGACTGGACAGCGATCTGCGTCGTTCTATTCGGGAGGGGATTCAATTTTTTAAAGCCGGTCGATAGGTCAATTGAGGGCATTATTCGGGAGGGAGCTTTTATTCGGGCGCGTCCGTTATTTAAGATATTTTAAATAATAATAAGAATTTGATAATACACTTATGTTACTACAAGCTTCTAAATTTTTAGGTGCAGGATTAGCTACTTTAAGATTAATTGGTGCAGGTATCGGTATCGGTAATGTTTTTGGTTCTTTAATTATAGGTATTTCAAGAAATCCTTCTTTACAACAAGAATTAATGAGAACTGCTATTTTAGGTTTCGCTTTAACTGAAGCAATTGCTTTATTCTGTTTAATGATGGCTTTCTTAATTTTATTCGCATTTTAATTAAGATTAAATCCTGTTCAATATAATAAAAAAATATATAAATTTTTACACTTGGTGCTGAGTTAAAGTCGATGCGACTTCGTGGTGTATTTCGTGCTGCCAAACTGCCCAACGGACAACACGCCATCGGTACCAAGTGGGTGTTCAAGATTAGGCGTAAAGCCGACGGATCGATTGAGAAGTACAAGGCGCGCCTCGTGGCCAAGGGCTTTAAGCAGAAGTACGGCATCGACTACGCCGAGACGTTATCGCCCGTGGTCAAGTACGTGACGCTGCGCATGGTTATTGCTATTGCCAAGTATTTCGGCTGGCCTCTGGACCAACTCGACGTGGTGACTGCGTTCCTATATGGCGTCATGAAGGAAGTCGTGTACTGCGTGGTACCGGAAGGGGTTGAGGTGGACGATGACTTCGACTGCCTGGAACTGGTCAAGGCAATCTACGGTCTCAAGCAAGCTTCGCGCGTGTGGAATGAGACGTTCGACGAATTCGTGTGCTCTATCGGCTTCCAAGTTTCGGCCTTCGACTCGTGCCTCTACACCAAGGTTGAAAATGGTCACTGTGTGCTCGTGCTGGTCTACGTGGACGATGTGTTGGTGACGGGAAGTTCACCCGAACTGATCGCACGCACGAAGAAGGATCAAGACGCGCTTCGAAATGACTGACAGCGGAAAGTGCACGTTTGTTCTTGGGATCGAGCTGGTGGATGGCCCGGTAGCAGCGTAACCATGTGCCAGCGACGCTATATCGATGACATTCTCAAGCGCTTCGGCATGGACGCGTGCAAGGCTGTGCTGAGCCCCGTCGACATGAGCTCTCGACTGGTTCCAAGCGACGCTGCAACCAAGGTGAACGCTCCATTTTGCGAAGCTGTTGGTGCTCTAATGCATCTGATGACTGCCACGCGCCCGGACATCGCGTACGCTGTGGGCTATGTGTCGCGCTTCATGGAGAATCCCCAAAAGGAACACTGGGTTGCGGTCAAGCGTATCTTTCGCTACCTCCAAGGCACCAAGACGCATGGGATCTGCTACAAGCCGGGCAACAAGATCGACTTCGTGGGTACTCCGACGCGGATTGGGCTGGTGACCTCACGGACCGCAAGTCGACTTCCGGCTACACGTTCATGCTGATGGGTGCGCCAGTGAGCTGGGGAAGCAAGAAGCAGTCAAGTGTTTCACTGTCTACGAGCGAGGCGGACTAGATTGCGCTCAGCCTGGCTATTCAAGAGGGCAAGTGGGTTCATCGCCTGCTGTGCGAGATTTTGGTGGCCGCCAACGAGACTGGACCTGAACTCAAGATCCGCGAAGACAACCAGTCGTGCATTAAAATGACGAAGAACCCAGTAAACCATGGTCGCGCCAAGCACATCGACATCAAGTACCATCACATCCGTGATGAGGTCAAGCGCGGCGAAGTCAAGCTCGAGTACTGCGAGACTTCAATCATGCTCGCGGACATCATGACCAAGGCACTGCCAGGACCGCGCCACATGGATCTGACGGCGTCCCTCGGAATCCACGCATGTTCGCATTGAGGGGGCGTATTGAGGGTTGCCGGGTTTTGATACCGTGTACCAGTTACCGGTTAACCCGAACCGGTTCAATCCGAACCCACGCTGATTACGCCACAGCGGAATTACGCCACTGTTGATTATGCCACCTGTACGCCACTGTCGATTATGCCACCTATGGGTACAAGATTGTAGGTACAAGATGGGCATCGACGTGGCGCTCTCTGATTGGCTGAAGTAACGCAGTATCCAGTAAAGAATCAGGTAGTGTGTATCCAGTAGGTCTAGAGATAGCAAGAAGGCTTGCGAGCTAAAGACCTCAATCAATCACTTTCGAATCTTCATTCTTCCCCTCAAGTGGTTTCCAGCATCCGCTCCGTTCTCGCCCAGAGTGCTGCCTTCTCTCCGCTTCGTCAAGCTTCACGGTGTTCAAGATCCATACCTTCCAATAACACGTCCAAAATTTGTAGGCACACTTCCCACCAACAACACTCCCCGAGTCCGCGAAGACTCGTGGAGCTTGTCGGGCAAATCGAACCTGAAGGCCCAGGATCTTGCCCTTACACCGGGTTGGCTGTTTCCACTGTGTACCGTGGTTACTAGAGGCCACCGACAAAGCCCAGCACCTCTAGCCACGAGCGACGGCTAGGATGCTCTACACACGCAAATATACCCCGCAGTCCCACAGAAGGATGGGTACCAGTCAGTCACGGCTTGATACGGGGGTGCCGAAGCTTCAGCTCCGGCGGTAAGAGTCGACGGGAGTGCGCTCTCGCTCCTCCGGTCACTGGCGACAACTCGCCACACAATCCTAATACACACGGCCACTATCACTGTCTCTCGGCCCTGCCAGGATGAACACTCGCTACACTAGTAGGCGTGCTCACCGACAGACATAATCCTTCCTACCGGGCTTGACACAGACACTACGTGTACTTACCGATAGCCGGACTTCACCCTTGGTTGGGAGGAAAAGCTGTTCTGTATTAGTGCCCGATGGGCATTAGTTTCTCATCTAGAGTTTCCTATAGTCTTATACAAATGTCTAATATAAACGCGTCCGTTTTGGATCCTCCCTTGTCCGTTGCGATATTTAGTCATCGTAACCACCGATGACTTAAAGGTCACGTCGAAGACTCAAGACTCAAACCGTCGCCGAATACTCGGCTAAGTACGGATCTTGACCGGGGGTTTCGGCAATAGTGTCATGTCACTCGATGGGTTGACTCTGAGACATCGGAACCAGTGGATATTAGCCAATCAATGGCCAGGGAATCCTTCAACCCATATCCCGGCAACTTGTCACCGTTTGGAACTTCGGCGGCAACCGGCAAGTCCGTTCCCAGCTGAGTATCAACACCACACCACACCCAGCACGATCTGCGCCATAGCAGCACATACAGTCGCTTGACGCATTAGCATGAACGCTTCAGCTGCTGTTATAGGGACTCATAGCAAGAACCAGACAAAAGCACTCTTACAATACCAAATGGTCTACTCTAAACTTTGCAACGTCGATGTCCATGTACGGGATCACTTTTTACGTCCACTTCATGGAGCGCTACCCATAATCAGCCTCACACAAACGCAAAATTCGTCAAAATCTAGCAATTATATCGCCACCAGGGCTCTCCCCAAGCAGAGCTCCGTTTTCCCCGACTATGCTTTCCTACTACTGATTATAAAAAGCACTTTTTAAAAGTAACCTATATGTACCCATGTGTAACCTTACTGTAACCTACAGTAACCTCAATCCTGCCCTTTCGGCGAATCACTGCCTGTACGAGCCCGCACATGTATTCACCCGAGGATGCACGTGGTGGGAAGAACCACGATTGCCACATGTACTCGTCAATATAACTGTCCAGGTAGTCCTTGCTCATGCCACGCATGGCCTTGATGTGCCACTTAATATGCATCTCCCACAGCCCTTCGATGGTATTGGTGTGGGTGCCAGTCACGGGATCGACGAAGTTAAGCGTGTGGTTCACCCAACTATGCTCGTAATGCATGCTCGCCAGCATGCGGTTGTTAGCTAGGGTGTGTTCACGAGTGCCTCGATTAGCCACATAGGTAGCAAACATGTCGGAATGAATACGTGTGCTACTATACAAAACAAATTAGCGACAAGGATAAATTGACAGCCAAAAGTTGCACGTTCTGAGGCTTGATGAACTTTTTATATAATGGGCAACGGCGTTGCTTTGGTGCGCTTGTCGTACACAATGCGGCCAAACCACTGCTTCGTCGTCCTGTCCACGCCGCCGAATAGCCAGAATTCCTTGTACTGCTTCCCACGCCCGTACTTGGACTTCTTTTCAGGCTTTGTCTCGTCAATCTCGACGATGTGACCTTCTCCACCAATCTAAACACCTAGACAATTAGATAGCGCACATTTGGGCAGAATAAGATCATGCAGTACCCTAATTTCGCCGTTTAAGAGCTCCTTTGAGCACAGCACACGGCACGCGGCGTACCAGTCGGAGACAGTGTTCTCGCTGCCTTAGCCATATGAGCAGCTTGGGGGTGTGATGCCCGCATGCACAAAGCAAACATCAGGCGCAGGGCTTGGGAAAGCGTGAGCTTCATCTTCAACCATGAGTTCACGAAGATGCTCTGTTGCTCTTGCTTTCAACCAAGCACAAACCATGAGTTCACGAAGATGCTGTGTGCTCTTGCTTTCCATTGGCGTGGCGCTTCTTCTTGCAGCAGCGCCAGTAACGCTCTCGAGCGTTGAACCTCATCGGCTCAGCGCACTGCGGGCAGAGCATGGTCTGCTCCAGCAGGCCCACATTCATCGCCTATGCGGCCGCCTTGATCTCGTCCGTCGTAGCCTCCATGACAGCGTCGAAGTCAAAGCGGTGAAGGTGCAGTAGGTTGTAGTTGTGAGCCATGACGGCTTTCTTTTGAAATGAGGCAGAGACTGTTCGAAAAATGGAGCTGCGAGATACTGTGACTAGGAAACTGTATGTAAGGCTGGGTGGTCGGCGAACGCAATGCGCGCGAAAAACGGAGCTTCGAGGCGCTTCGAAAAATCCTTGGCGCGAACACGTCGTGTTGTTTGCGTTTCCAGCGTGCAAAACATCTGAGTCTGATTCGGTCCAGTTCTGAACTACAAAAAAAAGCACTTTTATTTTTGCTTTTTCGGAGAAAACGGAGCTCTGCTTGGGGAGAGCCCGTCTCTGCCAATGCAGGACACGTTATTCACGCATGCATGCGTTAACAGAATTTTTGTATCGACCAGTATATTGTCGAGAAATCGTTGGGAGCAAAGAAAACTGTTAAGGCTATGCGTTGCGAAGTGCGGACTTGGAATGATTTCATGACTCTCTTACTAACAAACTCATTGCGAGATAAAAGCGGTGGTAGGACTACGATTATGGGGTAGGAGAAAATTATTCCAAAACGGCCTCTGATTGGTCTGAAATGATTTTCATTAAAACGGTGTGCGAGTGGTGTGCACTCCCGCCTCGAGGAGACGACAATGAGCCGGATGCGCGACGACGAGGACGAGGAGCTGGACGAGAGCTTCCAGCACGCGGACATCCCCAACACGTTCCGCGAGCTGCGCGCCTGCATGACGTGCTCGCTCATCAAGACGTTCACCCAGTTCTACGACACCGGCTGCGAGAACTGCGCCTTCCTGCAGATGGCCGACAACCGCCAGCGCGTGGCCGAGTGCACATCCGCCTACTTCGAAGGGTGCGTGCGCGTCTTCCATCGCCCCACAGTGGCATGTGCCTGACGGAGTGTGTGTTGTTGACTCTAGCATGATCGCCATGATGCAGCCCAAGGAGAGCTGGGTGGCCAAGTGGCAGCGTATCGGTGGGTAACTAAGCAAACGGACGTGCTATCTGAGGCAAGGGGCTGATGAGGCTGTATTTCTCGGCGTGTGTTTTCTTTATTGGTGCAGTTCGCCTGATTCCAGGTATCTACGCGGTGTCTGTATCAGGGGAGCTGCCAGACTCGATCAAGCGATTCCTCGAGGACCGGAACATCCCTTACCGCGTGCAAAACTAGCTCCTCGAGGTTCGGAAACGGACTCGGCTCAGACGTCAGTTGCTAGGAATATCTGAATGCACAGGTGAACAATGCTCAGCTTGCCATCGTATTTGTCTCGGTCGCCTAGCTGGTCGAAACAAGCAGCAGACCAAGACACACACACAAGCTATCTCGTTTTCTTTGCGAGATACTTAGGCTCTAACAGTGTTTGTCTAGCCGTAGTATACAATTAATTCTTGGTCAATGATGAGGGGCGTCGAAAGCCGAAAGACTTTCTCGGAGCCTGTAGGCCGCTCGACTCTACGGGCTTAAGAATTGAGCTTGTCCTTGGACCTAGGCCACTGCTCACCTTTGATGGACTCGGTGTAGCAAGAAAACTCCTTCTCTGCAACAGAGATCGTGTTGGCTTTGGTACTTCTGACGGAGCACCCAAGCCAGATGGGGTTGGCTTGGCCAACGAAGAATCTTGAAACGCCACTGACTGTGAAGACATGATCGAGCGGGGTCGCATAAGTGAAGTAGGAGGCTTGACGATACTGCTGGGGGCTGCAATCGACTTCCGTTCCAATAGCTTTGTTTTAGATGGCGGGGGAAAGGGAACTGATTGCAAATTTTTCGATGGAGTGGCCACCTTGGGGGCGGGGATCGGAGATGTCTCGGCAATCTTAGATTTACGCTGATTTGGTAGACTTGGATCGATGGCTTGAAGCCCGCTTTCGCCATCAGGTTTTGATGAGGGACTTGACTCCAACTCTGTCATTCCAATAGGTGCACTGGGAACGCGTCTGAAAAGGGAGGAAGCTGCACTACCTCTTGGATTGATAGTTCTCCGCTTGGGAGCCGGATACTTGAAGGGGATCACAAGATCAAAGTCTTCGTCATCGTCGTCAGAAAGTTCGGCTGCCAAAATATCTTCAGGGCTGGCATTAGCCATGATTAAGTCGTATGTACTCCTGTTAGCCAGGTGACTGCTACAGCTTACAATTTCCTTCGAACCGGCCGGTAAAGACACATCATGGAACCAATCATCACTGAGAGGATCATCGCCTACCAGCGCATGAAAAACGAGGTCTGCGTCGTCGTGACTCGCTTCATACACTGCCTGGGACAGCTCGTCTATCGGGGCAACAAGAGTTTGTTTCAGTTCACAATACTTTCCGACTCCAAACTGCTGTAGGTACGCAATACCGCTAGATTCGTAAGAAACAGGGATCTGCTTCAGTTTGCCTTGTCCAAGACGCTCAGCACGAGTTAAAGGTTCATCGCTGCCAAGATGTTCACTTACATCATCAGCGCCAGGATCGACTGGTGTTGTTTCGCTTGCTAATTCGACTAATGTCGTCATGAATTTTTTGGGCATTTCGGGTAATAACTCATCCACAGGATCAAACACGTCTTCCAGACCACCAAGAAGCGCTATTTCGCCGTTTTCGCTTCCAGACGTAGCTTCTGATTCCGTATATCGTTTTTCGAAGCCATTCCACGGTTCTGAAGGGCTAGGATAACGTCTATCTTGTGCACCATGAAGTTTAGTGCTTGAAGTTGCAGTATTGACAACGTCGAACGCTGCCGAGTCATCTGTAGTCATCCGGAGGTCAATCGGAATACGATCTTGCTTCATATTTGTTTCGTTCGTTCTGATAGATTGGTCATCTTGCAAATGGATACCTTGCAAAGAATACTGCATCGTAGCAGTGAAACTGGCAAAAGCATCACCATTCAAATCAGCTTGAGTTGGCCGACTTAAACATTGATTAGCAGCATGTGTGGGCTTGACATCCGCACGAACAGCATCTGGAGCTGAAGCTGGATCTACCTCAGCACCGACATTCACGTCGTCAAGATTCACACAAACGTCGTCTGCAGCTTGATCAGAATCTACCTCAGCACCGACTTCCACGTCGTCGACTTTAACGTCGTCGGATTCCACACCAACGTCATCTGCAGCTTGATCAGCTTCGTCATCGGCATCAACTCCCACGTCGTCGACTTCCACGTCGTCGGATTCCACACCAACGTCATCTGCAGCTTGATCAGCATCGTCATCGGCATCAACTCCCACGTCGTCGACTTCCACGTCGTCGGATTCCACACCAACGTCGTCTGCAGCTTGGTCAGCATCGTCATCGGCATCAACTCCCACGTCGTCGACTTCCACGTCCTCCTGTTCCACACCAACGTCATCTGCAGCTTGGTCAGCTTCGTCATCGGCATCAACTCCCACGTCGTCGACTTCCACGTCGTCGGATTCCACACCAACGTCATCTGCAGTTAGATCAGCATCGTCATCGGCATCAACTCCCACGTCGTCGACTTCCACGTCGTCGGATTCCACACCAACGTCGTCTGCAGCTTGGTCAGCATCGTCATCGGCATCAACTCCCACGTCGTCGACTTCCACGTCCTCCTGTTCCACACCAACGTCATCTGCAGCTTGATCAGCTTCGTCATCGGCATCAACTCCCACGTCGTCGACTTCCACGTCGTCGGATTCCACACCAACGTCATCTGCAGCTTGATCAGCATCGTCATCGGCATCAACTCCCACGTCGTCGACTTCCACGTCGTCGGATTCCACATCAACGTCGTCTGCAGCTTGGTCAGCATCGTCATCGGCATCAACTCCCACGTCGTCGACTTCCACGTCCTCCTGTTCCACACCAACGTCGTCTGCAGCTTGGTCAGCATCGTCATCGGCATCAACTCCCACGTCGTCGACTTCCACGTCGTCGGATTCCACACCAACGTCGTCTGCAACTTGATTAGCATCTTCCTCGGCACCGACTTCCACGTCGTTGACTTCAACGTCGTCAGATTCCACACCAATGTTATCTGCAGTTAGATCAGCATCTATCTCAGCACCGACTCCGACGTCGTCAAGTTTAACGTCCTCTGGTTCCACACTAACGTTGTACAAAGCTGGATCAGTATATAGCTTGGCACCAACTTCAATGTCGTTAACTTTCGCGTTGTCAGCACCTGTAGGAATAGGGTCTGAAGCTGCAACAGTATCTACCACAGCACCAACTTCCATGGCACCGTCATCCACGTCATCAGCCACTGTACGAACAGCATCTGGAGCTGGGTCAGTATCTAGCTCGGCACCGACTTCCACGTCGTCAACATTCACACGAGCTTGGTCCGTCGCTAGATTACGTGGTGCTTCTCTGTCGATAGTGCTATCTTGATTGGTATTGTTTATGTTTTCACTCAAAAGTGGGCAGTCATTCCCGTGGTTTGAGGTATTCACATTTTTATCTGTTGTGTTTTTATCTGCTGTGTCTCCATTGGCATCATCGTCATCAACAGTGTTAGCTGCGATTATTTTACAAGTTTTTGCCCAAACATCAGGAGCTTCTTGAAGTAACTCCAGCGCATCCGTCCGCCACATAATCCATGCTCTGTCAAGCCCTCCACCAGATATCTGGAGCCAATTGCCGCTGCGGACGGTTACTTCCAACGTTTCGCCGCGACTTAGCAAGCCCGTCGTCTGCGCCTCCTTCGACGGAGATTCTCTAATTGCCACTTGAGCTTCCTCCGGCAACGCCTCATTTAATTCGTAAAATGAATGGGAAGCTGCATGGAAACAATAAGCAAATTGGTGTTAATACAGCATCCCTGTACTAGCAAAATCCCATCCTGTAAATGCCACGTACTGCAGCATTGTGCATGCTTGAGCCTGGTACACACGATCTGAAGGCTGTTCTTATTTATCCAGACGCTTGCTAGCTCTGGATGGAAGAGCCGGAATCTGCTTCCTCGTTCCTCCAACGTGCAGTATAGAAAGTCGATGCTCGGCACTGCTCCGAGACTCCGTGCTGTCTCGTCGGGTCCGTCGAAGAGCAGAGCGCCTGGGTCCGTCACCTCGCAGCAACCAGTAAAGTCCGTCTCCTCCCAGGGCGTCACCAGCGCCATCCCATCGGGCAGCTCGGCCATCATGAACCCCCCTTCCGTCTCGCCCGACGCCGAGTCCAGATACGCCACTTGCAGCCACGAGACGGGGCCGGCCGCGGCGTCATCGCTGGGCACTTGGAACGCTGGCGAGCACGCAGCGATAGCGCGACCCTGCGAGATTCGAGCGCGCTCCTCTGCGCTGCTGTCCGGCGCCGCGCGGATTCGCAGCTCCGCCTGCGACGGCAGACTCGGATGCACGCAGTACCAGCGCATGTCGTTCCGAGCGAATTTGCTGTCAGGCGGCAGAAAGTGAAGATGCGCTCTGATTGGTCAAAAACACCCTTACAAAATCAAGCCGAGAGCATGGCGGACCCTGTTTGCAAGACCCTCTCCATTTTCGTACGGGTAGGCGTATCCCTCTCTGCTCAACGAAATTCCAGTTCGGCGCTGTTCTAATATGTCGCAGTTATTCGTAGGCCGGTAGTGATGGCGAATCAGGTCCATCAGGGTTTACAATTTCCAGGTGCGTCATGGTGCTCGTCTAACCAGCTCCTGACTCCATTTTGGTGCGCAGGTCACGCAGCAACGACTAAGTTGTGAACGCCATTGGCCCCACAGAGGTACCTGTCCGCTTCAATTGCTAGCACCTCATCCGAGCCGGCATCATCTCTCTTCGGAGACCGGACCGGAATCCAGCAAGCGAATTGTTCCGGCAAGCTCCCCCATCACCAGCAGCCAGTACACCACTTCCTTCTCCATTTCCTCCTCGGATTTTTTAAGCACCATCGCCAGGCAAACTTATTCATGAACTCCTGGCATGCCAATGGATGAGCGTTTTGCTTTAACTTAGCACGTCGTAAACTGCTTCTTTTGCTGATATCCCGGACACAACAGAAAGTCTGGAAGCGTTGTAGGCCCAGAAGATATGAAAGTCAATAACATCAAAGTCGCTTTCGGGTGTGTTCCACAATTTGATAGGGTACCGATGTTATGGTACATCTCTTGCTGCCCAAATCGGCAGGTTGACAGCATTCGCGCCGACGATGGCACCTCCAGGTCACCTGCTGACGTTCAAGGGCCACCGCGACTCGGTGAACACTCTGCTGTGTGAGGAGTCCGTGCACCCGAATGTGCTGGCGTCTGGCAGTGACGACGGCACGTGCAGGCTGTGGGACGTCCGCACCACGCGAGTGATTAAGTGTCTGAACGTCAAGAAGGCGCTGGGCGCCGTCGACGAGGATGAAAGCGCCGTCAACTCGCTGGCGTTCGGCAAGGCCTCGGCCGGCGCTGAGCGCGCGTACATCTACGTCGCAGCGGGCAACAAGGTGCTGACGTTTGACGTGCGGCAGCCGGCGCTGATCGTGGACTGCGCAGACCGAGAAGTGTTCCAGCAGAACGAGGACGAGATCAACGTGCTGTCGCGACACCCAGGCAAACAGGGCAAGTTCCTGTCCGCGCCGGACGACACAGGCGACATATGCGTGTTCGACCTGGAGAGCCACCGTTTGTTCAAGACGCTGCGCGGCCAGCACACGAACATTTGCAGCGTTGCGCCCTTCCGCCCGAATGCCCCATGGGACCTCGTGTCGGGAGGGATGGACGGCCAGCTTCTCTTTTGGGATTTCTCTCGGGGCCGCGTGAAGTTTAGCATTGACCTTAACACTGGCGTTAATGGACTTGGCAATGCTGCGGCTGTCGAAGGAGAGGGCGGCGCCCAGCAAATGTTCAATCCGCCGCTGGTGCACTCGCTGGCGTTCGCACCCAACGGCAAGTCGTTCGCGGCTGGACTAGGAGATGCTAGCATCGCGGTTGTTGATTTCGGCTCCAAGCAGATTGTGCGCCGACTGAAGCACCACGGCGCGATGGTCTCACAGGTGCACTTCCCGGCGTTCCGCCCACTAGACCGACTGGTGTCCACGGCTAATGATGCAAAGGTGTGTCTATGGGATTACGAGGCAGCGCTCTCGCTCGAAGCGGCGAGCGGTGGAGAAGAGGATGACCCCATGGCGCCGAATCCTTTTGTAGTGGCCGAGTTCGCTCTGAGGAATAGCCCGAACGCGGTCACGACCGTGGCGCAGCAGAATCTCGTCGTAGTCGCCGACTTGTCCAAGGATATTGCGGCGTATTCCATGCTGTAGGCAGCGCGGTAGACGGCAGGTGGATCATAATTTAGAGATGCATTCTCCCGGAGTCGGCCAGTTGGTGCCCCCATTCGTGGGCGTGTTCCTTCGTATCAATTACCAGTCGGGTGTAAGCCTTTTCACAGCAGCAACCATGCCAGGGAGTTGCTGTAAGATCGGCGTGCGCTTTGCCGACTCGGTCCGCTGTCGGTAGACGATTACTCCCGCGATTGCGCTCGGATGAACACACGTACGATTTGCGCATGCAAGCGCTTGCTGTGGTGGTCGAAGCACTCATCGCGCGGTGACGGCCCGCCGCGTCTTTGGCGGGCATAGAGGTTTAACGGATTGTGTGACTGCAACTGTAGTCACGCGCGCAGACGCCGCGGTGCCGGCGGCCGCGGCAGTCCTGCTCCGCCGGCCAAGCTCCACCGGCGAAGCTTCACCAGCACCGCGAACATGAAGAAGATGCCGGACGAAGCTCGGCCGGCGCCGCGGGAAGCCCAATCTCGAGATCACTACCGGGCGCAAGCCTTCCCCAGGCGACGGTCTTATCCGTGAGGTGGTAAGCCGTCTGGTATCAGATAACTCAACGCGGCCTAGGCCAAGCGATCCCCGGCTCCGGAAAGCGTCTGCTCCAAGAGCACCAAGGTGGCCGGGCGACGGCACAACCGGCAAAGCCTGTTTCGCTCTCCGCTGTGAGGGCGCCCTGGAGCTCGCCGACTGGAGCCACACATTCGTCCCCTGCTGCTTTCATGCATTTCCTCCATCTTCCGCCCCGTGCGAAAGCCCAGGCGCGGAGGTACAAGCCGTCCAGCCGCGTGCACGCTGGCGAAGCGGCGAAGAAGCTGGCGCACGGGCGGCCTCAACGAAGTGGCCGTCGCGCATTGCGCGGCTGTAGTTTGTCACGCGCAATGTAGCGCTGCCGCACCGAAGCCATGCCTGCGTAGTGCGAGCCGCAACTGCGAGCGGCAACGCGGCCGTCTCTACAGTCTCTGCAATCACCTCGAACGGAAAGCCTGCTTCTCGGCCAGCGAGAGTGCCACATTGCTGCTGCCTAATGCTTGAGCACGCGTCGCCCGCTTGCAAACGCGCTGGTCAGCGTTGCGTACAACGGCGACAAGTGGTGGCTGCCGCCGCCCGGCGTATCGCCGCCGCCTGTTGACGCCGGGGCCGGTCATCTGCTCGCCGGTTGCGCCTCCCTCATTCACGGCGGGGCCAACGCTGCCATGCCGCGGTGCCGATCCCGAAGATCGCTGGCAGTCCCTTTCGACGGGACAATGCTGAGCTGACCTTCTTATCCAGCGCCTCGGCGGCGGCGCCTTTCGGTGACGTGCGCGTCCAATATGGCGAAATCGCCTGGTTTCTGCGGGGCGAGCGTCACGAGAGTGGAGAAGAGCGGTCACTGTTGGCGCCCCACATGGCAGCTCGACAATCAAGACGCTGGCGCCGACACACCCACTTCCATCAGGATCCTCGCGGCCCCAACCTGCTGGGCTGCCGAGCGCCGGTCAGGCGCGGCCGGCGACTTCACCGAATTAGGTGACCCCATCCGGCGAGATGCATCGGCCGACCGGGCCTCGTAGCCGGACGACACCTGGCCGCCGCCATCACGCAGTGGTGAGCACCGTGTCAGATGCCGCAGCGCCAGCGGCGGACCAGACGTCGGGCGCGTGCAGTGTGAACCCGCGCGCACGGAGTTTCTCAGCCCGGCGGCGGCGCCTCTGGCACCCAGGGCAAAGTGCAGGGCGGACCCATCGTGGTGGCAAGACCCGCTTGCCGTGTCTCGCTGAGCTGGGCCTGCATGTGGATGAAGTTGCCGCTGAAGTTGCTAGCGGAGATTAACCAATGGGCGGCCGCCGAGATCTTTTGCGCCAATCGGGGCGCCGCGGCCGGCGCGCGGCTTTGGGCCCGGATTTGTAACCGCTGCCTTCCGCATAATCCGGCTCATTCACGCGACTGGCTGGTCTGCGCCGCCCGTGCCGTGGCCATCTTCACTTTTGGATTTCCCCGGAGCGGAGCAAGAGAACACAGAACAGAGAGGAGCACAATGCAGCTGAAGCCGGCCATGGACAAGCAGACGTCGCGCCGCCTCGTGAAGGTGACCAACTACGCGCTGGTGCAGGTGCTCAAGGCCACGGTGGCGCGCCTGCGCAAGGTCGAGATGGAGCTGGGCGACCTGGAGCTGGCGCTCGAGGACGAGCAGGAGGAGGTCGAGTCCTACAGCGACGACATCGACGACTGTCACGACCGCATCGAGGACATCGACGAGTTCGTGCGCGAGCTCGAGGCCGGCAACGTGCGCACCGTGAGCGACGTGGCGGCCGCGCTGGCCGAGATGTACGAGGAGCGCCAGGAGGAGCAGAAGCTGCTTAAGGTGCTGGGCGACGCGCGCGCGAGCCACGAGCAGCAGTTCCAGCAGCTCCAGAGCCAGTCCGCCACTCTTAAGAAGGAGCGACTGCTGCTGGTCAAGACGCGCTTCGAGATCTGCTGCCTCTTCCGCCGCAACGGCGTCTTCGAGCTCGTGCGACGGAGGCTCGCGGTCTTCAACCCCAAGCTGCTGTGAGCCGCGCGGGCGTGGCCGACTACTATTTATTAGCACACTAGTACTATGGAAATACGAACTTAATACCATATTTGCCACACACACGCACAGCGCTTCTACCTTTCCTGCATTGGGCTGATTTGTCAAGCGCTCCAGCCCCAGATATTCTGCCTTCGGTCCGGAGGTGGCTGGCCATCGCAGCTGTGGCTTCGGTGTGCCATCACGTGTTTGCGTCTCAAATCGAGAGATCCCCGCAGGATCGCCGACGCGATGTTGCCGCCGCCTAGAAAGACCGCAGGCCGGCCTAGACAAGACACCACCCAGCCATCTTTTGATGCGTTATTCGGCGACTCCACATCGCTTGATACATCGATCCAGACTCGGGATGACCGCGCGGATTTGGACGAGACTCGGGATCATCACTTGGTGGTGTTTTCCGCCGCAGCTGTCGTCTTCCCGTCTCGCTCGCAGAGAGCGCGATTTGCCGACTGGGCAGATCAGAGAGTGTATCCATGATCCTGCGCGCGGCTGGTCCGAGCGGCGAGCAGTGCGGGGATCTCCCGCAAGGCTCGGCCTCTTCCCGTGGAAGTTCTCGGCAGCGGCGGCCACAAGTCGTGGACTCAGCACGCGCCGCTGCTTCTGCGTCAACGTCGCCGAGCCTGCCGCGATAAGTAGTAGAGGCGAGCCGTGCCGTTCCGCCGCCTGCGCGAGTGAAACGCCAGCGATGTAGCCATCTTCGAGCCGCGGCGCGCTTTTGTCGTCGACATTGAACAATGTGCCAGGAATTGTAACACCCAAGGCAAACTACCGTAGCGGACTCAATTCTTGTTCCACAAGACCATTTAAGGGCTCTATAGATAGCTGAGCGTGTCAACAAGGTAAATAGCATCAGACAAGAAGGGCATTGCACTACTCAGTTCTCAAAAAATGGCATCTAAGCACGAGTACACCCCCGGAGAGAAGCTGATGATTGTGAACGCGCACAGGTTTTTCGAAGAGCAGAAAGCTGAGGGTCTTTTTAGAGGACAGAGGACTAGAGAACTCGTTGCTGCATGTTTGAAGTGCCACGCCAACACAGTCGACGCAGTGATGAGGGTGGAGCGCGAGTACCCAGGCACCAACTTTCGAGGTCAGTTCGGAGCATGCATATTATAACTGCAACATGACTGTTAGCTCTGACATTTTTTATATTTGTACAAAGCCTCTTGAGAACAATAGAGGGCGAGAGCGTGGTTATGAGCTTTGTAATGCTGTAGCACTTTTGGTGTACAATAGAGCAGCGAAAAGGAATACTCTACTGTGTCTTGCAAAGCTTAATCCCCCGACACCGATATATGCAGCCAACACCATTGCTACGTCGCACGGTCACCTACTGTACTACACCCCCCCATATCACCCAACACTCCAGCCGATCGAGTTGATATGGGGGCTTGTAAAAAACAGAATCGCTATGGATCCTCCCAAAAATGGAAGTGACGCTGTGGCCAAAGTGTTGGTACAGCTTGCTGCTATTCAGCCGGCTGAATGGCTGGCGAGGTTTCGACATGTACAGAAGATCGAGGACAAATACATTGAAGCTCGCAACAATTATTATACAAATTTATGTGACAGACATCAAGTTTAAATGGGATAGACAATTTTTTCTTCTTTGATCAGATTTTCAAGACTCTATCCACAATCGAGCAGCTCTGTTTTGCTCAACCCGATTCCCTAAAGTTGCTGCGTTTGGAGTGGCTGTTCTCAAGCGGCTATAGCTTCCAAACGGCTTTGAATTGACTGAAACTGACCTCAGAATCGAAATCTAAATGCCCGATCGCACCCTATATCTAAATGTCGACATAGGTTTTCCTATAATTAGTACCACCGACATTCTGGCACATTGTTCAATGTCGACGACAATAACGCCTCCCCGAAGCGGCGGGGGCTCGACCGCCACGCGAAACCCCACTTGGCCGCCGCTCTCGGCACCAGTGCAGGCTCCAGGACGCCATGACCACGGTCAACCTCATACCACGGTGCGCTTGCTGCCTACTTGGCCCCATGCGCCGATAACACGTCACTCACTGCCTCCTCGGTCTGCGCCACAGCCACATCTTCGGGCTCAAGACGGATGTCCACTCGAACGCGGCGTTCGTCGACGACCAGACCATCGCGTATCCTGCCGGCCACCACATCGTCGTGTGCTCTCTGGACGACAAGCGCCAGAAGTTCATTGCAGGCACCGAGGCCTCCGAAGGCGTCACCGCCACGGCGCTGGCCCCAAGCCGCCGGTTCTTGGCGGTCGCCGAACGCAGCGAGCGAGCGCTCGTGAGTATCTTCGACCTCAAGACGCTCAAGAAGCGCAAGGTGCTGAGCTCCGCTGATGCGCAGGCCAGAAGCTACGTCAGCATGGCCTTCAGCGCGGACAACCAATTGCTGCTCACGCAAGGAGGCGCTCCAGACTGGATGCTGACGTGTTGGAATTGGTCAAAGGGCAAGCCAGTAGCGAGTGTCAAGGCACCGCTGCATGTTATGGCACCCCACGCGTCCCCAAGCTCGGCGATGTTGGCGTTGGCAGGCCAGTCGACGCTGCACGCGATAAACGGCAGTATGGCTCACTTGAGCTCGGCACCGTCAGATGCCAACCTCCTAGGGTCTGGGGCAAATAACTCTGGTGCCGCTGCGGCAGCACCGCCGCAAGTCTCAGCCTGTTCATTCAGCGATGTGGACGCTGGATTAGTGTGCGTCACAGGCGCCGGACTTGTGCGCTTCTTTCGGGTGCTAGAGACAGCATTTCGTCCGTTACCCAGTCCGCGCTTGGAAACTCACGTCTTCCTAGCCCACGCATGGCTAAAGCAGCGCGACGACTACCTGGTTGCTGGTTCTGCTGCAGGAGATCTTATGCTTTTTCACGGAGGTGAGTTCGTGACGCGCCTCAGTGCTTCTCCAGGACCTGGCAGAGCTGTACACAGCTTAACTGCAACTACGAAAGGACTTCTTTGTGGGCTAAGCGACAATACGGTAGCCATGTTTGGCGTTGTTTTAAGTGACACCGGAGGTCATGGAGGTGCAGCAGAGGCTAACTCGCTTTCTCCGGATGATGAAGCTGGCTCTACACCCGTACCACAAGAAGACCAATTTCTGGAGGATGCAGCAGAGATATTGACGTTGCAACGTCTTGTGCGGGTAGACATCGGATCCGGCTACGTCGCCACAATTGCTGTCAGCCCCAACGAAGACGTCGTTGTAGTAACCACTTCCAACGCGCAGCTACTCACGTTCCCTTATCAGATTCACAGTTCAGGGGTCCATTCGGGAGCGCCCGCCACCGTTCCAGTTGTGGATGAGTCCGCTGTTATTGCATCCACTGGTGCCAGCGTAAGCGGTGCTTCTGGCGCAGTAGCATCGGAAGCGGTAGTAACTCCAAGCGAGGACGTAGAATACGTGGTCACAAGTTTCCATCAGCCAAGCGATCCCAGTACTAACAACGGACCGCCCGGTGTGGCTAATGGAGGTGGCAGTGGTGGCTTACTACACGTGACCGGCATGGATGTATGCGTTCGCAAGCCGCTCCTGGTCACGTGTGGCTTGGATCGTACTGTACGCGTATGGAATTACATCGACCGGACCTGTGAGGTGGCCAAGCGGTTCAATGAAGAGGCTTTCAGTGTCGCCTGCCATCCGTCGGGGTTACACTTGTTGGTTGGATTTGCAGATAAGTTGCGCTTGCTAAATATCCTCATGGACGATATTCGTTCGTTCAAGGAACTACCAGTGAAAGCCTGTCGGGAGTGCCAATTCAGTACAGGGGGCCACCTCTTTGCCGCAGTGAATGGCAACACCATTCAGATTTTTTCTCTATTTACTGGTGAACTGGTAGCCACGCTTCGAGGTCATAACGGAAAGGTGCGCAGTCTCTTTTGGAATGCCGACGACTCGAGCATTGTCTCGGCGGGGCTTGATGGTGCCGTTTATCATTGGGATCTCGACGAAGCTAAGCGCGAGGCTGAGTTCGTGCAAAAGGGTGTATCTTACTACTCTGCACTTTGCAACCGCGAAGGCACAGCGATATATGCTGTTGGAGGCGACCGCTTGCTAAAGGAAATCGAGGTCCCATCGTCTCAACTCACCAAAGAATTCCTCTGCGATGCTACTCTAGGCCAACTAGTGCTGTCAGGTTCACAAAGACTTTTGTTCGGTGCTGGGGCAGAACCCGATCGCCCTGGAGCAATTCGAGCCTTTAAATTCCCACTCACTGGCGAATCGACGGAATTTCAATGCCTCAGTGCTCCTATTACACGTTTACGCGTATCCTTCGATGATCAATTTCTTTTTGCTGCCGGTGAGGATGGCGCAGTTTGCATTTTCGAAGTACGAGATAAGGAAGGACGCCCTGCTAGAACAACAGGCAAGGACGGTGATATCTCTTTATCTGCAGCAACAGTTGCATCATCCGCAATTGGTGGTTTTGCCGGTGGTTCGTCGTACCATGACGGTCTTGGCGGTCATGGAGGCAGTATGGCCTCGTTTTCTGAAGAGATTCTGGTGACGAAGTCCGATTTAGAAGAGAAGAACACGCTGATGCTGGAGCTAAAAAATAAGGTGGACGAGCTCATGCTGCACAATGAATACCAACTCCGGCTCAAGGACATGACGTACAACGAGAACCTTAAGGATCTGACCGAAAAGTTTACGCACGAAATTGAGTTGGAGAAGAACAAGTATGAACTTCTTCGAGAAGACAAGAACGATATCGAAATGGAGTACGAGGAAAAAATAAAGCAGCTGGAGGAGCACCACTTACAGCAAATGCAAGAGACTGAGGCAGCTTATCAACAAAAGATCATGAAAGAAGTAGAGCGCTACCAGGAGGTACTCACACAGCGTGAGGCGCAATGCCAACACTGGAAAAGTGAGCAGCAGCGCCTTGTGACAACGCACGACAAGTATGTCGCCGATGTGACTGAAGACTTTGAACAGCGTCTAAACGAGGATCGTCAGTTGCGCATGCAGATGGAGGAGGAGAAAGACGAGTTGGGCCGTGAGTATCGTGAGACAGTGGCTCAAGTCGAAGCGGACGTGGATGAAGAGATCGAAGCACTAAAAAAGAAGTATGAAGATAAGCTGCAGGCGGAGCGTGAGGCAACCTTGCGGTTCAAGGGAGAGAATGGAATCATGAAGAAAAAGTTTTCCGCATTGCAGAAGGATATCGAGGATCAGCGCGATCAGATCAAACTCCTTCTGGAGAAGGAAAAGGAGCTGATAGAGGCTATCAAACAACTGGAAAAGGAAATTCAAGCTCTCAAACGAGAAATTCGCGCTCGTGATGAAACTATTGGCGAGAAGGAAAAGCGAATCTATGACCTGAAGAAGAAGAATCAAGAGCTGGAAAAATTCAAGTTCGTGCTTGACTACAAGATCAAGGAGCTGAAGCGTGCGATTGAACCGCGTGAAAATGAAATTGCTGACATGAAAGCACAGATTAAAGAAATGGATCAGGAGCTTGAACTCTTCCACAAAAGCAATGCGCAGTTGGACGTACTCATTGGGGAGCAGCGTCAACGCATAAACGCTCTTCAAAAGGCGATCGCAGGGCACCGTCAGGTCCTTAGCGATCAGCAAACGTCGATGAGACGGTTCCGCTGTGACCTCCATGAGTGCGTGCGGCATTTGCAGTCGCCTAAGGAGCTTGCACTTCAGGTGGCGCAGCTTTACAACAAATACGTCACTACGGATGATGGGCCGGGTGGCTTTGGCTCTACCAGTGCAGGTGCGGGTGGCGATGTGGAGACCGAAATTCAACTTGAGTACGCCCGGCAGAAGCAGTACCTTGAGAAGTCCGTACATGTGCTTAAACGAAAGTACGCTGCTGATGCCCAAGAGCACCAGCGCGAGAATTTGAGAGCAACTTCCGACAACATGCTTCTGATTCGGGAGATCAACGACCTTCGCAGTGCTCTCATCGCTGCCAAGAACAACCTTCAAATGGAGCGGGCCACTCTAGCCACCGCTGGTCTGGGCTCTTCAACAACAAGCCACGAAAAAAGCAATGGCAGCAAGTCTTTGGCAGCAGCCCTGGAGGCGGCTGGTGGAGATCCAGATCTGCTCGTTGCCAGACAGCGGGCTGAAATTGAGGAGCTGCGCCGGGCAGTGAAAGCTCTCGAAGATAAACTGGCAAGTGGTGGTACTGGTCTCGCAGGCAGCAGGCCTGGAGAAGTATTCCCCCCCATTGGTCGCGCCGTAGATGGCTAGAGGTCTGCGACTGAAAGCTTCTGTTTCAAATGAATACACTCTCATCTTGCAAAATGGCGTCTCTTTATTGTTTTTTCTACTCCAAACGATAACTCTTTTCAATAAACTTTGTCTTGCAAACTTGCGTGTAACTTGAACCACTTGACGACAACCTCGCAGGAGTTTGAGCAAACTGGTTAAAGTGCATTTAACTTCAACGAGCGCAGTGATGATACGCAGGCGTGAGTTTACCAGTCGAGAATCGACACCCTCCCCTTCAGACTGCGAACGATGCCGCTCACGACCGACTTGCCTGTGCTCACTGCTGTTAACGTGGTTACACGAGAAGCGTTTGCTCTTCGTGGGTTAATCTACTTGTCACATGTCGCCTATCGGATCGACGCCTATCTCAATACGCTGTCTGGTGCGTGCGGTGGAGAAACTCAACGCGAAAGCTCTCGTACCTGATAGCTCATGACCCAGACACCTTCTGGAGACCAACAGCTATGTGGGCTGCACATACAAGGCCACGTCCACGTGCTGCATTGGTTGCATGACAACCACCCAGACCGGTGAGAGTGGTCTGTGGGCATCATGCACGATGCTGCAAAATGCAGTCAGCTAGCTGCGGTCCGATGGCTCCATGCCAACCGACGTGAGGGTTGCACTTCGGCAGCATTGGCGCTGGCTGCTGGTAGGCGATTGGACATGGTTCAGTGGCTTGACGAGAAATCGACACGAAGGATGCATGACGCGCGCCATGAACTTGGCCGCGAATATCTGGAAGTTGTACGGTGGCTGCACCAAAATCGACTCGAACGCTGCCCAGCTAATGCCATGCTTGACGCTGCAGCCAACGGCCGTGTTGACGTGGCCCAGTGGTTGCACGACAACCGACATGAACACGACACGGGGCGTGCACTGGTAGCTGCAGCCAGGAACGGGCACTTTGCGGTGGTCCAGTGGCTGTATCGATCAAGACTGGCGGACTACGAGTCGATTCAAGATGACATCGGGCTGGCCTTAAACGATGGTGATGGCTCCTTCAGGGAAGCACGTTGCAGTCACCCGGTGACTCACCGCAATGCAATGTTCATTCTAGTGGTGCGTGTTGTGCTGCAGTCCTGAACACGCGATGCAAATGAGCAAGCGAACTGTCTCATTCTCTTTCTGGCTCGATTTCTTAGCGAGCTGCCTCCGAGTTAAGTTGAAGCCGTTTCACCGAGCTCATTCCACAATCTTCTTCTTCTCGGACAAATCGCCGACAGCCTCGATGTTTACGGACGGATCTCTATCTCTATCCGATGGCTTTCCAGTGCTGACTGTCGCCCACGTGGTGTGCCGCGAAGGCCTCGAAAAGTGCAATGTTGGCTCGCTGCCCTATGTGGTCCGTCAGGTTAACGGCTATCTGGACACGAAGTCGGGTCCGGGTGCAATGGCCCTCGCATGCAAACGAGGACTTTCGGTGCACCTGCTTTCGTATATCGCTTCACGCGACACAACGTCGTGCTGGAAGGAATCTGCTGTGAGCGCTGCTGAAGGTGGACATGTGCATGTTTTGCAATGGCTTACAGACAACTGTGCTGATCGCTGCCAGTGGGGGGCCAAGATCATGGACACTGCTGCTCGATATGGGCATCTACGAGCGGTTCAGTGGCTCCATAACAACCGCAACGAGGGCTGCACCACAGATGCGATGGACTGGGCAATGCATCGTGGTGATGTGGTTATGGCACAATGGCTTCAAGCGAATCGAACTGAAGGCTGCACAGATTTTTCGATGAACTACGCCGCATTTGGCGGACACTTGGAAATGCTACAGTGGATGAGTCTAAACCGACGGGAGGGAAGGCCGGGTTTGGCTTTGAGAGCTGCAGCCCAGAACGGGCACCTCGCTGTAGTGCAATGGTTGTATTCACGCTCGGATGACAGATATCGTCGCCTTGCGTTGGAAGATGCAAACAAGTTTGGTCAGACCGATGTCGCAGAATGGCTGCAATGTGAACAACGTAAAGAGAACGGTTTGCACGAATGTATTACCAACGCGGTAGAATGGATTAGCCATATGCTTGTAAGTGTCCCGGCTACTATCAAGGGCGAGGACAAAAGTGCCAAGCATGAAGCATGATATTTTTTCATAACTGTTCCCGTAAATTCTCAAAGGTGAGTTCTTTGAGAATTTACGGGAACAGTTATGAAAAAAATATCATGCTTCATGCTTGGCACTTTTGTCGGTCCTTAGCACCGCAGAGCTAGAATAATAGTGCAACTCGGCTTGTAGCTTGCGACACTTCCACCGGTGGATAAGTGGTGCAGACTCTCACCTCTTTCCAATGAAGGGCTGCGCGTGTTGCCGTATTTCACTGAGTGTTTGTTCGAAACCCCCAAGCAACGAACCGACGCGATAAAGCAACACCGACCTGTCAGACCAAAGCATTGTTTGCCAAGAAACCATGAGTGATGATCCGTACAATTTCGAGATTGCGTTGTCTGCTGTCCCAGATAATACCAGTAGGTCAGCTAGCCACGATCGCAGCGATAGCGATGACGATGTGAGTGACGTCAGCGGCAGTCTCAGCAGCATGAGCGGTATCAGCAGTGACAATGAGAGTGAAAACGGAAGTGATCATGAGCGGCAACGTCCTGCAGACTCCAGCTTTGCGATTTCGGGCAAAAATGCGAAAGAGCTGAAGACCGCCACGCCCTCGTCCTCCGGGCGTGCACTTGACAGAGCGAATAACTTCCTTTCCAAATACTCCAATTTAACAAGAGGTGAATCTAATGGATTGATAGCGCAAGCCAGGTGAGTCCTGTATCGTTGTTAATGCGTTTGTTGTGCATTATCTAAAGGCTGGCGT
Source organism: Phytophthora taxon juncus (assembly GCA_033558005.1). NCBI lineage: Eukaryota > Oomycota > Peronosporomycetes > Peronosporales > Peronosporaceae > Phytophthora > Phytophthora taxon juncus. The sequence continues at coordinate 3,917,054 of JAUCEE010000005.1, read as the reverse complement.
CCACCACAGCTCGCGGAGTCGAAGAATAAGTCTAGACTCGGACGATGACGAAGACTTCTCTGCAGAATCGTTGGTCGACAACGAAAAAGATGGTGGGAGCAGGCCACTTGCTCCCGTACAAGGCAGCGAACTTGAAGGCAATGAAGACAGCACTCACAATAGTGATCAACAGCGTGCACCTCACTTGGTAACAGCGCCACTCTCAACACCAGTCACACACCGCCACGAGCACAGCAGCGATGAAAGTCAGATGGGTGGTAGCATTGAATCCTTCCACAGCGGTGCATCGGGTGAAGAAGCTTCGCCTCGCGTAAGCTCACCTGTGCTCACTGTACCAAACTATCAGGATCATGGCGAAGAAAGTAACAGCGCTTACAACGATTCATTCCAGGAGGAGAGCGTTGAAGATGTCCGATCAATACGCGATGCAACTACTTTTCCATATATGGGGGAGCAACAGTCGGTTGCTTCCGAGAGTGGAATCTATGAGGAGGACGCTTTTGAGGAGGAAGACTTGTCTGTAGCTTCACCTGCTCCCGTTAGTGCAATGGCAGCAATTTCCCAGCCAACTTCAAACGCAGAAGCCAACTTCGATTACTCGATGGACTTTTCTGATGATGAAGCCACAAGGCCTGAAATGCCGAAGCCTCAAGCAGCAATTAACGATTCAGCTGAGCGAGATCCAAGCCCAAGCCACTCTCAAAGCAACAGCGACAAAGATGACGGAGATCGAAGTGCTTTCCTGGACTCGGATAGCTTTCAAAAAGATGACATCGGAGAATCTGACATTACAGCATCAAATGTGATGGACCAGCTAGCCTCCGGTGAGGAGCTGACTGATATTACCACAAAACCATTGCAAGAGTTGGCATCGCAGGACACGAAAACTCAAAACGACCAGAAGCCTATGGAACACGTTGCCTCAAACGTTTTACTAGATCACACAAGTGGCGTAGTACCAAGCCAGCATGTCGCCGATACATCTCTTGCTTCGGTAGTTCCAGCATTGACGACCACAGCCCAGCACGCTGGTGAAGAAGTGACAGCAGCACAACGCGCGCACGTCACAATTATTAGAGACTTTGAGTGCGATGAAGCCAAACCTGTCGAGATGAAGGACGCAAGCACCCAATTCACTGGAAATCATGCTGCTATCCAAACGGACCTGGTTCCTGATGGAATGCACAATTTGTTCGTACCACCGCCATTACCTACCCCGGCGGCACCATCACATAACTTGCCCCAGGAAAATGAAACAGTTTCAAGAAATGGTGAACCAACTTACAGCCAATGTGAGACGCAACCACCACCTCCCCCAATCACATCGATGTTTGGATCCTCAATGTACAGCATGGACGCTCTTCGGCTTCCATTGACGACCTCGACGTCAACATACAAGCAGCAACTACTGACGCTACAAGAGCAAATTTTGAAGAAAAAGCGTGAGACCGAGCGAATCTTACACGACCGGATGACATTTCAGTATTCCTCTCTGCGAGGCACTGAGCGGGTACGTTAAGCGTGTTTGCCTCTCGAGATGGTCCGGCTGGCTTCACTAACTGCATCCAATTGTCTTCGCGGTAGTTCATCGCTGCTCGACAGACTAAGAAGATGGAGCTGTGGGAGGCTCTCATGCGTGTTGACCCAACACTTGATGAGCGGAAGGCTCGCGAAGTAGCACAACTCGCCAAATCTGCATCAACATGACAGAAGCAAAAATTTGCAATGGATTAATTAGCAGCAACTAGCACGGATATGTAAGTTTCCCATCGACGCCGTTGAAATTATTGCGTTCTGACTTTGTTTTACGAAAAGGGCCAATCTCCATGTTGAAAAAGAGCGTCCTCGAGGGGACTCGAACCCCCAATCCCCGCCTTCGGAGGGCGATGCCTTATCCATTAGGCCACGCGGACACGATATGAAAATAAAAGTCAATAGATACCTTTTGTAAGAGAACTAACTTTCTGTTTCTCGAACGACTCGCGGCGATGGTAGATAAGCAACGCACTTGGTCACTCATGGTCGGTTTATTGGTTCATTAAAACTAACGAGGGAGCAGCGCGGCGCGGTCGCCGCGCATCTAAGAGCAAAAAGGAATGTACAAGGCACGTCGGCGCAACCCAAGCCTTCTACCGCAGCCGCGCCGCCTCCTCCCCCAAGGGTAGTCTGCTAGCACGCTGTCCTACAGCGTTACGCCCGGCACGGACGCGCCTGGCATCGGGTGGGACGGGTCATACGACTTGCCAGGCTCGAATGAGGTGCCCGGCTCGTACGACTGTCCGACTGGACTGGTCATCGCCTGCGGAGAGCGCGGCACGCCGGCCACACGCATCGAGTGCTGCGACTGCTCCAGCTCTACCTGTTGCTGCAGCGTAAAACGGGGCTCTGCAAGAATGGGCACCGAGTCCTGACGGTTGCGGGTTTGCGGCGCTGCGCCGGTCACCGAGTCACTGCGCATCTTGGAAGACGCCGGTGGCACAGCCGCCGGAGCCGCGGTCACGGCCGACTCCTTGCGCATGGCCATCACCACCTCCTTCTGGGCGCGCTCCTCCGCAGAGACGCCTCCAACCATGCCGTTGTTGCCGCCTGTGCCGGCGGCGTTCGCGTAGTTGTTCGTGTTCGAGCGCGGGGCTTCGAAGAAGATGTCGCTCTGACGGTCCAGGTCGTCCTGGTCGTCGCGCTTGCGCGTGCGCACGTAGAACGTGATCACCAGCAGCGCCAGCACCACCACCGCTGCGACGACGACCGGCACGATCCAGCTGGACGACGAAGACGAGGAAGAGCTTTCGTTGTTGGCGCTAACCGAGCTGCCGGAGCTGCTGGGCGCCGCCGTGCCGTACACCGACGTGGTGGACGACGAGTCCATCGCGGCAGACGTAGTGGTGTCACTGGAAGCGGACGTCGCGGCCGCAACTGTCGCGGCGGGGGCCGCCGTCGTGGCGGCCGGCGCAGCCGTTGTCGTAGTCGGCGTGGCTGTGGTGGTCGTCGGCGCCTCCGTCGTGGCGGTAGGCGTGGCCGTAGTGGCCGTCGGCGCCTCCGTCGTGGCGGTGGGCGTCTTGGTGGTCGTGGCGGGCGTCTTGGTCGTGGTGGCCGGCGTGGCCGTGGTGGTGGCCGGCGCAGTGGTGGGTGTCGTGGTGGCGGCCGTATCCGACGACGCGTCCGTGGCGTCCGAGGACGCGGCGGTGGTCGTGGTGCCGGTCGTGCCGGTCGTGGTGGTGCCTGTGGTGGTGGAGTTGGTGGTCTGCGCCGACGCGAGCGCCAGCGCGCACAGCGCCAACAGCAGCAGTCTTCTGGCGCCCATGGCTGTGTCTGCGTCCGCGGCTACCTGTGTGGGCGGGTGGGGGTTCTACCGGTCTGCCGAGCCGCCCTCCGTCTGGGCCGGTGCGAGAGGCTGGTGAATACTCCGCGAGCGGAGTGAGAGCTTGTGACGCGAGTGGGGGCGCCTTGGCCAGAGCGAAAGTCCTGCGCCGCGCGGTCTGCAGGGGACTGGCGCAGAGCGAGAGAGTCGGTCGAGGTAAAAGCCGCGCTTCCCCATTCCCCCCCGGACGGAGAACGCGCAACCCGACGACGCGCCAGATGGCGACCGACAAAAGAGGGTCTTGCGGCGCACCCGGAACTGCTCAGGCGTTTCCTCGGGCCCTGCTCAGAGGCTGAGCGGGGCTGGGCTGTCTCGGACATGGGGCTCAAGGCCGCAGTGGAAACCGCCTAATAGTGAAGATGAAAACGGCCACCGGAGATCAGCGCTTTCTTTCGAGCCCAGATCGGCCCCGCCGATCTCGCACGCCATCTATCACGCATCGTCACGCAACGACCTCCGGCATCTCGTAATCGCACCACCAGTGCACAGGCAAATCGCTTCCTCGCTGTAGGCGCTTCCGCGTGTGCAACGGGCATGGCAGGGCAGCGTGGTAAGGCCGCGGGCCTCGTTGAAGCTCTGTGGGCACCGAGAGCAACGCTGCCACACAAGCCAGCCGATCTCGAGATGGCCCAACCATAACGGCCATGTGTCGCCCGCGTGCTATGTGGCGCCCGCGTGCTCATTTTCGCAGCGCAGGTGGCGCGAAAGCTAGTCGTGCCGGCCGCGTCGTGCCGAGTCGGATGGATCCGTGGCCGGTCGGGCCTGCCAGGCTGCCGCGCCGAAGGCGGCGGGGCGGACCTTCGCGCATGTCACGGCTGACTGGCGAGACTCTACCCGTTGAGGGTCACAACGTCGATTAACCTCGTCCGATGAGATGAACACCGTGCGTCAGGCAGCTTCATGCGCGAAGCCGCAGTCTGCGGTGCAGATGCCAGTGACAGCGGCTAAATGCACGTTACACCCCCGCGTCGTGGCGGTCCGGCGTGAGCAAGCTTTGGCTGCATTGTGACAGTCGCCACAGACTCGGCTGAAGTATGCAGCAGAGAGCCAAAGTGTCGGATGCCCGCAACTTCAGAAACTAGTCGTGGCAACGTAACGGCCCATGCCCATTCTGCACTTGCCAACGATGAAGCCCCGGAAGTCCTCCGGAGGGCAGGGCAATGCTCGCCCCGCAGCTTTTCGAGCGGCCGCAAGCTTCACGACAGCTCGGAGCGGCTTCGTAGAGTTCCACCCCAGCATGTCGCTGGAGAACGCGCCGACGCTAGCGGAGTGTCTTTCGGCGCCATCCACTTCCCTGGAAACGAAGCCGCCGATCTTGGCGGAAACCGAGTCCAAGGACACTACACTGGAATCCGTGCTGGCAGATTGCTGCAACGTTTGGGCAAAGGTGAACGAGGTATAAAGTCGCAGTGGCATTGTTCAGACAGTGCTCGGCGTGAGGGCTGAATAAATGCATCACCTGCAGGTAATTGAAACCCTGGCGCCTGTGAAGACATACCAGGGAGACGTCCACGCCCTACGAAAGCTGCAGCAACTCCATCTCCTTTGCAATATCCTTTCTGTCGACCTGTTATATTGCTATTACATGAATTCATAGTGCGCGGAGCGTTGCTAGTTCCCTTTACTACTTAGACTTACGACAGCGCGAGACGCATCTTCGCACGCTCCAGATCGCTTTGTTGCAGGAAGGACGGATTTATCCACGCGTTGAAGTTGTCACTCCCAGGCACGTCCTCTCGCCCAGGCCTTCTTTATAACGCACTTTAACATGACTAACGAGATTTGCTTTAACAACAGCGATGACGATGACAAAGATATCGACGCGCCTAATGCAAGTCTATACGAATGGCAGCAGGAGCAAGAACGACACGTAGATTTTGCAGACTACGATGCAATGGACTTGATCGAACTATCAGAACAGTAGATCGCCTAAAGTATAACGAAGGTGGGTTAGATCGGTTCGCCGTCCAGATCTTCGTCCATTGGGACTCCATCCAAATCATCTTCGTCAAGCGGTTCCCCATCTAGTTCATCTTCAGCTGCATTGGCGTCAAGTGGTTCGCCATCTAACGCTTCATCATCCATTGGCTCGCCGTCGATATCATTACTGTCTGGTTCACCGTCAATAGGATCTCCATCTAAATTCTCTTCATCAATGGGTTCACCATCCAGGTCCTCCGCGTCCTTCATACTTTGCTTTTTGTTTGCAGCCGAGTCAGGGCTGTCGATCTTGGGTATGATCGGCGTGACGGTTCTACTGACATTTGACTGCTTAACCAAGGTCTGTCCTGGAGCAATTGTAGCAGTTGGCGAAGTAAACTCTTTCAACCATTGTAGCCGCGCTACCAATTGCTTCGCGTCACCCGTGGACAAGACTCCTGATTGACGACAGGTTTTTCGTAGCCGCTCCAGATCTGTGTCTCCAATGCCTTCGAACATTATACTGCGTGTAGCCATGTATTCGTTCTCATCCACTTTCCTCAGAAAAGTTGCATGAAGCCCCACAAGTACGGCTGGCGGAAACAAACTCCAGCTTTCCCACGCCGTCAGCACATTCATCACCTTTTCCTTCATGGCATTTGCAGACATACGGCCAGCGATGTTCTTGTGCGCAGTGCGCAGCGTATCCATAATTTCTGGCAAGCATTCTTGAAATGTCGTCCGAAATAGTGACGCGTTCTTGACTGCAGCCGAACTATTGTGTAAGATGTCGGAAGTCACGTACAACAGCCCAACGAGAGTGACACCAGATGCAGTCGAGCCCTTAATAGAATCCAAAATAATGTTGACTAGATCCACGGCTGCCTCTGAATTATCCAAAGCAAAGCCCATCGTCTTCTTCACGGATTCTCTCTCTAGGGTGAGTTCGTTCAGCAATTCTTTAAAATCATCGTAATCTTCATCTGAAAGTCGATTGCGTTCCCGCCCTCGCTCCATATCACGTGCGCGTGCAATCTGCTGGCCTGTCAAAAACTTTTCAACCTTGCCTGCGCTGTGCGGATCGCGACCACTTCGACCTTCAAATCTTCTTTTATCGCAGCTTCTTTCATGCGAATTGCCTCGATGTTGCCGGTCTTCGCGACGGGAACGTGAACGAGAGCGGCGACTACGCTTCCGCGAGCTCGAATCGTCAGATGACCATGACCTGCTTCGACGACTTCGGCCTCGGCTACGGCTTCGACTATGCCGCCTTCGCCGACGACTTCTCCGCTCATCTCGGCTATCCACAGAGCTGTCGGAGCTACTACGGGAGCGATGACGTCCTCCACTCTGTCGTCGACGGGATTTCCTTGAGCTGGAGCTGGAGCTTCGCGACCGGCTTCGACTAAAACTCCGATTTCTACTGCGTCCCCGCGGAGGTGATGCAGAACTTCGGTTGTGGTAGCTGTGTCGTCCAGATGAACGGGAGGCTGAGCCTCGCTTTTCACTTTCGTAAGGCATCTTGGGTGGCATCCACACGGGCCCCTCAGCTGTCATCTGGAATGGCTTTTCACGCCACGAATGTTCGTCATCTCCCATGGCAAACGAGTACACCCTCCAGCGGTAATACAGACCTAACGGGGACTGAGGCTCGAACAAAAAGCCATAGTCGGCTTTGTTATTCGCCTCTCGCATACGAATTGCATTCTCGAATTGAAGTCCGTCGGATGCCACATAGCGAGCGAGGTGATTTATGCGTCGCTTCATGCGTTCATCTAGGGGGATCTCAACTGTAATGGTCTGCTTTCCGGATACGTTAGCATCAGCCGAAGGAATTATTGGAGCCACAGCCATTGGTGGTGGAGTCACCGCAGACGGAAGGAGTCGCCCGGGGGCGCGTGCTCGGGGCTGGATCTTTACAGCCTTGCCCCAGCCAACAATCATAGGTTGGCCTTCTAGCTGCAGCAATGTTATCGACAAGACGTAAGAACAGAATGCGATGATCACCACATCGGGACGTGCTCACCTCCTTGTTGTCAAGACTGACGCGAGCGTCATCGGCGTCCCGCCGCTCGTAGAAGCTGACAAAGCCACAGTTGCGTTTACGGGCACGCTCTTCTTCCGACCTAGGCCACATGATCTTGACCGAGTAGACATCTCCAAAGCGTCCAAACTCCGCCTGCAGCCACAGCACAAGCATCAGGGTCATTGATCTCCTCGCTGTCCGTCTAAGCAACGCAGATGCACCTCAAGAACCTCCTCCGTGACGGTCGGCGCCAAGTTTCCAACGTACAAATTCGTCGTCTCCGGGTCTCCATTGTCGAACGATCCTTTCGTCATCGCTGCGTTTTCCATCGAGACGGGCGCGGGTCCTCTCTCCTTCATCTCCTCCAAGAACTCATCGATCGCTCTTCGTTTCTTAGGCTTCTGCGTCGTCTGAGCCTGTTCTCTCCTGCTGCGGTGTTCTGCGTCTTTCTGCTTGATCTCCTGCAGCATTTTGTCCATTTCCGAGACCTTTTTCCCCGCCGCAGCAGCTCCAAATGCTGCCGGCGGCTGTCCTTTAAGTCTGTAGACGTCTCCGCTTTGCGACGCGGTCTTCTGGGCGCCGGATCCCTGCATGCCGCCGCGCACGAACGCCTTGCCGCGCGTCGCGTCCTCGTCGTCGAAAGAGGCCACGAAGCTGGCGTAGATCTTGGCGGCCTCCTCGTCGGCGCGGCGCTTCTTGGCCTCGCGGTCCTCGCGCTCCTGCAGCAGCACGCGTCAGTGAACGGGCCGACGGGCGCGGCGGCGAGCGCGTCACCTTCTGGAACTTGGTCTTCTTCTGGTGGCCCAGCACGAAGCGCGCCAGCTTGTCGTCCGTGAGCGCCGCCAGCGAGCTCGGCTGCATCTCCGCCTTCTCCATGCCCCAGGGCAGGTGTGGCGCGGCCGCCTCGGCCTCCTCCTCCTCCGCGCGGCTCGGGCGTCTGCGTCCCATCCGAGCGCGTCCAGTGCAATGGCAAAGACGCCGAGCCGCCTGTCACTACTCGCGAGAGTGACCGTGACCCTCGTAAGATCCATACTCCCCCCTTCCAAGAAGAGAATCTTACGGACGAAGCGCGGAGACTCCACCATGGTGCGCGCTGGCGGCGGTAGGCGGGCGGCGAGCGGCCCAGTCACTAACGCGCGTGTGTGCAGTCCATCCTGTCGTACAACGGAGCGGCGATCATCGCCATGGCGGGCAAGGATTGCGTCGGCATCGCCTGGTGAGTGCGCGACTGGCGGCGCCGCGCCGAATCCGCCGCCGTGCTAACTGAGCTTCGTGCTGCGACCACAGCGACACCAGACTCGGCATGCAGGCACAGACTGTGGCCATGGACTTCCAGAAGGTGTTCCGCGTCACGGACAAGACGTTCCTGGGGCTGGCGGGCCTCGCCACCGACGTGCAGTCCGTCTCGCAGCTGCTCAAGTTCAAGCTCAACATGTACAAGATGAACGAGGAGCGCGAGATTAAGCCCAAGACACTGAGCGCGCTGCTGTCGTCCATGATGTACGAGAAGCGGTTCGGGCCCTGGTTCGTGGAGCCCGTGATCGCCGGCCTCACGGAGGACAACAAGCCCTTCCTGTCCAGCATGGACTGCTTGGGCTGCGAGATGATGACCAAGGACTTCGTGGTGGCCGGCACCATGGAGGAGGCGCTGTACGGCATGTGCGAGTCCATGTACAAGCCCGACATGGAGGAGGAGGACCTGTTCGAGACGCTGTCGCAGTGTCTGCTGTCGGCCTGCAACCGCGACGCGCTCTCGGGCTGGGGCGCCGTCGTGCACATCATCACACCCAAGGGCATCACGTCGAAGAAGCTGCAGTCGCGCCAGGATTAGGCGTCGCAGTCACGTAGTGGTCATGCCGCGGCGTTCTGGACGCGGTGCGGCGCGCTTGAGGCCGAAGGACTAAATCCACTGCTCCGACTCGGCTCCGAGCGGCCGCAAGCAATAAAGCGACAAACGAATACAGGCATAACGACGTACGCAGCTAGTGTGCCAGCGCAGCTTCCTGTTTCCGCTTTGCTCTATCCTGGCAGGCCGCGGCTGCCGGTCCACGTCCACCGCCGACGACGCCACAATGGCCGCCACGCAAACGGTCCACGACGGCGCTCGCTCTCTGCGTGCGTCGGCGCCGCAGCGGCAGCCCGCAACTCGCCGCCGCGGCGCGACCTGCCCAACGGCATGCGGCCCCTCTCTACTCGCATCCGCTCTCTGCGCGGCCTCCCGTCAATCGCGCGAAGGCGCCGCCGCAGCAGCTCCGCGTCCGCCGCCCCCGCCGCGCCCGCCCCCTCGCTCGCGCTGCGCCTGCGCCCGCGCAGCCTCAGCCCCAGCTCCGAGCGCGGCCGCTGCGCCATGGCCGCCACGATGGTGCCCGCGCCGCCCTACATGCTGGGCGAGCGCCCCACGCCGGCGCACGGCGGCTCGGGCGCGCCCTCCTTCCGCCAGGTGCCGTTCGTGCGCGCCAGTGAGCGCGTGGAGAGCGGCGTCAAGGTGCGCAAGCAGCTGCGCAAGTACCTTAAGGCGGCGTCGGCCACGCAGCAGATGGTGGCGCAGACGCACCTGAGCGATGCGTGTCTGCCGGCGCTGCAGCCGCAGGAGGTGGCGCAGTCCTGCTTCCAGGACTTCTTCACGCAGATGCGCACGTACAACCAGGTGCTGGGCAACAAGCACCTGGCCGCCAGCAAGGCCTACTTGGACATGACGAAGCCGCTCGAGAACTCGGGCAAGTCCAGGCGCTGGGCGCGCGACGTCTACAACTTGGTGCAGCGCTGCGTCACGGACGTGCAGGTGGCCGAGAAGAAGATGGACAAGGCCAGACTGCGCGTTGCCCGCGCCGCGGACGAGCTCGCCCACTGGAAAATGGTTCTGGCGGCGAACGAAGCGACGTATCAAGTGCAGCCCAACAATCCAGAGGTCAAGCGCGCCTTCCAACTAGCGCAGTACCGTTTCTCGAACGCTTTCGGCGAAGATGAAGCGGCCGGTGCCGAATATGACGACGCCAGGACCATGCTACTTGGTGCAATTGCCAGAAGAGATGAAATTGTGGAGGAAGCCTCGGAGCTTTCGCAGAGTGTTGAGGAGGATCGTTTGGATACGTTGCTGATTGTAATCGGACAGTTTGTGGAGACGAAAGTGGCCATCCTGCAGGCAGAAATCGAGGCGATGGCAGATCTGCAGCGCACGCTCAAGGCTATGGATCGAGACTCTGTTGTGCAGCAATATATTGTGGATAGTATGGCACCAGAGCTTACACATCGACACGCCAAGGCTTTGAGTTTAATGGAATGGCATCGTGTATCTTGGCGATATGAGCAACAATCACGTGAAGCAGCCGAGCCAGCCAGCTATTTAGCCGTTGCAGGGGAGGATATCGCCAAACTGAAGGCCTCAGGTGTGTCGGAGAAGGATGTCGAGGTCATCAAGGATTTTGTATCAAGCTGTTTCGTAGACCCCGAAGAAGCCCTTCTTCCTTCGTCATCTTTAACAGCCTCAGGTACAGCAGGTCCGTCGTCAAAGCACCGCAGCAAGTTTACCGATGCATCGGCATCAGCTACGCAGTCAATGTATCGTCTAAGTGTTGTACGGCGCGTCATATTGGATTGCCTCACGCATCAACGAGCACACGATCGTGAGCTTACGCGTGAAGGGTATTCACGACTGTCGGCGGCGTTGCGCTTGCTGCTAGATGCGTGTCTTGCTCAACACGATACGCGTACTACGAAACAACTCATGAACATGCTCCAGACGTTCTACCGCAAGACCAGCAAGGACGGGCAAGAGTATCTGCATGCAGCGCTAAAAGATCATGCAGCTTGGCGAGTGGCTGCATTTTGGGGAGACGCTTTGTTGGAGAGCGTGGCGGAGGAGCTTAGTAAAACATCGATGGACACGCCATGGTATTTCCTGGCTGACCCCGAACGGGCTCAAAAAGTCTTGGAGTTGCACAACATCGTGTACGGGCAAGTATCAGCATACCTGTATCACCTCTCCAGCTTTGGGTTTACACGCCGACAATTACTTCAATTTGCACGGAATGTGTGCTTCGCATATGAACTGGGTGAGGATCAACGCATCAGTCTACTGTCGTCAATACAGAGCATGGTGTTGGAACCATCGCAAGAGGACGATTACGAAGAAAAACGAGAAGAACCCATGGGGCTGGAAGATGGTGCTTGGCAACGTCCTTCAGAACGAGATAGTGAGATGTCCGACCGTGGAAGCAGCAGGGTCCCTGCTGCACGAACCGCTGACGTTCAGTTCACGTCTTTTACGCTGCCGGACTGGTCGTCATTTTCAAGTGGTGGTGGTATTAGCGGTGCAGGTACCGATGGCATTGTATCAAAGTTTGGTCGAGGACGTGGGGAGTCAACTGCATCAAATGCTACGACTGTGATGGAGGGATCAACCACGGCGTCTTACGTTGGCAGTGTGCGTGATCTCGAGGAAATGAAAATGATTGCGTCTACCGTTGTTGGCGGAGAAGGTGATGAATCATGGGAAAACTTGTTTGGTGCTTCAGCAGCATCCAACAGCACAGCTGGTGACGAGCCAACTCCTTCGATTCTGGGCATTGACGATGACGGGTCGGAGATGAGCGATAAACACAAGGATAAATTGATGAAGCGCCGCAAGAATTCGCGCAAATTCAACGATCAATTACGACTTGCGCGCAGTATTCCTCTGAGTCTCCGAATCCACGAAGAGGAAGCAAGCGCGACAGCACCTACTGCAGCAACTGCAGTATCAGGGAAAACAGAGCACAAGCAACAGCAGCCTCCATTACCTCCAGGTCCTCCTCCGCCGTCGTCAGTTCCGATCTTGCTGCGACCTCGATCAACTGATAACGTCTTTGTAGCTGCTCGCGAGGAGGCGGGTGAGTTGCCACCTACGCACAGCAGCACCTTTCACACGAGGACTGATTATGAAATAGCAACGGACGAGTATGGTAGCGGTAGAACTGCGGGTTCTGACAAGTCCGAGAGAAGGAGACACCGAAAACTACACAAGGCGCGGTCCGCCGCCAGTATTGACACATCCGTGCTAAGGGCCGAGACCGAGCAGGTGTTTAACAGCAGTCGATCTGCTGCCAGTCCTGCAACGGGAATGGACCAGATCAAGACCATCGCAGCTCGAATGAAGCAGAGACGCAAGGAGCACTCGGGCGGCAACATCGATTTCGTGGCGCTGACTCGTGCTCAGAGTGACGCGACAGGCTCAGCCTCTCCAACCCCTGCTGCCACTGTTGGGGAGCCTCCCACGCCAGAGAAAAAGACAACTCTTTTAGGTGTAGCCGCTCTCCGCGCTCGCTTTGAGAACAAATGAAGCAGTACGTATAATGGTAGCCCAGCAAGTAGTAGACAACGACCACCACTAGACACAAAGACACAAGCATGCACGTAGACGGTCGTGGAGAAGCAAGTGAAGAGCGATTAGTGCCTGCCATGTAGAAGCCTTTGTCTCCCTCGTCCGCTCGCGTCGTCTAGAAGCGGCCGCCCGCCTTGGGCGCCTTGCCCTGGTACTTGTCGGGCAGCGCGAAGTTGGCCTTGGTGTCGCTCGAGTGCACGAAGAGGCGGCCGCACACGGGCATGATGTCCCACTCGAGACGCAGCGTCACGTTGGCGCCGCGCAACTCGTCGTGCTGGTCGGCCAGGAAGTACTTGACGCCCTCGTCCTGGAACTGCAGCAGCCCGGCGGCCTCCTTGGTCTGCACGATCTTGTCCCAGACGACCACCTGGTTGCGCGCGTTGCTGGCGCTCTCGAACTCGGCCAGCACGTACACGAAGAGCTGCTTGACGTTCCAGTTGAACACGGAGCTCAGGTCTGCCACACACACGCTTCAGTACCAGTCGGGGGCCGCGTCCGTAACCTCATCACGCACCGGCGTCCAGGTCGAAGGACAGCGTGGCGCGATCCGCCTTGTCCCTGTAGTTGCGCAGCGAGTGCACCTTGGTGAGCTCCAGCCGCCGAACCACGGGCGCCGGCTCGTGCAGGAAGGTGCTCACGGCCGTGAGCGTGCACATGACGGCCAGCGCCATGAGCGACGTGAAGAACACGGCGTTGGCGCGCGTCCAGACCGAGTACATGTTGCCACGCGGAGGATAATGCCGAATGGCTCGCTCTGCGGCCTGATTGGCCGAAACGGAAAAGGGGACACTGCAACTCGACCAAAAAGTGGGAAGGCGACTTTTGCCTCTATGCAGGCAAGTCGCACTGCTTGTTGTATTGATACAGACCCGGACGCAATCACGAACACCTCTACACCTCCCAAAATGCTGCGAATATTCACTGTCCGCATCGCTCACACGGCGGCCGTGGGGTTGGAGGTCGCGAGCATCACGACCGGCGCGGCCTGCCGATCGACACCAGCAGACACGAGCTCGGCGACCAGAAGCTGAGCGGTGCGCAGGCACCGCAGGTGCATGATGGTGTTGGCAGCCACCAGCAGTCCGACGAAGAGTCCGACGCTGTTGGAGTAGTAGTACGTGGACTCCATGTAATCGCCCTCGGCGCTGTCGCTTCCGCCTGCGCTGCCACTGTCGTCTGCGTAGCTGAACATGCTCCCTGAGAACACTAACGTGATGACCAGCAGCCACATATTCAGGACCAGCATCGCGTAGTTGCACCAAATGTACCAACGCAGCCACTTGACCCGCAGCGGATCCACTGGAGGCCGGGACCCGTAGTAGCCCATGAAGGCCGTCATGAGACCCAGTGTGCCCAGGATAAATGGCTGCAGGAACAGGAACGTCGCGAGGTAATACGCCAGCAAGCAGCCTGCCATCCACCGACACTTCTGCAGGAATGCAAAGCGCATGTTGTCGGCCTCCGCGTCACCTGAAACACCACCCGGAGCCATCGCCATCACCGTCACGTAGGGGAGGTTGGGGTCTGCATTAGGTGGGGGGTGATAGATCCCCTGGGGGGCATTCGGGTTCACGGGGATGTTGCTGCCCCCGGGCAGGTGCGACTGGATCTGGCTGATGTTCCCCAGCGGCTGCGCGACTGCGATCGGAGGCAGCGTCGTCGGCATTTTCGTCGTTGCGTTGGGCGTCGCCTGCACGGCAGTGTACGGCGCATTGGACGGCTGTGCGTTCTCCTGAGCATTGTCGGGCGTCGTCGTCGCTGTGGCAGAGACTGCGGTCGCTGCTACCGTCGGTGCTGGTGCCGGGGCCTGTCCCTCACTCGCGTTTCCAGACGTGTTCATCGCGGCCTAAATACCTGCCGGGGTTGAGGCTGTTCCCCACTAGCGCGAGGTCGGGAGAGCGTTGCAGCAAATGATCCGGCGGCGCGTGTGACTCGCCCAGAGTGCCACAAGTCAGCGCAAATATTCAGTTCCGAACGTTCCGCCCAGTTCTGAGTAACCGCCGTAACTGCATCGTACCCCTACAAATAATAGGGGTACGCTGACGCACACCGCTAAAATGACGACCATGAGCTCCTCGGCTCGGCGCCACCTTGGCCGCGCGTGGTTTTCTCTGCGGGCGCCTCGCAGCCGCCACTTTTCGCTCGCAGCGCCCGGCCAGCCGCCTTACCGCGTACTGTTCTTCGGCACGGATGACGTGTCGCTCGCCACGCTCAAGGCGCTGCACGCCAACAGGTCCGCAGCTCCGGATCGTGTGGCTGCAGTGGATCCGCCGACTAATTTACGGTTTGCGTTGCGTTTGAGCGCTGTAGCAATGAGGAGCAGGGTCAAAACCGTCTCATCGAACAAATCGAGGTCGTGTGTCCGTCGGATCGACCCATGAACGGCCGCAAGAAGGACGAGCCGGTGCCGGTCAAGAAGTTCGCGCAACGCTGCGGTCTCAAGGTATTCGACACACCAGCGCACCTAAAGTCGCTTAAGTCGTGGGACTTTCCAGTGACGGACAGATTTGACGTTGGTGTCGTTGTGTCCTTTGGATACTTCCTGGTATGTTGCTGACAATGATGGATCGACTTGATACCCACACATACATGCTAACTCTCACTATGCCGACGATTGTGTTGCAGCACCCGCACATGCTGAAAGGATTGCATCACGGAGCTATCAATATGCACCCGTCGCTCTTGCCCAAGGTAAATGCAGTTGTATCTGCTATCGTAATGCAGTTGTATCTGCTATCGTAATGCAGTTGTATCTGCCATTGTAATTGTCCGTGCTCACCAAGCGATTGCTGGAAATGTAATTCGTTACAGTACCGCGGTCCTGCGCCAATCCATCACGCACTTCTTAACGGAGACAGCACAACTGGCGTGTCGATAATTGAAATTGATCCCAAGGCTTTTGACGTGGGGCGCATTCTACTTCAGGAACCATATGATATCAAGCCAGGCATCCAGTGCGAAGCGTAGGCCCATTCCTGTGGTAATTTACTTTTACTATACCCATTAACGCCTTGCTGCCTGGCATGCTGTGCAGATTGGCGAAGGAGCTCGCTGCATTTGGTGCAAACTGTGTTGTGAAAACGCTTTTGGAGTTGCCGGCGCGGAAGGAAACAGCAGTGGTGCAGGATGACGCAAATGCGTGTAAGGCTCCCAAGCTTTCGCAAAAGGATGGATTTCTCTCACTCGAAGCGCCCGCACGAGATATTTTTCACGTACGTGGTGGCAACTGCGCTTTGCTTCTGTCTTGCTGGCTAACAAAATTATCTTTAATTACAGCGATGGCAGGCCCTCAGCAACTCTGTCGGTGTGAGCGTCCAGTTTCAGGGGAAAGTCGTTAAGCTGATCGAAGTGCGGCTTCCATCAGCTGAGGAGCTTCAGTCTGGTGAGCTCGTTGTCTTGTTCGTTCTTCCGAACTCTTCGAACTCTAGCTTACACTAACGTATGTTGCGCTTCAATACAGTTGAGGCAAATGTTTCTCTTAACAAGTCTACACCACTCGGCACTTTCTTCTTTGAGAAAAAGCGTCAGGCTCTGTGGATGCGATGTGCAAACGACTCGTGGCTTCTGATCTCGAAACTTCAGCAAGCAGACCGCAAGATTGGTACCGCCTTGGACTTCTGCAACGGTTATCGACTCAAAAACATGCAGCTGGGGTACTTCGACAAGGTGGTTGCTGGACCGATCAGCAGCAAGCTGTAGATGGCGAATGCGAGGTTATCACTATTCGAGGCAAGATAAATCAAGTGTGTAGTGTCGACAGCGGTAGGGTGAGATGGTGTGTGGTTGCAGTTTTCAAGCTGCATAGCGGTCGTGAAGTACAGCTGCCACATCAGGAAATAGGCATGGGTAATCATGTATTGGCTTACGCATGGATGCTGACTTTTTGACCCCTCGGTCGTTATCATCATGGTTTTTATGTGGTAGCTATGGCGCTTTCGTCTCATCAAAGCGATGATGCATATTGAAAATACACGTATTTGCATTTATCCGCTAATCCAGTGCACAGGATTTTGAGTGTCCATGCGTTTCACGCTTTTTTTTTTTTTTTTTGCTGTAGCAAAGAAGTCTAGGTGATCGTCATCATCACCGTGACCGCATATGAGCCGTGATGTGGTGCCTCTTGGCATGCCGGCTCCCAATGTAAAGCCCACGCGTGGGCTCATTTGGTGATACCGTGTTAGGTTTTGGTATGTACCTCAAAAACATCGCGTGCATGAGTCAGTGTGACGGATTTGTGAGGAGCAAAATCTTTCCGGGGAGGCTTAAGCCCGCATTGCCGTCTTACTATTCGTGCGGTTGATTGCGGTTGATTGCTGCTCGGTGCAGGGCTGGTTGGTGGATTCGTAATGCTGTTCGACTTGAATGAGATTATGTTGTCACAGGGACGCATCAACCGCTGGGCAAGGACATCAACTCCGATCGACGATGCTGTACTGATAACAACTGAGGTATTGATTAAGGGGCGGCCTGGTCAGTGCTAACACATACAACTCCACTTACCAGTCCGCACTGAGCAGCAATCAACCCGACACTGCGCACGAACAGTAAGACGGCAAGGCGGGCACAAGCCTCCCCGGAAAGATTTTGCTCCTCACAATCCGTCACACTGACTCATGCATGCGATATCTTTGAGATTGCCGGAGGCTGACTTCAATTACAGCACATTATTCAGGTCGAACTGAGCAGTTATGACTGCGTCGAGCTGCTTCGCACAGACTTCACTTCATTCGCAAATTTGCCCCGAACAACACACTTCTGAAGCCGAACTTGTTCCACGCTCTCCGATGGTCTCCCTCACCTGCCGATAGCCGTGGCGGTCTGCGCTAGCGTGGTCCGCGCCGATCACGACTACCAAGCCTCCGTTGAGTGGCGCACTGGAAACGCTAAAGTCGACGCCCTGATCGGAGCTATGACTCCCGAGCAGAAGGTGAGCCTCGTCACAGGTGAATCGGATGCGAAGGGCAATGAGCAGCAAGCTGGCTATATGGTCTCGATCCCATCGCTAGGCATCCCCGAGGTGCAGATTCCCTGACGGAGAAGACGGCATCAATATCTACGAGAATGCGACGGCCACCCCAGCGGAGCTGAATGTGGCAGCGACATGGTCGTTGGATGCGGCATACAAGCACGGGCAAGTCGAAGGCAAAGAGGCAAAACTCTTCAACATAGCAATAGCGCTCTACCCACGCGTCAACATTCTGCGAGACCCGGTTGCGGGTAGCTTCTGGCTGAAGATCCGTACCTGAATGCACGCCTAGGCGTGCAAGCTGTCAAAGGTTACCAAGACCAAGGCACGATGGCCGACGCAAAGCAGATTGGTCCCTCGTACTCCGGGTCGAGTGGTGATACCACAAACAGCATTGTTGACCTCCAGACTCTACAAGAACTGTACTGGGTGGCGCCCGGTACGCTCTTACAGTAAGGCTGCGACGTTGATGTGCTCATACGCTGAAGTGAACGGCGTTCCTGCATGCCAGTATCAAACACTGTTCAACACGGTTCGCAACGACTACAACAGCTCGCCATTGTGATGAGCGATTGGGGTGCTACGCACTCCACTGCTGAAAGCATCAAGGCTGGCATGGACGTAGAGATGCCGGGTGGTAACGGCTACTACTCCAAGCTGTACGACTTCATATACGAGTCGAAGAACTTCAGCGAATCCTACTTGAACCGAGCGCTCGGACACATCTTGATCAAGTACGATGATTTTGGTATTCTAGGCACGACAACTGCTGGGAGTTCACCCCTGCCTGCGGATGTGGTGGAAGAACATGCCCAGATATCGTACGACATCGCTGTCAAGTCTGGTATCCTTTTGAAAAACAACAACAAGGCTCTTCCTATCTCGAAGGATACCTCCATCGCTGTCATCGGCCCTAACGGTGTGCTGTACACGCACGGCACCGACTTCGCGGAGCGTGCGTACGGCTTTCCGGACCGTCAACTATCGACTTTAGAGGCCCTAAAGCAACGCTTAGGCGGGGATGTTGTGAGCGCAAATGGAGTGACCAGGAAGGTACGATCATTTCATCGAAGTGTCTGCGCACTAGTGAGGGCAGTAGCCCTGGCTTGGCTCGAAGTGACACGAACGGCGGAGCTTCTACGGATGAGACCATCGCTTTCAACGGCTCAGCGTCGCTCCCTGGCAATACAACGTACACTTGGCAAGGCCAGTTGTACGCCGAAGTGGATGGATACTACACGGTCTCATTTGCGCGCGATATCCCGTACAGTACGAATTATACGAACGCAGCTCTCGAGTCGAGCCCGACAGCGCAGACGCCAAAATCAGTGTGTCTTTTAAGGTCACAAACACAGGTGATGCAGCCGGTGTGGACGTGCCTCAAGTGTACATCGGTGCTCCAGTTGATGCTCAGTCGACTTATCCTGGCGTGAAGTTTGCAGAGCGCGCTCTTATTGGCTTTGCAAACCTGGAGATTAAGAAGGACGCCAGTACGAATTTTGTTTATGATACGTTTTACGTGTGTCAACGAGGGCCAGGCGCTGAAAAGACGGGAAAGCAGTGTTTCCGAAACACATCCCGCACGCTGACGCACATCTACACTGTAAAAGCGAGGGCGGATGTGCGCGCTCGTTCGGACAGTGGGAACACGGACAGCAAGATACTAGCGACAGTCACGTTGTTTTGTAGTCACCACGCAGTGCGATCCTGGCAGGACGAAAATGCCGAAGCGAAATTACTTGTGAGTGTGAGTCTTACGTGTAGATATATAGAAATCAAGTAGTTGTGCCATTCTGAATCGAGTTGCGTGCACCAAGACGAGTAAAGGCGGCCCACCGATAACAAATGCACAGTTTTAAGTTCCACAGTATCTACACTATTCTATGCAAGAGCCAAAGTATCGTCGGAACGCCATGTTTTGGCGTATGTCAGTATTTTACAGATCTCAATCTCAAGATGTGAATAAGACAATCCGCGTTTCGTCAACACAGCTAATTTTACCAACAATCAGATTGTGGTCAGACGTTATTAAATCAAACAAAAAAACAGAAAACTAAAAAAATTATAAGTCACTGGAAAAGGGGAGTGCAGCATTTACACGATAGCAGAAGTCTAATGTCAATTAGGTACAGGTCAAGGCCAAGCGTACCGTAATCTCGGTGGGGATCCTATCTAACATGTCAGTGTCTACTTAATAAGCACACGCTGTTGGCGAGTTGCTGGTAACACTTCAGTCAGTGCGAGGTAAGTTGGGATAATGTCCAAGAACCGTAGGCTACAACCGGTGGCTTCGCTTAATGTTTTGTTGGTTGTAGCTCTCGAGGCACTCTCAGTTTTGCCTCCCCGTCGACGTGAGCTCGCCCAAATCTAAGACTTGTTAGAATTATGCTGGTTGCATACTTCGTGTCAGCTGTCGCTCTCTTAGCGGTATTAGTCCCTAGCGTTGATGCCCATGCTTACATGCTGATCCCTGCGGTGCAGTTTAATGGTCTTGCGAGCGACGCATGGATTGTACAGATTGAACCAGTCTGGAAGAGTGATAAGTGGTACGGCAATACTGCAGCAAGTGTGGACGCGTTCAAGGCCCTTAAGACTGCGAACAACTTCAAAGACCTAAAAAACACTCATGAGTGCCTCCATGTACGGTGCCGACTGTGGATTCACGAACCCCAACGGAACACCGCAGCCACTTCCGACGGACGGCAAGGCCACGCTTTCTCGCATTCTTGAGCACGGTGGTCCGTGTGAGATCTGGCTTGACAACAATAAGATGATGTACAGGGACGATTGCAATGGCATGTCTAGCTTCCCAATAAATTATTCGTTTGTAACAATGGTGGATGCAAAGAGATGCGATTCTACTGGTGGGCATTTCAAGGAGTAGACGGCAGACTGTGTGGCAATCCTACAGTAAGTTCCGTAATTTTGCTTCTTCATATGAGGCTAGTCACTGAAGCTTTTCATTGCTTTATGGCAGAGAATTGCATTCCGTTGAAGGAATCCGCCGGCAGCAGCGTTTCTCAGGCTGGGTCCGATCCTCCGGCTTCGGAGGCGCGGTCCACGGCCACAGGCCGAAACCCCGGAAGTCACCCTGACTCCGTCATCCAAGTGCAATGGGCGTCGGTATTAAAAATGAAGTATCCACCAGCTTTGTCAGTCTTAAAGAAAAATATTGGTTGTGTAGCTTTCAGGGAGATGCATGATGACACACAAATTCAATGGAAAGAGAATACTCATTCTTTTACTCTTCTATTGATAATAATCAGGATTTGTCTGCTTTCCAACGGAAGACTCATTCAGAGAACGATACTCCTATATAGACATTCATGGCCACCTATGCGAATTTGTATTTAGCTTGATGTTGCTAAATACCAAATTTGCATGGGTGGCCACAACCTCAAACAGGCTTGCGCCAAAGGGCACGTAATTCATGGGATTGAAGTGAGTTTCTCCCTTCATCACTTAGACGAAGCGTGTATCAACGATTAACATGAAGCCGCTGTTATTTCTGGTGGTTTCGACCTCTCATCACTCGGTATAAATGTGAGAGCTTGCCTACACATGCCTTCGTTCAATCATAAGAAATTTTCACTTCAGGAAATAGAAGTGCTTTATAACTAGTTTCGTGAGGAAAAGACTCATGAATTAACCCATGAGCTTGTAGTTCTTAGTTTCCCAGGTATATAGTTTCTTACCACGTTATGGTCGGTCTATGTAAGTTTTAAGAAACTGGTTCTAAACTTTGGCACTCATTCTCGCATTTTCAGTAAAAATGTACACCCATTTTTTTCGAACGGGGCTACACTGGAAGTACATATCACAACAGTAGACGATCCTCACGGGAAAGTATATCCCCAATAGTTACAGTTTGGTTGACTATTTAGTCTGGAAAGGCTCGGTCAGCAAGGAGATCTGTCGCTTGGGCCTTCGCTCATCTCTTTATAACTCCCGACAAATATCCTTAACCATATGCAGTTTATGCTGACTAAGGTGCACCCTCGGCACCAGCATTGATGACAAGTATTAGAGCTGTACTTGAACTACGTATTCTCTACATAATACATCCTTACTGCGTGGTCACAGGCACGAAAGAGGGCTCTTGTACCTAGAAACGTGGAAATGAAAACGTGGGCAGAGGCACCGCACACTAGCAGGCAGGGCCCACGAGGCATAGTACATCACTCTGTCAGCTATGCTCTTCTAGCATCCCTCTTGATAATGATACAGAGTGTGATATCCCGATAATATCATCACTGAGAGCTCGTTTACAGATTATTTGACCCTTTTATTTAGCAAGTGTAAAGGCGAGCCCACCGAAAACACTGACGGTCCTCTAAAACAGCATGTACCGAACTGTACTGTACTTCGAAATCACGGACTTTAGGCGGAGAGAGAACACATCAAGCATCGTCGGAACGACATAAAACTGTACCAGAACTACTAAAGGCGCCATTCCAACCGTGGTTCCTTCTGTCAAGATTTTACAGATCTTAATCTTGAGATGTGAGTTCACCGTTACATACAAACCTACACGGAGCCCACCGACAAGGCTTCTGTAGACCCCAACTCAGCTTGCACTCTCAGTTTTGCTTCGAGTTGGCTCGAGTCCCGTCAGAATCGAAGACTTGTCAGAACCATGCTGGCCGCTGCTGCTTTCGCTTCGGCTGCCGCTCTCTTGGCGGCATCAATCCCGAGCGCAGACGCCCACGGTTACATGCTGATCCCCGAATCGCAGTTTAAGGGCTCTGCAACCTCTGCCTGGATCGTACAGATTGACCCGGTGTGGAAAAGCGATAAGTGGGATGGCAACAAGCCTGGAAGTGTAGATGCATTCAAGGCGCTGAAGACGGCCAACAACTTCAAGGACTTGAAAACGCTCATGGACGACACCTCGGTGTACGGTGCCGACTGTGGTTTCACGGACCCTAATGGCACGCCGCAGCCTATTCCAACGGATGGCAAGGCGACCTTCTCTCGTGCCATCGTGCACGTCGGTCCGTGCGAAATCTGGCTCGACGACAAGAAGGTGTTGTACGAGGACGATTGTTACAGCAAGTATGGCAACGAGAACCAAGACATCAAGTCTATCTTCCCAGTGGACTACTCGTCGTGTGACAAAGGTGGCTGCAAACAAATGCGATTTTACTGGTTAGCATTCCAAGGTGTCGATGGCAAGACCGTGTGGCAGTCATACAGTAAGCTACCGGTTTGTACTCATAGTAATACTCGCTGGTTGATTCACTAACAATATTTGTTTACGCTTTTGCAGAGGATTGCATCCCGCTGAAGGGTTCTGGTGGTGGCGGCGGTGGTTCATCGACGCCGCAGACTCAGTCTTCATCCACAGGTGATGTCTCCCAGACTACTCCCAGCGGTGACTCCAAAACCCCGCCTAGCGGTGACTCCAATACTCCGTCTGGTGGAGAGTCGGCTACTCCAGCATCGCCCTCCTCAGATTCGCAGACTCCCGCAACACACGGTTCACCTGAAACTCCGGAGGTCACCCCGGCTCCGTCGTCCAAGTGCAACGGTCGCAAGCGTCGCTACTAAGCACCATTGGGCTTTGCCAGTGTTGAGTGAAGACATTGGTGTGTAGCTGCGTGGCATATTGGCTTCGGGTGTTTTCATGT
The DNA here is from genome assembly GCA_033558005.1 of Phytophthora taxon juncus. Classification (NCBI taxonomy): domain Eukaryota; phylum Oomycota; class Peronosporomycetes; order Peronosporales; family Peronosporaceae; genus Phytophthora; species Phytophthora taxon juncus. Next base: position 3,893,795 of record JAUCEE010000005.1, on the reverse strand, counting down.
AGATCGCTTCGGTATATGACGATACAAATTCAATGGAACGTGAGTACATGTATTCGTTTGCTGTGGCTTTAACGTTCATTGCGAAGCATGTTGTAGGATAGAGGCCTCGGTTGTTGTTTGTGCGCGTAGTTCATTGCCGGCAAATCGTGAAAGTATTGAAAAAGAGGCGGTGGATGGCGCGAGTAAAGCTTGGATATACAGGAGCTTACTCTCTGCGTAATTGACATCAACAACATTGGAATAAATAAAACAAAAAAGTTAGTTTCCGTTTTTGACGGTGGATGATTCAACATCATTAATGTTTTGACCCTGCTTGTATCACTATATACATAGTCCGTATATACATACATACAGTACCCTGCTCTCTTCCTTGAAGTGCACACCCTTAGCTATGGGCCATCCAAAAGACTAGAAGCCGGCAAGTACGGCATCGTCTCATGCATTCCTATAGTTTCAGCACGAATACCTTATGCATCGTCCATAATCTTTTTGTGGTTAGATAGTGAACGAAACACGTAGAACTGTAGAGGCCTAAAGGGGGCGCAACCTATGTCGACTTAAAAGCCTTGCGACAGCAGATCGTCGCATTTGGATTCCTAGATCGTAAATAAGACCATTGGTACAGAAAGTGAAAGCCGTCTTGAAGCCATTCTGGTTTTATTTTAATAACATACACTAGCACAGGCAAGAATGCATATGTCGAGCAGCAAGAAAAGGCAGGCGAATTGGCAACAAACCAAATCTAATCCTCTGACATGCAGCTCCGAGCAGAGTCAGTGATGAGGCTACAGTACATACTGCTTTGCTGTTTGTGCTGGCGTTCGACGAAGCGTTCCTTTTGCGGAGGAAACCTACAGTCCCTTGTACTTCTCCATCAAGACGCATTTTTGGTATTGCTGCGGCCTTGCATCTCTTTGCTTCTGTACAGACTAAGGATGCGGTAAGAATACGGATGAAGTGAGCACTGCACAAGCATTTTAAAATGCGTGAATGGATAGTAAATCATGGTAGAAAAATTCGGTTTCGCCTGAACCTTTGGACCAGCGCGGATGTCCAGCCAAAAGAAAGCAGAGACTGTGAGAAGTTGATACTTTTCATGTATCTGTCACGTTATTGTAAATTTAATACATGTATTTTATGCTTGAAGCAAGCTCAACACTCCAAACCACTCATCTGAGGCTGTAGGAACAATATTTGTACCTTGGTACACGTATCGTGATGGAAAAGGCAGCCTTGCGTTGGAGACACTTGTTGGAGACAATCTACAGAAACAAGCCTGTGACTCATACAGCGTTGGGACGACAGCAAACTCGTTCCAAATTATCCTCGTCAGTAAAGTCATAATCTTGGAAAGCCACATCTCAAGATGAAAAATGCCGCCATTACGTAAGGGTGGCCCACCCAGCACCATCATTTTCAGCTTGTGACGGCGACCCAGCTATTGTGCCATTCGTTGTCATCCCGCATTCTCATTTTTACCTTTTGCTCGACTTCAGCTCGCCAGAACGACGACTATCAGAACCATGCTGGCCGCTGCTGCTTTCGCTTCGGCTGCCGCTCTCTTGGCGGCATCAATCCCGAGCGCAGACGCCCACGGTTACATGCTGATCCCCGAATCGCAGTTTAAGGGCTCTGCAAACTCTGCCTGGATCGTACAGATTGACCCGGTGTGGAAAAGCGATAAGTGGGATGGCAACAAGCCTGGAAGTGTAGATGCATTCAAGGCGCTGAAGACGGCCAACAACTTCAAGGACTTGAAAACGCTCATGGACGACACCTCGGTGTACGGTGCCGACTGTGGTTTCACGGACCCTAATGGCACGCCGCAGCCTATTCCAACGGATGGCAAGGCGACCTTCTCTCGTGCCATCGTGCACGTCGGTCCGTGCGAAATCTGGCTCGACGACAAGAAGGTGTTGTACGAGGACGATTGTTACAGCAAGTATGGCAACGCGAACCCAGACATCAAGTCTATCTTCCCAGTGGACTACTCGTCGTGTGACAAAGGTGGCTGCAAACAAATGCGATTCTACTGGCTGGCATTCCAGGGTCTAAAAAAGAATACCGTGTGGCAATCATACAGTAAGCTACCGGTTTGTACTCATAGTAATACTCGCTGGTTGATTCACTAACAATATTTGTTTACGCTTTTGCAGAGGATTGCATCCCGCTGAAGGGTTCTGGTGGTGGCGGCGGTGGTTCATCGACGCCGCAGACTCAGTCTTCATCCACAGGTGATGTCTCCCAGACTACTCCCAGCGACTCCAACACCCCGCCTAGCGGTGACTCCAATACTCCGTCTGGTGGAGAGTCGGCTACTCCAGCATCGCCCTCCTCAGATTCGCAGACTCCCGCAACACACGGTTCACCTGAAACTCCGGAGGTCACCCCGGCTCCGTCGTCCAAGTGCAACGGTCGCAAGCGTCACCACGACCACCACTAAGCACCATTGGGCTTTGCCAATGTTGATTGAAGACATTGGTTGAGTAGCTGTGCTGGTGTAGACTTTTCCCTACTTGTAGATCGCTTCGGTATATGACGATACAAATTCAATGGAAAGTGATTATGTTTGTGCCGTGGGTAATTATTTTATGACCATGCCCTGCAGCCTTACGCATTGTTTTACTTAAACGCCCGGCATGACGCTGTTTAGGTTGGCATGCCGCGTAAGAACAACAAGACCATCTGCAATAGCAATGCTGTGCCAAACAGGCCCTGACACTGAAGCATCATTATTCTTGTTGGCAGCCTTTAGCTCTTCTGGTAGAAAACGGCTAATGCGTCCGCATACACCGTCGACACCGTCGGGCACGCATTTGCCCCACTGAAAAATTTGTCCAGTTGTAGCAACTACTGCAGTTGTCTGCGGGCCAGCAGCAATCAAATAAGCACGCACAGCGTCACGGATCTCAGGTCCCCGAGGCAGGGTCACCAGCAAAGGTTCGTAAGCACATCCTGTAACTTCAACCGCAGCAGCGCTTGCTGTTTGGGATTGATCGATGCCAAGCTGACCTTCCCAATTGCAGCCAAATGTAAGTATTTGACCTGATGCTGACAATACAATAGAATGTGTATCCCCACAGGCAACGTCCAGCACAGGTGTACAATCAGCTCGAAGACACACCGGCGCAGGCTCAACTGTATTCGGGTCTGCTGGGGAGCAATGGGATCCAAGACCAAGCTGACCGTTTAGATTAGACCCCCAGGCGTACAGACCACTACTGGTAAGCGCTAAAACATGATGAGCCCCACAGGCCACGCGGAATACTTTTTCTGCCGGAGAAAACCACGGGACTTGCTCAGGTATGGCACACCCTCGACCTACTGAAGGTGTTGTAAACGATAAACCCGAAGAAGTGCTTGCTTGACTCTCCCAGGTGTAGAGTGTGCTCGACGACGATAGAGCCAAGAAAAAATGCTCACCAGCAGCAAGCTGACGGAGATCTCCTACGTCAGCAATGGTTTTAGTTCGAGCAAGAAGTGGCTTTCCACCCAGTAACCCAAAGCAATCGCCCGTCGGATCCGTATCGAGGAGCCTAAGGTCCGTAGTAGGGTCGGCGCTACCCTGTTTATCGTCGATGGTGTTGCGACCACCTTCCTCATTATTCTCCTCACTAAAGAGTATACTCTGCGCCCCTAAAAGAGATGTGTCGTCCTCATTGCCGTTCTCGCGAACGCGATAGGGCTCCAAAGCTCTCCATTGATGCATCTTACGCCCAGTGCTAGCCGCAAAGGACCCTCGATTGGCAGCTGCGGCAACAATATTCCGCAGTCCTAACCTGATAATGCAAGATTGCGTTAGCCCCAACAACCTGTCGTCAATGGCTCAGAGTCTGGCGAGCTCAAACGTACTCTTCCATTCGAACCATGAGGAAACCCCTATCATCTCTGTCGCCCCAGGACAAGGTTTGGTAAAGTGACGATCCTATTAGTGGGTCGGTCTCGGACTCCGCGACGATGTTGTACTCGTCCTTTTCCTTTTGATGGTTGCGCCGTGCACTTTCACCGAAGTATGTGCACCCCAGGACAAAGCCCCCAACCTCTTTCGTAAACAGCAAACAGTAGAGACGCGAGCAGTTGCGTGCTTCAGCACTGCGTGTTCGAGTGAAGAGCGTGCGGCTTTGCATTTGTCGTGTCGCCTCGTCATAAACACAAGCCACCACATCGTAGCATGGAGAGACGCGCCGACGCAGTGCTGTGATTGACTCAGACGAGCTGTCTGATGCTTGAAGCGTGGACTTGCTAGTCAATGGCTGGCCCCGTTGCTCTTCTAGTTTCAGCTGAGGAGAGTTGGCCGGCGACTGCAACGGTGAGTTCTTCGGTGATGTAGCGTCGTCTTTCACAGCCACCTTCCCTTTCACTGGAGACGTCAAATGATCTGCCCCGGAGATTCCACGGCTCGCGTAGTAGCCCGCGAACTGCCGAAGCTGCTGGCGTCGCTTTACCGACACAATGACGTGGGCGAGCGAGACGTTAATAGGCTTGTGCTGTCCTGCCCCCGCGCCCTTCGTTGCGTCGATCGCACTCGCGAGGTACATTTTGCGCCACATGACGCGCAGGAACTCGGCCTCGTCCAGGCTCTGGCGCTTGCTCCTGAGCTCCGCGACCAGCTCCTGCAGGTCCCGCCGGACGTCTCCGGCCGTGAACGGGATCAGTGAGCGCTGCAGCTCCGCGGCACTCACGTGGCCATTACATTCCAGCTCGTGGAACAGCTCGCGCAGCTCCACTTGCGCCTGGGCGAAGCAGTCGGCATGGCCCGGGTCCATTGTTGCTACCGCTTCAACTGCCCCGCGTCGTTTCGGTGGCGGACTTGAACAGTGATGGCTACCCCTGCCAAATCCGATGGTCCCCAGTCAAAGTCGATGCAAAATTCGCGAAGCCTCTAATCTGACAGTGCACGGTACTTGCCTCGACGCGGATTGGCGCAAATTCGTGATGTAGCCATCCAGTGGACCACTGGTTCAGGCCGAGGCATATTGGAGTCGGACAGGGACCGTCATGGCGACCGCTGGAGGTGCGTGCGTCGCGCTTTGAGTCGCCCGTTGCTCGATGCAGCGTGGTGACGATTGTGGCCTGTGCACTGGGATATTGTGGCTGAAATTTGGTGTTTGTTGCGTGCGGTTTGGCGATGGTACGGAGCAGAAAAACACCCCATGGAGCGCCTCAAGGACGACGTGGTGCAAGTCCGAGGCAAAGTGGCCGACATGGACGCTGCCATTGAGGTTCGTTCGCGACTACTCATTGCTGATACTTAGCGCACATTTTAACGTCGCAATGCTGATGGATGCTGGTGGTGTGCAGACGGAGCTGGCTACGGAGTCCGGCATGACGTACCTGCAGGTGAAGAACCACGCGCTGCTGACGTACACCAAGATGGAGCTCTTCTTCGCTCTGCTGAAGGTAGGCACTGAGCGCAACAATTAGCTTCAAAGGATCTTTGATATTCACCAGGCTTGCTATTGTGCTGCCGCAGCTGGAGAAACCGGAAAAGGTGAAAGACCACCCCGTGTTCAAGGAGCTGGTGCGCTATCGCACACTGTTGGAGCGCATTCGCCCGCTGGACCGCAAGATGAAATACCAGGTTGATAAGATGCTCAAGGTGGCACTCTCGGGAGGCAAGGGCCTCGATGAGTCGTTGAGCTACGCACCCAACCCAGACGAACTCGCTGCCGAGGATGGCCAGGACGACGACGAGGATGGCGAGGAGGGTGGATCAAGCTCCAAGGATGGCATTTACCGCGCGCCGCGCTTGGCGGCTGTGCCGTATGAGGAGGAAGAGCGTGCGCAGGTTAAGCAAGCCAAGAAGGAAGAGCGCAACCGTAAGCGCCTGCAGAAAAGCACCATTTTGGCGGAGCTACGCGAAGAGTTCAGTGAGCGCCCCACTGAGATTTTGGCCAGTGGCACGAGCGTCGTAGACAAGGAGATTGCTCGTGAGGAGGCGGAGAAGAAGGAGTTCGAAGAATCTCGCTTTGTGCGTGTGGTTACGTCACGCAAGGACAAAATCCGCAAGCGCCAGCGCGAGATGGAGGCGAATCGCGCCGACAATGTTGGCTCGATCGACAACTTTGCCGCTGTTCAGGACATCCTGTCGCTGGACAAAACGAAGCACCGCATTCCCACGTCGCGAGAGCCGAAGAAGATCGGAGGCAAGACAGGTGGCATTTTCTCCCACGTCGACGCACCGGTAAGTGATTGCACCTCTAAAGTTGCTGGCAGCCTCTTACATACGAATGCTAACTCGCTGCACAATTTTGCTGCTATCTGCAGACTGAAAAAAAGCGAAAGGTATCGCGAAATGTTGGCGGCGGCAACGCTGGTCGTGTCACTGCTGCGCCGTCATCAGGTGCCACTGCGAGCTCTACTACTTCTGCAGCGACAAAAACTTCGGGCAAGAAAAAGAAAGTTGTGTTTTCCAACCTGTTTCCGTGAGCGCATGGATGTCACGGACGTAACTCTGAGGAATAAATTGCATTGCTTACCTACCAAGTCTTGGAGCTGCACCTTTAGATCAACTGTTCAAGCGTATATTTCACAGGCGTACGCTTCCATGAACAGCGTGTCCATCGTTGTCAAGCCGCTGTTGCTGCGTCGCGCACATCTCGACTCTCCTGTTCCAACTTTCCAATACGCATCGCACTCAGCTCACTCTTGTTTCACGTACGAAACACTTCCGCGCTACATAATTATCCGTACAGATCGCGCTCCAACCGGCCAGAGTGCATTGATTTCAAGCACTCGCAACTTTTGTTACGGAAACAACAGACAAGCACATTGCTCGGATATGCTCTTACCTCCCGTTCTGGTCGAAGGAGACGACATTCCAGACCTGCCAAAATCTGCTTTGGCACCTTTTAAGCATGACAACTTCGCTCCACACGACCGTGGCGGCAACCAGCAGCACGCATCGTGGTCGTGCAACGGCTGCGCCCCTTTCTGGCACCCTACAACTCCGAGAGCAGCCCGGAACCTGCTCGCTTGCTCGCATTGCCTGCCGTGGCGCTAACCAAAGTGCATCTCCCCCATCCTGCCGCGATCACTGCTGTAGACATGTCCCAAAGAAACGCAATTGGCGAACCTGCGAAATCTACTTCGCTAAGTTGCCGAAATATCCACAGCTAAGTAGCACGTCAAAGTCGTCGTCCAATCAAACCCGGATTCTAGATGTTCTATCTCCGTTGCCAGAGGTGAAAGGGAGCCTAAATTTAGCTTCATGGATTTTTATTCTAGGCTCCGTGACTTTCATCCTATACTTCCGAATTTGAAAGCATTTTTTTTTGTAATGTTTCTACCTGGCGTCACTTTTTCGACGTCGCGGCAGCGGAACTACATACACTGTAGATGGTTTGGAGCGTTTACACGAGTCACCAGCTCGCCTCGCGCTGAAATTTCGGTGAGGAGAACCAGGCGGCAGCAGCCATGGCAACGGACCTGGTCCTACCGCTGCGTCCTACGCCGACGGCGCCGGCGCTGCTGCTGGCGCCGTCGTCTGTCTTCACCATGCGCTGCGGGCTGCAATGCAGGCGGAAAGCTGCTGGCGCGGGGCCACGCGTGCCGCAGAGGCCATCGCCGCGGCCGGGACACACTCCCGATGAGCAACGCGCGCGCAGCGAGCGCGCAGCCACACTGCCAGCTTCTGCTGAATTGGCGCCGCCACGAGCTGCAGCCCGGGCCCCACAGCCGCGGCTCGCTGCCAGCCCTGCCGATCGGCGCGCGTCACCAGCTCCTGGCGCATCGACCGCTGCGCAAAGAGGCTCGCTGGATCCGACGGAATTGGCAATTCGCTCCGGATCGTACCGCTCACCGACGAGAGACGACACGCGCTCACCGTAAGAGCGATGCCGCCGGAACGGCGCTTGCTCGCCTGGAGAGCGCGGCGCAGCGCGTCGGCGCTGGCATCCAATCGGGGCGGCACTGCGCGGCCTGGATCCGGCGCGCTTTCGACTCGTCTTCGCGCCTGGGCTTCGTCTCCACACTTGAAGAGCCCAGCTGCGGGTCCGAGAACAGGCGTCCTAGAGCGTAACAAGCGGTCATCGGAAGGGTTCTTTGAGGTTCTATTCGTGGCGCGGCGGCGCTAAATCGGCGCATTCGTCGGCATCGCGCCTGTTTTTACCATAATTCGCGACGCTTTAGCGCATCTCCGTAATCCAATCCCCCCATCCTGCCGGGATCACCTCTGGCGGACATGTCGCAAAGAAACGCAAAGGTGTGGCTGCTGAAAAGTTTCTCGCAACGTTGACGAAGTAGCCACGTGCGCCGCTAAGTAGCCGTCGCTGCAGCCCCCTGGTCGCGCAGCCCGACCGACGCCACACAAAGCGCCCATGATCGCTTCGAGCGCCGCCTGCTGGGCGGTTGCGCACACTGCAGTGGCGTGTAGGTAAAGTGGCTAGCGTAGCTTGAAGGCTGCTCTACTGTTTGTGTTGAAGCTGTACTATAGTGGTTGTCGAGGTTGCTTGTAGAGCTGTTTGATGATTTTGTCGCTAGGTCGGGACTCGAAATTGCAGTAGTGGTTACTGTGCTGTATGCGCGTTAGCACTGTCGAAGTACTGCGCTTTGGTTAGAAGAAAGTGTTACGAACAGCGATGCGCTGTTTAGGCACGCTGTACTCGAAACGAACCGTTCGGAGAGAGCCTCGCATTTCGTCGACTGCGACCGTAGTATCAGCATGGCTGCAGTGGGTTCGCATCGCAATCGATAAACCCGTTTCCGTAAGAATGACGCTACCGTACGAAGACTTTCAGTATTTTGCCTCAACTCAACATCATAGAAGCGTGCGCAGCGCAGTGAGCTATCGTCCCGCGTACGACTTACCTCCGTGCGACTACAGGACTTCGTGAAGTTGTATGGCTCGAATTCCTGCGTATTCGTTAGAGGTGTAGGTATGTGCAGCATGTACTGTAGACGAAAAGCCCAGTGAGTCACCAAACCTACTGTTGCAGACGAATCGGATAGCTACTGTACTCGTTAGTTTGGAGACGTTACGGAAGTCTATGCTTTCCCAGTAGGAATGCCTTAGACTTCTCAAGCCATTCATTGTTATATTTACGTATTTATTGCATTCAGCGCGTTGCCCGTATATCCTTGCAAGGTGCACAATCCAAAGTAAAGGAAGAGGGCCTCGAAAAGTGCTGTGCAGAATAGTGCAAACAAAAGCTCAACTATAGGATCCACGAGGGATGCATTAGCTGTCGTTTCGCATTCGTTAAGGCAGCATGCGTCAGGTGTGCTGTGGCAGCGGAAACGACTTTTAGCCGACCAGCATGTACATGACATCTATTAATACCTGCGATGGGCTACAGGAAACCTACCGCCTCAACAGACATTTACCTACCACATACACTTCCCCAAAAAACTCACTTACCCAGCTGGCACTTTGATTGTTGTGCCCACACTTCGTGCGCAACCGCCCAGCAGGCGGCGCTCGAAGCGATCATGGGCGCTTTGTGTGGCGTCGGTCGGGCCGCGCGACCAGGGGGCTGCAGCGACGGCTACTTAGCGGCTCACGGCGCGGCGCGCGTGGCTACTTCGTCAACGTTGCGAGAAACTTTTCAGCAGCCACACCTTTGCGTTTCTTTGCGACATGTCCGCCAGAGGTGATCCCGGCAGGATGGGGGGATTGGATTACGGAGATGCGCTAAAGCGTCGCGAATTATGGTAAAAACAGGCGCGATGCCGACGAATGCGCCGATTTAGCGCCGCCGCGCCACGAATAGAACCTCAAAGAACCCTTCCGATGACCGCTTGTTACGCTCTAGGACGCCTGTTCTCGGACCCGCAGCTGGGCTCTTCAAGTGTGGAGACGAAGCCCAGGCGCGAAGACGAGTCGAAAGCGCGCCGGATCCAGGCCGCGCAGTGCCGCCCCGATTGGATGCCAGCGCCGACGCGCTGCGCCGCGCTCTCCAGGCGAGCAAGCGCCGTTCCGGCGGCATCGCTCTTACGGTGAGCGCGTGTCGTCTCTCGTCGGTGAGCGGTACGATCCGGAGCGAATTGCCAATTCCGTCGGATCCAGCGAGCCTCTTTGCGCAGCGGTCGATGCGCCAGGAGCTGGTGACGCGCGCCGATCGGCAGGGCTGGCAGCGAGCCGCGGCTGTGGGGCCCGGGCTGCAGCTCGTGGCGGCGCCAATTCAGCAGAAGCTGGCAGTGTGGCTGCGCGCTCGCTGCGCGCGCGTTGCTCATCGGGAGTGTGTCCCGGCCGCGGCGATGGCCTCTGCGGCACGCGTGGCCCCGCGCCAGCAGCTTTCCGCCTGCATTGCAGCTCGCAGCGCATGGTGAAGACAGACGACGGCGCCAGCAGCAGCGCCGGCACCGTCGGCGTAGGACGCAGCGGTAGGACCAGGTCCGCTGCCATGGCTGCTGCCGCCTGGTTCTCCTCACCGAAATTTCAGCGCGAGCCGAGCTCGCTGTCCTGGCAAAAATCGGCAAAGCGCGCTGGCACGCTGCGAAAGATCCGCTCGGCGTCCAACCGTTAGTCACGCGTAAACCCTCGTCGTTTTGACGGTCTGCTGCCAGCGGCTCGCGTGAACGCGGCAAGCCATGCCTGGCGAGCGCTGCGCGCCAAGCCGCCGAGCCTCGCGCTAGGATTTGAAGTGACGACCGCATGACCGCGGCGAGACACAAGATCCAGTTCGCAGCCACCTTGGGGGCGCACACCGGCCTCGCTGCCAGCCATTGCGCTGCTGCAAGAGGCAGTAGGCAACACAGCACGGTTGTTGATGTTGCCGTCCGGGCTGGACGGTCCAGGCTGGACGGTCCTTCTGAGCGGTCCTACCGTGTGCTTGTCGGGCGCTGGTCCGTGTCTATGCCGGACGGGCCGACTTGTATAATTAGCCTGGCGCCAGTTGGCGACCTAGTGGGGCCAATCAACAGCGCGCAGTGCGAGCCCCGCCATTGGCCAGAAATGCCGTCAGCCAATCAAGCTCCCTCTTGTCGCAGAAACAGGCGCGCGGTGGTCAGAAAAGTATTTCATCTCTCCAGCCAAAGGGCGCCCACTCCCATACAAGCTCATTTCCGCTTTTTCACAGCGAGTCGAACGAGGCACCGCGCGAGAAAAAAAAGAAGGAAGCGTTCATACTCAAACCAAGTCAACTCCACCATGGGCGACAAGATGCGCAAGCGACCGGGCCCCGACGCCCGCGGCGGCGCCTCGGCCGCGCCCGTGTTCCTGCAGAAGACCTACGACATGATCGAGAGCTCGCCGCCCGCCGTGGCCTGCTGGAGCGACGCCGGCACTTCGTTCATCATCAAGCTGCCGCGCGAGTTCGCCAAGACCATGCTGCCGCGCTACTTTAAGCACAACAACTTCAGCAGTTTCGTGCGCCAGCTCAACTTTTACGGCTTCCGCAAGCACAAGAAAGACGAGATCGTCATCTCCACCGAGGAGGACGAGAGCAAGAACTGGTGGGAGTTCTACCACGAGAAGTTCGTGCGCGGCCGCCAGGAGCTCATGGCCCAAATCCGCCGCAAAACGTACTCGGAGCCGGCCTCCCCCGACCATGAGGAGGTCGAGACGCTCAAGCAGTCCGTGCAGAGCCTGCAGGGCCAGGTGTCCGAGCTCATGGGCCAGCTCTCGGACCTCACGGGGCTCGTCAAGAGCCTGCTGCAGGACAAGCAGGCGCCGCTCCCGATGCCGCCGCAGCGCGCACCCAAGCGCATGAAGGTTAATGAGGGACCTGCCCCAGTGCCCAGGATGTCTGTGTCCCCGTCGGCCAACGTCATGCCAGAAGCCTACGTGCCGCAGCTGGAACAGATGGCCATGCCGGTCCCGCAGCCTCGCCAGCCGCAGCCCAACATGATGCTGGACCCCGTGTCCAAGATGCAGAACCAGCGGACACGAGAGATGTCTCTAATGGAGTGGACCGAGTCCTACGGCATGGACTACCTGCTCAATGACTCGGGACGGCCGCTGCCGCTGTTCTCCGAGGACATGCTCAACTATGACTGAGCGTTTCAAGTCTTCCAAGCCTTTTGAGCTTCTCAGCCTCCGAAGCTCTTGGGCGTCAGCAGAAGAAGAGCTTGGCGGCTCCGTGGACGAGTCTGTGGCGCCTGTTAAGATAGGGGGCGAAAGGAGACGTCTATATCCATTTATATATTCCGCGAGTCGGCGGCCGTTGCCCGAGGCAACGAACCTGGCCAAGAAACGCGGTGGGGGGACTAAGTGGTTTCGCCACGACGGGACAAGACGAGGCGATCTGGCTGTTGGAGAGGTAGCTCAATCGGCGAGGAGGCAGGCAGGGCTAAATAGTGAAGTAGTAGCTGTACATGCGGAAAACATGTTGCATCCGAGAAAACTTTATCATTCGAGTAAATTAAATGATGTTATTGAATGCTTTTAGTTTGTTTGTTGTATGTGCTTGTGTTCGTTCATGTGTACGTTGAAGCGGCAGCAAAGGTTGCGTGGCCGGCTTGTGGCCGTGAGCTGCATTTTCACTTGGTTTTCATTGGCACGAAGCGCGCTCGTTTTCACGTGCTCGCGTGTTGAACAGAGACGACACGTCGGCATTTGCACGATTCGGAAACCATACGCATCGGATACGACTTGATACTGCAGAATGAACTCGCGGCGGTGGACGGGGCCTTGCGCTGCGACACAAGAGTTTCGGTGCGGTCGAGCTACAAGATCGACGTAAAGGGCCCTCAAAGACGTCAATGTTTGACGTCACAGGAAGCCGGCAGAACTTCATGTCTTTTCTGGGCGACGTCAACGCGGGCGCTAATCCGAGCTCGTTTACAAAGCTAAGGTGTTCTCAGATGTGCGCATGACGCTGAAGACCATCGCCGGAAAGTTTGGTCGTTTATGCCGGTGAGGCGACAACCCACCAGCATTTCCGCAGGATGATGCAAGATCCGCGATGCTGTCCGCAATCATCAACACCGAAGTCGCTGCGTCTCGGCAATAGTCTGCGTCATTGAGAGTCTACAGCGGCTGCTTGTCTAACGCAAAAGCTATGTTTCCACCCTCCACGCAGCCGCTTTACACGCAGCAGAGCCGATTGACAGTCGGGCGGAGGTAAGGGTACACTTGCCGTTGCAGTCCAAGTCGTCACTATTTCCCCTCCAGTTAATGACTAGATAGCGCCGCCATCATGGCCATGCGCTTCCACCAGAAGCGCTTCTTCGCGTACCCGAGCGGGGCCCCCAGTCTGCACACGCTCAGCAGCGTATCCTCCCAGAGGTAGGTGGAGATCTTGTTTCCCCGCTGCCGTTGTCCCCACCGCTAAATTCGCAGTATTGTGGCAGTTATACGCTCGTGACCACGGACCGCTCAGTGTCGCTGCTGGGCTACGGAGACGCCGGCTACAGTCTGCACAAGCTCGAGGTGGACGCGCTCCATGCCGGCAAGGCGGCTGTGGTGGCTAGCGCGTCCATTGAGCGACCAGGATATCACCAGTCGCGCGTGGCCGTCGCGTACGCGGTCGGAGACAACCTGTTCCTACAAATTCTGACCCCCCATCACGAGTCTTTAAACAGTGGGGAGGCGGTGGGAGCTGCTGGCTGCGGGAAGTTCGAGCTGGAAGCTGCACCCACGTGCATGTTCAGTGTACAGGCCCGGGGATCCAATGGGGACGTATTCTACGGCGTCATGGTGTGCTGTACAGACTCCATGATGGCGTTTGGGTTTGTTGAGAACGAGAAGGAGAATAAATCGGCGGATACCTCTGTCGTTGCATGTGCTCGCTTGAACAATGAGCAATTTGCAGCCTTCTTTCCTGAGCTCGCAACTTTCTCAAACCCAGTTCTAGCGGTGGATACCTTCACAACGCCCGAGAAGGATCAAGGTTGGATTGCGTTTGGCTGTGCTGACGGGTATTGTCTTGGTCTGCAATTTTGTGGTGGCTTCGGTAGCACTTACTGACTGTTATGACGTATACTCTAGGTTAGTGCGCGTATTCCACGGGCAACTGCATGAAGGGTGTCTTGGTGGGCCGTTCAAGAGCAAAGATCTGCAACTGAATGGCCCTGTGACGTCCCTCGCTCTTTTCCCCAAGAGGAGAGTTTGTACAGGCGAAGCATCTTCATCTTGGCAGTGCAACCTGGTTGTGACGTGCGCCATCGGGCAAGCCGTGGTCTACCAGGACTTGTTTGGTACATCAGAGAGCGATGAGACTGGCGAAGTGCTGTTTGACTCGGACACTTTCGACTCGATCTTCGCAGGTGTTGTTGCTGACATCGACCTGGTGAGTCGGTTCTTGAAGTTGACTACGTCTTTTGCAACGCACTAACTTGTTGAGGTGGGTGCGAATGATCATGCGTAGGACGGAGAACCGGAGATTCTGCTAGGTACCGACAGTCAGGTTATGCTGGCGTACGAGGAGAAAAGCGCTGACGACTGCACTAACGGGGACGACAGCCAGCGGGACGCCGTCTTCGAAGAGTCCGCAAAAGTCCTGCTTGAGTCCAGCGTCGATTCTCCTGCAAGCTCGCACAATATTTGGAACGAGACGGAGCCGATTCCAGTCACCGATGCAGTCGTCCACCCAGTGCAGACTCGACGACGGAAGTGGCAGCGGCTGTCAAGAAGCCGCTGGGACTTAGAGACGTTCGGCGCCATTTACAGTCTGCTGTGGCGGGACGTGAACCACGACGGAGTTCCCGAGCTGCTCATCGCCAGCTCCACCGGCATCTACGTGTACGAAGCGGATCCACTGTCTGTCATTCAAAAGCTCGAGCGCGTGCTGGCAACTTTGAGCGCTTCAACCGAAGGTGAAGCTGGAGCAGCGCCGCCTAGCGCTACGTGATCCCGTCTTCAAATCGCAGCATCCACCATCACCGGCTGCGATTCGTCCAAAATACCTCAGCGAGATCTCTGATTGGCCAATTCAAATAATCCTACGACAACACATATGCTGCACGATGGTATCTCACCATCGCCGATGCTAAATGCGTCTTCACTCAGGAATTGACACGCGAGGGCACAGGGGACGATGCTGCCGCTGCGCTCGACGCTGTGGCGCCGCCCGCTCGCCCGCCACGCGCGCCTCCTGTCCGTCGCCGGCACGCCTGGCCGCCGCGAGGGCGTCTCGGCGGCGGCCAGCGTCAGCTTCACGTCGGACGCCAAGCCGGGGCTGTTCCAGCTGCCGGACCTGCACGCCCCGTCGGACTTCCCGAGACTCACGCGAGACGTCAAGCTGCAGTGCCATCAGCTGCGACAAGAGGTGAGTCACTTTTGCGTGTTTGCACTGCTTGTGGAGGTTGTATTGATTCCTTTATGGCTACTGCAGCTGGCAGCGTCACCTCCGGGACTGCAGACTCTTCGCACTCTAGACGACATCTCCAATGCTATTTGCTCGGTCATTGATGCTGCGGAGCTTTGCCGCAATGTGCACCCCGATGAGTATGTGGCTAATAGTAGGTTGACGTGCTGGTAGTTCGAAGTGGCGGCTAACTTGGTGATGACGCTGCTAGGAACTTCCGGCGGGCTGCCAGTGAGTGCTTTACGGACCTGTCGGACTTTATCCAGAACTTGAATGCTGATATGGAGCTGTATCGGTCGCTGAAGACTGTGACAGAGGATAAGGTCGGCATGAAGGCGTTCACGCCGGAGCAGAGAAGGATGGGGATTTTGCTGCGCAATGAGTTTGAACGCGATGGTATCCACTTGTCACGGTCAGACCGGCAGCAAGTAATATCGTTGCAGAATGATATCACGCAAATTAGCATGAAATTCCAGTCTACAATGTACAGCGCTCGGGAGTATGTGGAGGTACCTGCGAAGCTCATTCGTGGCATGCCGCATAGCATCACTTCCGTGTGCGAACGCAAGTGGATGAGTCGCGACACGTTGCGAGTCCCCACAGATATGCACGTCATGAACACCATTTTAAAGTGGGTTGGTGCTCCTGAAGTGCGTCGGGAGATGTACATTGCAGCCAACTCGTGTGCTAAGGACAATCTTCCGGTGTTGGATGAACTGCGGGCAAAGCGTCACGAGCTGGCCCAGCTCCTGGGCTTCCCAACGTATGCCCACCTGGCAACTAGGTAAGAAATACCGGCAATATTGCACCCTGCACGTTTAACGTAATGTGCTGGTTTATTGTTGCAACAGTGATCGTATGATCGGATCTCCTGAAGCTGTCGAGAACTTCGTAGAGAATATTGCAAAACAACTCATGGCTAAGGTTCGTCGGATTCCGTGCTCCGCTAGCTGCGTTAGATCTAACTGGAATGTTTCAATAACCGACAGGCAAAGATGGAGCAGCAGCTGCTGCTAGATGCAAAGCGAAAGCATGAAGGCCGCTCTGTCGATCATGTGTACATGTGGGACTTGCCATATTACATGGGTATGCTCAAGGCGCAGAAGCATCGCATCGACTCGCGTGTGATATCAGCATATTTTCCCCTCGAGAATTGCTTGAAGGGGCTGCATTTACTTTGCTCGGCACTCTTCGGCCTCGAGCTGAAGCAGGTGCCCATGCTGAACGCCAGCGAGCGCTGGCATGAAGACGTTGTAAAACTTGCACTCACACGGAATGGTGAAACGCTGGGGTACATCTACTTCGATCTGTACCCGCGGCCGAATAAGTACAATCACGCGGCTCACTTCACAATTCGTTGTGGTAAGCGTTTAAGTGGTTCGTCGTACCAAAAGCCAATCGTGGCGTTGGTCTGCAACTTTAACAAGCCGGCACCGGACAGTCCGTCCTTGCTTACACACGCGGAAGTGGAGACACTTTTCCACGAGTTCGGCCATGCGATGCACTCGCTTCTTTCTCGAACTGAGTTTCAGCATCTTTCGGGCACCCGCGCAGCGCTGGATTTTGTGGAGACACCGTCGCATTTGTTTGAATACTTTGCTTGGGACTACCGCGTGGTTAGCGAGTTCGCGCATCACTACCGCACAGGCGCTCCGTTGCCTGCGGCTATGATGCAAGGGCTGCGAGCATCAAAGACAATGTTCGCCGCGATGGATACGCAGACCCAGTGCCTGTACTCGATGCTAGATCTCCAGCTCTTCGGGGAGCAGCCATTGCCCTGCACGCCTCCAACAACCACGCAAATGTTGCATGAATTGCAGAATTCGAGCACTCTGGTGCCTCACGTGGACGGAACGTACTGGCACACCCGCTTCGGACACCTCATCGGCTATGGTGCTGGCTACTACAGCTACCTGTACGCGCGCGTATTCGCTGCTGATATCTGGCATGCCAATTTTGTTGGGCCTCAGGGCCCATTAAACCGCGAAGCAGGCGAGAAACTGTTCCAAAAGCTGATGGTGCATGGCGGAGCCAAAGACCCGAACGCCTTGCTAGTTGACATGCTAGGCCGCGAACCTTCACCAGCAAATTACTTGCATGAGCTGGGTGTGTAACTGCTAGTACATACACGTAAGAATCGACAACGGTGTTAAACCAAGTGAGCGGTAGCCCTTGTCGGTCTACATAGCAAATATCAGGATGGGTTAGCATGAATAGATTGCAATTTCTCGTGCATTAACTCCTTGAGGAGTCTGTGCTGATATAATAGCTGGTGCGATGAGAAGCGCTCGGTACAATAGGGGGCTCATATCGCTCAGCAGGTGGCGGACGGCGCACTCAAGTCCAATCCGGCGGGGAGCAGGCAACAGGAAGCACAGCAATATAAATGGCTGCCTCGCTCTCAGTCAGCAGTCTGTCCGTCGTGGTGGTTCTCTCTGTCTATTGCACGACACAGCAGGCCGCACAGGGCGCTCCATCCTTGCCCACGTTGTCGGGGTCGGCCGTGGTCACATCCACGCGCTGTTTGCTGGCCATCTCCACGTGCATGGAGCTGGTGGTGGAGCTGGTGGACGGCGCGGAGCTGTGCACACTATCTAACTGGTCGGCGGGCACGGCGGCGATGTTGCCGACCTTCTGCTTGGTGACGTCGGGCGACTTTTGCGTCACGACGCCGCCGGCCTGGCGCCACAGCAGCGCGTCCACCCAGAAGGCGGCCTCGTCGTGCGAGCGCGCCTTGATGGTGTACACGCGCTCGTTCAGCTCGATGGTGAAGAGTCCGGGGCCATCTGCAGCAGCCAACGAGCGTCAGCGCGGGACGTGGCCAAAGCCTCCGGAGCGGGCCTACCGACGTGGTCCTCCTGCAGCAGCGTGATGGCGCCCACTTGCGGCAGGTTCAGCGCGGCCAGCAGCTTCTGGCCTTGTTTCTGCGGGTACACGCGTCAGCTCGCGCCTCGCGCACCTGCGCCGCAGCGCCCTACCTTGTAGTACGTGAGGAAGCAGCCGTTGGTCTCGAACCACCGCTTCTGCCACTTGCCCTCGCGCGTCTTCTTGAACAGGTAGCCTACAACCGCCGGTTAGTGCCTCTCCCCGGCCCACGGGCTGCGCGCGCACGCACCGCGGATCTCCTCGGTGCGGAAGTTGGCGGTGCCCGAGCTGCTGGGCTTGTTGGACGGCGACGAGGCCACGAGCTTGGCGTCCATGCGGTCGGCCATGCTGCTTCTTCCCGGGCGGCCGCGAGAGGTATATTGAGACTAGGGCTGCGCGGGGCAGCGCGCGTGGGGGCGACACCCCGTCTCTATTGGATCTGATACAGCGCTGGAAGACCCCGGATCGGGACGGATGGCATCGTTGAAGAGGAGGGACAGCGGCGCCGACTGCCAAAATATCAGATTGTGTTTTGCACCCAAATTAGAGCCCCAAAATAAAGATGCACGGATACCCAATAGTCTTTGTTTTGGGCAACTAGCTTCAACTTGCTTTTGCGTATCCAGCAAACTTTCGTATTTGCCTCGTTGTCCGCGTTTGAGTATTCATATGCAGGATCATCAGCGCACAATATCTACCATCCATCCAGCAGTGTTAAAGTGCTGACTTCATTCTGCAGGGGACATTATATGTCGAAGTCCGCAACTTGGAAACAAAAGCCTTCTCAGCACCGACGACGCTGGATACTCGTTGATTTCCCACGATTTCCCACGCTTTCTGTTCGGTGCACAGGCTTAGCAACTTCGTCCTCGGTCAAGCACTCATACCTGGTGTCATCACGACTGAGCATTTCTTGGCAGACTCCTACGCCGATAACGGTGCGAGGGTATGGTGTCTTGCTTTTAGCTGCTTGCTTGTCCTTGAGTCTTGTCTAGTTGCGTGCTAGGAGGTAAATGTGAAGACTGAATTTAAGTGTTTAAGCAAAGTAGAGCTAGCTTTCTCCTGCGACCTGCAGCTCACGACTGTAACAGCCGCACCCATGCGATCAGGTACGAGGCTGTCCTCGCGCAGGCTACCCCATACACGATCGTATGCAACGAACTCTGCAACGGGCTCTCCGTTACACTTCCTCCCTTAGAAGCGCTGTTGCTCGTGTAGCTGGAAGCGTGCCAATGTTGTGTCGAATCAGTTCCGTTACTTGGCCCAAATTGCTCAACGGCTCCCATGATGAACCGAGAGAAGTGTCGAGCCCCGTGACCTTAAGTTGACGAACTCCTTTCACGCGCCGGTGATTAACGATAGAGTCCACTAGATGACCTTTTGAGCCATCCGCCGTCAAAACAGGCTGCAGACTTGTAGACCAGGTGGGGTCATCGTCGTGGATGGATGATCGGAGTCGTGAAATATGGTATTCTGGATGGAGGGGCAACCCTGGTGGTAGCGCAAGCTTGTAAGTGTCAGGGGCAGTGATTGCGATGATCTTGTAGGGGCCGATGAAGCGAGGCGCGTACTTTCGCTTGCCATCCGTACCAAGATGAGCTAAGTCGAGGTTTCTCGTGCTGAGCAGTACCGAATCACCCACCTGGAAGCAAACGTGAGGCCGATTCCGATCGTAGGCGTCATGCCATCGTGCTTGAGCCGCCGCCATCGCGTCTTGATCCTCCGCCAGGATTGCTTTCTGGTGCGTCACAAACTTAGACGCCTTTGAACCCCGGTTTGAAGGGACTACACAGTCCATTACGGAGCGCGGCTGGTAGCCCAAGTCGGCCACAAATGGCGACATACCAATCGAACTATGCACTCAGGAATTGTACGCAAATTCTCCGAGTGCAAGAAGTGAGTTCCAGTCGTCGTTGATGCGGCGATATAAAGTGCCGGATGTACTCGTTAACAAGCTTGATAGTCACTTCGGACTGTCCGTCTGTGGAGGGACGAAAAGCGGTACTTAACTGCAGCGTCGTGCCCTAGAGCTTCATAATCTCCCGCCAAAGCTTCGAGGTGAACTTTGTGTCTCGGTCTGATAAGATAGTGCGTGGTAACCCATGAAGTCGTTGGTATGCCTCGCAAAATAAGCGAGCGGTGTCCGTCCGGGTCGCAACGAAATGACCACGCTTGGTAAGACGGTCGACAATTACCATTACCGCGTCGTGCCCGGAGGTAGTAGGAGGCAGCTGAGTCATGAAGTCCATGCTAATATCGGTCCAGCGTTGTGCTGGGATTTCAAGGGGGTGAAGCATACCTGCTGGCTTGCCGCGTACATACTTGTTGCGCTGGCATAGCTCGCACGAAGCTACGTAGCGTTGCACAGACTCGGACATGCCTCTCCAGTAGTATTTACCGAGTAACGTGAGAAGTGTCTTGGCTTGTCCAGGATGGCCGCGCGTAGGAGAGTCGTGTTCCTCAAACATAATTGAATTGTGTAGCCCAACCACGTCAGGATTACACAATCGCCGAGGTGTATCGGGTCTTACCTGAAAGTAAAGAAGGCCGGCGTCGACTGTAAACCGACGAAGAAGTCTGACCCCCGATCCACTTCTGAGGCGAGGTCCCGCATAATTGGACCAAACACTGCGTCGCTGCTGTAACTACTGCGGCACGTCTCGTGGAGCTTAGCCAAGTTGGACGACTGCTGAGCGAAACGTCTGACGGCATCGGGATCGGCTTCTTGGCGGTCAGCTGACGAAGTAACTCTGAGAGGCTAATAGCTCGATTGGTACCATCCGACCAGTTTGGACGCCTCGACACACTGTCCGCGACGATGTTGGTGCTCCCCGCGACCCACTTAAAGCGCGGTTGGAAGAGCGAAAGCTCGTTAAGCCACCGAGCAAGCCTCTGTGAGCAAGTTTGTTGCTGGAGGAGATTCTCTATCGTTCGGTGGTCCGTGTTCAGGTAGAATGGCTTGTCAATGAGGTAGACTTTTTACGTGCGCATCGCGTGAAGTGCCGCGAACAGCTCTTTTTTCGGGTAGATATATAAGCTCGGCTTGGGTGAGCTTGCGTCCACCATAAGCGCTTACACGCTCGCGACCTTCAACGTCGTACTGGAAAATGTAGCCACCTACAGCAAGATCCGAGGCATCGACACTGACGTTAAAGTCTTTCGTAAAATCTGCATGAGCAAGTATCGGCGTCGAAGACAACTCGACCTTGAGAGACTCAAACGCCGCCTTCTGCTGCTTCGTGAGCGAAACTAAATCTTTTGGTCGTTTGTTCTTGACAACCTCAGCTAGTAGCGCGATGTGATCGGCAAACCAGCGCAAAAGCGACTCACGTAAACACACGTGCCGATAAAGACTGCAGTTCTCTCTTTGTTTTGGGCCCTGGCCAATCTCGGATGGCTGCTGCATTCTGGATCAATTCTTACGCCATCTACCCCGACGATATCATCAAGGCATGGTATCTCTCGCGCACAAACACACATTTTTCGATTTTAACGTACAATTGCTGTTCCGCACAGCGAGTTAGTACCTTTCTGAGGGCCACTGCGTGCTCTTCCACGGAGTCTGATGGGGTGAAAATGAACAAGTCGTCAAAAAATGTGCGGCAGAAGCTGTAGTAGTCCTTAAAGATAGACTGAACCAGTCTGTTGAAGGATGACGGGCTGCTCGATATTCCCATTGGCGTCACCAAGTATTCGTAGAGTCCGTCAGGCGTCGAAAACGCTGTGTAGGGTATAGAATCCTCGCGTAACTTCACTTGGAAGAAACCCCAAAGTAAATCTAAGGCGGAGAATAGCCGCTCCTGCGCCATTGCACGCAGAATTTCATCTTTTCGCGGTATTGGGTTCGCGGGTACTCGAACTTTCGCGTTGAGCCCACGAAAGTCGTGTACGATCCTCCAATCGCCGTTCCCCTTGCGCACACAGAATGTCGGTGCGCAGTAAGGAGAAGACGAGGGCCGAATAAGTTTGGCCTTGAGCATCTCTTGTGTCCACTTGAGGATGGCTTCACGCTGCTCCTTTGAGAACGGAAACTGCTTGCGGTGGACTGGTATCGCATCTGACACGCCGATGCTCACGTCTATGTTGCCCTGCCGGGTTGGTGGCACTGAGGGCAGTTCTGACCGAAATACGATGTCCCGAAACTCCAACAACAGAGGGTACATTGGGTTACCCTTTAGTGCGTCCCATGCTGCGGTTGCCTTCGCTGTCTCAGCCGGTGTATTAGGAGCGTTAACCAGAAAGCCGAACTCATTGTCTGCTGCCTTCAGAAACTTTTTAAGATCACGGGGTCGTACCAACCGAGTGGTGCCCACATCGGAATGATAGCCATGGACGGAATACGCGCGCAGCGTCGCAGCGGCGCGCTGTTTCGGTGACATACGTGGCTGCCCGCATCGACGACCACCAACACTTGTTGCTGCTCGTACTGTGGGCCTAGGGCGAGCCGTTTTGGAGGCCCAGTCAATTATCGGATTTACGTCCTCCAGCCACGGCATCGGAGCATAATGTCACACGATTCCGGAATCTCCATAACAAAAGCAAAAGTATAAAATCTTGAAGAGAAAATGAAAATGATGTCACTCGTCTAGGAATGATAGTCTGCTTACCGCCACCCAGGCGGATCGTCAATGGGCGAGGGTGGTCATGCACGACCAGACCAGCACGCGCCACAAACAGCGGGCACACTGCATTGAACGATGCGCCGCTGTCGATGAAAGCAGAACCAGTCTGGCCTTCAATTGTTCCGGACTGTTGTAGGTGACCATGTTGAGAGGAATTGTGACGTCTCAGGTCCACGTCGTCTATCTCATAGTTGACGAAGCCTCGACTGCCACTGGCTGGACACGGCGCTACTGCATGGTCGACAGCAGTCGCGTCGTTCTCGGTGGGGCGCCAGCCCACCGAGCGCTCTAGTTTTTTGACGCACCGGTGCCCCTGCGAGGACACTCGGGCGATTTGTGACCCTTGACACCGCAAGTGAAGCAGGTAGGGTCCGGTGTACAACCTCCTAAAGTCGTTATCGGTTTGGGCGGGTTTTGTGCCTTCGCATCAGAGTTCCGCCCCTTTACTTGCTGGTAGCGGTTGTCTTTGCGATTCGGTTTGGGTAGTCCACTAACAGAGCTTGGTATACTACGTGGCTGCTCACGAGCGTCCTCAAATCTTTGTGCGTGATCGATCGTGTCCTTCAAGGTAAGAGGAAAGTGTTGTGAAACATAGGAGCTGGTATCGGAGCGTAGATTTTTCTGGTAAAACCAACGCTTTACTATCTCGGGCATGCTGATAGATGACATTGACAGCATCTGCGTGAACTTGGTGCTGTACTTTTGCTGTGTCGTTGTGACTTGCAAATCATGCATCTTCGTCAACAACTTGAACTCGTAATCACTATCGCGATACCGTGCTCTAATCTGATGCTTGAACAGCGGCCATGTGCGAGGATTACTGCCCATCGCGTGCTTGAACTCGCGGTACCAAGCCATGACGTCTACACCCAGAAACGGTACTACCATGTCGACGAAACGAGAGTCGTTGCTGTTCTGTTCGGCGGTATATGCCGCAAAGTGCTCTTCTATGTGAAAGAGCCACAACTCTAAGTCCTCCTCCGCGCGCCCATGAAACTTCGGCGGGTTCGCCTTCTGTTTCTGGCGATTCGCACGCGCTTGCATTTCATATATCTCGTGCTGGAACCTTGCCTGTTGAGCGATAAACGCATGTATCTGCTGCTGGCTGGTGGCCATCGACTGCTGCTGTAGTGAGAACATACTTACTAAGCTTGCCAGCATCTGAGCTGTGTCGGCAGCCGGAGGTGCTGCTGGCGGTGGGGCATTTTGCGCGCTCCCTGCCGATGTTGTTGGCGGAGGCGCACTGGTGGGACTGGCCCAGTCTGAGGCAGAGGACCTGCTGGTGCTGTGAAGGTTGCATGTGCTGCAGGGGCATCGCCGAAAGTCTGCGTGGTAGGACCCTTATTTGTGCCATCCGCCTCCGGCGGAACCTCAGAGGGCTGCCTCGGTTCGGGCACAGGTTCAAACCCCGCGTAGCCTCCGGATCCAGGCACTTGGGTGCCGTCTGTGGACTCCATTCTAGGAGCTTGATACGGTCGAAGATTGGGTGATTCGTCTTCGGTCTGCCGAGCCGTCTTCCTTGAGCTCATTAGCTGACGGACAAGTCGTACTTCGTAGATCCGTACTTAGTTGATTCGTACTTATTCGAACAAGTACAGTGCTGCCTCGAAGGTCTAATTTCGAAATTGTCTTGTCTTTGAGTCTTGTCTAGCTGCGTGCTAGGAGGCAAAATGAAGACTGAATTTAAGTGTTTAAGCAAAGTAGAGCTAGCTTTCTCCTGCGACCTGCAGCTCACGACTGCAACAGCCGCACCCATGCGATCGGGTACGAGGCTGTCCTCGGACAGGCTACTCCATACACGATCGTATGCAACGAACTCTGCAACGGGCTCTCCGTTACATATGGAAATAAGAAGCCGGTCGTAGACCTGTCGAGAAGCTAGCCTCTTGTGGCCTGCATGCTGGATATGGTTAAGGAAGCTTGCGCACAAAGATAACTACACACAGTCGCTACTCTTTACCAAAAGCACAGAGACTGGCAGTTCGTAATCTGCTGCGACGATAGTAACTAGGGTGAGATTGGAGCGAGAGCAAACCATCGACCGGTTACGGTGGCCTAAGAGCTTACGAGCCTTCAATCAGGCAGTATGAGCAATCACTAGCCCAACGACAGACTCACGCTTATTTTTTTTGCTAATATGAATCATCATCTCCCTTCAAGGGAGTCCCTTGCGCACTTGCAACAAACAGCTCGAACACTTTGAAAGGTCCAAACCGATTAGATCCCCAGTTACCGGTGGGCTCTACTGGCTCGGATGTTGGATTTTCTGCTCCATGATGTGCAGGAAGGCGATATTTGGTCACAACAGCACTTTCCTCTGTATTGTAGTTTGCTTGCTGTTTTTCATCATGCACAGCGCTGCGGAAGTTGAGAGCTATTCGCAACCCGCCTGGAGTAGTGCCCATCAAAGTGTGAAGTACGTCAAAATCTGTTTTGAGGCGCCCCTGATATTCCTTTACGCGTACTACGCAGCCACGGTGTGCTGGTTTCGTATGCGCGTCATTCAAGATTGGCGACGTGCTGTGCTTCATGCACCGTAGCCCAAATGGCATCGCTGACTCAAGCTTCATTAGCAGCCACGCGACGATACTTCCAGAATACTTAGCAGCGCTTCCAATGAGATATTACGATGGCGGAGGTGAATGTCTCTAGCTCAGCTTAAGCATCAAGTGGTACGCAGAGCTCAGTTACAGCGCCTCACTGCAGTTTGGCTCCGTCGTTTTACTGTTAAATGTCGTGGCTGAGATGCAACGGTACCCTGCGAGCCTCTCATCAACGTAAAGCCTGCTGAGGCGTTCCATGATCCCATCACTCGGATCGCCGTACAAACCTAGGTGCAGAGAAATCATGGTAGCCCTGAGCAATGCAGAAGAACCCTTCAGGGCGGTGGAGAGGTTACAGAGCTAGCACGACTAGACTGTCGTCACGGGCAAGTGCTACAACCTCCCTGCTGGCAACCCATGACGACACCTTCTGCGATGACCAGACGCAAGCCACGTGCCCTGAACACTCAGAAACAGCCTCCAAATGCGGTGCCATGAAGTTTCCGAACTCTTTTAACGTCGAAGCCAGCAGCCCGTACCCGCGGAATGGACGGTTATCTGGAGTTGAATAGGTTCAGGCCACAAGATATGTTTCTGTAATGACCATGCGAAATATGTGGGCATCGTCATCCCTGGACGGATAGGCAGGTGGGGTGCGGTACACCCAACTTTAGCAGCACCACCTTCCCAGATGCGCTCCCCGTTCACCAAAACCATTCCCGAATTCGCCGCCTGCACCCGCAAAGCTCTCCCAGACGAAACTAGACTTCGAGATCACCATGCAAACTCCGAGCAATGAGGCGAGCTACGCTATCCCCGTGATGACGCCTCAAGTGAGCGTGGTGCTTCCCAGCGCGGAGGACCCAAAGGAGCGAAAGTTGCGAAACGAGGACCAAGTGGCTGGAGCAACGCACGTAGCTGACGTCGCAACCGGCAACTGGGACGTCTCCTTCTTCGGCTGCTTCTCGAGCATTATACCGAACTGCTGCATGTCCACGATCTGCCCCTGTGTGTCTATTGCACAGATCCAAGCACGTCTCGGCAACAGCTACCAGAAGGCCCTGCTCAGCCACGGCGCGACCATCTTCGGCGTGGTTGTTTGTATCATCCTTTTTATCTCTCACAGCGTTACGACGGATGTCGTCCAGCAGCGAACTCCACACAGTGATGAGCCACGGACGGTTGAGCGTTCATCAGCAGGTCGGCAGGTTATCTTCTTGTGTGGCGCTGTGCTCTTTGTGTTATTCTACGCTTTCTCGGTGTGCCTCGTGCGGATGCGAGTACGAAAACAACTCGAGATCAATGGAAGCTGCTGCGAAGACTGCTTGGTGTCAACTTGCTGCACTCCGTGCACGGTTGCACAAATGGCGTCGCAAACGCAGAGTTATACGCCTGGTGTCTGCCAATTCCAGCAGTCTCGCGTCGACACTCTCCCTGGATATCCAGTTACACCAGCGATGCTATTCATTTGAGCGAAGGCGTCAGACAGAAATGCTGCCACTCGCTGGAATCAAAAAATATAAATGAGCGCTGGTCATTCATTTGCATTTGTATATTTTGTAGTTATCTGGTCCGCTACGCTGGAAATGCGTGTTTGACGCCTTCGACAGCACAACAAATACGTGTTGAAGCTTGCAGATAGTCACGAAGATTTGTCTCTGGTCGAAAAAGTGGGCTGCAGGTTTCATGATTATCTGTCTGGGTTGCCCCAGAGCGACACCTTCGTTACTTCCTCCGCAGAGCCAGCCACCAGTTTACCCTTTTCAATTGGGACCGAAATAATTTGTGTAATAGCTTTCAAGGAAGTACTATTACTTACTCTTCTCTGCCGAAAGTGCTTCAGCTGGAGTTCGAGCCCTCACATGTCGAACCGAATGTTTGCTCCGCATCGCAGCCTTCACAATCCGAAGGAAGTGCCTTCGATTTGCCTTTGGTTGGCATCCCCAACTGGATCACCCAGTACACTTTCACAACGGAGGCCTCCGTAGGCATGTCAAAGGCTATTCCTGCCGATGCCGGCAGATCTCAGCCCACGACAACGAAACAGCTAAAGCAAGTTGGGGTGGTCCCTAAGCTTCCTGTGATAACAATCGTCCCTGATGCCAACCCGACTTATCCCGTAGGCAGTCGTGGACCTAATGCTGCCGCCGCTGCACTTCGCCAACGTCAGGAAAACTCGACATGGAACGCGAGCTTCTGCGACTGCTGCTGCTCAGTAGCACCGACGTATTGCTGTATTATCACGTGCTGCCCGTGCACCACTATTGCGTCGGTGAAGGAGACTTTGGGTGGCGGCTACGAACGAACATTGCTGTACTTTGGTGGGCTGGCTTTCGGCGTGCTGTTTTGTATCGGATTCGCGGCTTCGAATAATTCAGGCGATTACGAGCAAGAAGTTGGTGACAAGACTTCCTCTCCTCCTCCACCTCACCATGCTGGCATCGACAGTTCGGTTATGTGGGAAGCTGCTGCGTTTACGTTTTTAATGGCGTTCCTTTTTAGCGTCTGGAGACTACGCATGCAAACCCGTCGCAGTCTAGGCATCCAAGGCTCACGAGTTAACGACTGCCTCTCTAGCTTCTTTTGCTGCTTTTGCGTGATTTCACAACTCCACCTCGAGCTCAAGTGCCAGTACGAGGAGCCTCCAGTAACTCGGACTGCGCAGTATGGACGCGGTCAAAGGAATGACCACTTGGCCGTGGACACGCTAGCGCCGTATGCAGTGATGTAGTATTTAACGGCATACGCAACTACTAACTACAAAATGGATATAAGCACCCGGGTATCATTCGATTTCGTTGGATTGGTACTTTGCAATACTACATGCTGAACACGCTTGCACACACATACCCATAAAAAATCGTGGAATGATGCCGTGCGTGAGGCGTACTCAATCATTTCTTGAGCTTTCTCGGTGTTGTTGCCGGATGTTACGGTCGGCATCCACTCAGGACTAATCAACATAATTCTCGCATCTCTGTGCTTCAAGTAATCATTGTTGAAGCCGCCTAGCACTCTCGGTGTTATCAGAGCCAAGTTGATGAAGACGTGTATGCGATGTCACCATTTCCCTTCAGCTGCTCGTGCAAGAGCTCCATTTTCACAGGCAGACATCTCTAGTTAGCGTCACGCACGCTCATTCCAAGATATGTCCAGAATCGAAGTAGCGACCAGCTTACCATCGTTGTCATCTACTCGGTGACTTCTGCATAGTACCACAGCTACGCAGCAGACCAGCTAACTGGCAAACTGCAAGTAGCTTTTCTTGCCTGACTTGGTCTTCATTCAAGACCAGATGCACGTCAAAGCCACCCTGGCAACTGGAGTCTGCCGGAGCTGGTGCTAGGCTCTCCTCCATTTCCATCTCTCATTCTACAACTAACCTCCTACTCCTCAAGCTGTCACCACACAAGATGAAGACCGGAGCTTTCGTCGCCGCTGCCGCCACTGCGCTTATTGTCATCACTGCCTTCACGCTGGTCACTGCAGCTGAGTGCTCCACACTCACACTCGTCGTGACGTTTCTTCCGCTGCTGACCGATGCAAACACCTGCGCTTCGAACTCGGGCTACACGCTCTACCCGTTCACGGGGCTTCCCACCGCCGACGAGCTGACCCTGATCTGCGCCGACACCACCTGCACCAAGGTGCTAGCGGAGGCTGTGGCGCTGGACCTGCCGGACTGCACCGTGACCTACGACGGCGTTGCCTACAACGTGAAAGACGAAATCACGCTCTACGCTACCGCTTGTGGCGTTGCGCGGAAGTAAACCTCGGCACCACTCCAGCGAGCAACAGGTCGAGTGCTTGTTTGTCCTATTTTCAATGAATGAAACTCGATGGGTTTTTCCTTGTTCATGATGAAGATTTGTGCAGCTAGCTTCGTGTTGCTCTTGCGACCCTCACAAGAACTCCACGATACAACACACCAAGCAGATGTGGAGTCCTAATCAAAACCAGTAGGTTTAAACAGGCAAGTATCTATTGTGTCGCCGAACTTACAGTTTCAAATACACACTTGAACCTACCTACTGATGTTGAGCACAAATTCAGTGCGCAGATACCAAATGGTTTATCTTCAGATGGGGTGGTGGAACTTCCACGCGCCGATTAATGCGGACGAGCAGCGTAAACCTTCATTCGAGCATTGCCACCCCAGCCATCACGTCCCTCTTTTTGAAATGAAGTCTATTGCATTTGCCGCTGCGGTTGCTGCCGTGCTAGGCTGTTTCGCCGCCGCCGAGGAGTGTGCGTCAACCACGCTAAGCTTCGCGCTTCTCCCGCTGGAATCTCAATCAGGTCTCTGCGCCGCTGACTCGGGATACAAGCTGTACCCGTTCACCGGCATGCCGTCGTTAGAACAAGTCAAGGCCATGTGCAAGAGTGATGCTTGTAACAAGCTGCTCGACGAAGCGAGGGACTCCGAGATGCCCGAGTGTGACATAACTGTTAACGGCACCGCGTACAATATTCACGAAAGCATCGAACTGATGTTCGCAGGCTGCGAAGTCATTGACGTTAACAAGCTGTCAGCTTAGAAAGGACTTACGTTTTTGCACAGAAGCCAACACCAGTTAACCAGCCAACGCTTAGAGAAACGATCCCCTGGGGTCTAAAGCTCTGGTACAAGAAGTGTCGATGCAGGTTTAGCGCAGCGCGTCTCGCTCATCTGGTAGACTAAGTCTCAAAACTGAAGTCTACTAGAATTAATCTACTAGACTTATGACCTTTTTAACATTTAATGTTCATGCGTATTAATTCTTTTATCGCAGCTCATGTTCCATACCATGGGCCACTTCTCCAAATTCGTGCCACCGGGATCAAAGCGCACTGAGTTCCCTAAAACAGAGACGCTGGGCAATTTCTTTCTTTTCACGTTTGTGGCATCGAACAGCCAAATCGTGATGCACGCCACAGCGGTGAAGTTACGATTAGTGTGAATCAGGCGGACTGAAGAAAATTGCCTTTTGTCGTATGCAACAGGGATGCTGTTTTTTATTACACCTTACTGAAACTGGATTTCTGTTTGCAGGTCAACCCTAAGCATTTTTAAACACCGAAAATTGTATCATTCAGCACCAATATGTTCGTCGACGCGAATTGGAGCGTCGACCACATTCTTGGCCCAGTTCGGACCACCTTTCGTGTCCAGATGATTGTTCCAGTCGACTCAGCCAGCTGAAGAACTGCTTTGACTTTGGATCATCAAAAGGTGCTGTACGATCCATAAAATGTCTGTCTTCTGGTCGTCGTGTGGCATAATTTTCAGCTCGGGCGAGGTTTTGCTGTATCGATTCAGAACTGTTAATCCGCCTCAATTGATCCGTTGCATCAATTGAGGCGGATTAACAGTTTTATTTTTTTAGAAAAAGTTTTTTTTAACGCTTTTGTTGTCAATAGCCTGTTGCGTTGATCTGAATCATCAGTCCGAAGCTAAGCGTTATAATGACTCGTAGTTCACTGACAAAATTGAGAAATGTGCTGCATTTGGAGGTATACGAGGCTAAATGTTGACGATCATTTAGCTGTCGTAACTACCCTTCCGCCTGCAACGATCGGATTCAGACTAACCCATGGTACTCGAGCGAATCTAGAGTATGATGCTACTTTTGACGTATACAATGAGTACAACAGCGGGGAGAAAACCACTGGTATGCAACTACGGCGAATATAGTTTTGAAAGTAGTGTAAGCTCGTAACAAACCGAAGAAAGAGCTAAAAACAAATGATGATGTGAGTTTAAGATAAAAATAAAGACATGTAGCTAGACACGATCTCATTTGGACAACACCATTATTTAAAGCAGCTTGTATTTCTGCTGAAAGCGGAATTATCAGTAAAACATGCGCAGGATAATAAACAACAACATTTTTTTTTATCAGCAATTGTTGTGCTTTACTGAAAACCAAACCATCTGTGTACCACAAATACTACGCTTCCAACATCTACTTTCGCGATGCGTACACGCCGCACTTCGTCGCGTAGTCCGTCAGCTCCGTGCGTACGTTCAGCTGCGTCGCCTCGAAGTCGATCGTGCAGTCCGGCAGGTCGTTGTCGATGGCGTCCTGAAGCACACCCGTGCACGTCGGGTTGGCGCAGATAGCAGTCATTTGTTCGTCCGTGGGTTTGCCGGTGAACGGGTATATGGTGTATCCAGTCTCGTCAGCGCAGGGGGTGTTGGCGTCGGAGAGCAGTGGTAGCAGCTTGAAGACGAGTGTCATTCTGGCGCACGTTTCAGCGGCAGCCCGGCTTGGTGCATTGATGGCGGCGATGGCGCTGACGGCGATGGCGGCGACGGTGCTAGTCTTCATGTTTGCTTCGAGACAAAGGTTTGGCTCTACGTGAATAAGTAAGGAATGGTGAATTCGAAAATGAATACTGGTCTCGAAGTGATTTGTTGTGGACTGGATGCTACAGCGAGAGATGTAGTCGTAGTTGTGTACACGTACATGTACTGGTGTAGCAATCGGAGGATATTGCTGGTACACGTTCAACGTAAGGCTCTTTCATCAAAGTTTGAGCGCGGATCTACTAGCAGGATCGTACAATCTTTATAAACCACTGTTGAATTACGATACCAGTATTACTATCAATAATCGTGTTTTTTGCCTTTCAGAGAGTAAATCGCGGGGCTGCAGAGCAATAAGACTTTTCTCTAGCTGAATCACCAGATGGACACGAAATAAGTGAATGTGCTCCAAGGAAACACGTGTATTTTGAAACGTGCAAAACTGTAACATTGCCTACGGACAGCAAACTACTGTAGAGGATCGTTGATCTTTTTCACCTCTGACCGCCAGCTTAGTAAGCAACGTCGCGATTATAACTACGCAGTACAACAGTGCGTCAAGCTCACTGTTTGTATCTTCATAATCGCAAAGGGAAGCTACTCGCTCATGCATTCGATGACACTGTAGCGATTTACCTACGTACGTTAAGGAGCGACGGTGCCAAATCACGTGGCAGCAACAAGCTGACAAGAGCAAATACACGGTACAATAGTTTTTGTACAGTTGATATCTACCGAGAGCAGCAACCAATTTTTCGGTAGAGCAAAAGGCTCCTCAGATCTGGACGTTATTATATTCGTCTTGAAAGCTAGGAAGATTGTTGGCGTCGAGTTACTGCCACCCTGAAGAAATATACTAAGGAGGTTAATTCATGGCAACCTATGGCACTTTGCCTTACACTGATGTCATGCACGCTCGTCAGTTCAATCTTCAACTTGTGAGTACGATCGACCATCACAACGCATCTCGCCAAAAAATTAATCAGAAAGGTCACAACAGCAACCAATTATTTCCTGTGATTTGAAAGCAACATGACTTGGTTACCAGTACTTACCAGTACCGACTCAGCACTGCTCATAGCATGTCCATGACATAGTAGACTACGTAACTCCATCTGCGTCGCTAGAAAACTTAATCACTTTGAATTCTCCATTCGCCGGTAACACCATCTCATTTAAGCACCCTCACTCTCGATGAAGACCGCCACGTTGCCGTCAGTGCCATCGCCGCCATCAATGCACCAAGCCGGGCTGCCGCTGAAACGTGCGCCAGAATGACACTCGTCTTCAAGCTGCTACCACTGCTCTCCGACGCCAACACCCCCTGCGCTGACGAGACTGGATACACCATATACCCGTTCACCGGCAAACCCCACGGACGAACAAATGACTGCTATCTGCGCCAACCCGACGTGCACGGGTGTGCTTCAGGACGCCATCGACAACGACCTGCCGGACTGCACGATCGACTTCGAGGCGACGCAGCTGAACGTACGCACGGAGCTGACGGACTACGCGACGAAGTGCGGCGTGTACGCATCGCGAAAGTAGATGTTGGAAGCGTAGTATTTTGTGATAAGAGTTGTCTTCGTAGCTGTTTGGATGCGTAGCAACGTGCATATTGATTGATACGTGAAATGAATTGACTTTATCGATTGAGGAGAACTTCAATACGTTAGTCTTGATTTTCAAGATTAATAATATGGTACGGACTATGTTGTCTAGGAAGAGGCTACAGCCTCAACAGCTTACGTCTTTCGACCTGGAGCAGCAGTGACAGGAGCCCCTGTCGTGTTGGGGTTGAACCGGACCGACGGTGACGATGCTAGCCTGTATCCACTTGTTGCCGGTGCCCCACCGTTCAGAATTGGAACCGCGGTAGTGAGAGGCGTGTAGGCCTCAACAATGTACACCGAGCTGGGCTGTGTCGGGGTGTGGAGCAGGTTGCGGTCGAGTCGATCATCTGTGTACAAACTGCGTTGGACCCGAGGCTGGTTCTGATTCTGAAGTGCCTCAAGTTGGCGCATGAGTTTGCGGCGCTTCCACCAGAAGTATCCGTACGCGATGGCCATCAAAATAATAATGACAATCGCCACGATAACCACATACATCCACCACTGCCAGAAGAAGCAGGGCTTACCCGAAAACGGAAAGTAGCTGCTAAGCAGACTGCTCTTGCGGTCCGATGAGCCAACGCAGTCACAGAATGAATCCTCGGCGCTCATTGTTTCCACGGTGATGGTCTTGCCGGATGTGACACCATTCGGGCAGTTGTCCGCCACCGCAAGTCCTACTCGGTCGTTCTCACGGTCGTGCACCGTGAACAAGCCGTCCATGAATACATCGCCTAGCAATGTGAAATCGCCTTCGGAGATGCCGAAGACGCGGCACGCCGATTCACCCTGACCTGTCGAGACCACAAGCGGTCGCCAAATGTACTCGGCCGGAATGGTGATGGTCATCTGCTGAGACTTCTCGTCGTCCACGGCGAGCGAAATTGTCAGCCCTGGCAAAGAGTAGATGATCGAGTCGGCATTCGTCGGGTCGCACTCGCTGGAGCAGCACGTTGAGTCGTCGTCGAAAAAACTGTCGCTCACATCGGACGCCACCTGTTTTACCTGCGACTTGAGCTCTGTGATGACGGAGCTGTACACGCTGGACGGGAAGGCAATGTTACTGGTGCCCGAGTCGATGATCGCTCGAGGCGAGTTAATCGTCTCGCAGTCGAGTCCGAGGCTGGTGCCGTTCACGCCGATGTCCGTCACGATGACGTTGTAGTACTTCTCGTGCACCAGCGGCGAGTACACGATGTCTCCCTTGTGGAAGCTCTCGCCGCTGGATCCCTCGGTGCCGCCGAGCAGGAACTCGCCCGCGTACAGGTACGAGCTGTCGTCCAAGGACACGTTGCTGAGACTGAGCGCCTGCAGCGCGCCGCACATCTGCAGACTGAAGACGTTGTCCAGTCCGCCGGCGCTGCGCACCGTGTCGAAGTAGGGCGTGGGCGGGTCGCTGGAGGGCGACGCGATGGCCTTGTAGCCGAGGCCGATGATGCCGTCGTAGCCGGACGAGATGAAGTTGTCCTCGGCCGTGATCTCGGCGAACGGCAGGTTGCGCACCACGCCGAGGCCCTCGCCGGAGAAGGTGTCCTGCACCAGTTCGCCGCTCCAGGAGCCGCTCACGTACGTGACGCTGACGCTGGCGCCCTGGTCCGCGCACGTGCTCGAGTCCGCGCACGAGTACAGGTTCTGGTTGGTGAGCGAGCAGCACTGCGCCGTGACCACCGCCGTGTTGGCCGAGCCCGTGTCCAGCAGCAGGTTGAAGGCGCTGGCGGCGGCGCCGGCGCTGCCCGAGCCCGACGCGTACAGCGAGGCGCCC
Organism: Phytophthora taxon juncus; assembly: GCA_033558005.1. Classification (NCBI taxonomy): domain Eukaryota; phylum Oomycota; class Peronosporomycetes; order Peronosporales; family Peronosporaceae; genus Phytophthora; species Phytophthora taxon juncus. Next base: position 3,858,913 of record JAUCEE010000005.1, on the reverse strand, counting down.
ACGTTCACCTCCACGTAGTAGGCCAGCCCCGACGACAGGCCCCAGAGCTTCTGCTGCAGCACGGAGGCGCGCGCGACCGGCGCCAGCAGCGCCGCCGTCAGCACCGCGCGCGAGAGCCGCATCATGGCGCAAAATCCACAGTGCGCGGCGGCGGCGGCCGAGGCCAGACGCCCATGCGCCTCGTGCCCAGCAACTCCTGGCGCGCGACGCGATCGCTTATACGGCGCGTCGCCTGGCGAGAGACGACGCCAGTCAGCGCTACATTAAGCGGCCTGCCAGACCTGATGAACTGCGAGACAGCATGCGTTGGACTGCCGGGCGCAAACGCTATCGAGCGCGCATAAACTGCTGCAGGCGTGGGATGTCCCAACCGATCCTGGCCAGGATCGGTCCTGCACGCGGCGAAAAGGGCCAGAGCCCATGCTGGCGGCGTTGAATGCGGCACAAAAGACCACAAACAAGCTGTTTGTGGATCAAACGCGGCGCAAAATACGGCTTCCAGTGCTCGGAATGTGGCGCCACCTTGGCGTAAACGGGGACCGGCAGTCATACGCCCGTCATGTGCTCCATTTTCGCCGAGCTGGACAGGATGGCGCGACGCACGTCGAGACAATATCTCTGCGCTAATATAGAACCGCGCTGCTGAGGCGTCGAAGCCCGATGAGAAGGAAGCGGCACGGATGGATCGGCACCGGTGCCCCACTTGCCGCCGCAACCCGAGGGTCTGTGGGACATCTCGGCCGTTTGCGCGGACGCACCAAGGCGTGAACATGTATCCCGTCAACACGCCGCTCAGCTGCGACGCGTCGGCAGCAAATCCGGCCAAGTCCACCGTCACCTCGACGGTGTTGAAGGCCCGTTCGTCTGCAGTGCAGCTTCAACGATCTAAACTCGTGTCCGCCACACCTCTCGTGTTCACCACACTGCATATGTCCGCCACACCACTCGTGTTCGCCACACCAAGCGCCAACCCTGCCTCTCCGTTAATGTCCGCCGTCGTAAGTGCGCCTCCTCGCGCTAAGTTCGCCCAGTGACCATTCCGGCAGCTCCCCGCCTGCCGTCGCCGCCGCCGCCGCCATGATGAAGAAAAGCGTGGTGAAGAACCGCGCGCCCGCGCCCATCCAGATCACGGCCGAGCAGATCCTTCTCGAGGCCAACCAGCGCAAGGAGGAGCTCGCGCAGCCGCCGCGCCGCCGCATCGCCGATGCCGCCGAGCTGGCCGAGTACCGCATGGGCAAGCGCAAGGCCTTCGAGGACGAGCTGCGGCGCCAGCGCCACCACGTGGGCACCTGGATGAAGTACGCGACGTGGGAGGAGAGCCAGGAGGAGTTCGCGCGCGCGCGCAGCGTCTTCGAGCGCGCGCTGGACGTGGACTACAAGGCGCCCACGATCTGGCTCAAGTACGCCGAGATGGAGATGCGCCACAAGTTCGTCAACCACGCGCGCAACGTCTGGGACCGCGCCGTCACGCTGCTGCCGCGCGTGGCGCAGTTCTGGTACAAGTACGCCTTCATGGAGGAGATGCTGGGCAACCTCAACGGCGCGCGCCGCGTCTTCGAGCGCTGGATGGAGTGGCAGCCCGACGACCAGGCCTGGTACTCGTACATCAAGCTGGAGATGCGCGCCAAGGACATCCCGCGCGCCAGGGCGCTGTACGAGCGCTATGTCGTGTGCCACCCCGGCGAGAAGGCCTACATCAAGTACGCCAAGTGGGAGGAGAGGTCGCAGAAGCAGCTCGCGCTGGCCAGGAGAGTGTACGAGCGCGCGCTCGAAGAGCTGCGCAGCGACGAAAAGACGGAGAAGATCTACCTCGAGTTTGCGCTGTTTGAGGAGAGGTGTCGCGAGCTCGAGAGGGCCAGAGCGGTATTCAAGTACGCGCTCGACACGCTGCCCAAGGAGGAGGCGCCGGAACTGTACAGCGCCTTCATTACGTTCGAGAAGCAGCACGGAGACAAGGAGAGAATCGAGGAAGTCGTTATTGCCAAGCGGCGTGTTGTGTATGAACAGCAGGTGGCAGCCAACGCGTTGGACTATGACTCTTGGCTCGAGTATATTAAGCTTGAGGAGAACGAAGCCGCAAGCTCCCAGTCTTTTGGCCTTGTTCGGGAAGTGTATGAGCGTGCCATCGCTAACGTGCCTCCTATCCCAGAGAAGAAGTACTGGCGCCGATACATTTATCTCTGGATTAAGTACGCGCTGTTCGAAGAGCTGCTGGCGAGTGACAATGACGACAGCGGCAGCTCCTCTGAACGTTGCAGACAAGTGTACAAGACATGCCTAAAGCTTATTCCGCACGACAAGTTCACATTTGCGAAGATCTGGATACTCTACGCCAAGTTCCTTATTCGTCAGCGTGATGTACAGGGTGCACGGCTGACCCTGGGCGAGGCATTAGGTCGTTGCCCAAAGAAGAAACTTTTCACGAGCTACATCGAGCTAGAGCTCATGATGGGTGAGATTGACCGCTGCCGCAAGATCTACATGCGTTTCCTCGAATTCGACCCACAAAACTGTGAAATCTGGCAAAAGTATGCCATGCTCGAGCGGCAGGTGGGTGAGGTTGAGCGTGCCCGTGCAATCTATGAGCTGGCAATCAAGCAACCTGTATTGGACATGCCGGAGATGATCTGGAAGCACTACATTGACTTTGAGATCGAGAATGACGAGCGTGAAAACACGCGTGCGCTGTACGAGCGGTTGCTCGAGCGTACGAAACACGTCAAGGTTTGGATTAGTTTTGCCCAGTTTGAAGCTTCATCGTCCGAGGACAAGGACGCCCAAGGCGAGAACCTGGAGGCAGCGCGCGATGTATTTGAGCGTGCGTTGCGGTATATGAAGGAGCAGGGTAGCGATGAGCTCAAGGAGGACCGTGTCCTGTGCATGGAGACGTGGCTCGAAATGGAGAAGAAGGGCGGCGACGCCAAGATGATCCAGAAGGTCAGCGATATGCTGCCTCGCAAGGTCACTAAGCAGCGTATGGCATTTGCTCAGGACGGGGTACGTGGCAATCCGCCTTATTGCTCTCGTTTCTATCGTGTGCATGATTCTGACATTGTTGTGCTTTCCAGACGGAGCTGGGACTTGAAGAGTACACAGACTACATTTTCCCGGACGACGAGCAGGCCCAGTCGCACCTCAAGTTGCTGCAGGCCGCGCAGCTCTGGAAGCAGAAGAAGCGCGCTCGTGAAGAAGCTGCTCAGAGCGAAGACCCCGAGAAGCAGGAGCCCTCGGACTAATACAAAATGCCTTCAACGTGCTTTAGTGTCCCATCAGCTACAACCTGTCGAGTTCGATATCACTTCTGAAGGGATTAGCACCTATCATCACTCATCCCACTCATTGTGCGATTAGCTCTGAGGCTCACAAAGGCCGTCGCCATGTCTCTTCCTGTGCGTTCGCTGCTGTCTCCCGGGCGCTGTGCGCGTCCTCTGCTCTCGCGCGTCAGTGCGTCTTGTAGCGCTGCGTCTCCTCTTTCAGGCGGTGCCGGTTGCAGCAAGCGGTTCGCGTCCAACGCGCCGCCACGCCACGTGTTCGCAGACCCGTCCGTGGGCATCGGCAGCCTCCCGCTGGCGCCCGAGGAGACGCAGGCCGAGCGCGAGCTGCTGCAGTCGCTGCCCGAGTTCCAGGAGGCGGCGCAGGTGCTGCTGGGCCAGGGCGGGGACGAGGCGCGGCTGCTGCCCAACTGCAAGCGCGCCGAGAAGGCGCTGCCCAAGCTGCAGCGCACCGTGGAGATCTGCCGCTCGGCCATGGGCTTCCAGAGCGTGTACCTGCAGGCGGCGCTGCGCCACCTGGTGGCCACGCTGTTTATGAAAGGCGACGTGGCTGAGGCGCGTAAAGTTATGCAGGAACGCGGCGACGTCATGCAGTGGCCCGTGGCGGAGCACGAGCGCATGCTGCGTCTGCTGCTGCGAGCCAATTTGCCGAAGGACGCAGAGGCCTGGTGCCAGAAGGACGAGTTCACCAAGCTCTACCCCAAGGACGAGACTGTCCCGCTCAAGTGGACGCTATACGAGCTCATTGGCACCGAGCTCAGTGGCGGGGCGGACGAGCTGGCCAAGGCCGTGGAGGACCCGCTGTTTGTGCAGGCAGTGGAGACGCTGAGGCAGAAGAAGGATGTCGTGCTCAAGCACGAAGAAACCAGCGATCTGAAGGCTAGTGAGGTGCAGCTGGGACGAGAGATCCCGTACCTGCTGGCGCAGTACGCGTCGCTGTCGGTTGCTAGCACGCGAGCGCTCGAAAGAGATCCCAAGGCGGACCCGAAGGCACCTCCAAGTGATGCGCAGCTGGTAAGCTTAAACCAGGCCGAGGTCTTGTACAAGGAAGCCCTGGAATGGGTGGAGAAGACGGCAGCAGAAGACGATAAAGACGCCTTGCTGGCGTCAGGACCGAACGCCCCGTTTGGAGCTTGGGTGGAGACCAACCTCGGCGAGCTGCTGCTGCGCAAGAACAAACCTGAGGAAGCCATGGAGTGGCTTGGTAAAGCTATGCGCACGCTTCAGGCAGAACAGACTGGCGTAGGAGGCAGCGCACTAGCGATGACTCGTGTGCTTGGCCAGATTGCGCGTGGTTGCCATACCATGGGCCAGGCTGTTACTAGCGAGGGCCTTCTTGTTACTGTGGTTGAGTCGTTCGAGCGTGAAGCTCATCTGTCCGCGTCTGATCGCGTTGAGTTTTCTCGCGTACTGCGTGCGTATGGCGATCTGCTGTCCAACTGGGAGAAGCGTGAGGCCGGTGCCGCAAAGAGGTACGCACAAGCTGAGCGTGTGGAGAAGGAGCTGGAGCAAATGTGCGCGGAAAACCAGAGTGCGACCGCACTGCACCCCGTATTTTATTTGCCGCTGTAAGGGGTGGCAGGAATTAGCGAGGAATCGAAATGTTGATGCTGTGTCCGATAGCTATAAAGCACAAGTGTTAGCAGTCACGACGCACGAAATGGAATAGTCGCCTTAACATGCATGCTTATGCTTCTCGCTACAGTATCGTCTTCAAATGTCACTTCAGCAAAGCATTATTCGAATCTTAATCAATGGTGTTCCATTTGCGTGATTGCCACTTGAAAACAGATTGCAGCGGGCTGTATCCCAGGAAATTTACTTTAAAGTACTTCAAGTACAGCACATTTAGTAGATTTAAACATTTTGCTTGAGTTCCCAGGATCCATGTATCACGACACTTTGCGGCTCGACCAGAATACGTAAGTGATGTAGCGTAAACTTAACATTGCTGTTCAAGTTACATACAAGTGTAATGCATGTTCATGTACTGTAACCTGAACGACAATGGCCTTGTAACAAGACTTGTTGGTTGCGCCGACCAGATCCCATCAAAGACGCTATCCTTACGGTGATTGAAATCGTCATTTCGTTGACAACAGATCGCGCAGCGCTTTCTGAATCACGAGGAGAGGTAATCAATCACGCACGCCGTGAGGAGGCAAGCACTTTCCAATCGCAGCGAATTCCGAACGAGTCTCCCAGTCCAGACTACACCGTTTTCCTGGTTTGCATTTCCAGATCGAGTCTCGATGAAGGTATTGACACCCTTCGTTGTCTTCACTTCAAGCTTACTGCTTGCGAAGAACGGAGCTTCGGCGGCCTGCTCCAGTTGGTCTTCGTTGTACCAAGATGTATTGGAAGGTGTCTGCGTTCGCAACGAGACGCAGTGCGACTCGGTCAGCAGCGACTACATGAAGCTCAAAGCAGGCCAAGTTGGCGTTTATACAACGTCCAAGGATGGCCAACGTTTGGCCTACACGGTGTCAACCATCGATGACTCCCCGGTTGACGAGCCGACCTACTCTATTGACGTGACAACGCAGTACCAAACTATGATCGGCTTCGGTGGAGGTTTCACAGACTCCGCCGCTATCACCCTGTACAAGCTGTCTCCTAAGCTACAAGATATGGCTTTGGAGCAATACTTTGGGAAGACAGGTATACAATATAGTCTCAGTCGCGTGCCTATCGGTTCAACGGACTTCTCGACAAGCACATACACTTACAATGAACAAGTGGACGACTTCAAAATGACTAACTTCTCCATCGCCTCCGACAAGGCTCCACTTTCAAACAAGATCGACTTGATTCATCGGGCTCTAGAGTTGTCGCCTGATATGAAATTGTTCGCATCCTCGTGGGCACCACCACTGTGGATGACGAACGGAGACACAGTGATCGACTGCACGATGAAGGGCAAGCCGGGCGAGAAATACTGGGAGGCGTTGGCGCTCTATTACTCTAAGTTCTTCGATGCGTATAAGGAGGAGGGAATCAATTTCTGGGCAATGACGGTTCAGAATGAGCCCAAGAAGCCCCCTCTCGCTGTTTCTCAGTGGCAAACCATGAGAATGACTCCTGAGGAAGAGCGAGATTTTATCAAACTAGACCTTGGACCGTTGATGGCAAAAAATCACCCAGAGCTGAAAATTATGGCACACGACGACCAAAAGCCCGACATTATGGGCCGTACAGCACCTTTTGATGATCCAGAGTCAAAGAAGTACCTCAGTGGGCTTGCTGTACACTGGTACAAAAATGTTGACTTCATTCTGCCTGGTGCTGGTAATTTTAAGGACTTACTTGAGTTCCACGAAATGTATCCAGACATGTTCATGCTCGGGACGGAAGCATGCGAAGGGTACTTGCCTTCGCTTATTGGCACTGGTAAGGGACCTGCGCTTGACGATCCTAAGAAAGCCTGGAAACGAGCGCAAAACTATGCTCGAGACATTATTGAAGATATCAACAACATGGTGGCTGGCTGGATCGACTGGAACTTCTATCTGGACACGGAAGGTGGTCCGAACTGGGCGAAGAACATGGTGGACGCGCCAATTCTTATCGATACCGACAACGGTGCAGAGTTCTACAAGCAGCCCATGTTTTATATCATGGGCCACTTCTCCAAATTCGTGCCGCCGGGATCGAAGCGTATCGAGTTTCCGAAGACTGAAACGCTGGACGATTTTCACCGCTGCGCGTTTGTGACCCCGAACAACCAGATCGTGATGCAATTCTTGAACCGCGATAGCGATGAAGTTACGATTAGTGTGAAGCAGACGGACTCGAACACATTCACACTCACCTTACCTCCGCACTCAATGCAGACGGTGATTTTGCCGGCGTCAGAAGACACCAAAATTATGTAGTAGATATTAACAACAACTGCTGAGTTTGTTGAAAAGTAAAAATGAGAACTGTCAACTTCTCAACAGAATTCCAACGTTAGTACCGTTTCTAAATGCTGCGGAATCAAACGATGATGTACTGCGAGTTGACAGGTAGGCCAGCAGGACACTACTAGTAGTAGGAAAAAGAAGTGAATCATAGCAAGCGAAGTCAAAGGTGTTACTTGAACATTTCGGGCTTCTGGTTGAGTTGCTCGAAGTTCGAGTCTCGAACACCGCACGAAATGAGACTGCATTGGTTCGATAGTCTGTTTGCGTGTGCAGCTTGCTCAGGTTGGAAGGGCTCAAGAACAAACACACTTCGTGTTTTGAGATCCGCGACAAGAAAACTTATGCAGATTTTTTATTCTCTGGAGTCGATTCAGAACTAGTACAGGCAAGACACAGCGCTGCATGACGTGCTTTACAAAGTATGCCCTCTTTGAAATCGACTTAATCCATGTCGACGGCCACGTAATCGTGACGATATGGAGGACTTTGAGTGTGTCGACGTGTGGGCTGCACACCGCTCTGAACAAGTCGATCCGATCCCGCTAGGGAAATCGCACAAAATAAAAACAAAAACGAAACGCCCATCTACAACAAGAAGGAATATGAGTACGTTGGAACCAATGAACTATGAAGTAACACGGCGACAAGAGCATCTACGTACCAGGAGCATCCAAGGCATGAGTATATCGAAGCTGGACATCATTTTGCCTTCCAATCGATCAGCTAGCAGGAAGAAAGGTGCCACCAAGATGAAGATGATACCGGCAGTGAACACAGCGTCCAACAAGCGGTGAGACGACGTCGAGTTGATATACTTCTTAATAGGATACCAAAAGAGATACGCTACAAGCAGCCAAACTGGAGTCATCACGCGCCACCAGCTTAAGCTATCCAGACATCCATCCACTTTCATTCCAACCAATAATGCCTGGACGACGCGCAACAGAGTCAGCATTGACTTCCGCACAACGGCCTTCACCAAAAGCTGTCGTTCCTCTTCAATGCCCTCCGTCTGAGAGACGCTAGCTCCCACAGTGTCATTCACGAGCATGTGATGGCCCAGTACACCAGCAGTCACCGTCTCTAGTTGGTTAAGAACTTCGTACGTGAAATACGGTGCCAGCACCATCACGAGATTCCAATCCACTCTTCCATCTAGCTTAAGCGCTACAAGCACTTGCACCAGCAGCAGAAGTAGCTCCTTGCCGAATGTGTATCCTTTTCCATCTGCAAAGAGAAGTGCGAACAGCAAACTGCCAAAGTAGATGGTGTTCAGCGCCCACAGCGGAGTGAACACTACCGTCCACGAGACGGAGATCAAATGGTCCGCCTTCATACAGCTCAGAACTGCAGCCAACACACAGTTAGTCATATTTGCAAAAGACCCAAACACTGAACAACCCACGTACCGGGGATGGCAAGCACCAAGAAGAAGTGCGCCATGGCCAGCAAGAGAGTCAGACACCGACCTCGGAAGCCGAAGCCCCGGACGGTCTCATATACATCCTGCCAATGCGCCAATCCACCCGTCAGCCGAAAACACAGCAAAAATATCGACAATGAGGGGCTCGCACCTCAACGCTCCAGCCGCCGACGCTCATCCTGAGGCGAGGACTCCACTGCGCTGCGGTGTCCGTGGTGTCTATCGATGTGGATGCCACCACGTCAGCCGCGTAACGGTTTTCGAGCAGCAATTGAAAATCAGTTGAAAGGGCGAAGTGATTGGCTGGCTGGCCAGCTGCAGTAGAGAGAATGCCAGAGACATAATGGAAACTGGAGCACGAAATGTAATGCGTTCTCACACAAGGTGTCTTCTATCCATGTGTGGATGCTCAGATGCTCATGGAAATAGTACTTTCAGGCTAAATCGAGCAGAACATACGTTTGAGTAATGCGTTTTTGTCAATCTGCGGTCAGTTGTGTGTTATCTGGGAATAAGGGATATTTCGAGGACGAGGACTTCAGTTCATTTACTATTCTGACTGCAGTGATGAGGTCGCTGTGGCGTTTGCTCGTGGGTTGGTGGGAATCGTTGCAAGTGGAGTTGCGCGGGAGGTATTCCACGGAGCGCACCCTCGAACTGGTCAAGTACACCAATGAAACCAGTTGGCTCCACGTGATTGTAGTCTTGCTCCTCACCCCGCTGCCGTGTATACTAGTAACAGTACTCATTGATGCACTGCCACTCGCTGACCCGTCTGAAGGACTCGCAGCAAATTATATGTTTTCCGTGCGATCGTTTTATACCTTATCGCTTGTCACTTTTGTCGCAATCCAGCAATTCTGTGTTCATGTTCCTGTTCTTCCGTATCCTATTAAGCGCTTAATTAGAAACGCGGTGATGATAGCAGCGTCTTGTGTTGGAATTAACTACGGAATCGCTACAGTAGTCGGCTTTCCCATTCCTTTTACGATGCTGACAACGACACCACCATGGCTTCTCCTGATTTTTATCACTACGGCCGTCGAGTGGGGAAGGAAAATTCGCGAAACTCCAGAAGCCATCACAATGCTTGCCAACGCGAAAAATTTATGGGGCTCTCAGATACTTTTAACCATCACGTATCCGACTTACTTCTACATCTTCACCACACTGTCCAAGAAGGGTCAAACAGTTTTTGCGTTGCTGCTGCCAGTTATTAAATTGTTGATGAAGAACGTGTATGGGAAGACTGTCTCTCACCTGCGTGATAAGATGCCACAGACTGTGGTTTTTAACTGCGACGTGTTTAGTGCCCTCTTCGTATCATATTGCATGCAAAGCTCGCCTTCCATCTGGATAACACTAGAGATAATAATGCTTGATCTCTTAATGATGGCAATTTCCTTACGTGGTGCAGGATCTGCTCATCGAAACCTGAAACAGTTAGAAGTACAAATTGGAAGAAAGAGGAGCTGGGGCAGTCTTCGTGATCGCAGTTGCACGAACACTAAAACCTCGAGTTCGAGGTTAACTACACTAGATCGAACGAGCATGCTGCTGCATTTCGTTGGTAAGTCAGAGACTGCGTTGGTTACCCGCTTAGTGAAGCCTTATCCAGTAGTTCCAGGTGCAAAACCTGTTACGAGGGCGCTGAAAAAGCTGAAGATAAGCAGGACGAATGGTTCTCGCGTAAGAGTACGTGACATATCTCCACATTTAAACTCTACTCTTCCTCGCGTTGCTAGACAACAATTTGGCAGCAATAAAATCCATCCCGGTGGCATTGTTTATCAACCCTCAATGCGAGAACTCCATCTTCGCTATACGCGCAAAGTTCAGAAGCTCATCTACGCTGCCGAGTTCCTTCTCCTTCTCAACTACATCGAAGTTGTTATTCCCCTTGTTTTCTGTAGGTATATGCATCGTAAGTTGCCACAGCTCATCTAACCGCGGTTGTTTGATGCATGATTGCAGCGATCTTTCTTATTGCCATGCATCATTTACCCAATCGCGAGTATTACGCACAAATCCATGGCTTAAGCCAAGACGAACTGAGCTACACCCTGCGCAGTGTACTCTTCTACTGCTTCCTTCAACTCATGTCACTCCTGTTGTTATGTTTTGCGTTGCATCGTTTGCTCGGCCTCTCTCCAATCCACCAGCTCGCGTTCGTGCTGGAGAAGCAAATTGTCAGCGTACAGCACAGTATGATATTCTGGGTTCACTACACCGTTCAGGCATCATTGCAGCACACAGGTATGAAGCGAATCGTCGGTATAATAATCTTGGACGCTGAACTAAGGTTCTTCGATGGTGTTGTAGGCTACGACTACAGCTTCAAATTTCGATGGTTGAAAAACTAGACCAATGACGACCCGCGCTTGGTTGAATATTTTCACTTTAACATTCAGAGCTTTCAGCGACGAAGCAGGGGCTTACTACAACTCAGTGCAGTTGTCATACCTAAAACTACTTAGTACTTCTAAGAAACAACCCAACCTACAGTGTAATAACAACGTAGTATATACTATAGGACAGAAGATTCGCAAATTGAGTTCTGCGCCGTATTAATCGCACTCTGACACTCAGTACATGCTTTCTCCGTGCACTACAGGTACTTCTAGCTGCAGGCGTTACGAAAGCTCACGAGTCACTCTTGTTTTCCGCCAAGTTCGTTATGACCTCGGTGACTGAAGCTCGCAACACGTTGTTTGGAATAAGTTCGATTGGCGTTTGGCCGCCCCTGTCTTTCGCCGTCAGATCGGCGCCATGTTCGAGCAACTTTTGCCACATAATCGGGAAGAGTGCCAGTCGAGCAGCCTGGTGCAGCGGCGTATCCCCGAATCTGTTTCGTTGGTTCACGTCGGCACCGTGCGCAAGAAGCACATCCATAAGGTCGACGTCATAGCGACGCATCGCGTGATGCAGCGGTGTGGCAGTTGCCGTGTTCGCCGCGTTCACGTCGGTACCGTGCTCCAGCAGCAGCTTGGCCATCTTCAGCTGCACCGCCTCGTCCTCTTCCTCCTCGCTGTCACTGACGTATTCGTCCACATCGGACGAGGTCATGGCTGCCAGTAGCAGCAACGGCGTGTTGTCCTGGTGGTCCGTGGCGTCGACGTCGGCCTGGCCTTCCCCCAGCAGCAGCTTGGCCATGGCGAGCCGCACCTTGCTCACGGCCATGTGCAGAGGCGCGCTCAAGCGTCTGTTGCGTCTGTTGGCGTCGGCGCCCATGTCCAGCAGCTCGCGGGCCACCTCCAGCTGCGCGCAGTCCGCCGCGTAGTGCAGCGCCGTGTTGCCCAGCGAGTCGGCGGCGTCCACGTCCTCGCGCAGACTGGTGCCGCGCAGCACGCGCAGCACGCGCAGCGCCCCGTACTTGGCGGCGATGTGCAGCGCGCTGCTGCCCACGGGGTCGCGCGCCTCGGCGTCGGCGCCGTGCGCCAGCAGCACCTTCATCATGTCGGGCAGGTCGGCGCGCGCCGCGTCCAGCAGCGGCTTCTCGCTGTGGCGCACGTCGGCGTTCAGCTCGGGCTCGAAGCCCAGCACGAAGCCCAGCACGGACAGCTGACGGCTGCGCAGCGCCGCGGCCAGCATTCGCCGCCAGAAGAGCGCGGGCTCGCCCTCCGCCGGCGGCGCACGACGCAGCGCCGCGTCCAGCAGCAGCGCCGCCACGCGCACGTGGCCGTGCTCCAGCGCCTGCTCGCACGGCGTCTCGCCGAAGAAGCGCTGCGCCAGCAGCGCCGACTCGGCCGCGCCCTGGCGCAGCAGCAGCTTCACCGCGGGCTCGTCTCCGGCCGCGCTGGCCGCCAGCAGCGCCGCCGACGTGTCCTCCAGAGGCTCCTCGCGGCCGTCGCTCCAGTGCTGCATCGCGCTTCCAAGTGCGCGTCACTTCACAAACACAGAGATCCTTTTCAATATGACATCGTTTTACGAAGGGCTGATAACCTCTATAGAAGGATGTTGATATCAGCCATTACAGATCAGAGGTGACTATCACGACAGAGAGGATTAACGCGACCATGCCGAAGCTGCTGCTCTGCGGCGCCGTGCAGGGCCACTGGGAGCTGCTCTTCGAGCGCGCGCGCAAGCTCAACGCGGCGGCCAAGGACAAGCCGTTCGAGGCGCTGGTGTGCGTGGGCCGCTGCCTCCCGCTGCCGCCGCAGTACCTGGCGGGGGGCGACAAGCAGGTGCCGCTGCCCACGTTTTTCCTGCCGGCGCACGAGGCGGCGCGCGCCTGGCAGGACGACGAGGCGCAGACGCAGCTGTTCGACAGGCTGAGCGCCGTCACGCAGCCCGCGCAGCCTGTGGAAGTCGGCGAGGGCTTTTTCTGCCTCGCGGGCGCTGGAGTCGCAGAGGTGCGAGGTGGAAGCGGAGACTATTGGTGGTGGAGGAGACTCATGGGACTGCGTGCTGCCAGATTGCAGGCTTGAAGGTGGCCTACGTGTCGGGCACCGAGACCCACGGAGCCGAGGACGAGAAGGGGACGCTGCTCACGTTCTCCAAGGCGTCGGTGCGTTGGAGAGGAGCGGGGTGGTTGGTGGTGACTTGCTGTTGACTCTTGTGTCGCGATGACAGGCTGATGCACTGGTGCAGCAGCTTCTTGCTGGCGGAGACCAGGGCGACGTGGACTTCCTGTTCACGGCAGAGTATCCTGCCAACTTCCAGCTCCTGCTGCCGGAGCAGCAACTGCCGCATGGTTTGCAGGCCATGCGTGGCAGCACCGCCGTGAGGGAGATCGTGCAGCATGTCCACCCCAAGTATCACATCACGAGTCGAGGAGGGGACGGTACTCGCGGCGACGTGTTCTACCAGCGACTGCCGTATGTGAGCGAGGTGGCAGGTACAGGACGCAAGCAACTCACGCGCCTCATCGGGCTCAGCGGAATCAACAAGGTCAAGGACAAGACGCGCAAGTACCTGCACGCGCTGCAGGTGGTGCCGTTCGCACAGCAAAGCGCGGAAGAGCGGCAGCACGTGGACATTCCGGCGGGCACGACGCAGAACCCGTATCTGCACGCAATGCTGGATGAGGCGACTTCACGGACTGGAGAGCCCGACGCCAAGAGGAGAAAGGTGGATCCCGCTGCCACTGGAGGCCTCTCGGCGGAACAGATCGAGCAGCTTACTGCAAAGAGCCGAGGTGACGCACAGTTCTTCTACGACCAGAAGCTCGCGGTTAAAGGTCTTCGCAAGGGTGGGCTGCTCCCGGGAGAGCAGCAGCAGCGAAGGAATCATCGGCCGGCGGTGCCCGAGCGCACCGAATGCTGGTTCTGTCTGTCAACGCCCACGCTCGAGCGCCACTTGATCGTGAGTATCGGGCAGGAGGCCTACCTGGCGATGCCGAAGGGCGCTATCTGCGGAGACCACCTCCTCATCGTGCCAATCGCGCACGAGGCGTCCACGATGGCGCTGAGCGAGGAGACGTGGAGAGAGATGGAGCGCTTCAAGGCGGCGCTGCGGCGCTACTTCGCGTCGCAGGACAAGGAGCTGCTGGTGATCGACCGCAACGTGGCCACGCTGGGGGCGACGCACTGCCACTTGCAGGTCGTGGGCGTGCCCAAGGCGAAGGCCGCCGCCGCCCGCCGCGTCTTTGAGACGGAGGGCGAGAAATACCACGTCAAGTTCGAGGAGCTGCCGCGCGATGCCGACGAGAAAGCAGACGCCGCTGCACCGTCCACGGGCCCGCTTGAGCTGCTGCGTCGGCACGCGCAGGACAAGCCGTTCCTCTACGCGGAGCTGCCGGACGGCGAGGGCGGCTCCACGCCGCTGCTGCACCGCGTCGAGGGCAAGCACTACGTGCAGTTCGGGCGGCACGCCGCCGCGTGTCTGCTGGAGATGCCGCGGCGCGCCAACTGGAAGTTCTGCGTGGTGCCCAAGCCCGAGGAGGAGAAGCTCACGCAGAGCTTCAAAAGCCACTGGAAGCCGTTTGACTTCACGCTCGAGGGGGTCGACGACGAGGAGTGAATGAGGCAGAAGACAGGGTGGCAGGGGGCAATCAGCATGGTATAATGATACGGAGGAGACGGAGCGCGGCTCGCTCGAGCTGGTTTACTACTACTATGATAGCTTAGGATAGCTTATGGTTCGGTCGATAATATAGAAATACGGCGAGGAAGGAGGCATTGACACGCTTGCTCCTTCGCGCTTGAAGCTGGAGTCGGACGGACAGACGGTGGCGCGAGGCTTCATGCCGACTTCTTCTCGCCGAACACGACGTTCCAGATGTCGGCCTTGCTCTGCGCCTTGGCGGAGCGGTGCGCAGCCGTGGGGTAGTTGACCTTCTTGGCGGAGCCCTGCGCGGCGGCGGGCGACTCCTGCAGCGCCTCCTGGATCTGCTTCTCGTAGTCCACGCCGTAGATGTCGCACCAGGCCTTCTCGCCCTGCGAGACGGGCGGGATGCTGGTCTTGCTGGAGCTGGAGCCGCCCGAGGTGGCGGGCGTCTGCTGCAGCACGCGCGCGGGCGTGGACGAGCTGATGCAGCGCGCGGCGGCCTTGGGTAGTCGGAGCGAGGAGCGGGCGAGCATGGTGGAAGACGTGGGGCGGAGCGGCGGAGTGGCGGCTTGCGGGGTAGCTGGCAGATTGCAGAGTGAGCCAACTGGGCCGCGCCTCCAACTGAAGTGATGAGCGGCCCACAGTGAGGATTTCGAATACGCCATCACCTGTGTAAATATATATTTTGTCAAACACATTTTAGTATTGTTTTAGCAGAGGTAGTACTGGATAAAGCGGATTAATTATCTTGATGATGCACTGTTTGATTATCAGCATCCACAAATATACAACAGTAGAGAGATCATCACACTAACTAGGGTGCAATCCTATTGGTGAAACGTCGTTTCGTGTCTCTTTGTATGTTGCAGTTCCCATGGAGACGGCGGGTAGGGCTTAACAGCTCGCCAGCCAATCGCTGGGCGGTGCGGCATTCAACGCCTCGTTTCTGCGCGCCGACATCTTGCGTTCAGTATCCAAAGCTCAGGATTACTCACCGCGCGGACGTGGCGCTGCAGAATCGGACTTTGCGCCAATGCGCAGGCCCAGAGTGACCTTGGCGCGCCGGGATTCGCTCAAAATCGGCGCGGGTCGTCGGTTGGAAAGTGCGCGGGCCTGTTTTAACTTGGCTGGAGTATGGAGGACGAGCTTGCGTTTCGCGGCTCTGACAGGCGCTACTTCAAGCCTGCAACACCTGCCGGTGACGCGGGCGACTGGGTCGCGCACCGAGAACTGCAACCTGCACCAGCCCGCATCGCCGGCATGGCCGCGTGACTCGTGGCGGGCAGCTCGTCGGATCGGCCGGGGCGCCGCGCTCGCCCCGTTCGTCCTATCAAGCGGAGCGCGCGCCGCCGCCCGGCTCTGTCGGCCTTATCGCCGAAAGTGGCACTTTGCGGTGGTGGCGCCGATTGTCTATGCGGCCATACAGAAATCGAGTCTGGCGCGGAAAATGCTCGTGGGCGCCGTTACGGTGTGTGAGCGTGATAGGTGGGGGGGACCATCGGCGGCATCATTACCCAGCAAAGCAATCGAAGCCGCGGATGGCGCACAGAGGTGAGACCGTCATACCCCCCCCGGGTTGTCGCGCTTTGCGTCTGAGTCCGCGGCGGAATCAGACTGGCAACTGTAATCGGCCTTGTTTGGATGCGCTTCAGAGGCGGACTTGCGCTTCAGATGGCGACGCCCTCCCTATCGTGTATCTCGGGGTCGTTTACGTGGACGAGCATCGTCACAGAGAGGAGTATCCATTGAAAACAAGCATATACAGTATCACGATTCACAGACCGCGTCGGTTGGCCAGGGAAGGGACACTTTCTGCTTGGAGCGTCGCCGACCGCGTCAAGCTCGGCGCTCGCTGCCGGTTTCCCGCGACCATCTCCGCGAACTCTGAGCAATCGTCGGCGAGCGCAGGCTCGGGCTTCTTGCCAAGCACGCCGCGGAATCAGGAGCAGCGAGCGCACCAGTCGCTCGAAGAAGCCGCTGCGGAACGTCTCCACCAGGAAGAAAGCCACGAGCTCCATGAGCTTGGCCCAGCACAAGACCGGCTAAACCAGCACATGCACATTGACGATACCCCAAACGACATATTCGACAGACTCACCTGGACGACGTTTGTGCGGTCGAGGTTGTCCATGCAGTTGGTGCGCACCACGCCGGACTGCTTACTCACGACGGAGCCGTCGGCGCCCTTGCAAAAGTATCTGGAGGGCAAAATGCAGTCAACACAAGGTCAGCAAGACATCACTCGATCAAACAAGGCCACCTCGCTCGCATCTCGGCTAACCTGTGGTCTTGATCAGCTTGTCAAGGTTGAACTCGTGATGGAGTCGAACCACACGAGACGACAGATTTTTTCCTGCGAGACGCGGTGGATTTCTAGAGCACACCAAATGTAAATGTCATCATTAAGAAGTAACAGCTCGGGTTGGAAGAGGTCAAGGTTATTGGCTATTGCCATTGATGTCATTTTCTACCTCTTGACGACTGCCCCGACGCGACAGTAGCATCTTGGTTGATCGATCACCTCCACGTGCACCAGCAACTTAGCCGCCCGTCAATTTTAACTACTAGTATTATTACTACCCTAGTAGTATTGCAACGACATTCACATCAAGCATGCACTGCTATCCTCGAGCATGGCCACTCGCACCTTTGGCTGAAAGTCATGCGGCAAACTGTAGTGTGACTTGGAGACAACTGTAGCACGTAGTTTGTAAGGATTACCACTTAAAGCTTAGCGTCAACTCTCTTACATTCGTTTGCTTTTTACAATGGCAAGCATCGGCACTAGCGCTTCCACGTCGTCATGCAGCCGTCCTGCGGGCGTAAGCTCGGCAGCCGCACCAGCTTCTTGCCCAGCGAGTTGCCCTTCTTGACCAGCACGCTGAACAGCCCCGCGCAGATGAGCAGCGTGAGCAGCACCGAGCGCACCAGTCGCTCGAAGAAGAAGCTCTGGCCGCCACTGCGGAACGTCTCCACCAGGAAGAAGGCCACCACGAGCCCCATGAGCTTGGCCAGGACCGACTCGAGGCTCTCGCCCTGCGTCTGGAACGGCGACGGCTTGCTGCGCGAAACCGGGTATCGGCCCAGCAGCAGATCCAGCACGTCCTGTCGATAGCCGTCCATGAAGTTGTTCATGATGTATCGCACGCACGAGTTGTAGCCGTCCATGAGCGCGCCCTTCTTGGTGCGCTTGCCCGTGCGCGTAAAGTCCGTCTTGAGCGCGCCCGTGCCGGCATAGAACAGGCTGATCGCGTCAGCGTTGTTGCCCCACACGCGCTTGAACGTGCGCTCGAACTCCTCGAACGGCGAGTTGAGCACGTTTCCTTGTAGGGCCTCGGTCTCATTTAACTGCAGCATCAGGCTGCGGCGTCCGAACAGCGACTAGCAAGACAAGCAGCAACCGCAAGGTGAGCAAAAGCTTCAACCAGGCTGGTTGAACCAGCACATGCACATTGCGATACCCCAAACGACATATTCGACAGACTCACCTGGACGACGTTCGTGCGGTCGAGGTTGTCCATGCAGTTGGTGCGCACCACGCCGGACTGCTTACTCACGACGGAGCCGTCGGCGCCCTTGCAAAAGTATCTGGAGGGCAAAAAGCAGTCAACACAAGGTCAGCAAGACATCACTCGCACAAACATGACCACATATCTCGTAGCCCGCCTTACCCGTGGTCCAGGAAGTCGTCGTCGACCTGCTTGATCAGCTTTTCGAGGTTGCCCCACTTCATGTTGCGGCACTCGCGATGGAAATCGAACCAAACGAGACGCACAGCAGCGAGGATGTGCGAATCTTTCGTGGCGGCGTCTGCCACGGTCTTGGCCATGGCCTCACCCAGCTTGAGTTGTTCCTTCTTCTTGTCGATGAGATTCACGAACAGCACACGACCATAGTGCGACATGAGCTCGTAGGCGTGCTTCTGGAAGGCAGCCACGTCGCGCTCAACGTCGCCAGCCTGGTAAACCTTGGGTGCGTACTTCATGGTAACCGGCGAGCTCCAGAACACCGGGATGGAGCCACGGATCTGCACGAACGACGTCTGTCTGCCGTCTTCAAAAAGACAGATCTGCTCGGTTTCGACGAAGTTGGCCACATTGCCGTCGTCGTCGATGCCACGCATCGTGAAACGCGTTCCCTGCCTCTTGCACGACCGCCGAGAGATGTAGAGGATGCGGAAGGACTTGTCCTTGACCTTGAGCTGCTCGGTCACCTCCACATGTGCCTGCACCATTGGCGTCACCCACTCGAAGAACTTCTGGTCTGCATCGACACCAGCACCACGTCAGTCGTCCAGTCTGCAGCAACAGCGTGTGCGTGTGCGTACCAATGAAAGCCGAGCACAGCGACTTGTTCCAGAAGAACCTGTCGTCCGCGCGCTCGGCGATGCTGCCGATCTTGCCGTCGAAGGCGGCGATCCCTGTCGCATCAGAGCAGCAAAGAGGTCAGTTTCTCAAACTCGCAGCGAGCGCCGCAGTCGACGTACGCTGCAGCGTGTGCGTGAGGTCGAAGTCCCTGGCGAAGTGCAGCTTCTGCGCGGCGATGTCGCGCGTGATCATGTCGATGTACGTGCGCTCGTCCTGCTCCTGCTGCGGCGTGAGCGTGGGCAGGTTCTGCGTGGGGATGAGCAGCAGCTCCAGCGTGTGCACGGCGCGGATCTCGGCGTCGCCCACGCCGCGCGCCGCCAGCTTGGACTGCGTGACCAGCGCCAGGTAGGGCCCGCGCAGCAACCAGAACACGCCGTAGATGGCGTCGAAGGCCATGCGGCGGCCGTGCACGTGCTGCGCGTCCTCCACGTGCTCCACGCTGAGCCCGAGCGACGCGTCGCCGGCGCCGGCGCGCGGGATCTGCAGACTCAGCGGGTGCGCGGGGTGCAACACCACCAGGAAGTCGTCCTGCACCACCAGCTCGTAGTGCTTCTTCTTGTCGGCGGGCGGCATCGCGGCGGCTGGGATACTGTACTGAGAGCGTCAGTGCGAATGCCACTCGGATTCATCGCGATACGCGCGTCGCGCTGGCTAACGGACGAATGTTGCGGGTGTTGCGCGACGCGTATAAGTTGCTGCGAATGAGGCAACGTAAGGAGACGGGATCGCTAACGTTGCGCTAAAGACGAAAGCTACGAGCAAGGTGCGCTAATGAGCGACGCGCTGAAGTTGCTGCAGATGAGGCAACTCCAACAGAGGCCTGCGCAACGTAACGGCTTCAACATGCCTTACCACAAGAGGTACAAACCTACTGCGATCGCATTTAACTACTTACAGCCGCGCTACCTCGTCTCACGCGGCATATGTGTGCAGGCGGCCGGGCGACGACAGTCGGTAGTTGTGCGGCGTCGGGCTGTCGCGAAAGTCGCTGTGGTGCAGGCCTCTGGTCGTCAGGGACTCGAAATCCCCGCCGCCGGCCGTCATGCTCAGCAGCGTTTGGCTCTTCTCGAGCTGCTCGAGGATGGCCTCGCCCTCGATCTGCTGGTGCCGCATCCAGGCCGCTGCAGCCTCGTCCGGCGTCTGCAGCCCCGGGTGGATCACAAAATCGAACAGCAAACTGCCGGCCACGGCGCCGGCCATCGGACCAACCAGATACACCCAGCACGAATCTGCTCGCTCGCCTGGCATCGCGATGGAGCCCCACCCGGCAATCGCAGCCACGACACGGGGGCCGAAATCGCGGGCTGGGTTCAGGCACGCCTGCGTGAATGGAGTCATGATCATCGTCAGCGCCGCCAGCGCCACGCCAACATACAGTGGGGCCAACGGAGTTGCTGGCATGCGAGGTGACGGCATCTCTTTGGTTTCTTGTGTGCCAGGGATTGAGTTGGTGAAAGCAGCGACGCCTGTAGGTTGAAGAGGCTGCCGAACAACCCGCTGCACCAGCACGAATAGCAGAGTACCGAATGCCTCCAGAACCACCGCACCCAAAACCGACACGTCGTCCTTGACCCAGAGTGGCGGATCTTCGTCACCCGCTGTGTACGAAAGCTGAGGGTGAGGAAACGAGGCTCCGAAAGCAGTCGCGGACAACGACGACTTTGGCGCACCCCGGTCGATTTCTAAACGTTGTTCAAACCGCTTGATAGCTGAACTGAACATGGCAAACACCGCGAGTCCCGCAAATGTGGCACCAAGAAGCTGAAACAGCATGTACACTGGAATTTTGCGCTTTGGGAATCCGCTGCGGCTGTGTGGTGAAATCGCAAGCGCTAGCGTGACGGCCGGGTTGAGGTGGGCTCCAGAACTTGGGGCTGCGATGAACGTAGCCAGCGAACCTGCAAGACCCCAGCCGAGAGCGACCTGCTCGGTAGCTAAATCTGAAAGACCCGAGGAACGTGGAGTTGAAAACGAAGCTGTAGCAATGCTTGCCGTGCCAAGAAAGACAAGCACGAACGTCCCGACGAATTCAGCTGCACATTCGAGCGCCAGCGGCCGGAGGGACGAAAGCAGCATGTTGCTAACCATAGGACGTTTGTGAAGTGAGTGCGTGCGCCGAGGAGATGATCAATGGCAGGAACCAGCTACCGGATCCCTCCGCTCTTTCTCCAGCAACGCGATAACGGCAGGAACGGCGAGCGGTTTCTCCTCGAGCAAGCAAGCGTCGCTGGCCGTCAAGTGGCGACTAACTGCTCCGGTGCCCGAAGTCTATATATTAGTGCCTCCTCGCCGACTTCCTTGCTCTGGTTCCAGCAGGACAGGCGGCGCTGTCCAGGTATCGGACGACACGCAAAATATCAGGAAACGCGATCTACGCAGGACAAGCGACGCAGAAGCAGTGACGTGACGTCGTACCGCGTTGAATATTGTTTGTCCCGACTGCTGAGAGGACTGGGCACGCGGAGGTCCAGACGGAGCCTAGCATTGCGTCCGGGGATTAAGCTTCGTCTGATTCAGTTCGTGTCGGTACAGAGCCCGAGGGCAGCACGTAGCCGAACACTTTGCTGCCGAGGAACGTCAGGTAGGGCTCAGCGTTTGTGTCATCCTGCGGGATAAAGTTGCGGCCATCCCAGTAGGCTTGTCGAGTCCACCCTGCCAACTGCGTGCACCGCAGCAGCAAGTGTCCGTCGTCCTCCGTCACGCTCTCCACGCGGCACAGCAAGTGGGCCACGCAGTCCCGCACTGCAATACTCTGTCTGGTGGCATTGGCGATTTCCTGCCGTGCCAGCTCCTTCTTGGACAGCTTCCTCTTTTTCGTCTCCGCTTCGTCCGTTTGGGCTGCAGGGGCGTCGCCGAGGTCGCCACCTCCAGGCGCACAGACGGCAACTTGCAATTGCTCGAACTTGTCCACGTCGGCGCCGGTGCTGCCTCCGATTGCCAGCACCAGCTCCTCCATCCCCCGCACCGGGACGTTCAGCACTGCAATTGTTGCAACATGTTGGTGAGCTTTACCACTTCAACTACACTGGGGTTGCGGTAATGTACCGAAGACGGCTCCCGATTGGTTCATAAAGCGGGCCGTGTGTCTCGAGGCGTTCATGGAGCAGATAAATCCTCCCTTTTGAGCCGCAAATGGTGCAAAACGTCTCATGTCAGATGGCCAATACACACTCCGCGCGAACGCCGCCGCACCTGGTTGTTGATGGCCGTGAGCCACGTGATGGTCATGAGGCTGCGCGCGCCGTCGCCATTGCGCACCGACAGCAGACACACCGGGTTCGGATACAGCAGCCTCGAGAGCATGCCGCGGTCCACCGCCACCCAGTCCATGGGCGCCATCCGGGACGAATTGATTAGGCCGCGGACTAGGTTTCACTATGTCGCGTGAGGTCACGCTGAACGCCGGGTAAAAGGGCCATTTTGGGATCCGCGCCGCGCCGATTGGCCGACGCGCGCTGCAGAGCCGGGCCGAAACGACTGCCCATCCCACCTCACTCGTACTTAGCGCGCGCGCGCAAATGAGACCCCCTTGGCCACGCAAGAACTCGCGGCGGCCATGGCGGGCGGCAAGAAGGTGGCCAGCATGGCCTACTACGACCTCATGGGCATCGAGGCCGACGCCTCGGCCGAGCAGATCAAGAAGGCCTATCGCCGCAAGGCGCTGCAGCTGCACCCGGACAAGCGCGGCAACTCGCCCGAGGCGCAGGAGGAGGTGCGGCGCAAAAGACGCAGAATTGGGAAAAGCAGGTTGCAAAAGCGCTGACATGGCCACTTTGCTGCAGTTCACGCGCATGAAGCAGGCCTACGACGTCCTGTCCGACCCGCAAAAGCGCGAGGTTTACGACCAGTGCGTCGTCTCATTTGGCAGATGCAAAATGTTGCAGCTATTTATTTTCTTTTTGCAATTGCAGAGTCGGCGAAGATGGCGTCAAGTTGATGGAAGACTACGGCAATATGAGCCCCGAGGAAATGTCCATCCTGCTGTTCCGCTCCATGGGCGCGTTCGGTGCCAAGGGCAAGTGCGTTCTCATCCTGGCAGTGTCGCTGCTCTTCGCCTTTTTCCTGCTCACTCCCAGTGCGTGCAATTTTGTTTTACTTCATATAACTTTTATAGCTGTCTAACTACATGTGTATGGTGAAATATAGTTTTCGCGTGCATCCGGGCGGACTCCACGATCTCCTGGAACTGGGCGGTGGTCTGCATCCCTCTCTGGATCATTGACGCCATCCTTTACTGCTGCTTGGCCTGCGCGTACGGAGCCAAGGACCCAGAGGACAAGAAGACCCCGTTGCACAAGGTATACACCTTCTGCAGAGGGCTGCTGATGCTGGTGCTGCAGGTTTTCGTGGTCCTGAAGCTTAATGGAGATATCACCTGGACGGTCATCGAGGTGTTGACCCCGTACTTCGTCTACGAAGGGCTCAATTTGCTCGAGGGACTGGCCGCTGGGGTACTGGGCTACAACATGCTCACCAAGAACAGCGAGGGCGCAGGGGTGACGCACACCGAAGACATCAAGAAGCAGCGCTCGGCACTGGTTCTCGCTGTGGCCAGAAAATTATTCCTGAACCTTGCTCGAATCGCGCAAGGTGTGCTGCTGGGACTTAAGGTGGACGACACTCTGAGCGACGCGAGTTGGTGGCTTGTATTCATTCCGGTGTGGCTATACGTTGCCTTCTTCATTTCATTCCCCATCAGGAAATACTTTCGCGCTAAAGCCAACGCGAAAGAACCTAAGTCAAACACCCCTAGGCAAGAGCATACGCATGATGCGTACACGCGCGAGTCGGTCGCTGAGGAGGATGATGAGGCGGTGTCCAAGTTTTCTATGCTGGATACGCTCTGCACGATTGTGGTCATCTGTGCGTTGATGTCGCCGTTTTTTATTTTGTCGGCGAGGCTGCAGGACGGCTCGTTCTCTAGCATCTACGTGATACTGCCCTGGCTCATAGTGGTGGGTATTGTATTGCTTGATCATTGCAGTTTAACTTTTTCTTACAACGTGTGGGTCTTTGCTACAGGCCGGACTCGTATTTTGCTTCATTTGCTGTGCGATTTCATGCGTCAGCTTCAACGACCCGGAGGATGGTGGAGCACCTGAGCAAGCTGAGACGGAGAACGTGCGGAACACGCCATCGGCTGATGAAGGTGCGACTGCGCGTGCAGATTACGTGTCTGTCGACATGGATTAAGTGGCAGAGCTAGTAGTAGGCAGGCGTGGCATGGCCTATTCGAGTGCGCAGTTGGCAGGCACGAGGGTCTCATCGCCTATGCCTGCTACTGCTCGCTCGCTCATTTACGATCCCTATTTTATTAATGGATCGATTTTGTGTGCTGTGCTGTTGTGTTGACGCCGTGTGGTATTCACTACGCAGTCGTGTAAGCAGGGAGGAATGTGAAAGCGCCTGCAGCAATTCATTTGGCGACTAATCTACGAAAGTGAGCTGATACACATATTAGTTTTGGTCACTACCAGCAGCACTTGGTAATACTCGTTGGCATTAGCACGAGTTTAATCAAGACTCATTTGCTAGGGATCAAGTGAGGTTGCGAATTCAGCCAGGGAAATTGAAAGGTGTAGTCGTAGCCTGCAAGTAGTCGGATGTGAGGTTAATCTTCACTCAATTATGTGGCTATCCAGTTGACAAACCTGAATGCTTCAGCGATGCTTCAGCATTGTAGTACACCCAGAATACAAGCTTTACCCGTACACCGATAAATTGTTTGTCCAAGACAAAGGCTAGGTGATGAACTGGTGAAAGTCCTAGCTTCTGTTTTTGTGCTAAAAACATTAGAAGCAACGAAAAGCTGAAGCGTGTAGTAGAATAGCACATTCTTCAGTGTCCGAATCAACTCATCCTCGTTCATTCCACGTAGCTGCGCGTAGTACTCTCGATTGGGAAGGTGATACATGTCATACAGGTAAACCGCTGCCCAAACTACAGTTTGAACAAAACAGACAAAACAGAACCTGACAGCCTTGGAGCTACTTACAGAACACAAGCGGAATCACGACCTCTACATAGTTAAGAAGGAGAAGAAACTCAGCCATATAAAAGCAATCGCTGCACCATTCGCGTATATCGGATCGTGACCGGAAGTTTTGGCACATGCCCAGCAACATGGACGGGATGAACTCTGCTTTTGGTAAATAGAGTCCTGGCTGAATTACCTGAAGCAATTCTGCGAACCGAGTTATTAGCTGATACGACGAGAGACGTCTTTTTCGTTTAGCAGGCGGCATCCATGCTGGTCCTGGTAGAATGGGATCGACGATTGGAGCTACTCGCTTTAACTCTAAATACGAAGAGATTCTGATTTCTGGCTTTACATCTTGTCGAAGACGCGGAAGTGCACTGGCTCGTTCCAGTGTTGTTAGTGCATGATTGGTGTTGGTACGAGTACTGCGGTGGTTATCCCAGTCGATTTCGTCCTCGATCCGTCGCTCAAGGTCCTTTAAATTTCTTTTGTCGCCTCTGCGTCACGTAGTGACACTCCCATCATTACGATATCGACCGCCATAATCTCTAAAGTAGTCCACATTGATGGAGTTCTGCATACAATAAGCCACGAAAAGTGCATTGAAGACATAACAATTGAAAATTACGACTTCAGGCATCTCGTCTGTCAGATGAAGGATGGTCCGTGAGAATAAATATCGCATGAACATTTTTAATGCTGGTAGTAGCAGGGCAAACGCCATCTGTGCCTTGGCAGACAGCGTTGTGAATGCATAGAACTATGGCGGATAAATAAAGACGAGCAAAACTTCACACATCCACAATTTAATCGCGTTGATGAGCATTGTTGTGGCTCCAGGTGTCCTTCCAGTTTTCCCAGCCCATTCAAAAAACATTGCTATCGCGATCAGTGTAACCCATAGTGGTGTTGTAGTGAGTAAGGAAAATGGCAGAGGAAAGCCAATTAGTAAAGCAAACGAGTAGAGAATACCAAGGCTGAAAGCCGACACTAGCATCGTGTTTACAATAGCCCTCCAGAAGGGATATGGGAGTAGCGAGACGCTCCTAGTACGGGAAACCGTAGGTTGATTGGCGGAGATCAATTTTTTTTCTGCAAGATGCGTGGAATTCCCAGCCCTCCCTCTTACTTCTGAATCTACCCGACTCTCAACAGCATCTCCAATATTCAAGCACCTTCCGGGCCTCCATCTATAACTAAAGCTCTCTCTTTTATCTTGCCACATTCGGCTTCATGCTGTCTTCCGCTTCCTAATCCTCTGCAAATCCTTAATTCCAACAATTACAGAAACAAGAGTTTCACTCGAGTTTCAGCCTTGCTCATTTTTGTAGCTCCCACAGTAGATAGAGGTTATGCTGGTTAGTGTGAAAGCAAAAACATTTTCGGGTTTTCCTAGCTTTTTAAGGCAATAAAGTTTGCGTTTAATGGAAAATACAGACCACCGCATTGATCTACACAGTACAGCGTGCGTCTCCGCAATAATTACCTGGCTTCGACACACGAACTAATGTTCGTGTGTCGAAGCAAAGTAATTATCAGCAAACAGCTAAAGAAGCTTAGCTAATTCCATTTGTCGTCGTTGGCAATTTGCTCTTCTATAGCTTATTGATGGAGGCGCCACAATAGCGCTTATGGTAGCAGGCATACGACGTACTTCACAAACTGTATGACCGCGTTCGCCCGTAGTTTGACCAAGGCAAAATCGCGATATTGCTTAGCAGCCTGCTGCAGCTTATAGACGGGTTGTGATCGCCGGAAAAACATAATTTTGTCTTTGAGGCTGCCGACAATGCCAAGAAAAAAATGCATTTGCATCAGATAGGGAGTTGTCTGTCGTAACTTTTAGGTCTGACAGACCGATCGGAGCGAACGTCTCGCAATCGCAGATGCTAGTGAATTGAGATGTAGTAAACACTCATCTCAACTTCTGTCCCGTAATCTCGGGTGTTAAGATGATAGATGCAGGTGTCCTCTACATGTTGAATCGCTAGATTTGACGTGCTGTTGTTTCAATCTCAATTTGACTAATGCAAAGAAAACTATGAGCGCACTGTCATTAGCGACACACCGTTCCAATCGAAAATGATCTCGAGAAGCGAAACATTGCACGAGGTACTATAGCTCGGCGAGTTGTGCTGAGAGTTATTCGTGAACTGACCTCTACTTACCAAGCACGCAACAAACCAGCATGCTGACCTCCCTCACGTCCCTTGCCATGCTCGGCAGTGCGTTCCTAGCACAGTCGGAAGCACACCAAGTCGTGTATGTCCCCTCTCCGACGTGGACACGAGCAAATTCAACGGCTTCTGAGCGTCGCGAATTGTGGAACCCGTTGTCTTTCCTAGAGAAAGAAGGTTTTAAGACGCAAGATAACTTCACACAGTGGCAGGTCGACAACGGATACAAGAGTCTTCGCGACTTCATGGACAGAGCGCAGTACAAGGTCACGGATGGAGCTGACCAAGCGTGCGGATGGACTGACCCGAAGGGGATCCCGCAGCAAATTCCAGGAGACGGCACGATGCGCACGTCGGGCTATACGCACGACGGACCGTGCGAGATCTACATGGGCGACAAGCTAGCGTTGTCGTACCTGAATTGCCACGAGTCGATTCCGGACCAGACGTTCAAGCTGGACTACAGCGGGTGTGGCGATAGCTGTATCCTGTACTGGTACTGGCTGGGCGTGCGGAAACTCAAGGGCAAGTACTCGTGGCAGGTGTACAAGGAGTGCATTCCGTTGTACTCGGGCTCAGGGGGTTCGTCACCCTAGAGAACCAAAATGTTTTCGTCGCAATCTTCAAGCGTAGTTCTTAGTCCTCAAAGTCGGTCAAGACGAGCTCATTGAGTATTTGTTGTTTTGTAGGATTGCAAGCGAATGCAGACCCAGAGAAAATAGTGAAGTGCTGTCTGAGCTGAATGGCTTGTTTCAACTCGGTATATGAGTAAAACTGTCTGATGCAATACTACTAGTAGTTTGGTTTTGGTTTAATCGACCACAGTTTCGAGTACCTGCTGTACGCGTGTAGTAGTAATTGCTGTCCAGCGTCACCTCCAAAGAAACTCCAGTCATGTGTGAGATGAATCTACCCCAAGACTCTTACAGTAAGTCCCAGTAAGAGTCTTACTACACTGGTAATTTGATTCTTTTCCTGTTCATTTAGCTCACGATGAATCATCGAGCACTTCCGCCAAGCGAGACCAGGAACAGATGAAGACGGGACCAGGAGGGGGTGAAGACGACGAGCACGCGTGATGGCACTGGATGCTCAGTCAGCATTCAGAACATTGATCGCGTACGCTTCCCTCCTATGCTTACGTACGCATGAAGGCCACGCGATTGCACTGGAGAGGCCTTTGCCCTCCACGCAGTGTCATTAAGGGGTGCTTTCGTTTGTGGCGGTCTGGTCGAGCTCATCGTGAGTCTCGTGCAGCAGGCGGTGGCATCCTGTCGTCAACAGCGTAGAGTGCATACGAGCTTCGCAACTGGCGTACCAGTATCGACGAAGAGTAAACATCAAGACTATTTTCCAACTCAGCGCGCAGTATTACTACGCTTATGGACAACAATCCACCACTGCGAATCTCTTCATCCTACTGGTGATGATACAAAAACCTGACCATGCGAGCTTGCCGTGTTAAGCGCGAACACGTCTCCGAGACGCGTTGCACTTTTCTGTGGGTGCCGGCGTCGACGCATCGGTTGAAGGCGCTTCAGTAGAAGGAGCCGACTCCGTCGTGGGCGCTTCGGTCACAGGTGCGTCCGTGGATTCCGTCATCGGGGTTGCGTTTGACGAGCCCGACGTCTGGCTGCTGGTAGAATCTGCTTCCGCGGCGGCAGTCGAACCAGTCGAGGACGTCTCGGTCGTCGGGGCCGTCGTGGCAGTGCTGGTAGTGGATGTACCTCCTGACCCCGAATATACTGGGATGCACTCCTTGTAAACCTGCCACGAGTGCTTGCCCTTGAGGTAGCGTACACCGAGCCAGTACCAGTAGATGACGCAGCTATCGCCACACCCGCTGTAGTCCAGCTTGAACGTCTGGTCCGTGATCGACTCGTGGCAATTCAGGTACGACAGAGCCAAGGTGTCGCCCATGTAGATCTCGCACGGTCCGTCGTGCGTATAGCCCGATGTGCGCATCGTGCCGTCTTCAGGGATCTGCTGCGGGATTCCCTTGGGGTCGGTCCAGCCACAAGCTTGGTCAGCTCCCGGTAACGGAGTACTTGGCATTATCCATGAAGTCACGGAGGCTCTTGTATCCGTTGTCGACCTGCCATTGCGTGAAGTTCTCCTGCGTCGTGAACTCCTCATTCTCCAGGAATGACAGCGGGTTTCACAGCACTCGACGCTCTGTCGAGGTGGAGTTCGCCCGCGTCCACATCGGGGATGGAACGTAGACAACCTGGTGAGCTGCAGCAGGGGGCTCTGCAAGAGCAACGCGCTGCCGAGCAACGCAGCGGATGCAATGGACGTCAACATGCCAGTCACTTGGATTATTTCGTGCGGAGGCCAATCGAGAAATGACAGGTCGGACAGGCCTTTCACTGGTCGAGCCCCATTTCGATGGGAAAAGCGGTGCAGCCTCACCTCTCACTGTTTGTGCGGAATCCGTACAACTTGGTCAAGTCTCGGTGCTTCTCCTTCAGCAGTCGGGGTCACATCAAGGTTATCCAATCTGGTGATCCGAACGACACCTCGCTTCACCAAGGTCATGTGCACTCTACGCTGTAGAGGACAGGATGCCACCGCCTGCTGCACAAGAGCCACGATGAGCTCGACAGACCGCCACAAAAACGAAAGCACCCCTTGAAGATACTGCGTGGAGGGCAAAGGCCTCTCCAGTGCAATCGCGTGACCTTCATGCGTACGTAAGCATAGGAGGGAAGCGTACGTGAGCAATGTTCTGGATGCTGACCGAGCATCCAGCGCTATCACGCGTCTTCACCTCTCCTGGTAAGTGCTCATTGTCCAATTTCAGAAAGCAGCAGCTCCTATGTAAATATTGCTTCGCGTCTTCTCCTGGAAATTGCTGGTAAGAGGTAACACTATTATAGGCAGAACAGCTCTTACTCAGCAACATCATGTAATCTTCGCGCTTGAGTGCACGAACTGAAGTCAACTGAACTGAGCCAACAGTCTGGATGAAACGGTAGACTACGTTGTTGTATCTTACCTATTACTTTCGGCAGCGAAAGCAAAACATCAAACCATTCAATAAAATGCAGCACAGAAAGCATATTTTTCACGTCTACATGAACATCGACTAATAGCCAACTCGATTGTCTTCGCTCGACGACGGGGTACGTCACTGAAATGCATCAAGCAGGTGAGGACGTTTTAGTTGTTGGCAGTTTTTGGCGCCATCGAGGTGGAAGCACCACCAGATCTGGAGTACAACGGAATGCACTCCTTGTACACCTGCCACGAGTACTTGCCCTTGAGTTTCCGCACGCCCAGCCAGTACCAGTACAGGATACAGCTATCGCCACACCCGCTGTAGTCCAGCTTGAACGTCTGGTCCGGAATCGACCCGTGGCAATTCAGGTACGACAACGCTAGCTTGTCGCCCATGTAGATCTCGCACGGTCCGTCGTGCGTATAGCCCGACGTGCGCATCGTGCCGTCTCCTGGAATTTGCTGCGGGATCCCCTTCGGGTCGGTCCATCCGCACGCTTGGTCAGCTCCATCCGTGACCTTGTACTGCGCTCTGTCCATGAAGTCGCGAAGACTCTTGTATCCGTTGTCGACCTGCCACTGTGTGAAGTTATCTTGCGTCTTGAAACCTTCTTTCTCTAGGAACGATAACGGGTTCCACAATTCGCGACGCTCAGAAGCCGTTGAATTTGCTCGTGTCCACGTCGGAGGGGGGACATACACGACTTGGTGTGCTTCCGACTGTGCTAGGAACGCACTGCCGAGCATGGCAAGGGACGTGAGGGAGGTCAGCATGCTGGTTTGTTGCGTGCTTGGTACGCAGAGGTCAATTCACGAATGACTCGGCCATCCCGTCGGACTACCTATTACGGGCCGTAATACGACTCTCTAAATCCATTCCGATGGGGACAATCGTCGCAACGGTGCCGTTAGTGGACCAGGAGGTCATGGTACCTATTAGCTTAGTCAATTGGAATTCAAGCGCAGCGATGTCAAATCTGGTGATCCAATATGTAGAGGACACCTATACAGCCTATCGATCGACGACAGCTCGGCGATTTTAGGATCCGCTACAGCTCTATACTTTGAAGTATGCGTGCTTGCAAGCCGCCAGACATTCTCTTCAATCGGCCAGATCTGTAGGCACTGCCTGTACTAAGCAGAGGCGGGGAGTCCGCCAGCTATAATGCGTTCTTCGGTAACACTCGAGATTACGATACGTTTGCTTCTAATCAGCCAGAACCGCAGGTTGAGTCTTGGCCATCTCGATTCGCACCACCGACTGTTCGGTGTTTTCTGTTTTCGTGTTGCCGGCAGGACTTTTTAATTAATGTCACCACCCAGACGAGCTGGGTGACAGGGGCTATAGCACGTCACCTTAATCGTCTAGTATCTACTGTACTTGCCGGTAGGGAAAGTCTACCGAGTTGACACGTACACGTACCACGTGTAGTTTTCGCTCAATCTTCCAATCCAAAAGTGCCAACTATGATTGAGGTGTCGCCAACTCCTAATACACTCGATACCTCTCCGTACGCTAGGCCGTATACAACCCTTCGGAGCATCCTTGAAGGAGAAGAGGAACGAGAGAAACAAGGTAAGGTTTGACTTACCAATTATGGCAATGGTAACCAAACGAGTTAGTCTCGTTGGTTTGCTTGTTGTTCTGTAGCAGCCGTCGTCAACAGAGGCCCTCTTGTTCATGGCAGCTCCAATATACGACGCCGGTCATTGCCGCAAGGGAGATAATAGACAACACCTCGTGCCATCGTAAGATTACAACAATACGGCGGGTATCCGTGCTGTGTTGGTGCAAGAATACTATGCTGTTCAGGGCTACTCTAGTCACTTTCTGCGATGAGTTAGCTCACATCGCGTCCAACTTTCCCTACTTCGGTGCGACATCACGGGACGGAGATGCAGGTAAGGATTCTAGTACTTGCCGTTCTCCACCACAAGACGCAACCGCCGGAATGAAAAGGCTCCGCTTGAAAAGCGTGGTGTCAACGCTCTCTGGGACGTTTGAAGCTCGTCGTGCAGCCGATCGACCAACGCGTGTTGAGCTGACCCATTAGCAATGAACCCTGCGTGCGGACGGATGTACAAGACCACGATGTTGTGTCCGTTGCGGCCTGTCCTCTTTTTCAACGTAAAAGGTTAGCATCTGGACTTCCGATCAGGACATGACGAGAAGCCTTTGATAGTACTGAACTAACACATATTAATAGCATATTAGTACTACTACTATTAATACTGTCACCCAATAGTAAAAGCTAGAATGAGCATCTCATCACAATTGCTAAACCAATAGAGGGATATTTCAATAACAGCGGCAGATAACGTTAGACGCTCTTCTTTTAATGTTATTGTTTTGTTGGTTTTTGCACAATAGTAATTGTACTATTTGAACCGCTGTCGTGATTAATGTCAGACTGCTATCCCAGGATGGGGGACATCATCCATCCATATTACCATAGAGCCGTAGAGGGGTCGCCAGCTAGATCATTTCCATGAACAGACATGCGTTACCATACGACAGCGCTGTCCTCTGCCCGGCGGAAAATATTCAGGCGGTCCGGAGAAAAACTGCCACCTCTCGCGCGCTGCTGCAATGTGCCTCATTCCTCAATTCCTTGTCAACTGCGTAGTCGGCTCCTCGCTTGAACTTCTTCGGTTGCAAGGCCCACCATGAAGGTCTTCTGGATTCTGAGCATTGGACTACTTGCCTTGCTGTCGAGATTCGCGGATGTCGGAGCCCAAACTACTTGCGGTTCCCGTCTGCGGAAGGATTGGGATATGATGACTGCAACGGAGAAGACGACGTACAAAAACGCTATCGCCGCTGCAATGGACTCCGGTGCCTACATTAAGTTCGTCGAGATGCACACGGAAATGAGGTCCGAGATGGAAGCTCACCGTCAGTGCATGTTCATTTACTGGCACCGGTTGCTTCTCGTGGTGTTCGAAAACATGCTCCGAGGTCAAGGTGCTGCTTACGCATGCGTGACGGTACCTTATTTCAATTGGATCACGGCCAGCGCTCGGGTGACATCGGGTGCGTGCAAGTCGTTCGCCGACTGCCTGGCCATCACCAGGGAACTCGGTGGTTGGAGTGGCACACAGCGTACACTCTCAATCAACGGAGTGAGCAATTCTGGTCGGTGCGTCAATGTCTCGCCACTTGATCACTTTTGCCAACTCTCGTCCACGACGGGCTCTACATGTGCAAAGTGTGTTCCCCGAAGCGACTGGACAACAGCTAGAGTGCCTTCCGTGGCAGGCTACTCGTCAGTCCGCGCTCAAGTTTTCAACGGAAGAAATATCGGCGAGATGTCGCCTCTGGTGGAGCAAGGCTGCCACAACAATGTGCACGCCAATCTTGACAGCACGATGGGGACCTTCGCCTCGCCTGCGGATCCAATTTTCTGGTCACACCACGCCATGATTGACTTGCTGCACGTTGTATTTCACAAGTGCCGTGTAGGGACTACTCGATTGACGTTTGCCCAAAAGGCATCAAACCCGGTTGCCTGGACTTCTTGTGCCCGTCGTTCGTCTGGCACATTCAGCCCTACGGATGTGATCACTATGCGTACTGGCGAGAGAGGTGTCAGTCCGATTCCTGGTTTAAGTGACCCGAAGATCGGCAAGTTCTTCACGGGCGTACCCAACCAATTTGCTGGTCTCATGGATGTACGTGACCTCGGAACGAGCAGCTACGGATACTACATCAGCGGGCAAGTGGCAACCATGTACAGCCAGTGCGATGCCTCTCCTACATCCCGTAGAATGGAGGAAACCACTGCTACCAACTCCACGTCCAAGCCTGCCATGTGTGGAATGGCTCAAGACGATGGATACGATGCGGACGGGAACGACTATGCGTCACAGAATAATTTCCCAGAAACGGATTACACTGGAAAGGATGATGGCCACCAGGACATCGTCGTCGTGGATGGCTCTGGCAAGCCTATTGACGCTAACTCGCCGGCTGATGCCTACGTCTCGGACGAATCTGAAAAGCGTGTGCTGAACTGGTACGACCAGACTATCCAGGCCATGGGGGGCGACTCCCCCGAAAACATGGCGGATCTTGAGCGTCAGGCGTGTATGTTTGAAAACCAGTGCCTCGGCGGAACGCACGACTATTCTCCAGAATTTAAGGCGTTGTGGAACGTGAAGGAGCCGCGCTGCAAAACCATCGTGGATGCTATTGTTGACGGCTCACAGCCGATTCAGTACGAATCATGGCGTGAGGACATGGAGTCGCACTTCGGATGCCCCCAGCCGACCAACTCGACGTACTCCACGAACACGTCGTCTAACTCGTGGAGTTTTTCCGATGACGGTTCAAACAGCTACTACGTTGTTGGTTCGCAGGAGACGGTCGACAATTCGAACGACACGATTCAGTTCTCGGATGTCGTCGATCAGGTCCAGCAGACGACAGATGCCTCTACGTGGGATGCGTAGAACTGCACGATCTCCAAACACGTCTAGGCACCCTCGATTGCGTGTGTGCCTTTGACAAAGTGTATGCAAAGCTTAAATTTTCCTAATCGATCCCTTGAAGGGCCTCTAAAGTCAAATAAATGGATGCGTCGTACTTTAGAATGGCAAGTGCAGACTTAACCATCTTACAACTGAGATCATGAATGAACGAAACGATGGCAAACTGCACTGAAGACAAGAGTCGACTGGGACGAATACGATAGAGGATAGGCAACAAGTGAATTATAAGTGCGAGCACACGAGTGAGACAGTAGCGTCAAAATAGAGGTGTGATATCTTGAGCTGTAACTTCAACTATGGCTTAGTGATCGAGAAGGATCTTTCCTTTACCATATTCAGTGCTTCACGAGGCTCAATTTGCACCGACATCGTCGCCGACTCGCCCCTGTGGTGTGCTATACTAACAGTAGCTCAGCGACGCTACGTGTGACTTGGATGCCTCCTTCTACCACATACTACTAATAGTAGGATATACTTTCACTATCCTTCACGGTGTCGTTTGATCTTCGCTGGTCGCTTCAAGAACGTCCTCGTTTTAGGTCTGGTACGCGAGATTCAGTGCGACAAACATTATGCCGCCGGAAGTCGGACAGCCAGACAGGTGCCACAACTGAGCAGCAGGTATCTCTAGCATAATCCCCGGCACAGCGTGTCCATAGCACCGCTGGAAATACTTCAGCTGCAGTTTTAGTAAACACTCGTGTTGCTTCCTTGTGAATGAACAAAGCTCGTGCTAAACGGCAGTTGGTTCACCAAGACCAAAAAGTCTATGTGGCATTGGAATGGCAGCATTGAAAGCATCGTTCTCGCCCAGGCCGTTTACGAGAAGATTGGTGCAAAGCTACGGGTTTACCGGCGGTAGTTGCGATTTGATGTGCATCAGCTGTCGTAACTTGCGTGAGAGGTCACGGCGAAATCCACTGAAACCGAGCACCATCAAGACGCTTGATCTGTTTTCTCTGATCGTACACAGCAAACTTTCGGGTACTGACCGTCTGATTGTATAGAGCTCCAGATCTACCCCACGCACCTGATTGTGCGCAGATGGGCGACTTGTTTGCCAAACTCCTCGGGCTCTTGCTCCGACCGTAAGCAGGCACAGTCAAAATATTTTACTTTTTGTATGATCGTTGTTGAAGTTATCGCGTGAGCGAGCTTACAGCAGGTAGCAGCAAGTCTTATCGCGGTCACCTTCCGGATCTCCAGCACTTAAGACATCAGCTGGTGAAGCATGTTACGCTATAGTCTTAGTAGAGGCAGAGTCTGTCGTGCTGCAGCTTGGTTTGATGATGACCAACTGCGTTGGTCGACACCTCTTTCGCTTGCTCTCTCCCTACCGCCTTGTTGTCCGTCACGCTTGTACAGCGTGGACTTCCGACAAAAAAAAGAAGCTGCCAACACTTCCTCGATTCTCATTTTCCAATTCGCAGGCATTCGGCCTGGCATCCAAATTGTACTTGACAATCAAGGTCCGAACCAGCCATGAAGTTTGTTTGGGTGCTAAGTGCTGCGCTGCTTGCACTTGTTTCGCTGTCACCGGCAAACGCGCAAAACTGCGGTGCTCGGGTCCGAAAGGACTGGGATTCCCTTACGACAGCAGAGAAGAATACGTACAAGGGAGCATTGGCCGCTGCGATGGACTCTGGAGCTTACATCAAGTTCGTCGAGATGCACACGGAGATGCAGTCGGAGATGGAAGCGCACCGACAGTGTATGTTCATCTACTGGCACCGACTGCTATTGGTTGTCTTCGAGAACATGCTCCGCGGACAGGGCTCGCAGTATGCTTGTGTAACGGTGCCGTACTACAACTGGATGGGTGCCAACAACCGTGCCCTTGCTGGAACTTGTTCTTCCCTCGGAGACTGCTCATCTATCACATCGGAGCTAGGAGGCTTTACCAGTGGATTTCAGCGCACAGTGAACATCAATGGCATCAGCAACTCGGGGATGTGCGTGAATCAGTCGCCTTTAGATCACTTTTGCCAGTCCGGAGCAGTTTCTGCCTCCGCGTGTGCCCGTTGTGTGCCCCGAGGCGACTGGGGATCTGCGTCTGTACCTGGTAGCACCAGCTTTGCGTCAGTTCGTCAACAAGTGTTCAACGGCCAGAACATCGGCCAGATGTCTCCCCTCATTGAGCAAGGCTGCCACAACAACGTTCACGCAAGTTTGGGTGGCGCCATGGGCACGTTTGCTTCCCCATCAGATCCAATCTTCTGGTCACACCACGCAATGGTCGACGCTCTTCACACTATATTTCACAAATGCCGTGTTGGAACTCAGCGTCTGACGTTTGCGCAGAAGGCTTCTCACCCAGTTGCCTGGACCTCATGCTCGAAGCGTGGCGGAGGTAGTTTTAGTCCTACCGATGTGATTGTAATGCGCACAGGCATCAACGGTCAGAACCCGATTCCAGGAAGTCAAGACCCGCTCATCGGCCAGTACTTTTCAGGAGTTCCAAACCAGTTTGCTGGTCTGATGGACGTGCGTGACCTGGGAGCAAGCAGCTACTCGTACGAACTCAGCGGTCAGCTTGCAGACATGTACAATAATTGCGATGGCACATCAACTCCTACTCCGACTACAGCAGCTCCGACCAATGCCCCTCGTCCTCCGTCATCGGCTACGAATCCCGTCACTGCTGCCCCGGTAGCTTCTGCTCCAATTCCAGTAACCAATGCTCCGGTAGCGGCACCGCAGCAGCCTTCTCGATGGAGCTGGCTTGGCTGGCTTCGCAACCCCTGGGGCAACCGCTGGGGACGTCGACTTGAAGCGGAGCACGGATGGTTCTGGCCGTGGAATATCAACCAAGGCAACAGCATCCGCGGAACCGACTGTGCCAACAACAACAATATTCCTGCGACTAACAACGTTCCGGTGACTACGCCGACGTTGGCGCCATCGACCCCAACGGCCGCACCTTCTGCCCAGTACGATGGCAACAACAACAATGTGGACGTGATCACTGTCGATAAGAAGAGTGCCGAAGAGCAGGCCGTATCTTCTTGGTACGACAAGACTATGGCTGCCATGGGAGGCCACTGCCCCGAAAATATGGCTGACATCGAGCGCCAAGTGTGCATGTTTGAGAACCAATGCCTTGGTGGTACACCTGACTACTCTGCGGCGTTTAAGGCTACTTGGGGAGCCAAAGAGCCTCGTTGTTTGACGATTGTTAAAGCAGTCAAGAGCGGGCAACAAAAGATCAAATACTCGAAGTGGCGTGAGGACATGGAAGAGCACTTTGGTTGCCCTAAGCCGGCAAATGCAACCCAGTCTGCTGACCAGAACGCAGGCTACGGCGGTGTTGTTCAGTCTGTCACGGATACTCTTTCTAGCGTGGTGCAGTCAGTTTAATCTCCTTGATGATCAAGCATGTAGTTCTACACGAGCCTTGCAGATCAATAACGTCGAGTTGTATGTTGTGCGTTTTATCAAAAACCTGTTCACCTTTATTTTCCCACAAATAATACCAATAAAAAGTAGCGACGTACCCTCATGTGCAGTTCTGTCTTCAGCCGCCATTTACGCAGCTATCATGGCGTGGCCATCTGCAATTGCTGCATCAATTTTGTGGGCATGCGTTTATTGCAGCCATATGACAGCCTCGTCATTTCTGATCCCCAGTCAAGCTTTCGCTGCTGGGAACCATAGTGTTCTTGTTGGATGAACCACGATCACCATGCTGAGAGCACCGCACAGCAGTCTGCTATCAGCTCGTCGCTGTGGTTGATCCAGTTTCATTATTACTGTCAGCGCATCAGGAGACGCGAATCAAGTACAACTAGGGCCTCCATTTATCATGAAGCACCTGCGGATTGTCAGTCTCCTGGCATTCGCCTCATTATTGACCCTTACACAGGCAGTATCGTGTGGCCCACGGACACGACGCAGCTGGGATGCCATGTCTGAGGATGAGAAGACCACGTACAAGGGGGCGCTAGCTGCCGCTATGGATTCGGGGGCTTACATTAAATTTGTTGAGATGCACACTGAGATGCAATCAGAGATGGAGGCCCACAAACAATGCATGTTCATCTACTGGCACCGGCTTTTCCTGGTTGTGTTTGAGAACATGCTGCGAGACCAAGGCCCGAAGTACGCGTGCGTCACGATTCCTTTCTTCAACTGGATGGAGGCCAGTAACAAGGCCCTTACCGGAGAGTGCAAGACGCTCGGTGATTGTTCTCCGATCATGAGGGAGCTCGGTGGGCTTACTGGAGATTCGCAGAAAACAATGATCATTAACGGCGTCAAGGTCACGGGCACTTGCGTTGCTGGGGCCCCATTGAACCACTTTTGTCAGTCAACGTCAACGACTGGCGAAGCTTGTGCTGGTTGCCTACCTCGAGGCAAATGGGAGTCTCTAAAGGTTCCGGCTAGCATAAGCTACGCATCAGTTATT
Source organism: Phytophthora taxon juncus (assembly GCA_033558005.1). Lineage (NCBI taxonomy): Eukaryota > Oomycota > Peronosporomycetes > Peronosporales > Peronosporaceae > Phytophthora > Phytophthora taxon juncus. Next base: position 3,819,905 of record JAUCEE010000005.1, on the reverse strand, counting down.
GGACAAGTGTTCAACGGAACCAACATCTCCCAGGTATCTCGAGCCGTAGAACGTGGATGCCACGCTGACATTCATGCTACTATGGGAAGCACAATGGCAAAGTTTCAATCTCCCGCAGACCCCATTTTTTGGTCTCATCATGCCATGCTAGACGCGCTACTCACGATTTTCCACAAGTGCCGCGTCGGCACTCGACGTATGACATTCGAAGAAAAAGCGGCAGACCCTGTAGCTTGGGCATCCTGCAAACGGCGAGTCGGAAAACGTGCTACTGGAGCACCATTTAAACCAACTGATGTTGTCACGATGCGGACCGGTGAAAATGGCACAAACCCAACTGAAGGGAGCAAGGACCCGCTTATCGGCCAGTACTTTAGTGGGGTGCCAAATCGATTCGCAGATCTAATGGATGTTAGTGACCTGGGTAACAACAGCTACACGTACGAAATCAGCGGTCTTCTTGCTACGATGTACAATACATGTGGTGGGATGCCAAACCCAAGTCCAGCACCTGCAGCTACAACGGCCTCCCCAGTGCCAACTACAAATTCCCCACAAGTACCAAGCAATGCACCAGCCACCACTGCTCCAACGACAGTCACTCCGCCAGCCTTACCTACAGCGCCAGCGCCGACCATTGTTAGTAATCGCAACAAGGCCAAGCATTTGCATGGCATTCGCAACTTCTTCAATTGGCTCTTTGGCAAAATTTTGCCGGAGTCGTCAACGGCATCACGTCGACTTGCAAGTTGCCGCACAGTTTCCCCCACAAACAAAAGGGTAGCTGAGAAAACCAAGCCACCGGCACCAAGTGACTCATTACGCAAAGCTGATACAGCCCCAGTTATAATCGCTACGAACTTGACTCGATCAGAAAAGCGTGTGTTGAACTGGTACAACGAAGCATTGGCTTCCAATGGTGGGCAATCACCTGAAAACGTTGCGGACCTGGAACGCCAAGTCTGCATGTTCCAGGAGGAGTGTCTTGGTGGCATCGTAAACTATACAGATGAATTCAAGTCTCTTTGGGGCGTCCAGGAGCCGCGTTGCAGGACCATCGTCAACGCCATCAACAGTGGCAGCCAAAAACTTTTCAATCCGGCGTGGAAGGAGAAGATGCAAGCGCACTTTGGTTGTCCGCACCCTTTTAACGAAACTGCGTCGTAGACGGCGACGATATTGACTGAACGAGGGCCACAAGTATAGTATCCATAGATGTTGGTGTAGTAAATGTTGAGTATCTCGTAAAATGATCCCACTACTTGCTTGGATACAGATACATTACTTGTACTTGAAATCTAGGCTCAGGATGTGCGTTCATCCAATTTCTAGACACACCTTCAACTATAGTCAGCCATACGTCAACGATGGCTTTGAAAGACTGAAAGACACTTTAAGAAAAGCCGATGATATCCCTGCCACGTGCCGAGATCGGTGGTACAGCTGTAGATGCTAGGCTACAGACGCCTTCACCACGTGATTATGACGCCAATATCTCTGATATTAGCACGACTGTATTACGCGTAACGTATTTATTTATTCAGCTGCCCTTAATAAGTGTTGGCCCTGGGCTGCAGCGGAAACCATATGAAGGTTAAATAACACTCGCTCTTGCCCATTTTGATCAGCCACTATTTTTCGTTGTTCGTGCGACGATTCACTGGTCTTGAAGCAGTAGCCACTGAATCCTGGAGACAACCGCATCACCAAAGGGCTCACTTTCCAATTTGCCTTCAATCCAGAAACCAACTCGCACTAAGACCAAGTACCATGAAGTTGCCATTATTACTCGGTCTCGCCTCCTCGGAGTTGCGGCGATGCATATACCTGCAGAAGCTCAAACCACTTGCGGACCGCGGGTGCGGCGTAATTGGGACGCACTCTCTGATTCGGAAAAGGAAACGTACAAAGGTGCCCTCGCATCTGCCATGGACTCCGGCGCCTACATCAAGTTCGTTAAGATTCATCAGGAGACAATGTCCACCAATGAGGCGCACGCCAGTGCGTGTTCGTCTATTGCCACCGCTACTTTCTCGTAGCCTTCGAAAACATGCTATGCGCACAAGGTGACGAGTTCGCCTGCGTCACGCTTCCGTACTACAACTGGATGGAACCTACAGCCGACAAACGGACGGCAAATGCAGCTGGTACGGTGACTGTGCAGCATTACAAGCGAGTTGGGAGGCTTCACGGGCGGCTCTACCCGAACGTTGACTATCATTCAGACACTGTCAACGGCATCTGTGTGAATGAGTGGCCACTCGATCATTTCTGTCAGTCTTCGACTTCTGGCACAGACTGCTCAGGATGTGTACCGCGGGGCGACTGGGGATCCGTTGAAATGTGGATCCCACAACTGGGCTGGCAAGTGCTCGCGAGCAGCTCTTTAAGGAGAAAAACATCAAAAAGGTGTCGAATCTGATTGAAAACAGAGGTCATGCAGCGGTTCACAACGATCTTGGTGCCACAATGGCCTGGCATGCTTCACCAGCCGACCCGGTCTTTTTGGTCTCACCACTCCATGGTGGACGCTCTGCACACGATCTTCCACAGGTGTCGTGTTGGCACCCAGCGAATGACCTTCGAACAAAAAGCTGCAGACCCTGTTGCATGGGTATCCTGCGAACGCGTTACAGGAGACCGTGCTCCTTTCAACCCCACCGACACCGTGACCGTGCGCACTGGTGCGAATGCTAACCCCGTGAACTTCACAGAGGACCCAGTCGTTAGTCAGTTCTTTAAAGACATTCCCAACCGGTTTGCTGACCTAACGGATGTGCGCGACCTCGGAGATTTTAGTACGAGCTTAGCGGCCAGCTAGCATCACTGTACACTGGTTGTGACGGCTCTGCAACTCCGACCAGCACCCCCATTGCCGCAACGAATGCTCCTGCACCTACGACCAACGCCCCTCAACCTATTACGAGGGTGCCAACATCTACAACGGCGACACCCGAACCGCTAGCCACCAACGCACCAGAACCCAGAACGGATGCCCCGGCCCCGGTACCGACAACTGCTTCTCCACTGGTGACGGCTAATCCTTCACCAACGACAGCTCCACCCTCTACTAATCTGCCGACCAACAACCAACAAATGGAGGATGCTCGCCGTTTCTTCGAGTGGCTATGGAACAGCCTCTTCCCCAACACGCGCAGTTTTCGTGAGTTGGCAGCTGAAGGGGATGCTGACGCCGCCACACAGCACTCCGTTAAAGGGGACGTAGGACGATGGTAGGGTCGATGTGATTATCATCGAGGAATGCGGTGAATCAGAGCAGCGTGTCATGACATGGTACGAGCACACAGCCGCAGCTATGGGTGGAATGTCTGCCGAAACTGTAGCAGACCTCGAGCGCCAGAGCTGCATGTACCATGACCAGTCCTTGGGCGGGGTTAGAGACTTCTCGGACGAGTTCAAGGCTGCCTGGGGTGTCAAGGAGGCGCGTTGCAAAACCATCGTTGACGCTGTCAAGTGCGGAGCGCAGCCCATCGTCTACACCCAGTGGCGTGAAAACATAGAGGCCCACTTCGGGTGTCCAGTTCCTACCAAAGCAGCGACACCAGTACCTTCCACACAGATCGACCAGACGCAACAGCAGGAGCAGGTTGTCAGTGGCAACATTGGTGAAGAGATTGCAGGTGCTATCGCTCAGTTCACCCAATCGGTTTAGAGACGTCAGTCCAAGATTTTCGTAAAACCACTGTACAAGCAACGGCTCGAATCCATGCACACTGCTGCTTTTTGCAAATAAATGTCATTGTGTCCATATTGCATTTGTGTCCGTGTTGAGCTAGCAAAACATCACTTCACACATTTTCAGCAGAAAACAATGACTCGAAGCTCGCCGAGCGAAACAACTCACCGCTACTTCTAAACCCTCCGCTCTCTCCACCTCTTTCTACTGAATCTTCATCATAAAGTTTGGATCACGCCGATACTTGACCTCGAACCGCTCCATCCACTTGTCCAGCAGGTTTGTCGGGATGGTCATGTAGCTCTGGTTGTTGCTGGTGGAGAAAGAGCTAAGGTAGTTAAATAGGTCCTGGGCGATCTTCAGCGCGAAGGCTTTGCGCTCCTCCAGGCCACTGGCCTCAATGCCCAAGTTCTTTACATTGTCCAGACTCTCGATGGAAACTCCGAGCTGCAAAACAGGTTGGCCAACCACATCCGGGTGAGTCGGCCACGAAGTCCGAAAAATGGCACTGGGCTTCTCAGCAAACACCGTCCCCAACAACTGCCAGTTCTGCAGAGCTGGAACCGCAAAGTACAGCACCGCTATAACCAAAATAAGAATTAAAAATAGAAATCCACAAATAGCTCTGTGTCAACAAAGTTCCATGTAGTTTACCACATGGCTACACTGCGTACCTCCGAAGCCTGGGGGCACGGGGGAGCCCGGCAGCAGGAAGAACGTGAGGTCCGTCACCTGCGTCGGCTCCACGATGTCCACCACGTAGTGCGCCGGCCCGACCTCCCTGCGCAAAGTTCCCCGGAGTGAGAATCCACGGGAACACTTTACCACACGCTGCAGACGCACCGGAAGTCGGTGATGACTGGGCGTCCAGCGATCACCAGGCCGAACTGCGCGATGCTAGGGGTGACGTTCATGCTCAGCTAAAGTGAAGTGCCCGCTGCTTGTCTTCGGCGGTGAAGTTCTAGAACGATCGGTTTGCGGGGGATTAAGGAGGATGTGAGCCACATCAGTTGTGTGTGGTGCACACCAACAGCAAGTTGAAGTTGCCCTTTTGGTTGGAGGTGGATATCGATGAGGGTGCATCAGTGTCAGCGCTGAAGAATGCGATCAAGGAGAAGAACTCGACGGCTATAACGTGCGACGCGAAGGACCTGCAGCTCTTCCTGGCGAAGAAAGACGAGGGCCGCGGCGCGTGGGTGACGGAAGAAGAAGCGATAAGCGGTGCGGGTGACACCACTAATCTGAAGCTGCTGAAATCTGCGCGAGCGGCAATCGGTGATGTTGGACTGTCAGAAGACGAAGTGCGGCTCCAAGTCACCAAGAAAGAAGTTGAGGATCTGAAGGGTCCTGTGAACGTGCTGGTGGTGGTTCCGGAGTCGTTGGGTATAGATTTCCAATTGCTCCAACTCCAGGAAGCACTCTTGCAGCATACGATATTGAATTCGCCTTCGTCGACGTCTGCACAAAGTCAAAACTTTAAAGCGAGTCTGATCAGTGCGACATGGGGACGTATCAGGACGACCTCGAGAACCGAATGCTGCATGGGGACGTATCAGGACGACATGGAGAACCGAATGCTGCGGTGAATGTTGCTTAACACGGCGCTTCCGTCGGGGTTGGTCATCGCCTCTCATTTGTTCCGTCGAAAAAACGAGTATATCTCTCGTAAGCTGATGGGCTTCGATAACATTGGTGATGTGAAGAATGGATTGTTGCTATACAAGCCACTGGAGCATGCATTTGATCACTTCCAGATCAGTGTCATATGCAACAAGGGCAGCAACGAGTTCCGTTTGAAAGTCTTCGATCCTTCATTGCGTCGACAGCGATTGTTCGCAAAGCTGCATCCAGACCAGCGCGATCTTCTGCTTCGAGGCCAAACACTGTCGAAACACTGGAAAAAACGTGGCCCAAGGCTTGCACCTGGTACTGATTTCAACATTCAGACAACATTTGGTGACGTCGGAGGTCAACCACTGTGCTTCATGTCTGTGGAACGTCCCTACAAACGCTGCTTGAACTTACAAGCCCGTTTAGCGCGGATGAAAGCGATCGAAGCGAAGTGGATTCACCCAGATGAAGACGAATTTGAAGATTTTTGGTCGGAAGGAATGTCGTTGGCTGAAAAGATGGATTTCTTTTCCGCACGTGATAGTTAAGACTTCTCAGTTGCCGAGCTCAAGTCCAACGACGAACGCCCGTCTCGTCGGAATGGTGCAGCTGAACAAGGTGGCTACATATTGGATACTGCAAGCAGCAGGATAAACCAATATATTTTCATCCTGACAAGTATAAAGTTAATAATATATAAAGATGCCGTACTCAGCAGGAACAATATACGAAGCAAACAAGGAGCGCATCAAGGCAGCGCAGAAGCGCTACTACCAGCGTACACGCGAAGCTCAAAAGGGGTATGACGACAAGAACAGGGACCAAATTCGTACTCGCAAGCGAAAGCCGAAAACCGAACCTAATACCACTGAAAGTGAACTTAACAACGAAACCGAACTTAGCTAATTAAATATTTTTTTATCTAATAAAAAGTCCAGCGATGGTGAATAGCCAGTACCATTGGGTGTCAGACCCTACCCCACGTATTTGAATTAAATAATTTCGAAATTATTATATTGGGTAAGATATAAAGTCGATTTTGCTACAAGATCCAATAATTATAAAGTCATTTCCACGGGAATAATATCGCCAAGCATATATAGGCAGGATGTTTGCATACGAGCTCGAAGGTCTAAAGAGATTGAATATTGATGCTGCTCGCTGGGGTAGCACCTACCGTGTTAAAGTACGCGGGAGAATTGGTAAGATGGCTTATGTTAGCAACGTTTCCCGCCCTACCAATCAGAAGCTGCTAGCTAAGCAGTACAAAATCTCAGTCGAGACTCTCAAGAAGCACATGTCCCCGGACTACAAGACTGACCCCAAGTATCCTGTATGAAGGTATCCAACCTGCTGAGTTCTACGACAAGCTGGAGAACGATCTTGCTGGCCAAACTAACGCCTTTAAGGTGAACATTGCTCTTGGCTACGATCTCGTAAGCCTGACGGATTTTACTCAGTACTGGCACCCGAATCTGGCTAATACTTACGTATTTAAGACCCCTGTTGCTATCAACAGATCCGATATTCGTAGAAAATTATCTCAGAGATCAGGTCGATGGAGTTGGCTAACACGCTTAACTACCCCAAATCGGGGTATAAGCTGAAGTCAATTACCGGGTCCAGAATTTTCATCTACTTCCGTGAGCATGCACTTGGTGATAGTGAAGCTGTTATCCCTAAGATTATCCGCGACAACAAGCACGTAATCAACTTCCCCAAGACCAACAACAAGTGTGTGCTCTACTGTATCGCGTGGTACTTGAATCAGCATGCTAAGAAAGATCCTCGTCGGATCCAGGCTCAGGTTAAGGAAGTACTCAAGAGCTACTGCTCTTACAAGGGTATCAGCTTTACGCTTAGCCTGTTCCGTAGCTTTGAACCAATTGATCTTCTACAGCTCGACAAACTTGAGGAATGCTTTCATTTAGGTACTAACGTCTACTCTATGGATGTAAAGACCGGTAATGTTGAGTGTATCCGTCGTTCGGAGAGAGAGAGGGTGGCTATGGATATCCTTTCCCATGAGAACCATGCTCTATACATCAAGAACATTGATATGCTCCAGTCCAAGTACCAATGCTCAAAGTGTGAGATGGTTTTCGTTAGCTCTGCTAAGCTACGAGACCATACCAAAAATCAGTGTGAGCTCGTAAACATCGAAAGTTTCCCAGCTGAACCAACTATCTATAGACCAGCTCCGAACACTATTCGATCAATGCTAACCAAGTATTCGATCAAGAATACTGACCAGTACATCGACCACTTCATTGCTTACGACTTGGAGGCCATTCTTAAGCCTACCGCGACTCAACACGGTGAGAATACTGTCTTCACGAACGATCACATTCCTGTGTCAGTATCAGTAGCTGATAGCTTAACCGAGGAGGTGCGTTGCTTTGTAAATGATGATCCAAAAATGTTGCTCACGGATATTTTTGAATACATCGGTAGTGTATCCGTGCAGATTCAGCAGTACAATGGATAAGTACAAGCCGCTCCTACAAAAAATCATCAATGCTCACGGCTTGACTGGTATGGAGATCCCTGGTGCTGAGCTTGGTAAGACCTACAAGATGCACTGATGTAAACGATTGGATTAAGGAAGGGGAGTATGCCTGCTTTTTCGACTTCCATAACATCCTCGGCTTTGGTAAGCAGCGGTCTGACTATGGTAGGGTTATTCAGCAGCTTGACCAGGTACCAGTATTCAGGTTCAATTCTGGTCGATACGATATCAACTTGATTAAGAAGGATTGGTTTGCCGTCATCGGTACCGACAACATCAAATCTGTCATCAAGAATCCAAGCTACATGTGCATTGCTACATCGGACATGAAAATGCTCGATATTAGCAGCTATGAGCCGGCTGGTACCAGCTACGGTAAGTATCTTACAACACATCTCGGTGGCTGCAAATGTGATGACAAAATTAGATGTATCTGTGGTCTTGGCAAGGGTCTTTTCCCGTATGAGTACATCACCGCGTTCAATGTGCTAAATCAGACTACTATTCCGTCTAAGGCAGCTTTTGATAGCAAGCTCCGTGGGACAAGTATTACCGCTGATGAGTATAAGCGCATTCAATTCGTCTGGGGGTACTACGAGATGAAGACGATTAAGGACCTACTGATCTGGTCAACAATCTCGACGTAGTTCCATTCATCAAGGCTATCAAGGCTCAGCGAGAACTCTTCAAGCGTTTTGATCTGGATATGCTTACAGATGGAGTGTCGCTACCTGGTCTTTTGGAGAAGGTTATGTATCAGACTTGCTTTGACAATCTCCAATATCCGGATAAGAAATCAGCTAACGCATTCCAATTTCCAGCTAACCGATTGGGTGGATACAAGAGTCAGGATGCTAAGGCAAAGCGAAAATTTGGTATGACACTTGAGCACTTAAATACATTGCTGCAAAATCAGAAGTATCTGTGTGGTCTATGCTACTGCCAGCTGACTGCTGATACCGCTTCAGCGGATCGTATCAACAATAAACTTGGCCACATCGACGGCAACATCTTGATCAGCTGTGTGAAGTGCAACACCGCTCGTAAGGATATGTCTCCCAAGGGTTTCAGATACAAGAAGCTGCTTGAGTTCAACTCAGACAGACTGGTCTATTCCATTGACAAGGAGGAGAAGGATATCTACGCTAAGATGAAAGCTAATATTGCTGATGGCCCATCAATTATCTTTAATAGGTACGCTAAGCGCAACGAGACGAAGATTCGTGGTGGCAAGCTGTGTAAGAAGGTAATCGGATACGATGCTAATGCTCTTTATCTCTGGGCTCTCGGTAATGACATGCCATGTGGACGACTTACAACTATCGAAGCTTATCCAGAGATTGTTGAGGACATCAAGAACGATAAGATTTTCGGCTTTCTCGAGTGTGATTTCATACACCAGAACACTTGAAGCAGTATTTTGGTGAGATGACCCCCATCTTCAAAAATACACTGATCGACTGTACGGATAAGAGTATCATTGGTAAGCATATGTATGACTACAACCAAGCACGAGAGAAAAGCAGATCGAAGCCAACTCGCACGTTAATTGGTAGGTACTTTGGAGAGAAGATTCTTATTTACGCACCGTTGCTCAAGTGGTACCTATGTCATGGTATGGAAATCATTAAGACACATAGCTTCATCAAAGCAAGCTCACACAAGGCGTTTGCCCCATTTATGGAAGCTGTTTCGAACGCGCGACGTGAGGGTGATGCCGACGAGTCCAAAGCTATGATTGCTGAGATGATGAAACTGGTAGGCAACCGCGCTTTGGTCGATCAGGCATGGATATGAGCAAGCACAAAGAGATCAAGTATGAGTCAAGCGACAAGGCTATTAAGGCTAAGATTGAGCACTTCACCTTTCACGGGTTAGAGGAACTCAACGATGCTTGTGAGCTCACAATGATGAAACGGAAGCTTAAGACAAGAACTCGATCCATTTGTCGATTGCTATCTATCAGCTCGCTAAGCTACGCATGCTCCAGTTCTACTATGATTGCATCGACTCTTACTTCGATCGTTCAGACTTTCAATATCAGGAGATGGATACGGACTCCGCCTACATTGTATTCAGCTGTGATAATCCGTTCCAAGACTGTATCAAACCTGAACTACGTGAGCACTTCGTCCAGTACAAGTATGATTGGTTCCCACGTGATTATAGCTCGAATGTGGCTAAGTATGATCGTCGTACGCCTGGTCTATTCAAGGATGAATGGTCAAGTGATGCTATGGTCTCATTATCGTCCAAGAACTACATCTGCTATCTACCAGACGAATCATACAAGGTCAAGGTTTCAGCCAAGGGTGTGCAACAGGGCCGTGGGCGAAATAACGATGTTCGTAGTCCTAAGGGATTCGAGTCTGTTGTGCGAGATCGTATCACACTCCAAGGCACTAACAAGGGTTTTATTGTCGAAAGAGACTAAATCTATCATCACATACAGTCAGACAAAGACAGCGCTATCATATTTCTACGACAAGCGACGTGTGCTTGAGGATGGTATTACTACCGTAGCTCTTGATATTTAATCGCTATCCAAGCTATCACATTTCTTATGTCCATCTAACATATACCATGGATGAGATACTTACGAAACTTTACTATGACCCTAAAACCGGCTATATCGGTGCTCGGGCTCTACATGAGAAGGCTCGTGAGTTAGATCCCAAGATAATTCTAAAACTGGTGAAGGATTGGTATGCTACACAGTCAGAAATCCAGAGATTCCAAGAGCAAAAGCAGAGATTCGATGGGTTCAGATCGCCTCACATAACCCGAATTCTTGGCAAATCGACCTTGCGTTTTGGGGAAAACAACCGATTCTGACTGGTATCAACATTAACTCCCGCATCGGGTACGCAGAACTTTTATCGAATAAGACAGCTGCTACAGTATTGATAGCACTAAAAGCTTTCATCCGATCTTATAAGGTAGATATTATCACAAGCGACAATGGGTCTGAGTTCATGAACTCAAAAGCTCAGCAACTATTTAAAGCCGAGAAGATCAAACACTACAACAACGAGCCCGGTGATCACGGTACTACGGAAAAAATCGAGCGCTTCAATAGAACACTGAAGCAGAGACTAACCAAAATGTCTCCCAAGAGGATTACCCAAAAGCTCATCAGCGATGTTATCACTAACTACAACACAACCACTCACCGATCAATTGGAATGACACCTAATGAAGCCAAAGGCAAGGTAATTGGGGCTGAGTTGAACCATTACCAAGCCGAAGCTAATAAAATTGATAATGAACTCGAGATTAGTACCAATGTTCTTTACCGACTAAAGAAGAGGACGTTTGATAAGGAAGTTGCTAGGTGGAGTAAAGCCGTGTACTCGATTGTTGGAATGGATGGTTATCGCGTCCAAATTAAGTTAAAACATGGGCACACACTCTACAAGGCTCCCAATGATCTCAAGATGGTGCAATCGGCGACGACCGAAGCAACCATCAACCGAGGTGATATCCTTGAAGCAGAGAAGATCTTAGACCACAAAACGTTGCGAGCTGGAAAGTACAGATACTTGGTTCAGTGGGTTGGTAATGAACCTGATTCCTAGGAGCCAGTCTCAAATCTCCGTTTAATAAACAAAAACAGGAGATCGACTCTTGAAAAGGAGTACTGGGAGGCAAGAAAGAGCTGACGTAGTCGCTCCGGACGGGGGTTTCACCCCGCGTCAAAAAAAATGAGTCATAATTAGCCTGTAATTTTTTTATAGAGACATCCTCTGTAAGCTTTTAACTCAAGTATATTATTCGAAGTATCTGTTTTTTGAGCTTTTTGGAAATATATGACTTGATATATATACACCAAACATAAGAATGTGCCCGAACTGTTTAGAATCGGAGCGTGAGCTTGCTAAGCTTCGTCGAATGTTGTGGATCATTCAGGAAGTGAGCCGAATTAAAAAACGAGCTGCTAAATCTTGATGCAGCTTCAAATTTCCGTAAAACTATAGTCAACCACAAGTATCGCCATGAGTTGGAAGCAATATTTGGCGTTCCGTTTCACTGTATCAAGGATCGTTATCTGAATCTACTAAATGAGCGAAATCACATCTGTCATTCGTATGCCTCATTTCGCCATGATTCAGTTATGCCATCCTATTGGTAATTATGTACTCATTTTTTTATGATTCAGATGATATAGACACAATGTTCCCCAATATTACATCCCTCGCTCAGAGAGAGCAGAAGCGACAGGAGCTTCTCGAAAGATCTCAACGTCGTGTTCGACAAGCCAATGCAAAGCGCAATATGTATGAGGGCGCATCATGGGCCACTGAAATTTCGAATAGTTTCACTACTGTTGCGAAGAAATCAAGTGAATCAACTCAGACCGATATGACTGAAGACTTAAAAAAACGTCTGAACAATGAAACTCCCAAACAAACCCTGAGGTCTCAACTCCTGAAGTAAATGTTCGCCCCATTATGGTAGATGCTGAAGTACAAGCAAAGCCAAAAATTAATGACGCTGAAGTACAAGCAACTCCTTCGGTTGTCGATATTGAAGTCAACAGCATTCCCACCATGACTGATGTTGGGGTTGGTGAGGATAAGGCAACAGCCGATGATACTTTGTTAAGTGATGGTGGCAACGATGAAATCGAAGAACAGAAGCGATCAAAGCAAGCGGTTGCAGAAATATTTGAGATTTATCCTATTCTATGTGAATTGGGTATTCATCCCCTCGTTTTAATGGACGTCAGCTAACGAAGTATTACATTGGAAAGCAAATGATGCTAAGACATACATTATTAGAATGAAGAAGCTTGTATTAGTTCCAAGCATAAATTGGATAGAGACATACGATCATATTGGTGTGGTTCTAACTAATGATGCTCGATTTCTCAATTATATCAACGAGAAACGAGAACGTAATGAAATGAGTAAGGAGGATAAAAAGGTACCGTTTCAAGTATGGCAGCGTATTAGATCCAAAAGAGCTAACGCTCCTTCTGTTGATGACTATAAGCAAAGCAAACAGAGACTCGAGGATAGCTTTCTCTTCGATAATTCAACTTCAACGACGAATGATCAGTCTGATAGCTAAATCAACATGTTTTGGACCATTAATAAAAACAAGGAAATGCTCGAATCCAATGGATTAAGAAAGAAATTGTACCAATTCTTAAAAGAACAATCAAATCATTTCCTATTGATGAAAATGGTTATGTATGGATCAATGGAAATTCAATTAGTGTATTTGGTAAGGAGAGTAATCGTCCAAAGCCAGCTATCACTGATAGGGTCAATTGGCAACTTACACTCCAATCATTTATTAGTATGATTAGAGCGGAAGGTCTTGAGTTGGCGTTAATCGGTAAAGAAGATGAGGAAGTCGATGCTAATAATTTCACGGAAGATGATGGTGTAGCTCGACAAGGCCTATTGAGTGGAGTTGATGAAGACATGGATTAAAACCTGACCAACGCGGACAATGATGGTAAAAGGATCGTAGCTAATTACTACACGCAACTCCACTCTAAGAGTATTAAAATCCCTTTTAGACTAAAACCTGTTGTAGAAACTAAAAATAGTATTTAAAAATCATACATCATACTATTTTGGAGAAGCGTCTGCTTCCAGTCCAATAAAATTAGAAATGAAAAGCACAAGCAAGTGTCTGGTGAGCTCGGAAGGGGCCGATGAAGAATATCCGTTGGATGGATACATTTCTATCGCTACTTGATGGTTTTGAGGATTTGGATAGATATCTCAAGGATGTTGAGTATCCATTCCCATTAAATGATGAGGAAGCAGCAACATTGGTTGAAAGTAAGAAACTTGATCAGCAAAGGCGCAAAAATCTTGATGATAATCTTAAAATGTTGAACGAAGCAATCCCGAAAACGGCTCACGATATCAGACGACAAGGTATTGAACCATATCCTCAGGTTGATAGTGAAGACCAACTACAGAAGCTTCATGACGATTCTGAACGCGCCTACCAATCATACGGAGAAGCGCAAAAGCGTTATGAAGAGGCTAAGAAGGCAGTCAAAGGAAATAGCTTAAAATCAGCTCGATCAGCTTTCAAGGCAGCTACATCAGCTATGAAGGCAACAAAAGCTGTATTCAACGCGAAGTCTAAAGCTTTCAGTACAGCAGCTCAGAATCAAATCAATGTAGATCACTTGTTGATCGACAAGATGATAAATCGGTTAGAGGAGTTATGATGGTATGATAAATAAGGTTAGCGGAAACGGATTGAAGTGTCGTGGTCTAAGTGGAGCAGGTGTAGCCACACTCGATGGGGTGGTCAGACGAGGAAGAGCCTACAATCTTAATGAGATTCAGGGCTTAGCTACCCCAAGTGCTTACGTGTATCGACAGCTTGGTAGCAAGTATATTCGTATCCCTGACCTTGATGCTAAGACTCTCGTCATTGTTTAACCGAATCGGCGTAAATGCGGACCGAAGTGTCAGATCAGTGATCAATTACAGTCAATGATCAAAACGCTCGTGTATAAGCAAAAGATTGATCAGCCAACATATGATAAGCTCAGCACCGAGGATAAGAAAATGTTCAAGGAGATCCTTGCAATCACTCATCTTCAGTACAATTCCACGATAAGCTTACGGATCTATTAGAGACCCTTCGCGCTGAGTATGACAAGCTCAAGGGGGAGATTCAGTTAGGAAATGATAATCCGAGTATTATCAAGCAGCTCAAGTCGCTCACGGTGGATATGTACAGCAATCGTCTCATCGATGATAAATAATTTAAAGAAATTATCACGAGATACTATAAACATCATGTCCTTCATTAACCCCCGCATTATTTCCAGCTCAGCTGGTAGCTATGACGATAACGCCGATAACAACGTCACTGAACTCAAAGCTATCATGAAGAATCTTATCATTCATGACCGCCCTCAGAAGACTCAGGCCGCTGTATGGGCAACTGATCTCGATAAGTCAATCAGGAAGGTAGATGCATCAACGCAAACCGAGGGTGGTCGTATGTGGGCTTACCCAAGAAAAGAGCCCCAAAAAAGACTGTAAAGACGTTTGCTATTTGAACGAAGTTCAGTGGCGCAAGGCACGCAAACGAGTTCGCTTAGCCCTGCTAATTCGAGCAATACCACTTTGCACGAGTTTATTTCGATATCCTCGATAAATGTTGAATTTTTTATCGCTGATACTAACGTCAAGTATGGCAGAGTCGCCATCAGGACTTTTGGTTGGGATGAACACACTATCACCAAGAACAATAATTTTGTCAGCTTGGAGCATCCTCTATCCCACGATTTGGTTATGGTCATCAGTAGTTAAATTGGCTTTGAGCTCTTTACTCAGACCGCAACCCATGATTATGCTATACACTACTAAAGATATTTCTTTAAAAACCAATCGGCTGTGTATTTGTTATCATCGTCTTTGGGACCATGCCGCTTGTAGTAAGCCTCGCACGAGTTTCAAGCAATTCTATTCTTTCCATCAATGCTTGGAATTATAAGCAGCTAATTTTGAATAATCTACATGAAGCTTTACCCCCCTTAGGCTTTAACCATGGATCAGAACTTTGCTCAAGTTCTGTATCATTATCAGGAATCCGAGCGACTAAATCTAAGAATCCTTGATCTAAAACATCCTGAGCGATCATACCCAATTCTTTTGGCTTATCAGGATGTTGCTTCCATTTATATGATTTCACTTTCAAGGTCTTGTAAAGACATTCAACACGGCTAATAGGCACATCAACAATATCTTGCTTTAAACGACGATCTGATTGCATAACTATCGCTTCGCAACCAATATATCCGTTAAATATACCGCATACATTTGTGTATTGTGGTTGGTGTTCCAGTAGCAGTTTCTGTCACTCCGGAGTCAGTTCTTAGTCGACACACTGTTAATCCCACATTACCTGCGCTATTCCATGTATAACTTACAGTATTAGAGACATGGAGAGGGGCTGATGGGGTGACAGTAAATAATCCAAGACGTTTAGTGTTCGTTAGAGTCATACGAGTTGTCTGATTAGTACCAAATCTTAGGTTATTAGAGGTATAATTTCCAATCCAAGTAGCATTCGTAGATGTTGCATTAGTACCAATATTGACCTCGATTTAAAACTGAACAGGTGAAATGTTCGATCCTTTAGATGTAAGCATCCTTGTATACTATCCAACTAAATCCGTTCCAGATCCAGTAATAGAGAAATGTTCATTTGCAGGTGTTAAATTAATGCCTAACTCTGTTAAGCTTCCTACAGTTGTTATATTAGCTTGATTTCCATAAGCTAAAAACCCCTTTAGACTACCAGAGCACGGAATATCACCAGATGTTGAAAGGGTTGCTGCTGATATATTTCGACTTGCCCCGACGAAAGCAACACTATTGACTTGATACCCAGCGAATGCGTTCATCGTTCCGCTACAAGAAATATTACCGATATTTTGGATATGCCTTAAGCTTGTGATAACATCAGTCCCGCTGATTTTGATCGATCCGAAGTCGCCGAGTGTCCCGCTGACCTTTCTCGAACCATTCCGGTTTAGAGCATCAAGAGTGCGGATCGACCCGATATCTTTATTAACATCTACCACAAGAGCATTTTGACCAACCGCTCCTCCGTAAAAAAATCCAATAAATGCTAAATGATCGAAGTTGTCATACAATGCAGTAGTTGAATTCCAGAATTTGATATTCGGACAGCTCAATCCCACCCCTCCAGTCAATAGCGTGAGATTAGATAGTGTCCCAACTGACGTGATCGGTGTCTGCGCGGCAGTAGATAGCGCCCCAGTTAGCGTTGTTGCCGAGATAGACGACAGGCCAGTGATCGTTCGCGATGCTCCAGTGAAGACCAGATTACCTCCAATCGTTAGCCCTGTGAGTGTTCCTAAAGATGTGATACCCGTTTGAGTCGCTGTAGATAGCGCTCCTGTGAGCGTAGTCGCTGAGATAGATGACAGGCCGGCTATGGTTCTATATAGCTCGAGACACATACTACAATGAGTTCAGGTTTCTCTTATCTCCAACCAATTTTTACATCACCTATCTATAACCCAGCATTCTAACTAACATTGGATGCCAGTGGATACCTTACCTATGAGTATGCGCAGACGCTTTACCTCGATAAGAACGATTACCGCCTGACTTACATAACAGGAATTACCCAAGGAACAGCAACACAAGGTATAACCCTCGTTCCAGGTACCAATAACGATATTAGCGGAATTGGGGCATTATCTTGTAGCAGCCTAACCGTGAATGGTTCCACTGTATCATCTGCTCCCTCGTACGTAGTCAGTATCACGCCTGGAACAGCCGCTATCAACAAAGCACTTGTATTAGGAGCATCCGGTGAAATCGGAACGATCAGCTCGCTGACCGTTACTCAGATCACTGGTACGCTACAGACGGCAGCGAAAACCAATATTACATCCTTAGGAACTCTTTCAGGGCTCACAATCGCTGGCAATATGGTATTTATTGGAGCATCGCGATCGAGTGATTAAAGACACGATCATGAGCGGTATTCCAGAGTATTCCAGAGTCATCTACCTCCATCCCAAACTACGATGATGCTATACCTGAGAAGTATTGCGGGGCTTCAGTTAAAAACAATTTTTGAATTAGATATTAAGAGGCTATTCAGAATGTTAGTACCTGGGCCGAGCTACTCAGGGAAAACCAATTTATTCATGTTCATTCTTAAACATTCCCCAAACGTATTTGCCCATTTGCACATGATAGCACGTAATCCTAATCAGCCCATCTACGACTATCTGAAGGAAAAATTGGAGGGCTTCATCGCATTCTACGATGAACCACCAAATGTTGATAGCGTTAGGCAAACGCCAATGAATAGTAAAAAAAATTGAGTTGGTTCTCATCGATAATTATGGAGCCGATAAGCTACTTCGGAAGAACATATTTAGTGGATTCTTCATCAGAGGTCGACACCATCTCTTGAGCACTATATTTATAGCTCATTTATACTTCGCAACAGATAAATTACTGAGGCTCAACTCTGAGTATGTTGCTCAAGGCTACCAGCAAGCGAGATCTTAGCATGGTAGTGAAAGACTTTAGTATACCTAATATTAACGATAGGAATATTATGATTGCTTATAACAAAGCTACCTCTTCTAAGGGTCAGATTCTGCTTATAGATTCTGTAAAAAGTGAATACGCTTTAATTTTGACCGACGAGCTGATCTGGTGCAAATATAAAAAAATTGCTGCGCTTACGACTGTTATTACTCTTCCCATTGTTTATGTTTCATTGATCTCTCATGCTCAGCTTTGCCATCGTCCAATCATAAATATACTATCACTGATTATTTATTAGAATGCAAAATATTGACACTAATATAGCAGAAACATGTGTGCTTCGTTCGTCAAGTTAGACTCCACGAACCTAATCCAAGACGGATACAACTTTACTTGGAAATACGCATTCCCTGGATCAGCTGACTTCCGTGATGTTGTTTGCGCAGTCCAAAGCATCACCATGTACAATTCGAAATATAGTATTGACGCGATGCAATTCCAAAACACAAGCCTTAAGATTGAAGTCCCAACAGCGGCTACTACATCTACTATCCGTATCAATCTCCCCGATGGTATTTACTCCTACGATGATATCAATCACAGCATTCAGACAGCCCTTGTAAATGCTGGAGCATATTTAATCGATCCGACTGGAAACAACGTATTCTTCTTAAAGCTGAGTGAAAACAGTGTTTATTACGCGTGTCAGGTGGATTTCTCTCCGACGCCAACAACTTTGCCAACTCTTGGGGGAACTTGGACGAGACCAGCTACTGATCTACACTCAGCTGGTGGTACTGGATTGCCTACTACCACTCACGTCCCTCGACTGATTATTGATAATGCTGAGTTTGGTAAGGTTCTTGGTCTTGTTTCAGGAACGTATCCCGCTGCATCGGCTACTGTTGCAAGCGCTCAGCTATCTAATGTCATTCCTCAGATTCACCCCACCACACGTTCATACATCGTTCGATGTGATTTGATCAAAATTGAGTATGTTGCTTCGGGTGATATTGTCAGTGCGTTCGATAGAGGCGATGCTGAAATCGGTAAGCTAATTTCGTACAAACCCAGTCAGTATGCGTGGATGAACTGTCATAACAGCTCTCGCTTTACAATAACTATCAGCATCTACAACCAAAATGATAAGAAGGTAATCTTTCGCGATACTTCAGTCTTAATCATGTTGCTGCTGAGACCAAAAAAATATTTTTTTTATGATTATTTTTTTTCTCAAATGCTTATAATCTAAAACTCCCCGCTTGCTTAGGCTTCTTTCTCATTGCACGGATCTTAGCCATGTGGTCCTTAGCTTCTTGTGAACCCTTTGTAAATTTTCTTACCCTTTGGTTTGGCAACGCCAATGCCATATCGACGACGAACCTCACCTCGAATAGACTTGATTAAGGTTCTCGTATTCGGTTTGGTAGCCTTGGATAGTAGAAACTTCTCTCCAGCATCGACTGCATCAGTTAGAACACCCTTTCGTTTAGCATAGGAGAGAGAACGCTTTTCCCCTTTCTTAACATCAGTCATAGTTAGCCGTCCTCCTTCGCTATCAGAATCATAAACACCGATGCCAGTCATTGAGCGGATGGCTGCTCTTGCTGGAATAGCCGCTGATGGCTGTCCAGCATATGTAGCGAGACCGGGAACAACGAGATCAGCTGCGCGAGACAATAGTCCCGAATTTTTAGCGAACTTAAAAGCTGATTTAATGCCTCCCCATATCTTGGACCAAATACTCGCATGCTCTGGTCATATTCCAAGCAGCACAATAAGCCACAGTATTTTCAAAAATGAAAGATTCAAGTTTAACTATTGTATAGAATTAATCATGGCTTTCAAGGAGTTATCAGTTTCATCAACAATCCCCGAGGCGAAGCTCAAGCGAGCGTTCAAGACCGGTACATTATCACTGTCTAAAGATGATCTAAGTGGAACCGGAGCTACACTACATCTACACCCAGAATCGTACGCTAAAGCGGTCAAAGCACACAAAGCGGGGAAAGCACGCGTCTAACTATCACAAAGAAGGAAATTGGCTATCCATTCAAGCATATGCAAGGAGGTGGCATGTATGGGGTGTTTTAGCGAGTTCGATCAGATCATGATCAGACGTGATTGGCTTGATAAGGTAGCTCAATATTTAATTTCGTTCAAACTATATTAGAAACCATATACAATCAACGATGAGTGAAACTCAACTATCCGACCAATATTTGTACCAGAGATGGCTTAAAAGTGATCCAGAGATCAAGGTATCTTCTTGCAAGCGTGTTCCGTTTGTAATTGATCTCAATCGGGGATCGTATCAGAATGGTGTTATCACTATCGATGCAACGGCTCAGCTTAACGGCTCTGAAGGATTTGCTTGCCTTCGCGATGCATACATCATGCAACCTTACAAGGTCTCAATG
Source organism: Phytophthora taxon juncus (assembly GCA_033558005.1). Classification (NCBI taxonomy): domain Eukaryota; phylum Oomycota; class Peronosporomycetes; order Peronosporales; family Peronosporaceae; genus Phytophthora; species Phytophthora taxon juncus. The sequence goes on along the minus strand of JAUCEE010000005.1, from coordinate 3,799,640 downwards.
AAGAATGGTGCTACGCCTCAGACCGCTGCTGCTAATCGTTTCTGCTCTACGCTGAAGTGTGGTAACTGGAATGTCATCGATAGCATGTCGCTCGAGCTTAATGGGAAGACGATTATTTCGATGGCTGATTATAAATTGTTTTGGAATAACATTCGTGCTCAGACAAGCTATAGTCCTCAGTACATTGAAAAGCATGGAGCAGAGTCCTTCCTATTCCCTCATGCCGCTCAGTCCGTTCTGTACAGCTCTGCCACGAGTTCGACTACTGGAGATGGATTCACCAACACTACTGCATTCTCATCTTCGTTTGCTACCACAGGACCCGCTGGTGGTGCTTCTATCCCTAACGATGGTCTTGTAAAGCGTATGTTGTCGAACCCTCCTAATGCTGGCTCTGATTTCTCTGCTTCGTGGCAGTAGGTGGAGCTGCCGCTTCTACCACTATCTCGAATCAGACTGCTCGTGGTGCCTTTGTAGCTGGTGCTGCTACTGCTAACGCTATCATGGGAACGTGGAACTACATGCTAAGGTTAAGCTAACCGACCTCCATCCAATTGCCAAGGAACTTGACCTCATGGCTAATCCTCAAATCCGTCTCGTTTCCGCGTCAATCAGGGTACCTCCACTGTTGCTGTAGATGCGTCGACGGGTATGTCACTAACCAGTACTACTCTCGCGAGTGGTAATGTCTGTCCTATGATGGTTGCGGCTTCTTCCACCGGTAATCCTATGGCTGGTGTTCTTGCCGCTTCTGCACCATTCAGCATTTCTTGGGGAGCTGTAGTCAATGCACTTGAACCAACTATCGATGGTACTTACATGCCATTCACCACTTCTCGTCTGTATGTACCGTTCGTACATCTTGACAACCTTCAGACAATCATTTCCAAGCCTGTCAAAAAGGTTCGATACAATGATTGCTATGCCCAATTGTTTTACCAGCGTGCCGGCATCGGTAAGCAGTCGACTCAGCTCAATGCCGCGTTTGATCTCCAGCTTTCGGCTTCTGTTAAGAATGCCAAGTATGTTATTCTCCTTCCTTTTGCTGAACAGACTGGTAGTTTTGCTTCTGCTGCTGTTCAAGAGTTCAGAGTCCGTTTGATTCGGCTCCTTGGACTCTTCACCCTGGTTCGAGCATTCGCAGCTTTAACGTTCGTATTGATTCTCAGCAGAGTCATGAATACGATTTCGACCACTTCACTAACGAAATCGCTAAGATGCTTCGATTAACGGTGATCTGACCCCTGAGCTGGTGAATGGACTCCTTGACTATCAGACATGGTCGCTAACTAACCGTGTTCTCATTGCTGATGTTAGTCGCCTAACGGAACGTGATGTACCTCAGGCGATTCAGGTTCAAGGCATAAACGCTGGATGTCAAGGAACAAATATGATCGTATTGGTTGTGAGTGAGCAAGAGCTCTCCTACGATCGTCTAACGGGTGAGGTTCTTGATTTCACCACTGCTTAGTTTGGATTAAAAAAAAAGATATTATTTTAACTAACCTCTAAAGCCTCGACAAGCTTAGGACATTTCTCGATTACGAATGGATTCTTACGAGGCCAGTCGATATAATTTAGAATCAGTGCGACTAATTTGCTTAAGAGTTATACTTTCCCCAACTCATCATAAACGAGTTATCATTGCTTAGAAACTTGGAGTGGAGGAATCTTGATTTCCTCACTAATATTGAGACTTGGTTGATTGTGCATCCAGCGACAATAACCAGGTTCCAGGAATGTTCTTGGTGGTAAACTACGGTAAGGAAAAAAACTGCCGGCGTAATGTGCTAAGTATCACTACTAACGTAAGTGAGGTATGGGTCGCATGCGTTTTATGCCGTCACTTTAGGCGGCTGCGTTGTTTAGTTTTCTCACGGGGTTCGTAAGCTTCAGCAGAACTTGTTAACGGACAGGCTGCTCGTGCAAGCACGCACCATCTAACTGTAAACGGAAGCGCCGTCCCTCCGAGAAACGTCTTGCCGCGATGGTAGCTTTTGGCTGTTTGCGGATGTCGAGCCGCATCCTACCGAGTCGGAAGTACCAACTTCAACGCTGTCGATTCCAAATGAATGCGCGTGGTTGTTGTCGGGGGCGATTGCCAGTAGGCTAGATGTCAGTCGAGTCGATCGATCACGCCACGATGGGTGGGATATGCGCGATAACGCGGTGCCCTGCTGGGAGCCTCGCTCTTAGCCATCCACCACGCGGTTTGAGCGCCATCTGTCTCTTGTCACAATGACACAGCCCAGCCCTTACGTTGATGGCGCTCCCAATCGAGCTTGCGATCACGGTGAAATGATCGTAATCGTCCTGTGTGGTTTGTGAGACTTTTTTTTCCCGATCATTGCGATTTGATGTAGCTCTGGAATGCTCAGGTACGTGGGCAAGGCTCACGCAGACTGAGTGGCTGTGTGTGGTGTTGACGCGAGTTCAACAACGCCGCGAAGCTGGCGTTGCTTAAAAACTAGGACGAACGGTAAATGTGTACGGAGATGCATGGGTACGGGGAACGAACGTAAATTTAAATGAATTATAGGTGTCGATAGCGGTTCGACATTGTAAACCCTTCGGAGAGAACGCGCAGGACGCTGAGTGTGCATTCTGGCCCGCTCCGGTCCTGGACGGCTTCGACGCCGCCCACGAGGTCCACCTCCGACGTGATGCGTGTGATGATCTGCTCCCCTGCCTCGAACTCAAACTGCTGCGTAATAGGGCACAAAATCGTGCCGTAGCCTTGGCTGTCGACCCCCTGCTGCTCGGCGTCGTAGTAGACGTCAAGCTGGAGCTGGCCCGTGATTTTGATGAGCACGTGCTCGCCCGCCTCCAGGCGTTCGCACGACGCGATGGAGAGCTGGAAGACCCGGAACTGCTCGCGGTACCATAGCCAGTGTAGCTTGAGCGACTCGACCGAGTCGAACTCTTCTCTCTGAAGATCCAGCAGGCACTGCAGCGCCGGCGAGCTGCCGTCGGCGAGTCGGCAGTTCTTAATATCTGGTCTGGACGCTCCCCCTTCGACGCCTACGGCGTAGTAAAAGTCTCCGATGGCCTGGATCGGGTTGCCCTTGCCTCCGTTGAGGCCCTTGGCTCTGTGGGCCTCTAGCTGGTCGATGTCATGCTGGAGCACCTTGATCTTGCCCACGAGCTTCTGCTCGTACTGGCGCTTGCGCTTCCTGTAGTTGGCCTGGTTGATGCGGCACTGTTCTTTGCGCCGCGCCTTCTTCCAGTCCTCGGTGGCTTCGGCCGAGGCGCCGGGCGGCGGCGCGCGCCACACGTTGCGCAGCTTGGCGCTGGGCGCGGGCGGCGACGCGTAGCCGGTTTCCTCGCGCGCGATGGCGAGCGCGGCGGCCTGATCGGGCGTGAGCGTGGCGCGCCACTTGAACGGCTGCGGCCCCGTGCCCGCGCGACTCTGCGGCATGGCGTCGACGTGCTGGCAGAGCCGCTTGGACAGCGCGGGCAGCGCGTCGGCGCCGAAGCGCTCGCGCACGGCGGGCAGCAGATTCGGCGAGGGCAGCCGCAGCGACGGCAGCATGGGCGTCATGGCGTTGTGCGCTCGCGCTCTCTTTTTCGATAATGAGGTAGACAAAGCGGCGCGATCGACGGGGATTTCGTATGTCATCGCGCGCAGACGGGCCGGGTGGTCCAACACACCTACTTTTAGCCGCGGCGCGGCGCCCTGATTGGCCGGGAAATTTGTGGGCTTACAAGCAATAGGGTTAAGTGCAGTCGTTTACGCAGGATAACGGCCGTAGACGACCACATAATCGCCGGCGATGCCCACCGGGCGCGCCCCCGTAATAGTCCAGAGGACATGGACCAGCCCGGGTAAGAGAGAGCTTGGAGTTGCTGGTGTTGCGGGTGTTGAGGAGCTGACGCTGCGGCGCACCATGACAAGGGCAAACTATTTCCGAGCGCCGGCAATGTACCAGTCCAGTTCTACTCACTGGAGCCAGCAGTTATCAACGCTGACGAAGTATTTTTCGCCCCGCTTCTTGCCCTGATCACATCAGGGCAAATCCGTCTGATCGCGTTGCGGCGCCCAGCCGGGGCTCTCGCCGTCTCGACATCATCCTGGCTGAGCGCAGCCAGTGATCGCGAGCTCGACCATCCGGGCGGTGGCGCCGCAACGCCGCCGGCTGTTGCGGTGAGCAACCATCCTACCACCGCGCCGCGACCGAGTTATATCGCCCGGCTGGCGCTGCAACTGCTGAGACCTTCGACTAGGCGCGCAACCCAGCAACGTCTCTTGGTCGGCGAAACCGCTTTGCTCGCTCTGACGAGCCTCGCAGATCACTTTGAAGTGAGCTAGCCGCGCTGGATAATTTTATCTGCCGGGGTTTGGCAAATCGTCCGCTGGCAGCGACATCGGTGCTCGCGTGCTATCACCGCCTTGCACCGATGGACAAGCTGACTTCAGCGTACGCATCGCCGATTCGTACGCATCGCCGATTCGTACGCCGCCATCGTTGCACATCGGACAAATGCAACGTACGAATCGCCGATTCGTACGCCGTCTTGCATATCCGGCAAACGCTCTTGCACCTGTTTCGTTCGACTTCAACGCAGACTTCTCAGCATATAAAGTCACACTAGCCCTATCCAATAAAAACCCACTTGTGTCTTATCTCTGTATATCGCAACCACGGTACTGCAGCGTAAACGCTCACGCTGATATGTACACATCATTTCCTGCGGATATGCGGCGCGCGGCGGCGCTCTCGACGCCTCTACGGCGGCTCCGATCGCTCTCCCAATCGCCACCACATCTTCCCCTGTCCTTGGGCTCCCTACCCGTCCGATCTGCGCGCTTCGGCGCGGCTCAGAGGCTCCAGCAGCTTCGAGCGACGTCGACGACGTCGATGCAGCGCTCGGCGGCGGGCTACGAGGCGTTTGGCTCGTTCCACACGCCATCCACCGCCTCGCTCTTCGCCCGCAGCGACCCCGAGGTGGACGCAGCGTTGGTGACGGCGTCGGACATTGCAGCGCGGAGTTTGCAGTTCCAGAGCAACAAAGTCGCGAATGCGCAGAACCGCTCGCTGTTCGCGCTGGACTTGGACACCTGGACGTACCTCAACCACGGGGCGTTCGGCGCCCCCAACAAGGTGGCGATCGAGGCGGCAGCTCGCTGGAGAGCGCGTGCCGACGCTCAGCCGCTCAACTTCAACGACCGAGAGCTGTTCCCCCTCGTGGTGAGCGTTATCAAGACCCTCGCCGAATTTGTCGGCGTCGCTGAGCCTCAGAAGCTGGTGCTCCTGCCCAATGCAACGGCGGGGCTGCACTCGGTGCTGGCGTCGGTGGTGGGGGGCTCGAGAGAGGAGAAGACGGTGGTGCTCTTTAGCACGAGATACGGCGCCGTGAGGAAGATGCTACAAGCCATGGAAACAGCGAACGGAACGCTGCATGTACATGAAGAACCGCTGTCCCTCGAGGAGTCCTATGATGATCAGAAAGTGCTGGAGAAGTTGGACAAAGTGCTGGATACACTGCAAGCTTCCGGACGACAGGTGGCGCTTGTTGTCGTGGATCACATCACGTCCAACACGGCGGTGACCATGCCTGTAAAGGAGATCGTTCAGCGTTGTCATGCCCGAGAGGGTGGCGTTCCGGTACTGGTAGATGGAGCTCACGGACTGCTTAACTTGCCGCTGAATCTCGGTGATCTGAACGCCGACTACTACGTTGGCAACTGCCACAAATGGTTCTGCTCGGCCCGGGGCGCAGCCTTCTTACACGTTGCACGAGAGGATGGTCCGCCCATTGAACCGCGCGTAATCTCCCACGGATTCTTCGATGGTATGCAAAGCGCCTTCATGTGGACTGGTTTGCAGGACTACAGTCCGTGGCTTGCCCTCCCTCAGTGCCTTGCTTTCTGGCGAGCTCAAGGCGTCGACGAGACGCGTGCATACATGCACACGCTAGCGCAAGAGGCTGCAGAGCTATTGTACACCCGGTGGGAAATGCCTGGACACCTCGCGAGGGAGCGGGAATTCCCGCAACACAAGCGGCACGCTATGCGTTTGGTGCAACTGCCGACATCTCGACGCCTTTGCGGTGGTGTCGTGGTTGATGAGGAGAACCCAAAGGCGTCGTCCACAGATGCCAAGCGCGTTCAGGATGGCCTTCACTACCTTCACCACATTGAAGTGCCTGTCAAGTGCGTTGATGGCCGCCTGTACGTTCGCATATCGGCGCACGTGTACAACTGCCTCGAGGATTTCGAGAAACTCGCTGTTGCGGCAGTGGAGGAACCTTAGAAGTATCGGACTCAATTGAACTAGAACCAAGTAAAGGAATGTGATCGGATACATGTTCACGACGAGTCGGTTGTCGCCAATATCTTTCGCAAGAGTCGCACGAGCCGAATCGACGTTGATTGACGTCGGCAGGCAGCTCTGTAATGGTACCGATTCCTTGGCGAGTAGTGTGCTTCGTGTCGACTTTGTTCTGGGTTCTTGTTCATGCACAACCATCTCTAGTTCTGGTGGATCGGCAAGTTGCAGCGGAATTGCTGCGTGTGGTTCCTGGGAACCCCGGATCAGCTGCTGCGTTAGTGACCTGGTCGGCCTTCGACAATACGCTCGAGGGTACAGGTGGCACCGCTAGCATCGAGGCGTATGAATTGCAGTACGCGGTGTCGGGTTCTGGGGACTGGAAGTCGTTGGGCGACGCAATTTCGGGGCTTTCCACTGAAGAAAATACGCAACCTACTGAACACGTCCCCAAGCAACGTGTTTACACGCGAGCAAATGCTGGTGAGACCATCAACGATGGGTATTTCAGGTTGGCACTATCGTATGAGGGCTCTAGTCCAAGTACGTTAGGCGGACGTTCCACAGCTGGGGTGGTAACGCCGCCGATCGGGTTTGATGCTACTGGTGATGCCATGAAAGCAGCGATTGAGTCTCTTGAGCAAGTTCAAAAGGTGCAGGTATTTCGAAATGCCCTGGATACGGATGGAGCTTTCGAGTGGATCATCTTGTTTGATGAGGTGAGCTACGACACAGAAGACCCACTACCGTTGCTGTCATTGTACACCGAGACAATATCTGCACAATGGACAGGTAACGGAGATCAGGTGGCAGTCCAGTATTTGCGAGTTGCCGAAAGCTTTCCCGATCAACACCGTCGCATGTGTTCTGATACTTGCAGCCACGAAGTCAGCGGGTTGCAGACTGGGATGGCCTTCACCTTCCGTGTACGAGCACACTACTCGTACGATATTGGCTGGGGTTCTTGGAGCGTAAGCAGTGACCCGCTTAAAATTCCTGCAACACAGCTTCCTCGGGCTCCCTCAGTTCCAGAGTTGTTAGCTGCAACGGCTTCCAGTTTCACAATTACGTGGCGTATGCGCCGCGATCTCCAACAAAACAGCGGCATTTTTGCGACGGAATTGTTTCCTATAGTGAGTTTCCACGCACAGCAGCAGTGTGACGCCGAAGTCGGCTGGACCACGATTAGTGAACGCATTGTTCCGGGATTTAGCGGCAACCAGGAATTCTTTTCCACAGTTGCAGCTTCTCTCGAGCGCCCACCAGGTTCCACTTGTGTGTTTCGAGTAGCAGCGAAAACAGTTAATGGCCAAGGTCCTTTTAGCTTGGCTTCAGCACAATACACAACCCTCCGAGTGGCTCCAGGTCCTGTTACAAATTTGCGTGTGCTTCGAGATCCGCTGAAAGTGGTTTGGAATGCGCCAGTGGACACGGGAGGATATTCAGAGGAATCACTAACGTATGACGTGGAATATCGAAACAGCTTAAGCTCTACGTGGACTCGATTGCAAGCATCACTGGTCGACAACAACAAGCATGAGGCTAGCATGTTAATGATACCGCTGAAAGGCTACACTACTTACCTTGCTCGAGTCAGGGCAGTCGCTGACGGTGATCAAGTTGGGGAGTTTTTGACGTCGCAAGAGTTTTTGACAGATTATACGATCGAGAAGGATGACTCGGAGAACGAAGATCTTCAAGGAGACTCTGCTTTCGGAACAAGGCAAGTGGTTTTTGGTGCTACTCGTCAGCAAAGCGCAAACAAGCAGGACTGGTATTACGTCCAGCTGACAGGTAATGGCGGCAGCGGGAGTTCTGCTAGTGGTGATGTTCAAGCGAACCCTGGTGAAAACGGTGCTGTGCTGATATTTCCCATTACGTGGTCGGGTGAAAGGCTTCCTGAGCGGACATTCTTCTTTACTGGCAGTCCTCAAACGTATCGAGTCCCTGGTGAGCAACACGAACAGCAGTACGGTTGGCATCTTTCACAAAGGATTGTTGCGCTTGATATTTACGCTTGGGGTGCCGGCGGAGCCGGTGCCAGATCTTCAAATGGAGCCCCGAGCAATTTAAGCAACGGAGGAGGAGGTGCTTTTGCGCGTGGACTTATCCATGTTAGTACTGGGGATGTTGTTGACATCTTAGTTGGTGGCGGCGGTCACGAAGATGGTCGAGGAGGTTACAATGGTGGTGGTAACGGTGGCACAGGTGATTTTCCTGGTGGTGGAGGTGGTGGAGCTTCCGAGGTGCAAATTAATGGACGTACAGTGCTCGTAGCTGGTGGTGGCGGAGGTGCTGGCTCGACAGACTATTGCTGTGCCCATGGCGGCGGTGGCGGTGGCTTGGAACAGGCAGAATCTGGACTTGCCGCGGGCGCTACAACCATCCCTCTCGACTTAGGTGTTACTGGACAAAACCCTCGAGATGAATACCATTCGTCTAATGTGGCAGGGGATACTCGGGACTTCACGGGCCTACCAGCCAGGCATCAACACCTTGATTGGGGTTTTGCTGCCAGTAGCGCAGATTATTCAGTTCTAGCAACTGGTGGCATGGGGGCTTCGCCAACGTCCCCAGGCCTCGCAGGGACGACGGGTTCATATCAATACTCACTGGAAGGTGAGTGCTTATTGAACCCGCAAACATCAGTAATGGAGGTTGTTGTGTCCCCGCGGACAGCAGCTCACTGGCCTACAAATGGCCGACGTGGGCAAGGAGGAAGCGGGCAAAGTGGAAAACAAGCGGGTGGAGGCGGTGGAGGTGGTTTTTTTGGCGGGGGCGGCGGTGGTGCAGGTGTTGATGGTGCTGGCGGGGGCGGCGGCAGCAGCTTCGTGTCCTCTGGTGATCTGTTCAATTCTTCCAAAGCTGGTATTAGTGATGCCAGTCTCCGCCCACAAGCGAGTGGGGAGAGTGTAAGGCAGCTTGGTATATCTCCCCTCACATCATCTAGTGTCAGTGTAAGCTGGAAGGCTCCTCGCTACGGTTTCTCACAACTTGTCAAAGGATTTGTGATTGAGATGGCAAATCGCTCGGCGAATGAAGATTTTCGCGTTGTACGCTTGGTCACACTACCCAGTCCTGGAATCACTGAAGACAGCGGTAAACTTACGATAGACGGTTTGACTCCAACGGCTGCGTATCGATTTCGAATGAGACCGCTTCTTCTCGATGGCCATGGTACCTACAGCGAGATTGTAACGCTCCACATGCCTCCAAAACCAACAAATACTTGGCAGCGCTGTGTAAATCGACGCTTCGACGAAGAATCAACCAGGGCTGGAATGCGATTCACGAGTACACCTCCATTGCAACGACTACCGTCCGCGCGGCGAGGGCATACACTTACAGCTCTGGACAATTTTTTGTATCTCTTTGGTGGCCTTGCAAAAAGTTATGAATGCAACCGAGCCCACAAAGTTCCGTGTCTTTTACAACAGGGGCCTCGTACACTATCCAACGAGCTGTGGCGGTACGACCTGCTTACCGAGACGTGGTGGTCGGTTCCACAACCAGCCTTATTGCCTCCTGCACGTGAAAAACATTCGATGGCCGTGGTTGATGACCGACTGCTGCTGTTTGGAGGTCGACAAAGTGATGCTCCTGACCCTACCGATGCATCAACATGGGGCCCACAAGCATTGAATGACTTGTGGGAATTGTCGGTGTCGTCAACAACCGCGAAGCAGACTTCAGTGATGCTAGATTCTCGGCAACCAACTAGCCTCGCAATACCCGATGGAGGAGAGATCTTTGCTTTGGGTAAGACGAGTGCTAGTGGCGAGGAGCTGTGTGTTGCCAACGTGTCGGTGACTGTGCAGATAACGCATGCTTGCCCGCACAAGATAAAGCTACAACTATTTGGACCCGGGCCATCCACGTTTCCAGGAAGGCAACAAAGTGTTCATTTTCCTGCTAATTCACAAGCCCGAGAAACGACGTGGAGTGATAGTCAAGGACTAGGGAGCTTTCAAGGCGATCACAGAGCTACGGGCACTGCTCCTAACACGAGAGCCTTTCCGGTTCTACTGTACAGTCCTGAAGAAGCTGCTGACAAAATCCCATGCTCATCAGGTACCTTAAAACGCAGCTTCGCTTCGTCCTTTACTAGTGCTGGGGTGTCTGGAACCGCCCTAGAAGCACTCTCGGTATTCCACCAACTCCCGGTTACAGGCAACTGGACGCTGGAGTTGGCCGATACTGCAGCTGATGGTTTAGTCGGCACACTTGACACCTGGGACATCTCTTTTGGTGTAGCTCCATGCACCTCAGCGTTTACGTGGACTGATCTGACAGCTATTGCCACTGGTACAGCTCCAGCGCCACGATTTCAGCATTCCGTGGTCGTGTTCGAAAGCAGCATGTTTGTCTTCGGAGGCACTCGAGGAAGTACTGGCCGTGATTTAAACGACTTATACCGGTTAGACTACACCCCCAGCGTGACTGTGGGCGTCGCTCCTACAGCTCAGTGGACACAGCTTACTTCTCTAACTGATAGCGACAGTCCGAGCATCGCAGAGAGGCGAGTTCATGCTGGGCGTGTAACTCTTTTAACTCCGTACGAGCTAATGGAGGTTGGACGCGGGCTAAAACCACCTCGACGAGCATCGCTAGGCTCAACCACTGCAGTATCTGCTTCTCGATTTGAGTCGCAGCTCGACGTTCGCTTGAAAAATCTTGAAGATATGATCGACGGGTGGCACCGACTGAGTGCAAGTCCTACGGATCGAAAGGATCCTGTTGATGAACAGATGCCTGTGCCGCGTTACTGGGGAGCTGGAACCTTCGTTTTCTCTCCCCCACGTAATAGCGTGCCGCGTGTGTTTCTTTTTGGTGGACAGGACGACACCGCTCTGCTCGATGATCTCTGGAGTTTGGAATTGTCAGAGTTAGATGCAGACTTTCAAAGAGATTATCTGAAAGCACGGAGAATTAAGGCTTGTGCTTGGCGACAGACCAATTCGGCTTACAAGGCACAGTGGGCGTCATCCTGCGGAGCGAGCACCGCCGCTGCTGCTGTAAGCAAATGTACACTGGAGATGCTGCTGTTCCATGCGTGGTGTGAGGAGTACTACCAGTCAATATTACTCTAGCTGGAAAATAGATGCTGAAGTGATCCGTCGAGCTGTTTACATCTCTCGTTTCGTACCGGCATCTTCAACAGGTTCATACTCCACAAACTTCGTTGCGAGTTTGCCATACACCCTCTCAAGCATTTGCAACACACTCGAAAGCACCACATCCAGTTGGTGAGGTGGTAAATACTGATCACCGGTAGACTTAGCGATGGTCACGATCGCTGGAGGATTTGTCACGTCAAGTGCATTGGTGTGAAGAAATTGTTCTAGCTCGGCTACCATGCGCGCAATCTCCTCCTGAGAACTTTCATGATGTGGAAGATTCAGATATGGCCCCGCTGCCCAAATCTCACTTCGTATAGCTTTGTCATCACGATATTTCTCTAGCAATTTGGCAAAGTTTAGCAGATTCTCCTCTGCGTTTACACCCTCAGCATATTGCAACGTGAGATCATTTGCAATTTGCGTCCACTCCAGCTTGCGTTTGGCGTCATCCTCGTGCGCATCAGCAACTTTCAGCCGCTCGATTAGTTTACAAAACGCTTTTCGTTCACAGTTCCTCTGGGTGGCTGCCATGGTTTCGAGCGGGGCTAGTTGATAACGCAAACTCGAAAACACTTGTGCCACATTTTTTACGGCCGCTTTCCCGATACGGGCTTCCAGGTCTGAAAATACAGGTAAACTGATTAAACAAAGTCACCCTCCAAGGTTGCAGTTTCATATACATGCCTTTCCAGAAGGGGTCCCACGTCGAGAAGTAGTCGAGGTCAATATCAAGGACAAAGCCTTTGGAGTTGAGTCTGGCGTTGCTGATCGCTTCAGTAGACACGGCAGTAGCATCTGCGCCAGACTCGGTTGCAAAGAGATCCCAGGTCCTATTTCGTGAGCACGAGCAGAGTTCAGTGACAGGTACAAAATCATTCATCTCAGGCACAAGCCTACCGAATGGAGCCTTCCTCCATGTCGTCCACTGCACAAAACAGTTCATCCTCTACGAAATGTGGCAGTTCACTCGTGACCCCCATCGCACCTAATCAGCACGTCAAATCGGCGTCAAACATCGAGTCTGCACTACTGTATTCCTACAAGCACCTCGTCTGTCTTCAACATGCCACTTACCGTTCGCCTTGCGCTTTCCAACCGAAAGATGTTTGAAAGCCCCCGTCGGCATCTGCAGTTTCGCCACAAGCAAATCAGCAACCACGACAGCTAACACATCGATTGTACTGGTCGACATACTTGCGTCGCCCACGAAGGTTTCAGCCACGTGATCTGGTTCACGTGTCCTGCGAACACCAACGGCAGCTGAAATTCCGCGATGCCTGCAGCGACATCGGTCAATCCTGGAAATTTCATACTTTGGCGTCGGACCCGCACCTGCGATGGAGTCGTCCAGCAAGTCGTAGAGCGTCTCTGGCCGGAAAATCTCGTCCGTGGCCATTGCCGAGGGGAAGGACAGATCCGGGTGCGCGTCGACGTGCAGCACGTGAATTCCGGAGAAGGGCAGTCGCCGCTGACGGATCGCCTGGGCGGGCGGCAGCAGTTTACATCGTTAACACGCGGCGAAACCGCGTTTCCGCGCTGGCGAACTGGTGACGCACCAGGTGAATGTCGGGCAGCACGTGGTGGTGGTCGTCCACGACCACCACAGACATCGATCGCGTCATGGCAACAATGGCAAGTGAGCTTTTCGTAACGGTCGAGTGGTGCTTGGTGTGGCGCACACGAGGCGAAATTTTTCGAAAAAAACGCACTCGGTTTCAGTATGAGCAAAGTTGGGGGTCTCAGAAAAGGAATTTTCGCGCCCTCCCGCGTATCGGAAAGACTGCCGCAAAACCGCTGCGTCCACCGTTGCCAGAGGGGCGATCATTCGCGAGCGGCCGCCGCCCGTACCCTCGACACAATTTCGCCGACCACCCCATGGCAGTTCGGAGACAGCGCCAGTCGCTGGAGGCAGACGCGGCCATGATGCAGCAGCAGGAGGAGCAGGACAACAAGCTGGAGATGATGGAGGAGCTGCGCGGCGCGCACGAGGGCGAGGAGGAGGACGACGCGGCCGGCGGCAAGCGGCGGCTGTTCCGCTTCAAGCCGGCGTTCGACGTGGTGCTGGTGCGCGAGGTGATCCGCTGCTTCCCGTGGGCCGCCGGCTACGGCCGCACGCGCTCCGCCTGGATGTCGGTGGCCACGCGCGTGCAGGCCACGCTGGAGAGCGCCAAGGGCGTGAGCTTCTCGCGCGGCAGCGCGCTGGACCACGCCATCGTCAAGCGGCGCGTGGACATGCTGCTAGAGGCGCACCGCAAGAACGAGATGTCGGGGCTACGCGGCTCCGGCACGCCCGAGGAGTTCGACATGCGCAACAAGCTGCTGGCCATCTTGGCGAGAGTGGTAGGTCGATGCATGCTGCGGGTTTGAATGGCGCAGCTGCAGCTGACACAATGTGGATCTTGGTGCAGGTGGACGAGCAAACACTCAACAAGGGAGCCATGCGCGAGAAGCGCGTGCAGTCGGCGCTGCAGGTGGCGCTGCACAGTCTCGCTGAGCTGGACGGCAAGACAGGCATAGCGCTGCCTGTGTCGGCGGGACTGACTCCGCCACCGTCTGCGGCGGCAACGCCACCACCGGCATCGTTGATGCCCATTGCCCCGGCGCCGTTGTCGGTGACGGCTGTGCCGACTCGAGCCAGCCCCAGTCCAAGTCCTGTCCCGCAGAGCATGCAGCAGAGCGCGCAACACAACGTGCAACAGAGCATGCAACACAATGTGCAGCAGAATGGCAGCAACAAGCGTCCGCTGCGCTCACCTACCGTTCCAGCAGCCACCACAGCGCAGGAGGTGAAGCGACCACGTATGGACAAGACGATGGTAGACGTGAGCTCGAGTTTTGAGGAGCGGAAACTTCGTCTCGAGGAGCGGCGTGTGGTGATCGAAGAGGAGAGGCTGGCCTGGGACAAACAAAAGGCGCAGCAGGACGCCAAGGAGCGCCAGGCGTTGCTAGACGTGCTGCGCACACAGGGGTCTCTCGTCACAGAGCTGCTCGCGCACTTGCGGAGCACCAAGATGTCGATGAGTTCGCACGACCTGTGACGCGACCGCCGTACATCGTCCCCAATTAATCCGGCGAGGCAGCGGCAGCACATCCACTGGCGCTACACGCCACCAAGTGTCCAAAGCCAATTACCATTGCACAGGAAGTACGCTCGTGTCGATGCATAGTACATGTATTGCAGGCAGTTGCAGTTAAAGTAGTTTTCGTCCTAGCTTAGGTAGGTCGCATTCGCACTTAGTCTAAGCGCATACAGTTCCCAAGTCAAAGGCCCCCTCAACTAACGTGGTCCACCCCATCTCGCTCGCGTGCGCCACCTTATCCTCCACTCGACCGCGCACCAGTAATTCCAGCCCAGCGGCCGCCATCACTCTCGATTCCGCACTCGCGCGCGCACATGGCTCCGTCCGCCGGGCCGCCGCCGCCGTCGGCCGCCTCCATGGAGGAGCTGGAGAGGCCCGTGGGCAGCGTCAAGGACAAGTGGAAGCTGCTGCCCTACTTCCTTCAGCTGCGCGGGCTGGTGAAGCAGCACATCGACTCGTTCGACTACTTCACGTCCGTGGACATGCGCAACATCGTGCGCGCGCAGGCCAACAACGTGGTGCGCAGCGACGCGGACCCCAAGTTCTTCTTGCAATACACGGACATCCAGCTGGGCGCGCCCTCCATCGACGAGGAGGCCTTCGTGAGCGCCAGCGTCACCCCGCACCAGTGCCGCCTGCGCGACCGCACGTACGCCGCGCCCGTCTACGTGAGCGTGCGCTACCGCCGCGGCAACAAGATCGTGACCAACAACAAGGTACTGATCGGCCGCATCCCCATCATGCTGCGCAGCTCGCGCTGCGTGCTGGCGGGCAAGAGCGAGGCCGCGCTGGCCAAGCTCAAGGAGTGTCCGTACGACCCGGGAGGTTACTTCATCGTGCGCGGCGTGGAGAAGGTGGTGCTCATCCACGAGCAGCTGTCCAAGAACAGAGTCATCATCGAGGAGGACGGCAAGCACAACGTGTGCGCCAGCATCACCAGTTCCACCCACGAGCGCAAATCCAGGACCAACATCTTTCTCAACAAGGGCCGCGTGTACTTGAAGTCCAACTCGTTCGGCAGCGACATCCCCATTGTTATTGTTTTCAGAGGCATGGGTGTGGAAAGTGACCAGGAGATTGTCAGCTTGGTCGGAAGCGAGCCCGACATCTGTGATGCTATGTCCGCGTCGTTTGAAGAAGCGTCCGACTTGAAGGTGTTCACGCAGCAGCAAGCACTGGAGTACATAGGATCCAAGATGAATGCGTTGACTAAAATCGGAGCGACTGGAGGACGTCACCGTGGCGGTGCTGGACGACCGCAGCAGGACAGGAATTTGGTTGATGCTGCGCGCTCGGCGCTGGCAAACTTGGTGTTGAATCACGTTCCGTGCGAAAACTTCAACTTCCGCCTCAAGAGCATCTACGTCGCGCACATTGTGCGTCGCATTCTCTTTACAGACAAGGACCGCACACGGTTGGATGACAAGGATTACTATGGCAACAAGCGTCTCGAGCTCGCAGGTCAGCTGCTGTCTTTGCTTTTCGAGGACCTGTTCAAGCGCTTTAACAGCGATCTGAAGCGCCAGGCAGATATGGTGCTTAGCAAACCGAACCGCGCATCAGTATTTGACATCCTGAAGTGCGTTCGTACGGACACAATCACACAGGGTTTTTACCATGCGCTGTCGACAGGTAACTGGACGCTGAAGCGTTTCCGTATGGATCGTGCTGGTGTCACACACGTTCTTTCACGACTTTCGTACATGTCCGCACTGGGTATGATGACACGAATCTCGTCTCAGTTTGAGAAGACGCGTAAGGTTTCTGGCCCTCGTTCGTTGCAGCCGTCACAGTGGGGTATGCTTTGCCCAGCTGATACGCCTGAGGGTGAAGCCTGTGGTCTTGTCAAGAATTTGGCATTGCTATGCCATGTCACTTCAGATGAGGAACCTGCCCCGATCAAGCGTCTGTGTTTCGACTTGGGTGTAACAGATGTATCCTTGAGTTCTGGAGAAGAGATTAACCACGCGTCCAACTATCTGGTTATGCTTAACGGTGTGATCATTGGTACGCACGTAAACCCTCGCGCATTCGTCACCCGATTGCGTCGTATTCGGCGTGCTGGTCTTATTGGCGAGTTCGTATCTGTCATGATCCACGACGTGCAACGTGTTGTGTACATTGCTTCCGACGGTGGCCGTGTTTGCCGCCCGCTGCTGCTTATCGACCCTGTGACACATCGTACTCGGTTAACACAGCGTCACCTTGATGAACTGCGTGCTGGAGTACGCGACCTTAGCAGTCTTATTGTGGAAGGCTGCGTGGAGTATGTGGATGTGAACGAGGAAAATAACTGTCTCGTGGCTCTGCACGAAAGTGAAATTGGTGACCGTACAACTCACTTGGAGATTGACCCGGTTACGATTCTTGGTGTTGTGTCAGGTCTTATTCCGTATCCGCACCACAACCAATCTCCACGTAACACATACCAGTGCGCTATGGGTAAACAGGCCATCGGTACCATCGCGATGAACCAGTTTGAGCGTATTGATACGTTGCTGTACACAATGGTCTACCCTCAAATGCCTATGGTGAAGACTCGCGTGCTGGACCTTGTCAATTTTGATCGAGTACCGGCGGGACAGAATGCCATTGTCGCTGTTATGAGTTACTCGGGTTACGATATTGAAGATGCCATCGTTCTAAACAAGGCTTCGCTGGATCGTGGCTTCGGACGTTGCATGGTATTCAAGAAGTACCAGACTATGATCAAGAAGTATGCGAACGGTTCCTACGATCGTATCGTTGGACCCCCAGATTTCGATAGTTTAGCTGCGTCTGGTGGCGCCGGTATGGGCTTCCGCAACGCCAAATATTCGTCGTTGGACGCAGACGGTATTAGCCGCGTTGGTGGTATTGTCCAGAATGGAGCGATTATGATCAACAAAGAGCAGCCTACGCAGTTTAACGATTCAGTTGATGGACGTGATCCGCTCGACGTGACATACTCGCCTTCACCAACGACATACAAGGGGCCTATTCCGGCCTACGTTGATAAGGTGCTGCTGACTTCATCGGAAGCAAACCACTTTTTGGTAAAGGTGCTTATTCGCCAGACTCGTCGTCCAGAAATTGGTGACAAGTTCAGTAGTCGTCACGGTCAGAAGGGTGTGTGCGGTACAATTCGCAACCAGGAGGATATGCCATTCAATGACCAAGGTATCTGTCCTGACCTCATCATGAACCCTCACGGTTTCCCTAGTCGTATGACGGTCGGTAAGATGATTGAGCTGATCGCCGGTAAGGCTGGTGTACTTACAGGCCGACGGGCATACGGTACGGCTTTTGGCGAAAAATATGGTTCGGCTGATCATGTACTGGATTGCTCGCGTGAACTGGTGAAAAACGGGTTTAACTATGCTGGCAAGGACTACCTGACTTCAGGTATTACGGGTGAGGCGATCGAGTGCTACATCTTCATGGGTCCAATCTACTATCAGAAGCTTAAGCATATGGTTATGGACAAGATGCATGCTCGTGCGCGTGGTCCTCGTGCCGTTCTTACTCGCCAACCGACTGAAGGTCGTTCACGCGATGGTGGGCTTCGTCTTGGTGAAATGGAGCGTGATTGTCTCATCGGTTATGGCGCGAGTATGTTGCTTATGGAGCGCCTCATGCTGTCCAGTGACGCATTTAGCGCGGACGTGTGCCAAGGCTGTCGTATGCTGGGCTACGAAGGCTGGTGCCAGCATTGCAAGTCCGAGGAGAAGGTGGTGAGCATTCGCATCCCGTATGCTTGTAAGCTGCTGTTCCAGGAGTTGCAAGCCATGAACATCGTGCCGAGACTGACGCTCAAGGAGTATTAAGCTTTCAAGAAAAAGCCCTACTCTATGCGTTTTGGCGCCTCGTTTGTACAACTACAGTGGTGCTGTGTTAGCCTCCCGTATACCCTTTTAGACAACAGCTTGTGGTGAAACAACCAGATAAATAGCACAGCTCTGCAAGCATCCCTCACAACCTCACTCTTCTCATGTCTTACATTATCGTAGGGGAAATGCTCTCGTCGCTATTTGAAGTGTCGTTTCTGGGGACGAGGTTGGTCTGGCCTGTGCTTCCCATTCTTAGCCTCATGTTGACTCACTGGTGCGAACAAACAAGTCATTTCCTTGTCAACCGCCTCGTTCGTCAGGATCATGCGGCCCTGGCACAAAACGCTCATCAAGTTGTGGGAGTCTTCTCAAGTGGAACTGCATGGCAGCTATTCGCTGGACCGAGTTGTTGCCTTAGCACAATACACACGAGAAAAGAGCTGGGCTCATGTTTTCATGGCGTTATTGGTGACACCGTTACCCTGTTTGGTGATTACTGTGCTCAGCGATGTTTTGCCCCTCGCTGAACTATCTGCGAAAGTCGAGCAAGAGGCCGCTAGCTGAGAGCGTTGCAGCGTGCAGATACGCTACTGCTGGGAGATGTAGTGCAAGGAGGTGCACAGCAAATGAGCAGTATTCGGGTGCAGTCCACAAGTAACCTTCAAAATTTTGATCCTCACGCCTGCAATGCTGCTCGAGAGAAAAAACTACGAGACGTACAGCATCGAGGCATTGGAGAGTCCAGACTTAGAATTTGAACGAGGTACACTACAATTGCAGCCATTAGCTGGAGCTCGTATCCAGCCTGCACCAGGGAAACAGAAGCGTTTACCTCAAGATATGTCGATTACCTCTCTCCGGTATGTAATTGAAGTGCGGCGACTCTTATATTTGACTAAGTTCCTCGTCCTAATATACTACGTTGGCGTTTTCATCCCACTCATATTCTGTGAGTTCCTACTTTAATGCACAAACTCGCGACTAAATTGAAAATTTAAATTGTGTTGTCTGTAGCGATCTACATGGGAGTCATGTACAGACTTCCTAACCGATTTTACTACGCTCAGCTTGCTGATCTGAAGGAGGATGAGCTAGTTCAAGCTCTTAATAGCGTAATGTTTAACTGTGCGCTCAAGTTTGCAGCTTTATTGCTATTATGCTTCGTGCTACAATACCGACTCTAGTTTTCAGTTATCCGTCAGTTAGCGTTTGTGCTAGAAAATCAGTGGCCTGGTGTGCAGACCAAAATATGCTTTTGGGTATTTTACAACGTCCAAGCATCACTGGAACATCATGGTACGATTACATTTCTGGAGTGGCCCATTACTCTAGCTAACCACTGTTGTCATAATATTCAGGCTTCGACTATACATTTAACTATGCATGGTTGCGAGGCGACTCACTGTCAGCTGCAAGCAACACCAGTTAGCTACACACCAAAATCATCCTTGCTGTATTGCTAAATGCCTTTGCTAACATTCAAACAGTGCTAATAACAACTTGCCGCGACTAATTCATCAAAACTCACTCCTTACTTGGGTCTTGTTAAAATGGTCATCTATGATGCCTCGCCAGTTGGCTACACGAATTTCACTTAAGCCAGCTCGCAGTTGGTGAATAAGGTTCCAACAGCGTGGGTGCTCGTTGGGGCCAAGACCATAATTTTCACGGAAGAACGGTGTGTAATCTTCAACTTCGCCTGTACTCTCGAGATGATACTCACACTCGATCAATTCGGCTTGATTAAATGCCGTTCGTGTAGATCCATCAATGTTGAGCGCGTCCAGTAAAGTAGTTTCCAGTAAGCTGATGGTCTGTTCCTGCACCTGTTCGCGCTCCTGCTGCTCTGACACGTACGTATCAACCTCGGTGCTCGAGAGTCCTACAACTTGTGGTCCACCTCGACTGAGCAGTGATGTCATAAACTCAGATGCGGTCTCAAAAATGCTTTTTGCCTCCAGGTTTGTTGTTACCTCCGATTCGAATGCTGTTTCTGAAGATTTGGTCTCCAGGTTAATGGTTGCAGTATTTGCAGACGACAATGCTGTTCGGATGGGAACCCCGCGCTTTGGACATACAAACCCATATCGCTGCAAGTTCTGAATTAGGTCGTCTCGCTGGTATTCATACGACATTGCACCAAGCTTGTTAATGTTCACAAACTCCCAGTACTTAGTCGGCAGTGATTTGAAGAACGGATTCAGCTTGGGATGCTCTTCGGCCCGAATGGCGCGTTTAGACGTTGAGTAGCTTTCGTTAACCATCCACAACTGCGTCACGTTTGATGTCGCTGTAGGGCTCACTTCATCACGGTATCTGCATTGCTGAAACACCCATCGTGACACATTCTTGTCAGTTGGAACCACATCATCGCCGAGCTGGCACTCCAGGTATATTTGATGCAGTAGATCTACGGTTGCACTGCGATTAAATCAACAGAAATCGTTTAGTTAGCCGAGGAAGAATGTTTTGGGGCAAGAAATCTTAAAACGTACTGGATGCTGAAAAACACGGGATCGGCGGGGCTAACGTAAGTGCCGAGGGTAGAAGATAATGCGTTGTGGATGGCATCTACACATTAGACGTCACACTTTGGTAAGTCACAGTTCAGCACGACAAGACTCGACAACGCGAATGTCAATAGCGTACTGTGCGTCCCAAGTTGAATGCCTTCAGTCACGTCGCGAAAGCCTTTGGCTTCTCCGAGCACCACTCCAATCCCGGCATAACCAAAACCTGCAGGAAATGTTTTCTCCGCCCAATTCGAGCGAGGAATACAGTGTGCACATTGACTGGAACTCGTAATGCTTGAGCTCTCGCAAAACGCGTTGGCAGGCGCTTTGGTCACGCAGTTTCCACTAATCAACCTCCCGTTGATGTTGACAGTGCGGGCTGCACCTTGAGATCCACCGAGTCCTCGCAGAATCGACGAGCAAGCTTCCAGTGAGGTGCCTCCGTTCTCGCACTTCTTCTCCAAGAATCGAGCGTAGTCGGCGAAGTAGTCCCAGTACGGAATCGTGATGCATGCGAACTTGGGATCGAGACTGCGCAACATGTTCTCGTACGCTAGGAGAAAGCGCCGATTCCAGTAGAGGAACCCACAAGTGCGGAAAAATTCCGTGGACGAGGTTTTCTCCGACGCCACCTCCGTGAAAAGGATATGGTACCCCCGTTGCATCCCGACACCAAGAGCTTCAACATACAAACTTTGCTCGGTCGGGGTCATGACTCCCCACGCCTTGCGGACTCGGTTGGGACAGGCAGTAGCCTGCTCCGCACCGAGCACGCCGCCGAAGCGTGGCAGATCATTCAGCACCGAGAGCAAGACAAGCAGCAAACCAAGCACGATACGACCGGAGAAACGCATTCCTGGCTTTCAATCGACCGTGATGCTAGCTAGAAGCTCAAAAACGCAAAATCTTTGGCAAGATCCTGCACATGCAGCGTTGGGTCGTGCCATCACCAGTCGCTAAGATCCTTCGCCGCGGATTCCTGTCGTGGATTTGAAAAAGCAGCGCGAAACCGCGCAATGGCGACTACCCCGAGACAAGTAGACGAGCAGGGAAATCGGCCTTTAGACGGTGTTAGCCACGGCAAAGATAAGGAGGTCGCGAGTCACTAGTACAGCCACGCTGGCCAGCGAGAATTGCCACTCGCAAAACCGTCACCACGAGTTAGCGACAACTGGACTTGCTCGGACAGGCGGGAGCCCGTCTTTCGTCGATTCCCGTGACTCACGTCAACGCAACATGCCGACAAGGCCGGAAGTAGTCGCAGCTATAGTGAAACGCTGGCTCGGGCGACGTGAAGGCACGTCGAAACTCGAGTGACCCCAAATTTGTGGCGACCGGAGACTTTCACGAGGTCTTTGTGTGCAACGCGGTGGAGCTTCTCGATCTGACCGCCACGATTTCGAGCAACCGTCCACGGTTTTCGTGTGTCACGGTAGCCTGTACTAGTCACGTCGCCGTATTCAAGAACTCAGCACACGTCACTAACGTGCTTGCTTATGTATTTTGTGCACGCGTAAACGCAAATAATTGCAAGGCAGAGATAGCTAGGGTACAAAGCGAGTCTTCATGCCTAACACCAAACCGAGAACTGGCAGCATCTCGACGTGCTGATTTCAAATTCGAACGAGAAGGGGTCGTATGTTGGACGGTGCTCGAAAGCTTGCTTTAGCGTGACTTCGATCATTTAAGCTGACCATTAGTTCATGCTCAGGCTTGTCTTCTGAAACGAGACATCGCATGACTCTACATGGTCCTGTGAGAGAATGCAGCGGCTTGCCCACATAAACGATTTTTGACCCAGATGCTGGTCATTCATTGCTGGTGATGCGAAAGGTGGCCTCGGCGTGAGGATAAGGAATTTGCGACGGATTCTGAGCCGCATTGTCCGATTGGTTTCGGCTATAGACAATCTGACGGACATATTGTAATCCACCACTGCTGCAGTGTGAGCCAAGTTTTGACAAGAGCTCTCGGGGAGGCAGCCACTGGACGTTTGCAGTCTCCATTGTGTCGTCCGACGCCTCCATAGATGCGGCGCCATCCCAGGAGCGTTGCAAACCATTTCAACTCGGTACTTACTTCTGTCGGTAGATTTTCGCTGTATCGACTTGCTCTCTGGTTTCATGGACTGGGTTTCGTCCGAACGAGTTCGCCTTTCCGCTTCTTGTCTTCACACGCGGTGACCAGAGGGCGATCGAGGTGTTCAGCTCGAACACCTGGCACATTGACCGCGCCGGTTGTTATCCACGAAAGAGTACTATCCTGCAGAGGCATTTTCGACGAAATCGATAGAGCTTTCTACCGTTGTCGGTCTTTGTTTCCTTCTTCTACGGTTTGTGCCGTGCGTGTGACTGCGTGTTGAGCAGGTGAACCGACTACCTGCACGTGGCGCTTTGGCAGCACTAGCCGGGTAAAAAAACGGAAAACTGTACCGCGTGGCTTAAAGAGTTCATTTTCCAACATCATGGCTCGTCGCCACGCAAAGTCTCACCTGCTCGCACTATTGGTCTCCATTGCGCTGCTGGCAAACTTTACCAGCGCGAATGTGTGGCCGACCAATGGTGTTTGCGGCTCACGAGTCCGATACGCGTGGGACGCTCTCACCGTCGACGACAAAAAACTTTATCGTGATGCAATCACTACTGCCATGTCAACCGGGTATCATGCGCTTTTCGTGGAAGTACACTCAGATCGGACTTCCTTCAAGGAGGCCCACAACACATGCGGCATGATGTTCTGGCACCGCCGCTACCTGCTCGCCTACGAAGAAATGCTGCGCAGTCTCGGTACGAGGTATGCGTGCATCACGATTCCATACTGGGACTACTTCGCAGACTACGCCAAATTTCTGGCTAATTCGTGCACCAACTTCGAGGACTGCTCGACGTTCTTAAAAGATATGGGAGGCAGTGCAGGAACGTTTGCGTCACTCACAGTCAACGGATTCACAGTAAACGGCAACTGCGTGAACGGGTTAGCGTCTCCATACGCCAATTTTACAACCTTCTGCGAGAAATCGACGATGAGCGGAGCAGCATGCGCAGGTTGTATTCCTCGAGGCACATGGTCGACAGTGAATTATCCGTCGGGCTTTTGCTACTCCTCTCTAGCTAAATACCTCAGCCTTCAATACGGCTTCGCCTGGTTCTCCCAGAACATTCATTATGGCGTGCATCAATCCATCCACAACATGGCCATGGGTGCCATGGCCTCCTATCCGACATCTGCTGATCCAATTTTCTACAGTCACCAGTACGTTCCTTCCTCGATACAACTTCACCCGCAGTCGCTAACTCTTATTGTTACCCTTATTTTGTGTGAACAGTGCAACAGTTGATTTGATTCACCAGCTCTACTTCGACTGTCAAATTGGACGCGTATTGACGAGCTATGAAAAACAGACCGGCGAGTACGCGTATCAGAGTTGTGCTGCTTCCGGTTACGCGAACGTGCCTCCAACATCTACGTCGACGATGATCATGTACTGGAATGCAACAGGACAGACTCGAATCCCAGTTGAAAGCCACCCCCAACTCGGCCAATTCTTTGCGTATCAGCCAAAAGAGTACTGGCAGTACGTAAGCGCCACTGACATGGGGAACATCTCGTACACATATAAAGCCGATGATATGTTCGCACTGCTTCAGACAGAAGGATTGTCGTGCCCCAAGAGCCATACCAGGAAGCTCTTTGAAGCGAACTACGTTGATGTTCCGGTCACTGCTGATAAGAAGAAGAAGGCTATTGGCCGTAGCTTCAACCTCTACCAGGACATTCTAGATGCAGCCATCTCCAACACCAGCACACAGACTGAAGCAATCGAGCAGGGCGAAACTTTGGATTGCCTATGGTACGATACCAACTTTGGTGTCGACGATTTCAACCCCGAATTCCGGGCAAACTGGAATATCCCCAGCACTTCGCACACCTTGTGCTACAATCGTGTACAGGATGTCAAATACGGGCGAAGGCAGGTCAAGGTTGGTGACTGGAAGGAGAAGTACCAGTTCCATTACTTCACGATGACTGACGATCAGCTGGCTAGTGCATCGGATCTAACATCGGCGGATGAAGCAGCAATTATCAGTAGTGCTGGCTCTTCGGCATCACCAACGCCTACCGAAACTACCACTACTACAACGAGCTTAGACACTTCAACGCCACTTGCCACGACCACGATAACAACTTTGACAACGGCTACTGTCACGCCTTAAGCGATAACCGACAGCGTTGTGCGTACAATTTTCCGAGGTTCTCCATGTCCTTCACGTTTTGACCAGTTTGGCAAATTGAGGTTGTAATGATGCATGTCAGTTGGTCCAAGCAATAAACATACTTTTCCTTCATCGCCAATTCCATCATTCTCCCTTTCACCATAGTGCGTCTTCATCTTTCAATAGCATCGCCAGCTCTAATCTTCACCATTTCTGAATTTGAACTTTTCGGCTTGCTTGTTATCATGCAACCAACGGCGTTAAGGGGGCTCCTGATGGTCCTCCTGTTAAGCCCAATCTTCCTGATAAACGCAAAAATGTGTTCCATCAAAGCAGTCCACGACAAGCTCCAGCCTTTGACATCAAATCCCTACTTTCGAGTGTGTCAGACCGAGAGCAACTACACGTCATTCACAACCCCATCGCTTTTCCAGACAAGAAAGTTTTGTGCAAGCCCTGGCTGCCAAAATTTGATGAACTCAACACTTTCGTCAGGTTTACTACCTGACTGCGAAGTGGTCGTTGGCACAACCACCTTCAATCTTACTGACGCAGTGTCAATTATCGCCTCCAAGTGTTTACCTGCCCTTAAAGAATACAGCTTGGAGCGTGCTGTCGATAATTCCAAGACCTTCAGCAATGCAGAGCGCGTCTCAGGCCACGTTGCAACCGTCTTAGGGCACTCGGCACCGATGGACGAGGTGGGCGAAATCGGAGAGCTCGCGGGAGCCCTGCTTACTCTGGTGCGAGATTAGTGTGCTCAAAAACATGGCAAGTGAAGGCTTCTCAGAGTAGAGTAAAAAGCGAGTAACAACCGCACACCAGCACCAACCCCAACTTTTACAATTACATTGGCAGCTTGTTTTACTGCTCGGCCTTCTGTTCGATGCGGTGGGCGCAGATCTTAGCAGCCCATTTGCGCACGTTCTTCTTGACCTGGGCTACGTCGACAGTTGTGAGCTCGTGGTTGTTAAGCAGGTGCTTGCCGTTAATCCAGACGTCCGAAACGTGCTCGCGGCCAGCCACGTACACGATGTGGCTGATTGCGTTGTACATGGGGATCATCTCAATGCTGTCACATTCGACAGCAATCACATCCGCACGCTTGCCCACCTCGATAGATCCAATCTCCTTTTCGAGGCCGAGTGCGCGAGCGCCGTTCAGCGTAGCCATTTGGAGCGCATCGACAGCAGGCACACTAGAGCTCTGAAGAGTTTGGGCCTTGGCCAGGATCGCAGCCAGCTTCATCTCACCGAACATGTCGAGAGAGTTGTTGCTGGCAGCGCCGTCCGTGCCGATGCCCACGTTCACGCCACGCTTCAGCATTTCCGAGACAGGAGCGATGCCTGACGCCAGCTTCAGGTTGGATGAGGGGCAGTGCGCCACGTGAGCTCCCGCAGCAGCCACCTCATCGATTTCAGCCTCAGTGAGCTGCGTCATGTGCGCACAGATGAGGTGCTCTGAGAGCAGTCCCATTCGCTTCAAGTTGGCCAGAGGACGCAGCTTCTGGTCGCTCTGGTGGCAGCTCATCGACTGGCGGTTGAGCTTCTCGCTGTCGCAGCACTCGCTCTCCGTCTCGTGCAGGTGGATGTGGACACGTGCCTTGTGCTCTCTCGCCAGAGCATCAGCGCGCTGCAGGCTCTTGTCCGAGACGGTGTACGGCGCGTGGGGAGCCACCGTTGCCGTGATGAGGTCGTGGCATCCAGGCGCGTACTTCTCGAGGTTCGGCTTGGCCTTGGCCAAGTAGTCGTCGGGGCCGGAGCCGTAGACGCCGGGGAACTCCATGACGATCTGGCCCACAGCGCCGCGGAAGCCCGTCTCCTCCAGCACGCTGCACACCTCTTCCGGGAAGAAGTACATATCATTGCAGCACGTGGTGCCGCAGCGTAGCATCTCAGCGACAGCGTGCATCATGCCGTCGCGGATGAACTCGGGCGAGACGAACTTGCCCTCGGTGGGCCAGATGTCCTGCATCAACCAGTCGCACAGCGGCTTGTCGTCCGCCAGTCCGCGCAGCAGCGTCATAGGCGAGTGCGTGTGCAGGTTCACGAGTCCGGGCATCACCACGTGGTCAGGCAGGTGACGCTCCTCATTGCCCACGTAGCGCTTCTTAGCTTCGTCGCGGGGCAAAAGCGCCACGATGCGGCAGTTGTCCACCACGATGGCGTGGTCCGACAGCACCACGTCGCGTGGCACCACCGGGATGACGTGAGCCGCGTAGATCACGAGGTCGACATTTTGCTTGGCGCCTGCAGCTTCCTCGTCCACGGGGGTCTGGTGCGGCGGCATGGGGATAGTGTCCTGGTACAGTTGGTGCTTGGGTGGGGTAGTCGATTGTGACCGTTGCTATCGGAGCTCGTCACGCTGGCCATGCATTGTGCGGTTAGGTGAGGAGGGGAATACGGCGAGTGGATTGGCTGGAATGGATTTGTGAGCGACACGGATTGGAGGAAAATAAGTACAGGAAGACTTGAAAGTGTTGGCACGGAGGGTGCATTAGAGGGGAAGACTTTTGGGGAGTGCAAGTCAACTTCAACGTGCATGTAGCCATGTGTCACGAGGAGCTACTTAGCCGAGCAGCGAGATGATGCGCGCGCTGGCGTCAAACCCGTCGTCCAGCTCGTCCATAGGCACCGAGTGGCCCAAGATGGTGGCGACGTTGTCGGTCTGGTGACCGAGGGTGTCGTGGCCTTCCGACTTGCTGACTGCACGCTCCAGTCTTGAGCACTTGGAAGCGATGGAGACGGCGTCTGTGAGGTTGAGGGCACGAGACCCGATGGTAACTTTGCAGTCGGGTAGTAGACCGGAGGTTAGTGTGGCGTCCAGCAACGCCTGACAGGCAGAGCTGGCGCAGAATCTGGCGCTCTGGTTCAGTGAGGGGCTCGACAGGGACAGCAGTGTGTAGTTGCTGTCGGTTTGGCAGGTGGCGAAGTTTGGGTTCAACCTAATAGGTTGGATAGCGTTGTACACCTCGAGAACGGTGCAGTTTTCGGCAATGGTCAGGGAGGCGATGACGCACAGCACGGCAGCGAGGAAGACTATCCAGGTTGGCATTGCGAGTTACGAAAGACTGGAGTCGGACAGCGAAATTTGGACAGTGAGCAAACAATGAGCGCATCATACTCGATGAAAAAAGACCTGGCGAAGTCTACCGTCATCATCCCTTCGATATGGTGATTATCGTGCATGTTGAGGTCGCTTTGGACATCCAGATACTACGATGCCAAGTCCCACCCACCAGACTTGGCAAGAGATTCATTAGCCTGCTGTTCTCTATTTATTCCCTGATCTGCCACGCCGCACGCACGCGATGAACAATCATAACAGCTATCAGTGTCCTGGCTGCTTGCTGCAGCAGGGTGACGTCCGAGTTCACGATTCTGCTACACAGACAGCGCCCTTAAAGACCACGCTGGCCAAGTTCGCGTCGACTCGACGGATGTGTGCTATTCGCTTTGCATTGACAGCGCGGCTGGAGCAGCTTTCGTTTGGGATTCCGAGATGCCCATCGAAACCCAACTAGTCGTCTTTGACGACGTCAAGTGTCAAGGCAAATCTGTTATGGGGACGACGAAACCTGGTCCTGAGTTTTCCACAGTCGGGTCAAGCCGCAAAGTCCGATCATTGATTTTGTCGACTACGAAGGGTCATGTTCCTGCAAGAGGAGTGGTCTACTCTTGTGAAGAAGAAAGCGATCTCGTTTACAAACCTGTCAACGATAGTGCAGCGTGGAAGTAGAAGTTTGGGTTAGAAGCGGGATGAACTGTCCAAGCAACATTAAGTAGTCTAAATAACTTGAATCATGTTTGATGCTGTTAGAATTCTCTGTTTTTCCTAGTCGTCTTCATCTTCACTAAGCAAGTCGAGAAGTACGTTATTGTATTTGTCTTGATCAAGAAAGAGGGGAACCTCCCACTTAAACATATTTTCTTCAGAACTTACGTTTGCGGGTTTCAAGTCCTCCACAATGTTGTGTGGCACAGCTGTGGTCGTGGAAACTGAAAGCATATCATTGTTTTTGCAAAGACCATCTTCCTCAAAGTCCGCGAGTTCTGGAGGTAGAAAGAACTCCATCTTGAAAGTCTGAGTTGGCTTGTCCTGTAACTCCTCAAAATTGCTACGAAAGGTGGGCGCAGTGCTTTCGTCATCGCTGTGATCGTTGTCATTGTTACTGCTCCTAGAAATGAGCGATCCGCCGCTGCTTGTGGAATGGCGAGGTTGATATCGGCAAGCCTGCATCATCTTACGAAGTTTGGCAGAGTGAGCTTCGACACGCTTGCTTGCCTTCGCACGTGCCTCCGCTGCAATTTGAGAGCGTGCTTTTTCTTTTTCCATCATGATACTCCATTCTTCCTCACGTAGCCGTATTTGCAAAGCCCTTTCTGCCTCTCGTTGCCGCCGTAGTCTCTCCTTGTCATCAGCAAGCTCAAGTTCTCTGCGTTGCTGTCGAGTGTGAGCAGTGTCCTCAAGTACGGCTGCAAGCTCCATTTCTAGGGAAGCCTTCATAGCTGATAGACGAGCAACTTTGATTGTCTGGACAGCGTTTTGATGGGTAAGCTTCTCAAGTTGTACACGTACACGTTCACGCTGCTTATGCTTTTCAATGTAACTTCGCTTCACGTGCATCTCAAGTTGCATCTAAACCGAAACAGAAAACATTAACAGATCAGTACATCGACCATATAACAAGTAATCCGCGCCGCTTACTTTCTCTCGTAAATGACTCTCCAGCTCTCTCATAAATTGGCTCGATTCTTCCCGTAATTCCATCATGTCATTCGTATCAGTAGTCCATACAGATTCCGCATCGTGGTTACCACTATCGGATGTGCTGTTAGCAAGAGAAGATCGAGTAGCAGAGAACGATGACTGTCGAAACGATTTGGCTCGGATCTTTTCGATTTTCATCATCTGTTCATGTAGACGAAGTGCTGCCTCTTGACGCTGAAGTTCACGTTCACGGTCAAGTTGGAGCTGCTCTTGCTGAAAACGCTTTGCACGCTCTTGGGCAACCAGCAATGCTGCTGCAACCTTTTCAGCATTTAATTTTGCTAGTTCTTTTGGATCTGGTTGCTCTTCTTCCTGGTTACCAGACCGCTTCGATCGTTTTTTCTGGCGAGCACGCTTATGATGTTTTTGTTGCGGTGGACGTGGTTTTCGCATGCGTTCAATCGACTCTGTGCTGGCTTGTGAATTGCGATCCTCACCTTTGTTACCAGAGCTTTTACTGCTCCCTGTTGATTCTGATAGTGATGCTGAACCCCATGAAACTAAACCCCCACTCAGTCGATGACTCCATAAATCATCTGTCGATAACGCGTGGACTGACTCGGTTGATTCCGACACAGAGGAATCTGCACGATGATCTTCGTGGTAATTAGCTATGTTGTGAGCCTCGTATTTTCTGAAGTCCCATGCAGCCGAGTGTTCAGGCTGAGATTTGATTACGCTTCGTCTTTGAGCGAATGGGTTGGCTCGATGTGACTTCGAGCCAGAAGTTGAATACGGAGTATCTCCGCCAAATACTGGTGGATGCGCATTTACGAGTGTCGGGATCTTGTGGACTGGAGGAGGTCGAGGTCTAGATAATGGCACCAAAGAAGGCGTCGAAGTGTGAGCTACATGTACCTGGCTGATTGTCTCCTGGACTTGTGCCTCCTGCTCAGCGAAAAAGCGCCCAATCTTCTCGATGATATCAGACATCGTCTTATGCTTGTTGTTTAGGAGCTCGGTCACTTTTGTTGGCAGTCTGCGTTGCAACCGCCTTCTTGTTTTAGGACCGTACATAGAAAAATGAAGCCATGTTGTATATTTTTATTCATCTCAACCTTACGTTCCGGTATTCTTCACTTTATTGAGGATTAATTAAAATTCTCTTCATAATTGGACCCTTCAAAGACTTAATCAGCTCCGGATTTTTCTTCAACGTCGCGACGTTGTTGGCGATATCGGACTCTTTCCTTAAATTCTCTAGCATTATGAGCGTCGATGGATATTTCTGCAAGTTTGCGAGCGTGTTGGCAATCTCGGACTCTTTCTTCAAACTCGTTAGTTTCTTGACCGTCGAGCAATTTTTCTGCAGCGTTTCGATTATCTGGGTAAGCGCAGGAATTGGTTCGGAACAAGACAAATGAAAAAAATGGTATTCCTCTCTCTTCGTGTTTCTTGTCGGAGGCCGCGCCTCCTTCAGTGTTCGAAGTACGCATCTGAAGCTCATCAGCAGTACTGAACATAACGTTGAAACACAAAGTGAAGAGAATCCCCGCGAAGATAGATAAACGCATGATGTCCTTCAACGACGATCGGCTAGTTGGGGAATGAGCTGTATCCAGAATTTTTTCAAGTGATAGGTTAGTGGCGTAGCTGGTATGTAGTGCACCGAGCTTGACTGTGTACATTCGAGCAATTGTGATTGGTAAAGGCAGATACGTCTACACCACAAATCCAGCATGACACTGCTGCGGTGATCTTGCCATAAACTCGAATACCAGTATATTGTAGGATGCCTGGTCATCACGAAACAATTTGTGGGTCCAAGTTGTTGGAGCATCGTATAAACAACGTTCAGATTTTGCTATTGATTAGAGGCAGTATTTCACGACTGTGCTGCCGAGAACGATATCAGGGTTTGCTATTAAATGTGAATATTCGAACACGAATTACTGAATGTATGCACGAGTACTATAACTTTTATTTTCATTTACGAAGAAGTCTCGCAGGCGTGACGTACTATTCCATAGCAATTGAAAACTGGATCCAGTCATTGTACAGCTCTCTTTCGTTCAACTCGCTTAAACACCCAGCCCATTGGTCGTAGGACACGTCCACAGTATTTGGTCCAACCTCAGCAACAGTCGCGCACATGCATCCCTCGAGGACCCAATGCACGTCGTTTTGTAGCCCTTCCGCATCTCGGTTCTGCGCGTTTGCCTTGGAATCAGCGATGGCCATGATATATTTATTCATGCGTTTACCATCAGCACGAATCTCTTGTGTGTGCCGCATGAACACCATGTAGCGAATGTTGATTTCGCCCGGAATATTGAACACCATCACCTTGCCATTCTCGTCGAATTGTTGAAGCATTTGACTTGTGATTCCCCTGTTTGGGTACAACCCCAACTTCTGGGTGTCACCAGTACTGGCCAAGTTTTTCTGTACAGTTGCAATAGAATCCTTGCTGTTTCGTCTAGTGAGCAGCGCAATCGCTTGGTGAACCGAGCGTGTGCCATTAATGAAACCCCGTTGTATTCGATCAGTGGGGCAGTATCAACAGTCCAGCCGAAGATGGTTCCAACTGTGATTGTGCAAGGATAGCGCTGAGTGTATGCAATGTCAGCGTATCGTAAAACACTGTCGAATTCACTTCTGTGAATGGACTAAAGTAGAAGGACGGCTCACCATTCGGAAAGCGGACGCGCCAACCTCTCCTATTCACTTCCGTATTAATGGAAGCATCGGACCTTGAATAGAGTGATATTGCAGCGTGACCTCAAACCGCGTGTGTCGCATGATTGCCTCCTGAAGCACCAAGTTGTCCCTCTTTAGAGCCGCAAATTGGATCGTGACTCGACGGAAGGCGTCCTAACTTGACAGTTGAGTTGCATTGTCATATCCCCTTGCGCCTCCACTACACACCGTTGCAGCTCGTCCTCGAGACGATCACGCTCAGCGATCATGTCATCCAACTTGTCTTTCTTCTTTTGGGGGGCCTCCTGGTGGTCCTGAGGTCAGCGAGCCTCGAAGCTACGCACTTGGCGCCAGCGCGGGACTTTTCCAACAATCAGTGATCCAAATGACTAGCATTCTTAAAAACAATATCTCATTCAAACAATCAAAATCAACATCAGACATCAGAATCGTACCTTCAGAATTCAATAGCCAAGCCAAGTGTGTAGTACCAGGAATAACCAGTTAATCAACTCAATCTACTTCCTAGTCTTTCTTATTTTGGCGATATTTAATCATCCGTTGGCGTTCTCGCTCGCGTCGGCTTTGTTCGTGAACCACAGCATTATAAATTTCGGCGACGTCCTCCTCTGAATCGATTGGAGACGACTGCCATTCTGGCTTATAGAGCTCGGACGGATCTGGCCGCGACCATGGTGGCAAAATCGGGAATGAATGAATCACAACATGTGACGCCATCCCCTTCACAAACCTCGGAGAGCCAGTGCTGCAAATCACGTTTCGTGTCATTCGTGAGGTAACCTTAAGCAACACGTGTCATGCGTGAGGTAATCTCAATAGAGTCCGCTTGTACTTCATGCAGAATGAAAGACCTGACGAGACGAGAGGAAATAACCGCATCACAAAGTGCATTCTGCTCGCTTCACGTAAGAAGTCCGCAGTCTTACGGGTGAGGGATACCGTTCTCAGGGGTTGTTTGAATGCCCAGAGGAGGAAAGAACTGCCAGCTGAACTCGACAGAATTCGAGTGCAGTAAGGAGCCCTGGTTATGATGCATGACGTTGCATTAAGCAGAATCGCATACGTATCGATTGATCGTCCATTATTAAGAGGCAGCTCCAGGGAAAACTAGCTTGGCCTCTGCGCTGATGAGTTCCTGGTTGATCACATGTAACTCTCTTCTTCTGCTTTCGTGGCCACGAGGCTGATGCCACTTTTCCCTTGTCTTTTAAGCTTAAAAACAGTGCGTTGCGACGGTCGAGAGACAGCCACGTGATCCACAAAACGGATTGGCAAAGCGCGCAATATGTGGTCTCTCAAATGCGAAGGACTCGTCAAAGAGGCTCGTCATTGGAGAAGCCGTCCTTCCTACAAGATAGCCCCATCAAATCGGGCGTAACTCAAAGACATATGACCGATCGGGCGCAACTCGTAGACATATGACTGCTATCGACGAGAACGACGTAGCGTCGTCGGATAAGAGTTGCGCCAAGTCACGTCCGGCACATGGACACCGTAATCATATCGAATCGTTTTGCCAAGTTAACGTCGAACAGGTGGCGCTTCAAAAGACCATCGGTGGGCAAGTTAAAGTTCCGATCGCTTGACAAACACTTTAGTTGGTACACTTGGAACAACCAAACGAGGTAAGGTGGCGTGTATGTTTTCCACTTGGAGAACCTGTGCTCCATTCCAGCATATTCACGAAAGGTGGAAGGGCCTCCTTGTGATCTTGAAGCTAAATCGTGATTTTGGTGGATTGCGACTAGAGTTTGTTTTACGTTGGTGTTGCATTCTTCTTGTAGTCGACGATGGCGAACAAATAATACGTCGGTCACAAGTCTGCTCGTGGCAAGGAAAGCGTGTCGAGAAGCTTGTCTACGCTGAAACAAGAACTGCCGAGAAGAACAGCGTGCGACGAGGACCAAAATACAAGCGCGAGCTGGAAACAGACACAGGCATTAAAACCGAAACTTGGACTGTGCTCGTAACGGCACTAAACGCACCGCACAAGCGCTGACCGCTCGTATTGTATTGACTAGGCCAGTTCAAGTCCTGGTTCGTACGACTAATGCACGACTACGACTTGTACAAGTGTACTCGTAGCATGGAAACAACTAAAACGGAAAGCGGTGCAGGGACACAAATGGCATCGCTACTCCAACTGATGAAGCAGTGGGAAAGCTAAAAATGACGAAGATCATGGCAGAAGATAACCAGCCGGGACCAATATAAGTATGCTTTATTCTACTCATTGCAGGTGATTCCGATAGTGATAATTAGTTTGGCTAATATTGGCGAATTCATTAGGTGTTCCAGAGCGTATGCTGTCAATACTAGGGAACTATATGAACAGGTAGTGTGGCTATACATGTGAAGGCCTTTTGCTCGACGATGTCAACATCCATCCGAAAGTGGTCAAGGATGCATTTGTCAAGTGGGCCAAGAGCTTTGGCATGTCCTTGCTTGCGTTTCCGTTGCATGATGGCTACATAAATCACAGTAGAAGCAACAGCATGTCTATTAACTTTAAATTTGAGTTTATTGCGGTTAGTCGGCTACCTACACCCAAAGATGCGCTATGCTGCATCTTCGCCTACGAGATGGATGTCCGAAGATACACACCCGCGGTAGGCGTGCAAACACTATGTCTGACTAAACAGAGGGACTTGTCGAGCTACGGTCAAATGCCTCAAAGGCTTGAACATCACGATTTTGCCACAATGACACTAGTGCGAACACGGCCTAATATATGCTGGATGAAGATCAGTTGGATTTTGTTTTGCCTTTGTAGGAAATGTAGGAAGCTTAGTTTGGACGAAAGAGCTATTGAGGGGAGGCAGATCACCAAGGTGCATTTGCTTCGCTCTACTTGAGAACAGCAAAACAAACAAGGTGGTTTTGCTTCTCGCAGACTTGTCTACAGTACATAGAGGTATAAATCGACCAATCTCTGCTTCATTGGACACCAACAGTGCAAGGCGGCTGCAACTAGTCGCCGGGCATACCATTGGACAACTGAGAGATGTCCTGAAGCACGTGAAATGCACCAACTTCATCCCATCACCAGTTTCCAAACATCCTTGAGCCACAAAAGTCAATTACAGTACACTTGTCAGCAGCAACAGCAACCTGCACAACAGCTCGGTGCCAGCCTGCTCAATAAAATATGCTCGACCTTCGAGCTGTCAGTGGATGCCAGCGACGCGCTGCTCCATGGCGCGCACCTCCTCCAGGATCTTCTTCTGCGCGAGCAGCGTCTCCTGCGCCACGCGCAGCATGAGGTCGAGCTTTGTCCGGGACACGACCACGTCGTCCGCGCCGCCGTCGGGCGCCGCCATGACGGACGAGTAGGTCTCGGCCGTGGACAGGTCGCCGGCCGACACGCCGCCGTCCGTGCCGGCGTCGCCCATGATGGACGACGAGTCCGACAGGATGGGCACGGCGCCGTCCGCCTCGAAGTCCAGCGCGCGCTGGCCGTGGCGCACGCTCTCCAGCTCGTCGATGAGCGCGCGGATCTCCTGCTGCTCCTTGTGGCCGCGGCGCGCGGGGCCGCGCGTGGCCATGGCGCCCTTGGCCTGGCGCGCCACCTCGCTGCGGCGGTTGCGCACCAGCTTGAGGAAGGCGGCGTAGCTCAGCCGCGGCTCGTTCAGGTTGCCGCCCTGGTAGTAGAACTCGTCGTAGCCCTGCTGCAGCAGCTGCTCGGTGGTCGCGCGGTCCGGCAGACGGCTGAACTGCTTGGCGCACTGCACGTACTTGCGCAGCAGCACGAGCTGCAGCGCTTTGCCGATTTTGCGGCGGCGCCGCGCGCCCGGCCGGTGCGGGGCCGGCGCGGCCGCTGCGGCCTCGTAGTCGGCCGCGTCTTCGGTCAGCGCGGCCGCGTCGTCGCTGGCGTCGTGCAGCCGCAGCAGCGCGTGCTCGTCGGCCGCCTCGCCCTCGTGCCCGGGCAGCACGTCCACGCCCAGGATGTCCATTTGGTCCTCGCGCTGCATGGCGATGGATGGCGCCGGACCACTTTTGGGACTATTTCACGGACTTTTTTATTTTGCAGTGCAACTAGTTGCTGACTGCAACTACGAACGCTTGCTTCGAACAGAAACACAGTGAGGTATAACTCGTCGAGACATCAAGGTCATTTCGACATCTCGCGTGGCCTTTTCTACTCTCACATTTGCATGAAAACCGGGGACATCGTCCGCACTCCTTCCGCTTCGCGGCTGCGCGCGTCCGCTTCCGAGTCCACAATCGTGAGCGAGTACGTGTCGACGCGCTTGCCGCTCGACTCCTTTCCGTGGACGTGACGAGCGAGAGCGATATAGCGCAAATGAACCTCGCATGGAACGTTGCACACCATCACGCGCGCATACTTGCTAACGCCTTGAAGTTCATGGCAATAGGCGCTGCCACGCTGTTGACGACCCCAGCTTCTAGTTGACACAGTCGTTAAGAGCTCGGAAGCATCGTCGAGGGAGCAGGCCGAGAAAATCGCGCATGAGCCATCGTCGTTCCCTTTTCGTTTTGAGTTAGCGTAGTCCAACCGAACAGTTTGCCGACAGTTGCTGTACAGGGATAGCGCTTAAGGTATGCCCTGCCACGCTAATGGGCTGAAATGGAAGCAAGGTTCTCTCCATTTGGAAAACTCACACGCCACCCCAGTTCCTTAAACCTGCGCAATTCTGCTTTACTAGTGCTGTGTGGCTGGTTTTAAAGCGCGTCCATAAAGATGTTGCTAAGCGCTCAACGGATTCTCTTGACCTTCGCCACAAAACAATTCCAACAGCTTGACACGATTGGCAAGTGACTTCTGCCGTCTTGCTCTGGGCAGCTTGTGCTCAGACACCTGGAATACGCAACCTTACAACCAACTGTACCAGCAACGTACATTTGCCACACAAATTACTCGCTACAGTGTAGTTTGCCGGAATTTGTATTGACAAAAGATTGCGAAGTCACCTTGAGTTGGTCCTATCAAGGTTTTAAATTCAGACAACAGTCATGTCACGTTCAGGTTTGCGCTGCTCGAGGGAACATTGCAACTAGTATTACGGTCTGCGTGTGAAGAGAAAATTGCTTGACGTTGTTTTTCCGACGTCGTGGTGAAGTGATACTGCTCGTCTCAGCTGGAGATAAGACTCACGTGTCGATAGCAGCGGACTCGTCTTGGGTTATTTCATGATACAAGACTCGATGTGTTCAGCTGGCTCTCGTTGCTGCGCTGAGAAGAAGAGGAAGGTCGATTCGCTGAGTTCACCTCGCACAATCATGAAAGACGATCGATCAACTCGCTCTTGCGCGTTGCAACGTACAGTTAAAAGAGGCAGTCAAGGCTCAATAATTCATTTAATTTTGAGCATGAAGTCCGCTTTGGGAGAATCGTATCCTCACGTGTCTTTCAGCAGACGCAGAATGGTGAGCAACATGTTCGGTGCGGACACTTTGTCGACTCGCTGCTGAGGTTGTGCACAGGAGTTCGCTCGCAGCAACTTGAGAGAAGCGGTGTTGAAAGAGATGCCCTTGAGACTCAACTGACAGGTGGGGAGGTCGAGCGCCGCCAGCGGCGCCATGAGCGACGCGCAGGCTGTGCTGGTGCAGATGGCGGCGGCGCTGGCGTCCACCTGGCATGTGGAGTAGTTGGCGCTGGAGCGTAGAGGCTGCAGCGCAGGTAGAAGGTTCTGGCATGTGGCCGCGCTGGCGACGGCAGCGACTGTGGCGACGACAACAAGCAAGCGGGACATGGTCGTCCTAGCAGCGAGCTGTCGAAAGACGAAGTGCTGGACGATAGCGCGGATGCAACAGCAGACCTGCTGGCACCACCACCAGGACGACGCCGAGAAGATGCCCACGGATTCGGCGAGTCCATCTGCTGGTATTGCATGCGGTCTCCATGCTGCTGGCGTAATTCTAGGCGTCGTAGGAACAGCTTCAACGTGGAGCTTTTCTTCCTCCGCGAGAGCAACGAGCGTCATGGTGACGATCACTTGTCGTCGCCAAGAGCCAACGCCGTCACCTCATACCCCAGCGAAGCGAAGACGAGGCTGGCATAGCATAGCCCCGCCTCAGCGTGCAGGCTTCCGGCGGAACTCTCGTGCATGTAGCAGCGCGCATGTAGCAGCGTGCACGTAGCGCTGGCGTTCTCACTTCAACAACTGGATAGGCCTGGCCAGCGTCGCCGCGCGCTCGCTCCAGCGCGGCGTGTTCTGCGTGACAGCTCGGTCCGCCGTGGCCTATTTCCACTCCGGCAAATCCCGCGGCGTACGTTTCCGCCGGCATCATCAGTAAAAGCCCGGCCGTTATCCCCGCAGACGCAGACGCCGCCTTATGGAGCCCCCCGCCGCCGCGTCGCCCGCGCGCTCGTCCTCCGCCTCCAGCTCGGGCGGCGAGGAGCCGCGCGAGAAGCTGCCGCCGCCGGCGCCGGCCGTGCGGCCGCTGGACCCCGCGAGCGACGAAGACGCCGGCGACGCGCCGCCGGCCGCGGCGCACAGTCTGGCGGGCGCTTTCGGCCTCATGAAGGACCGCGCGGCCACGGCCAAGAAGACGCTGGGCCCGCAGCTGCTGCACATGCGCGGCGAGGCCAGCAAGAAGCTGGAGAAGTACCAGCCCACCATCGTCAAGGCCAAGACGTCGGCGTCGGCCGGACTGTCCACGGCCGCCAGCAAGGTCAAGGAGGGCTCCACGCAGGGCTGGAGCATGCTCAAGACCAAGCTGGCGGCGGCCGGCCCCGTGGCCGAGCGCATCCACACCTTGGGACTCAACGTCATGACCGACATCTACCTCGGAGACACGTCGGTGGACGCGCTGCGG
The DNA here is from genome assembly GCA_033558005.1 of Phytophthora taxon juncus. Taxonomy (NCBI): domain Eukaryota; phylum Oomycota; class Peronosporomycetes; order Peronosporales; family Peronosporaceae; genus Phytophthora; species Phytophthora taxon juncus. Next base: position 3,760,424 of record JAUCEE010000005.1, on the reverse strand, counting down.
GCCGTAGACGACCCGCGTGCCGCCAGCTGCCTCTTCCTGCTCAAGTACAAGGCGGCGGGGGACTCGCCGTCGAGAGCGAAAGGATTGTTGAGAATGAGTACGTGGTGCTGAGTAGTGAAAGCTGCTGCTTCAGTGCTGACGAGGTGTTGCTTGTGTTTGTATCTGCTGCAGCGCGAGCGATCAGCAATTCCAGTGTCCACTCGGTCGAGAACGACGCGCCGCCTTCTAGTCCGGCGGAGCAGTGTTTTGCTACGCCGTATGTGCTGGGAACTATCCTGCTCTTCTGCGGAGACCTGCCGGTGTTGGCGCGAGTGTCCTGCGTGAACAAAGCTTGCAGAGACTTTATCGCCTCGGAACGACGGCTGGAGAAGTTCTGTGTACGCTACGGACAGCTCCCGGCAAGTCGGCGCTTCGCCTACTGGGAGAAAACGACCAACGTTAGGAAGACGCGCGACGCGTCCGAGCTCGACTACGACACGTACTTGCAGATGGCGCTGTCGAAGGGCGACGCAACGGAGCTCATTATGACGGACGTGCGCCGCACGTACGGCCGCGTGGCGCCTCACAAGCGCGCGGCCAACCACAAGGACGAAGTGTCCGAGGAAGACTTGACCACGCAGTTGAGCGAGATTTTGCATGCTCTGGCCGGCCGCTTTCCTGCTGTTGGGTACTGCCAAGGCATGGATTATATTGCTGCTCATGTGCTGAACAAGGTGAAGAAAAGCGGCGCTGCTGCGGATGCAAAGGCCGAGGCAGAGAACACGTTTTGGCTGCTAGTGACGCTGTTCGAGCAGTACGGCTTGCATGACATGTTCGCTCCAGGATTACACACTCTACATGTGCACTGTTTCCAGACTCAGAGGTTACTGGAGCTGACAGAACCCGCTCTGGCAGAGCATTTTGCTCACGAGAAAGTTCCCATCGAGATGTTCGCTGTTGGTTGGTTCCAGACGCTGTATCTCTACCTGAATGTGCTGCCTGCAGACTCTTTGAATCGGATTTGGGACATATTCCTCTTTGAGAAGAACTGGAAGATCATGCTACGTGTAGCTGTGGCTTTACTTCAGCTTTCAAATGAATTTGTCATGGAGAAGCCTATCGACGAGATCATGCAGTTCTTCAACACATTTGCAGATCAGGCTGACGAGTTGCTAGCAGAAGCGCCGCTGACCGAACGTGCTCTGCGTCTCAAGGTGACAAATAGTGTCCTTGTCAAACTGCAGAAACAGCACATCAAACACAAGCGGGCGTCTCCCACCAAGAACCAGACATTTAGCTAATCCACTCCGTATTGACTGCACTGTAGCGAGCTAATGAATTTCTGCTGATGTATAGCTACCAACACTTTCGTCAAGTGTGCTGCATCCATACTTTGCTAACTTGTGCTCGCCGCTCCAACCAGGAAATCCTTTAGCAGCACTGGTATGAGTAGCTGCGCATCACACTCTCGTTTGCCGACCTTTTCCACTCGACGCCTGCCCAAAGCCACCAAGTCGCTCATGAATTGAGCGAGGATTTTCTTCCGCTTCTCCGTCCCCGCAGTAAACTTCACGATGCCACGAGGCTGGCCTATCGTGAACCGAAGGTACAGCAATAACCCCAAGCAGTATCGGCACGTGCACGGGGGCACCGCACTCACCGCAGTGTATGCTTGCTGTCGTAGCTCCTCAAAGTCCGAAAAGCTTCGCTCGACCACAAAAAATGGCGGGTTTAAGCTCGCGACTCTGAAGTTTTGCTGAGAAGAAAGCAACCAGGGCGGTGGGCTCATCAAGTGCACTTCCAGCGCATAAAGCACCGTTTGGTCCTCTGCGACGCGAGTTTCCTGGATTTCGACGTGATAAACTTTGTTGAGGAACTCGACCGCAGTGCTCGCCTTCCAGCGCCGATGCGCAACTTGGTTCAGGCGCTGATGCGGCTCCTGCGGCTGCGACTCAGCTGCGCCCTCGACGTCGTCCTCGCCTGAAGTTACCACCGCGGGGGGTTGGCTGGCCGACAACGGCACCAGTCTGGAAGCCATCAGCGTCGATTGGCTTTGACCAGCTTGAAGAACCACGCGGTACTTCACCATCATCCCCACTTTCCGGCAGCCCTTGATGCGAACCTTCAAGCTTTCACGAATGGGGGCTACAGAATTCGAGCATCGTCCCTCACTTTCAATTCCGCTCGATTCACCTCAAGCGCTTTATCTACCGCCGCCCGCCATGAAGATCTCAAGCGCAACAATCGGAATGACTGCTGCTGCTGTGGCTTTCTTTGGGACCACCACCGTGGCTCAACAGCCTGGAACCAACGTTCCCGAAAAGCACCCTTCGCTACCAACGCAGGTTTGCACGAAAGTCGCCAGCGCTAAGATTGGCCAGGTAGACGCGAACGTTGCCACCTGCGTGACTGAAGAATCGTCGGTGGTCATTGATGCTGACTGGCGAGATATGATCGCGGTCGCGGACTCGAAGGTGCCGACTACGAGGGGAAGCATAACATCACAACCTCCGGTTCTGCGCTATACCTGAAGCTTCAGACGACTGGAGGCGTCGGCACACGCGTGTCATGGTGGATGCATCCGGGAAGAAATACAAGCAGTTCCAGCTGCTTAACCAAGAGTTCACGTTTGACGTGGACATGTCGTTGTTGCCCTGTGGATCGAACGGTGCACTCTACTTTTCCAAAATGGACGCGGACGGAGGAACCCAACGCTTCCCTGTCAACACCGCTGGTGCAGCCTACGGCACGGGTTACTGCAATGCACAGTGCCAGAAAAGCGTGAAGTTCATCAACGGCGAGGCCAACTTGAACGGCACGTATGGCTCGTGCTGCACGGAAATGGACATTTGGGAGGCGAACAGCATGGCGACACACATCGCGACCCACCCGTGTTCGACTAAAGGTCAGGAGAGGTGTCTAGCCGACGAGGACTGCGGAGCCACGGATGCAACCAAATACACCGGTTGGTGCGATAAGCCCGGCTGCAGTCTGGGCCTATCGAATGGGCAACAGGAAGTTCTACGGCCCAGGCAAGCAGTATGAGATTGACTCGACTCATCCGTTCACGGTCGTCACGCAGTTTCTGATGCACGACAACACGGACGAGGGCGAGTTGGTGGAGATCCACCGCCTGTACAAGCAAGACGACCGCGTCGTGGGCAACCCCGCCAGTACGTGGCCCGCACTGAATGGCACGTACTCCGTCACTGAATCCATGTGCAACACGTCCAAGGCGTATTTCAACGACCACCCGTACGTCATGGGCGGGCTGGCCCAGCTCGGCAAGTAGATGGTTGGAGGCATGACCCTCGCGATGAGCATTTGGGTGGACTACGGCGTGAACATGACGTGGCTAGACAGCTACTCAAGCGGGGAGAACCCAGAAGCTCCTGGCGTTTCGCGCGGTGGCTGTCCGAACCCTGATGGCGACCCCGACAGTGAAGTTCATGAACATCCGTTCGGGCGACTTTGGGTCGACGTACTAGGCCGGATCGAGACGGCTTTGCTGATTAAGCACAGCTAAAGTCCGTGCCTGCCTACTACGTTTTTTTCTTGTTAGACTTTTTGATTGCTGCACCTTTGAATGAATGAAAATCAATGAGCATACGTGTGTGTGTGTGCTCACTTTGATCGTCATTTTGGTGAACCATGAGGATATTGCCAGCAGTGCACTCATCTTGTCGACATGTCCACTCGACAATGACAGCATGAACTCGCACTTCTGTAGCAGAATTTTTGCAATTTTAAAAAAGTGACGTTTCCCTTCACGCCACTTTACCTTTTGGCGCCATTTCACGCACCTGCGCCTCGTCAAAGCATGCCAAAAGGAAAAGCTTCTCACACCTGAAGAGCAACGCAAGATTCTGGCTTATCGAGACTGCAATTTGAGCAACAGAGCGATCGCTGCGAGGATTGGACGCAGCGAGAAGGTCATCCGAATCTTTCTAAAGCAACGCGTGAGCGTAAGCCCGCCCAAAAAACGAGGCAGAAGGCTCAAAGTCTCTCATCGGGATGCTCGGCGCATCTTTCGGCTCGCTATTCACAAGAAAAGATCATCGCGAGAGATCGCATTCGACTCGGGGGGCGTTGTCAAGTATTCTACATCCTACGAGTGCTGAAGGCGTCCAAGTTCGCGAAGTTTGCTAAGCGAAAACCCGCTCCGGCCATCAAGAAGCACCACAAGAAAGCTCGGCTTGCATTTGCTGAAAAAAAATTGGTAAGAGCATGTACTGGCGACGTGTTGTGTTTACAGATGAACAAAATTCAATTTAGATGGCCCTGATGGTTATCGCTACTACTGGCATGATGTTCGACAAGACCCCGAATTGTTCTCGACGCGGGTGAGTGGCGGAGGAAGCGTCATGATTTGGGCCGGCGTTAGCTGGCACGGCAAAACCAAGCTGGTCATTCTAGAGGGCCGCCAAAGCTCTATTGATTATGTTAAGACGCTGCGTGAGAATCGGCTCCCCTACTTGGAAAACCTCCGCACAAACTACCAGGTTTCTCGACCAATATTTCAGCATGATAATGCATCTATTCACTCTGCGCGTCGTACCAAGGACTCCTACGGGATGCAAGTGTCTCTACAATGACATGGCCGGCTAAAAGTCCCGATTTGAACATCATAGAAAATGTTTGGGGGATTCTAGCCCGTCAAGTTTATGCTGGAGGACGTCAATACGATACATCGGCCGAGTTAAGCAAAGTATCCTGAAATTTTGGGATGATATCTCCCAAGACTACGTCCAGACGCTGGTGAAGAGTATGCCAACTCGGATTGTACAGGTTGTATTTCGCCGCGGAGCCCCGATCGACTACTAAGTGTCGGAATAGTTAGTGCGTCTATATTTTTGCACCAACTACATAGTGTGTTATTTGCTTAACTCAAAATCAATCTAGCTGTTTGCAGATTTGCTGTCGTCTATTAGTTTATAGTATTTTTAGAGAAGACGTTGAGTGCTTCCTTTCGATTGAAAACGACTTTATTTGTTCAGTATGTTTTAACATCAGGGTGCGTCTATAATTTTGCACCAGACTGTATCTTCATTGATATGAAGATGAGGTAGCACACATGTTCAACGAACGATTGCTTAGCGCGCGTCGTAACGCCGCATTCCTCCGGTAAGGTCCGTATCGCAGGTTTACTACAGCGTTGCCACACGTTCAGGTGTTCATGGATTGGGAATCGGGAATACCGATCCTATCGAGGCTCCGTAGAGGCTGAGAACAGACTAGCTGATGCAAGCAATCTAACGCTGTAAACGTCAATTGCGTTCGCTGACGAACTGTTCGAGCTGCTAACGAGAGTACTGATGGCAATTATGTACTACCGCGTGGTGCTGCGGCATGTATCTGGCACAGGAACCTATCCGAGCATTGTTCTCTCGTACTCATCCTGCTGTACAGTAAATTCGAGTGGTCTTCATCATCCGACGTAATGCCGCCCTGAAGTATCTTCCAACAGTCCTGTACATGTACGCAGTAGTGTCTTCCAACGGGACCAGGCAGGGTAAGCAACATTGCTTTACGTGCTACTCGGACAGGCGGTCTGTCGTCTATCTACAGCACGCCGTAGATCCATAGATTGGTGCGTCTCGTAAGCACAGCGTCGGCACACGAAGGGGTGACTCCACAATTCGCCACGTTATTTGGATTCATCACATAACTTAGAGGCACTGAGCGAGTTGATGGCGTTCGGGCGCAAACTTATCGAGGTCTTTTCATACGGAATAGTACTTTTTCTAGCGTTAAAGCTAGCTGTGACTGCAGTAAGTTTCTGCTATGCTAGTGAACCAAACATAACTAACAGAAAATGTGTTGTTGTAAAGTACTTTGAAGTACTACATGTACATAGTGAAGAAGCGTTATATACACACCAGCGTGAAGAGTGTGTCGTAAGATCAGACCTAGGCGAAGCAAAGCAAACACAAAAGGAAAGAGACCTACGACAGGCTGACACGCCCGACAATGACTGAAGCGCGTCGGCGGGATATGCTTTCAATCATTAGCTCGGCTCAATTGACCTAACTTGAAAGCAAAACCACCACGAACAAGAATCGCACAGCAAACCAACGTTTCTTATTAACTTAGTTGGCAATTAATCAGGAGCACTTCTACATGCATTACGAAAATATGCAGGGAATGGCGAAGTGATTAAAAAATGGCCAAACATTAATCCTATTTTTTTCAGTTCTGTGTCTTCGCTTTTTTCGTAATGTTAAAATGTCTTTGATCAAATGAAGACTGAACGTAGGGGATTTATTTGACAAACCTAGATGGACAGTAGCTTTTTACTTACACCTGCCCCGATTGAGTGAGCTGATTGATAGCGCCTGAAATCGCTTGAGCAAAGTTGCCATCAACAACTTGCTGTTGTTGTTGGCCAGCTTGGTTGAGTGGTGCAGACGTCCCTGCTTTGGAAAGAACTGGGCACCCGAAGTGAGCCTCCATGTTTTCACACCATTGGGTGTAGACGACGGGCTGGGCTCCGCACTTGACAGCGTCAACGATGGCGCCTCCTTGACACCCCAGGCGGCCCTGAACTCGTCCGAGAAGTTTCATCCCCTTTAGCTGCCAACTTGCGGAAACTGCGCGTGTTGTTGGGGAAGAAGTTGTTCCAGAGCCAGTCGAAGAAACGACGAGCATCCTGCATTTGTTGGTTGTTGGTCGGCACATTAGTAGAGGGTAGAGCTGCCGTTGGTAAGGGATCAGCCGTCACCGGTGGAGAAGCAGTTGTCGGTACCGGGGCCGGGGCATCCGTTCTGGGTTCTGGTGCGTTGGTGGCTAGCGGTTCGGGTGTCGCCGTTGTAGATGTTGGCACCCTCGTTATAGGTTGAGGGGCGTTGGTCGTAGGTGCAGGAGCATTCGTTGCGGCAATGGGGGTGCTGGTCGGAGTTGCAGAGCCGTCACAGCCAGTGTACAGTGATGCAAGCTGACCGCTAGCCTAGTAGCTGAAATCTTCGAGGTCTCGCACATCCATTAGATCAGCAAACCGGTTGGGGATGTCTTTAAAAAACTGACTGACGACTGGGTCCTCTGTGGCGTTCACGGAGTTAGCATTCGTACCAGTGCGCACGGTCACGATATCCGTGGGGTTAAATGGAGGACCGCGTCCTCCATCGCGTTCGCAGGATACCCATGCCACAGCGTCTGCAACCTTTTGTTCGAAGGTCATTCGCTGGGTTCCAACACGACACTTGTGGAAGATCGTGTGCAGAGCGTCCACCATGGAATGGTGAGACCAAAAGATCGGGTCGGCAGGCGATGCAAGCACGGCCATCGAGCCTCCAAGATTGCTATGAACCGCAGCGTGACCCCTGTTTTCAATCAGATTCGACACTTCCTTGATGTTTTTCTCCTTAAAGAGCTGCTCGCGAACACTTGCCAGCAGGGCCTCCAAATATGACATTTTTTTTATTTAGTAGTGGAAGATGAGCAAAGTAAATTATCTGATGGCAGGTAGTGCACGGAAAGCATAAATAATGGCATTGATAACAAATAAATTATGAAGTAATGGTAGTGATGCATTATCTCTGCTGGATTACTCAACTAGCTGAGACTGTCGACAGTTTAGCATCCCAATAACGTCGATTCTCGCGTAAAAACATCTCCAAGGTGGCAGGCAAAAGTCCGTGTCGTTGCTGACCAAACGTCACGTGTGCAACACTGAAAAACCGTTCAACCAATTTGAAGTTGGCGGGATCGTCTTCAACTGCTCGTACTTGACCTCTGCCTGGGCAAGGCGGCGACGCTTTCGTGCCCGCTCCACGAACGACAACGCCTCATCTTCCTCACATGTGCTGGAATCACTTTCAGGTTCATGGGACTTAACAAAAGGCAAGAGACCTGCTTTCTCCGCCCGCGTTAAGCGATCTGTCTACCTCGAAGGACACGCACACAACCCGCCTCGAAGTCTGGGCTGTGGACGATGCTTGCCTTGGGACCTGGCAGCATTCAATCTGACGTTAGTATTAGCATGTTCATTAGAATCACGTGCTTTATGCTTACCGAGGTAGTGAGCGTATTGTGGCTTAATGCCAATCAGGTCGTCAAACCACTGCCGCACTACACCGACTCGACGTCTTTTAGCTTCTTGAACAAAGACCGCATGCGCTTGGTAACAACAGGCGCAGGCATCACGTCTATGGTGTCGTCATCCTCGACATCAAGGACTCTAGCAATTGAAGGTAGCGCTTCACCATGGTAAATGTGGAGCTCCAACGAGTGTCCTGCCTGATCACAGGGCGCAAGTTGGTTTTTAAACTTATTTAGGGTTACCGGTTTGATATCGGTTGTTACCGTGAACCGGTTAACCCGAGCCGGTCCAATACGAAGCCACGATGACTACGCCATGATGATTACGCCACATCGATTACGCCACTCGTGGGTACATGATTGTGGGTACAAGATGGGAATCGACGCGGCGCGATCTCATTGGCTAAGGTAACTCAGAATCCAGTAAGGATCCAGTAGTGTGTAGCTAATAGGTCTAGAGGTAGCAAGTAGGCTTGCGAGCTTAAGGCCTCAATCAATCACTATCGAATCTTCCTTCTTCCCCTCAAGTGGTCAAGTGTCCTCGCTCCGGTCAAGGCCTGCGCCCGCACTCCCTTCGCTTCGTCCAAGACTCACGTACCAAGATCTATACACCTTATCAAAACTTTGCAGAAAGAAACGTAGTTTTTAGGTTAGTATCAGATTATTACAATAGTTGTACATAGATCGTACCAAAGTTTGGCAGATTGTGAGTGTTCTCAGGTTGATCATCAACTTGTGAACCGCGCCCAAATACTCTTCATGCTGGGCCATGTCCTCTTGGACAGCTCGGTTCAAACGATGACTAGCACAACCTACCAGTGGGATTTGCATGAGTGTAGCCAGTAAACGGTTCAGAGAACAATTCTCACCAACAACAAAACGGCACTGCTCGAGCTGCACCCCGTAGTCTCGTGCCAACATACTCGCGAGGAAATCGAGGTGAGCTCGAGCAGATAGATCGTCATTCGGCTCGTTAAACAGCGGAGCCATGCTCAACAGTGGCGTGACCAGCTTGCCGTCCTTTTCGTAGCATGCAAATCAGGCGACATAGTGCTCCGATGCATAGGTCCAGCTGTCCAGCATAATACCAAAACGCCTGGGCAAATCAGCTGCGATCGCGCGTTCGACAGCTCGCATCACCCCGTCCATGCCAGCTCGCACAGTCTCCTGGCAGACGGGGTCGAGGTTGAAGTAGCTGTAGGAACAAACAATATATCAGATTCACTGGCTTGTTAAACGTTTGCTTTACAAATCCATTTACAACGTACCGACGCGCTGCTCGGCTCTCGCAAAAAGCAAGTGGAAGATTGTATTGAATGATCCCAATCCAACCAACTGTACAAGTTTTAAGAGAAATAACGAACAAAGTTGTTTAAAGAGCCTGTCTCTCTAGTTGTAGCGTCGCGCATGGTGGCCTCGTAGTCGCGATGCTCACGTAGCACGTGCTGCATCCAATTGGAGTACCAATTACGCTGGGGTTGCTTGCGAACCGTGCTGCAACGACAGCAGTAATACTCGGGTATTATCTCGTCGTAGTCGTCACGGCACGGTCGAAAGTAGAAGCCCGAAATCTGGGCATTGGTGAAGGCTGGGGAGATGACGCGGACCATGGGCTTCGTGGACTTCGTTCGGAGGTCAGTCAGGCTCGGGAAATGGGAAGTGAGAATTGCCGTGGGCTTATCTGGTTAGGAACTCGAGTCGGTAGTGGTTGGTTGTCCGTTAAAATAATGATAAAGAGATCTCATTATAAATAATGTTACACCGCCAGATGAAAAAATAAATTATCACTAAGTTTTCCGGGTCACTGACAATAAAAGATTATGTTATGACCAATGTTAATTTCGGAGGCCCTGCTTGCCAGCCCAGTTGTGGGATCCATTTCAACGGATCCCCACTCGCCTCGCGGCACGCATCCTGAGCAGGAGTCGAAGACTGACAGAAATGATCAAGTGGCCACTCATTCACACAGATGCCGTTGACAGTGTCTGAATTGATAGTCAATGTTCGGGTAGAGCCGCCCGTGAAGCCTCCCAACTCGCTTGTAATGGCTGCACAGTCACCGTACGAGCTGCATTTGCCGTCCGTTTGTCGGCTGTAGGCTTCCATCCAGTTGTAGTACGGAAGCGTGACACAGGCGAACTCGTCACCTTGTGCGCGTAGCATGTTTCCCCCCCCCTCGAAGGCTACGAGAAAGTAGCGGTGCCAATAGACGAACATGCACTGGCCGTGCGCCTCATTGGTGGACATTGTCTCCTGATGAATCTCAACGAACTTGATGTAGGCGCCGGAGTCCATGGCACATGCGAGGGCACCTTTGGTACGTTTCCTTTTCCGAATCAGAGAGTGCGTCCCAATTACGCCGCACCCGCGGTCCGCAAGTGGTTTGAGCTTCTGCACGTAATTGCATCGCCGCAAGTCCGAGAAGGCCGAGACCGAGTAATGATGATAATCTCATGGTACGTCTAAGTGCGAGTTGGTTTTTGGATTGAGAGCTGGAGTAGTGATACTCGACACCACGGTAGAGCAAATGCCTCTTGGATACCGCATATCTTCATTAACAACACATGGTAGCCGGCGGAATGGGCGGATTGAGCTGGTTATCGAGCGTCAACCGATTTCTGCTAAAGCTCATGGCTGTCACCAGAAGGCAGAAGGCTGCTGCTATTTAATAAACCATTGGGATTTCTTACTTGGGTAACCCAATCATCTTGACTCCTGTTCGAGCTCTGGATATCAGGTATATGTATACGCTTTATCCGCTAGAACTAAAGGTGAATATCATTGAGATTCATGTGTTGGTTTTGACTTGGCTGTCAGCGGCACACTTGCACTTCGATACGATGAAACCCCATAATTGCAGTCATGTGGCTGTCATTTGGTGATGGTGAGACCAACAGTCGTGTTTGCTGAGGTATAACAAAAGAGTTGGGTTCTAGGACTGTCGCACTAATCTGGTACGATGCCCGAGCAGGGTATTAAGAATTACTAACTTTTTTGCAACCACGCGAACTGGAACGAGTAGTCGTAGCCTGTTATGATAACGCTTGTTAGTGGTAGATAGAAGTTGTCGCAAGAGTTTTTTTACGCACCGGAGTGTTGCAGAGACGACTGCACGTTGTAGTAGACCCAGAACACGAGTTTAAGTTGCACCCCGCTAAACTGTTTTTCCAATACGAAGGCGAGGTGGTGGATTGGCGACAGTCCGAATAGATAATACAATGCGAAGAAGAGAACAATGAGTGAGGCGAGCTGAAGTGAGCAATAGAAAAGCACGTTGTCGAGGGTCTGTATGAGTTGGCCTTCATCCATGCCATGGAGCTGCGCGTAGTAGTCGCGATTGGGCAGATGGAACATGACGAACAAGTATATCGCTGAAATAATCATCGAAATGCATTATTTATCAAGTTGAGGTAATTGAACACATGCAAATACTCACAATAAACGAGCGGGACGATCACTTCGACGTAGTTGAGCAGGAGTAGGAATTCTACTGCATACAACAGACGCTGAACCGTGCTCACGTAGCGCACCTGAAAACCTGTCTGATCGTTCTCATCATTTGTTGGAGCTGGATGCACACTAGCAAAATGAAATAACTCCTTAATTTGCCGATCGCTCGCTGAGCCTACCCCTTGAAAGCTCTTAGGCTTCACAGTTACTAGCGGCTCTATCGATGCCTCCACCAAGGCTATCACATTTTTTGATGCTTGGCAGAGGCATGGCGTTACCAGCACTGTCTTTGGACCATTGAACGGAGAGGTTAAACTAGCTTTTGGTTTTACAGGATCGCGCAGGAGTACACTCGCTCGACTCAACGTCGTTAACTTTCTATCCAAGCGTTTTGCTCTGAAGGTACTTTGAGCACGGGCACTGTCAACTCGGTGCTCTAAATGTTTTAGATTCCGACGCACATTTCCTGCATCACGCAACGAAAATGCCATCGTCAATGCATCGAAGATCATAATTTCCAGCGTTATCCATATTGAGGGCGAGTTCTGCAAGCAATACGATGCAAAGAGCGCATTGAAGACTTCTGCGTTAAATACCACAACTTCAGGCATTTCATCGCGGAGATGAACGGCGGATCGAGCTATGATATTTTTCATGATTAACTTCATAACAGGTAGCAGCGATGCAAAAGCTGTTTTACCATTATCCGATAGTGTCGTGAAAATATAGTAATAAATTGGATAGATGAAAACCAGCAATGCTTCGCAAGTCCATAACTTTACCACATTGAAAACCATTGTTCCTGAGCCTGGGGTCTCTGCGATCTTCTTCATCCATTCAGCAGCGACGGAAACGAGGACTAAAGAAGTCCAAGCAGGAGTCACTAGCATCGATGAGAACGGCAGCGGAAAACTTATCATTTCAGCGAGACCGTATAGAAAGCCTACGCAAAGTGCTGAAACCACAAACGTGCTTCTGATCGCCCGAATTATAGGGTATGAGAGAATAGGAACGCTGATGCGGAATTGATGGATAGCCAGAAACGTTGTCACTAGAAAAGTGTAGAATAATCGTACAAAATACATCATATTAGCATTTGCACCTTCCAATGGATCGGCAAGCGGTAATACATCGACAATGACTGTGATCGCCAAGCACGGCAGCGGTGTTACTAGCAAAACAGCAAACACTCGAAGTAAACTCGCTTCATTTGTGTAGTTTGTCAGATCTAGCACGCGTTCTATCGAGTGACTTCCGTGTATTTCCACTTGCAAACCGTTCCATACTTTTGCTAACACTCGGCAGTTGGGCCCCATTACGTGTCAACCCCGTGCCAGAGAAGGAATGAAAGGCTACACTTGGGTGTAAAAATACCTCGGAAACACTTGTCCCCCTTTAAATGACACAAAGTAAATATGGACTATGCTAACGTGTGTGGAGAGTTCCTTCTCTCACAAACAATTGTCTGTGTCCTAACAGCGAGCCTACATGGAGTAAACGTCAGGTCCTACCGGCCCAACTTGAAAAGTGGGGACAAACGTCCAGTACAACTACGCGCGACCTCGCAGACACGTCATAGCGAGCGGCTGTCGCGCGAAGGTCGCGCCAACACGTCACTCTTCCGAGTAGTGCCGCCGCGTCAGTCTCAATCCTACGCAGAGCTCGAGCTGCTGCTACGCCGCCGCCCGCCGCCCGCCGCCATGAACTGCGTCAAGGGCGAGATCCACAACGTGCTGTCCATGATGCGCGTGAACGCGCGCTGGGCCAGCGCCGACCGCTTCACGCAGGAGATCCCGGCGTCCACGCAGTCGCCCATGATGCGCGCCTTCAAGCAGCTGCACTACGAGCTGCAGTCGGCCACGGACCTCGCGGACGTGGACACCGTCACGTACCTGCTGCCCTTCGTGATGGTCATCGAGTCGGAGCGCACCAGCGGCTTCATCACGGGCGCCGCCATCTCGGCCGTCAACAAGTTCCTGCTCTACGGGCTCATCACCTGCGAGTCGCTGCGCGCCGACGTGGCCATCAACCGCATCGCCGTGTGCGTCTCGCGCTGCAGGTTCGAGGAGACGCACCGCGCCGACGACGAGGCCGTGCTCATGAAGCTGCTGGAGCTCGTGGAGTACTGCGTGCGCTGCGACGCCGGCCACCTCATCTCGGGCGACAACCTCTGGAAAATGCTGCAGCTGTGCTACAGCATCCGCTGCCAGCCGCGCTCCTCCATGCATCTGTGCCGCTCGGCCGACAACACGCTGTCCCATCTCGTGCTCACGGTCTTCGACCGGATCGACGAGCTGGAGCCGCAGCGCAAGAGCGACGAGCCGCTCTCGCCCACGTCGCCGCACACGCAGCAGCAACAGGAGGACGCCAAGCCAGACCACGGACACAAGGACAAGGAACAGATACCAGTGTACGACGAGAGTCTCGACATTGGAGAACAGAAGGTGGCTGCGCCGGTGGAACCTACGCCCGATGCGGTCAAGGGTGTCGACAAGCCGTACGGGATCCCACTGCTGGAGAGGATCCTGCACTTCATTTCCGGACTGATCTCACCGACGGAGAACGAAGAGACAACGTGCGTACTGGGACTGAGGCTGATCAATGTCGTTCTGGAGACGGCAGGGACCGGTCTTGGAAACCACGCATGTCTGGTGTCGGTTTTGCAGGGAGATCTGTCCAAGTTTTTGCTGCAGAATTCAGAGACGGAGGAGCTGGGCATTTTGTCCCTCACGCTGCGCGTTGTTTTCAACTTGTTCAACTCGATCAAGGACCACCTGAAGGTGCAGCTGGAAGTTTTCTTCACGAGTGTGCACATGCGCATTATCGATTCGCCGTCTTGCTCTGACGAACAGAAAGAGTTGGCGTTGGAGTCGCTGCTCGAGTTCTGCCGCGAGCCAGCGCTGATGCTGGATTTGTACATTAACTACGATTGTGACGTTCACTGCACAAACTTGTTCGAGGTGCTGTGCAAGTCACTGGCTAAAAACTGTCAGTCTATGTCAGGTGCTGACGGCAGTCTGAATGCTCTTACACTGCTGTGCCTCGAAGGGCTACTTGCAGTGGTGGAATCCATCGCCCGACGATGTCCTTTGAATACTCCTGCAAAGACGTCAGGCTCTAGAACGTTTGGAAGCAATTCTGGCGTACTCAGCCTGAAGGGCTCGGATCTAGCGCGCTTTACGGCTGGAGCTTCTCCGGGAACTGAGAGCTCGTCCAGCGAGTTTCCGATGGAGGATATTTCACCGATGTCTTCGGTACGCGACCTTATGCATATCGTTATGTCCGGAAGTGAAAGCGATTCGGACTCTGAGCAAAGCGAGCCGGATAACCCCGCAGACCAGCTTGCGTGGCTGCATACCGCACGAGAGCGCACTGCTGAGGTGTTACAACAGCGAAAGCGTATCAAGAAACGCTATGCTCTAGCAGCGGAGAAGTTCAACAATGACCAAAAGAATTGGATGTCGTTTGCACAACAAATTGGGCTTTTACCAGAAAAGCTAACCCCGGAAACGGTCGCGTCATTCCTGCTACATACGCCTGGTCTGAACAAAACACTGATTGGTGACTATATCGGAGATGGACCCATCGAGAAGTACCCATTTAATGCTGCGGTTCGAGATGCCTATGTCGCCATGTTCGATTTCCGCTCCGCACCATCTTTGGACGAGGCTCTGCGAATGTTTTTGGCAAAGTTCCGTTTGCCAGGCGAGGCGCAAAAGATTGATCGGATGATGGAAGCATTTTCAAAACAGTTCTATCTTCAAGCAGGCTCCTCCGGCCCGCTAGCAGATGCAGATGCTGCCTATGTGTTGGCATTCAGTATCATTATGCTGAACACAGATTTGCACTCGGACCACATCGCAAAGAAGATGACTGTGGAGGAGTTTGTTCGCAATAACCGCGGAATTAACGCTGGCCAAGACCTGCCGACAGAATATCTGACTGATTTGTACTACAACATTTTGGAGAAAGAGATTCAAATGCAGCATGACGTATCCGACTTTATGGAGTCCCCTTCCTCGACAGTTGACAGGTACTCCATGCAATGGGATGGTGTACTAAAGCGATCCGAAAATGTTGTCGGCGCGAGCTTCACCTCTAATACCAGCATTCTGAAGTTACGAGCTGGTCTGTACGAGAAGGATATGTTCAACTTAATTTCTGAGAGTACCATCAAGAGTATTCTTTTGGCCTTTGAGAAGACGTGCGACCTTAACAACATGGAGCGCTCGTTAGAGGGATTGAGCAACTGTGCCAAGATAATGCTCTACTACGATATGACTGATGAGTTCAACAAAATTATGGGAGCACTAGCGTCATATTTCCTTACCTTTGCACACGGCATTTTGAGCGGTGAAAAGGTTTATGTACCACCGAGCACAAGCGGTGTATTGAAACACTCAGCATCCACTCCTTTGCCGTCCCCTTCACAACTGGGATCGTCCGATGTTATTGGAGAACGGATTGTACGCCGGCAGGATGACGGTTCAGAAATTGAAGTTTTAGCTGCTCCCCAACAGCCGGGTGGATCGATCGACGAGGATCTGGTGCAAGGTGCGAAAACACGCCGCGCACTCCTATCGCTGAAATTGCTATTTCAGTTCGTTCAGAACAAGAGCGAGTATTTCCGCAAGGGCTGGGCTAATGTGGTGGAGTGCATGCTCATGTTCAACGAGCTGGACGCTATTCCTACGTCACTGGTCGAGATTGATGATTTTGTGGATTCACGCGGTGTGCCTCTACCTCCAATGCAGGGTGGATCGGGCCACGCACCCTCCCCACCGAAATTATCTCCTGGGCGCGGTCAAGGTGGAGCAGGCCTCTCTGGAAAGACTCGTGAGCGTTCTCGTCGCCAGGCTGAACGCCAAGCTGCCATTCGTACTCGCATGAAGAGCATGACACAAGCTAGTCAAGGTACGGCGTATGGCAGCCACGGCCAGAATACCAACAGCGGGTCTCTTTGGGGATCTTTGTCATACTACCTATGGGCTGAAGAGGAGAAGGTCGACGAAAATTTCTCGCTTGTGAACAAGATGCTTCGTGAAGAGGTTATGAAGCTTGGCGGCGGAATACTGGAGAAAGAAAACTGGCTTCGTTTAACTCGGAAACTGCAGGAAAAGTCTTTGACGAGCTTGTTGGAGACATTAATTTCGTGTCGCGATCCGTTCAAGTGTATTATGCAGCCCTCGGACTCTGGCGTCGACGCGATGATGCAGGAAAATGCAATCCTGGTGCTTGAAATGAGTGTGGATACCATTTTGGTTAACGCGCACCGGATCTTGCAGCTCAACCTGTGGGATTCGTTTCACCTGTATGCTAAGCGGATTCTTTCGACGCCGCTCAATGAGCTTCACATGCAAGGGCTGGTCGAGCGTGTGGTTGTGCATATCCTGCGTGTGAGCATCCGTCTTTTCCATGATGAGAAGGTGCGCCCTAAGCTGATGGCGACACTTGAGCTCCTTCTGACGATGGACAAGGATATGTACAAGGCATTGAGTGATCGGTTAGCTTCGGGTATCACTATGCTGCTTAAGGCTAATCTCGTGTACATGCACGATTTCGACGACTGGAAGGTGCTGTTGGGCATTCTCCAGAAAGTAGTCGAGTATATCAACAGCCGTTCTGCATGCTGGGAAAGTGTCATCGTGCTCGCGGAAGGAGGCCACTTAAACGATGATAACTTCACGCCATGGATGTCTCTATCCTGTGAATTTGTTCGCCACCGGACGTCGTACGCCGTTGACGCATTGAAGTTGCTGCAAGGACTGGCTAACAGCGACAACACGTACAAGATGAACGGTAGCTCGTGGTTGCAAGTTATGCGGGTGATGCTGAGCTATCTGGATGACGACCGAGCTCCAGTTGCGAAGACTGCCTGGGATTGCCTTCGCAATTCGCTGTTGCTTCCTGGAGTGCCCATCGCCAAGGACACGTGGAAACAGTGCTTTGACGAGATCATCTTTGCGTTTGATGACCAAGTTAACGATGGCACAGTGCGGAAGGCGCGTGAAGCCCCTCTGTACAGCGTTACCCTGTTGTCGAAGACGTTCCTTCATAACCTCAACGTGCTCATGGAACTCCCTGATTTCCCGGAGCTATGGCTTAAGGTGCTGCGTCGGCTCGCAAATAAATTGGTCGCGTCAAGTTCGCCCGCCCTGCGAGCGCAGCAGTCTAGTGTCGTGTTTGAAACGACGCTGCAGTCGCTGTACAACCTGCTGCTCGTGCTGAAGGCCGAGGACATCCTTGAGCGTACGAGCACAGAGAACAGCAGCGAGACGTTGTTCGACGAGACTTGCGACGTGATCGACGCGGTGTGTCCTCATCTGAAGGAGCAGCTTGGTCTGCTTCCCGAGGACGTCGCCATTGAGATGCCCACCGAGGGAAGTGAGCAGGGCGGCGAGCAGCCCACCGCCGAGCCGAACGCCGACGAAGTGGCCGATCCTGCACCAACCGAAACCGAAGCAGAGCAGGTTTCGGAGCACCAGGCTACACACGATGAAGAAACTGAGACCGTCGCAACCAGCATTGAGCCCGAGTCTGTTGCCGTCGAGGAGCAGACGGAGGAAGACGCTGCTGCGGACGAGGAGACGTTGGCACGGCTGATCCAAGAGCCCGAAGTTGAAGTTGCCGAGTCTGCGGACGACCAGAGCCGCCCGACGTCCGACTTGCCCCATCCCAAGTCGGACGTGGTCGAGTCCCGCGCCGCCGGTCCTCCGACGTCCTCCACGACACTAGAGACGGTCATCATCGGCGACGGCACGTTCGGGATCAAGGTGGACGAGGTGATCGTGGACGAGATCACCGAGGCCGTCTAAAGTTGCGTAATGTGTAAGAAACTCCATTTTCCGTCCTTCTTAAGTCACGCTAATGTGCGCCACACCAGCTCCGGAAGGATTCCCACCACGCCCCTCATTTCTCGAAAAGCGTCGAAGAGCTTCCCACCCCGCCACTTGCCGGACGCGTGCCGCAGCCCACAGAGCACCATGGCCAGTGAGACCCCCACCGTCGAGAAGAGCGCGTCCGCAGCTATCGCCTCGTGTGCGGCTGAGCCCGCAGCTCCCTCTGTGAAGGCCGCAAAGCGCGTGAAGAAGAATAAGACCAAGGTCAAGGCGGTTGTTGCTGCAGTTGCTGCAACTCAAGAGACGCCGGACGAAGACGCCATGGGCAACTTAAGCCTGGACCACCCGTACTTAAGCGTGCTGTACAAGCGGCTGCGCTCGCACCGCAAGAAGCTCGAGAAGATCAGGAACCTGGAGCAGGCGCGGGCCCAGGACGGCAAGCAACTTAACGCGCAGCAGCTCGAGCTCATGGGCACCAAAGCTTCGCTGGAGAAGCTGGTGGCCGAGCTCGAGATGTTGCGCGAGCAGTTCGTGGGCGTGTTCAGTCAGGAGCTGGAGCAGAAGAAGCAGGAGCAACTTAAGGAGGAGGCACAGAAGCAGCAGCAGCAGGAAATGCAGGAGGAAATTGAGCAGGAAGAGACAGAAAGTGAAGAAAAAGCGGAGAAGGTGGAGCAGGAACAGGTGGACGAGTTCGCGCACGTGTACGGGCTGCTGAAGACGCTGCATCTGGTGAACCTTCACCAGGCTGTGGACAAGGAAGTGCCGATGGTGCTGGACTTCTTTTCTAAGGTGCTGCTGGGCAACACGCGGCCGCCGGCTGAGCTGTCCTATGAGGAGAACTTGATGGAATCGCTGGAGGAAGCCAAGAAGTACCTGACTGGTAGTGACAAAGTGTTTGCGTGCGATACAACGTACGAGGGGCTGCGTGCGTTTGTGGATGAGTTGGCGAAGATCTCGTCAGGAAAGAAGGAGGAAAAGCAGATTAGAGAGGAAGAAGATATTGTGGAAGAGCTTGTTGAGGAGGTTCCGGAGCCTGAGGTGGCCGAGGAGGTATCGGATGTCCCTGTTGTGCCTGCGGAGATCAACACCATGCCTGAGATCAGCTTCTTTACGGAGTCGCAGCTGGAGTCAAAGCAAGGTGATGATGGTGCTGCGGACGCTAACCAATTCGAGGTGACTAAGTCGGAAGAGGAAATTACGGAGGTTGTGGTCAGCGACACTCATGATGAACCTGCAGACGAGATTGGTCAACACATTAAAGTGGAGATTGAGGAGCAGGTGGTAATTGAAGCACCGCCCGCGCCCGAGTCCATTCCTGCTCCTCCACTTTCGTTTGCGGCAGTTGCTGCCGGGGTGTCTAGCGAACGTACACCGTCTTCGTCAGCTTCGTCGGGATCATCTGGTCAAGAGAAGAAAGAGGCTGGTTCAGAAGACAACAGCCCACAGAACAAGAGTTATCGCCGTCGAGGCCAGGGGCGTTGGAGGGAGAAGGGTAGTAATAGTAATAGTGGCAACAAGTCCGGCAACGGATCGCCTACGAATGGAAGCAAGCCGCGCCGCCCTCGCGCGCCACGCACGAATGACGAAAACAGTGGCACTCAAGGCGGCAAGCGCAACGCGTCCAAGGAGGACAGACGCCCGCGTGTTGAGCGAGGCTTGAGAAAGTCGGGAAACTCGTCGCAACAGCAGGCGCCTCCTATGATTGCCCCGCACGCATAAACAGCAACTAGCGTACCCGGTCTGGCAGAAGCGGGGAGACGTCTAGACGGGCGTCTAGAGTGGGCACACCAATGCACATTTGCTGAAGTTTATCCTCCATATGAAGTAGGGTGCGTGGAGGAGCAAATAGTGAAGTAATATTGGAGCACCCGTAGAGGTCAATGGTCAATGGTCAACGTTTTGCCGACATACGGCATGCGCTCATGGCATGAACATAGCTGTTGTAGAAAAAATGGCGCACGTCTCGATCCAAGAAATTGATCTCCGGGACTGCGTTCAAGCTTGGTAGATTGCCTAAATCAACGAAACAGTTCGGTCAAAAACACAGAGTAAAGTATAACATCCAACCTGAAGTATTGTCGAATCTCAGCACCGCCGTGAAATATGTCCCCACCAAACTACTACTACTACTACTGTACGAGCACCGCAAAACACGCAAAATGCTTATGTATTTCCAGTCACTCAATACCACAGCAACACAAACTCAAAAAATGTCTAGAATGCAATGCAACAGACAGATGTGTGCTCGATCCAGCCTAGTATGTCGACCCAAAGGCGCCCGAACGGATGTTCATGAACTTCACAGCCGCGTCGGGACTCGCGGCGAACACACTGTCCGGGTCGCCACCGGGGTTGGGACAGTTGCCGCGCCAAACGCCAGGAACATTCTGCTGGTCCTTGCTCGAGTAGCTGTCTAGCCACGTCATATTCGCGCCGGAGTCCACCCAGATGCTCATCGCGAGGGTCATGCCTCCACCCATCTCCTTGCCGAGCTGGGCCAGCCCGCCCATGACGTACGGGTGGTCGTTGAAATACGCCTTGGACGTGTTGCACATGGATTCAGTGACGGAGTACGTGCCATTCAGTGCGGGCCACGTACTGGCGGGGTTGCCCACGACGCGGTCGTCTTGCTTTTACAGGCGGTGGATCTCCACCAACTCGCCCTCGTCCGTGTTGTCGTGCATCAGAAACTGCGTGACGACCGTGAACGGATGAGTCGAGTCAATCTCATACTGCTTGCCTGGGCCGTAGAACTTCCTGTTGCCCATTCGATAGGGGTTCAGACGGCAGCCGGGCTTATCGCACCAACCGGTGTATTTGGTTGCATCCGTGGTTCCGCAGTCCTCGTCAGCTAGACACCTCTCCTGACCTTTAGTCGAACACGGGTGGGTCGCGATGTGTGTCGCCATGCTGTTCGCCTCCAAATGTCCATTTCCGTGCAGCACGAGCCGTACGTGCCTCACCGTTGATAAATTTCACGCTTTTCTGATACTGTGCATCGCAGTAACCCGTGCCGTAGGCACCAACAGCGGTGTTGACAGGGAAGCGCTGGGTTCCTCCGTCCGCGTCCATTTTGGAAAAGTAGAGTGCACCGTTCGAGCCACAGGGCAACAACGACATGTCCACGTCAAACGTGAACTCTTGGTTAAGCAGCTGGAACTGCTTGTATTTCTTCCCGGATGCATCCACCATGACACGCGTGTGCCGACGCCTCCAGTCGTCTGGAGCTTAAGGTTTAGCACAGAACCGGAGGTTGTGATATTATGCTTCCCCTCGTAGTCGGCACCTTCGAGTCCACAAATTTTGGCGCATTCTTTTGGGGTGGAGCACGTTGTCATGTTCCACTTGCTGTCTGCGTTGCAGGAGTTATTTGTTGTTCCGACCGCGATCATATCGCGCCAGTCAGCGTCAATGACCACCGACGATTCTTCGGTCACGCATTTGACAACGTCCGTCTCTACCTGGTCAACCTGAGCCAGTACGTCCGTGACTTTCTTGCAAACTTGGGTCGGTAGTGAAGGGTGCTTTTCCGGAACGTTAGTTCCAGGCTGTTGCGCCACGGTTCCAATGAAGGCCACAGCAGCAGCAGTCAGTCCGATTGTCGTCGTTGAGAGCTTCATGCTGGGTGGTAAGTAGAAGGTCTTGTGGTGAACCGAGCGATATTGGAAGTGAGCAATAGCTTGTCAAGTGTACTTCCAGTAGTAGCTTCATATCGGGACCTAGAGGAAAAACTAAAGCCGTTGATGCGAACGCGACGTGCAAATAATCGCGTGTTGTGAGCCCGCTTTCCTCCTGGGCGCCTGTATCACCGGTTTTATTAACGCACGGCCACAGATTGGATCGGGAGTGCCGATCCTACTGAGGCTCCGTAGATGGCCTGCAGTCTGAAGCAAACGAATTGGCGAATAAAAGACTAAAAAACAACTGCTCGGGTGGGTCACGATACGGTTACTCTTATGGCTCAGAACGATGGGCTGAAGAACGGTGTACTAGTACATGAGGCTTCGACTCGTGTGGCGGCTTCTCAAGCGATTATCTTGGGCATCGTACAGTAATCACGAAGAGCATTTTCCCTCTAACTAGTACATAAAATAATGCACCGTCATCACCATTTGTCTAAACCTGCAAATGAAGCCTTGAAGTAACTTTCAAAAACTGGGCCGGCTGGGTAGATTGATTCCTACATGCAATGTTTTCTTACTAACTGTTGACACTTGACTTATGATAGGACTATCCAAAGGCTTCCTTACTCACGCAAGTGCAGATGAAAAGACTTATCTTACCGCAAGTTGCACAACGATGGGTCTTTGACGTTGTTGCCTTACGAACTATTCCAGGTACCCCGCTAAAAGTCCTAAAGCATATTACCCAGAATTGCATGCGAGGCGTGAATTTACAATCTTAGCTCGGCGCGACAAGGCTTGTGGAGCAGCTCCACTCGACTGACAAACTGAGCGTTCTACCGCAATTGCGCCGAACTGACTACGTATATTTGATGCGTTTTTAATAAAGAAAACAGTATCTAAATAACTATTTCTCGGCCACAATGCCATGGTGTATAAAGTAAACTAGTAATTTTCCTTAGCAGATATTGGCGTGCGTCAAACCTTCGATGTGTTAGAGTCGTGTGTAGTTTAATCGGCGATTTGAATTGGTAATCACATTATGTTGATCGCACTTCCTCATTTTGTACGTAAACGTAAAAAAAAAAAACTGTGACGACACCTGACTTGCTCATGAACAACACCTGCAAGCTATTCTTTTTCGCGGCATAACCCTACCGAGTCCCAGCTGACAAAATCTCGAGCATCAACTTTGTATGATTCCCACTGCGACACCAAGGTCACTGCTCCAGGCCCGACAGGTAATCTGCCAGCACCATGCAAAAGCTTCAGACAAAAGCCATTCTCCAACTTGCCACTAAAGAATAAAAACAAGCAACCACGAAGCATGCGAACGAGCTACCTCTTAGTTGTAACAGCCGTCCTTATCGCCGCAGGGCAGCACGACAAGGCGTTCACGATTACATCCTCTGACTCCAACAATGTGGTCGAGGGGAAACATATCCGAAATGGAGATCACAAGGTCTTGATTGTCCAGACTGGGGAAAGCTCGCCTTACAAAAGAAGTTTTGATCCCGAACCCTCCACTGACACGGAAGAGCGAACGGGTCCAAACGCTGGAGTGATGGCGAAGTTTACGAAGCAATTGTCGGGCAAGTCAAAGAAAGCTTGAAGAAGAACACAAGTTGATTAACTAGTTATGGATATCTCGCTTGGCTAGGGAAGACTAGGGTAATAAGTTATGGGCGAGGGATCCAGATTCGATTTGTTCGTGGTAGTGTTGGTGCTGCCTAAGTCAAAGAAAGCTTGTGGGAAAACGTCTTAGCACGCGAGAAAAAGCAATCTGGGCCGAAATACTACACTATCGCCACCACCCTGCAGTTTTGAACTGGTGACCTGGTGAAGCCGCTCACATCACCGGACAGTGTGGTCGAAGCCTCTATATTTCTACCATAATGTTGTTAGCACCGAACAATAAATAGTTTTCTTTTAAAAACCAATACGCAGCCTGATGTAAGGCTTGGTTGTTATGTGGCTAAATGAAATTTATTAACATGCAAATGACAGTTTAGGAACCCAGCTTTTCACATGTTTGGGGTGTTCACTGTCCATTAATCATTAAATAAGTTGTGCTCGATACTATTTGAACTTGTGGCGCTAATCCACGTTCACTTCAGTTTTGCGTTTGCAGCGTTGGGTTCGGTAGCGAATTCGACGAGGATTTACGTACGATTGGACAGAGGCGTCCATGCATTAATCTGGAAGTATTTATGTATTTATGTGGCGGCAAAATGCGATGAAAACCGAGAAATGATGCCGTGTACAGAATTTTGGTTTTCTTTCTGCAAAGCAGGGATGCAAAACTTTTTTTTAATCTAGCGCGCATCATCAGTTTGAGTGATTTTACATTTAAAAAGACGATACATTACTGCAATCAAGCCTTTCAGTCTTGAATCGTGCGAAGAAGAAAAAGCTTCTTGTCAGGTGTAGCCATCAGGATATAACGTTCTTGTAGAGAGAGATCCCTCCGCGCCGTTACACTCCATAGTGAAGCTGGGTATGAGCGGGGGCTTCGTGGCTGTGGCCCTCGGGCTCATGCTGCTCAAGGTGTACGCGTGGCTACTGGTGGTCCGCGCGCAGTCCGGCGTGGGGCTCAACGCGCTGTACTTCGTCGCCACCGTCCTCATGTTCTGGAGCTACGCGCGCGCCATGTGCTCCCGGGCGCTCGGCAAGGCGCCGGTCAGTGACGCGACGGAGCGGGTGACGCGCTACTGCGAGCGCTGCGACGCCGACAAAGCGGCGCACGTCCACCACTGCTCGGTCTGCAACAGATGCGTGTACCGCATGGACCACCACTGCCCCTGGACGGGCAACTGCGTGGCCTGGAGCAACAAGAAGTTCTTCCTGCTCTTCCTGCTGTACACGTCCGTGAGCTGTCTCGCCTTCAACGCCATGGCGTCTCCGCTGGTCTGGGACGCGAGGTTCCGCCATCATGAGACGCTGCTCAAGTTCGGGTGGACACTGACGCTGGGCATCGGACTGCTGCTGGCTGGGTACTTTGTCTTCCACCTGTGGCTGCTGCGAGAAGGCAAGACGACGCTCGAGTTCCTGGCAGGCAAGAGAGGAGAACTCGCAGACTGCAGCTTCAGACACAACGCTACCGTGTACTTTGGACGAGATGTCTGGAGCTGGTGGCTGCCGACAGCTCCGATGCTGGACGCTGCTATGGGGGGAAGGAGGGAACAGGACGAAGACGATCAGGAAACCCTGCAACTCGTCGTGGAATAGAAAAGGAAAATATGAACCACCTTGTCAGGGCTGCGGAGATGTTCAGCTGTCTGCTTCTGACCTACTTCTCCTTCTTCTTCTCTTTCCGTTTCTTCTTCTCTTTCTTGCGCTTTTTGCGCTCCTGCTGAAGGTCGTCGAACATCTTCTTGTACGTCGGCAGCTTCGACTCGTAGAGCTGCTCGATCTCAATAGCCATCTGGTGGACAGGCTCACCCACGCGGTTGAACGTCTTTGCGTTGGCAGCCATAAGCTTGATATCCGACGAAAACTGATCGATCTTGGTGTACTCTGCGTGTTCCACCTTCTCCTTCATTCGGGTGAGATCCATCGGGTTCTTGACGTAGTCGAAGTAGTTTGGCACACCCAGTCGTTTGCAGTTTTCCTTCGTGAATTTCTGCAGGAACGGGTTACCAGGCTTGCCGCTGACGACCCAGCCCGCCCACGTGAGTCCGCGCAGCTCGGCTACCAATGGTGCCAGCAGTTTCTGCAGCATGGTGGCATCTTCTCTCTCTCGCTTCTTCTTTTTCTTCTCCTTCTTCTCTTTGCGGTCCTTGTCGTCCTTGGCCTTGCCCTTCTGCTTCTCAGCATGAGCTGCTCGCTCCGCGCCCGTAGGTGGCGGCGCATGGATCAGTCCTGCCGTCTTGCGACTATTGAGCGGGTGCAGCACCGGCCCGCTCTTGCTGCCGGCAGGCAGCTGCAGCGCGCTCTTGACGACGCTCTCAGGCAGCGGCTCGATGGGCCGGTCGAAGGGCACGCCCTCCAGCAGAGCCATCAGGTCGCCCTTGGTCTCCGCGGGCGTGAGCGAGTCGCGCGCCTCGCCCACGCCGCGCAGCAGGTGGTGGTAGGTGCTGGGCAGCGTGGCGTCCGCCATCTTGGCCAGCTGCGGCTCCAGCTTATAGTGCGTCATGAGGTTGCGGTAGTCCACCTCGTCCGGCTCGACTGCGGGACGTTAAGTAAACGGTAAATAAAAGTTTAATAATTCTCGGAAGATAATTTATAGCCACGCACTGTTCTGAGCCCCTCGGACGAGGTAGAATTTCTCCGGATCCAGCGTCGCTGTGGAGGTGAAAAAGGTACCAAAAGAAAGAGCAGAGCGTCAGCTACATGATGAATGCAATTAAAGCAGGAGAAGACGATGGGAAGACGCATCTACAGCGCCGCGAAGAAAACCCCCACCTACCATTAGCCATGTTGGCGGCGTAGCGCCAATTCGGGAATGAAGGTCGATATTTTGGAATTTCCTGCCCGCCAATCAGCGCTTTTTATTTGTCCACTAAGCGCGCGAGATTCGATTAGGGAAGAAATGAGCGACTGTCGCGTTCTCGTCGTGGGCGGCGGCGTCATCGGCCTGACGTCGGCCCTCGCGCTGCTGCAAAGAGGCTTCAGACATGTGCGCGTGCTGGCGGAGGATTTTGACGCCACCACGTCGCATGTGGCTGGAGGACTGTGGATGCCTTTCTCGCTTCCAGAGGATGTTGACCCGACCCGACCTCGGTCCGGAAAAATAAACTTCTTTTTGTGTTTACTTGGTTATTAAATTAAATTTTATAATAAATATGCAGAAAGTGGTGTGAGGAGAGCTACGAGTGGCTGACGAGAATGATGGAGCAGCATGGAGAGGAGGTTGGGATGCATGTGGTGGACGCAGCGGAAGTGTCGAGTGAAGGACCACCTCCAGTGGTGAGATTCCGGTGATACTTTATTTATGGTGAGTTTTAATAGTTTTTTCTTACTTACGGATCTTGAATTTCGCGGTAGGTGCATCCTTACTGGGCTCACTGTGTGGAGAATTTCAGACTTTTGAGTCGAGAGGAGGCAGCGGAGGTATCTCCTGACGCTCAGCATGGATTCGCTTTTAAAACAATCATCTACAACACTGGGTAAGAGCTGTTGAAGGTTTTTGGTAGCTAAATGTCGGCGACAGCTCTCTGATACGGTGCTTCCAGGGTTTTCATGGAGTGGCTCCAGAAGGAAGTCCGCAAGTTGGGCGGCGTATTGGACAAGCGACGCGTGACAAACTTTGATTCCGAGGAATGTGACTTGCTGGTGAACTGCACTGGTAAGAGCATCGTTATTTATGTACTCCTGCTAGGGCGCTAATTGATGAATCGGATCTCTTGCAATCTGTTTATTCTACAGGTTTAGCAGCAAAGGAACTTGCTGGCGATGATACTGTTTATCCGATTCGGGGTCAGATCATCAAGGTCAGTTGCCTGTAGTACGGTGGACGGTTTACAAAACTAAAGTTATAATAACCACTGAATATTTTCTTTTGCCAGGTGTACAACCCGAAGCTGGACAAGTACGTTGCAGTGATCCACCAAGACGGACACCACACTTACATCATTCCACGACCGCATGGTGACGTTGTGCTTGGCGGGACTGTTCAACCGCATAATTGGAGCACGAAGAACGACGATTCCGATGTGCAAGGCGTTTGGGACCGATGCTGCAAACTATGGCCAGAGGTGCGCAACAGTAAGGTGATCGGACCGGTGGCGGGCCTCCGTCCCGGACGTAGTGGTGGTGTACGGCTTGAAATGGAGCCTCAGCGAACGACTCGTGGTGCCGTGGTCATTCACAACTATGGCCATGGTGGATCGGGCCACACACTGCATTGGGGGTGTGCGCAGGAGGTAGTTGAACTGGCCTCGCAGCAATTTCATACTGGTAACCGCAGCAAGTTGTAGCTGGCTAAGCAGCCTAGTCATTGCTCAGCGATGATGGACAACTTAGAAAGCGATGTTAATCAAGGAGACTGAATTGTCGTTGGATACGTCCTCTAACTCTTTAATACAAGGCACATCGCACAAGTGGCCATCTAGCTCAATCCTAAGGATGCGACTGGATTGAAACCTTGCATCTATGAATTTCGTGTAATGCTGATGAAAGAAGAAAAATCAATTGTGTAAGTCTTATGAGTGTTTGTACGCCGTCGACTACTCGTCCTGCATGACAAATTCAAGCTCTTCGTAAGCAGCCCGCTGCAGTTCTTGCGTCACGCGCAACTTGGCGATCAACTCGGCCTCTTCGGCCTCCATTCGGTGAATCTTCCTTTCCGATAGCAGTCGTTTTTCGTGTTCACGAGCCAGGTTTTCTCGAGCCTTCTTGAGCAACTCTTTTTCGTAGTTCTTTTGCGCAACCTGCCGCTGCCGCACTGCATGCTTCTCCTTATCACGGATCTCCTGCGAGCGCTCAGCAAGCCATGACCGATCCATTTCGCGCTGTCGACGTATTTGGTCAAGGTTGGTTTTCCTCTCAGCTCGTGTATCCTGCACGATCTGAACCCGCTGTGATGTGTACTCTGCAATGAGTTGGTTTCGACGCTCACGTGACGAAGCTTGCATCATGGTGTTGTACTCGCAAGCAGCTCTGATCTCGCGCTGCATCTGCTCCATTGCCTCTTGTTTCGCACGTTGTCGATTGTCATTGCGCTTCTTGATGGCCTCAATTTCACGGGCTCGGCGTTTGGCCTCTTCGATGCGCTTCTGTGCCCGCGCGTCTTCTGCACGAAGGTGAGCTAGGCGATTTGCCAGCAGCTGTGCATCGACTTCCGCTTGCTTCCGCTGATTCTTAGCATCTAGCATTGCACTTTGTAATTCCGTGTAAGCTTCATCTTGCTGCTGGGAACGAGGAGAAATCGGGATCGACGATTGCGCAGGTACTGCTTGAGGTTCATCGTCAATATCGTCTGCATTTTCTTCAAACCATTCAAGGAATGTCAGCTTTGCAATTTCCCCAATAGCGTTCGGGTCCATATCGTCGAGGGCACGATCTAAAACCTTCGGAGACGTGTTGAAACCCATGTCAAGTAGTAGGCTTCCGAGGTGTTCTGTTCCGAAAATGCTTCAAGGCGATACTGTTAGTTTTAGCTAAAGCGATAAAGCGCAGACACCCACGTACCCGTTTCCGGTGTCGTATTTTGCGAAGAGAGCATCGAAGTGGGGTGTCTCGCTTTCATTCGCCAGCTCAGTGGGTCGGGTGCTGTTTTGATCATCATCTGCCATTCTTCAAAGACTTCTGCCTTAACCCCGCTTGATGACTACCTTGATAAGATGAAAGTGTGGACTGACAGAGTGCCCTGATTATCGCGTGGCAGCTAACTTCGTGTCAGCAGAAAATAGTTGTCAAACCTATATAAAGTGGGTAGCACTTGAACGAGTCGTGCTATTCATTGTAAATGCTGCGCCAGTTCGTTAAGTCTAAAGGTGGAGCACACACTTCTAGTCTTCACGCCAGATGGCATCCGACATTTTGGCAACGTCAACTATCTCGGCGGCGTCGTGAACGCGCAGAATGTCAGTTCCTTGCTCGATAGCAGCGCAGCATGTAGCTGCGGTACCCCAAGCGCGGTCTTTCGGATCTGGACGCCCACAGATCTCGCCGATAAAGCCCTTGCGCGATGAACCCACCTGATTTTGAACAATACGACGTGAGACCGACAGAAGCGAAATGCTTGACATTCACAATACATTCACTTACCAGAAGAGGCAAGCCGCGACACAGTTGCTTAACAGTCGAGAGCTTTCGTAGTAGCTTAAGATTCAGAACGCGCGCCTTTGCAAAGCCGATTCCTGGGTCCAAAATAATGTTCCAGCGAAAAACGCCTCCGGCCTCAGCTGCGGCCACTCGTTCATTGAGCACTTCGCCGACTTCTGCAACCACGTCCGTGTATTCCTTCATTCAGCAATCGCAGAAGTCACGTTAGCTCCAAATCCAGCGACCAAGTTTACGGTTGCAGGTCAAACCTTGAGGCCAGTCATAGTTTTTGGCGTTCCTCTCATGTGCATCAGCACAATCTACAGTATTCATAGAACACTATGGTTAAGACGCTGCCGCAACTACACGGTATATATCAGCAACAAAACAAAAAGATGCATACGTACCGGAACTCTCAGCTTGGCAACTGTTCCAAGCATTTGGGGATCCTTCAGACCCGCTGAAATGTCGTTCACAATGTTTGCGCCAGCCTCGATCGCTTGACGTGCAACTTCTGCCTTGGTTGTGTCAATTGAGATCGCAATCTTGCTATGTTCACGAATTCCTTGAATCACTGGCAGTACCCGTCGCAGTTCCTCTTCTTCTGTCACAGATTCTGCTCCAGGTCGACTGGACTCACCACCGATGTCGATAATGTCTACACCAGCATTTTCCATCTCTAATGCCTTCTGCACTGCCGCAGCAACCGTCTCAAGCTCCGCACCGTCGCTAAAGCTGTCAGGTGTCACGTTCACAATGCCCATGACGTAAGTCTTGCTCCCCAGCGACCACGGAGCACTTTTGTCGACTGGCAGCATGGGCACTGGAGCAACATAACGTTGTTCACCCTTCTTCAGCGTGTCATACAGCGTCTGCATTGGTTGCTTCAACACAGGATGCAGAAGGTCTACAACATCAACATCCATAAGTCGTGTAACATCAAAAAAATAAAAACAATAAAACAAATACCCTACTTGGAGCCAAGTCACACAGCGGCGCGAGCACAAAGTCTCTCTCAGCAATGCGCTCATGAGGCACAATGAGCGGTCCTTCCTTGGTCTCCGTCTTGAGCTCCAGATCGTCGTAGAGCAGGATGTCCACGTCGATGAGTCTGGGTCCCCATCTGTTAAGTCCGCACCACACAGCAACCTCGCGTCAACTACCGTTCTACCTCGCCCTACCTCTCTCCTAAGTCCGCACCGAAGTGACGGCGTGCGGCCGATCTCCCGCTCGATGGTCTTGAAGGCCCCGAGCAGCTCCGAGGGCGGCAGCTGCGTGCGCAGTCTGGCCACGATGTTGAGGAAGGCCGGCTGGTCCTCCACGTACTGCGGCGCCGTGGTGTAGAGTCGGGAGGTCGCTTCTACCGGCCCTACCAGGGCCGTCAGCATGGCCAGCGCATTCTCCAGGTTCGCCACCTTGTCTCCTGCAGAAAAGGTAGAACGGTGAGACCCGCAGGTAGAACGCAAAGGTAGAACGCAACACACGCACCCAAGTTCGTCCCCAGCGCCGCGTACACGCGCGCAGAGGGAGCCATGCTGCGCCAGCCAGAAGCGAGTACCGTAGGTACTCTGCTTTAATTGCTAATGACGCAGAACCTGTGACAATACGTATTTTCGCTGCATGCGATGTATTAGTTCTTCGGGTGCGTAATCAAGCAGCGTGGTAATCTTGCACTCTCCCCGAAGTTACAGTCACAGCTGTGATATGACTTCAACAGCAACCAGACCCTTACACATGACAGTGCAACGACGTCTAGCGCCACCTCGAATTCTGTCAAGCATTTCTCTCAATCACAAAGTGAACCAAATCGACTCCAAATTACCGGAACGGGTGTTGTCTGCTCATTTTACCCCAACCTGATAAATGCCTAAGGCTGTGCTACTTGGTTGTTGGTAGCCAAGACGGTACCCTAGGAGTGTCCTCATAGATGATAGTAGCACTTGGAAACCTTAACGAGAGAGATCACGGATGGTGAGGCTCTTGACGCCACTAACACCCAATTGTTTCTGGCAAAAAGACACAATGGACAGTGGCTCTCTATCGACTCGGATGAAGAGAACTCACTAAGAACTATAGACGAACGGATAGCTGCTTCCATGTGTGTGACGCCCCTGGATCGAAGTAGGAGAGTTCGTGAATATCTCCAGTCACTGGACTTCAGAGGTCGGACCGTTTATGTTCTTGCAAAAGTGTTCGAGAGAGTGTGTGATGGACGAATAGCAGATGAGGTGGCGCTCCAATGTTTAATTGTTGGAGAATGGGATGACGATGTATTTTCCCTAAAAGTGAATTTGTCAGACAGCATTAAGGATCTGCAATTGAAGCTGAAACGGCTGAAATTCAAGGACCAGTCGGATATATTCGTGCAAGGGCTCTGTATGTCCACGTACCGAATAAAACACTGGAAGTGGAAACGTATGGAGTGGAAAGACTACGAGTGGGGGATTCGTGCTTCATTCGCAATTTTATTCGGCAAAAGTTGCACGTGGAGAGCACAGTTGCCGGCATATTTAGTTCCACCGAGGCAAATAGGGTTCAAGTGTTAGCGGTGCCGCCTAAATCTTTTACCTTGTTGCATAAAGAAAAATGGTACGAGTTGGAATCGTACCCTGTAATTGCTGAAAGATTGAAGAATACGGAAGAAGTGACCAAGCTTGTGCAAATGGTAAAACAATTTAGTGTTCGTCGTGAAACCGATTCCAGTACAATGCCATTTATTCTCCTACAAGGTTCATGCGCAAATGGCGTTCAACCTGATGGCTCACGATGATTTAAATGTTATTTACGCTACCATGGCCTCTAGCTGGGTATCCCCGGGCGATCGATATTGATGACCAATAAGCATCAAAGCTAGCCGGTAGGACTCTGGGCTGTAGTCCAAATCGACGCGTATAGCGCGAAAACCTTTACCATCAACAAAACCAAGTGCCAATAGAGGCTCAACTTCTGGCTTGGCAGATAGGTGTTCGCCCGCCACCTTTGACCCCCGCGCAAAGAGGGAGTGGTCACGTCTTTTCCTTTTACCAGCTCGCTATGATGACCTCGACTCCACAACTCAAATGCTTCAGATTTGGCAAGGACACCATAGCGCCTTGCAATACGAAACGGATCTCCTGTATTCCATAATAGCTAGCTGCCATAAAAAGTTGCAACTGGCCAACACTGCGAAGTTTGTTTTCATTGTCCTTAGCACCGATATGTTTATGAAGGTTGAATCATTTAGCGAGACCGTCCATGTATGCTGTCAAACTTGTGTTGACATCCAATGAGTTCGTCTGTGCGTATTCTATTGTCACTTTCCCAAACAGCGGTCTACTCCGCTCGATAATTGATCGAAAGTCAGGGCGCACACTGTTCAAAACCATGTCACGAAAGCGGGGAAATGTCGGAATACGATGCATGACAGTTCATCCTGCATTTGGGAGCTCTGCATAATCGTAAGCAAGTCGCGTGCTGGTTCATGAGTCGCACTCACTATAACAACTAAACCGAGCGAGCGCAAAGTGTTAACCACGACACCAACATCTTTCTCATTCTGTTTGCAGCATTCGGATTCGCACAGAAGGTTATTTAGGAAAAATACGCAGCGCTTTCCTGTTCGTGTTTGTCTGGCTTCCAGTGCTTCGAAGACTTCACAGCGAGCTCGGGCCCCCGTAAACCGTGGTTCTTCTTGTAGCAGGGCCCAAATGAAGGCGTATGTGTACAATAGTGGTTGTCCGGTAATATCAGCTACACGCACCTTGTCAAGGTCCGGAAGATCATTCTTCACACAACCCGAGAACGCTGTGAAGCAATCCCTAAATGAGGGGGAACGCACAACAACAAGTTACCAACGCACAGCAGCAAGCTACCAAGTCTGCTGCGCTAGCGAGTGTAAGATTCATTAACTAGTCTACGATACTTATTTAATATGACTGTGGTTTGTAGGCAAAGCATGGCTTCACCGACTCCGACTGTCCGGAATGGTGGTATACCGCCCACGCCATCGGCAAATCATCTTCGTAACGATGACCCCGCTTGGCTTGCAGAACGAATGGTCCGGCTAAAACGAGCTGCAGATACTTATTGTTCAGGATCACTAGCAGGGTCACCGCTTACTCCATCGCTGGAACATTTACTCTATCGTCGTCCTTTACGAGCAGCAACCCCTACGTCATATCATCGCATAGTATATCGTCGCTCTTGGAGTTTTACGCGTTAGATATGACCGTGCATGGTACATCACACATCACCTCCCACGAGCAGAATTACGAGCGTCTCCCGATTTCTGGAGAAATGGAGGCGATGGCAAAGATCGCTATGCGATCAATGTTGTTATTCCTGTAATTAAAGAAATTTTGAGGAGAACTTGCTTAATTTTGGCGTCAGATAGTCTTGAACCGAGTGAGGCTAGTGCTGCACTTTTCCAATGCTTTGTTGAATTATGTGCCTTCTGACGATGAACAAGCACAAAAGCAATTGACCACTGTGGCAGAATGCTACATGAAGGCGAAGAAGGGGTCAATTGAGAAAAAGACGCTGAGAGGTACTATAACGCTAGAAGTCGACGTGACATCCAAAACCTCCAGTTTGAATTTCCCTTTACGATGTCGTCGAATGCATTCTCTACTGGCCGAAAAGACTTGGAATTGTTGCGCTCTGGATTGAGTCTCGAAAAGACAAAACGGACCGTAAGGCGCTATCAGCGCTCAACCGGTTGCGTTCATATTGGTTCCTGACAATGTTAATTTTCTGTCGTGGGGAACCCAGAAAATCAAAGCTGATGGTAAAACGATAACGTTTCCGGCGATCACACGTCGTCGTTCTCGTACCAGAATGTATGAAGCGTATTTGGTGAATTCACGCGATACGTTCTTGTTGAGCAGAACGTTTTTTCGAATCGCTGAAATTTTGACAGCCAATGGAGCGGTCTTACAAAAGGCAGTGGATTATGTAGCTGACCTCCTCGTCAATGACCCATTTGACACGCTCACGACAATTGTTTCAAAGCTGAATTTGTCGTCAACAAAGATTGGGAAAGACATGGAAATTGTGCGTTCGTATCTGAAATATGGCTTCGATTCAAGGGTACGCTCGACAACCTCATCCCCCTGTATTTTGCACAATTTGGAGTACGGTCTGTTAAAAACGAGCAGTTCACCGTCGCCAACTACTGTGTGTGTTGATTGCAAGGCAGTATTTCACTTCTTTGGTCGGTTCAAGGAGCTTGTGAAGATGAAAAATGCGCATCCGACCACACTAAATGCAAATGATGACTTCAGCGATAATGCTAAACTGTTTTTGGGTCACCGTCTCCGGACCATAAATCAGCAGCTCTCCATCCAGAATGTAGTGGATAGCATGCGTGATGAATGTCTGCGAACTAAAACCTCTTCCGAAGCCATCATTACTCTTGACTACAAAATGAAGCTTGAACCGCTTTATTTTCGTAAAAAAAACTGTTGACCACTATGGAAAGCGAGGTATAAGCTGGCATGGATCATTGGTTCGTTATTTTGAATATGACGATGGATCATCGAGTGGTGAAACTGGGCATCCAACCGTAGTCGATACGAAACTATATTATGATCATTTTTCGGTGTCGGACATGAAGCAAGACCGAGAAGCAGTGGTATCGCTCATTGAAGCTGTGTTGATTCGGTTAAAGCGTGAATTACCGCACATCACGCGTATCACGTTCCTCTTCACAGCCGGCACAATGCCAAACTCCTTACGCTTAGCACGCACATAGTCGTTCGAGCAGCTGAACATGCGAGCAAGCTGACGGTCCGAGAAGCCGAGCTTCTTCGCCTCAACGATCTCAGCAGCGGTCACCTCGTTCAGCTTCTTGCCAGTCAGGTTCACATCGCAATCGCAAATGGTTTGCAGACGGCTAAGAAACCAGGTGTCAATCTTGGTGATCTAGTGCACCTGCTCAATGGAGAGATGGCCAGTCTTCAGCGCCTGGGCGATCTGGGAGATACGACGGTCAGTCGGCTTGCCCAGAGACTTCACAAGCGCGGCGTGCGGCATCTCGTCGTAGCGCGGGTCGAAGCCCTTGTTGGTAGGCTCCACCATACGCAGCGCCTTCTGGATCGCCTCCTCGAAGGTACGAGCAATAGACATCACCTCACTTCATCGACGGTTGTCGAACTTGGCCAGATCCCAGCGCGGCATCTTGGCAACACAGTAGTCAACGGCTCGAAGCAGGCCGTGGTGCTCTTGGTCACCGAGTTCTTCAAGTGATGCCCAGAGCAAGCTTGGCAGTCACGAAAGGAAGCGGGTAGCCCGTCGCCTTCGACGCTAGAGCACTCGAACGCGACAAACGCGCGTTCACCTCAATAATACAGTACTCCTCCGATTCGGGGTTGGGATGTTGCACTCGCCGACAATGCCAAGGTGGCGCACCATCTTCACAGCCGTCTCACACAGCATGTTACTCGCGGTTCGACAGCGTCTGCGAAGGAGCAATAACAATCGACTTACCAGTGTGAATATCCAGAGGGTCGAAGTTCTCCATGTTGCACACCGTCAGACAGTTGGTGGCAGCGTCACGCACCACCTCGTACTCGACTTCCTTCCAGCCCTTCATGGAATGCTCCACCAGGATCTGAGAGCTGCCCGAGAAGGCCTGCTTGGCCATCTTGCGCAGCTGAGCCTCATCCCCGCAAATGCCCGAGCCGAGACCGCCAAGCGCGAACGCAGAACGGATCATCGAAGGAAAGCCTATGTTGTACGCGGCCTTGACAGCGTCCTCCACCGACTCCACAGCCTCACTCTGCGTAATGGACTCGTTAATCTCCGGAAGCTTGTCGTTGAAAAGCTCACGGTCCTCGGTGTAGTTGATGACGTCGATCAGCGTGCCCAGCACCTTCACGCCGTACTTCTCAAACACGCCACGCTTGTCGAGCTCCACACCGCAGTTCAATGCGGTCTGGCCACCCATCGAGACAAGGATACCATCGGGGCGCTCACGCTTGATCACCTGCTCCACGAACTCGGGGTTCACATGCAGGTAGTACACGTTGCTGGCCTGAGACTCGCTCGAGCGGTCTATGTTCGTCTGCACGGAGGCGATGTTGGCTGATCAGGATCGTCTCGATGTCCTCCTCCTCCAGGGCCTTGATGGCCTGAAAGCCCAAGTAGTCGAACTCACCAGCCTGACCAATGGACAGACCACCGGAGCCGAGCACCAGCACCTTCTTCACCTTCGGGCGCTCAATGTGCGGGCGCTGCACCAGGCTCTTGATCGGCCCCTTCTCCTTGATGTGCACGGCGTCAAGGAACGTGTCGAACAGGAACTCCATGTCCGTGGGTCCACCAGCGTGCTTCAGGTGGGACGGCAAGACGCTGCCCAACGAGTGGGAGGAGCTCTTCGTGAACCTGAACGACGCCACCAACGAGGGTATCATTCACAAGTCGAAGCCGTACTTCACGACGTCCACCGCGTAACCGTGGTTCTGAGCAGTGATGTAGTCTTGAGGTTGTGCACGGGCTGGTTCTGGTCACGGTTGCCGAAGGGCAGCTTGAACGTGTTGGCGCCAGCGGCCAGACTCAGCAGCTGGTTGCCCAGACAGATGGACTTGACGTTGTCGCCCTGCAGGGCGAGCGCCTTCTTAAGCTGCTCCGTGGTCTCCTTCATGATTGCCGGGTCGCCGGGACCGTTGGAGATGAAGAGACCGCGTACCAGCCGATCTCGGATGAGATGTCGTGGTTCCACGGCACGCGCTTGACGAGCTCGCGGATGATGTTGTACTTGATACCAGAGTCCACGGCCAGGATCTTGAGCGGTTGCCCTTGCCGTAGGTGATGACCTCCTTGGTGGACACGAGCGCGGCGAGGTTGGCCTCGTTGACATCCACGCGCTCGGGCGCGTCACTGCCCTCGACGATGATGCAGCCGGCCATGGCGCCGTGCGCGCGGATCTTCTTGGTGATGGCGCGGGTGTCGATGCCGGGGATGCCCTCGCTCTCGAGCCACTCGGAGAGCGACTGCGCGGCGTTCCAGTGGCTGTGGTGGCTGGAGTCGTCCTGGACGATCATGCCGGCGGTTTGAATCCGGTCGGACTCGATGTTCTTGTTGAGGCCGAACTCGTCCAGTGGTGAAGACCACCTCGCCGGCCATGGACTTCTTGGCGCCGAAGCTCACGCCGTGGAAGCGCGAGCCGTCCTCAAACCCAAGCACCGCTGAGGTGTAAGCCATAGCATGGTAGCCGATGCAACAATAGGACGACAACTGGAGGGTCAAGTTGCTGTTTTCCGGAAAGACGTTGTTTTCACGAAGCCCTACTGGATTAGTGCAGGCGAGCACAGACTCATGCGCATACACAAGGCTAGTTCAAGCAAAATACTAAACGTGCATGCAATCAGATTTTCTTAATGGTGCACAACATCGCCAGAAACATTGGAGACAGACATTTCAACTTTGAGCTGCACAGGTTGGACTCCTGGCCGTGAAATTGCAGCTCACGCTAGCCATCGCGCTGGTGCCAGCTACGACCCTGCTCACTTTAATTCTAATGGAATAAACGAAAGATTGTAACGGGCACTGAGCAAATTGTACTTGTATTGATGAAGTTGGTCTGCGGATTGTTACGAAAAGCGGTCCGCTTGACCCGGTCAGTCTATGTTAAATTCAGTTCACATCCCGTTTGTATGCCCCTCACTCGCATGGGACACCCAGAATCTCGACCTTTGGCGCAGTTAGAAACGTAGACTCGCTTATGGTTAGGTACTCGATACTTGGGCCTAACTGAGCGGCAACGAACGGTACTACCCCGCTCAAGTGAAGGGGCACAAAACATTCGCTATCACAGTTAGATAGAAATATACTTGGCTGACAGCAACGGTCACACAAAGTATACAAACGACCCTTCAGATAAGTACTCCGGATATTTTATTTGGCAAATCACAGCGCTCAAAAATGGAAGACTAAATATGGTATGTAGCCAGTAAGGCGGCTCACTTCTTTTTATTATGCAGCAACCACAACCCGAACCCCATTTCTACTGTGGCCCTAGGAAGCTGCACCACCAAGGAGGAGCGCGGCGACCGCGAGTGGCTCGAGCGATGAAGTGACATGCAGAGCGGCGGGACGAAGTGACGCTAGGACAAGGTAAACCCGGGCAGCCGCGCCTAGCGCTACGACTACCACGACAACAGCAGCAGCAAGTAGAAGCCGGTGATCGTCAGTGGAGGGAGGTAGCTCCACCGCCGCCACTAGAACTGACCGATGATCGCTAGGAGCGATGCAGCGATGCTGCGACTGCCAGAGCGGCCGACCGATCACCATGGCAGTAACAACATAAAACGCGAGGCGCAGGCGCTCGCATATGAGCTCTACAGAAGTACACATGAGTGAGTACGCACTTCTTTTGAGATTGGAACCAAGACTAATAAACACATGTAAAACCTTTGATTGCGCGCCAGCTTTCAATAAAACGAAGATACACTTACTAACTCAGTATTCAGGCGAAGGTACCTGGCGCAGAGCGGTGCCGCAGCAACTGCATGTGGCCTGGGTTACGCTGCCATTGAGTGCGAGCCACGGAAAAAGCGGAAACGATGATAGCGGCTCATGTGACGACGAGCGGCAGGTGAGTCGTTGCCGCGGAACGTGCACTTTCAACCTAGGCAGAACGGGTCTGCAAAACGGACCGTATCATCGACAGCTGGAACAATCATCGGCTCGTGCCCGTCGGTTCGTTCGGACATTGGCGAGTCCAGGAATGCGTGGAGGATCACGTTGTTGGTCTCGTAGCCGACGAGGGCGAAGACCAAGTCTCCTCGATAGACGAATACGTCGCCTTTGTGAAGCGTCACCAGCTTGCGCTCGGAGCGAAGGGCTACGTTGCAGTTCCAACCGTAGACGTACAGGCAGGTGTCATCGTCAAGGGCAACAATGATGCCCCCTGGAATGGCCCCCACGTCCATGAAATCTCCTCCAGGTTGCACCGACGGAACCTCGCGCCGAGGCGGCAGGTCGCCCGAGTTCGCGGTGGTTTTGATCCAACGCCACTCACTTGGCTCAGAATCGACGATGAAGGTCTTGTAGAATTTCGTCAGGATGCGGGACATGTTTCATGACTCCTCATCGGGCACTAGCGCGTGGATTGGGCTGGCGTCTTCGAGCACACCGTCCAGCATGTCGGTGAACCAGGCAGTTGGTTGTCGGGCCATCAAACGCCAGATGTTGGTTTGTTCATCGCCAAACCCACCGTAAAAGGTGATGGATTCTTGGGCAGCAAATTTGAGACGGATGTCCATTGGGGAGCCGGCAGGTAGTGGTTGGTGGGAGTCGTTGTGTGGGGCAGGCTGCAAATTGAGGAATAAGCATCTGCAGACATATACATATTGACACGCTAGGGGCCGTTGGGTAGTTGTGGTGATCAAGCTATCGGTTTGCTTTGATTTTGCATGCGTCTAGTGTCCTAGAAGCCTAGTGCTATGGTGAATGGTGACTACCATCGTTTAAAGTGCTTTTGGAATCCGTGGAAATCGAACTCGGGTGCGAAGCTGTACCTATTGGCCTTGTGGCTCATGATGAGGTCCTTGTGCAACATGGTGAAGCGTCACTCGAAGTACCTAAAGTCGCTCGGATAAAATCAAGCACCTTTGGATTGTATCTTTTGAGTTTTCCGAATGATTGACCTACCTATTGGTCCACTTCGTTTAGTTGAGCGCCACAGTGAACCCTACACGATGTAGCCAATGTGGCCGATCAAGAAGTTAGCAGCACATTTGAGTCGGTAACGAAGCCAGCTTCCCCCTATTCGACAGCTTCTGAATTCGAACCACCCCATTTGCACCGTATGCGGTCGCAAATACGAAACTTGATATTGTTCAATGCAAGTTGGCGCAGCAGAATTGCCGATTTAGTGTGTGGTGCTTGTTCCGTGTGTGGATTAATACTGAGTGGGGTTAACTTCGACGTCTTCCCGCATAGTCTTGTCTAGTACAGATGGTATGGTGCGTATCTTTCAAGTAGCGCCACTACAGTATCGTGCCCATCGTTTTCTTCGAAGCACCTTGTCGCACTTCCTTTAAGCCAGGCATTATGCATATGCGGCTCATCGCTTTGAGTTCTACCATCAATGTTATTCTCCGATTGAAACGATGGTTGTCAAGCCGACCCGCGACGCGGTAAAAGTTGCAGGCCAACCAAGTAGACGAACCTCGAAGCGGGACGTCATCACCATCGTTGGTGGAACAACATCGAGCAATCAAGCCTCAAGTAGCACGGTCGAAGGAACGGGTTTGACTCCTTTTCAGCGCATGCAGGAGCTATTGGCGCAGTGGTCCCGCCAGTCTAATCCAGCCCAACCGACTATAGAGACTGTGGAAGGTACGCGCACGCGTAAAAATTGCAACATTGTTCTAACGCTCATGGATAAATTGCTTATAATCTGAAGCTTTACAGGCGTTTCGACAAGGTCCCGACAAAGCCAACAACATTCGCATTCGCATGAAGCTTCTCTATACATCGGACCACACCTTCGGCCAGTGGAAGCTTGTTGGCATGCACTTTGTCGACGCCCATGCGCCTGAATCACTTGAAGAGATGCTGAGCGTAAGTTACCGCTCATATATTTTAAGTGTACCCGAGTTGTTACTGACCAAACATGAATTTGCAGCTTTTTCGCGGTACCTATGAAGCGAATCGCCACGAAGTTGCTCCGTGCTCCTGACAGTGACGGTGTGGAACATGGACAGCACGTCGGAGCTCCTCCCACCACTTGGGTTTATCGTGCACATTATCGACTACAGCAATTTGCAGCTCTACAATGACGTGCAGTGCCAGCTCACGAGTCGTGTCAGCCACCTAACATGGGAAAATGTCAGTCTTTAAATGGTGAAGGCAGCGGCAAGAAGCGCAGAAGTAGGTGTAGTATCAAACCAATGTAGTATTGCAACTTTAAGCAATTCATTCTTTTAGGTACACTTCGTGTAGATGCCCTTGCGACCTTCCAGCTACCCTCTCACTTTCGATTTTGACTGGTGGTGAACAGGTGAGATAGCGCTGATAATCAGCCCCTGCAATTTGCCTTGATTGCATTTTGCCTTGCTGACTTGGTTTTTCTGCAGTGCGACGATGACAAAACGGCCGGGTTCTACAAACTACAGTAACAGGGAGATGCAGCTACGACTGGAGCTGGTATGGCAGCTCCTGCCATCGAAAGTGTCCGACTGGGAAGCTGTGGGGGCCGCTTATAATGCAGCCAGGAATCGCAGTGGAAATCGAGGGATTGCAGCAGCTTTAAGAGAAAGTTCCACTCGATGTGCTTGATCTCAAAGCAAGCTGACACTGCCGATGCGATCGATACAAGGCGGGTGCAGTCAAATATATCCCAGGCTACGGTCACCAAGAGGGACAACGCAAACAAACTATGGCATTCAGAGGCTGCTTGTGCTGATGGCCACGCTTCCATGAAAGCAATCAGTCAATTGTCGGGTGAGATGCACTCGTCATTACTCCGAACTCTACCTACTGCAGCACCCGACACAAATGTTCGTAATCAACTCTGTGTGTGGAAGGATCCGCGTGTTGGTCTAGAGTTGGACAGTGATAACGACAGCTTTGTCGCTACAGCACAGCTAGCCGAGCTAACTTGACAGCGCAAGTCCGATCGACGCGTAGCTCGACGGCGTCACAAAGAATAACTTCAAAGTATATTGCGATGAAGGTCACTTTAGAAAAGCTTGCGATAGCGGGTCCCTATCCACAATGCCCGAATAGGCAGCATTAAAAAATGTCTCTGTTATTGTCGTTTTACGTCTTTGCTTGCGATATCGAAGTGTTCCGTCATACAGCTTGCTAGGTGCTGCGCCTCGTTGACCTCGTCACGGTGCCAGGCTCTATATCTACTAATGAAGAAAATGCAAAATGCATTTAACCTTTAGAAAGCTAGGCAACGTTCTTCACATCTCTAACGGACAATTAAAAATGAGGTAGCTATCAAACAGTGTCAGCCTGATACCTTCAGGTTCAGGCAGTCCGGCGTTTCCAATGTAATGTATTACCGCACCAGTACTCCCCAAAAAAGCTGATAGTGGCTGAAAGACTCCCGCGTGCTCGCAGCGCGCTACTGTTTTATATCCTCGCTCACGATACCTTTCTTAGCCCCTCCGAATGTGAAGTGGCCAGATTTTCTTTTCCAGACGTCACTTAACTTGGGGATGCTTTGTCGGCTACGTTTCAGAGTCAAAGGGGACAT
Source organism: Phytophthora taxon juncus (assembly GCA_033558005.1). NCBI lineage: Eukaryota > Oomycota > Peronosporomycetes > Peronosporales > Peronosporaceae > Phytophthora > Phytophthora taxon juncus. The sequence goes on along the minus strand of JAUCEE010000005.1, from coordinate 3,717,597 downwards.
CAGCTTCTGCGATGGAATAATCTCAGTTGATAGTGTCTCGACACAAAACCCGATTCGTACAGCAATCATGAAGAGAATTCTGTCGCGGATTCCAGAGGAGAGTCTCGTTCATCTGGTTGTCGTGCACTCATTGCGAAGTCGGTATTTTTAACAGGCGAGGGCGGGACGAAGACGGGAAGCTCGAGTACGATGACTTCCGAAAAGAGTTGCCCCGGTTACTCCGCCAGGCACATTCTATCGTGTTGGCATTTGGTCGCCAACCGAGGTGGATGGCGCTTGTGAAGAGAATGTGTGGCGCAACGATTTCAGGGAAATTTGTAGCATGAGCAACCAAACTTGCAATTGGTCAGAGACTGGCACCAGTGCAGTAAACAAGCTGATCATTTTTGTAGAAATCGACGGACTCTTTACAACCAAGAAACGAAGAATACAGTTGGATGATCCCAGTCCAAGCAAGGCGATAAAAATGAACTAATAGGGGCCAGAGCTAGATCGTAGACTAAGCCTTTAATATTTTTCCGAAACTCGCTTTACTAGGGCTACGCGTAGGTTGGGATAGGAAAGACCGAATGTACGTTCCTTGTGTGTCGCCTATTTGAGCGCCTCCTCGCGTAGTAATGGTGTTGACGAACTTTTCAAAGAGGCTTTCGTCATGAAATCCACGTGCGTACTGCGTGTCAGTGTTCTTGTTGCCAAGCAACTACTGCTGTGAAGCTTTGCACGGATGGTAGTGGTGCACCAACATCTGAATCTCCTTGAACACAGCGAGTGCTTGGACATCTCGTGCACGTTGGGGTCGATGAGCATGCCGTACTTTGGTCAGCGACAAAAGAGGCTGACCTATTTCTCTATCTTGACCTTCTTGCTCTTCCTGCTCTTCTCTCTCTCTCTTTGTCATGGTGATACACCTTTTGAGAAGAAGACCGATCAAGAGGCCCAGCCAGGTCAGCATCTTCTCCATCGCCCTAGAGTAAGAGCTGGTTCAGTTGTACTTCGACGATCCAATAACTTCGGTCGGGTCAGCCAGCGCTTTGCCTCGTCAACCACCACGAGGTTCATGACCGTTTGCTCACACAGCAGCTCTTGCAGCATACGATGCGAATCTGTCGCCAACTTTATCAAGATTGAGTAGCTTCAATACATCGTTTGCCGTCTTTCCTTCTTTGGTTCATACTTGATCTGAACATTCTCCAAGCCTCGCGCAATGTGGGCCTTCTTTGACTCACTCTTTGCTGCCACAATCAGCATTGGCAAAACTTCGTCGGTGTTTCGCTCCTTCAGCACCGCGAACAAAGTTTTATTACGACATCCAAGTGCTCAACATCGAACTACCCAGAGATCGTCCACTTGGTCAAGCTTGAACACGTCATCTGCTGTCTTCCCTTCGTTGATCCAGTATTTTAACTGTGCCTCCTCAGACCTTTTAGCAAAATCTCTTGTCGTTGATGCTTGCTTCGCAGCTACAATCAAGTTTTTCACTGCGTCGTCGCTAAATCGACGTGTCATTGTCGATACCATGGCCAAATCTCCCAATTCAGATTTCTTTTTGAATGCTTTTGCCACTGAGGCAGACCACTGTTTAAATTGCTCGCTCTCGAAGACACCTCGCCAGCTTCGCTCCATCAATCACCACCAGCAACCATCATCCCTGCGTCAGACACCGCGCTGTTTGTGCTGTGCTGTACCCACAAACGAGTCATACAGTGCAACCAACGCACTAGCAAAAACAGAAAAGCCCATAGGAAAGTTTATCTACCACAAATATTAGTACATCTTTGTGTTGTTAGAGCACGGCAGGTCTACAAGACAGGACTGCACCCAGAAAGTTATACTGCCGTCTCTGGAGACACATGCTTCTCTTGTAGAGAAGCGTGGGCTCAACGCAAATGATAACGCAACTTTAAATATCTAGAGGACTTGCCATATTTTACCGGGCATTTAGAAGGCAGCAGCGAGGAAGAAAACTGCTACCGTGACAAGAAGGCACAATCACACATAGGCACACTCTAGCAGTAATTCCGAAACAACAACACACTCAAGCTGCGCTGGAATGGAGTCTCTCTTGAGTTTTGTTGCTACCGCACCAGCTTTTAATATCACTATACATTATGTCGGTAGAAAGTCTCAGCCGTTGCTTCTCTCCAAAAAAATTGTTTTCCATGATATCTTCTCGTCGTACATGTCATCGCACGGCGCTTACTTAACCGTGCCACAGCAAAGCCTTCCCGCAACATAACCAGTTCCAAGCCTCATAAACGCTTTCAGTAGTAGCTGAGACCCTCACAACAGTTCGAGAAAAACTACACGTTCATGGGATACGTCGCTTTGGTGCAAGGCGCCACTGGCGCCGTCGGTCGCGACCTGGTGGCGGAGCTGGTGCAATCCGCTTCGTGCGACAAAGTGGTGGCGCTCACCCGGCGGGAAATCCCGGATACGCAGTGGAGCGCCACCTTCCCGTCGATGGACGTCTCGGCGGCGCAGTCCAAATTGGAAATTGTGTCCGTGGACTTCGAGGAGCTGCACCGCGACTGGAAGAAGGTCCCGACCAAAGTGGACGCGGCGTTCACGTGTCTGGGGACCACCCGCAAGGACGCGGGGTCGGCTGAAGCTTTTCGCAAAGGTTAGCTGAATTCCGAGCTTTTTCGTGGTGGAATTTCATGAACTGATGTTGAGTTGTGGGTTTAGTGGATTTGGAGTACGTGACGACGTTCGGGGAGTTGGTGAAGACAGCGGGCGTGCCGTACTTCGGCTTGTTGACTTCCAGTGTAGGGAGAGGCGATTGAGTTTGATAGGGGGGGGTTAAGTGTGACGAGTAGTTTTTTTGTCGTAGAATGCCAACAAGGACAGCTGGTTTCTGTACCCGCAGACCAAGGGTGAGGTGGAGGAGAATATCAAGAAGCTGGACTTTGAGCGGACGTCGATCTTCCGACCAGGGCTTATTAACCGTGGAGACCTCGCTCGCACGGTGGAGTCCTTCGCTAGTTATCTTCTCCCTAGCGTGAGTACTGCAGACGTACAAATTTAGTTGTGTTGCTGATATTTTGTTCTGTTGTTGTTGCTCAGATCACGACCCGGGCGATCGCAAAGGGTATGGTTGCAGACTATGAAAGTGGTGAGTCTGGACTGAAAGAGTGGAGCAATGCTGATCTGAAACAGCATGACTCTACCCAAACTGCAAGTGAGAAGCAATCTGAGCTCTAAGAAGTGATTGCGTCGGCGATCAGGCCTCACGCGATCCAGGCATACAATGACTTCTGGTGTATCGCCGAACAGACGAGGTCTGCTATGTGTCTCAAACTTAATGCATTAAGACAAGTGCACCACCACATGCCCATTGCAGAGTTTGTGCAGATTCATGCCTCTGCTTATTTCTGCTGGTAAGGAAGAGAAGCAACTGATGATATATTGTGCTCTTTCTTTTCCAAAACGTGGAAAAGTTAAGTAGCAAAAACGACAGATTACAGGAGCGGATTCCGTGTTTTCTACAAGTAGAATCAGCGCTCGAATACCTAATGTACCAGGTGCAAGAAAGGCAATTCCATTATTTAGCCTCGATGATAAAGAACCTGAGGTGTTTGCACTTTTAGTTGTTGCTAATCCTCACCGGACGAAGACGAGCAGGAACCTTTGGCAGGTCTGCCAACCTGTGACTTGATGGTGTCATATGATAAAATAGCTTCCGGAGGAACCTGTTCACGATGCCATTATAGTTGGGTGTAGATCCTGCTCGTTCTTCTTGTTTTGCAGTGATCAAATCGGTTTTAAGTGAAGCATTATTGGAATGTTTCGTGGAGTCATCGCTTAATTCGTCGTCCTTCGGGTGAAGAATTAGAAACTTGTTATTGTTGCCCTTTCGGACGTAGACAGCGTCAAACGTGTCATTGGAATCGGGATTCGTGATCGCTAATTTGTTTTTGCCACGGCTTCTGTGGCAATTGAGTTGGCGTTGCTGGGATGGGAAATGGTCGCAACGGCGAGGATGAGGTAGCTTAGACGTATGACACGGTATGTATCGTAGTGGAAGTCGGTGAGTAGTGTGGATTAGACAGGCGTTTGCGAAATGACTCAGATTGCTTGCCGTTCATGAAGAGGGCTCTCGAGTCGTAGAGCGACTGGATCCACTGTAGCCAGTACGAAAGCACACAGAGGAAACTTTTAATCAGTACACTACCAATGTTGAGTACTGGCTTTTAATGCCAGTACTCAACACTATCAATGCATCTTAGTGATTCGCGCTAGCACAGACACGGGATTGAAAGGTGCATAAGTTTGCAGGAGTTATCGCCATTACAGATTGCATATTTGTCTGCTCTGAGATCAGTAATCTGTCAGCTATAGGTAGCACCATTATTACCATAGCGTTGCCACCACAACGATCTGTAACACGGAATATGTTTGACCTACGTGTACGAACGTCTCGAGGTGGTTGCAGCCGTACAAAAAGAACATGGTTTAGTATACCTACTAGACTAGTATTCATCTCAACCCAGCACCTCACGCAAACAGCATCATTCACAAATCGCCGATAGATATGGAATCTAGTGCTAGCAAAGCGAGTAATACTCAACTATAAGCATCAAAGCCGCAAAATGTCATGTTCGCCTTCGACTGAATATTCTGGCCATAAGTGACAAGTAACCAAAATCAACATCGCCCTTTGAATGTTGGAAGAGTAGCATGTTAACCCAAGGCGACAACTTGCATAACAGCGATAATATACGATTGATTTTGTGCAAAGCGAGAAAGTGTTCTCGTCCTCTCGGATTGTTGCATCCACCTGGTTTTCAGAACTGCTCCGTACCATGGATAAGATCCTCCAGTACAAAAGGCTTGCACTCTACCACATACTAAGTTGAAGTGACAACCGCCACTCAACAAATTTAAACCGTGCAAGGATAGTTGAAAAGGTCCACAAGCTCTCGTAAATTTTAAACAGCGCTACAAATTGTTTGTCAAAAATTTCTAGTCCTAGGCAATTACTATCGATAGTAGAATCGACCATTTGAGCGCAAAAGAGAGCAGTATTTATGTTGTATGTTAGCCTCGCTCCACTTTGTTTCAAGAAATCGACTAAGCTTCAAATAAAACTTCATGGCAAAGCAACAATTTATTAAAATGCTTAAAATGAGAACTGCTGTAAGCATGTATGCGCTCTCTTCATGCAACGTTGACGTCAAACATGACCTGGCTGCATCTCAAGAAGTCTGGTCAACTACAACCAGCATTTTATTCTGACGGGTTTCGAAGGTGGCCTTTCAGGGTGTGGAACCGACCGGGGTTTGTAGTGTGGGCAGCCGGAACTTTGACTCCCAGCAGCTTGACGAATTTAGCCAGGACATTATTCCACAAGCTGTTGGACTTCTGCGACTCGCTCCTCGTTAGCTTGACAATTGCTTCAGCGTTCACATTTGCTCGCTCCTCCTGGTCGTTCGACTTCTTCGGTACCGGGGTATTGTCGTCCTCGTGTGTGTAATCATCCTTATCATGCTTAGCGCCTTGACCGGAGTTGCTTGAGTCGTCGTACAAAACCAGGAACTTCTTGCCCCCATTCTGGAGGTAAACCCCCTGGAGCACATCATTGCCATTAGGATCAGTTATTGCGACCTGTGTCTTGGCGATACCAGTGGAGTCAGTGGCAGCACTTGAACCAGCAATGAGCAGGGCAACCGTGGCAAGCGCTGCGAATCCAATACGCATACTGCAAACCGGCTTAATTCGGGATTTTGGCTTTAGCGCTAGTGAGGGTTTCTAGAAATGACGGGGGAGATCTCCCCAGGCAGGTGTGCGTCCATACAATGAGCGGGTATAACGTGTTGACGTCCTCACGCTAAAGCCGTTTAGTCACGTAGTTCTGTCTCCTAGGAAAATGGATGTGACGATACAGTCCCTACTCCTCTCTCAAATCACTTGCATCATCTTCAGAAGGCTCCTACAAGAAAGCATAGACAAAGCGTTCTAATACGTCCTAAGAGTAGTTTGCATCGAAGTTATATCACAGTAGCCACGACCACGACAATAAAAACGACGAAACAACTCACAATGTAGAAGTAAAACCCGTCAGGTCTTACTGTCTCTGAACTGGAATGATTTATGGTATCTGGTTAGGTTGTTTCCTTATCAGCTATAGATTGCTGAAGCACTTTCGTATCTCCACTAGCAACGTTTTTAGCTCGTTCAATCGGTTCTGCGAGGACTGACCTTCGTGTCAAGTCTCGATGTGATTTCGTCAAGGGGTTGGTGGCGCCGGAAGGCGTCCATCTTACTTTTAATTAGACTGATATGTGCTGCTATTGTATCGCTGCCAGTCAACGAAGACATTTTTGCCACGGTTCCAGATTTTTTTTAATAGTGTCGCTAAGGCACTATAATAGTAATAAAGCACCTGTAGCTTTTCGAATGATGAAGCCGTAACAACTGACACGTATATCAACGCGGTAGCAGCGAGCGCCAAGCCTGGAGGATTTGAGAGCCACGTTCGACAACAGGAGCTTCGTTCAAAAAACGAACTCGGAATTGATGCCTGTGCTATACGCTACCCCCCAAAAAATTGGATTTGAAAACCAAACAAGTAGTATAGACTTTGGACTCCATAGAGAAACACTTCACCAACATACACTCCGCGACAGGATGGATCACCCACCCGTATTTTAGTCCGCATTTCACTCAATTTTACGAGCTAGCTATCGATATTTCGGTACGCAGCCTCTTTTAGCTATAGTTTGTGTTAACGCTTGCGATTTTGTAGAGCGAGGGGAAGCTCACATACAGTTTTCCACAGGTAGTGCCGCGACAGGTTAGATCACCCAGACAGAGTATACAAATTTCAAGTCAAAAGGGATGATGGTCAAACAAACAAATGATTGCTGCGGATCGGTATATCGGCTTCCACTCCACGAGAATGCGCTCCATAATTCAAAACCATTAACAACACTAAGACGACCAAGAAACCTCGGCTGTCACAGTACGAGAAGGGCAGAATCGAGGGCTTGCGAGAAGGCGGGCTCAGCATTCGTGCCGTCGCCCAGAAGACGGGTCGTTGCACCCACACGGTACGAAGAATCATCGCGCCCGCCAAGTCCTCAGCCAGCCCCGCCCGCCCTAGTCCTCCGCCAGCACTAACGGATCGCGACATCCGTCGTCTTGTCCGCGCCGCCGCCAAGGGCGACTCCTCGGCTGCCCAACTCAAGACCGACCTTAACTTTACCGTCTTGGAGCGCACCATTCAGCGCATCTTAGCAAAGGTGGATTGGTTGGTGTACACCAGGATGGCGAACACGCTTCCCCTCACCCCCAAGGACATGAAGGTGCGCAAGGACTGGGCCAGCAACATGCTAGTGCGGAAAGACGCCGGGTCTGTCTGGGACTCCATAATCTTTTCGGATGAAAAGAAGTGGAACCTGGACGGGCCCGACGGCTTTCAGCACTATTGGCGGGATCTCCGCCAAGCCCCGCGCCACACGAAGCGCCGGCAAGCTGGCGGTGGCTCCTCCTTAATGGTCTGGGCAGCCTTCAGCGCCCACGGAAAAACGCCTCTCGTGGTCTTAACGGGAAGGCAGAAGTAGGATGACTATGTTTTTACGGTCTCCGAGTTTCTCCTTCCCTTTGCGCATTTCAACTATGGTACGGATTTTGTTTACCAGCAGGACAATGCTAGTATTCATGTGTTTAAACGAACCATGGAGTTTTTTGGTGAGCAAGACATCCAAGTGCTCGATTGGCCATCCAAGTCTCCGGATCTCAATCCGATTGAGAACTTGTGGTCAATGCTAAGCAGAAAAGTGTATGCAAATGGCAGACAGTTTGACAGTGTACACGATCTCAAGGCAGCTCTGTTTGATGCGTGGGAAGACATCCCTCACGCTCTGCTTTTGTCTCTCGTAGAGTCGATGCCACGCAGGTGCGTCGAAGTCCTAGCAAAGAACGGTAATAAAACGCACTATTAATGTTACCATCATTCCTTTTGACTTGAAATTTGCATTCTCTGTCTGGGTGATCTAACCTGTCGCGGCACTACCTGTGGAAAACTGTATGTGAGCTTCCCCTCGCTCTACAAAATCGCAAGCGTTAACACAAACCTCGGCCAACTACAGCTAAAAGAAGCTGCGTACCGAAATATCGATAGCTAACTTGTAAAATTAAGTGAAATGCGGACTAAAAATGCGGGTGGGTGATCCATCCTGTCGCGGAGTGTACTACTGTATAAACTTCTTCTTCTCTTCGTTTTGTAGTTCTTCTTACTGAGCTCATCCAACCGTAACCCGAGCTCCCGATTACGTGCTACTTTCCATGTCCCACATTCCTAACATCTCCACAAAATACGGGATCTCACTTCAGAATTCTACTATCAGAACTCAAGCAACTTAAGCCGCATGTCCTCGTACGTGGCGCTCGTGATCGGCTCCACCGGCGCCGTGGGCCGCGACCTGGTGGCGGAGCTCGTGGCGTCCGCGCGCTGCTCGAAGGTCATCGCGCTGGCGCGTCGCGACGTGCCGCCGTCGGCGTGGGGCGCCACCTTCCCGGCGCTGGACGCGGAGGCGGCCAAGACGAAGCTGGAGGTGCGGCGCGTGGACTTCGAGCGGCTCTCGGAGACGGACTTTTCGGCCGCCGACCACGTGGACGCCGCCTTCTCCTGTCTGGGCACCACCCGCAAAGACGCCGGCTCGGCCGAGGCCTTCCGCAAAGGTAGGGCGGAGATATGGTAGAGTGAAGTTGCTTAAGTTGCGCTAAAGTTCATGTGCCTGCAGTGGACTTGGAGTACACGCTCAAGTTCTCGGAGCTCAGCAAGGCGGCCGGCGTGCCGTACATGGGGCTGCTGACCTCGCAGGGAGCCAATAAGGACAGCTGGTTCCTGTACCCGCAGACCAAGGGCGAGGTGGAGGACAAGGTGCAGCAGCTGAAGTTCCCCAGACTCTCCATCTTCCGTCCGGGGATGTTGCAGCGTGGAAACCTGCTGCGAGGCACTGAGAAGATGTTCGGCTGGATGATCCCGGGGGTGAGTTGTTGGGGGAGGTGGGGAGACGGGATTGGAAGTTGACGAGCTTTTATGTTGTTGCAGTCGTACCAGATCTCGGTGCGTGCGGTGGCCAAAGGCATGGTGGCGGACTATGAGAGCGGCGCTGAAGGACTCAAGGAGTGGAGTCACGCGGAACTGAAGAAGTTCGAGTAGGTGTGCTGACACAGGTGCTGAGCAAGTGACAATGTATGAAATGCTTAAGGGATCCTTAGTTTGACGACTATCACGATACGCTACTGTGTCACTTGCGATGTCGTTGACTTCTCACAGTTTGCTGCCGAGTGTCTAAGGGAAGCGCTGCGAGGCCAGCGCCACCACCTCCTGCGCACAACCCCAGTGCAGCGTGTGGCCCGATCCGCTGTGGCCGTAGTTGTGGATGAGCTCTGCTCCGCGCTTGGTTGGAGTTGCTTCCATCTCCAGACGCACGCCATCCGTGCGACCAGGGCGAAGACCTGCCATCTTGGCAATCACCTTGCTGTTCCGCACCTCCGGCCACAGATGACAGCAGCGTTCCCACACTCCGTTGACGTCGCCTTCGTCGTTCTCTGTGCTCCAGTTGTGCGCCTGCACAGTTCCGCCGATGACGACGTCGCCGTTGGGACGAGGAATGATGTAGGCGTGCTCTCCATCCTTGTCGAGGAACATCTTGAGCTCGTTCAGCTTCGGGTTGTGTACGTTGATGACCTGGCCGCGGATCGGGAACACCGTGTCATCTCCTGCTAACTCCTTTGCCGCCAAGCCTGTCAGCAGGAACAGCACACAATGCTTCAACTGACCAGTCTAGTTCAACTACCAGCATCCACATCGATCTTCTACCAGAGCAGTTCACTAGCAGATCGTAGTCTTCGTCGTCCAGAGACTTCACGCGACGCTGCTCACACGTGCCTCCCAACTTTTGGATCTCCTCGTGAAGCCACTGCATGAAAGGCCTGTATCAAGTGCCATTAGAACTTGGAGAGCCAAGTAGCAAGGGCTAGCCTTGTTGACGTACTTGGGATTGTAAATGAGCGCGTCGAGCGCGAAACCATGCGTCGCTCCCGGCGACACCTTGGCAGCCTCCTCCGGACTCAGCAATCGGAAGTTCTTGGCACAGTGAGCCCAATATGGGTGGACCTATCAACACATCACGACCGGATCAGCATGCGCCAGTCTCCCCAGCTCCCTCCTCACTCCTCACCACTTCGGGGGCACCGACAGCAGACACGTCCACCCCCGGGACGATATGAATCCCCAGAGCTTCTCCTTGTTGCTGGCGCAGAGTCTCCAGCCACTTGTACGTGACGTCGCACCACTTGCGAGGCCTCGCCGTGTCGACTCCATCGGGCAGCGCGAATGGCATCCACAGCCCCCCAGCCACGTGGGACGTGGTGGCCTCGAACTTCTCCGCCACGATGGTCACGTGCTTGAAGCCGTTCTGCAGCAGAGCTAGCGCCGACGTGAGCCCGATAACGCCACCGCCGACCACGAGACAGTCTTTAACAGTCTTCATGCGCTCCTGTCCCTCTTGGCACGTCTGCGGCGTATTGCGTTGTGAGACCAGAGCTCTAAATAATCTTCGGGCGGGTGATACGCTGCGCATCACCAAGTTGAAGTTGTCGATTGGTCACGTTGAAGAGCGTAACGTCATCGGCAGTTATATGTGGACGCTGGTGGACACTTTGACGTACTGCAAGGATGCACCTCGAATTGCTGACGCTAGGTAGTTGGGAGAGGAGCTCAAATAAAGACTAAGCACGCCATCAGACCAGAAGCAAGTGCGTCTGAATCCACTGCACACCCCCAGGTGCTACTTCGAATGTGTTTGGATGACTGGCACCAAGTTGTCAAGACCTCGGCTCAAGCACGTTTGCCTTCACAACGAGTGTTCATACTCCAATCTGCCGCCTTCACAACATTCAAGTCGAGTGATCTCCATTAGCACCATGAACAAGCTTCTTGCCATCGTCACATTCGTCATGCTCGTCATCGTTGTCACTCATGCACTGGCAATAAATTCTCCACGCACCAACCATGCAGCCATACTCGAGGCCAAGTGTTGTCTGTGACTACAACGTTCAACGCAATGTCCGTGAAGTCGCTATCGGTTTCTCGATCTACACGGTTTGAGTTGTGGTTGAGTTGCTAGCATCAGAAGCTGAAGCCGAATCTGCTTGCAGCCAAGCGAACGGGAAATAATAGTCGTAGCCTGAGGAAAATCGTGAAACCGTATTGGTATAATGATTCAAATTTAGACTACCTAACCGTTCCTTACCTTGATGCTGCAGCGAGCATTGCACATTGTAGTAGACCCAAAACACAACTTTCGTCTGCACACTGAACCACTGCTTTTCGAGCACAAACGCGAGTGCCGAATCGCCGAGAACCGCAACTTGTACTGAAGCACCAACAGAGCAGTATCAAAGCGAGCAGCTTGAGCGCACAACTGAGCATAATATCTTCAAAGTAAGAAAGAGCTCGTCCTCCGTGAGATCAGCAAGCTGGGCGTAGTAGATTCGGTTCGGAAATCGGAACATGATAGCCATGTAGATTGCTACACGGAGAAGTTAGGCTGTTGTAAGGATCGCCAAAGAGGAACAACTACTTACAGAAAATGAGAGGAATAAACACACCAAGGTAGTAAATCAGGATAAGAAACTCCGTCAAGTAGAGAAGTCGTCTCTTCCAACACATAGTTAAAAGACAGGTGACATTTTTTGTGATGCACGCTTCGGTTTTACGGGCTCGGGTGCAGGCTGAATACGAGACCCAGCAAACGGTTGCAGCTGTAGCGTACCGCGAGACTCAATCTTGAAGTCTCTGTTTCCGCTGCCTGTGTACTGCTAACTTCGTGGACTTCTGCAAGTACATTATCTTCTTGAGGGAGATTTTTCTGGAGATTGCCTGCAGATCTCACTTGAATACTCATCCGCTTTGTTCCGCTTTGTAGTGCATCTCCAAGCAGTAATGTGTCAGCATGTTGCAGCGCGCCTAATTTTCGTGCACCAACACTAGATTTTAAAATTAAATAGCGGGGATCTCCATACTGATGCTCTTCGCTGAGCTGCCTTCCGACGCGTTGCATTCTATGACTTGCCGTGAACACATCGTGGAGAGACATTGCCCGCTGAACGAGAAGCGCTGCTGTGACCATCAGTGTTGTGCCGAACGACGGTGAGTTCTGAATGCAGTAAGAGATGAAAAGGGCGTTAAAGATTTCGATGTTAAATGTGATGACCTCGGGCAGCTCATCGCTTAAATGAACAACCGTTTGAACGAAGATATTCCGCATTGCCAGCTTGATGACGGGCAAAAGCATTGAAAAAGGGCAGTTTGGCCGTTGGGAGAAAGTGTTGTGAATATAATATGGTAGGGAGGGTAAATGAACACCATAAGCACTTGGCACATCCAAAGCTTAATAACGTTGATGAGCATTGTTCCAGAACCTGGCGTTGTTTTGAATCTTCTTGGCCCATTCAATCGCGAAAAATATTGCAATGAACAAAAGCCAGGGAGGTGTCACGACCATAATTGAGAATGGTAAAGGAAACCCAATCAGTACGGCTAGCGCATACATCAGTCCAACACTGAGTGCAGAAGCCAAAGCAGTATTTATGATGGCCCGTGGTAGCGGGTACGGGAGCACAGGAACACTGTAGCGGAACTGCTCAGTGGCCAGGAAAGTGATAACCAGGAATGTGTAATACTCACGAATCCAAAACGGTTTGTTCGCGTCCTTCCGTCGGATCGGCAAGTGGTAAGGTATCGATAACAACAGTCACCAACAACATGGCAATGGAGTCAGCAATACGACAGCAAGAATGTGGAACCAACTGGTGTCGCGTGCATACTGCGCGAGATCACTAACACGTTCTGACGAGTAGCTTCCATTTAATTCGACTTGGGTAGCTTTCCATGCTCTGATAATTGTTTGGTGCAAGCCAGGCATGACGGGCAAGAGCAGAGTGAGGTTAGTGGGCTCGTAAAAACGCTGACCCGCAAAAAAATGTTTCGCAGGGGTGAGACGACGACACTTTCGATGTTTTCGTTTTATTTTAAAGCGATCATAAGAATGTTCACGCAGTGTTTCCTTCCATGTCGCCGCTATCTTGCGTGCATTATCATTTCGAAGCTGCGATTCATCAGTTGTGTAGGCGGTCATTCTCCGATTCACGCCTTCTAATGCACATTTTTTAATTCTACTCGTAGCCCGTGTTTGCAAAGTACGCAACATAGCAGCGACCAAACCAATTACGTAAGCTGTTCAGGATACTCAAAAGAAATGAGCACGTTATTGCTTGTTATTAGCGTCTTAAACACTATGATGGGGTTGTTCATGAACCACAATCAAATGAAAAGCTGTATGCAGTCCAATGTCTTGGTGACGGAAAGAGGAAAAGGTGGCTTCTGATCGAAATACGCAAGCCTAAACAAACACCCTCATCCTTGCAAATCATAATTCATATAGTGATGAGGTTCGTAGCATATTCCTTCGTGATAGGTACAAGGTTACGTACCATGGGGGTGAAGGAACACTTTCCTTCAGTGTGGTGTTGGTTAGGCCACTTCCTGCAGCTTTCGGTGGCGGTACCAGCTCGTCGGTGGCCGTTTTAGCCTCGGCGTGGAGGCAAGAACCAGCGATCAGAAGCAAAGCGGCGAACAAAACCATCTTGGACATCATTGTTACGGTAAATTTGGTGCTGTAATGCTCTTGTGGTCGGGCAGGAAGATTGATGAGTGAGAAGTAGCCTCGTGGTGACAAGAAACAACGGTTGTGCATTGGTCTTGTTGGGGTTATCACGGGGGCAGGCAAAGCGACCGGAAGTTTTCTATCACTTACCTTGTGGTGTGTGAGGAGTTATTCCACACGAACTAGGTGGTGCAAAATTACTATAATCCTGCTATAGATTCTATCACCCTCTTTTAATGTTACTTCTGATCGCCTTAACTGTAGATGGCGTCTTTAGACAGGTTGAGTTGCTGATCGCTGGAGCTAGAGGCGAATCATCCTTCAACCAGGAAAACTTAAATGTATAATAAAAACCTGGCAGTATCGAGGAAGAAGCATTAGCACGCTTTGAAGGTGTTTGCAGAAAAAAAGAAGGTGCACCGTGGTACTGTAGCGATGCTTGAACATTGTAGAAAACCCAAAAACACAATTTAGTCTGCACACCGGGCTTCCAAGACAAATGCACGCTGGTGAATTGCGGGGGCGAAGACGGTATTGTAGCAAGCAGCACAGCAGAATCAAGGCCAAGAACTTGAGTGAACAGTTAAACAAGATTTTGTGTAGTGCTTGGGTCAGCTCGTCCTCGGCGAGATCTGCGAGCTGTGTGTAGTACAATCGATTGGGTAGCCAATGCATGAGTTCCATGTAGATCCTGCCAGCACTAATCATTAGTATTTAGAAACGGACGAAACAGCACGATAAAACACTCACAAAAGATGAGCGGAATAATACGCCGACGTAGTTGATTAGAACCAAGAATTCTGTCAGATACAGAAGGCGTTGTACCTCTGTGACATACTTAAGTGCAGTAGATGTCATCTGCTTAAAATTGTCTAGTTGCTCCACCTCTGGTGCCGGTGAGATCCGAGCTCCAGCAAGCGGCTGTGGTATTTCGTGTAGGTCGATAGATTTGCAAGCGTCCAGTACAGGCATCTTAGATGTTGTGTCGTGTGCATGGTTAGCTGCACGGACCCGCAAACTGGTGAAGTTCATACTGCTCTGTGGCAGTAGTGCATCTGCGCGCTCTAAGCAAGTGATTGTACGTTTGCCTACACTCGACTTAACAAGAGCATGAGCAGTTCCATCGGCATTGGCTTCGTAAAGATGCCTTTCAGCTCGCTCGATTCGGCGGACAGCGGAGGAATAGTCAACGTCAGCATCCTAGGGTAATAAGCGGAATGACATGTAAAGCAAACTTCTGGAGCTATGCTGGCAATCATGGATAACACGGCTTGCGCTGTGTATTTGAGAGAAGAAACAATGACATAAAATTGTTGAGACGCAACAAGAAAATGTGACTGCTGCATTAATATGGCAGCGCCATGTTATCTTCATCGTAGCTAGGTAAGCGTTTAGATGGTGGTAACGTTTGGATTAAGTCTCGCGCGGGTTTAGAAGGACACGGCTTGCCTGCGGACTGCACTTACAGGCAGCATCTCTCCTCCAGAGTGATGTTTACGAACCCACTCCCTTCCGTCGGCTCGAACGGCGGCAGTTCTTCAGGAGCAGCTTCAGCTTCAGCTGGAATGCCGGTGCTGATGATCAGAAGAAGGGCAGCGAAGAAGGCGATCTTGGACATCGTGATCCTTCAACGTTTGGTTTAGTTGGCACTTGTGCTTCGTCAGGAAAATCGTAGAATGACAGGTTACTAGATAAAGCGCGAAGTGATGAGTGCGCTCGATGCTTTCTCCGTTTTCTGGCGCAATCGCGACAATCAAGTAAAGAAACCATTTCGAGTTTGGTCATGCTGGGGTGTTCCTAGGTTATAAAATCGTCTCTACAACGCAATACCGTTGATGATGCTTATGTGCTTCTATAATTACCTTCCATTGACGCGGATTCATCCGTCAACCAGGAGAATTTAAAGGTGTAGTCAAAGCCTGGCGAGCATCAAAGTGGTTAGCAGAAAAAATCATGTAAGGAATTTGATGACGCAAGTTATCGTACCGTGGTGTTGAAGCGATGCTTGGGCGTTGTAGAAAACCCAGAAGCATATCTTTGTTTGCACTCCGGCCACTTCTCCAAGACAAATGCTAGCTGGCGAATTGCAGAGAACCGAAGACGGTACTGCAGCAACCAGCACAGTAACATTAACGCCACAATCTTGAGCGCGCAGTTAAACACACAGAATTCTGGAGTCCAATCGCCGACTCGGCGAGCGGTCCAGGGAGCGTCGCTCAACGTCGCTCACAACTAGGTGGACCTCTTTTGTGAAGCCTAGAAGACAGTAGTAGACGGCATGGGGGCAGGAGACAGCACGTTTCCACGAGTGCACGAGGTTGAAGTGCTTCAACCCCGTCCTTCCTAAGTACGAGGGTGGACTTTGGTAGGAGGGATTCCGAAATCTCCGAACCGTGCGAGAGTTCCGAGCTCCTCCGACTGGCCCTGCTCGCAACCAGCACTACACTACTGACTGCAGGTGAAGTGAATTACACATCATGCGTGCATAGAAGTTTGTTGTGGTCAAATTTCAAGTCCGCGGTGGCGTGCTTTAGCACCCGTCACATATCACAAAGTTTTGGACAGCTAAGAAGCCTGAGCGGTACTCTAAAACCTTGATGTCGTGTCTTGTACGCGCCCCTGCCGTGGCCAAGGGCGATACCATCGCATTCGTGGCTCCAGCTTCTGGGTTTGCAGCGTTAAAGCACGTGAGGAGTTGGAACGATATGGCTTTCGTGTCAAAGTCTACCCGTCAGTGACGCGTACTACGGAAGGAAATTCAAAGGCGTGTCGAAGCAAGAACGAAGATAACGATGCTAATAAGGATGATCGAGTGACTTGCAGTGCATACAGCTCTGCGGGTGGTGAGACGCGAGCACAAGAGCTGATGCAGGGTTTCCAGGACCCAGATGTGGCAGCGATTGTGTGCACCATTGGTGGCTTCACATCGCACGAAGTCATGGAGTATTTGAACTTTGACATCATCGCAGCACACCCGAAGATTTTCTGTGGTTTCTCGGACATTACGACATTGCATCTTGCATTGTACGCCAAGGTGCACCTTTGTAGTTTCTACGGTCCTGCAGCCGTCGTCCAGTTTGAAGAATTTCCAGAGCCACTGCTGTACACAATGGCGTCATTTATGAGCGCGGTGCAATCTACATCGGAGCCGCAAGGGGAGGTGAGTCCATCGGTGGAATGTACCGATGACAAGACTGCCAACTGGCTTAACCGTAGCGACATCACATACCGAGAGAAGATGCGGCAAAATCCCGGCTACAAATGGTTAAGGTCCGGCAGCGCCACAGGGCCGATCCTAGGCGGTTGTCTCCCTACTCTTCTCCAGGTGCGCGGCACCGAGTTTTTGCCCGATTTACAAGGCGCGATTCTAATGCTAGAGACCCCTGAAGGAGCCCGGTTTGACGAAGGAATGGCTCTCCAGGACGTCAATGTTGCGCTCGATTGGTTGCGAGCCGATGGCACGTTTGCCAAGATCAGTGGACTTGTCTTTGGCCGTGCTCTAAAGCGCAGGTGGGGGAACTACAGAGGCTAATACGCCACCACACAAGAGGTACAAGCTTTCCGATTCTTTACGGGGTGGACGTTGGCCACACGAACCCCATCGCAACCATTCCGCTTGGTTGTCAAGTCTCGTTAGATGCGTCTGCCAACTCATTCAGGATCCTAGAGAGAGGAGTAGCTGAGAGAAAGTAAGTGCGAGTCCAACGAAGAGCAGGCGTGTCGATATCATCTTTAAATTGCATGAATTCACTATCCAGTCAGTCGTTGCAGCTTCATCTGCGATCTCGACGCTTGCGCACTCGTACCCTTCCCAGCAACCTGTGCCTCGCATACTACTTTATGCGCGAGGGGGTCTATGCAGCATGCATGCATTCCTTTCCAAGAAAGCATGAAACCTACGAAACGGTGCTCGGGCATGTCGATGTTCGACCGGAAAGGGTAGACTCGTTTCATCATCGCAGGTGTCTGGACGGAAACTGGTTTTCAGCTACAACAGATCGTGGAATGGTACAATTGAAGCCTGCTCATGCGATCTTGCAGCTTTGGCCACTGTGTAACGTCGCGCTCCATTATGGGACGAGGTCCGGCACTTGCATGCTCGCCAGACCCACCCAGACAACGAATCCGCGAAGCGCACTCAAGCATTCTGGTTTTTGCGAGCTCTCAAAACCTTTCTTTCATCGACCCCCGCCATGTCCGAACCACTAGCCGTCGTGACCCCGAAGGACACACCGCGTGCTCCTTATGCTATCCAGTTGGACGACACGTTGACCCCTGAAGTGGTTGTGCCTTGCACCCCGGAGGGCGATGGCCCCAGCGCGTACAAGCGGATCGACGACGACATCGTTCTCGGCATTGCAACCGGATACTGGAACACAAGTCTCTTTGCCAGCTTCGACAACCTCGTGCCGAACGCGTTCATGTCGACTCTGTGCCCGTGTGTGTCGCTCGCACAAATCACCAGTCGGCTGGGCATGGTTCCGTTCTACACGTCGCTACTTTTTTTCGCGCTGCTCTGCTCATTGGAGTTGGTCGTCGTTGCGATCGCCATCGAGCAGTTTATCGCTGTGGTTGTTCTGGGTCACGATGAGAGCGTCCACTACTTCCACGCCCACCGCGTCGTGGAGCCGCGACCAGCGCTCAATGCGATGCTCGTGACGGTGGCACTGCTATCGCACGCCACCTTTGTCACTGCGCTGTGGGTGCTCCGTAAGCGCATTCGTGGCCAATTCATGATCCCCGGCTCCAACAGTGACGACTGCGTGACCGTGACCTGCTGTCCGTGTTTGTCAATGGCGCAAATGGCGTCGCACATCAAGAGCTACCAGCCCGGTTCGTGCTCTTTCGCGCCCGTGGACACACTGCCTCGCTACCAGTAAATTACTAGATAGAAACCCTCATTACCATGCGTTCGCCGTCGTAGCGAGCCATACAGGATCAACGGCGACTAAAAGTCGCAGACGTACAACTTCCTCTTCGGACAACAAAAGTAGCCATTAATTGTGCCAGAACAACAATAACTGCTTTCCATACAAACATCAAATTCTTCACCAAAATATCATTTCAATAGCAATTATCCGTTGTGGTGTGCGCCACACCCGCTTCCTCAGCCACAGACGAAAATGCTGCGTCTCCTGGGCACCCGGTCGCGCCGGCCCGCGCTGCAGGCGTCGCCGCGCATGGCCGTCACTCCGTCCTGCGGGTCGGCTCTGCTGCGCCAGCGTCTTGCGCGCGCGTGGAGCCGCGCCGCGTCGTCAGCCGCCCAGAACTGCGAGCAGGAGGACGCCGCGAGCGTCGCGCGCATCCGCAACATCGGCATCCTGGCGCACATCGACGCCGGCAAGACCACGACCACCGAGCGCATGCTGTTCTACGCCGGCGCCATCCGCCGCATGGGCGAGGTGCACGACGGCGACGCCACCATGGACTTTCTGCCGCAGGAGCGCGAGCGCGGCATCACCATCGGTGCCGCCGCCATCAGCTTCCCCTGGCGCGAGCACCACGTGAACCTCATCGACACCCCGGGCCACGTGGACTTCACCGTGGAGGTGGAGAGAGCTGTCCGTGTGCTGGACGGCGCCGTGGCCGTGCTGGACGGCGTGGCCGGCGTCGAGGCACAGACGGAGACCGTCTGGGAACAGGCCGACAGGTACAAGGTGCCCCGCATCGCCTTCGTCAACAAGCTGGACAGGGAAGGAGCTAGCTTCGAGAGATCTTGTCAGTCCATTGAGACTAGGTTCGGAGTGCAGACGCTCTGTGTGCAGCTGCCAGTAGGTGAAGAGGCCGAGTTTGAAGGACTACTGGATCTGGTGGACATGCAGTTGATTAAGTGGATCGACAAGGAAGGAGAGCAAGTGCAGCGTTTGCCGTTGTTGCCGTCTGCTGGTGGCAAGATGGCGGAACTGTATGCGAAGGCACTCGAGGGACGCCAGACGCTTATTGAGCGCGCGTCGAATTTCGACGATGAGCTGGGCGAGCTGTTCCTGATGGAGGAGGCGATTGACAATGAGATGCTGAAGGCGGCACTGCGACGTATCTCGGTGCAACGTGGCATGGCGTCACAAGCCGTTGTCACGCTGTGTGGTAGTGCTTTGAAGAACAAGGGTGTCCAGCCGTTGCTGGATGCTGTAGTGGACTACTTGCCGTCGCCTCTGGACCTATCCCCGTTTGAAGCGCATACCGTTGTCGGAGGCAAGAAGACTAGAGGACGTGGCCATGGATCAGAGAACCAAGTGGTCCAACTGAAGGCTTCTTCAAGCGAGCCGCTGTGCGCACTGGCGTTCAAGGTCCAACACGATCGGCAGCGCGGCTTGGTTGTATTCTTCCGCGTGTACTCTGGCGTTCTGAATGCCAAATCGCAATTGCTCAACGCCTCTCGTGGTGGTACCAAAGAAAGATTGACGAGACTCATGCATGTTGCTGCTGACGACCAAGAGGCCGTGGAAAGTATTTCAGCTGGTCATATCGGCGCGGCCGTTGGACTGAAACACACTTTCACGGGCGACACTCTTGTGAGTGCCAAAGATGCTGCTCACCAAATGGTGTTACCGGGTGTGCAAATTCCGAAGCCTGTGTTCACGTGCTCCATTGAAGCTGAGTCATCAGCAAAGCAGAAAGACCTCGACACAGCACTTGAAAACCTGCAGCGTGAGGATCCGAGCTTCGTGGTGACTGTGGATGACGAGACAGGTCAAACTCTTATGTCTGGAATGGGTGAACTCCACTTGGACATCATCAAGGAGCGGCTACGCAGCGAGTACAAGCTTGAGCCTTCAATTGGTGCAATGCGTGTTGCTTATTTAGAGAGCATTACGAACTCTGTTGAGCTACCCTACACGCACGATGTTATGCTGGGTACCGATCGTCACTTTGCGAAACTAAGTGTCCATGTAGACCCATTGCTAGAACACCAAGAAGATGGCGACGAAGAAGATGACGAGGAGGAAGAAAGCGGTAGCAACGTGGTGCACTGGAAGAATCAGGGTGCGAAGAAAATGCCGCACGCATTTGCTCTTGCAATCGAGGAGGGCCTACGCGCTGGACTAAGCCGGGGAGTGTTGACCCCCAACCGTGTTGCTTATGTTAAGGTTACGGTGGATGAAGCTGATTGCGATTGGGACTCGGATTCCAGTGCTGCTTCGTTCCGTGCAGCAGCTGCACTAGCTCTGAAGGAGGCTCTGAAGGAAGCTGAGCCCGTAATCTTGGAGCCCATGATGAAGCTCGAAGTGCGCTCTCCTGATCGCTGTGTTGGCGATGTCCTTGCCGACCTAAGTTCGCAAAGGCGTGCTCATATCCAAGAGGTTGGCTCCGCAACGGGTGGCGAAGGAGGAGAATCAATTGCGAACCAGGGTCGCTCTATCGTGCACGCTCACGTGCCACTGGCACACATGGTGGGCTACGCGACACTGCTTCGCTCGAAAACTCAGGGCGAAGCTTCGTTTGGAATTCAGTTCCTACGCTACGTGGAAGTAGACCCTGCAACTCGTGACCGCCTCACCGGAAACGTCCGAAAAGCCCCGCCAAAGCAATTTGAGGCACCTGCTTCTGAAGATTAAGCAAACGGAGCAAATAGATACCTTTGAGATAAGCCATCAATAGAGTTTTAGTGTGTTCGAAGCCGAGTGATGCATTACCTATACGCGTTCTACTCGCGGAGGTGGAGTGCTTGTATTTCGCAGCTTCTTCATTCTTGGTAGAAGTTCCAGACGCAAATACACGAGTCGGAGCCGACAGACACGAGTTGTCGCTCGTCTGGACTCCACGCGAGTGCATTTACAGTGTTTGAGTGACCGTGCGCCGCAGCAAGGAGCATGGAGGAGCCGATATCGAAAAGCTTTACTTCGCAGTCTTCACCACAGGTTGCTAGGAACCGACCAGAAGGTGAAACTACTGCGCATGACACTTTCAAACGGCTGGGGTCTACAATTTGCTGGACTGGCTCCGGTTTATCGCAATCCCAGAAAAGCAGTCTGCCATCAGCGCCCACCGTCACAATCTCCGTTTCGCTATCTAGTCTTTGGGTGATGCCATGAAAGGCACCTTCACGGACTTGCTGTGCCACGATTCGGCGAGCCCCCTTGAGGTCGTAAATGAAGAGTGCCTTGTCTAAACCGCAAGAATGCACCCGATGCGGTAACTTAATGTCGACTAGCACACCTGTAACCCCTCGCTTGTGCTCATGGAATTGGAGCACCAACTCACGTGTAGTGAACGACCAAACACTTACACCGCCATCACTGGCACCACTCACTACATAATGAGAGCTGCAAGCTACTGCAGTTACTTCGCCACGATGTGCTGTTGCAATGTGCCACTTTGGCTGTGCCGTGGCAGCGTCGTACGCCCGTATCCAGCCATCGGCCCATCCAGAGACCACCAAAGCTGAGTTGGTGGAGCTTTTAGTGATGGAGAGACATAATCCCGCCACCGTCTCGGTTGCCATACACTTCAGGTGGTAAGTGGAGAGATCCCATACCCTCATACTGCCATCGACAGAAATGGTAGCAAACTCTTCGCATGATTCACCAAAAGCGCAGCTCGTGACAGACCCAAGGTGACTGCTAGCCAACTCGGAAGTTACGAGTGTGTTGGCAACGATATGATACATTTTGCCAGCTGATGTTCCTGCAAAGAGTTGGGCTCCGCCTGGGCTGATCGAAATGCTTGTGATTCCGCCTACAAGCTGAACTTGACCCACAAGGTTCCAGTCGGAGTCACGCCCTACGAGTTTCTTAAGAACGCCATCACCAGCACCCACATACACATACCCCGTATCCCCGCAAGAGGCAACGCTGTGCACACCATTTCTTACGACTGGTACGGCGTTCCGGTATACCAAAGATTCCGTATTAAAGACTACAAGCTCTCCAGCTGATGTACCTGCCAATACATCAGTGCGCGATTGAGTGATTGCAGCGCAGAGATAGCTACGCGCGATTCCTACGTTGGGCATAGAGAAGGTCGAGACCTCCAGGCGATATTGCATGCCTGCAATGTCGTAGGCTAATTCACCGCTCAGCAGTTGACTCGAGTGTGCAAAAGTCAGCAAGTACTTCGGGCGTCGACACTTTTCATCCATCTTGCCCCAGTTTAGTATCGTGACTGGTGTTGGAAAGGCTTTCGTCAGCACTACCTCTGATGTCTGGGAAATCAATGCAATTTCAGCACCATTGCTACTCAGGCTTCCCTCAATAAATACAAACGTACCCGCATATCCCATAAAATAATTCGGCAGTCTTCTGAAGACGCCGCGAGGAAATGATCGTCTGGCGAAAACGCCATCTGCAGCACAGGTCGAAAGAATCCTTCAAGGCGGTATCGTTCACGTCCCGAAGCCAGATCCCACACCACAATAAATGCGCCGCCTCGGTCCGTTCTTCCAGAGTGTGGAGGCACTTGTGCCGACGCTAGCAAGGCAGCTGTATTCGACAGACTCAGCACGTTGATCTCCTCCTCGTGCGCGCACAGCAGCTCTTGACTCTGCGAGTCGTGGATCTTGCCTATCACCACGGCCGAGCCCATACTGACAGCCATTCAACAGCAACAAAAATAATTAACATCCACCACTAGGTTTAAGTCTAGCCACTGGATTCGTTGAGTTCTCACCAGGTGATGTAGCTGTCAGGGTCCGTTGGATGGGCATGGATCGTACTCTTGCCTTTGCCCGTGTACCCGCTGAGGTGTTCGAGCTCAATGGTGAGTCCGGGATGACTCCGATGCTCCGCGACTGCCTGATTGCCCCCCGACGAGTAGACGTTGTCATAGCCATGGCGATAGCCTCCGCTCTGAGACGACGACGCCGTGCTTGGGCCGCTGCGTGAGTCGAAGCCGCTCGAAGCTGACGATATGGACTTTGCGTATCGGTCTCTCCCCCCGCTCAACGCGCTCGGAGCAAACAGCTCTGGGTCCACCCCTCGACTCTGACGGTGCGTCATGGCGGCGAGCAGTGCACGGCCGCAATGTGCTTGAAGCGGTGCGTCGCTTCAAGATCGGGTAAAGACTTTCGAGCGTCTCAATAGTCAGTGCCCAGATAAAATGAGGATTTGTGTGTACCACACAATTTGTGTATAACACGATGTACCTAACTCTCCAAGTGAGAATCCCGCTAATTAATCACTTTTCTTTTGCTGATTCCTGCTACTTCGCCGACGATGAAGAACTCAATTCGGTGCTGTCCGATATGAAGGACATGGAAGTCGCGCTCAGTGCAGCCAGTACTCCAAAAGTTGACGATGCAAAAAAAAAAAAAAACGACCCCACCTCGGGTGAGTCTTCCTTCGATGAAACCTCAGAACCCGCTACAGCTGGAAACGTCGGCGATATGAACATGGGGCAGGAATCTCGCCCCGGCATTTAATTTTTCTCAGCCACGAAGCGAGAAGATCAAAACGAGCAGAGAAGCTAAAGGCCAAGAGCCCGAAGCAGAGGCTACGCCTACATTAGGCCAAGGCTTTTCTGATCAAGACCATCGATGATCAACACGTTATCATGGTCAATGAGAAGACCACAGCACTTGAGATCTTTGTGACGCTGTCCGATACGTATGAAGACATGGCGCACCGCTACATCCCGTCTTACCTCATGACACTCAAGTATGAAGAGGGGAAGGACCTGGTAGCCGTATTCTTTGAGATGGAGAGCTCCATGAAATCGAGTGAGGAGGTCACCAAGAGCGCACGCAAAAACTGTTCCTTCTGTTTTGGTTCATGTAGCGCCTTACCGCAGCGTTGTAGGCTGAAAATACATCATCAATCCCTTACTCGGCGGGCCTTTATTTGCCGTACAACGCAGAAATACCGACATGTTCGCTACGTTGGACGTGTCTTGTTTCTTCGCTTGAACTTCGGGAGTCCAATTCGAAAATGAACTGACACGGCAGACTTGTAAGAGCACCATAGCAAGGCATCACTGCTGTCGAGCTAGATGCGAAGCGACGATTGTCGAACGTGCCATCGACGACTCCCTCGTGTCGATAAAACTAGTAGTGCACTACTTGAAGTAGTTCAAATCTGTGTGTCAGGGTGCGTGAAGAAAGCGTACGTGTTGAATTTGCTAGCTGTTAGTAGTTGTCCCTTATTTAACAAAACACAAAATACGTGTTGAATTTATCGAAAAGGGCAAATGTGTAGCGAGTACAAAGGCACAGTCAAACCTTGAGTTATATCACGGAATCGAGTGTTGGTCTGTGTTTATGACTTCATTAAATCGATCAATCACATTGTTGAAGCTCAAACGTAATAGCAGTTTGAAATTAAAGTCACTGCGACGTCAACAGGAAGTGTCCGGCATATTCTATAGTTCTTCACGTAGCGACTTTGGTCGTGATCGAATAAGTTTGAACAGGTCTATCACCGGAAGCCAATATATTTTCTGCTCATCCATGTGCGCGGGGCTTCAGCTCGTAATGGTTCCTGGTCGGATGATTATGGGACGCGTACTTGGGTGTCTCGTCGGTAAGAACGGCGTCCGCCCTGACCCAGAAAAGGTCAGGGTGATCAACGATTGGCCGGTGCCAACGAATGTTAAGGAACTGCGGCAGTTCCTTGGGCTTGCGACGTACTTGTGCAAGTACGTTGAGAACTATGCAGGCAAGATTCGCCCGCTCTCTCAGCTTCTCAAGAAAGAAGCTGTGTGGACGTGGACTGCTGAGTGTCAGCAGGCCTTTAAAGCAGTCAAGCAGGGCTTGACTAAGGCTCCGATCTTGGCTGTCGCTGACCAATATCGACCATTCCACGTTGTCTGCGATGCATCCGATTTTGCAATCGGATGCGCTTTGATGCAACATGATCACGAGGGTCGTGATCGTGTGGTCTATTACCAGTCTCGTCAGCTGAAGCCGGCTAAGCGCAACTACCCGGTCCATCACAAGGAACTCCTTGCCATGAAGTATGCACTCGCCAAGTTACGAGTGTATTTACGTGGGAATAGACCATTCGTGGTCTGTACCGACCACGCATCCTTGCGGACGGCGGTGAAGTCGCCCCACATCTCGCAACGCATGGCATGGCGAGATGGTTGTCATTCTTCGCAGAACACGACTTCCGGGTTGAGTACAAACCCGGAAGATTTTTTTTTAAACGTGGTCGCCGACGCGTTGTCACGTCGGCCGGACTATGCAGTCAAGACAGCCGACGCCAATACCCTTGGCGTCGTTCGATCAAGTTCCCCTTCGTCGTCGATCTACGACGAAGTGAAGGCTGCGTATGCTCAAGACGCAGACACGCAACAATTGTTGGACTATTGTTGCGCTCCTTCCGACGCTGCACGTCGGAAGTTAGCACCACATCTTCGAGCTCGCGTGCACCGTTATCGTGTTCACGACGGTCTGCTGTTCTACAGCGCAGTTGACGACAACGCCGACCGCGTTGGCGTGCCCAATGACTATGATCTGCGGCTGCGGGTCATGTACGAGTATCACGATGTACCCACGGCGGGCCGGGCCGTGAGAAGACATACGCTCTTCTCACGCGTGACTTCTACTGGAGGCACCAGTACAGGTGGGTGTGCAAGTACGTACGTGCTTGCGAATGTCAGCGCGTGAAGTCTGCGCCGTTCTCGCAGGCTCCGCTCCAATCCCTTCCGGTTCCACCGGAATGTTGGCGGTCCATCTCGATGGACTTCGTCTTCGGTCTTCCGACTGATGCCAAGCGAAGGACTGGCGTGGTGGTCTTTGTAGACCGATTCAGCAAGATAGTTCATCTTGCTGCCGTACCGGCGGAAGTCACAACCGCACAGACAGCGCGTCTATTCGTTGACATGGTGTTTCGACACCATGGGATGCCTCGTGATATCGTCTCCGACAGAAACCCTCGCTTCACAGCGCGGTTTCTGGCAAGAGGTGTTTACACTTCTCGGGTTCATTAGTTCTGTTAGCTACACAGAACCTGCCTAGACATGCAGTTTCGGACTTTGGAGCAAGCAAGCTTGCTCCGCGCTTCATTGGGCCATTCACTGTGCAAGCACAGCATTATAACGCGTACAACTGGACATACCGTCCAGCACGCCCTTGCATCCAACGTTTTACGTTGGACGCTTGAAGCCTTACGTGCAACACGAGTCACCTACGGCTGGTGACTCGCAGCCTCGAACGCGGCGACGCGCTTCGAGAGCTTCGCGAGCGAAGTCCCGATCTCGACCTTTACGTTCGAGGTCTCTCCCCAACAATATACGTGGGAACCGCGGAACGGCCTGATGGAGGACGTTTCGGAAATGGTGAGGGCGTACGAAGCCCACCACGGACTGCGGGTGTAAACACCGTACGAAGGTTGTAGTCGCCTACAACGTTCGGAGCCTCACGTGCCACCACAGCACGGAGCTCTTTGAGATCGTCAGATACACGAATGCCCGTATACCCGTTCACGTCGCTGTCCGTCAGCCGCGCTGCCCCTGGGCGACAGCGCGAACACGCGATGCCTCTAGGCACCGCGCAAGGAACACCAGCTTCGAGCGCACCATTGTGTAGACGCTCAAGCTGCCCACGCTTCGAGAACGTCCCGAAGCGATCATGGGCTTGGCTTAACCGTTCACGGTAAGCAGCCGGGTCCTTGTTGAAGCTTTTTCAACAAAGGCATTCCAACTTTGGACAAAGGCCTTCCTCTCGGGCACCTTGCTTCTCTGGGAAGTTCTCTACCCAGACAAAAATCGGAGCTCATTGAAGAGTCCGATATAGTAATCGCGTTTTTGAGTCGTCGACGACTCAACGTTATGCTCCCTCGCCACAGCGTCATCGCTAATGCTGCTGCACACATACAACGAGATGTTGTACGGTGGCATGGTTGAGCCAAACCGCCCCGCGATCGCAGAGGCGGTCGGCATCCACGGGTGGCGCAGTACAGCATCACTGCGCGACGACACTTGTGACGCTGAGAGCGATGATTCGCTCTCGCCACGCAGACGCTTCGAGCGCGAAGCGTCTGGATCATCTTCACGCAAACGCCGCGATCCTGACTGTGGATCGGGCGTCTTCCCCGACAAGGACTGGGAGTCCTTGTGCTGTGAAGGCGAGGCCTTCTCCTCTTCCTCGGCCTCGCCCTCTTCGGGACCATTGCTCTCGAAGTCGAGCGGCATATCGTTGCTTCCGTCGCCGGAAACAACGCACGAACCTTCCAGGACATGCTTTGTTTTGCATGTCCCGGTGTCCACGCCGCGCTTCTCACCCTGAAGCGCGTGGTACTTGGCGACAGAGATCGTTCTCTCTGTCGCGGCGGCCGTAGACGACGTTGGCTGCGGCGTGCTCATTGCGGAATGAGCACGAGTGTTCTCCCAAGAAGGATCCGGTTTGACAATGGTCAATACCGTTGATTAACGTGCCGGGACCGGCAGTCTAACCTTAACGGGGGGATGGTGTAACAGGGTTACACGCACAAGTGGGTGCTGCCACTTGTGGCTCTAACAGATACGATATCTGTTAGAGGTACAAAAGGACCTCCTCCGTTGGTGTTCACCACACCAATGACCACATTGAGTCGGCCACACCATTGAGTGGCCCACATACACCGAGAGATTCGATTGGTAGAAAGCAGCATCTTTCTACCAATGAGCATCATGCACGTCAGCGAGATTCTGCCAACCACCGTTGGCAGACGCCTCTAATACATGTTATCACTTTAGTGAGGAAACCTAGCTAGGAGCTAATTCTAAATACCAGTTCTCAATTTGGATCTAAAAGACCCTTAACTTCCTTTATTTAGACTTTGTATACTTGAGATCCGGAAGTACTTCCTCTGTCCGGAAATATAAGCGGGATTGCACAATCTGCCACATTTTAGCCTACAAATCGTTGCTTTGGACTCGGTGATTGGTTAAAAAGAATCGCGCCAGCAGCACCATTCGAATGGTGGTTCAAACGAACAAATCGGATGCTTACAACCAGAAATCCAGTCGATTAAGTATTAGCAACCACATCATTTCCCCTTCTAGTCTTCGCCAGCCACGCAGATGACCCCCAATAGGCCTAAACCACAGTGCAAGCGCAAGAATCTTACACCTGCAGAGAGGGCAGAAGTTGTTGCCTTCCTTATTCAAGTCAGGACGAGCTACAACCTCCCATAGGCGCTATTCAGGAATGCGCAGCCAGGTATGCATGCAGCAGTGACCAGATCTCGCGTTTGTGGCGCCGACGTTCAGGACATCAAAGCAGGCAATCCTATTAACTACAATAGCGGCAGGAAGGGGAGAAGCGGTCGGAAGACCCTGCTGACGACGGAGTTCCGCCTGGACCTCAACCATGCCATCGAACTTGTCCCCCTGGAGGACAGAACTGACATTCGTACTTTGGCGAATGCACTTGGTATTGCCAAATCGACACTTCATGACTATTTTCTCGCTGGAGTTTTCGATGCCACACAACTCGGCTTAAATCTATGCTGACAGATGCACAGCGCGTGGAGCGGCTGAGGTATGCGGCAAGCTTCGTGCATCGCGGGCCTGCTAATAGACTGAAGTTTGACAGCATGATGGATTTCGTGCATTTAGATGAGAAATGGTTCTACCTTAAGAAGGACAAGCAGCGATTTTATCTGGGAGAGTTTGAAGAGGATCCTTACATTAGTGTCAAAAACAAAAACTACATCGTGAAAGTGATGTTTCTGGTGGCGGTGGCACGTCCAAGATGGGTGGCCAAGTCTCATCGAATTTGGGACGGTAAAAATGGCCTTTGGCCTTTTGCAATTTACGAGCCTGCGCAACGATCGAGTAAGAATCGAGCTGCAGGAACGCTAGACCTAAAGACTTACAATGTTGACCGAGACATTTACCGCCAAGCTCTTTGTCGGATGGTCATACCGCGCATTAAGGCGATTTGGCCATCCGGCAAACGTGTTGTGCTCCAGCACGACAATGCCAAGCCTCACGTAGAGGCCGATGACCCTGAGGTGGTCGCCGCATGTCGGGAAGCTGGGTGGGATATGAAAATCCGCCCCCAGCCTGCCAACTCGCCAGACTATAATGCAAATGATCTCGGGTTTTTTGCTTCGCTGCAATCGCTGCAGTACAAAACGAGAGCCAAAACCGTTGAGGATTTAGTCAACAATGTCGAAGATGCGTTCAACGAGCTTCACTTCAGTACACTAGACAAGGTTTTTCTTACGCTTCAATCGGTGCTCCAAGCATCGATGGATGTCGACGGATGCAACAAGTACAAACTTCCACATCTCTCAAAAGATACACTCCGGTCAAACAATGGCCTGCTTCCCCCAAGCATGGCATGCAGCAAGCGGGTGTACAACAAGGCGAATGCCTTCTTAGGTTCGGTTGACACACAGGAAGTAGAGCATAAACGTACTTAGCGCTTATATTTCCGGACGCTTATTGTAATCGGACCCGCTTATATTCCGGACAGAGGAAGTATAATAAGAGCTAAATAAATTTACTCCGCTTCCTCATACACGTAGCGCATACGTGTAAGCTGGTAGTGAGCCTAAGCAGGCCCACTACATGTGTAGTCAAAAATGAGAGTGATTGTATGATGCCGTACATGGTATAAAAAGGATTTATATCACATGATACAAAACGCCTACATAATGCAAAATTGATTTTGCTCATGTACGACTCTTAAATAGGAAAAGTGCGATCCGAAGGCTCCACACTGTTGTTTATTGTTGCTTTTTGTTTGGTTTTCTTCACGGGCTTTTTGGTTAGAGCTTTTGCCTACGTTCGCAAGTGCGAACAGTATGCCCCGCTTGATGACACAACCCACAGTGGATTGGCCAATCACCGTTGCTATACTCGGAACGACCGCTGTTATTATAGCTACACATGCATGCACACACTGGCACTGGTGTTCTTGACTAATTGGTCAGCTGCATATCTTTATTGCAGTTCGCCCCGAAGATGCACTTCTTCAGGTCTTGTGCTTGCACATGACGCCAAGCAGTTTGCGGAGATGCACCCTGTGCATCCCGACATCCGTTTTACCATCAACAGCCCGGCTGTGGACGAAGACATCATCGAAGTAGCTCGGCGCGAAGTCGCGCACCGAGCGCAACAGATGCGTCACGCATCTATTGAAAGTCGCAGGGGCATTCTTCAGCCCCTGTGGCATCGCCAGCCACTCCCACAGCATTCCGCTGGGGGTGCTCACCGCCGTGAGAAGAATGTCGCTCTCACGCATGAAGATTTGGTAGAGTCCATCGCGCAGATCAACAGCACTGAAGACGGTGCTCTTGGCCATCGAATCAATGATAACATCTTTTCGCGGTATCGGCGTCTGCCCCGGTATCGTCGCATCGTTCAAGTTGTGTACGCATGAACGATACGTCAGCCGCCCAGTGGCTTCTTGACGCAGATGGTGGGCGCGCTGTACGGGAACTTAGACTCCCGCACTTGCCCAGCCTTGCGACGAGTTTCAAAGAAGTCGTCGATTGCCTTCACTTGATCCCGCGGCAGTGGCCTCTGCCACGTAACGCAATACTTCGTGCCTGGCACGATGTCGATCTCATGTTGAACTCCCTTGTCTGTAGGGAGTTCTGCCGGAATCTCATCCGGGAGCACGTCACGGTGCTCGCGCAATATGTCGTAGTAGGGACTCGACTTCAGCGAGTCCCAACTCTGCTCGTTGAAGCGCTCTTTCTTCGACTTCTCACTGAGAGATGGCTTGCTCTCAGTGCCGCTCTCAGCAACAATTTGCTTAAGCTCTTCAGCTTCGCTCTTCATTCTTTCAACGTCTGAAAAAATGCAAATATGTTCGATGCGTCCATCGTACAGGTCTCGCGCAAAGCGGTTCCAGCTCATGACTGGAAGCGAAGTCACCTCCGACGCCCGGGTCGGAGGGTTTTCAAGCGTCATCTTCCTGTACTGGAGCCCAGTACTGGTTTGCTTCAAGACGCTCAGCATCTCGACGTCCGTGGACGCCAACGTCTGCCCGGCAGACGGCTCTTGTTTGGTCTCAGGCCCGGACTGAGGCCTGCGCTGCAAGCGTTGCTTGCGCTTGCGCATCTTCTTCTTTTGGAGCCCGGCTCCATTAGTCCCTTGTCCAGGCCCAGCCATGGACAGGTTTTCTTCTGTAGTAGTCGCCCGGCGACATGCGCTATCAAGCCCGGCTGCCGGCGTTCCGCTTCGTCGTGCAGCCCTGCTGCACGCGAGCCCGCAAGCTTTTTCCGGTGCTAGACGTTTGCAATCGTCCGCACTGCTTGTCGCAGCGTCGGCTCCCGGTGCCGACGTGTCGCTGCTGACTCGACGCCAATCGGCGGAGTCCCCTGTCGAACTTGATCCGTTCAAGTTTGCGTCGACTCCCTGAGTCGACGTCGTTTGTAACATCCATGCCTAATGGCAGGATTTCCACGCATATCTGAATGAATGCGAACGTCGACCCCATTGGTCGACGCGCCATCGTCACCCCAAAGCCTTGAGGTGGAAAGCCCTTGCAAATCTGATCCAATCAGATTCGACGCGGGGCTTCTCGCCACACACGCGTTCACAACGACTCCCGGAGTCGTTGCTGCTTGCACAGGGCCGTCGGAGACAGCGGCGCTAGTCGCTGTCTGTGCTGGTAGTCTGCATGCATCTGGGGATGCATGCGCCACGTTGCCAGGGCCATCGCTCACTGTAGCGCGGTCTGTTGTGTCCTCAACAGACTGACCAGCATTGCCGAAGCGTACAACAGTACGCGTCCTCCAGTCTATCACTGGATCATGCCGTGCAACCCATGGCATGCCCAACACGAAGTCAAAATTGTCGTCTAAGTCTAAGACGATCAAGTCCTCAGCGAAACCGCTTCGTTGCGATGAGAAGCGCACGCGCACGACGCGCTTCTCGGTTCTTACGACGGCACCCGTTGCCAGTCGTACATCCAACAGACTTCGAGGTACCTTCACCTCCTCGAAGTCAAGCCTAGAGAGCCTTCGCAGTCGAGCAAAGTTGTTCGACGCACCGGAATCAACTAAGCCGCGAAGAGAGCTTGCTCTCTTCGAAGACGCTTGCAGGATGACAAGGTTTGGTTTGTCATCTTGATCATTACAATGATATTACTTCTCATTGGGGGCTGCAGTCCTTATCGTTGTGTGTCCGATGTGGACACGCATGACTGCCACACCAGTAGGACGCCCCGCGCCTACTGGTTGCCTCTGTTTTTTATTGTCCGTGTTGGTGCCCTGCACCACCACAACGGCCCTGCTTTTAGTGTACAGGCGCCGTAAACTCCCGTGCAAAGTGACCAATGCTTCCGCAGCGGAAGCATTTGACATTGGACCCACGTCGGTCCGTCGCATTCGCACTCGAGAGATCCATAGGTTCGGGACCTCCCGTTCGTATCGTCATCGGACGTGCCGGCCTCGGCACGTTCGCATGTAATTTAGCTTGGCGCAGGCTAAACTCCTCTTGCATTGCAAGTGTAATCGCATCCTCGAGAGTACTCGGGTACCCTCGGAAGAGATAGGTCTT
Organism: Phytophthora taxon juncus; assembly: GCA_033558005.1. Taxonomy (NCBI): domain Eukaryota; phylum Oomycota; class Peronosporomycetes; order Peronosporales; family Peronosporaceae; genus Phytophthora; species Phytophthora taxon juncus. The sequence goes on along the minus strand of JAUCEE010000005.1, from coordinate 3,684,541 downwards.
CACTGAACCATCTCGTAAGCCCTTCATGAACGTGACGACTTTCGTCGCCTCGTCGATCGGATTGGTCACGATGTTTGAGACCAAGTACCGTGCCTTCTGTGCGTAAGCATGAACATCATGCCTACCTTATTGCAGATCAAGAAACTCAGCTCTTAATCGGAACTCGTTCTGAGGTGGCTCAAACGCTTGTCTGAGCTCCTCCTTGAATACCTCGTACGTGCTGAAGCACGTAGGATGTGCGAGCCGGCGCCCATAGGCCCAACTCCGCGCTCGTCCGCCAAGTGACGACATGGCGAACGCAACCTTGGTCAACGGGTCGACGATACTCGAGCCGCGACGGCAGTGTCGAGTTCGACAAGCCATCGGAGAAGAGGCTCGCCCTCTTTTCCCTCATGTCTCAACGCGCGGTGCTGCTGGCGGCGGTACCGATGCAGCCTCGCGCTGCTCCTTCATGATAAACCCCAGAGCAACCCTATGTTGCTCTGTCGGCGATAACGTACGCAGCATCGCTGCTTCCGCCGCCCCCCCCAATGACTGTTGCCAGTCGTTGGAATGCTTCCCACTACTCTGGGTCCGACAAGTGGGGGCAGTCTCCACGCGACACATGTGTCGCGGGCACGTTCGAGTTCCCCGGACGTGTTACCGCCTGAGGAAAGGTTCTCAGAGCCTCGTTCGTATGCTTCCCATGCGAACGTTCACGTAGTCGGTCGTTGGGCGGACTACAAAGTGCTACCAGGTGTAGTAGTAATAGTGGACCTGCTTAGGCTGACTACCAGCTTACACGTATGCGCTACGTGTATGGACCACAATTCAGGATTACCGGTCGTCGTTTCTCCTGCATGCGGCGAACACCATCTTTTCTGAGGTTGTGTCGGAGGAGCTCTGCCGAAAATGCATTCATCACACATTCTCTTTCGTCGCAGACGCCATATTGCTGAAGGATATGCCGGTAGGCAAGTAGGAGAGTGCACCAAAACGCGGTACTGGTCGTATTGAATAGAGCAGTGGTAATTTCAAACCGTCACTTTTTGTCCCCAAGTCGGACGGTGTATGATGCCCTGTTTTTCACCTGGTTGTTCTAAATCGGCAAGTTGGGAAGAATGACCCGCAAAAGGTGTAGTTATCGTCGTTTGCTTTCATTGAAAAAGTTGGTGCGGCTATTGTTACGAAATTTGGTTCCGATTAGCCAGTCAGTCGTTGTTACAACGCGAACGTTATTGGATTTCCCCCTAAAATAAAGATTTTTTGTTGCAGATATAGTTGACCCTAATTTTTGTATGTTCCGACGTCGCTTCAAGATCGGATGAATACTTTCGAGCGTCTCAGTAGTCGGCGTGCACACTTTTGTGCGGAAAGCCGGTGCAGAGATACGAGGTGACTCAGATCTCGCGCTACCACCCGAAAGCGGCGCGCAAAAGCCGATCAAAGCACTGCCACCCGTCTGACCATCGGGCTATTAACTGTATGGGCAGCTTTCAGTGCTCGCGCGCGGCGCGCGGAGCTTGTTGACCGTTGGGGCCGGAAATCAGGTCGACTGGCCCAAAGGCCGCGGTCCAAATGCCGTGTACCCATCCGGCGACCAGCCAATCCGCGCACCGAAACGTTCTTTCGGCGAATGGCAGATCGGCGTGGGCTCTGAGAAAAATGGGTCGAGGCCAAAAACTGGGCCGCCCCTTTTTCCGCGAGCGCGCCGCAAGAGAACAAACGACGATCGGCCGGCCGCCCCGGAAGCCCCCGCACGCGCTCGAGGGCGCGACGCTACTCGACCCCCCGCGCGTCTTCGCCGCCGCCCGCACGCCCGTGCGCAGCGCAGACGCCGCCGCACCCAACGAGCCTCGAACGAGCCTCGGCCGCCGCCTGTAGCCGCCGCGAGAGCTGCGCGACCGGATCCGCCGCATGCTGCGCGCCAAGCACATGGGCTTCAAGAGCGTGCGCCGCGTGGAGGTGAAGGCCGAGACCACGACCCCCGGCGAGCTGCGCGCCGCCACCGACGCGTCGGGCGCGCGCGTGGGCGCGTCGCGCGGGCGCCGCACGCTGCCCAAGCTTGAGTTCACGGTGGACGAGGACGGCGCCGTGCTGCACGGGCCGCAGCGTGGCTCGTACCCGTTCTACGCGGCGGAGGCCAACGCCGTGAGCCCCGCGGCGGCGGCCGACGCGCCCTTCAACACGGCGCTGGAGCGCGACCTGGCCGCGTCCTTTCAGGCGCTGCACATGCGCGACTTCCCGTCGCCCGACGCGGACGCGGCGCCGCGCGACGAGCCGCGCGACGACGCGCCGCCCCCGCAGATGAAGGAGTGCGTGCTCAACGACACGCGCGCCACCACGCTCGCGCTCAAGTACGACAACGCGGTGGGCAAGTTCGTCTGCGGCTCGTCGATCGAGCGCTTCTCGGGCCACACAGGTGTCTGCAGAGTGCTAGGCAGCAAAAAATACCCCGTCATCTCCCATAGTTTGAGACTGGGAGACCTGCTCCGGATCGGGTCGGTAGGACTCGTGGTGTGCGAGCTCAACCGCACCACGAGCGAGGACACGGAGGAAGCGCTCACCAACGAGCAGTACGAGTTCTTAAAGGAGAACTACTTGAGTCTGCCACTGCAGCAGACGTTCCATCCGACAGAACGATCCCCCGACTTGGGGGACAGCGGCGACCACGACGACAAGGACCATGAACGCACGATGCGGGTCGGAGGAGACACGTCAGACGAAGGTGAATCTGAAGAAGATAAGGACAGGAAAGGACGGAGACGCTCCAGTGGTGGCGCAGAGGAGACGAACACAAGTCGTGAAAATAGTTCACCGCTGGGCGTCGCGGGGACCACGGGCAAACGCTTCTGCTACATTTGCTACGACGGAGATGAAGACCCGGAGAACAACCCCCTGGTCGCACCGTGCCACTGCAAGGGCGACACGAAATACGTGCACTTGGACTGCCTCCAGCGTTGGAATAATAATCTGGATGCGGACGGGACAAACCCGAACCAGAAAGTGTGCGCCGTCACCAATACAGATGGCCTGGATGTGTGTAGTATTTGCAAGGCGACGTACTTAACTAGTGTGCGACTTGATGACGGGAGGGTAGTGTCGCTGCTCGCCAAGAAGTTGCCCCCACCGTACGTCACATTTGCAGTCGTCACTCAACACGAGACACGAAATCGGTCAACGGCGCTTACAAACACGCGCTTTCAGCTCAGCTTCGCCAAGTAAGTGTCGATGCTCGTCCTTAGGGTGCTATGTTGCTGACTGATTTCGCATTTTGCTCTTAACAGTATGCCGCGGAACCAGCAGTTCCTAACCATTGGCCGATCGACTACTAACAACATGACACTTCGTTACCGCACCGTGTCTCAGCTGCATGCCAAGGTTAAATACCAGGATGTAAGTGCTTTGGATCGATATATATATAGTTCAGAATCGTGCGTGGGGTTGGTATGTGCATTGCATGGTCTAATCAGTTTTCTTGTTTGTTCACCCTGCCAGAATGACTTTCTGCTCTTTGACGCTGCAAGCTCGAACGGCACGATGCTGTTCCTGAGCAAGCCACTGGAGTTAGACTGGAACAAAACGATGCACGTAAAAATTGGTCGTACGATCCTGACGCTGAAGGCGAAAAAGAAATGGAAATGGGCAGGGACTGGTTCTGGTGATGACGAGGATGAGGAAGAGGCAGGCCGTGTATCTTCACCTCGGATCAGTGGCTTGGGCAGCACTCCGCGCGGCTTCGAGGCTCGTTTGTCAAGCCCAGGTTCAACAGCTAGGGGCAATGGATTCGATATAAGGGGAAGCAGTGCACTTAATGATCCCAGCGCCGAACTTGCAGCTGCACCGTACGCGAGTCATCTCCCGCGGACATACACAGCACCGAATGTACTAAGCTCGCGCTGGAATCGTAGTGCACCTTCCCACGCGCTGACATCAAGACCACCCCGCCAGAGATCACTTTCGAGCTCAGCTCCTGTGGCATTGCATGGAGACAGCAGCGCTGATGCGTTGCGCGTACTTCCGACAGAGTTCCAGTTGGACGAGCTGGAGCCTGACGAGCCCGACACGTTTGCGACGCAGGCAGTGGGAGACCCGGTGGTGCTTCCTGCGTCATCGGCGAGCTTCCGCGATTTCGCTGCCGAGAATGCGTCGCCCTCATTGACATCTCAGCTCGCAGGCGAAGGTAGCGTCAACGTAAATGCTCACGCTTTGGCGCAAAGTCAAGAACTGCCCGTTCAGCGGCGCGGACTGTACGACCTGGTGGACTCGCTGTCGGAACGCGGGGCGAGTCCCATCGTGGCATCGCTAAGTCCTGCTGGTCGGCTGACGGAGCAGGAATAAGTAACTAGCCGGTGCTGTCGCCGTTCTTCTCCCCCGCCTCTGGCTGGCGACGCCGTGGGGTGACTGACGCTCTGTCCTGGATGGATGCTGGCGCGGCGGCGTGTGCTTTCTACTCATATATTTAACCACAGAAGATCGGCTTGAGCACCGCACGTAAATCACCTCAAAGACTGTGCACATTTTCATTTGCTAGCATGTGGTTGTTGTTGGCTGGTTTTGTCTTTACTATTGTGCTGAAGACAAATGTTGTCGTGACTGGGTCTCCTGAAGAAATCGAACTAGCTTGTCGCCCCTGTCGATGAACACTGTATCATATCTGCCCTGATTCACGTACGATGAAGCAAATCCACTGACAGACAGTAAGTTAGTTCGATTCGGGCATGGCAGCAGGCAACCTTCTGGTTTACGCCGACCAAACTGCATGCGACAACACCGACAATCACTAGGCTCTTGCATCGATGGGTTCTCTACAAAACCTTGGAATAGACGACCAGAGACCAATAATTGTAGTACTACCACAATTTCAGCGCAAGAAATAACAGAAGCACGAAAACCAGGTACCACCAACTGAATGGACCGTTCCCGTGAAGCGCGATCGACTTGTTGTGAGGAACGACGCATAATTGATTCCGATGCCGAGTTCCTACGTCGACGGGACTGGAATCGGCAGCGGAAATCGGTCGTTGATTCTCTATCGTTGGCAGCAACTGATTAACGAATGGAACGAGATCAATCGTTGCTCCATTGACACGTATCTGTACTATGGATTATCGGTTCGCCAGGCACGAGCCGTTCTGTTTTGCGTGCTCGCTGGATCCAGAAGCCTGGGATGTGATTTGGATTAGTCAACAGCCTCAAACTCGTCTCTTGAGCCAATTTGTTCATGACTTCGACAAAGTAAAACGGGATGAGAAGTGTTTCAAAGCTTGCATGAAACGAATTAGCGTTTCGTCCTTGTCGACGAAAACCGCATCGTGTCCGCCCTGGTTCCACAATGGTACCAACCATAATTGGCTTTCTTTCGAGTTGTCCGCAATAGATCGCCGTTTTGAAGTAGATTGTACAATAATTAATCTTTCCCACGACAAGCTTATCACACCTTGATCTGTGCGTTTGCGATAGTTGAGCTTCTTGTGTTATAGGGCAGAAAAAAAAACAAGCTTAAGAAAGGTGGGCTGGTGCTATACGCCGTGCTGTTTATCAGCGCTTCTTGGAGTTGGCTTTGTCGGCTACCGCATTAACGTCGTGGTGATAAATCTTCCAGCTCGATTTATAAGGTGGTGGCGCTCCATCTCAATTCCACTGTTTCCCGGAAAGTAAATTCTAGACTGGGGAGAGTAGTTGAGCGCTATGAACACAAGATTCGTGATAACACTTCATTGCGAGGCAGCGACCAGCTTCTCTGAAATGACGTTCTTCTGAAATCACATCCGATTTCATCAAGCTGTCTGCTAACATCAAGCCCACGGTAGCTCTGACAAAGCAAGACTAACTAACCGTCTTTCTGTTGACATGCTTCTTCACATTTGTGGGTGATGATTTGTAATGGGCGAAGGCGTATGTTTCTTACTTGTGTCTTTTATTACTGAAGGTCAACTATCTTAAAGACTGTGCACATTTCCATCAGCTCTCTGGTTCGTTCAGAATTTCGTCGTGAGAATTGTTAAAAGGTACGAGTCAATGTTTTTTTCTGCTTGAAATGTGTTAGGTCGCAGCTAAATCGCACCGTACTAGTTTATTCACACCACATAATAGAAAAAAACGTATACTATAAAAATGATGGAGTCGATCTGAGAGCCGAACACTAGCTATTGTCAACCAAGCTGCGGCGAAGTTAGTGTTAGTTGGCCGATTCTCGCCAGATTCCCAACTCGCCACCTCAGTTCCGCTTCGCCTAGATCACGCTCCCGGGCTTGAACAAAGAAAACATGCATCCACTGGGTGCGTTAGCGAGTTTGCTAGTTTCTTAGGCCATGGCATCCATCGTTAAAGGTATCGGACCACAGATTATCGAAGCAAATTCAGTAATCAACACCGAATACAGATATATCCAGCTTGCAATCTCCAGATACGGACCTAGACAAACCACCATGCGATTGCTCTGCTGCAGCCACAACATTTAATACCTGTTTCTGGAATGGTTGCTTTCTAATTGACACCGTAAAACGTTCTATGTTGCTGACCGGCACGACATAATACAGTTGGACTTTCGTAAATAGCCCCAAATTCGTGTCTTGAGCCAGCTTGCGAAGAAATTCGACAGAGAGGATGTACCGGGTTTCGAAAGGGTATCACTGGTGGATACAGATGATGAGACGTACTCGACCTATTCGATTCGGGATGTGTTGGAGACGAATGGAATGCCACCGCCTCAAACGCGGCAAATTCACGTGCTGGTGGTGGTTCCGAAGCAAGATGGTACCTCAAACGAGATGTCTGCAGCGACAAAGCCACTGACGGTAGAGCAAGTGGAGATGTCAATGAATAAGGTTCTCAGGGAACGAGATGAGAAGGCGTCTGCGTATTCGTTTTCCGATCTGAATACCGAAATGGAGCAGCGAATTGTCAAGAAGATGCGCTTGACCGAAAACGTTCCTACGGACATCGATGAACCAGAAGATACTTCCATCCCGGGTTATATGTGGATTCCCGAAGTTTCGGAGAATGAACCGAGCCAGAGAACTGGGTATATGGTGTACTTGCAGCAACACCTTGCGACGCTGCTGAATGGAGGAAACTTCGTGTTGGCTGATATTGCAAACGACAAGGGAGTTCTGACGATTGAGGACCCAAGACTTCCATTCCGAATGAACGGTACTGCGGACGTACTGCTTATCAAAGGACGAAGGATGAATCCGCTTATAACGCTGGCTGGGGTATGTATGGTGATTGAACTCAAGAAGATGGTCGAGAAAGCTCATGTTCCTCAAGCGGTTGGTCAACTTGTGAGCTGCAGCATGAAGGCGCCTCTCAACTGCTATCCGCTGAGTTTGTTGACGGATTTAAACGACCACTGGCATTTCTCTTGGTTCAGCGACAAGCACGTTCTGACCCAAGTTACGTTGCAGTATCCAAAGAACGCGTTCAGATTTATCGAGGCAGCCGTACTGAGACGAACGGAGTCTGCTCCACTTCCTCCGTCATTCATTCCTGGACCTTTCAAGGCAATCAAGGTTGATGACTTCTTGCCCCAGCCGGATGATGATCGTGCAGAGGAGATGATGGAGCGATATGAGTTGATGGCAGATGTGGTGGAACCAGAGTTTCTCATGGCGAGGCGTATGGAGTATGCGCAACACGTGGTGCAATCGATGCCCATGTATGCTCACATGTATGCGTAAATTCTTAAAATGAGGTATTCTCTGCTGCTGCTCCTCATGCTCATGTCGCTCGTTGTGCTCGAGATGCTGTTGTGCTGCTGATTGGTGGTTAAAAAAATATTGATCTCCTTGCTTGACACAGTCGTTCTCTCTGATAGCCTCGTCTAATGTCAATATCGTGTGTTTGAAGGAAAAAAAATCTTGTTTAAACTCCTTTCGATACTGAACAATTTTTCATCCTGATAAATATAAAGTTAGTAATATTGAAAGATGGCGTACTCACCTGAGCAAAAGCTAACACGGAGCGCACTAATGCAGCGCAGAAGCGCTACTACCAGCGCCCACGCGACGCTCGCTTGTCGTATCAAAAGAGCTACGACGACAAGAATAGAGACCAAATTCGAGCTCGAAAGCGTAAGCCTAAAACCGAACTTATTGAAGACAAACCCGAACCTAACAACGAAACCGAACTTAATTAATAAATTAATTTTTTTCGTAATAATAAGTCAATCCCAATATAGTCAATGACAATGGCTTAAAACCTCCAAAAAGTATAAGCCATATATTTGAATTAATTAATTTCAGAATATTTTGTAAGTGACTAAGATATAAAGTTGATCCTGATACAAGGTCAAATAATTATAAAGTCATATCGACGGAGAATAATATAGCCAAGCATATATAGGCAACATGTTTGCATACGAACTCGAAGGATTAAAGAGATTAAATATCCAACCTATTAAATGGGGTAGTAGCTACCGTGTTAAGGTGCGTGGTAGAACGGACAAGATGGTGTATGTTAGCAACGTTGCGCGTCTAATCAACAATAGATTAGTAGCTAAGCAGTACAATGTTTCGATTAAAACCCTTGAGAAACACTTGCCGCCCGACTACAAGGCTGATCCTAAGTACCGTTTTTACAATGGTAATCACATGGAATCACACCTATATGAGGGTATCGAGGCTACTGATTTCTACGATAAGCTCGAGAACGTTCTTTCGACTCAGGCAAGTGCGTTCAAGGTAAATGTTGCTCTCGGGTACGAACTTGTGAGCAAAACTGATCCTGATGACACTCGCTACTTCTATCCGAATCTCGCAAACACTTATGTATTCAATAAGCCTGTCGCAATCAACAGCAAGGCGGATATTCAAAAGAAGATAATTTCGGAAATCCGGTCTATGGAGTTGGCTGACAAACTGAACTACCCCAGCTCCGGATATCAGCTCAAGGTGATCACTGCATTCAAAATTTTCATCTATCATCGCGACCATGCTCTGGGCGATAGCAAAGCTGTCATCCCTAAGATTATTCGCGAAAACAAGCATGTAATCAACTTCCCTAAGACCAACAACAAGTGCGTCTTCCACTGCATCGCCTGACACACATTCCAGAGCGCTAAGAAGGATCCTCGCAGAATTCAGGCTCAGGTGAAGGAGGCATTCAAGCGCTACTGCTCTTTCAAGGGATTAAATATACGTTGAGTCTGTTTAGAAGCTTCAAGCCTATTGACCTACTACAGCTCAATGAGGTTGAGGACTGCTTCCAACTTGGTATTAACGTATAGAGCATGGATGTGGCTTCCGGAAATGTAGAATGCATTCGTAGATCGGACAAGGGGTATGAAGCTATGGATATTCTATCACACGAGAATCACGCTCTCTACATCAAGAGCATCGATATGCTTCAGTCTAAGTATCAGTGTCCTAAGTGTGAAATGATTTTTGTGAGCGGTGAAAGACTTAAAAATTACAAGAAAAATCAGTGCGAGCTTGTGAATATTGAGAGCTTCCCCGCTGAGCCAACTATCTACAAACCAGCTCCTAACGTCATTCGATCATTGCTTACAAAGTATTCCATTAAGGATGCTAACCAGTACATCGATCACTTCATCGTTTATGACTTTGAGGCAATCCTTAAGCTTACCGCAACTCAACACGGGGAGAATACTGTCTTCACGAACGAGCACATTCCGGTGTCTGTATCCGTAGCTGATAGCTTAACCGATGAGGTGCGCTGTTTTGTAAATGACGATCCAAAGATGTTACTAATAGATATGTTCAAATACATTGGTGATGTATCAGTGAAAATACAACAGTACAATGTCAAAAAATATAAGTCACTTCTACAAAAAATTATCAAAAAAAAAAAAAAAAAAATGCTCACGGTCTGACAGGTATGGAAATTCCAGGTGTAAATCTTGGTAGGACCTACAAGATGTCTGACGTGGTGAGTTGGATTGAAGAGGGGAAGTATACCAGCTTCTTTGACTTTCAACTCAGTCTTGGTTTTGGTAAGCAAAGGTCTGATTATGGGAAACTGAAACAGCAGCTTGATCAGGTACCAGTATTCGGCTTCAATTCTGGTCGATACGATATTAACTTAATTAAGAAGAATTTGTTTGCCGTAATTGGTACCGACAACATCAAATCTGTCATCAGGAACCCCAGCTACATATGCATTGCTACATCCGACATGAAAATGCTTGATATCACTAACTATATACCAGCTGGTACCAGCTACGACAAGTATCTTACAACATATCTCGGTGGCTGCAAATGCGATGACAAAATTAGATGTGTCTGTGGTCTTGGTAAGGGTCTTTTCCCTTTCGAGTACAATACCGCGTTCAATGTACTAAACCAGACGGGTATGCCGCCTAAGTCAGCTTTTGATAGCAAGCTCCGTGGAACAAGCATCACCGGCGATGACTACGAACGAGTGAAGTTCGTGTGGGATTACTATGAGATGAAATCGATCAAAGATCTGCTGATCTGGTACAATAATCTCGACGTAGTCCCTTTCATCAGCGCGAGCTATTTATGCGTTTCGAGCTGGATATGTTTGCGGATGGAGGGTCTCTACCTGGACTTTCCGAGAAGGTTATGTATCAGACCTGCTTCAACAATCTCCAATATCCGGATCAGAAATCTGCTAACGCATTCCAATTTCCAGCTAAGCGCATGGCTGGCTACAAGAGTCAGGATGCTAAGACAAAGCGAAAATTTGGTATGACACTCGAGCACTTGAATACATTGCTGCAAAAGCAAAAGTATCTGTGTGGTCTATGCTACTGCCAGCTGACTACTGATACCGCTTCAGCGGATCGTATCAACAATAATCTTGGCCACATCGACGGCAACATCTTGGTCAGCTGCGTAAAGTGCAACACTGCTCGAAAAGACATGTCGCTTAAGGGATTTCGGTATAAGAAGTTGCTTGAGTTCAATTCGGACAGACTGGTCTACTCGATCGACAAGGAGGAGAAGGATATCTACACTAAGATGAAGGCCAACATTGCTGAAGGTCCATCTATTATCTTCAGTCGCTACGCCCAGCGTAATGAAACGAAGATTCGCGGTGGTACGGTCTGTAAGAAAATTATCGGGTACGACGCTAACGCTCTATACCTATGGGCTCTTGGTAATGAGATGCCGTGCGGTCGATTGACTACGGTTGAAGCGTATGATGGTATCATCGATGACATCAAAGCAGACGAGGTATTTGGCTCTTGAATGTGATATTCGCACACCAGAGCATCGCAAACAGTACTTTGGTGAGATGACTTCAATTTTCAAGATGTACTGATCGACTGTACAAATGAGAGCGTCATTGGTAAGCACATGTTCGACCACAATGAGGCGCGCAAGCAAAGCCGAGCAAAACCAGCTCGCAAGTTGATTGGTAGCTACTTTCGTGAAAAGATTCTTATCTACACTCCTTTGCTCAAGTGGTACCTTTCTCATGGTATAGAGATCACCAAGACTTACTGCTTTATCAAGGCCAGCTCTCACAAGGCTTTTGCTCCTTTTATGGAGGCTGTATTAAACGCTCGACGAGAAGGTGATGTTGATAAGTCTAAAGCGATGATTGCTGAGATGATGAAACTTGTAGGCAACAGTGCTTTTGGTCGATCTGCAATGGACATGAGCAAGCACAAAGAGGTCAAGTATGAGTCAAGCGACAAAGCTATTAAGAACAAGATCGAACACTTTACGTTCCATGGTTTGGAAGAGCTTAATGATGCGTGTGAAATCACTATGAAGAAACGCCGTCTTAATAACAAAAACCCAATCCATTTGTCGATTGCTATCTATCAGCTTGCTAAACTACGTATGCTTCAGTTCTACTACGACTGCATAGATTTCTACTTCGACCGCTCTGACTTCCAGTATCAGGAGATGGACACTGATTCAGCTTATATCGCTTTCAGCTGTGAGAATCCGTTTCAAGACTGTATCAAGCCTAAGCTACGTGCCCACTTCAAGGAGCATAAATACGATTGGTTCCCACGCGACTACAGCACTGAAGTAGCTAAGTTTGATCGCCGTACTCCTGGTTTGTTCAAAGATGAATGGTCAGGTGATGCTATGGTCTCACTATCGAGTAAGAATTATATTTGCTATCTACCCGACGAATGTTACAAGGTTAAAGTTTCAGCGAAGGGTATTCAGCAGGGAGGTGGTCGAAACAATGGTGTTCTTAATCCTGATGGGTTTGAGACTGTTGTACGGGATCGCATCACGCTACAAGGTACAAACAAGGGGTTCAGACTATCGAAAGAAACCAAGTCTATCATCACCTATACTTAAAACAAAACAGCGCTCACCTACTACTATGACAAACGTCGAGTACTTGATGATGGTATCACGACTGAACCACTTGATATTTAAGCAGCTAACCACTGGGGATTTTTTTTAGTAAATATAGATCAGGGACACGCTATTAAAGAAACTATACTATAACCCCAAAACCGGTTTTATCGGAGCTCAAGCACTGTATCAGAAGGCAAAGGAGTTAGACCCGAAGGAGTGGTATGCAAACCAGACCGATATTCAGCGATTTCAGGATCAGAAGAAGCGCTTTGATGGCTTCAAAATAGCTTCACACAACCCCAATTCGTGGCAAATGGATCTTGCGTTTTGGGAGAAACGGCCAATTCTGACTGCTGTCAACATCAACTCAAGGGTTGGGTTACGCAAAGCTCTTATCAAACAAGTCGGCAGCAACTGTGTTAGCAGCGCTTAAAGCATTTGTTCACCTTCACACAGTTGATATCCTGACAAGCGATAATGGAAGCGAGTTCATGAACTCACAGGCTCAAGAATTTTTCCTAACTAAGAAAATTGAGCACTACAACAACGAACCCGGTGATCACGGAACCATGGGTAAAATCGAACGATCAACAGGACCTTAAAGCAGAGACTAACTAAAATGTCTCCCAAGAGGATAACGCAAAAGCTTATCACCGACTTTATCGAAAACTATAATAGCACGTTCCATCGCTCTATTAAAATGACCCCAAACGAGGCCAAAGTAAAGTCATTAGGTCAGAGCTGGAACATAATCAAGGTGAAGCAGAGAGAGTTGAGAATGAGGTCGAAGTGGGAGCAAATGTGCTATATCGACTTAAGAAGCAGACATTTGATAGAGAAGCTGCTCAATGGAGCAAAGCCGTCTATACAATCGTTGGGATTGATGGATTCCGAGTCCAAATCCGCTCAAAGAATGGTTATACCCTCTACAAGGCACCAAACGATCTTAAAATAGTTAAAACAGAGACTACATATGCTACTATCAATTGAGGCGATATTCTTGAGGCGGAGAAGATCTTGGGTCACAAAACGATACGCTCTGGAAAGTACAAATATCTGGTGAGATGGGTTGGCGATGAACCTGCCTCCTGGGAGCCACAAGATAATCTGCGGCTGGTTAACAAAAACAGGACATCACCGCTTGAAAAGGAGTATTGGGGTTCAAGAAAGAGCTGACGTAGTTTCACCCCGCGCCAAAAAAAAGAGTCATAGTTAGCTTGTAACTAAATTTGATAGAGACATCCTCTGTAAGCTTTTGACTCAAGTATATTGTTCGAACTATTTTTGCAAAAAGTTTGAAATTATCTGACTTGATATATAGCAATAAGATAGTAATGTGCCCAAGTTGTATAGAGAAAGAACGTGAGCTTGTTAAGATTCGACGTAAGCTTTGGATGATTCAGGAGGTGAGTCGAATCAAGAATGAGTTGCTGGATCTTGATGCAGCCGCGAATTTCCGCAAAACAGTAGTAATTGTAAGTATCGCCATGGGTTGGAAGCAATTTTTGGAGTTCCGTTCCATTGCATAAAGGAGCGTTATCTAAATCTTTTAAATGAGCGGGATCGTATCTGTCATTCGTATCTACCTTTCGTTATGACTCAGATATGCCGAGCTACTGGTAAGAGTATTTAAGGCTACTCATTTTCTTATGATTCGTTTGATATAGGATCAATATGTTTCCAAATTTTACATCGCTCGCTCAGAGAGAGCAAAAACGTCAGGAGCTTCTTGAAAGAGCTCAGCGCCGCGTTCGGCAAGCTAAAGTCAAGCGTGGGATGTTCGAAGCCGCTTCATGGGCAAGTGATATCACGAATGGGATTACTACAGTCTCTATGAAATCAACCGAATCAACTCAGACAGGCTCATCCGAGTCTGCTGAGTCATTAAAAAAAAAACACTGATTGATGGATACCTTAAACAAACCCTGACTCCTCAACTCCAAATGTTCGACCTGTGATGATCGATGTTGGAGTAGATAGCGGCGTGCAGATGGTAAATAGCTCAATTGATACTGATCGTGTTAACCGAACTGATAGAAATATTCAAGCGAGACCTCAAACATCTGATGTTGTTATTGATAACACACAGCAAACAGCTGATGTTGAAATCGACAATACTCCAAGAATGTTAGATGCTGAAACAAACATGAAAAACCTGGATACCGAAGATTAAGTGGAGGCGCGATCATGGGTTAAGAATTTGTTGAACACCAGTCCTAATTGGGTAGCGCTTCGAATTAAGCCAATTGAGCGTAAAACTGGTAAGGATGACAATAGACACTTTCTTGGTGAAAAGGGATCATTAATTGCAGCCAAAACGGGTAGAAAGAGTAAAACTTATCAATCGATTGACTGGGTGGCTACAGAGGAGAAGATTAGGGACATCTGGTATGATGGCGAAAGTAAATCAATCGATGAGAGCAGTTATATGAGACTTGAAGACCCTCTTTATCACGCTCCACTGACGCGAAAACTAAAACTTGCTGATCCAAGTGAAGGTGATTATGCAGACCGTACAAAGCAACGTCTTGAAGACAGTTTCGAGTTTGATACATCGACTTCAACCTCATTAGATCAAGTTGATAGTAAGAACGATTGCTTTGGTCTACTTTTAAGAATAAGGCACTGCTTGTCGACTGGTTTGAAAAAGAAAATCATTCCTATCCTCAAGAGCATGGGTACAACGTCTCAGATGGATAAAACGGGATACATATGGATTGATGGTTCATCAATTAGCGTATTGGAATTGATAGTGGGAGAGTCAAGCCCGCGATTACCACAAAAGTTGATTGGAGATCAACATTTCAAGAATTTATCAATTTAGTGAAAGATCGCGACGATGTCGATCTATTTACTATCGAAGACACCACCAAACTTGCAAATGCCTTTGAACCACGCGATGGTGAGGCTCGCCATGGAATTAAGATTGGAATCGATGAAGATATGAATAGTTCTCTAACTAATGGTGATAACGATGCGAAGAAGATTCTCATGGACTACTACAGCAAAATAGTATCTGAAGGAGTTCGAATTCCTTTTAGACTGAAACCAATAGTAGATACCAAAAGTGGTGTGAAAGCTAATCAAAATTATTCCTTTAGTGAGCCTACCGCAGCAAAACCATTTTACATTAGAAACCACGAGAACAAAGCGGTTTCTGGCAAGGTTTTCTACGATCTTATGAAAACCATTAGATGGATGGACACTTTCAATAGCCTGATGACCGGGTTTGAAGACATAGAGCGATAAGTTTATGAGAATGATGATCCACCATTAAAAAAAAATTTCGAAGCTAATCTTCAGCTATTGAATCGAGCCATCCTCGACAATACAAAATCGACAAATACATCAGCTCGAATCAAATCCTCTCAGGGTACTCAATATCGCGATGACACTTTGCAAAAACTCCACGATTACTCAGAAGCTGCATTCTTGAAGTATGGCGAAGCTCAGAGGAAATACGATGAGGCGAAGCGAGCAGTAAAGGTAATAAATCAAAATCCGCAAGATCAGCGTTGAAGGCGGCGACCGCTGCCATGAAAGCGACCAAGGCTGTCTATCAAATCAAGGCTAAAAGCTACTCCGATGCTAAAAACTACACCGAGGTTAATCAATTCAGTGATAGACACGACGAGCGCATGGTTCGCCAAACTGTGAATAACATGGTTGATCAGGTAAGGACGACAGGCGTGGGGTCAGGGGTTACAAGGAAGCTTCAGGGTCGTGGGTTAAGAGGTGCTGGTGTTGCCCCGCTTGAAGGAGTTGTCCGTCGCGGGAGAACATACAACCTCAATGAGATCCAAGGTTTAGCCACCCCATCAGCATACATCTATCGTCAGCTCGGTTCGAAGTACATTCGGATCCCCGATCTTGATAACAAAACTCTGGTCATTGTTCAGCCGAATCGACGCAAGTGCGGACCAAAGCGCGAAATCAGTGATCCGCTACAGTCAATGATTCGAACTCTCGCCTTCAAGCAGCATATCGATCAGGCAGAGTACGACAAGCTCAGTATCGATGATAAAAATAGCTTTCAAGGAGATTCTCGCGATTACTCATCTTCAGTACAATTTCCATGATCGGGTTGAGGATCCGTTAGAATCTCTAAAAGCTGAATATGATAAGCTAAAAGGTGAGCTCGAACTCGGTAATGATAATATTTCAATCATTAAGCAACTTAAATCGCTTAGTGTGGATATGTACAGCAATCGAATGATTGATGATAAAGAGTTCAAGGAAAATATCATGCGACTACTATAGAAACATGTTCTTTTTCAACCCCCGAATTATTCCCAGCTCAGCTGGTAGCTATGGAGACAACGCTGATCTCAACGTAGCCGAGCTAAAAGCTATCATGAAAAATCTTATCATTCATGACCGCCCACAGAAGGCACATGCAGCTGTTTGGGCTACTGACCTTGATAAGTCCATAAGGAAGGTTGATGCATCGACTCAGACAGAAGGAGGAAGAAGTATCCCTACTTCGAAACCATACACCGCTTCTTGGTTCTCAAAACCTTTTCTTTGGTAATGTATAGACCAGAGTTCTAATAACCATGGGTTGCGGACCAAGCAAAGAGCTAAAAGCTAATTTAACAACTGATGGACCAGGTCAAATCGTTGAATCAACACTTCTGCGGGCCGATCCAATTGTGGTTCTGGGAGATAGCGTTTTCCTACCTACGAAAAATGATAAAGGAGAGTCAGCTATCATTGAAATATCAGTGAATCAGAAAAATTAGAGATTTACAAGGGATACAAGAATCGCCTTGTAAGAGAAGGACTTTCTCTTTAAAGAACTGACGTTAAATAGCAAAGGTCTTCACAGTTTTATTTTTTTCTTACTTGTGTAAGCCCATACTATCGATAGGTCCATGTCTCCTATAAAATCGCTGTTTTCGTTCAATATTACCATGGTCGTACTTACTGAATGCTCTTAATGGCGTGATGTCTCGATACTGTTGATAAGGTTCACCATTCCGCTTAATACCACCAAAAGATACACCTCGACCATCATCAAACACAGCATCATATTTCTTGTCTTTTCTCTTCGAAATACGAAATGTGAATGGCATGGTCTATATTAGAGATGATACCTTTGCTTCCAATTCCTCAATTCTATCCAAGAGATGCTGAATCATTTTCATATTGTATGCTGCAATTCGACTGTAAAAAAACAACGTTAAGTTGTGTTTTGGCAGGTTCAAACGATGGGTCTTCGCTTTTCCTGAATATCATCGCGATAGAAAACACTGATTAAATCGGTTAGGTGGGCTGAAACAAGGTCTTGCACAAGTCTTGAGCTATGAGGCCCACCTCTTGACCAGGTCTTTTTTCCAATTCGATCCAGTCATACAAAACTTCATCACAATTATCGTAGAGTCCTTTGATGCGTTCGAGCGGACACGATTGAATGTTCCTCTTCAATCTGCGGTCGCTCGTCATTGCCATGGCTGTACAGGCAATGTATTCTCCGAATATACCCGCTACTGAATATGTGATCGGGCTAGGAGCGGATTCTGTAGCTCCACTATCTGTTCTGAGGCGATACACTGTCCTTCCGCCTGCTCCAAATACAAACCTGTTGCTGCCAGGGACGTGCAGCGGAGCTGAAGGACTTGTACTACCAAGACCAAGACGACCTGTGGTAGTTAGAATCATCGACGTCGAGTTATTGACCCCAAATCTGAGGTCGTTGTTTGTGATGTTCCCGATCCATGACGCGTTCGCTGTGGTTGATCGATTGCCATTATGGACTTGGATTTGGAGTCGTATTCGACCCGTTAGGGTCATCATTCGTGTGTAAGAACCATCAAGAAAGTCCAATCCACTACCAGTGATCGAGAAATATTCATTCGTTGCTGTAGAGTTGATCCCAAGCTTTGTCAGCGATCCTACCGTTGTTATAGCTGATTGGTTTCCATACGCTAAAAACCCATTGATAACGCCGGAGCAGCTGATATCCCCACTCGTTGACAGATTATTAAGCGAGAGGGAAGTCGGAAACGATGTTAAAAAGCTTGATAGGTCATAATACGTCGAGCCCTGGCGCAAGTTCGTGCAGGTCAGAGTAGTAGCCGTTACCGAACTTAGGCCTCCGATATTCTGAGCTTGCGTCGCATAATAGGAATTTATTTGGCGTTGCGGTACCAAAACTAACTCCGTTTATGTATTCAAGAAGGCCCAAATCGTATATAGTCCCGTTCTGGCGATATTCTCGACAATCGATGTAGCTTGAAGTGCCTGTTATCGATATCGAGCGCGATGATCGATAAATTTCCACCGATCGTAAGACCTGATAAAGAGCCGAGAGACGTTATATTGGGCTGGGATCCGGTTTGTAGCGTACCAGTAATAGTAGAAGCTCCAAAGCTATTAATTCCGCTGATATTGCCGGACGAATCGAGAAATAAAGCTTTGCTGTACGCAGCAGTTCCCGCTATTACTCCGCTAAGGTAGCCCATCCTGTAATCATCCTTGCTCAAATATAGTGTCTGCGCATAATCGTATGTTAGATAACCACTCGAGTCTAACGAAAGATTGAATGAAGGATTATAAATGGATGATTAAAATGTAGGCTGTGGATATAAAACACCGGAACTCATTTTGTTTAATCCTATATAGATCAAACGATTTTAGTCATGAGTGCTATTCCTGACTTCGGGCTTCGATTCCGAAAAAAGTCAAGTCTGCTTCGATGGGTGATATCCCCGCATTGGATATGAAAGCTTTGTTTAGAATGGTTGTGCTCGGTCCAAGCTTTTCAGGGAAGAACAATCTTTGTATGTTTATTCTCAAGCATTCTCCTCACGTATTTGCTCATCTAACTATCATTGCTCATAATCCCCATCAGGAGCTTTATGAGTATCTCCGGGAAAAGTTGGCAGGATCCATCACATTTGCTGACCCAGATAGCCCTCCTAAAGTAGATCAGGTGCGTCATACTCCATTAAGCTCTAACAAACCGGAGCTTGTTATCATCGATGACTATAGCAATGATAAACTACTTCAGAAGAATATCTTCTCTCATTACTACACACGTGGGCCACAGTTTAAACTCTCAACCATATTCCTAAGCCACAGCTACTTTGCCACTGAGAAGATGATTCGGTTGAATTCAGAGTACGTAGCGATTCTAAAAGCGAATTCGAAGCGTGATTTACAGATGGTTGTAAAGGATTTTAACATCAAAGGCGTTGATGAACGATCAATCGTCTATTACTACAATAAAGCCACGGAGCGCAAAAGACAGATACTGTTCGTGGATTCACTCAAAGGTCAAATCAGATATAACTTCGATAAGCCGATCGATATTGAGCTATAATTTGAAAATATTTTGAGTGAATCAATATACATAAATCATGTGTGCTTCGTTTGTTAAACTCGATTCCACTAACCTCGTTCAAGATGGATACAACAGCACATGGAAATACGGCTTCCATGGTAGCGCTGCCGATTTTAAGGATGTAGCATGTGCAGTTCAATCGATTTCGATGTATAACTCTGAATACAACATTGACGCCGCTCAATTCTGGAACAATTCCTTTAAAATTGAAGTTCCGACCGCTGGAACCACATCCACTATATCTGTTAGCTTGCCTGATGGGCTTTACAGTTATACTGATATAAATTGAAGCATCCAGACAGCTCTCGTAAATGCTGGAGCGTATTTAATTAATCCATCGGGTGAGAACGTTTTCTATATTTAACTAACGGAAAACAGTGTGTATTATGCTGCTCAATTCGATTTTAGCGCTACTCCAACGACACTTCCTACGGCTGGTGGCACTTGGACACGACCGGCAAGTGGTCTTTATTCGTCAGGCGGTACTGGTTTGCCAACAGCAACGCGTGTCCCTCGCATCATCATCGATAATGCCGCTTTTGGTAAAGTAGTAGGATTGACTACTGGTACGTATCCTTCAGCGCCTGCAACGGTTTCAAGTGCTCAGCGCAGTAATACAATTCCTCAGATCCATCCTACATCTTCTTACATCGTTCGTTGTGATTTAATTAAGAACGAGTATGTAGCCTCTGGTGATATTCTTAGTGCGTTCGATCGTGGTGATGCTCAGGTCGGTCAGCTCATTTCATACAAACCGAGTCAGTATGCCTGGATGAACTGTCATAATGGAGCGCGCACATCAATCACGATCTCAATCTTTAATCAGAATGACACAAAGGTTAAGTTCTGCGACACTTCAGTGAGCATTATGCTTCTGCTTCGTCCAAAAAAATAAATAATCGAATGACTAATTTTTTTATCCAACTCTCATAACCGAAAACTACCCCCTCGCCGTTTAGCACGCAAAGCGCCATTTTAGCCTTCATTTCAGGACTGCCTTTAGCTGGTTTCTTAGAAACTCCCACAGCATAACGTCTCTTTACCTAACCTCGCACTGACTTGATTAGAGTTTCAAGTTCCGGTTTACTTGCTTTTGATAGTAGAAACTTCTCACCTGCATCGACTGCATCAGTTAGAACCCCCTTACGTTTAGCATACCCGAGAGCATTTTTTGCCGCCTTCTTAACATCCGCTATAGATACACGTCCTCCCTCTTTCTCTATATCACTGTCAGAGTCGTATAAACCAACACCGGTCAATGACTTAATAGCTGCTCTCGTTGGGATTGCTGCTTGAGGGGCCCCAAACGCTGACGCAAGAGCTGGAACCGCCGCGTCTAATCCCTTTGAAAGCAATCCGCTGTCTTTTTACAAATTCCAATGCTGTCGATAACCCAGATTTGATTTTACTCCAAATGGACCCCTCTTGGAGCTTCTTGTATCCTTTCTTGATCTCATGACGTGTGATATCAAGTCTAACACTACGACCTGCCTTGCGAGCCTTTAGTGCTTTCTCATACGAAGCTGGGTGGAGATGGATAACAGAGCCTGAACCCTTGAGTTGGTTTGCAGTAAGACTTAGCTTACCTGTCTTGAGAGCTTTGGTCAGCTTGGCGGCTGGAACATCGCTGGAAATCGTCAATTCGCGATACATTTTTTTTTTTTTTTGCTATATTCCCTAAAACATATTTAATACAGAATTGACAAATTCAGATCTTTCATGTTCTTATATACATTAGGTCTGTTATGCTGCTTGGAATATAACCAAAGCATACAGAAGGGTCCGCAATAGTCGCCATACGTACCTTGATATTGTTTTCGCCCGACTCCATATTTCGGAGGTACCGCTTCTCCCATGATATCAAAAATTCGTCATTGTGAACAGCTGTCCAGTGTCCTACATCCATATTAGGTTGCCGTAGCAAAATCAGATATGATCCATTCTTTGGAAGCGGCTGAGTGATCTCACTTGACTCGAATATATTATCGAGCTGAACCCCCATCTTCTCAGCGAGTTCAATAAGATCGTGATCACTGGTAATTGGCTTAACAAGGCTGTTCATAATAATTAATCTAACAAAACTATATTGATCGAGATATAGATTCAACGATGTCTGAAACACAACATTTAGACCAATACCTTTACCAGAGCTCGCTCAAGAGTGATCTGGAGATTAAGGTCTCCTCTGGCAAGCGCGTGCCTTTTGTTATCGATCTTAACCAAGGTTCGTACCAAAACGGTGTTATCACTATCGACGCTACGTTCCAGCTTAATGGTAGTGAAGGATTTGCCTGCCTCCGCGATGCTTACATTATGCTACCGTACAAGGTTTCGATGAAGAACACGGACGCTACAAATGTATAGAATGCAGCCAACCGATTTTGTGTTGGTCTCAAGTGTGGCAACTTTAACGTCATCGATTTGATGTCGCTTGAACTCAATGGTAAAACCATTGTCTCGATGGCAGACTACAAGTTGTTTTGGAACAATATCCGTGCTCAGGCCGGGTACAGCCCTCAGTATGTTGAGAAGCATGGTGCTGAATCGTTTCTATACCCGGATGCTGCTCAATCAACCAAGTACAGTAGAGCAACCGCTACTACCGGAGACGGGTATTCGAATAACACAGCAATCTCTACTACCTTCACCGCCGGTACTATTTCTGCTACGGCATCGGTAGCAAATGATGGTTTTACTAAGCGTCTTCTCTCTAACCCTCCAAATGCTGGAGCTGACTCATCTACGTCGTGGCCGTCTACTGGTGCTGCATCTGCCACGACTACCATTGCTAATCAACTTGGTCGCGGTGCGTTCGTAGCTGGCGCTGGTTCACCTGATGCTATTATGGGGACGTGGAACTATATGCTTAAGATTAAGCTTACTGATTTACATCCGATTTTCAAGGAGCTTGACTTGATGGCTAATCCACAAATTCGTCTTCGTTTCTGCGTTAGCCAGGGCACTTCAGCTCTTGATGTTGATGCATCGAGAAATATGACGCTAACGGGAACAACATTATCGAGTGGCAATGTATGTCCAGTAATGGTTGCTTCTGCGACCAGTCCAAACTCAATGTACAATGCTCTTAGTGTCGCTGGTTCGATTGCAGTTGCTTGGGGTGCTGTGGTTAACTCGCTTGAGCCTACAATTGATTGAACCTACATGCCTTTCACGACTTCTCGACTGTATGTTCCTTTCGTTCATTTGGAGAACCCTCAGGCTATCATCTCGAAGCCCGTAAAGAAGGTTCGATACAACGATTGCTATGCCCAATGGTTCTATCAGCGCGCTGGTATAGGTAAGCAGTCGACTCAGCTTAATGCTGCATTTGATCTTCAGCTTTCGGCTTCTGTTAAGAACGCTAAGTATGTTATCCTCCTTCCTTTTGCCGAACAGACCGGTAGTTTTGCTTCTGCTGCTGTCCAAGAGTTTCAGAATCCTTTCGATTCGGCTCCTTGGACTCTTCACCCTGGTTCGAGCATTCGCAACTTCAACGTCCGCATTGGTTCGCAACAGACCTTCGACATCAGCCATGACTATGACTTCCACCACTTTACCAACAAGATCGCTAAGATTGCTTCGATTAACGGTGATCTAACTCCCGAGCTGGTGAATGGTCTTCTTGACTATCCGACGTGGTCTATAACTAACCGCATCCGTATCGCTGACGTTAGCCGCCTGACGGAGCGTGATGTACCTCAGGCTATTCAGGTTCAGGGTGTCAACGCTGGTTGCCAGGGAACAAACATGCTTGTTTTGGTTGTGCCCGAACAAGAACTAACGCTGGATCGCTTAACCGGGGAGGTTTTAGAGTACTATACAGCGTAAGAAAAAAAACTGAGTATCCTAATGGTGATCAGCTAACCATTTGAGATGTGCTTCTGATCAAAAAAATATTCTTTTACTTAATCTGTAAAGCTTCGACAAGCTTAGAGCATTTCTCAATTACGAATGGATTCTTACGGAGCCAATCAATATAATTAGAGTCGATGCGACTAATTTGCTTCAGCGTCTTCCCCTTGTACTTGCCCCAACTCATTATATACGAATTATCATTGCTAAGAAACATGGAGTGAAGGAAAATCTTGATATCCTCAGTAATATTGAGACTTGGTTGCTTGTGCATCCAGCGACAATAACCAGGATCGGAAGTGAATACTTCTTCGATCGGCGTGCCCTTGTATTTTCCAAAAGTTAGTTCGTTCGACATGTTATCAGTTATGTGTATCTATATACATAGGGTGTTAACTTTTTTTTGAGAAAAATATTTTAATTCTGAAATTCAGACAAAACCAACTGTTGTTAGATCTCAGTGGTCGAGCTGATCTGAAACCACCCTAAGATCGAAAAGACGTAGCTTTCGCTCTCAGGTGGTCGAGAGGTTGCGTCGTCAAAATGGCAGCTGGTCTGAAAGAAGGTTCCAGGAATGTTCTTGGTGGTAAATTACGGAAAGTAAGAAAATTGCCGGCGTAATGTTCTGGATACTACTACTCACGTCTAACCATCCTTGGTCCGTGCATATACTCCACGTGAGACCATTGTGGCTCCTCTCTGCGAAAACCAAAGTTTAAAAATTATGGTCGTCCGTGGCTGCATTAGTGATCTAGGACCCACGAACTCGACAGCAAACACACGCGCGACGTAGTCACTGACCAAGCGCCCCGTGAAAAAATTGTCGCATTGATACAGAGCGAGCAAATGGTTCGCGCCAATGCAGAAAAAGTGGGTGGCCAGGTCTACGATGTAGGCACCCGCACCATCCACCGACTTAATGCCTCTGTCGAGATACGTAATCGCTTCGCCTGTAGTCAAATCAAACATCAAACAAGCACTTCCTCCAGCCAAAAAAAATGCTTCTCGTGCAGTCTTTTGGTCCTTTTGACAGTTTCAGAGTCTACTTGTCCCGGTACTTCACGATATGGCGGCAGCATTTCCTCGATACAATGAAAGAAATCGTCATGCTGAAATGCGCGTTCGTAGTCGTCAAGTGTCCACGCGTAAAGCTTGAAGAGCGTTTGTCCTCTAACTTCCGTTGCACTTGAAGATTCCGTGTGCTCTGGCCGGCTTGCAACATTCGCACCAAGTGGCTTACCAGATACTACGCCTTGCTCAACAGCTGAAGTCTGGCCGCTGATCTCCACGTGCTCCGAAATTGTTTTGTACTCTTCAAAGCAGATAGTTTCGATAAGAACTGCCAGTGAGCTAACTACCACAAGTCGGCGCAGGACAGCGTGCTGGCGGTGCCATATTGTACAATGAAGACGGACTTCGTTCAAAAATGTTTGCCTTTCGATATATCCATCCAGGAAAACAATGGTAGGCCGGGTGGTAGACACTGATGCCAAAAGCTCAGCTATCTGGGCGGCCGCTCCTGCACACGCAAGAATGCAGCTTTTCTTGGTAGTTCCTTGGAGCCACACACAATTAACTCCTCATCCATTTGGAGTAGTGAATCCAAATCACATTCCAAAGCACTGGATCCAGCGAACACGCAAAAGCGAGTGCACCACACGACTTCCCTGTGCCTGGAGGGCCCACAATCCATAGTAGTGAAAACGTGTCGATGGAGCAACGATTGATCTCGTTCCATTCGTCGATTAGTTGCTGCCGACGATAGAGAACCAACGACCGGTATCCGCGGCCGATTCCAGTTCCCTCGACGTAGGAACTCGGCATCGGAATCAATTGTGCGGTGTCGCTCACAACAAGTCGGTCGCGCTTCACGGTGGGGGTCCATGGAATCGATAGCGCCTTGTTTTCGTGCTTCTGCCGTTTATTCGGCTGGGGCACTACCACAATGATAGCATTTCTTACATCCTTTCCAAGGTCGGCTAGTGGATGTTCCAATGTAAGACACTTGCGATGTTCGGCATCCAAGAAAGCAGCGACCTTGGCAGCTTTCTTCACAGAAGTAATATCTTTTTCGACTATGACGTTCCCTCCTCGATCCACCTCAAGTTGAGGATCCCCACGAATAGACCCCGAGAGAATCGCTGATAAAGCAGCACGATGTTGGTACTTAATTGTACTGTAGTACCCGCGTGCGGTGTCGTGCAAATAAAATAAGCTACAGCGAATCATGAAGGAAAAAAATTGCATGTATTATTACATGTAGTCACCGTAACGAGCTTGGCGCTGGAGATAAACGTAAAGCCTTTTTTCTCTCTCCAAAACACACAAACATGTAGGCCACACAAAGCTTACCTCATGGTTGCCTAGTCAGTTCTAGGAATCTTGACTGGGAGGTGATGGTGGTAGTTGGGCTTCACATGCACTACGGGTGGCTTTACATGCGGGTAGAGCTTGTAGAACACCTTTTTCCAGAAGGACATGGACTCCGTCCCAACTCTTGGTGTGAATATCCCTCGCTCTTCCGATTGCTCTTCTTCACTTGCATTGTCGTCATTCGTTTTGCTACGTAGGTTCCGGGGTGGCAGGTTGGCTTTCAAACCGGGACCATGTTCGTCATGAGCGGGGGTTAATACGAGAGCTGCTTGTGTGGCCGAGTTGCCGGTACTAGCGAAAGCGATAACCACAGTTGCTAGTAGAAAAGTTCTCACACGCATGGCGTTTTTTTTTCTTTTCTAAAGTCTCGAGATGCGTCTTGTTGGTGGCGAGTGCGAATTTAAAAGTGAGTGGTCGATTCACGTGTGGTGAATCCGATAAAAAAATTCGGATGGATGATTACGGTGTTAATCAACATAGTCATCCCTTGTTGTACCCACACAAGGCAAGTACACTGTAGTCTTATCATAGCTGACTATGACTGGTTGTCGTGTCTACCCGACAACAAATCGCCACTCGAATCCCTGCTGTTTCTGCTGAATGCGTGCACATTCTATTGGTGTGATCCAAAGGCAATATTACTGCAGCAAGGCTGCCTGACAATACACCTTCTGTAGTTTGCACTACACAGAGGATCAATGTTCGAAGACAGGATTAGTTTTATTGTCGTTGGCAACGTTTGAAGTAGTACCCATAGACGAGCTACGAAGACACAGAGAAGGCAATACGGGACATCGTATCGTAAAATGTTTTACGTGGCTGCTGTAGTAATCCTTCTCCTTCAATCGGGTATTGCCACGCAAAGGAGTTGCTGCGAAGTTTTTTCGTGCCCTATAATCCCCAGGAAAAGCCGAAAAGCCTATGGCCGCGCGACCTGTGGAGGTGCTTCTCTTTGTAGAAAACTAAAAAGAAAATCCCCTTGTTCTTGCTCTCACGGTCTCTGCTCATGACTACTTTCAAGCACAGCGTTCCGGTATCAATTTTTGTGGCGACACTCAAAGAGCGGCGCCTAATAAGGCTTAACAGACTACTGTAAGATAACACTGACACCGTCTCAAATGGTTTTGCACGACACAGCCCTTGCACTTCATTCATTTTCTTGCGAGCTGCAGTTTCCCCAATTCACACCTACATATTGGTGCGAGTGCAGGTCCAGAGTTTGGTGTTGAAGGCCAGCTCGTCCCCCACCAGCTGCTTCCAGCTCTCGTGGGTCTGCTGGATGACCTCCACAGCGAAGTCTCTCGGCTGCGCCTCGCCATTGAAGGCAAAGTCGCTGGGAGGTTTTCCGTCCGGGATTTTGTAGTCGCGGAACCAGCGGTGCACCTGCGAAACTACATCATGCAGCGGCGTCTTGCGCAGATCCCTGAGATCATTGATATGCTCCGCCAGAGGGTCGTTGACGTTGATGGCGATGACCTTCCAGTCCGTTTCCCCGCCATCAATCATACCCAGCACACCGAGCACCTTGACGGGGTAAATCTCTCCGATACTTGCTACGCGGCTGCCGATCTCGCAAACGTCGATAGGGTCGTTGTCCCCGCCATGTTTTGTAGCAGGGTCCACGTGGTTCGGGTCCTCCCAGGTCTGAGGTAAGCAGCCATAGTTGACCAGCGAGGCGCTGTGGTAGAGCCGGGGTGCCCCCTTGCGCTCGTCCTGCTTAATGGGGTTGAACTCCTCCTCGCCAGCGATCTCCATTTTTTCTCGCGAGCCCTTCGGAATTTCATTCACGAAGTGGAAGATGGCCGAGTTATTCGCTTCCTGAGGGTGGTCCAGCGCCGACGGCGCGTACAGCGGCACGTGGTGCCACGGCGACTGCTTGCGTCCCAGCTTGTCGTAGAAGAAGTAGCGGCAGTCGAGCGTGCCGGGCTGTCCTTCGCGGCGAACCGTGTGCTGTGATACAGACACACGGGTGAGTATCAATGTATGGAGGGAACGACACAGAGAGGGTGAATAGGCACACGCACCAGCGACTTGCTCGCCGCCGAGTGGAGGAAGCGCGCGTTGCGAGGGCGCAGCGACCACAGGACCATCGCTACCGCACGTTGAGATCGACTGTCAAAGTGAGCCGTTGACGCGAACCCGCACAACGGGATAGGCCGACCTGCCATCCAGCATCCCATGAAGCAAGAAAAGTCCGGCAACACCCAAACTCGATACCTCGCTATCCTTGTCCCTTTGTATAACAATACCCAAATCCACATAATGTGATATATCTGTTCCTATTCAATATAAAATCAGTTCTTAGAAGCGATATCTGTCACGAACCTGTACAAAACGATCCATTTAAAATTCAAACGTCGACGCAGTATTGGGCGCCGTTTGAATTTTGAACCGCCATTGCGCCTTCCGCCATGGCGACGCTGCTGGACACGACGATGGAGGAGCCCGAGCACGCGAGCAACCAGAGCCCGGCGAGCGCCGAGCCGGAGACCGACGCGCCGGCGGACGAGGACGACGACGAGGACTTCCACTTCAACGCGCCCAGCTACTACGACCTCAAGAACCCGGCGCTGGAGCGGCGCTACGTCAACAACGCGGACGGCTACTTCTCGTCGCCGGCGCCGGCCCGAGCCTCGTCGGCCAAGTTCCAGCCGCCGGAAGACAACAACAAGCAGTCGGCGGACGAAGAACCGACGGAGAGCACGAGCAACGTGCTGGACACCACCATGACCGGCCCCGAGGACGACGACGTGGAGCAGGTGCTCAACAGCAGCAACCTGCTGGACGACCGCGAGGAGAGCTTCGAGGAGGTCTTCCGACACTACGCGTCCTCGTCGCAGTCGTCCGCCACGTCCTCCTACCTGCTGCACGAGCTGGACACGTCCACGCACAGCTCCACGCACGGACACTTCTCCCCGCACAGCTCGCAGACGTCGTCGTCGTCTGCGGCGCTGCGTGCTGGCAGGATGTCGCCCGCTGTCTCTGAGCCCACGAAAGACGTCG
Organism: Phytophthora taxon juncus; assembly: GCA_033558005.1. Taxonomy (NCBI): domain Eukaryota; phylum Oomycota; class Peronosporomycetes; order Peronosporales; family Peronosporaceae; genus Phytophthora; species Phytophthora taxon juncus. The sequence continues at coordinate 3,655,732 of JAUCEE010000005.1, read as the reverse complement.
TGATGCAGGCACCCAGGTCCGCGAAGAGCAGGTTTTCAGCGGGAGACGGCGTGTCGTCCAAACTCATGCAACCCACGCAGTCCTTCTTGAGACGGCTGCAGGCGGAGCAAAGGATGCGCGAGCAGAGCTACATGGAAGACATCCCAGTGGAGGAGAAACCGCACCGCGTGACGCGACCGAGGAGCCCGAAATTGCACACGACGTCGCGGCCGGCGAACCCGAACGACCCCTCTCGCATGAGCAGCACGAGCCGTGAATTACTAAAGATCCAGGAAGAACGACTGCATTTGCAGCTGGAAAAACTCAAGATCCGCGAGTTCCACGAGAAAACAAAGGTGCAACGTCCACCGACCAACGTGCATCAACGGTCGACCAAGCAGCTCACAATTCCACAGTCGCCTCACTTCGAGGTAGATAATCGGGTTCGGCGCTTTCATAGTGGAAGTGAGAGCAGCGTTGGCAGTAACGAGTCCGGGCAAGACAAGGTTCACCCGCCAATTGCCGCGGAAAAGCTTCTTACGCGTGATTTTGCTCTTCCATTACCGCCACATTCTCGAGAAACACGACAAGCGTTAACGGTAAGCAATTGAATTGGGGGATGATAGCTCAATCGAAGGCTAACTATCATATTTTGCGTTATTTGCAAAACAGACCCCACACTCCCCGCAACTTCACACTGCAACGCGAGCCGCGCACCGTCCTCCGCCAGCTCCACTGTCGCGGGAGCAAGAAAAGCCCGCAACGTCGAGTTATACTCGCCCCAAGTTTGGTGGCCTCACTCAGGTACGCAGCCTTGGCGTGGGATCCTATTGCTATCGCAGTTTGTACTAACTGCATGTATTGTTTACCGTTTGCTGCAGCCTATGACCCCGCAGCTGGAAACGACTCGAAGAGCAGCTACGCACCGCCGACCGGTTGAGGTAATCGATCACGATGCGGAAGAGCTTGCCAAGAAGTTCCACGCTCGCCCGGTGAACAAAAATATTTTGGAGCCAAAATCATACCCTCGATACTCCCCTGCAAAGTCTGACAGCAAAGCTCGTTTAACGCAACCGGTAGCGCCAAAGTTGTCGACGAGTGCGCGCTCAGTTAGTCGTCCAAGCGCCTCAGAGCGTGCATCCTATGTTGCGGCAGAAATGGAACGTCACCGCAAGGAGCGTGAGCAGCGTCTGAAAACGCGCCAGACAGGTCAAGCTACGCAGCAGAAGTCAGGCCTACCTTCAGCTCGCCGTCCTGTAATTCCTGAAACCCCACCGCTTAAAAGTATCCAGCTTCACCGGGAGTATCAGAAGAACTTCCGACGCAAGATCGAAGCAGAAGAGGAGGAGAGAGAGAAGCAGCGCCAATTTAGAGCGAATCCGATGCGCGTGACGTCTACGCCGGCTAGATTTGAAGGCTCAACTAAGCCTCTTACCGAGGTGAAGCCGTTTCAGTTGCCAGGCGAGCGCTACCACGAGCAAGCTCGCGAACGCTTGGAGCAGAAACGTCGTGAAGAAGAAGAGCGCCTAAACTCGTCGGGCACTTTTCGCGCAAAGCCTATGCCTGTGTTCGATTCTGAAAACATTCAAGTAGTGTCCAGCACAAAGCCTCTCACACAAACTGAGTCACCGATGTTGGCGACTAAAAGTCGGGTTGCTGAGCGAGCTGCATTTGAGGCAGCTGAAAAAGAACGCCGCGAGCGAGAAGAAGCCTTTCGTGAGCAACGGGAACAGCAGGAACGTCAGTTGAAAGAAGAAGAGATCAAGCGTTTGCGTCGAAAAGAGATGATTTTTCATGCGCGGCCAGTTCCTGAAGACAAACCTTTCCAGCTAAAGCACGATGTTCGCCCGCTGACGGAACCGATTAGCCCAATCAAGCACTCTTAGGCACAATGTCTACTCGCATCACCTAGAAAAAGAAGGGGGCAGCAAGACGTATCGGCTCTTGGTCTGCATACCCATGTACCCTTACAAACCCGAACGATCGGTAGACGATCACGATCAAACCACAAGGAACGCCGAAAGTGAAAGGTAATACAACAATTTTCATTGACCACACTCGCGGATGGTGGCTTGTCCCCATCCTGCCTTTTTTCTTATTTTCCTTCCTTACAGGCAAGGCGATCAGAAAACTATCCTGAAAGCTGCAAATATCAATATGGTGACGTGGAAAGAAATAATTACGTGGTTGATGCTGGTCCTCGTGCTGTTAGAGAGCGGTGATGATTGCACTGGTGCTGGGGTCCTTGAAATGTTGTCGTCACTTTTAGACGTGGAAGAGCTAGCAAAGCAAGCGGCTCAAGAAGCGGCAGAAGGTAGCACCAGCAAACCGGTTGATGAAACGTATCCCTTAGCGCCGGTGGAAATGGAGATATTAATGAAAATGTACCGAGATTGCCGCACACAGCAATCTGGTGCGATGCGCACATGGTGCACTGGTGATACGGAGGCAAAAAATGAAAGTTACCCCTTATGTCCGCGAGGAGTCCAGACACACCCATGCACTGGCCGTGTTCTTCAGGACAATAGCAGCATTGATGAAGGTGCCACAGCATTTTTGTGGCCATGGCATGGACTTCGTTGTGACGCTTTCACGGATCCGACGACCTTGACACACATGTACGGCTCTTACTTCTCCTACTACTGCTTCACATACGTCACCCTCATCACAGTTTGTGTTGAGTGGTAGCTACCTTCCACGCGAAAATCTACGCTGCGAGTTAGCTAACCTGGATATGAGTGTCATGGTGTCTCTGGAGCAACTGTGAGGAGCTTGCGCTAATTGTTCTGGTTGTTGCACTTCTAGATTGATCCTCACTGTCCGTGTGCAGCGATTTGTCTGGAAACCAGTTTTATGGGCATTTTCCGAAATGGCTCGGCGAAATGACGCTGCTGCGGCTACTAAACCTGAAGGATAATTACTTGGTTGGGGATATCGATTCATCTTTTGCTGACAATGATGGCCTGGAGCTAATGTGGGTGAACAATGCGGGCTCATGAGTGATATCTAATCGTCTGACACGGTTGTCTGCGCACTGTAGCAACTTCTCTGGCAATAATTTAACCGCTTCCTCGCTAAGCTTTTTCGATGCATTTCACCGGCTCCAAGAGTTGTTCGTTATGTGTATGTTTGATTCGTATTCTGTTACTCTCTGACACATTGTGAACCTGCATTTCCTAACCAGGGACCTTTCGGGCAACAACATTGCATTAAGCTTACCGAGGGGCCTATTTGCAAGTGATGATCTGAGGCGTATGTACGTACCACTCGCGATCTTCTTCCTAGCGGACATTCTTCTGTTTGTGGTGCTAACTGCTGCCAACCCAGAAATCTTAGCAACAATGCGTTTTATGGAGATCTGTCAAAGTTGCCAAGATTTCGGCGCCTTGAATCTCTGTGAGTGCCGATTGTAGTCATATTTTATTGAAACCCTATATATCTCGTGCTTACGTCTGCCTACATTCGTAGAGATTTGTCGTCCAATTTTCTGACGGGCAAAATTCCGTCACTCTTTTCACTATGGGGTCGAGAGGATCCACATGACCCAGACGAGCCCTCCGCATTAATGCTTGTGTACGGATAGTTTTGGTCATTTCTTAGCATTGTGGGTTACCTTAACTTTGCTTTTCACGGTCTCAGTGATGTGTCAGATAACTTGTTTACCGGTGATCTCCCGGCAATTTCGAACCAGTCATCACTGCAAAGATTGTATGGTTCGATGTATAAAAACCGGATGGTTTGAGCACTTGCTAACGTTTTACCTTTCCATACTAGCAATGTCCGAGGAAACTCATTCAGTGGCTCCATACCAGACGTTTCTCAATCCTTGTAAGTAAAAGTAAGCCGGTATCATGTCCATGCTGCGGGCGTCGTGGGCTTATCGTGGTTTGCATTACAGACTCGAGCGTGTAAGCCCGGCCGAGTTTATCGGAAATCAGTTTATGTGCCCACTGCCGACGGTCTTGCTGCAGAGCAACTTGACATGCATATGCGGCAACGGCTACACCGTTAATACCACGAAATTATCGACCCTTGGTATTGTTTCTGCAAGTGATGCGGCAGGACAAGAAGTGCCTGCCAACGAAGCCGTTGATCTCTGCGTACATTGTCCAGAAGGCTTTTACTCGAATGCTACTTCAGATCAGATATGTCGCCAATGCCCAGCAGGATCGAGCCCCAGCGAGAAATCAGATCACTGTGAGTTGTGTCTGCCTGGTACATATGCAAATGTGAGTGGTTTACTTTCGTGCATTCCATGCTCTCCGGGGACATTTGCAAGTGGTGCTGGCGCGACATTGTGTAATCTGTGTCACCCAGGAGCGTTTTCAGCGGATCAAGGCTCCACAAAATGCACTGAATGCCCGGTTGGAACCTTTTCCGCTTCAATGAGCTCAAGTGTATGTTCACAATGTCCGCCTGGATCTTATACCAACGCTGAGGGTGAAACAGAGTGCTTGCTGTGCCCAGTGGGAATGTATCAAGACAGTAATGGCTCAGCATCGTGCAAAACGTGCCCTCCAGGATTTATCGCGCCTCAACCTGGTCATGTGAAGTGTTCACCATGCCCACCGGGGAGTAGCTACGATGCGGTGATGAAAACATGCATTCTTTGTCATCCCGGTACATTCTCCTCGGTAGCAGCGCAAATTGAGTGCACTAAATGTGAGGAAGGAATGGCTGCTGAGGGCGTCGGTCACGACAAGTGTCTTGGGGTTGCAGATCCCGGATGGGGCTACCTGTCTCCTGATGCAGTGACTGCAGTCAAGTGCAATGTCGGGTCGTTTAATAATGGCAGTTGGCGATCCTGTCAGCTTTGTCCACCCGGTACATTTGCAGCAAGCGCAGGATCTCAAACTTGCACAGAGTGTGGCAAGGGTACTTTTGCATCCACCAGAGGCTCTTCACAGTGCGTGAATGCTCCACCAGGCTCATTCATCAGCATTGAAGGTGCAGTGCAAGCGGATCTGTGTCCTCCCAACCACGTTGCTGCGCTCGACGGATTGGTCGAGTGTACTCCATGCCAGCCCCCTTCATTCAGTTTCTTGCCTGGCGGTATCGAGTGCAGTTTTACCAAGCCGGGCGAGGTGCGCGAACACATACAATGGCCGCGAATGCGTCTGGAATTGACTGGTGTTGATCAGATTGCGCTTTCTGACGCCAAGGATGATGATGTTTCGCCGATCGACGCAGTGATCAAGCTTTGGGCCGATACACTGACAAGCTACACGACTTCAAATCGCCGATTGCACACTCTTCAAGTAAGCCGGCCAATGATGTCGAGCAGCTCAGTTCATGTCATTGTCGCGGTGGAGACGATCATGCCGATGGTGACGAACAATGCAGCAGATAATGGTATGGACTCGGAAGTTGAAAATGCCGTTCATCACGCAGTGGAAACCGCTGAAAGTGCGTTGGGTGAGTTGCTCGATGAACTCGCCGGATCAAGTACAGGCGGTGCAAGTGATGCAAAAATCGAAACCCAGCAGCTGACTGATGTGGTTGTTTCGAGGTCGTTCCGAGACGCTTTCGTCCGTCAGCTCAACCGCGCCAACGTGCTGGATGGAACGTTGTCGTTTGAGATGCTGACGTTGTCGGTTGTCGATCCCCCGTTTGTTTCGACTCGCGCGGTGCCGTGTGCTCCAGGAACATTTTTCTCGTCGACCTTAAGTTCCAACGAAAGTGCCTGCCAATTATGCCCCAAAGGGTCTTTTTCGGCGTCAAGCGGTGCACTGGAATGCAAACCGTGTCCTCGAGGGACGTTTGCAGCGGAAGAAGGGCTGGCGACGTGCAAGCCGTGCTCGCTCGGTGCTGATGCTGCACCGGGTGCTTCGTCCTGCACGGAATGCTCATGGTTCACGTATGCGTGCGAGGGTTTCTGGGCCAACCTGGCAGTTGCGATGGGCATCAGTGCCGCTCTCGCACGCAAGTTCTTCAACACAGTTCGGCGCCTCTGTGTTGGCGACAACAGCAAGCGCGAGCAAGACGAAAGCGCGGCGCTGATGGCAGCTGTGCGCAGTCATGGTCGCACCGTCGACGGCGTGCAGTATGCCCCCATGGTACGTTTACGTTTTGCAACGTGATACATTTTTCTAGTAAAAACTTAAACTTGTCGTGCGGTGCAGGGCGAGATTTCGGCGGACGCGATGTTTGGCAGTGATCCGCGGTCGGCGGCATCGCCACGCTCGTTTAACACGCCGGCGGCAACCCGTGGCGATGACGAGATGGCAACCACTGGTTGAGCTTGTGAGACCTTGCTGCAAGCAGCTCGGCGCAGCAGCGCATGTCAGTGGAGACGAAAGTAGTTTTGGCAAAGGTAACGCTGCAGGATGTCGGAAATCACATGGCTGCGCCTTGCAACACATCGCGAATCTTTCAGCGTGATTTGCGTGGACGTTGAAGAAAGTTGGCCGGAAAACCGGCGGTGGCGCCGGCAGTCACGGCCGCAACGGCCACTGCGCTCGCCGAGCGCGCAGGTGACCGCGCCGCCATCACCGGCGCGTCTGAAGATGCGCCGCCGGTCACAACTTCAGTCCGGCGGCCGAGACGTCCGGAGCCGGCGAGCTCTCGCCGGATTTGGCCAGGTGACAGGAATCAGCGGCCGGTGGCTGCCGGGCTTTGCACGGCAACCTGCACCAGAACGCGGAAGCACTTGCGCCCAGTATGGGCCCGCGGGCTAGGGACGACGACGCGGCAACGCATACTGAAACCTTCTCCTTCGCGCGGACCCCCTTCTTCAGTTCCACCGCCAGACTAATTCCGGCCAGTCAGAGAGGACGACGCCCATGTTAGGCACGCAGGCTCCGGCCGGCAACTGGGGGACGACTTCGTTTGGCGCGCGCACGGACATGGACAGCGTGCCGCTCTTCGAGCGCGAGCACCGCAACGACAGCCAGCTGGTGCAGCGCCTGCAGAACGAGCTGGCGGACGCCAAGCGCTTCGTGGAGGCGCAGGCGCGGCGCCAGAACGACCTCGAATACGTGAACGAGGACCTGGAGCGCCGCCTCGAGCAGGAGGCGCTCGACCGTATCACGCTGGACGCGCAAAAGGCGGAGGACGAAAAGTAAGGCGAAACACGACGAGGCAACGTGCAAAACTTGCACGTTGCCTCTCCCTGTCGCTTTGGCAGTCGAAAGGGAAATGTTGCCGCTCATGTCGCTAACGCATCGGTTGCCGTGCAATTTGCAGACGATGGCAACAGGAGAAGGCCGCGTTGCAGGAGCAGCTCAAGTCCTGGGAGGCTCGCTTCGAGGAGGAGACGCGACGCCGCTCCATGGCCGAGGAGCGGCTGCGCAGAGCCGAGAAGGAGCTCTACCGCATGCACCAGAAGAAATATGACATCGAGAAGCAGGTCCGGCGCGAGGAGAGCGAGAAGCGCAAGCACGAGGCCGTCATCGTGCGCAGTCTGCAGTCGGACTCGCAGCGCGCGCAGCAGAGCGCGGCCAACGGGTTCCTGGACCCGACGGTCAACCCCAAAGACGCCAAGCCGGCGACAGTTCGCACGAGGCAGGCGCTGTCTTCTGCCATGGACTTCCTGGGGGTCTGAAGCCGATGACACGGCACACTGCAGAGCTTCTTTAGCCTCGAAATAGGCTCGTGAAACGGGGTCTTGGGGCTGGAACTGCTAGGTCGGGAGCTGGAGCTCTTGGGGAGAGCTGCTGAGACTGGCCGAGCCTCTCTGACTGCAGACTGGTTGGCGATGCAGCAACTGGCGGGCATTTGAGCGGCGGAGAGAGAATCGAGTAAAGGACGCGCGGCGGTGTGTTGAGGAGCGCATAGCGGCGCGGTCCTGGTGGCGCGTGTATCATATGAGCAGGACAAGACGGGGTTGCTAGCCACATGCATATAACTTTGCGTTTGCCTTTTGGTTGTGTTGCATGGACTGTAAGATACAGAGACTATGAACTCGACGACTCACCGCTTGCTGTTCGCTCGCGCAAACTTCAGATTCTGACGTCGCCCGTTTCAAACTGCAACCTACACTTGCACTTCTCCACATGGCTACATCTTGCACTTGATCACCACGACAACACGCTGGTGTTTGTGCGCCACCGCGGACTTCATGAGCCGTTCCTCGCGCATTGGTGAGTGCTCACCGACAGGGTTCTTCTAACTGGGCATTTCTGAAAAACGCCCAGTTGTGCGAAATTGGGTTGTCTTGGAAGACTCTAACTGGGTATCCACAACAGCAATGTATGGAAATGACGAGAAAACTACAACTGGGCAAAATAAATATATGAAGTAAAGTATAGAGTCACTGGACCACCGAAGCCTGTAGCTGCATGGTCATGACGATGCAGCACGACTCAACTCGAAGAACAAGTATTTTGTACTCTCTCGTCGAGAGGGTCGGATTCTGCTGTACATGCCTGTCTCGACTTGCGCACCTCGACTGCCCACGAGTTCCTAGTATTGCCTGGCTTGCATTCCCTTTCGAAGGCATAATTGCTAAGCCTGCTGCGATGCGGTCAGCTCAAACCCTTCCTCATGCTAACATACATAGATTAGCGCAGTGATGGCGGCGCTACATCATGCAGAAGCTGCTTTCGCGTGCCGCACTTTGCTGCTGGAGTTGATCTCGCCACATTACTTTCGTGCGATAGTTTGTCAATGAAAGCTGCTCACCTAGCTCCCTTGGTATTACATCTTCATGCTTGAATTCAAGGACATCATTATCTTCGTAACGCCACATTAGGTGTTTCGATGCATTTCTTAGCCCACAAGCTTTCCAGCTTCAGTGCTGCTCTCGTATTTAATTGATAAATAGCCCACGCTCTGATCCTCTCCTACACGGATATTATCTTTCGCTAAAGCCTTCAAATACAAAAACTACTTTCATGGTGTCCGAGACGACACGTCTCTGAGGTGTTATCTCACTAATATTTGAAAGCAAGACGCATACATCGTGAATCTATCCCAGTTGTGTAAGCGTTACTCTAGATATTGTGGCACCTGCCACAGCTCTAACAGGTAGCGATGGTTTTCTTCACCACGACATGTTACCGCGTAAGCTGTAATTTGGCCCTGCATTCAACCTGGAAGTAGAAACTACTCTGATTGAGCCTAGACTACAACCTCTACCCTTGTAATATGTTTCTCCAGCTTTGTAAGCCTCCGACGAAGGCTGACAAACTACTTTTGGTAGTTAATTCGACACCTGCAACAGGTTGGATGGGATTTTTGCTGGCCGATTCTTGTTGGAAATTGGGCACATCTGGGGATCTCTAACTGGGCATTTCAGCCTTTTATGTTACAAACGCCCAGTTAGAAAATGCGTTGCATCGGAAACGACCAAACCTTCCAGGCTCCAGACAGACGGTTAGTGCTGTCTGAACATGCTGCTCGGCAACTGCCCTGAACCAACTGCTGCAGCTCGTAGAAGAGGGCTTCAAGCTCAGCCGGCGACGCCGATGCTTGCAGCCGAGCGACTGAGGTGGTTACTGGAAAACGCCCAAGTGTACACTTGCTGGAAGTGCAAGCAAGCGGCGAAATCTGCCTCTATGCCGCTCGTCGCGAGCTGGTCATCCAAAACTTGTCACTTGCAACGCCCAGCTGGACGACAGGAAGCGAAAACGTGCGCGGTGCATGCACGGTGGAAAGGCAGCGGAGTCCTGCCTCTGCCGATTGGCACCACCACACCACAATTCGAGCCGCTCGGGACAAAGCTCGCTTGAGCTCCACTAAAATAGTTCCTGGTCGCGCGCTCTCAATCCGAGTCTGCATCTGCAGTTGCGACCATTTCCTTATCCCCGCAGTAATCTCAAGACGCCGTCTTGGCCATTGCGATGCCGGTCGTGGTCGACACCATCCAGCCGCTGAGCACCGCTACGACGGTTGCGCTCAGCTCGAACCCGAGTCAGCAGGAGCCGGACTCGACGACGAGCACGCAACTTGAGCAAGCCGTTGCGCAGAAAGTCGCAGCAGACATTCGAGCACGCGAGATTAGCGCGTCCGCCGCCGTGCTGGGTGGTTGTATGCCCGAGAGTCATTATCTAAACGGCCAAGACAAGATGGTGCAGTTCGCAGGTCTCTACGTTGTTCGCGGCCCGACAGAGTCCAAGCATGTGCGCTACACGATGGACGTTGCCGTCGCGGAGCTGCAGCTGCGTGGTCGCTGCATTCAACGCTTCCAGAGTTTTTTCCTGCTACGAAAGCGTCTCCTCGAGGTGCTCAAGACATGTCGAGGCCGACTTCCATCGCGGAAAAGTACTTTGACCGGAATGGACGACACGCCACAGATCTCGGCAGGTGCTGAACTGGTTGAGTTGTTGACTCGCCCTCGTTGCATCCAATGCCCCGAATGCGAATCGACATATCACCAGCTTGCTGCCGTCAAGTTCCCGCGGCGCACTTTGTTCCCACCAAGCCTTCAGGACGTCCAAGAGAGGTCTCAAATGCTCGAGACATTCTTGGATGATTGCGTTCGCCTTGCGACCGCATGGCCGGCTTGCCAGCGCAGCAAGCGGTTGTTCACTTCCGCACTTGGCAAGTTCCTCGGCGTGGATCTTCAGGCTCACCTTGCTAACCAAAAGGAAGTTAGAGCGATTTCAGAAGTCCGCACTGTTGTAAGCGTCAACAACCAAGACGAGGAAGACGTGCAGAAGGACGAGCAGCCCGAGAAGGCCGAGTCGTCCAGCGAAATCGTGTATCTTCCGTCTCCGCACGAAGTCGACGACAACGTGCAGTCGAGCGACGACTTTGAAGACGATCGTCACTCGGAGCCCAACTTTTCCTTTATCTCCAATCCATCCAAGGACGGGAACGAAGATGGAGGTTTGATGCGCTCCCAGTCACATTGCTAGAGCTGTTGTTGGTTGTCGTCGTCAGTTAATACATTTCTTGCCTAAAAGTGGCGTAGTGATTATTGTTCCAATCATTCCAGCACACATATCTTCCGTTATGTAAAGAACAGCTTAGCGGAGACCATGAGTGCACATGAATTGGCAGACCATGTCCATGCCGACGGCTTCGTGGCGTTGCCCGTCGCGACGTATGGAGCCTCCCAGTCCCTCGTGGAGCTTGTGAGGACCCAAGTGCTCAACCGCTACCAGGAATTTCTCGTTGAAGCCGCCGCACAGCAGCTCAATTTGAATCTCCGCGAACACTCGGAACGCCTTCCAGGGTTTTACGTGCGTGAAGGCGGTCGGATCGACATGCAATTGAGCACTTCGGCCTTCCAGACTCGACCCTTGACGTCGCAGACAGTGGAGACTGTGCACTCGGTGGACATGAATCTGCTCAAGGACATGGCGGCAGCGTGGCAGCCAGTGCTGAAAGAGCTTTTCGCTCCGGACGGATTCCACCTCGAGTACATCGGCTGTGTGCTCTCCCGACCAGGAGACGCTGACCAAAACTGGCACTTGGATGGTGTCCATCGCAATCAGCAAGTGCAGGAGCCTGGTGAGAGAGAAAGTTGAGTTGGGAGATGACTGTAGGTCAGCTAACTTGTTACTTTTTGTTGATCAACTCGTGTACATGTAGTTGATCGCCTTAATGTGTTCGTCCCGCTGGTGGCTATTACGGACCAGACCGGAGGCACGGAGATGAAGACAAGGTCCCACATTCATGACAACGGAGCTCGTGGCACGGCGTTCGAAGGCTACAGAGATCTGCCGAGCGTCACGGCGTGCGTGGAAGCGGGGACGCCAATTGTGATGGATTATCGTGTGTGGCATCGTGGTCTGGCAAACACGAGCGAGAGCACTGTGCGTCCTCTACTCTACTTTAAATACGCGAAGATTGAGGCGCCTCCCGCTACGACGGTCCCTATTGCTGCTCAGAAAAAGAAGAAGAGAATCATACCAATGCTGGTGTAAGCGGGAAACGTAATGAACACAAGTAAGAGTTGGGCGCGCACCTCGCGCGTAGTCTATTTTGTCGTCTTGGTACTTTCAAGTAGGGATACTGACGCCTCAAAAGCCAGTAGCTGATCCGGAGACAACGCAGCTTGTGTCCGGAGTCTGGTCACACGTTCAGGACGAACAAATCCATGTTCACCGCTTAGCTGCGAGCTGTTAGTAGCGTCATAGCTTAAGAGGTGTCCCCAAATTGTTGGGGACGCTTCTTTGGCGAGAATCTGTGCAAAGTGCTGCCGTGAAAAGCTGAGTGTGCTGCTGCCTTCAGCAAACAAGAACACCACGAGATGATGGATCGCGAGAGAATACGCGAATGCACCTCGGACAGGAGAAACTTGCTGCTTGCAAATTGCCTGTTGCATAAGCTGGAGTAGTTTGTCATCAACAGCGGGCGGTAACCCTCCTTGAGAACATCGAGAAAACAATTCCACACCAGAAACTTCAAATGGCGCAAGCGTATGCAGCAAATGAGATTCCTGGAGTTCCTTCCACACGAACTTGCGCAGCTGCAGAGAAAAATCACGCGCTAACAGCAATGTGATGCACTGGGCGAAGTGGGTGTTGCCGAAGGATGAAGCTGTAAATTCGGCCATCAGCTTCTCGACGAATGTCATCACTTGCTGGTCATCCGACGAGAAGGACACCGACTTTCTTGGCGATGGTTCGGCCTCCTCTCCCGATTCAAGGCTCTGGAAACGTTTGAGATTCCGCAGAATACCTTCGTACAGGAGTCGGGAGTCTGGTGGTGACCGTAGAATAGGTTGGACGAGCTTGGGAAGTAGCTGGCGGAGCGCAGCATCGACATGGTCATCAAAGAGCACATCACTTCCAGCGAAGAAAACGTGGACCAAGTGAAATAATTTGTCCTCTGGGCGTAGGTCAACGATCGAGGAAATCGCAGACATCTGCGGTGCGAGTCGCTCGAACTCAAACACGAAGCGGCATGTGGCGCTGACGATCAACTTCATCTCGTCACTCTGTGCCCGAGTAGGACCCACATCCCTTGGGGCGTTGCTGTTGTCGCTGTTGCTGTACTCGATTCGCGACAGTGGGCAAACCATCCAGAAACTCGGCAAGGGCAGGTTCCCAGGAACGTAAGTCTTCTCCTCTTGAGGAAGCTGCAAATGATATGAGAACTTGTCAACCGTCGACACACCCATAAAGATTTGTGCGGAATGAGCTTCCTGCTCATGGGTAGCGTTGACAAGAGCCTGGTAAATAGGAATAAGCACGCGGCTCATACGTGTTGCGTCGACTTCCTCGATAAATATCCCTAGCATTTGCAAAACACTTTGATGGAATAGAACACCAGCGAATAAGCGCGCAATCAAATATTCCCCGCCGCCCCCCAGGCGCTCCACAAGCACAAGACCCTGGCGGTACACGTTCTGTACGAACTCTTGATTGAAGTTCGCGATAACCTTTTGCCCCGCAGCTATAATCTCGCCCAATATAAGAGTAATCTCACATGCCTGGATCAAATCGGCACTGAAAACGGCAGAAGAGGAATCCACAGCAGAAGCTGCTCCAGCAAGTAACGACGCCTTCACATCGCGAGAGAAAGTCTGCACAACCTCCTCCTCGTCCATGTCATCAGACAACAATCCATTGCTTACAATTTTTCGGTGAAATCGGACGATTGCCAAAAGGAGATCTCGCTTCACCGCCGAATCAACCAGTCGTGGCAGCAGCTCTTGCGTCACTTCGCGCGATTGGACTAACTTCAACACTTCTACAAGGGGGGCAGTTTCTAGGTTGTACTTGTTAGCGTGAGAGCTTGCAGCAGCTAGGAATCGAAGAGATGCTGATAACATCATGACGCTCTTCGTATCAGTAACCTCTCGCTCGTTCAACAACGATCGAATAGATTGCACAACTTGATCCTTTGCTGCTTCCAGGAAAAAGCCCAACTGGTTGAAGTAATGCTGGGCCTCATGCACAGCCCCCAGCCCACACAAGGATTCTAGAGCTGCGAATAGCGCCGAGTTCCGTTCAGGTGATAATGAAGCGGTGCTCTGCACGAAGCCCGATAAAACAGGAAATAGATACGCAAAGCAATGAAAGTCCAAACCATAGCCAAGCAAGACTCGCCAAATTCGAAGACTCTCAAGTTGTAGCTTTCCAAACAGCTCTGCCACGTTCTCGCTCTCTTCACCACTCGGAATATCTTTCAGTGCTAAAAAGCCTTTTGTACTTTGAATGGCACCGCTTGAGATTAAAGCAGAAGCCACATTACGTTGCCCTTGGCAGAGTACACGGACGAGTACCAGCGCTTTCTCTGTGAGCTGCAGCGATCGAAGGTTTCCGTATTGAAAAGTCAACACTTTCTCATTCTCAATGTACTGTTGTTGAAGGAGTTTCAACAATCTTCCATTCGTGCTAATTTCATGAGCTGCGCGTGGAGAGTGGCTGGCAACTGCTGTCAGGATTTCAAGCATTTTCTCAGTAGCATATTCATCTGGAAGCTTGATAGTTTCAAGAATGTACCGCAGGCGTGTACCCAAATCCATGTTGAGAAGGGCCTGCACCGGGTCCAATGCTGCGAGATCCTCGTCACTTATACTCGTTCCATCATCGGCTTCACTTGTATCAATGTAAACTACCTCCTCAGCCGCCTTGAGGTGGTGCTCTTTGTCCTGTGCATGAGCATCGATACCGTTACGGTGTAAATGAATTCGCGGTGGCAGCACGACAGTACCATGCTGCAACTCCACGGGGGAATTTTCCTGAGAAGAGTCATTAGCGCCTCCAGCTACTGGAACGATAAATGCATGCAGTGCAGACACGCCGGCACTTAATGCAGTGTAGTTTTGGTCGTCCAGGACGATTCGCAGTGTCATAGCTAAGTCTCGAGGCAATACCCGCGGAGTGACAGGACGGCATGCTATTTGCTGAAGCTGACGGTTGTGCAGGATCTTGGCTACTACGGTGAGTGCCATAGCACGTTGGCTGGCGACGGAGCTACGTGCAAGATGCAAAAGCTCCGGCAACGTGTAGCCTGCAGCATCTGGGTCATCACCGTGATGGAATAAACCCGAGTGCACAGGAAGATCTGAATCCGTAGCCTCAAGGACGCAACCATTCAAGTCAAAACGCTCTAGTGTCGCTTCCTCCGCCACAGGACGTGCAATCTTCTTGTGATGCGTAGCCTTACTGTCCTTCTTGTCACTGATCGTCTGTGTCCAGTCGAGTTTAGCGCGCTCTTCCGCCGGCAAGAGCTTCGCCTGTTCCTTCAGCTCTTCCTCCGTCTTCACCGCCGCCAGACTCTTAATCATCTCCTCCTTCTGCACCTGTTCCTCGTCCATCTTCACCACTGACTGTCCCACCACCACCTTCGTTCTCTCCCCAACAGCAGTTTTCTCCTCACTTTTTTTCTTACCAGTCTTTCGACGATTTTTCAGCTTCTCCACTAGCTGTGGGTCCAGTGTCCTTAGCAGCTCCTGCTGCGCCTCCAGGATCTCCTGGGGACTCATCTCCTGCAGTTTGGCTCTGTTGGCCGCGTCGATGTCTCTGCTCTCCTGGTCTACGTGTTTCTCCTGCTGCGGCTGCTCCTTGGCAGCTGCAGCCTTCGCCTCGCGGCGGCGGCGGCCGAACAGACTTTGGCCCGGGCCGCGCCGTCTCACGGCCGGGAAACCTGCCGCCTCGTGCTGCTTGGGGGCGAAGACGAAGCTGCTCTGACCCGCCGGCGTCACGTGCCGCTCCACGACGCCCTTGAGCACCTGCGGGCCGTCGTCCGCCGGCTCGGCCGCCTTGGAGGCGGAAACTTTGGGGGCGGCCCCGCGCCGCGACACCTTCGCCGCCGGCTGCTTCTTCTGGTTCAGGAACTGCTCCTGCTCGCGCAGCAGCTGCGCCAACTCGGCGTCCATGTCGACGCCGCTGGCGCCCGGGGTCTCACTCATCTTGCACACTGGTTGGTCTATGAGATACGGTAAAGTTTGTGAGGCTCATTACAATTTGTTGGAGGTCGATTAGCGGAATGTTTGCGAGTCTACACATCACCGTATTATCGAAGTTCTATTAAACACGGTTTTGTCGTTACGAGAGGAAGGGGACTGATAGTACCAGCGCGAAATGTAACTAGGAAAATCAGAAATCTAGGAACTATTATGTACATAATCCTAGTTGTGTAGCAGGTCACAATTTCGCCGTACTTCCAGTTGCTTGTATCCTAAAACACAGTTTTGCTCCAAGTTTAAGCACCATGTAGCTAGCACCTCGCATCGACGGCATTCACCGCAATCGTTCTCCTATTTGCTGCTGCTCATCTCCGAAGACTTCTCGTCGTAGCGAATATATTTCCTCTCAAGACTAAGCAGGCGTCAACGCCGCCGACGTAACCGTCGAGCTCTTCCTGTAGCAATTCCGTGACCAAGCAGGTCTGGTTTTACTACACGGTTATGGAGATTTCCAGTCGCTCATCACTATAACAGGGTTGGATCACGAGTCGTTCTCAGCTCTTTTGAGCCGCTCTTCACGGCATATACGCCTTACGGACCACCCGGTGATTCGGTCCGTCGAGTGCATCATCACACACGGGGGTTTCCACGTCTTTGATTTTGCCTCACAGCGTCTTGCTTTTGTGTTGGCGTGGACACAAACTCGTGGAAGCGGTTTCCTGATCCCATGTTGGTCTTGTAGAGCTCGGCAAATTTTCGACGCAGACTATTAACTACTTGGTTAGCATCAAAGGGTTTTTCTTATGAGGGTGGGCCACAGTTCCTCCCATTTATCTCACCCCATTGGGTTCATGATTTCAAAACGTATAACAGCCCGTCAACTTCGATTCTTGTAAATCTATTTCCTTAAAATGTCCTAACAAGATTATGTCTACGCCGTGGTCACCACGCAGTCGGAGCTGCAGTCGGCACAACCTGCTCAGCGACTGCAGTTGAGCAGGTTGTGCCGACTGCAGCTTTGAAACTAGGGTAGGGATAAGAAGAAAACCGTATTATATTGAAGTACGAACGGTCGTTGCTCAAACTATTGCTGGTAGGCAACAGCTTCACTTCGATAACATCGTGGATCCAGGCAAAGAGGATCTCAGGTAGTTTATGGATAGGACAACAGTTCAAAAAATATTTTTTTTTCTTATGCAGCCGAACACCCCGGCCACAATCTACATATTCACATGGCCAGACATATATCAAGAAGTTTAAATTGCGAAAAACTTGTTGCAGTTTTATAGAACACGTACGATTCTAAAGCCGCTATGCTTGCAGGTGCAGCTACAATCAAAATATCGTCTGAAAAACTTGCTCACATTCCTGCCGGCGTTTGGTTTGTAAAACAAAAAAGTTGTGCTTTCCCATTTTCTAGATTGTGTAGTGGATTGAGAGGTCTTACCTAAGGAAGACAATGCTCGCCAGATTGCACAATTACCTGGTGTCAAAGAAAGTACTGAGGAGGGCTATCATACAACCCGAGCTCGTGCGGTAGCAACCCGCATGGCGGTCGGCAGCATTAACGTTGCCGACCGACTTGGAAACGTATATTGGGTTCTCAAGCTATCTAAGCGCACGCTAGAAGCAAATATGTCGCCCCCCACGACGGCTATGGCTTAATGGTGCCTTTCATAAGAGACATTTTGCGCATAAATCCCTTCTCGCGAGTTTCTTGTGAACTAGATGATGAAAGTCAATTTTTATCGTTCGGACCAATTAGCGTAGGTCGAACCAACTGTTTAGCTGTCCTCGATTGCGAAGGAACGCACAAAACGGGGGGGGGTAAGTGATTTGGTAGCTCTTAGCCCAGCGCCCCCAAACCCGAGGAAAAAAAAAAGAAACGTGCATGTGGAGCTCATTTATGACTACATGGTATCTGTTGTAATGGGTGCCTCCCATCATTCTAACGAAAGGTCGCCCATTAAACTCTTATCACGATAATTGTTTTGATGTGACCATTTTTTGGTCACATTAAACAATTCTAATGCGACTTTTAACGGGCAACATGATAAACTCGTCGATTGAACTTCACTATACCCCAAGGTATCGTTCCAGAAACTGCCAGGGGGCGCATTAAACGCTTCGATAATTAAAAATAAATTACCGATTAAACTTATAAAACGGTTTTATATGGGTTATGGAAGGCACCCAACGGCAAAAAATCTAATTGGTCTTCGTGATAAATACTCTTTTAGGTAGATACTGCAGATAAGGCCTTCCAATTTGATAGATACGAGTGAACGATAGCAAATTCTGTATGGTTACCGCTTGGATAAATAATGGGTATATTAAGATTATCAAAGGGGCAATATGTAGAAATGTATGCACCTAGTGCAATGCTGGCTACAATATGACTGTGGCTTTGTTTATGTGAGCACGTGGTTGCGTTGTGGCCGTCTGCGATACCACAAAAACTGCATTTCTAAAGTATTTTGGTTTGTAGTTTGTCAGCTTGGATTTCGGGACCGAACTACTAAAGTTCCGAATTCCATTCAGATGCTTTAGAGACTAGAGTTGCGCTTTCTGCTGTTGAGGACCCGCGATGTTCGAGACTCATTTTTTGGCTCACTACAGCTTGGGATTCTCCTTGTGTGTTGGTTGCGAGTCTTTTTGGTGTTTAGCAAGTACCACCGACTCGGCTGTACTTTGGTGGAGGAAACCTCTTTTTAACTGTGGGCTTTCGGCAGGAAGGTCGATTTTACTATTTCGGAATGTTGATGCACGAGTAGTTGCTGGTAGTGCTGGATGGTAGTATGGCAAGGATAACCCCTTGGTGGCCTTCTTTTTTACCACGGTGGATTAGCGCTAGCAGAGTATGCCTGCAAGGTATTTTGAGATATGCATATACTCTACACCGGATGCAAACCCAAGACACTAAGTATACGATGCATACCTGTCTCTAAAACGACGGGGTACAAAAGCTTTACTATGCGCCTAATTCAACGTGCTCGGGACAACATGTTTAGAAAGATTTGTAAAAGTAGTGTGCTGGGGACTGGTCGACGCTTGGCATGAGTTACTGACAATCGTTCCTGATTACTGCGGCGTGATGTTCGAAATGGTGGGATCTATGTTTTTGAATCTGTCACACGTTCATAAAAATGTGGAATGTACAAAATTTAAGCTTCAATTGCACACAACGTTGTGCAAGGCTAATTTGTATACCTCTCTAATTTTCCCGACCTGTGAAAACAGCTTTTCAGCTAGTAGCAACCCGGCGGCTATACAATTTACCAAAAACCATTCGAAAGTTTTGCTTGTTTCTATATGAGCGAACGCAATGGGAACATGGATATTTAGTAGATTACCGTCCTTTCCAATCATCATGAGTCGTGAACAAGTCTGGTTTCCACCCCTCATCTTAGGGGAGTGTTGAACATGAGACGAGGTGTTGTCCACAGCTGCAATTACAGATGTGACAAGGCTGCATGTCATTGCGAATTTGCATGGCAACGCAGTTGCGGGTTGTAGCTCCGGGCTGCAACAGTACAACGTACGCGCCCCAAGGAGGGCTTCCTAGGCTAGACGTTGCATAGCAGTGGCTGAACCTAGCATTTTATCAATCTCACTTTCCTATTCCTGTTCTTCTACTCAAGTCAAGCTCCACTCTTCTCAACCTTCGCAACTCTTCAGCAGTTTAGCGTAGATCCTTCAATTACCTATATAACCACTTAGCATAGGTTATTGAATAAGATAGGGGGGGGCTCCATCTGCCAATATTTTTTAGGAAGGCAACTTTGTCGGAAAACAACTGCACTTCGGCTTTCCATGCCATCCCCACAGCAGTCTCCGCCCTTCCTTCTCCTCTCAAGGGCACACATCAATTCAAAATGTGGATGGTGCACTGGATCTGTTGTTCTTTTCAGAAGTGTTTGGCGGATAAGCAGCTAATTCAATTAGAGTTGCAATACCTATAATCTGGTGTATCCATCTATTAGATCAAATTCAATTTTGATCATTGTTAAAATTCCAGCTCTAGCCTCGTTTTCGATTCATTAGTTTTCAATTCTAAGCTGTATTTACCTAGCTTATGGTGTTGTCACTAATATCTCGACTGACTAACGGTGGAGGGCTATATTTTCATAGTTTACATGTATGATATTAGCATGGTGCTAGGGGGGTGTATCGACTCAATCGATTGAGAGGTAACAGGGCGTTTTCAAAAAGAAGGGGATCCTACTGGATGAAAATGAGAAACGTAAGATTGGTAGATGGTCTACAGAGACAGGCGTTTTTCTAGTGGATTACATTACTTTGCATCCTTGTTTTCACTTGAAAGAGTTGGTAGTGAATAGCTAGCCGTTTGCCAGACTCGACCAGGGCCACAAGCCTTCCCTGTGGTGCGCTAATAGTAGGCTCAAAACGAAACCCCAAAGCTCTACATCACTCAACTTCTTTTAATTTGATCGCGCACGAACTCTGAGGTAACTGTCGTTAGCTACAAAATCCATTGCGTGAGGAATACACTAGCTGATCCTTCTACTCCCAAAATGCTCATTAACCTTTAGCGTCAATTCAACAGCTAACTATTGTTGGCGGGAAATAATTACTATTTTTATTTGTGTGCTTAGCAGGTTTTGTAGCGCTCTTACAAACTGATTTACCCAATCAAGCAGTTTTAAACCAAAAGGATATCAACAAGCATCTACAAGCGCTACGCGAGGTACTCGAGACTCTTAAGGTGAAGAAGCTGAATGTGAAGTTATCCAAATGTGTGTTCTGCGCAGAAGAATCCCATTCGGGGTGTTTTTATGGAACGCAACGGTGTTCGTATCGATCCCGACACGGTCCAACCGATCCGCGACTGGCCTATGCCTAGGACCCAAGAACAACTGCACCGTTTTCTCGGTTTGACTGGATACGTGCAACGTTTCTGTGAATAGTACGCAGAATTGGTTGGGCCACTGTTTACACTGCTTAAGAAGAAGCACAAGCGGAACTCGAAGATCATGTTGAATGCAGTTCAGCTCAAGAATTGTAAGAAACGGAATAGGCGGTTAGCAGACACAGCTGTACTGCACCTACCCGACCTCACGAAATAGATGCATCTGCAAAAAACGGATGCAAGCCAATTTGCTGCTGCTGGCGTGCTATTTCAAGTCGGAAATAGTGTTGAGCGACTAATCGCATTCACGAGTCGGAAGGTGAAGTCAGCAGAGCTCAGGTCCCCTAAACAGCTTGCACAGTCAATAAGATCCACTCATGACCGTCGTGCAATTGGTGATACGCTCGTCGCCTGTCCAACGACGTCATGGCCGGCAGAAGCTGAAGTTTGGTCGTCGACGCGGATTCAGCTCATGGAGATGTTGCTCTCGTGCTGTAGCGGCTCTAACGTTATTTAGTGAGAGCTGTCAAGGCTTTGAGCTTTCTAGAAAATTCTATAAGGAGTGGTTGCCACCCCTAACAGATTGTTACGACGTAATGTTCATCTTAGACACGTGCTCAGTTGCGGACAGCGCCATGGCTCACACGGATGATCATGGTTGGTTCTGTACAGCATTTGAGCTGACGAAAAATGCATTTCTCAGCTGAATATGTTTACCCCATTGCCACCTGTAGCGGGGCTATTGACAGGGTGTCACTCTTTCCAGGGTCACTCCTCCGAGGGTCCGGTGGTATACACCACGGACAGGACGGCGCCGAAGGGGTACATGGTACTAGGCGCCCAGAGCCACCCAATTGGGCTCCTAGATATTTGTATAGCTTTCACTATAGGCTACAGCTTAACGCCTATAAAATACATTCAGTCTTATACTTTCCTACAAGTTATGAACCGGTTATGAAACCGGTTCCCTTGAGACCGGGAACTGGCGAGCCTAGCTCGCCCCGTGGGGACAGCTCTGTACCCTCAGCACACTTCCTCTGTGCAAGGTGCTCGTGTGAGGGGTCACCCTCGTCACACCAACAGAGCACTTAAATCCGCCACTACACTTGTCACATTCTGGTTCTGCAATCTTTGAAATACCATCAAGTCGTGTGACCACACCCGACCAGACGACCCATTAAGTGCACCAGTAGCCCTAGCTTCTGCTCCTGTGTCCCCGCCCCCCCATGGGAACTTATCCGAGGTGATGCCGTGTGGTCGGTAATTTTCAACCCAGGATAGGCATTCGCATCTTTTTAGGACCTCAGATCCAGCGAGAAAAAAAATACTGGCGTAATAATAATCACCTTGTTGCTTCTTGTAGCGCCGACAACAGCTCTGGACAACGGGGAACAGATCGACCAGCCAATCAAAGACTGTAAAAGCGTACGTGTTGCGAGTTGTGTTTGACCCATTAGATGGTGAGATGGACGTGTGTCACAGTGGTTGACTGTGTGAAACCGCAAAGGTTTCCGGTGAAAATGAAGCTAAGCGAAGCCATAGCCGCGGACGAAGACACCAAAATGGAGGAGGATAAGAGTTACGAGGACGGATACAAAGTCATTGCCGACGAAGACTGAAAGGAGGAAACTGATCGAGATGGCGCGTGCGAGGGGTACTTGGTCACCGCTGGAAGTGCTGGCTGTATTTGATGAGCTGGCAGCATGTTAACGGTGTGTTAAAATAATCATTGTTTTATCTGATGGCAGGACTCGTGGCAGTGAGTACAGCATCTTCGCATCATGTTTGAAAGTTATGTGCAGCCACTGTAAGTTGCTTTTGAAAGGAGGTGAGTCTCCAAAAACGTTGATAGCATGAAATTGATCTGGCCGTGCTTTTCACAGCTATCGCGCTTGAAGTGCTTTGCCTGCTGTAACCGTAACTTGACGACTAGCATTGATGTGTCAGGGGCTCTTTATCCAGTCATACCTAGCTTGTTTGACTTGGGAGGACTAAAGAGGCCTTGACTTTAAGGTAGTATGCCAGGGTTGCAAAACCCCGCCGACTTTGCAACGATGCCGACTACAAAGGTTGCAAGCGCCACCCCACCTCAATTGCCGTGTCCGCCTCTCCAGCCGCCAATACTGTGCAGCTAGGCAATCTGGCCTCGCGATTGCAAGTTTTAAAATTCGGTTGCAAACTGGGGTTTCTGGATCCAGGAATAGGAGTTTCAGGACAAGGTGCTCAGATGCGAGGCTGGATGCAACGCTTCGCCATAAAGGAGCGGGCCCAGTCCACGTTTGGCATCTCGTCGCACACGACAGCTTACTCTCCTAACCACTCCTCTCCCCGATGGCATCACTTCCAACTCCCCGTCAAACGGCCCGTCCACCCTACCGGCGACCTCGCCAAGTGCGCGCCCGTCTGTGCTGCGCATCAGGCGTCGACTGCCGGCTCCACGTCTAGCGGTGCGCCAGTCGCGCTCCACGCGACATCGCCGCCAGCGGCGATGACGTTGGCGGTGCCAGGGCCGGGTCCAGCGGTAACACCGACAGCTCCACTTGATACGCTCGCCCCGCCTGCACGGGCTAACGTGCGGGTCGCCACGCGAAAGCGGTCAGTGGCCGAGCGCGCTAGCATTCGTCGACAAAAGCGCCGTCTTACCACCGATAGGACTGCCGCGGGTGCGGCTGCAGCGCGCCCGGCTGCTGTCACGCTCGGCCCGGGCCACGAGCCCTGCACAGCCGTCGGAACCCACCAAAGGCTTGCGCAGTCGGTATGAAATTATTAAAATATAGTCAATATTTAATTTAAAAAATAAAAATATTTTAAATTTTCCAATATATATTTTTTTGTAATAAATAATTCAAAATTTGAATAGGGATATATTTCAACTGGTAGAAAGTATGTAACATTTAACATTGTCCAAGCAAAACCCACACCAATTAGCTGCTTTATAAATATTTATAATAGATTAGATCGTCCCGTTAATATACATAAATTTTTATTTTAAATCTGTTTGTCGAATTGCTGTTTAACAATTAAATTCAAAAAATTTAAAGATAATAAAATTATATATCAATTAAACTCATATTCAGATTTAGATGCAACAACTCAACAAAAATTAGGATATAGTGTTAGATTGTGGGTCTAAGTGTTATGGGTTCAAGTCCCATTTTTCGCCCATTCATTTAATCTTTCAGTTTTCGATTTTTTTAAAAGCTGTTCAACTTTTAACTTTTTTATTAATATATAAAAATAAAACTTTTAACTTCTTACATCGTCTAAGCAAAACTAGCAGTATGTAACAATACCGTGGGTTCGAATCCCACTCTATCCTTTAAAAGCTAGATTATTATTTTTTGCTTTTTTAGGTGAAACAAATGCACACACAAAAAAAACAATAATAGTATTTTATTCAAAATGTTATTTTTGGTATTATAAAATTTGTTAGGGCAAGTTTTTTCATTATTAATTTTAGCAGTAGCAGCCGCACTGTTTTTGGTTTTTTTCTGGATTTTATTTTGGGATTGGAAATTTCTTTATTAAAAAAGTAAAAACTATTAAAAATAATTGAATAGGAAGGCTACGTAGACTTGCTAAAGGCGGCGCGATGAGCAGATCTCCCGGCAGCCCCGCTGTTGCCCGCGTTGCCGGCATCTAGCCGCCGCCCAGCATCGGCGCCTACAGCACCGACCCTGGCGCATGACACCGCCGCGATCGGGGCTGCCTTACAGGTCTCGTCAGGCATCTCGACGACCGCCCCGTCTGCCGTCTGGAACCGGTCCACTGTGCATTACGCTCGATGGCAGCTCGGATAATGAGCCCGACAACGCAGTGCACCTCCGACGGCCCGCTGGGGCCCGGACATCATCACTACGCCCGAGGCACCCCACGACCGCAAGCCCAAGCGTGGCGCCTGGCGACGTCCTCGTACCGGCGCCGGCTCGCCCCGCGTTCGACCTCAGTGAATTCCTATCCCAGTTCCACACCAGCGAAGCTAGCACAGGGGCGGAGCGGTCGTCCCCGCACCGGCGGTAATCAACAACCCGTCTGGCCGGCGTGTTGTAGCCCCGCCACGGCCACACCCCGGGAGCTTCCTCTTCCAATGACAACAACAATTGACGTGCATGCTTTAGCGAGCGAGCTCGCGCGCTTTCTTACGGCACAGAGCCACACGCTAATCACTCCGGCCGCCGACCCACCAATCCATCTACCGATCGCAAGTCAGCAGCCCGTCACTGCAACCCATTCCGCCGAGGCCTTCCCCAGCGAGTCTTAGATGCTGCCTAACGACCGTGGCCTGCTTCCGCCCGCAACAACATGCAACATTCGAGCCGCCGATTTTCGCCACCGGCTCAGCGGGAGCGCGGCGATTTGTCCCGGCGGCAATCCACGAATTGGCTGCCCAGCGCTTGTACCCCTTCCTACTGTCACCCGACTGCATGCATTACACGCCAATGGCTGCCATGCTGCTCATGTGCCTTTTCCATTCAGTCCACTTCTCAGATGCGCCGACGATTCTCGGCGCGACACACTACGCTCGATTTAGACGATTTGTCATCCCAATCATGCACTACCACCGGCGCGCACGCCGAGCGGCTCGCCGCTGGTCGTCCGACGCGAACTTTAACCTCGATTTTTGTGCCAATGTTCCATCGCCTACCCCACCAGCGTGCACCACCTATCACGATGTACTAAGCACCATCCAAGGGCTTACCACGTTCTGTCAATGTTAGTGCCCCGTATTGTGGCATCAGAACACGTTTTGGTACAAACCTAATAAAGTCACACACTAAGTAAAACATAAACCTTCTGAAAGTGCTCAATCAGGTTTCGGAGGGTTAACTGAGATGAATGGCATGAGGAAACCCATGCCGACAACTAAACCATTCTATCATAATTGCTTATCTGCTACAATAATCAAGTCTTCTGTTCCAACTTTCAAGTCTCATAGCGCACGTTTCAACAGGTTATGAGCCCAACGCAAGCCTTCCACGACCGCGATTTTCCGCGCCTGAATGGCCGGTACTTTGTCATCTGGAAGACACGTGTCACCGCTGCGCTCGAAGGCAAGAACATCCTCGGTTTTGTCAGCCAAGTGGACTATGCGGGGGACTTCGACTTCGACTTCTCTGACGATGAAGAACTCAACCCGGCGCTGTCCGACTTGAGAGACATGAAGGCCGCGCTTGATGCAGCAGGCGCTCCTAAAGCCGACGACGCAGAAGACCCCTCCTCAAGCGAGTCTTCCTCCCATGCAACCGCTACCGACGGAGACGACGGCGATGTGGACATGGGGCATGGATCTCACCCCGTGATCCAATCCTTCTCTGCCACGCAGCAAGAAGAGAAAAAGAAAGCTGAGAAGCTGAGGGCCAAGAGCCTGAAGCAGAGCTCCAAGAGGTTACGCCGAAGCGAGGCCAAGGCCAAGGCGTTCCTCATCAAGACGATCAACATGTTCTCTTGGTCAAGGACAAGACCACGGCGTTTGAGATATTTCAAACGCTGTGTGACAAGTACGAAGGTGCTGCCATACATGGCGACCCGTACTACATCCGGTCCTATCTCATGACCTTCAAATACGAGGAAGGCATGGACCTCACCGCATTCTTCTTTGAGATAGAAAGTGCGATGAAGTCACGCGCTGAAGCTACCAATAGCGTCATGAGTGACGAGCAAAAGACGCTCTACATCTATCATTCGCTGTCAGACGCATGGAAGCCGGAATTGGCAGTCTGTAAAGGCAGTCGCAAGTACATTCCGTACAAGACCTAAAACGGCACATTGAGACCAAGGTTGATCACGAACTAGCGCGAAACCACTATGTTCTCAAGCAAGGAACCCCGGAGTCCAAGGAAACCCGACAGGAAAAAGCTCTTCAAGCCACGGCTCCTAAGACGACTCCAACAACCTTGCAAGCCCCTGGTATCATCGAGGAAGTGCACGTACTGCCATCGAGACAACCATGACACGGTTGATTGCTACATCCTATAGCGTCACCTCCGCGATGCACAAGTCAAAGCTGGCACAGTTCTTCCTCCGAATATCAAGCTGAAGGTATCTGAACCCCAGCATCGCCAGCACCCTTATAAGGGGAATTACAACGGCAAGCCGCGTAACCAGCCTCGTAACCAGCCTCGCAACAACTTTCGAGGCAACCTGATGTACGAGACGATCTGTTGGAGGTTTCATCACATATATGTGTAGAAGCCCCATTTCGTGGCAGTCACGAAAACATCATACCTTAGTTCTATCTACAACAGAGGCAGAATTGCTTTATGTCATTGCATGCAAGAAGTCATATTCTTAAAGCTCCTACTCGTAGAGCTAAAGCATGAAAGTCCACACGCCGTTACACTTTTTGAAGACGACCAAAGCTGTATTAATCTATCTTACAACCCAGAACTGCATGGAAGAAGCAAACATAATGACATCCGATATCACTTTGTACAAGAAAAAGTAGACAAAAAAAATTAAAATTCGATACTGCAACACAAAAGAAATGGTTGCAGACATATTTACCAAGTCACTCTTAAAACCGAGCTTTCTTTTCAAACGAAAAGCACTCTGTGCAACGGCAGCAACGTGTCGAAGAAGGATGCGGACCTACTTCTCGTGGACTTCAAGAGGTACAAAATTGATAAGAGCGAGCTCATGAAATGCCGCTTTGTTCGTCGCAGCAGCTACCCTACAACATGCGCCGTCGCAATTTGGTATGCAGCCTACGCGCTGTGCTGCAGCAGCGCCATCTGGGAAGTGCTCATGTAGGGGAAAGACGCATACGTGCATGCTGCTCGGCGAGGTGACTATCATGGAGTGCCATGGGCACGTCAGCTGCGCTCGCCACGCTCAGCCCCCCCTCCCCCTGACTGACAAAATGAAGGAGACGGCAGGGGAAATGATGGTGCAGGGGTTCAAAGCGTATCCGCAATGAGCTCATGCGACAGTTTAACCTGGTAAATCAAGCGCACCAGAGCTGGCAATTTTTTTGGCAACTAAAGAGAGAATAATTGCTGAATGGGAAAGTATCCACGAGCTGGAGAGATCTCGATCCTACTTTGTGGGGCAATGGCGTACTCGACGGTTTGCTTGGTGGCAAATATTTCATACGCCGCGAGGTTCTGCTACAACCAATAACACCGTCGAACCGTTTAACCGCACGCTCAAGCGCGTGTACACGCTTCCCCACGTCTGAAAATAGGCAACCTCTTAATGCAGCGGAGCTCACGTTAGACATGGCACAAAAGCCATTCAACAAGACGGTTGCTCCATCGCCGTTGCTGGAACGACGAATGCGCGAGTTGCGGCGTGAACGCAAGCTGTACGTCCCGCTGCCTCCTCGCAACAGCGAGTAGCGTCGGCACTGCGCAGTGCAGTGGCTCCATGGGAAGTTGTGCAGAATGTTCTGTGGCGAGGAAGGATGGTCGTAGACCGACCACAGACGGATGGCGTGTGCATGTGGTGCTCGGATTTGCTCGGTGTGGTGTTAGCACCGAGAACTCAAGGTGTGTTTTCATATTTTCTCCTTCTGCGCAGCCTCGCACCGGATTACGTTCACATCCGCAGCGTGGACCCTGCTTTGTACAACGTCCCAGCGGCACCCGCGGCCCTGCCACAGACTCCGGCTCTTCTTGACCCAGACGCGCACGGACACCAGCTCCCACCCGAGTTCCATCCCGGCGCACATCCGCACTCTAATCCCACGCGACGCCGACGGCAAGGAGCCGTGCCTCCGCTTCTTCGCTGGCGCCATGTGCTACGGCGGGACGGAGGAGCGGTGCGCGTTCAGAAACCGGTTGCACACGTGGCCGGACGCTCTCCCAGCAGCACTATAGGCTTCATTTGCCGGAAGTTCGGACGCCGCAGCACGGACGACCGGCGCCGAATGTGACGGGGCCGAGACGCCACCGGTTCACCGTCGCTTCGGTCACCCAATGTGAATACGAATAGAGCGCACTCGTGTTCCACTCCATCACTAGTGATCCATCACATCTCTCCACACCGCGCATCGACGTTGCTGGCATGTCGGCCGCAGCCGCTCCATACCCCGTTTCAAACAGTGCACATGCCAGTGAGATCCCGGGCTATTATGCCCACGGGAAAGCCACCGATGCCGCCTTCCTAGAGCGATAACCTTCCACATCTGCCGACGATGAACACCACACCACCAATGCGTGTACACAGCCGGATAGTACCCTACTCTACTGGTTCGGCGTGTCATCCGACAGCCACCCCTCCACCCCCCCTGCGCACACGGCACCGACGGCTCCCCCCACTTCGGCCAACCCCTACGTGCTCTAGTTTCAGCGCACCACGATTCCTACGAAGCCCGGCGGCCAACATCGCACGCATTTATCAAATTTATCACCTTACCGAGCTGACCCGACCAACCGCGTGGCGCCCGCTACCGTCCGCGCAAGACCGGCTCCACCTCCTGTCCAGCGGAATACAACACAAGGAACTATGGGATACCATCAAGTGGACACGGCTCACAAAGCATTTCAGGCCACCGGCGTCGCACTACCTCCGCAACCACCCTCGCCATCCGATGACTCAGCCGCTGTCGAGTTGAACAAGCCACTCCAATCCGCGATGTCCGAATTTTTCCGCCGTATACGCATGCCCCCAAAGCCTTTGTGAAGCTTGTCCGAGGCCAGACCCCAGACGACTACCGCCCCAACAAAGCGCTCGACCAGAGGTCCTTCGCTACCGGCGTCCGCGTCCAGCTCCAAACGCTGTTACCGCGGCAAGCCCGCCTCCCAAGCAACCAACCTTCTGCATCAGAGCGGATCCGCATCCTTCGCAAGAACATTTGCAAAGAACAAGACGCCATACGTTGTCTCGTGGTTGACGCCGACATCATCGACATCTGGCCGAGCTCTTCGTGAGCCCTTTCGGCGTGGTGGACAAAGGCGACGGCAACTCACAAACGACCGGAAGAGTCATTCACGACGTGTCATACCCCGACACGAATTCAGTTAATTCCGCCACCGGCAGCATCAATGTCCCGAAGCCGGAATTGCAACACTGGTCCAGTATTGCCCGCAAGATTCTCCAGTGCGGGCACGTGCAACCAGGTGTGGCCGTCAAACTCATGGCGGGCATGCCGCCTCCGCATAGTGGAACGCTTGCATCCACAGCGAGAGCGTCCATCTATTCGCCAGACACATACCAGAAAAAAACGCACTGGTGGTAGACATGTCAGCTGCATTCGGTTGGTCTGACTCAGCCGGCACCTACCGCGTCCTCGACGGCGCCGTTGCGTACATCCAAGGCCACTGCCACGATACCATTCACCCTCACGGGCTCTACAACTACCATCGGGTTGATAACCATGTAAACGTGGCAGCCGACGCCGCCTCACGCTGCGCCGACGTCGAGCGTTCGCTGCGCTTCGCAATGGCGGCCGTCATGGGACCGCCAGCAGTCAACGAAAAAACGTTCTCGGCATGGAGCTGCCGACAGAAAATCCTCTGCTTGGTCTTCGACTCTATCGAGGGCTGGCTTTATGCCAACCACTAAAATCGCCAAAACCAAAGGAATCGTCGCCCATGCGTTACGAGCGCGTTCCTTGAGCCGTCGCAAATTCCGGTCGCTCCTTGGATCACTCCGCCATGTGTATGCGCTCCGCCGCGGCGTTCATCTAGCGCCTGCGATCTCAAGAAGCCGCAATGCACCGCCACGTCAATGTCCGAATCTCTTCTGCAATGCGCGACGACCGCATGTGGTGGTGGTTCATTCTGCAACACCATGGTCAGTCGCTGCAAGAACACCGTTATTCATTCCTGTGTACTCGGCAATGTTCACCGTGGTCTTTTCCAGGTAAGCGCTCGCTGCAATCACTATCTTCCATTCCGGAAGTAGCCACACAATCCAAGAGCAACTGCCGTAGCCGCTATATTTCTAAGTTTCGCCGAGCCATCGAATGAGACGACGTAGCCGCTGTGGGTTGTCGGCAGGCGTGCATACAGCAGGTTCGGGTCCATACGAGTTGTCGGGGACCCTTTGGTTGGTGGAGAAACGAGTGCTAATGATTCATCGAGGTCAATAAAACTTGTCACCGACGACTGAAGCAGCTGAACGAAAGTGCAATCTTTCGCTTTTACCCGTTGAACAATTAAATGCCAGGGGGAGAGCAATACTGCGACTGGGTTGCCTTGCCGAAGCACAGTCGCACGCCGAAGTTTCAAAGCACTGCAACACCAAGTGGCGGCTGCACCGATACTTCGGCACTTCGACCAAACACAAGAGGTTCACATCATGCTCTTCGCCAATGAGTGGGCACTCAGCACGACGTTGCTGCAGATGCATAACGACAAATTACAGCCAGTCAGATTCTGTGGCCGCGTGCTCAAGGACGCAGAGATGAATTACCACCGGCCGAAAAGGAGGTCCTTGCGCTGCTTCTGGTGCTTAAAAACTGCTACACTCAACTCGCCGGACGAACACTCCGAATTTACACGAGGTTCTCAACGCTGGAATGGATAAATAAGTCCAAGTCACTAGATCACCCCTTGTTGTAAGGTCTTCATCTTTGAGGCGGCACCGTAGACTGCAAAGTTCTGGATGAATCTGCTGTAATAATTCAGTGCCCCAAGGAAGGACTGCATTCCTTTCTTGGTCTTGGGAAACGGAAGCCTCGTGATTGCTTCGAGTTTCTTAGGGTCTGCTCGTATTCCGTCGCGCGAAACTGCGTGAGATAGGAAGTCCACCCGTGATTGCACAAATATGCTTTTCGTGAAGCTAACGCTGATCCTGCCTTCTTCGAAGCGGGCCAGCAGCTTGTCTAGAGTGTTCAAACAGTCGTCAAACGTCGTTCCACCGAAACAAATGTCGTCGACAAAAGATCGGCGATCGAACACCGGAACTAGCGACGACTGATCGGACTCGTTGGTTAAAAACATGTCTGTGTCTGGGAGATTTACCACGATCCGGCCCCCTCACGTACTTAGGCGCGCTGATTAGTCCGACTACACCGTCTTCACCGACGCATCGAATAGCGGCGTTCGCGCAATCCTTCCAGCGCTCCGACTTGCGCTGACCTATCAATTTCAGCCGCCTGAGCACGCACTCATTGTGCATTTTAAGAGAGGCGGATTCAACATCAATTTTTGGAAGCTACTGGCGTGCGTGCTCGCAATCCACCCGTGGGGCGACAAGTTATAAGGGTCAGCCCAAGACAAGCAGCTGACTCACATGCACTTGGCATTGCCCACACGTCATTCGTGTCATGGCAAGACAAAATGGCCACACGGAATGCCCGAGCACATCTCCTTATCCGCCTTCTCAGTACTTGGGAACATCGATTCATGCTTTGTATCTCCGCATCGCACATCCCTGACGCGGACAACACCGTAGCCGACGCCGGGTTCCACCGTTAAGAGAACATCGGCCACGACACGCTCTTCACTGAGCTTACGCGCGGTCGGACCTCCCCCCTCCCCTTTCCGGAATCTATACCTTGTCTCGCGCGAACCGGGCACACCATCTCCGCAAGCACTCCATCTCCAACGCTTCATTCAAGCTCCACGCCCGAGCGCTGGATTTCTGGAAGCAATGGACACGCTTGCGAGCATTCAATGGCAGCACAACGCCCCCGTGAACGTGCAGATCCACACCATATCTGAATTCATCATTGACGGGGCTAGATGCGGATTCGGATCGATCCCGGGGGCCGGTCAGAAGCTCAACCATCTAGTCACGTTGCGCAGCATTCGCCATTTCTTTTCAGCCGCCGGGCGTGCTTTCCTCATGCTCCTTTCAAAGGGTCGGGTTTCTCGATCCACCACGCATGCAGAAGGCACCCGTCTCCGTCCCGATGCTCGAAGAATTAGCCAATGTGCTGAACCTCCACGACCCCGCGGACCAAGCTCTTGGGGGAGACTTGACCTTCTTCTTCCTTCACCGCCGCTCCGATATTATGGCCGTCACACACACCACGTTTACATGATTTGCTCTTAACGCCAAATATATATTCATCATCGACAACGGGCTCAGCACCGGACTCAGCGTCGGCCGTCTGCATTTGGCTTCGCGGGTCCAAAACAAATCAAGACGGCGCGCTATTACCCAGGATATTAGCGCGCTCCGGCCACCCGCTCATTTGCCCTGTACTCGGCGCGCTACTTCTCATCCAAGCAAGAAGGGGCCTTCTTACCTCTATTCCAGCAGCAGTTTTCGTCGACAAACATGACAAACCAGCATGCGTATCAGCAGCCCGAGTCGCCAGAGCCATCCAGCGCGCCGCCGTCACCATGGGCAAAGACCCAGCGCAATACAGCGCACATTCCCTGAGATCTGGAGGAGCCGCGAGCATGTGCCGAGGCGGCGTGAACACACTGAAGATCCAATTCCACGGCAGGTGGGCATCCGACATGTACAAGATTTACACACGCCTTAGCAAGAAATCAACCGCACAAGTCGCAGTTCAAATAGTGGGGAGAGACCGGGTCGTACGCCACAGCGAAACGCATCACCACACTAACTTTGGGGGGGGGGGGGGGGGGGAGGGGGCTGAGCGCGGTAGATTCACATACGCAGGCGTAACACGATATCTTTCCCCCACTTGTCTGAGCGTTGCGAAGACGAAATGGCCGATAATGTCGTCGTCCTGCTCTTTTATGTGCTTTACGTACCGGCATCCTCCGTTCATTACTGACACCAATGTTTGGCTATAACCCGGAAAAAAGATTAGTTAGAAAAGGTGATGTCGGCCGCGCATCGTAAATCAAGAGAAGTGCATGTATTAATCAAGCAGCTCATCACACCGCGAGCTGCTTTCAATGGTGTCGTGCTCGTCGGCGACAGCTCCGATTCGACCATCTACCAAACTAAGGCTCGCTAACTCAGCGATCATCTCGCTGGCTACAACCTCTACTTCCTCTACGTCGAGGCCTGCCCTCTGGTATCCCGATTTCACCGTCTTCTCGCTCAAATCCGCCCATGCACGCTCAATCCAGCTCGATATAACCGCCCTGTCCGGTGGTACTAGCTTGAACGGAACTCCAGTCTTTCGGCGCTTGCGCTGATCTTGTAGAAGCTCTACCCAATACCCGCGCAGCTGCTGCTTCAGAGGCTTGTTCCAGGCCACGTCTGCCGGCTGGCAAACAGCGGTGGCGCTTGGTGGAACTTTCATTAGTACCACGTTAATGCTTGCGGCGTAAGCGATGACTTCTTCGGTCCAATGACCAGAGAAGTCATCCCAAAGCAGCAAGATCGGCACGGACGGTTCCTCGCGGTTCTGAAAGTGAAACCGCAAAAATTGAATCGACAAATAACTGTCCCACCAGCCTATAAACGTTTCATCAGATTCCGTAAAAGTAACTGCAATTAGACCTTACCTTTCTTGTTTCCGTACACTTGAAGAGACGAGTCTTTTTGGATCTGACTGATCGTCTTCCAGAGGCGAGCACCAAAACTATGGCGACAGCGAGTGTTTTGCTCTCGTATGTCCTGATGTTTCAAAGGGTCCGTTTTGAAAACGACGAAAGGTGCCATTTTTTTACCGTTAGAATCCGCAATAAGCATCACGGCGGCGCGCTCTTTGCTTTTGCCTCCGCAGCGCACCCACACAGTCTTTGCTCCCTTTTTAGAAATAGTCCGCGCTGGAAGGTATTCAAAGAATACAGCTATTAACAAGGAGCAAATAACAATAAGATCAAGAGCATGTCAGTAATTTCATACACTATTAACAATACAAAATATAAAAAGCAATAACTATACCAGTTTGATCTGCGTTGTAGACGGTTTTGATTCCGAGGTCTTGGACCTTTTGAGCTACTTCTTTGCTGAAGTCTGCTGCAATTTTGTCAAGGTCTTCTGGGCTGATTTGGCCTTGTCTAGTTCTAGCTCGCATCGATAGCTTGTTTCGTGCTATGAAGCGCTTCATCCACGACCATGAAGCCCTGAACCCGGGCACTTCGTGGGCAGCAGCCACCTCAAGGGCCTGTAAGTGAAGTATGGTAGCAGAAATCGGTACGCCCTCCCCCCGTTACTCATTGATCCACACAACCAGCTTATGTTCAGCTTCGGCGGGGAGGGCCATGCGTATACCGCTCGATCGCGCTTTTTTTCAGCGCGCCCGCGAGCCGTCTGACAGGCCAGCTCGATGCCATTGCGCTTCTGCCGCCACTGGTAGATGAGCTTGCGGCGCTGCTCTTGCGCGTGCTCATCTAAGCCGCTGTAGAACGCTTGGATAACAGCGCAAATGTTGCCGCTCTGCTTCCAAGCGTCCAGCACGGCGAGCTTCTCGGCGGCCGTTCTCGCGGTCCGTCTGCCCGTGGGCAGCATCTTGTGGATTGGGAAGTGTCACTTCCGAGCTTTTTTTGTAGTGTCAGTTACAAGTGGAGGATACAGACAGAACTCCCAGAAATGATTATCACCGTGGACTGAAAATCGTATATCATTTATTAACAGCAGCAGATTATCATTTGATAGAATGTAGTGTGGACCACACACATAACGGAGCCAGTGGGTTTCCCAACCGACAGACGCGAACATGAAAGCGAAGTGCAAGCTGTCGTAGCGAAGATGCCCACCAAGCCAAGAACTCTGCGCGAGGGCAACTTGACTGAGAGCGAAAAGTACCAGATAGCGGAGAAACGAAAGCGAGAGCCTAAAATGACGCAGGTTGAGCTCGCAAAGTGGGCGAAAACAAAGTTTAACCTAGCCAAGGCGCCAGTACAGGCAACAATTTCCAACATTCTACGCGCTTACAAGGACAAACCAGCTTCAACTACATCTGCAACCCGCAAAACGAACCGTGCTGTCACTTACCCTGAGCTTGATGACGCTCTAGCTCTGTGGGTGCACTCCAAACAGGCAAACAACACCCCCTTAACGGACGAGCTCATACAAACCAAAGGCCGACAGCTTTTCGATGCTCTGGAGGAACGTGGGCTAGCTACAAAGGACCTGTCCTTCTCTGCTGGATGGCTAGGAGTCTTCAAGAAACGACATGACTTCAAGCATATCCGACTACATGGTGAGACAGCTAGTGCCGCTATTGAGGTAGCAGAAGCGTTCTTGGCTCGAGTTCAGCCGAAGCTGGACCAGTATTCACCGGATGATGTGCTTAACTTTGATGAATCCGGCCTTGTTTACAGAAGTGCACCTCGCTATACAGTTGGAGTGCCAGATCGAGCTGCACGTGGCGTCAAGCAAGACAAAGCACGGATTACGGTGGGTTTGGCGACGAACATGACAGGTTCGAGCATGCTCGAACCATTATTCATCGGCCATGCAAAGAAGCCTCGTGCGTTCAAAAAAAAATAGGCTCTAGAGCTGGGCTTCTTACACTATTATGCCAACAAAAATGCGTGGATGACTACCATAATATTTCGCCACTGGATTCAGAAACTCAATGTGATAATGGCTCGCCAAGACCGCAAGATTTTGCTACTAATCGACAACGCTCCGTCGCACGTTGATTTCCAGCTTACTCATGTCGAGGTAGTTTTTCTGCCTCCTAACGCAACGGCTGTGTTGCAGCCATTAGATGGGGGAATCATTGCCTGCTTTAAAGCTCACTATCGGCGCTTTCACCTAATGCACGCGCTGGAAGTAGCTGACCAGCAACTGAAGAACTGGTTTAAGGTGGACATTCTGACAGCAATGAAGTGGGTGGCGACGGCGTGGAGCGAGGTTTCTCCTGATACCGTGGCAAACTGCTCGCGAAAATGTGGTTTTTCCTGCGACTTTTCTACTAGCGCGAGCGTGTATCCGTTAAGTGTAAAGCGCACCATAGCTGATTCGGTCGCTGACATCCAGGCTGCTGTCAACGCTCTACACCTGACCGATGCTGTTTCAATTGATGATATTCTCAACCCAACGGGAGAAAACGAAGTGCATTTTGCCTACTCTGATGATGCAGTGCTAGATTTAGTGATGCCAAGCCCAGAGAATGGTGATGAGGAAGCAGAAGAAGTGACCAACGCACCCGATTCTCTACTGGAAGGCGCTCCAAGCGATGCAGAGTTTGCTGCAGCTGCCAGTGTCGTTATGCGTAGGCTGTTGAGTGAAAACGAGACGACGTGTGCTGTAAGTATGACGAAAAGCTTCTTAAGCAAATGGATCTTCGAGCACAACCTGAAGAAGCTCTCAAACAAGAAGCAAGAGATGATCACTTCGCACTTCAAACTGGTCTAAGCTCCTAATAATCGCCTGCGGGGAAGATTAATTATTAGCTTAAAGAGAGAATATCAACTAGTATACAAATACACTGTTTGTGAAAACGGTGGATCTCAAATATGAAGATTATTATCACTTATCGCGCCAAATCAAATGATAGAGAATCATTTCTGGGAGTTCTGTCTGTAGCGATAAAGTGCGTTGATTGGCAATAATAATTTTGTCAGCAATAAACGATCGTCAGTAAAGAACGGAGGATGCCGGTAACGAGTCTAATTCCCTGTCCAAGCCGATAGCGTTTTCCTCAGGTGCATCCGTCGCACTCCGCAGTCGCCATGGTGACGCTGCGCCGCGAGCTCAAGTTCGCGCTCATCGTGGTCTCGCAGCTGCTGCTGTTCTGGCTCTTCCTGCTGTTCTCGCCGGCGCGCGAGGGCGGCCTGCTGAGCGACCGCCTGCCGCCCGCCAACGCGCTGCGCCGCTGCATCTCCAGCGCGCACCGAGACCCGCGCTACGTGCGTGCGGGCGTGTGCGTCACCACGGAGCAGCGGCTGCACGCGCTGCTGGACCTCGTGTACGCGCTGAAGGTGATGCTGGAGAACGCTGAGGTGGTCTACTGGATCGACAGCGGCACGTTGCTGGGCGTCTACAGAGCGCGGCAGCTCGTGCCGTGGGACTACAACGCCGACATGGGCGTCACCGTGGCCGGACTAGAGCTCCTACGCACTACTAATAACCAGACACTTGAGGTGCCTGAAGGGTATCAATTGACGGTGTTTAATAGCTCTCTCCACGAAGCTGGAGACACGTCGCCAGCTGTGCCTGTGAGGTTCGTCGACACGAAATTCGGCTTCTACGCGAACATTTACGCGTTCAAAGAGTTTGAAGGGCTGTTTAAGGATGAGATCAAGTCCGCAGCTGTACTGGAGGAGGAGGAAGTTGTAGGCAATGGAGTCGTAGTGGAGAAGTTGATCGGGACAGAACCGTCAGAGATTTGGGGCAGATGCACGCATTGCCCGGTGGTTGGAGAGGATGAGGACAGCGAGGTCACCAGGGAGCCGAATGCTACGGTTGCAAAGCACTTTCGTATTCCGAGAGATTGGGTGTTCCCGCTGCGAATGTGCAAGTTGGAGTTGTTTGAAGTTATGTGTCCTGCGCAAATGGCCTCGTACCTCATGTTCATCTTTGGAAACAAATTCCTGACGCCGGAGCTTTGGGAGTAGAGCTTTTAGTTGGAACGAAGTGTATATGGCTGGCTTTTGTTTTTGGTAAACTACCACGGGTCGTTTAGCACTGTATGGCGCTCTATTGAGCTAGCGTGGGAGACGAATCCATTTGAATTTTAAAGTGTATCCTTATATGGCAAGTCTTTTTACCAGTGAACCACACCAAACCTAGCTTTGTTCTGGATAAGACAGATCCATCCAGAAACTTGTCCGTCAGGAGCCCGATATATTCGATATGTTGTCATATACCCACCAGGCATTCCGCTACCAGCTAAATATGCTTGGACCTGGTTACGGCATAGTTCCTCAATTAAACGATAGGTCAGGGGAATGGGATAATCTATTAAGCTAGAGCTCTTCTTTAGCGAGAAAAGGTTCATCTAGTGGTGGAGTTTGCTTCCATGGAGATGTTCCAGCAGGATACGAAATGTGTTGTAGCGTTGTATCTTGACGTAGTTGATTCTCTGCGTCGATGGTTGTACTGGTCTCGGTAGCCTGTATGACTGGTGTCCACAGAGCCCATGCAGCTTCTACCTCATCCAAATCCGCGAAATGGCTAGAGGAACCGATTGACACCTCTTGCAACAAGACGTCATAGGCAGATGGCTCGTCGCCGAGCTCCCACGGACGTACTTCATACCCAGCCTCTTTCCTAACTAGATTGGGCTGAGTTGGTGTTATGACGTGATGGTCGAATGGTTCCAAGTATTCCCAGCTCTCTGGAATTCGTAGAGATGTTAGCTCTTTGGTGATGTCGCATGACCATTCTATCCTGTGGGATCGACGGGTGTCAGCATTAGGAGCTTGCTGGATGATAACAGTGAATGTGCATGGTTGATTTTGCGAGCCCGTGAACACACCACCCTTGAAGGTAATAGTGACTGCTAGCAGTCGTGCATCACTGGCCTTCGCAGCAGCAAGTCGAAAAGTTGTGTTTCGCCAGTCGTCTAATGTGCAGCTCAGTTCAATCATTGCTGCAGTCGGGGTATAGTGATCGCTTTGATTAAGACTGTGGCCCATTTCATTTCGATAATGAGTGGCATACTCGTCGTACTGAGCCAGCAGCAACAACCGAGAATCGTGGCGAGGGATCTTCAGCGCTTCGATAAATCTTAGCTGTGCTTCATGTTGTCTTCGAGTAAATTCTGTCGGTGAAAGAGGCGCGGTATAAATCGCAGGGTCGAATGATGGAGCTACTGCAACGCTGAGAAGCAGTTGCAGGTGATTTACCATAATATCTCGGATAATACCAGCGCTAGAGATGATCAACAGGTTGTCAGTTACTGAGATTCATTCAGCTTACAGCAATCAAACTCACCTGTCAAAATAATGTACGCGGTGTTGCAGCGTCGCCTTTTCTGTCATTTCGATCTGTAGCAGTGGAACATCGATATAGTCATTATTGTGTTCAGTAGCAGTGTGTGCACAGAGGCACTTACGTGGATCTCTTCAATACATTTGCTATTCCAATAGGGGTGCAGTACAGCTGCATTTAGCTGGAAATATTTTCTCAGGGCGTGAACAACAAGTTTTCCAGAGTAGTGGTCCATTACGTAGAGCTCGTCACTCTGTGTAAGACCGAACAAAACAATGGTAGACACGCAAAGGTCACGAACCTTTTCATTTCACGGATAACTTCAAACGTACACTGTATATGGCTCGAAGATGAGTAGCAAGCTCGTGTGCAGACTGTAGATCCCGGCCAAACGGTTTTTCCACCACAACCCGCAAGAAAGAGGGGGATCCCGACTCTAGTCGTTGCGGCCTCAAGTACTCATGGATCAGTTCACAACTCTGGAATACACAAAGCAACATAGAAAAACAACAGTAAGCGCAAGTGCTCTCGTTTCAGCATCAATCTTAATGTTGGCGGTGGCACCTCAAGGAAAAACTGTGGAGGGATAGCGAGGTATACCATGCGGCCCTCTTCACTAATCCCAGTCGGGAGTTGCTCGTTCATGTGCTCCAAACGCCTGCCCAGATCCCTGTAGTGACTCTCCGTCCTCAGCGGTGCGTAAGTCACACTGGGCTTGAACTCTGTTTCCAAAAACGCTCGGCACTTCATTTGCGCCGCTGAAAGTTGTTGTCCGTCCCCCTTTTCAGCTCCGCACACCCGTTGAGCGAAACCCTCGCCGAAAAACCTTTCACGCCAGGCATACCCTCGTTCCAGCGAGTCCGAGGCGCCGGCGAAGAAACGGTAGGTCCGTCCAGAGGTCGACGCGGCCTCCAGCGCCAGGCGGAAGAGTGCGACCCACAAATATTTCGCCGCCAAGTCCCCCGTGGCGCCGGCTACGATGACGTTCACCACTTGTCCATTGGAGGAGGGCGAGTGCTCGTCGACAGTCGAGTGAGAGAGCAACACTATCGGGCCGAAGGTGCCAAGAAGCGCAAGCAGCGCAAGCAGCGCGAGGCTACGCCGCATGGTTATCAAAATGTTGCAATAGGAAATTCGCAATAGCCGGTGCAAAACAACCCAAAATTTTAGTTTGTGATGACGGGTAATTTGCTTCAATTTGCGGCTTGACGCTCGAGATGCTAGCCATGGGGGTCCTGACTATAATACGATAGTCATGATACGCTTTACGCATTATCTTACCCACAAAGCTGCTCATCAAAGGCAAATAGTACAATGATTTCAACATTTCAGCAATAACATAATCGGTTACGCGCTTCACAAGGCCCGGTGGTCTTGGTTTCGAACATTTCATTTTTTCCAATCGTCGATACAAGAAGCACCTACCATGCGCTCGGGTATTATCTACTAGCAGCTACGTCTAGTTTATTTGCTATTACTGGTTGCTCACATGCGGCTGTTGCGGAGCCTAATGCGTATATACAAAATGATTTTCACTCAAACGTGGTGGCATCCCGAATTCTTGGAGATACAGATGAAACTTCCAATAACGCTAGGCTTGGCAACGACATAAACAAGAAAGCAACCGGTAAACACGGATTTTCCGAGGAGAAAGAGAGGGGTGTGTTTGCTCCAATAGCGGGGACAGAGTCCATGTCGTTCTGGAAGAAGGTGTTCTACAAGCTGTATCCGCATCTTGAACCACCAGTAATTAGAACGAAAGGCACCTACCACCACCGCTTTCATCCTCCAAAACCGAGCTCGTAGAAGAAAAGACAACAAATATTACCGCTGTGCATGTGTGGGTCGTCTATCACCGGACGAGAAGGTTCTTTACAAACGGCATCACTTCGCGTTTATTTGATCATGTAGCGATTGTTTAAACAAGATATATTACCTTGCTTACTGGGAAATTGCTCGATGTTATCTGGCTTAAAGTTTCTCTTGTCCCGCTTTGTTGCTGCGCAAGACTGGATGCATCTTTTTTTTGTTATTGAATCCCCTTTCAGGTAAAAGTCTAAGTGTCTAAATGCAGGAGTACGTGCGGGTATATCTAAAAAAAAAAAAAACAATGTTCTCAGTACCGATCCTCCATCGTATTTCTTTCTTCATTGTTCATTGGTAGCAGGCCTTTATCCTCACTTCCTTATCATCGTTTGCTTTCGCGTTGTCGAGGTATGTCTGAAAACGCAGATTTCGATTCGTTGTCTCAAACAGGACATCATCAGAACGCTCGGGCGGAACTTCAATTCCTGCGTTACTGGCTGATAATAGAAGGATAGTGATAGCTGCAAGCAAGGCTAAGCCGACGCGCATGTTTATTGCTGTTTCTTAAATGGCACGCAGGTTTGATAATGGTACTGATAGAATGTAGGCGGTATCAGGAGTTGACTTTTCTTCTCACACCTTGATTTTCTTTTTTTTTCTTAACGATTCAAACTGAAAAATAGTAACCTCACTCTGCTCGTCGCTGTATGTACTGACATCATATGCAACGGCAGCCTCCTGCGCTAATTCGAAGTGTAGAGCGTTAGGGAAGCATTACCGATAGCCACCACAGAAATTCCATCAACCGTTGTTAGCTCGGTGTATTCGCAAAAACTGATAGTTTTGTCAACATCCACAAAATTTTTGTCGTACACAATCATTGACACGATTTTATCGTTCAGTGCGTCTGCTGAAAAGTCAGTTGGGAAAGCTCCTCCATAAGTTTTATAGCCGTAAAAACTGCCCTTGCAGTTCTTCTTCGTGAAAAATACTAGGAATGGTGGGCCTGCGTGTCCAGACGCCTTTTCGGGCCACCCGCTCCAGTCCGCTGACGAAGCTACGTTCTCGAACCCTTTGCACAACAAGTTGTAGCAGGTCTGTACTTCCACCCCCCGGATATCGAAGAAGGGTTTTTTGAAATTCGTGTCGCGATAGAGAGTAATCTCCCTCTCGTTTCCTGTGACAGATACAGCGACAAGCAATGCAATCAACACGAAGGCGCGGAAGAGCATACGGGTCGGAGTTATCACTGAAAAGAGCGAATGGGAAGGAACATAGTTTCAAGCGCCGAAAACATGAGGACATGAGGACATTGCATCGACTAATTGAGGCTGTTATTTCACAACAATCAGCTAAGTGTACCTGTAACCAACATGTGCCATTTTTTGACCTAATCGCGGGGTACATTTTTCGCGACAAAGGGCCAGACTCTATAGTTGCATCAGCCTCTCTGGTTATGATCTCCCCGCGATCATACCAGTATGCTTCCTTGATTGTTTTGGAATCATCAAGTGCAGTGCACCACTTTTAATTTGTCGCCCTGTCAGCACAATGACAACGTTGCTGGTCATTCCATTGAGTGCTATGCTCGTCCACGCTGCTTCAGCATCTAACTGGGTTGGGATTTACCGATATGCAAATTTCAGCGGACTTGTCCAGGGCCTTCGAGATATCAAGACACAGACGTGCTACAATGTGCTATGCGAAGATGTGAACAATCTTGCCTCATCAGCGGCGTGGCTAGGATGGATTGCGGCGCCATCAGGAAACGGCTTGCCGCGGATCACCTTCTTTCTGGACAAGGATTGCAAAGGTACTTTTCGGGGTTACGAAGCTGGTGGAACGAACTACCCGTCGGATTTTTCAGCAGACGACGTGGACAACAAAATTACGTCGCTCATCGTTTACGACAGAAACTTCATCGACGTGGACGAGACCATTACATTTTGCAAGGGTAGCACAGAGTGATTGGCGCCTATCTGGCTAAATACACTGCTGAATTTTGTTTGACCCCGGATTTGTGGACTGGCCGCGGATCGCCATAGATGTTGTTTAGACACTTTTCATCTGTCTAACAACATCTATGGCGATCCTCGGCCAGTCCACAAATTCGGGGTCAAACAAAAATTTTCATCTGTCTAAACAACATCTATGGCGATCCGCGGCCAGTCCACAAATCCGGGGTCAAACAAAATTTTCAGCGCAAGATAAACCAATGCAGCTGGCTGCTTGAGCTGATCAACACTGATTTCTGTTTGCACCACTCTCCAAAACGAACGCTAACAACAAGCCACTGAGGGATCATTTCCTAATCTGCTCTCGAAGCGATTTTGCGTGGACTACAGATCGTAGATATGACACTGATCACCAGAAGCGGTTTTGTGAGCTTGATCAGCCTAATGCTGGCTACGCTTTCTCAGGCCGGTTTCGTAGAACTCTACCGCGATGCTAATTTTCAGCACAAACTCCGTACGGTCCAGAACGTCATTCCTGATCGTTGCTATCGACTGGCGTGCGGAGCCCTAAATAATGTTGTTACGTCGGCTCAGTGGGGTGATCTTCCGACCTACGGCAAGATGTTATCCACAGGTGAATCTGTGATCGCTTTTTACACCGGCTATGATTGCTCGGATTTGCCTACGCATTGGTACCAAGTTGCCGCGCAAAGCTCGTCCTCGATGCACTTCCCCTCTAACTTCACGAAGGATAACATTTTGGATATATCTTCCTTCATGGTCATGGACACCGGGAAAGTCCTCAGTCATTGGAATCTCTGCACCATCGAAGCAGGCACCGTCGATACTCCAAACAAGAGAACAGGCAGCATGTTGACGGACGGCGATACTTAATCAGTCAGTGGTAATCTTGTTGTCATCTGAATACACCTTCTTCATTCCGAATGAATCATTCGGCTAAAGCATTCTCCGCTTCTATCGGATAGCACACCAGTCACAATCTCTTCGTGGAGGAAAACCCGTTAGCGGTAGGGTAATTGACGTAATGTGTAATTCAAATTCTGCAGTCCGATCATGGTGTCGGTACAACGAGCATTTCAGTGAAAACTGGTGAACAGATGCTTACCGTAGTAATCATCCCAAACTTGATATATTTATTCAGGAGGTACTCAGCACGTGCTCAGAATGTTTTGGCAAGGTTTGACTCCGATCCACTCGCGGTCGATAGCCATTCGAATCCGAAACTGTAGTCAAAGCCTGAAAGCAAAGGTTTGTGATTAGTTTTAATACTACGACGAACTGCGAATGGTACGTAGGAGTATAAATACCTT
This sequence comes from Phytophthora taxon juncus, assembly GCA_033558005.1. Classification (NCBI taxonomy): domain Eukaryota; phylum Oomycota; class Peronosporomycetes; order Peronosporales; family Peronosporaceae; genus Phytophthora; species Phytophthora taxon juncus. The sequence continues at coordinate 3,611,395 of JAUCEE010000005.1, read as the reverse complement.
GGTGCTAAAGCGATGTCTGCGCATTATAAAATAGCCAAAAAGATCAACGTCGGCTGTACCCACTCGAACCGCTTTTCCAAGACAAAAGCAAGCTGTCGTAGTGGAGAAATGCCCAGCATACGTGGTCGACGCCGATGCAGCTAATAGAGATGTTACTCTCCTTCTTGAGCGGTTCTAAAAGTTCGAGAGTTTTCTTATCAATCGATTTCGTTACAGCAAGCATGTGAAGTACGTGCAGTGTGCTTACTGGAAAATGGGCGAAGTACGCACCTTTGGCGAGCTGATAATGCGATTGCATTATGATGTGTGCTACAGATACATGAAATGATTGTACTTCTGGACTGGAACGAGGAAACAAAAGTCGATTTATCGGATAAATAAGGAATTGATATACATCGCGTGAGACAGCAGGAGTCGTTTGGCCCTGCAACGTCGATAATTGCTGACCTAGTTTTACAATGCGAAGAGCTTGCAAGATAATTGTTTTGTTACTTTTGGGTTTTGACCAAAGTCAGTGTGTGTCTAAGGCAAGCAATCGTTAAAAAATAAGACCAACGAACAGAGAGCGCACTAGCAGTCCGAACACAACGAGACGAGTCGACGAAACAGGATCAAGAGTTGCCCACCAGCGGTTTTGTTTGTGTTGTCTAACGAACCGGGACTGAGTCATTTCCTTGCCGTATAGGTTTCAATTATTGATCAAACACCCGAGGGTATTTGCCTGTTGCATAAATCCACACAATAGATTGACCAAAGCCGCTACGACAACTCATGGCAACAAGGGGTATCAGAAATGTAATACCAACCGTAAACACTGCTTTCAGGAATAGTTTTCACGCTAGTGTCGGCGCACCGTCCCCCATACAATGGCCCGTCGTATTTCCTCGCACGCTTTAAAAGAGTTCGTTCCTCAATGTGCCCGCCACAACTCCTCGCAAGCTTTGGAAGTAGTCACGTCTCAGTTCAATCAACTCGCCGCACTGTGGGAAGCGGCGCAAGTGGAGCTGCACGGTACTTATTCCAAGCTGCGTTTGCTGAGTCTGACAAGTTATGTCAGCGAGACGACTCTTCTGCATGCCTTTTAGTTGTGATTATAACTCCGCTGCCGTGCTTGGCGGTGACTATTGGCGTTGATATCCTTCCACTTGCAAACCCATTCGACGGTCTGGATGCAAACGGGATGTTTCTGCTGCGCCAATGCTTCATCATGACTGTTTTCACGTTTCTGGGCATGTATCGGTTCTGTTTAAGTGTTCCTAGGCTGGCACAACCACTTTGGCAGATTATGGTGAAATCTGTTATGGTTTCAACAAGTTGTGTTGGAGTACACTATGCAACGGCTCAAGCTACTGGTTTCCCACTCCCATTTTCGATTCTGATGATATCACCACTGGTGTTCATATTGACCGCAGCATCGATGACGATACAAAACGTAAAGCTGATCAAAAGAGACCCACTGTTCGCGTATTGATCACGGAAATTCTCCAATTCTGGTTGTGCGAAATTTTTATGGGTTTCCTGTATTCTGGCTACTTTCATATCTTTTCGAAGCTATCTCGAAAAGTGCAAACACCTTTTGCATTGCTGTTACCAGTCATGAAGGTATTTATGCGAAATCTGCTGGCTAAACAGCACGAAAAGCGGCCGGCCTTCAAGAGGAAATTCCTGCGGTCGTCGTGGCCAAACTTCGGCCATGACGTCGTTGGACAGGCGACGAGTGTGTCACCGATTGCACGACGGTCGTGAGTGGATCTGATTGGCTGTGCAAGCTCTTTGCCGCTGCACCAGCTCACGTCTGGCGGTCCAAGCCTCGCTCCGCGCCATTGTCGGCGCGGGCAGCACCACTGGAACGTGCGTTTCCATCGGCACGCCTGATCACACACCAATAAATTCCCCCAAAATGGCATCAATTCACCTACAGCCACACCACCACAGATAAACCAATGCATCTACTGACAAGTGCAGCCACCGCTGCTGGCCGAGCCTCGAGCTGCATGGACCAGGTGCCGTCATGCGGCACCGCCGGCGGTGCCGCATGACGGCACCTGGTCCATGCAGCCACGTAGCCCAACCCCGCGAAATCGCATAGCGGCGTTGTGTACGACTGGTGTGCGCCGCCTGGCTCGCGCGAGTGCCCGCCGCCCATTTCATCATTTGCGGCCCCTCGGAACCGACAGCCATGGCCGAGCCCTCGACGCCCAAGGAGTTCACCATGGAGGACGTGGCCCCGCACAACTCGGCGGAGGACTGCTGGATGGTCATCCGCGACGAGGGCGTGCGCAAGGTGTACGACGTGACGGCCTTCCTGGACGACCACCCGGGCGGCCCCGAGATCATGGTGGACCTGGCCGGCCAGGACGCCACCGAGGAGTTCGAGGACATCGGCCACTCCAACGACGCGCGCGCGCAGCTCAAGCAGTTCGAGGTGGGCAAGATCAAGGGCGACGTCAAAAAGGAGGCGCCCGCCAAGGCCGCGCCCGGCGCCGGCGGCAGGGTCACGGCCAGCGGCCGACAGGACATCAGCGGCCAGAACGGCCCGCTCTACGCCGTGCTAGCGGCCGTCGTGGCCTTCGCCGCGCTCTACTTCAAGTACCAGTAGGCGGCGGGCGGCGCGGCAGCGTGTGGCCCTCCGCGGGCCACGTCGAGGCCGAGCGGTTCCGCGCTGGAATAAACTAACGTTACATATAAGGAGGAACTTTTTGGCTTGCACTGCATTGCGTTCGCTCGGATGGACACGTGCGTGGCGTCTGTTGTAACGGCGCCGTCTCGACGACTGGCAAAGTGTAGCCATCTGCAGGGGTCTTGACTCTCGACTAAAGCACGCTCGGCTCTAATGCCTCGCAGTTATATTGTTCGCCGCGTCATGTGGGATCTAGCTCCTCTGACAACTTACCTAAGACTGCGCACTGGAACCTGGAGCGCTCTTTGCTGCGTACAGCTTGTTCCACTGCGACTGTGCGTCCCGCTTGTTCTCTTTCTTGATGGCATCTGCGCAGCGCAAGGAAACGCTCGTCAGATGACTATGATTCCTGTCTGCACCATCGGCAAGATACGTACAGGACTGGGCGTCGATCCGTAGGCCCTCGGTGCGGCGTTTCATCTTCTCGGTACTAGTTGAGATTTCCTGCATCGCAAGTTTAATGCCCTGAAGCTTTTTCGCGTAGAACGGCAGCTTTTCGAGCACGACTGCAGCATCTTCCAGCTGCTTGTTCGACTTCAGTCCAGCATTTTGCTCCACCAGCATCTTCAGCAGTCGCTACACCAATGCAATATAGCACGTATCAGTAACAATGGCTCGCCAGCTTACTATGTCCCATACCTGGTGACTTACCTGCTGGCTCTCCTTCAGCTCGGCTATCCGGTGGAGCGTAGCGTCCAGAGATGGCTGCACAGTGTTAATGAACGCGTTGCTCATGACCTCGATCCCGTTCATGGACTCGTCCACCGTCCAGAGCTCCTGCTTCTCTAGCTCCACCTTCTCTGACACTTCTTCCGTCACCTTCTTGACCTCTGGCACCTCTTCATTCTCTGTTTTCTCCTGCGTCTTCTCTTGCACTTGGTCCTTTAGCTCATCGTCTTCCTCTTCTTCTTCCTCCCCCTGAACAGCCTTCTCCACCGTTTTCTCCTCTTGCTTCAGTTGCAGCCCATCTTCCTCTTCGTCGCTCTCTTCGCCTTTCTCTCCTTCTGTGCCTGCTGGCGGCGCTACAACTGTGGGCACAGCGAAGCGAGGCGCTGCCGGGGAACTCTGAGAGCCGAAGCCGTTGAACTGGAAACTCATTTCTGCAGCCAGCAAGCGGCAGAATCAGCTAAAAAGGCCGCAGAAAGCGCCGATAAACAGCAGAGAAGCTTCTAACCTTCCTCCTCCTCGTCGTCCTCCTCGCTGTCCTCGCCCGCGAGCACGCGGCCGCCGTAGATATCCGCCATCCTCTTCACTTTGGTTCGGGAAATGCACTTGTGACTCGATGCTGATGATTTCTTTTTTGACGAATCAGATCGCGTTATTAGGGTTTATCTACCAATCCCGTCGAGTATTGAAATGGGTACATGAGGATGGCTACGTGGTGCATCACTTGTCTGCTGCTGCAGCTGCAGCTAGCTTCGAGCGTGATGTCTTCTTCGCAGCTCGCTTGTGTCCTGTTGTTGCCTCGACACAATGGGTCCCGGTAGTTCTGACTCGGGTAGCAAGTAGTCTATAAGCTCAACGACGCAGACGCGTCTCGGAGATGACACGCAGGGAGTCGCGCGCGCGATCCATCCACCGCTCTGCAACAAGCAGCACACACAGAGTCAACAACAAGTCGTAGCAGCTATACCGCTCAGCCTGATCCTACCTGCTTCTTCCGCGACTTGACGCAGCGTCTGCGCCTCCTCCTCGCTCTGAATCTGCAGTCGCCGCAGCTCCTCCATTTGTTCTCTGCACCACACAACCTCCATCAGCACCAGCTTCTCACCACATACATCACCACCACAACAACGTACGCCTCCGTCTTGTCGAGCCCCGGCAGGTCGTCGATGAGCGCGTCAGTCTCCTGCACCATCTTCAGCACGTCGTTGGCCAGCGTCGTGATCTGCTCACACGCACGCAGTCAGCTCCACAGCGCTGCAATTTCCGCACTGGTCCATTATCTGGCGGCCGCACCGCGTCCTTGGTCTCCTGCTTCTTAGCGTCTTCGCCCGTGGCGGCCGGCAGCAGACGCAGCGCGTTGAACATGCTGAGCGCCATCTTGTCCACGCTCTCCTGCAGCAGCGACACCTTGTCCAGCGTCACGACGCCCGCGTCGGCCGCGTCGGCGTCCGCCATGGCCACGTCCTCGCTCTCGCCTAGCTGCATTGCCGCCAGCTCCTCCTTCACGCCGTCGGCCTCCATGCCTCCTTCCTTCCAGTTATCGAGAATTGTGCGGTTTTAAGCTGGATTGAAAAGTGCTCTTCAAGTGTAACATGGATACATGTATGTGTAAGTTGCCTTTTTCGCAGAGCAGACCACTGATGGCAACATGACGCATGAAACTGGATGATGAATTCCATTGAAAGGAATGTCATGTTACCCATTATTCTCGCTCGTGCTATTTACTTATCTGAGCTCGCTTCACTTTTACATTGGAGCTTGCCAGACAACACAGCACTTGAGTCGGTGTTCATGTGCTACTTTCAGCTTTCCTCCGTTCTCTGCTTGCTGGTAGTCCTCACTGACGTCGCGTCGGCCTGGTACGGCACCGTCACCTTCCACTCGAAAGCCTACTTCAAAGGGTCTTCGTACCCGTGGGGCATCTCGGAGACGCAGCGGTGCTACAACCTCGCGTGCTGGGACAACAAGGCGTCGTCGGTCAAGTGGGAGGGCCTGCCGAAGACCGGCAGCTTCAATGGCAAGGCGCGCATCGCCTTCTTCACCGGCAAAGACTGCACGGGCGATAGTCGCGACTGGCCGACGGACGGGGTGATCAACGGGAAGAAGGGCAACTACCCGCAGGACTTTACGCTGGACGGAATCAACGACGCCGTCACGTCGTTCATCGTCTGGGAGACGACCAAGAAGACGACGAACGGCAAAGCCTTGCCTTGTCCGTGGGGAACAAGCTGATCGGCGTGGCTGCGATGAAAATTTGCTGTAGTCCGTAGAGCCACCAGCATAATAGACGAGTCCTGATGCTTTTCGGGGCTGCTTGCATGAGCGCAACATCGCAGCCTTCGTAATGAGTAGCTGCACTATTATTCTGGGGTGTGGTGTGCACTCCAATCTGGCTGTCTCTATCTGCAAAGTCGTAAACCACACGCTGTACTAGGCTCATGCGTTGATCGTAGCAATGGCGACTGCGGTGATGACGAACGTGAGCGCGAGGAACCCGCTAGCGAACGGAACAGAGCTCACAATAGGCTCCGTGAACTCGGTGATAGCGGCGCCAGGGAATCCCCACACGCGCTGGCAGTACCGACTGCCAATGACCTGGAACCAGCACGGTATCGTCAACCCCAGCAGGAACCCGAACAGTCCAGCGATGGCGAAAATGAAGTCCAGACGCTTGAACACGATAGCAAACAGGATGGGCGGCACGGCCACCGACAGTCGGCACATGCTGCGCGTGATGTTCTCGCCAAAGCGCTCAGTGAGGTGCGACGGGAACGACATGAGCATGTTGTCGCCCACGGTGACGCCAACCATCGGGTACGCCGACACCACATTCACCACCGGGAAGAGCAGAATAATCAGCTGCACGACAATGCCCACCGGGTTGGCGTGTCCGCACTCCTCCCAACCGTTGCCGCAGCCCGTGTAATCGCTCCACATCAGCGTCGCCAAGGGATTGATCTTGTCGAAAGCAAGCGCGCCGAGAAGACCAACGAGCAGGTAGCACACACCAGCGATCAGCAGCGCCGCGAACGCCACGAAACGAGCCTTCGACTTCGGGTTCAGCGGCTGCAGCGCGTCCGGCATGTTGTACTGGCAATTGAGTGCCAGCAGCGTGGGGCCGAAGCCCTTTCCGAAGTTGCCCCAGTTCACGAGGCCGATGGCCTCGTAGCGGCCGTTCACCACGTCGCCTCCGTCGCTCGCCACCTTGACCGTCATGGTCACCAGCATGAGCGCGAACGCCACGATGCGGTACACGGACAGGAACTTCTGCACGAGCGCCTGGTCGCTGATGTCCATGAGCACCATGGACAGCACGATGGCCGAGAAGATGGCCATGAACACGTAGTAGCCCTCGAGGCAGCCGGCGGACGGCGCGTCGCCGTACACGTCGCACGAGTCACCCAGCACGTAGGAGAAGAAGAGCGAGGCCGTGGACGACGAGAACACGGACGCGTAGGACCAGAGCGAGCCGATGCAGTACATGCCCATGACGAGCTGCACCGCCGCCTTGCCCAGGCGCCCCACGAACATCTCGGCGATGGTGGCGAACTCGAACTTGCGGTACGTGATCTGGTGGCGCGGCACGCCGCCGCCCGTGGCCGCGCACACGCCCTCGGCGCGCGCCAGCGACTCGAGCGTGTAGTTCATGGTGAGCAGCGAGCCGACGACGCCCGCCACCATGAGCGTAAGGCTGAGTCCGATGCCGGCCTCCATGAAGGCGTAGGGCAGGCCGAAGCAGCCCGTGCCGATCACGTAGTTGAGCGCCATGGCCAGCGTCACGGCCGGCCCGTAGGGCTTGACCGTCATGTGGTCGCCGTCCCATTCGCCGCTCAGGCTGCGCGTCAGCAGGTACGTGCGCTCGGTGGCGGCCATGGCGACTGCGCGGCGCGGAGACTTTAGCGGAATGGCCGCGAAGATACGTCACGCGCGGCGCCGGCCCTGCGAAAGGCGATGCGACTGATTCGGGCAGGGCGTGGACGGACGGATGGCGAGGAAGGCGGAGAAAGCCTGCGGGAGACAGGTGGCGATCGGCAGCAAGGCGACGACGGCGGACCTCGCGGCGCCGGCGTGAAGCTGCGCGGCGTCAAGGACGACGCTGCGGTGACACGAGTTGCGGTGCTCTGGCACGGCGGCTGACGAGGACGGCGAAGCTCTGTACCAGATACACTTGGCCGGGCAAAGACTGGCAGCGAGCTCGAGATCGTACGCGCGGCTGATTTATGGGCGCTTGCTTAACACCTCCGTCTTTTCGACGGCATCATGTCGTTAGGAGAGTGCCACGTTGAAGTGGTATTGAGGCGGCGACTAAGATTCGTCAACTCGTTCCGGTGCAGCAAGCCACATTCGTCTTGATATAATACATGCGGCCGAAAGCAACGTGGCGAAGCAAGCAGAGCTGTCGTACAAATCGAATCAAAGGCAATTAAAGCATGCAACAATTCTTGTCATCCAATGTTGTCTCATCATGAAACGTAGGCATTAGGCTAGCCACCACAGTTTGGTCTTTACAGGTTTGCGGAACAGACCACGCAACTCCAGAATTCACAATACTGCACCGATTGCATGCTGCTCGAGCTCCCCCATAATGTCTTTAACTGGTTCAGTTCTAGCCGCATCGACATGTTCAACGGTTTTCACAGCTACATCCAGTAGAGGCTTGATCTCACGTAAGATCGCAACGTGCGGGGGCACTCCAGTTGCTTGAAGGCGATCGCTGGTGTTAATATCACAAACTTTTGCTGACAATTCTGTGATTAGTGTTGGGTGCTGGAGCAGTGTCGTCTCCAGCACAACCAAGCGCCGAACACGTCTATCTGCAGAGCGTCAAAGCGAAGAGGAGGATTAGTTATGTCGCGATCGAGAAGTGGCTTTAGCTGCTTCCTGATTTGCTTGATAGATAGGCTACATCGCCAAGGCGAAGCGAAGACACACGAGATGGGGCTTGAACTTGATAATCAAAAAGCAATGAAGCGACCATAGGAGTTCTGGTAAACAGCTCGCGATCGGGCACTCACCGGGTTGCGCTATATCTCCTCGACTTGTCTTGCAAGCCCTTCCCAGTCGGCGTCGGCCATAGCGTCGCTTGGGAGAAAGATTGTGCTGAGGTTTGTATGCTCAACCTGCTGGACGTTCGTCCTGCAAAGTTGGTAGAAACCGATTATTGCCTCGGGCCATCTGAAACGAAATCAGTTTCGGTGATTTGTGTGGGCGTGCAATACGCAGCTGCTCGAGTTATTGGGTTTCCACTCCCATTTTCAATCGTTCGGAACGATTGCAATATGGATGACGATGCAACGCAAATGTTATCCAAAACGACTCCAACGTTCGGCGATTGATCAAAGATATTCTCCAATTCTGGTTGTGCGAAACGTTTATGGCTTTCCTGTATTCTACGTACTTCTATATGTTTTTGAAGCTATCTCAAAAGCTTTTACTTTACTATCACCCATCATCAAAGTCTTTATGCGGAATCTCTTGGCAAAAACAGCACGAAATGCGGTCGGCCTTTAAGAGGATGTTCCTACGATCGTCGTGGTTAACGTTGAAGTCTTTAACGCACTTTTTTATTTCGTACTGTATGCAGACTGCGCCATCAATGTGGACGTCACTGCAGCTTCCCCCTCATATTCTGTAAGTCCACAATCTGATTAACGCTTTCATCTTGTGGCATCAACTTATTTCCTTGTCATGATACCCAGACAGCATGTACTCTACTGGTTGCGTACAACTTACCTAATCGCAATTACTACGCCATTTTTAAGGGTATTGATCATGACCAGCTTGGCGTTACGTTGAGGTACGTGATTTTGTTTTGCTTTCTCCAGATTGTATCCTTAGGAGTATTGGCTATAAGAATGAGGCACATGCTGGGTATTTCCCGCTACGACAACTTGCTTTCGTCTTGGAAAAGCGGTCTGAGTGGGTACAACCTATGCTAATATTTTGGCTGTTTTACAATACTCAAACATCACTTCAGCATGAAGGTACTTATCATCCGAAGCTGCGCAGTATGTGATGATTTGTTTAACTTGCAGGCTACGACTATAGTTTTGAATTTCAAACAAGACAGAATTGGCATCGAGCCTGACCGAAACAACCTGAGTCCATGCTTAGTAACAAAGAATAATTGTGCCAACAGTTATTGCGTCTGTACCACCAGTCCTCACTACAATCATGAGGTTGTGGGTTGCGAGTTTAGTAAGAGCTGGACAATTACCATTCTCCGGAATCTACAGGACATTGAATCCATGAGTTTGCTTGCTGCAGGACATTCACCATAATACTCCAAACTGGTTGTGCGAGGTTAGGAACACTCAGACAGAACCGATGCATACATAAAACCGTGTAACACAGCCAATATGAAGCATTGGCGCAGCAAAAACATCCCGTTCGCTTCCAGACCGTCGAATGGGTTTGCAAGTGGAGAGGCATTAACACCAATGGTCACTGCCAAGCACGGCAGCGGGTTTATAGTCATAGCTGCGAATGCACGCGTACGGGTTGACTCACTGACATACTTTGCCAGACGTGCAAACGCGGTTTGGAGTAGGTACCGTGCAGCTCCACTTGTGCAGCCTCCCACAATACCACGAGCCGATTAACTCGAGGAACGATCGCTTCCAAAGCTTGCGAGGAACTGCGGCGGGCAAATTCAGGTACGACTACTTTTAATTTTTGTGAGGAACTGCGGGAGATCGCCTGAGGCACGACTGCTTCTAAGGCTTGTGAGGAACTGCGGTGGGCCATCGTAGTTTGTCTTTTGTGTTGCGGCCAGGTTCAGCAACTTCAATCCTGGAAACTATTCCTGAAAATCAGTAATCGTCCATTGTGCGTTTACGGTTGATATGTAGCTTCCAAAAATGTTGACTGAATTTCTGGTGACATTGAGGGAAACTCTGTACAAGCTTCACATTCTCTTCGTTGTACAACTTGCGGGGCAGATCAACTGAACCATCCCCGTATGCCTCAGAACTCCTGCTATAGCGAACGACTAGCCGGTTCAACCTCTCGAGAAATGACCACTCCTCCGACGAAAATTCGTCCGGCGGTGCAGTTCGCTTGCAATTTAGTTTTGACCGCCGTATGATTTTTTCGTACTCAATTCCTTTAGACTCTTTTCCTATCTGCGTTGCAACGCTTCTCGTGTGACAGACGCGTATCGTCGAGGCGGCAGCTCGCGTAAGTCTACCTCTGGTCAAAGAAGCCGTACCGCTGACATGTACGAATCATCCACCGGCCGACGTAGCATATCTTGCAAATCGTTCTTCCGCGCCAACCACAGCGTAATATCGTAGGGCATGTACCTGTACTCAACGGCCTCACTCAGCTGTAGGAAGATGTCAGTTTGCAATGCTTCCACAGGCTTTTTAAACGAGAAGTGGACGGTGGACACGACAGCTCTGTCGTACACGGCGAAAATTAACGTTCTCGGCATGCTGCAATTCCAGTAATGAGTGCTTACAACGCAGTGCGAAGAGAAAACCCGAGAGATGACCGAAAGATGTCAAGCGACCAATGTTCTCAGTCTACACGCTTATGTCAGGACAGAATCTTTTTAATTTAATAAGCTTCAGTAATACAGCGAAGATGCTGTTCCAGTAAACTTGACGCTTGAGGCCCTGTATCCACCATGTACCATGCCCGATGCGGGTAATGTTATCGCTTCTCACGACATTGCTTTCCAAACTGGCGACTTATAGGTTTTGTTGGCTAGATACTTTACGCTCTTCTGTGCTGAAAGGAGCTAGCATCAAAGTAGGCGGAACACTGATGGCGCTGCATATCGATGCAATTAGACATCGATAGAAGGCTTTTCTCTAATTCTCACAACCCCGCTATTGATCTATCAATCGGAAGTTCTGGAAGAGCTTCATTTACACATTTTCGCACGGAAGCGCAGACACTGCAAGCGAAGATGCTCATTGTGTAAGATATGTATTATTAGCACCGACACTGCTCAGACTTTTGAAAACCCGGACGCAACCAAGCCAACTTTCTCATCTTACTATGCCAGCCTTGCGTAGCCTAGTTCCTAAAAGTGCTCAAGTTGCTTTGGACAGGCTTGATTCTGATCTACTTGTGGTCAATAGCCATTCAAATCCGAGAACTGTAGTCAAAGCCTGCAAGCAAAGGTTTGTGATTAAAAGTTTCAATACTACGACGAACTGCGATTGGTACGTAGGAGTATAAATACCTTGGTGCTGGAGGGATGTCTGCGCATTATAAAATAGCCAAAAGATCAACGTGGGCTGTACCCACTCGAACCGCTTTTCCAAGGCATAAACAAGCTGTCGTAGTGGAGAAATGCCCAGCATACGTCTCAGTTTTACAGCCAAGATGACGACTTCAATGTAGTTAAGAAGAATAAGACACTCAGCCATAAACAAAAATCGTTGTACTTCTTGCGTATAGTGATGATTGCTCTCGTCGAGAATTTTAGAAAAGATTCTGCTCTTGGATCGGAAAACCTTCTGGGCTCCATTTAAAACTTTACTGACATAGGCTGGCACAACCACTTTGCTAAATTATGGTGAAATCTGTTATGGTTTCAATAAGTTGTGTTGGAGTACACTATGCAACGGCTTAAGCTACTGGTTTCCCACTCCCATTTTCGATTCTGATGATATCACCACTGGTGTTCATATTGACCGCAGCATCGATGACGATACAAAACGTAAAGCTGATCAAAAGAGACCCACTGTTCGCGTATTGATCACGGAAATTCTCCAATTCTGGTTGTGCGAAATTTTTATGGGTTTCCTGTATTCTGGCTACTTTCATATCTTTTCGAAGCTATCTCGAAAAGTGCAAACACCTTTTGCATTGCTGTTACCAGTCATGAAGGTATTTATGCGAAATCTGCTGGCTAAAACAGCATGAAAAGCGGCCGGCCTTCAAGAGGAAATTCCTGCGGTCGTCGTGGTAAATGTTGAGGTCTTCAACGCGCTTTTTATTTCGAACTGTATGCAGGCTGCACCATCAATATGGACATTTCTAGAGCTCACACTGGCTGATCTTGTGGTGACACTATTGTCACTTCGCGATATTAACCGCATTTTGTGTGATCTTGAAAAGTTAGAACGTCGTGGCCATGTTAGACGAGGCCACTCCTCTCCTGCCGAAACCTTTTTACTCAGGCTCGAGAAAGCGGCTGTATTCCTGCTACAACAGAAACAAAACTATGTGCATCGCCCCGTTCAAATACAACCAAACAGAAAAACAATAGGTTGGTTAAACAGAACCGATACATGCTCCGAACCGTGAAAACAGTCATGATGAAGCATTGGCGCAGCAGAAGCATCCTGTTTGCTTCCAGACCGTCGAATGGGTTTGCCAGTGGAAGGACATCGACGCCAATGGTTCCGCCAAGCACGACAGCGGAGTTATAATCACAACTAAAATGACATGCAGAAGAGTCGTCTCGCTGACATAATTTGCCAGACTCAGCAAACGCAGCTTGGAATAAGTACCGTGCACCTCTACTTGAGTAGCATCCCAAAGTGACACGAGCCGATGCATTCGAGGAGCTACCGCTTTTAAGGTTTGGGAGGAGCTGCGGCGGGCGAATTCAGGTAGGATTACATATAAAGTTTGTGAGGAACTGCGGGTGCGCGAGGGAGGCACGACTGCTCTTAATACTTGCGAGGAACTGCGGCGAGCCATCGTAGTTTTTCACTTGTGGTGCGGTCTGTTCCACCGGCACCTATCCTAAAAACTATTCTTGAAAGTCAGTAATCATCGATTGCGCGTTTACGGTTGATATTATTCCGAGAAGGGGTAGCTTCCCGAGGGGACTATCGTCTCCGTAACATTAGCTCAACACAACACTAAAACTCAGCTGAGCGGCAATTTGTTCTATCGTGATCCACGCAGTATCGCCTGAAAACACCGTCGTCTCATCACACAACATTTATCATTAGGAAAGATTCTTGCATGCTAAGTTTCCTGCGCAAGCTATTAGTGACGCGAGCATCTTTCGCCAACCTCATAAGGTATTCTGCATTTTGACGTAATGAAGCTAATTTTTCGTTACGATCGCCACCTTCTTTTCAGCACTCCGCTTTTAACTCTGCAGCATTTGTACCCACACCTCATCTTTTCAAGTCAAGTTCAAGTTCCTGGTTTGTAGCGCTCGACGCTCGCTTATGAAGTACGACTGCTTTGAATTGTTTCGGTTAGGCGATTAATCGCCCTACTAAGGGTATCAGCCTAAAATATGGCGCTTCAGATTTCTTAGCCCACCTCAATTTCCACTCCGGCAGCTTTGTTGTTATTTTTACCTGCGAAACTCAAGCTATGCGGCACTTGTTACGCGATAATAATAATATAGAAACTGCAAAAAGATATTCACGGGTTCGAGCTAATCAATGCTGTTACAATTTCTACCAGCGTGAATAAAGATACGTGGTAACTCCCTTAAGCCGCTCTTGTCTGCACTGAGACTACGTAAAACTCGGCCATCTCGACAAAAGACGAACCATTGCGCACGTTATCGCTCAGCACTGCTGAAAGGGTTCTTGGCAAAATGCCGACGTCTCTTGCTCTCACGGTACTCATCGACCTCGAGGTTGTGTTCCACTTCACAGCCAGCGCAGGTATCAACGAACTGCACCTTCACTGCAATCTGCTGCACAAGCTTCGCGCTTCAACATCCCCGGTACAGTGTAGCCATCTCGTGTGGTGTGGTCCACCTGCTGGTTGAAGTTGGCTCTCCCACACGTCGGGTCCGATTCGTAAACACGACGTTGGACGCGCCGGTGCCCATCCGCCCACGTCAGTCGCAGACCTGCCGAGTATCTTGCAAGCGCAATGTCCGCCATGCTGCGCCGAGTCGCCCCCCGCGTCGCGCCGTCGCTGCTGGCGCGCGCGCTGGCCACGTCGGCCGCCGACGTGAAGATCCAGAAGGTGGGCATGGTGGGGCTGGGCCTCATGGGCCACGGCATCGCGCAGACGGCGGCCAGCGCCGGCTTCGACGTAGTGGCGCTGGACGCCAACCCCCAGGGCCTGGAGAGCGGCATGAAGCGCATCGAGGGCTCGCTGGGCAAGCTGCTGGGCCGCAGCGTGAAGAAGGGCGCGCTCACGCAGCAGCAGGCCGACGAGCAGGCCGCCGCCGCGCTGGCGCGCATCACGCCCACCACGGACATCCAGGCACTCGCCGACTGCGACCTCGTGATCGAGGCCATTGTGGAGAACGTGGACGTGAAGAAGGAGTTCTACGCCAACCTGGGCAAGGTGGCCAAGCCCTCGGCCATCCTCGCCTCCAACACGTCGTCGCTGGCCATCTCGGACTTCGCCGGCTCCTCGGGCCGCGCGTCGCAGGTCGTGGGGCTGCACTTCTTCAACCCCGTGCAGCTCATGAAGCTCGTGGAGGTCATCCGCACCGACGCCACGGACCCCAAGATCTTCGAAGCCTGCAAGCAGTGGGTGCTGGACATTGGCAAACACCCCGTGAGCTGCAAGGACACGCCCGGCTTCATTGTCAACAGGCTGCTGGTGCCGTACTTGGCGCAGGCCATCTCGCTCTACGAGCGCGGTGACGCCACCAAGGAGGACATCGACGTCAGCATGCAGTTCGGCGCGGGACACCCCATGGGTCCCATCACGCTGGCGGACTACGTCGGTCTGGACACCACGCTGTTCATCCTGGAAGGATGGGTGCGCGACCACCCGAACGAGCCTGCGTTCTTCGTTCCGGAGATCGTCCGCAAGAAAGTGGCGGAGGGTAAGCTGGGTCGCAAGACGGGCGAAGGGTTCTACAAGTGGGACGGCGACAAGCGTCTGTAAGTTGATGAGATGGAAGCAATTCAAAAGAAAAAAGAATGTGCGCATCGAGCTAGGATGTATCGACCCGCAATGAAAAATAACTTGGAAGCCCACACCTTACCAGCATTTCTCCTTTCATTCTGACGCACACACTTAAGCTACAGGCGAGACGGTGCCACGGGTTTAATAGTCTCCTCGACCGGGTACTGTTTGTCAACTTCGATATACCAGGCAGCGATCCAAGCGCGCTTCTCAGCTTCACAGTTCTGCGAAATGCGTTCAAATAGCGCGCTCTTCAACTCACGAAGTACGCGGGGATTGCTCTTCCACCTGACAAGAAGTCGCTCAGCTTCCATCGCGCAAGCCTTCAAAACATGTATCGGCGCGATCTTCATGAGCTCAAACACCAAGCCCGCCAAATACAACCCGTCCGTCTCAATTGAACCAGCAACAGCACTCTTTGCCACAGGTTTAACACCACGTTTGTCCTCAGCCCCTTTGTTTGGCACTGTCTGGTTATGCAACTTGTCTTCTTCGCCAAGAAGCTCTGAACTCCGCTCGCAACACTTCCGTACCGCCCATAGAACCATTCGCTGGGTCGTCTCGACAACTTCGTTATCGTGTTCAGAAGGCATCGTAAGAACTTCCGAGTAGAACAACGAACCAAAAATTGCACCGCAAACCTTGGTAAGATCTTGCTGTGATGCATTGGTCGGGTAGGCAGCGAGGGTAACTTGCAAATAGTGCGGAAATACGGAAAACAGTGGCGTGAACTGCCCTAAATGGGTAAGACACACTCCGAGAAATCGGTGGGCGAATGCGTCAACCGGCTCAAAAACATTGTAAAGCCCTGAAAAAACCACTCCCAGCGCATCGTCGATTAGTGTAGAACACTTGAACAACAGTACGCGTAATTTTCGTTGCATGACGAGACCCACCGCCAGTGACTGACATCCTGCAATAATGTTCACCTCGGGGGGAATGTCAATATTTGCTGTCAAGGAATGCATCGCCAGAGACCTTAAAACCGGGGCTAAAATCGTTTCAGGTGGCGTTGCCGTCTGCTCCATCGATTGCTCCAACTGCTGAGTTACGGCCTGCATCGCACTATTCATAGTTGCTGAAGCACACACTTCACGGGCGAACTCAACCCGAGATAGTGCCAGAAATGCTCGCACGAGGTGATCCACTGACAAAATCTCCAAAATCGGTGCTGCTACACTGTAGAATTGCTTCAGAAACTCCACAATTTCTAGCGTTGACATTAAGAAGCTTTCATCATGAGATACTTCCTGGTTGGCAGATGAACGTAGCTGGTTTAGGGGTTTTAGACGGAATACCTCTGGAGGAAGAACAGACTGTGCCGCCTCCACAAGCGATATATGAGCCACAAGTGAGGTCTGAAAGAATCCAACGATTTCTTCAATACAAACCTCCACCATTCGCAACGCGTATTCTTTCAAAACAGCGTTCGATGGGTCGGCAACGAGCGCTCGTACTCTCTGGCTTGCATCCACTTGGTACTTAGATATCGTCGCACTGTCGAATGGCTTTAAGCGCGACGAGAGTAGTGTCAAGTTTATAAGCCGCAGCAAAGCGAATTGGCATAGAAGCGTTGAGTTCGCCGACTGCTGCTGAACATCCTGGCTCACATCGTCAAGACTTGAGAGTCCTAATGCCATAGCAACAGCCGCAACAGGACTGTGCACTTGAGGAAATGGACCACGCGATAGCTCCTCAACTGTTGCAGCACTCAGCGAGTTCAGATACCCCGTCACTTCCGGCGCCCGATGCGCCGAAGTCAATCCACTCAGAGCCATCCCAGACACAGCCACACTCACAGGGCTGGTACCAATGCTTCTAGCTCCCATCTTAAAGTTTGCAAACTTCAGCCAAGCATCCACCAGCAGCGATTTACTGGTGCACGCACTAAGATGCCTTCGAAACGGCTCAGCCACATTCGCGATGAACGCAACCTCGTACCCGCGCATTGCCGCCGTCATCCAATGCAAAAAGACGTCAATCAACTTCGGAGCAGTATCCACAACAGGAGCTCCACCAAGTGGTCCAGCCACCACTGCATCCCATAGCTCTCGACTGAACTCCACCTGCTTCTCCTTGTTGCAGTGCGTCGTTGCAGTCGGGAAGCTCTGCGGAGGTCTCACTTCCAACAGCATGTCCACGAAACTCCCGTCCCCCTGCGCTTTGCCGCAGCAACGCAGCACCTCCAGGGAACAGCCCAGCCGCGTCCACAGCATCCACAGTCTCCAACTCAAATTGCCACTCTGCTGCAGCTCATAGCAGCGTCGAAAGACCCGCGTCAAGTCTCTCGTCCTCGCCAGCTCCGCCGCCTTCATCTCCTCTTCCACCGCTTGATATGCAGCTTCCGCGTGCAGAGTCGGCGTCATCAGCTGCCCGTGCAGCCAGCCCAGCGCCGTCGCCAACGCCTTCGCGACGTTCTCCTGTTCTCCGTGGCGCTCGGTCGTCAGCGCTTCCACCGACACGGCGCTCAGTACGCGCAGAGAAGAGGCGACGTCCTCCATGACCAGCGCCTTGAGACCTGACGCCCGCGACTGCGGCCCACGCTCGGCAGCCTCCCACGCGCCTTCCTCCATCACTACGAGCTTGAACCTGACGGTCGAGTCAACACCGTCGCTCCCATTGGATACAATTCCGCCTCCATTTCAACTAATAAAACGATGTCCAAAGCCGTACCAGAACCTCGGCACCGTGTGCCTAGAATCCGGTACCGTCAGCCTCTCACTTGGATTCCTGCGTCATGGCGCCGCGCCTCGCCGCCTTCGTGCAGACGCTGAAGCAGCGCGCGCCGCTGCTGGCGCCGCTGCTGGCGCTGGCCCTCGCGCGCCTCGTGTACCAGCGGCGGCGCCGTCTCCAGGACCAGCTGCAGCTGCTCCGCGCGCTGAGCGAGCAGGCGGCGGCCGAGCACGCGCCCGAGACGCCGGCGCTGGAGTGGGACGTCGTGGCCGCGGACGGCACGCAGGCCATGTCGCTGGTGCTGCCCGCCGAGCCGTCGGCCGACGCGCCGCACAAGCTGCTGCTGCTCGTGCTGCCGGGCAACCCGGGCGTGCCCTTCTTCTACCTGCCGCTCGTGCGGCAGCTCGCGCGGCGCCACGGCCGACGCCACGAGGTGCGCTGCCTGTCGCACGCCGGCCACTGCGCGCCCTGGCAGAACGGCGGCCGCGCCTTCTCGCTGCAGCAGCAGCTGGAGCACAAGGCCTACTACGTGCGCCAGCGCCTACGCCAGGACCCAACGCTGCGGCTCGTGCTCGTGGGCCACTCCATCGGCAGCCACTTCGTGCTGGACATTGCTAGGCGGTTCCCTCAACACATCGCCAAGCTCGTGCTCATGCAGCCCACCGTCATGCACATGGCGCGCACCCCCAAGGGCAAGCAGATGATGCCGCTCTTCAATCACTACGAGCGCGGCGTCTCGCTCGTCGCCGCCGTGGAGTACTTCGTGCCGCTGTCGCTGCGGCGCTGGATCGTGCGTCGCGTCATCGGGACCGAGACGTCGGCAACGCTACAGCTGGCGTCAATGTCGCTGGTGGACGCGAGCGTCATGCGAAATGTGCTGGGTATGGCTGCAGACGAGATGAAGGAGGTCACGGAGCTGGACGACGAACTCGTTGCCAAGTTCGAGGACAGGTTGCTTTTCGTTTACTCGGCGGTGGACGAGTGGGTCCCTCCCGAGTTTATGCAGGAGTACCAGGTGCGGTTCCCCAACGCCCAGCACCGCGTGGTGCCGCAGGCTCATGCATTTATGATGGAGCCTAACGGCACGCGCGATATGGCGGCGCACATTTCGCAGTGGGTTGGCGATGTCTTGGACAACAAACAGGTGCGCGTAGATGACGCAATGGTGGCGTAAAGTTGTCACTAGCGCTTTAAAATGTGTCTTGTCTAACGAGTTCAACATTGCTTTTTCATCGTGAAGGTTGCAATAAGCGATTAACATATCCTAGACTGCATTGAGATCTGGTATCATTTTGCTTATCGACCGCAAGTTCAATCCCAGATCATAGCCGTAATATCAACCGTAAACGTGAACCTGATGATTCCAGGAATAGTTGGTGTCCATCGTGCTTCTGTTTCGCATGCCCCACCATAATTCCTCGCAACCTTTTAGTGTAGTCGTGCCTCAACTGGTCCACCGCACTTGCTCACAAGCTTTGACAGCCGTCGTGGTCATTCGAAGCGACTCGTCGCTCTGTGCAGTGGTACAGGTGGAACTGCACGGTTCTTATTCCAAGCCACGTTTACTAAGTCTAGCGAAGTACGCCAGCGAGACAACATTTACACATGCGATTGCAGTTATGATCATAGCTCCACTGCCGAGTTTGGCGGTGACGATTGCCGTCGATACAATTCCAGTAGCTAACCCATTCGATGGACTAGAGGCAAACAAGATGTTTCTTCTGCGCCAATACCTCAGCGTGTTTTACAGGTTTTGCTACCTATCGGTTCTGCTTAGTGTTCCGGGTCTGGCACAACCAATTTGGAGATTTATAGTGAAATCAGCTACAATTTCGGGAATTTGTATAGGCGTACTCTATGCAGCGGCTCAAGTTATTGGTTTCCCACTTCCTTTTTCGATTCTGATGATATCACCACTGGCGTTCATATTGACTGCAACATCGATGACGATACAGTACGTAAAAGTTATTAAAAGAGACTCCACGTTCGGCAATTGATCAAAGATGTTCTCCACCTGTGGTAGTGCGAAGCATTGATGGCGTTCCTGTATCCTGCGTAATTAACATTTTTTCAACGCTACGTCAAAAAGAGCAAAGAGCATTTGCACTATTGGTACAAACTGTCTATGCGGAATCTTTTGGCGAGAACAGCACAAAAAGCAGTCGTTCTGCAAGAGGAAGTTCCTGCGATGGTCATATCGAATGCTGACGTCTTCAACACACTTTTTATTGCGTACTGTATGCAGACCTCACCGTCGTTGCTGACATCACTTTAGTTCATTATTCCGGATATTGTGGTGACAGCATTAGCTCTCCGCGATATACGTCATGTCCTTTTTCGTCTGGAAAGCTTGGAGCACCGCATTGATGCAAGAGGTGGCTTCAGCTGCTGAACGAAATCATGTTTTTCTAGGCTTGAGCAAGCAGCTATTTTTCTACTCCGACACGGACAAAACTGTGTGCACAATTCCGACGGCACTAGCAGTCATCAGCATTTTAATATCACAAAACAGAACAACAATAATGTGGTTGCATTTCCGAAGTCGTTTTCAACGAAAGTTATACAGGTAGCACAGAGAATTTTCCGTTCCAAGAGTATAATGTATCCAGAAGTTTACGACACAAGCAGCCACAGTGACCTGGCACTTCAGCAATATACGCAAGAAGTGCAACGACTACTTTTTGTGGCTGAGTGTCTTCATCTTCTCAACTACGTTAAGTCATTATCCCTTTCATATTCTGTAGATGCACCGTCTTGACGTACTAGAGGTAGGCATATAATGCCTACCTCTTGGCCTGACCTTTGTTTGGTGTATTGTGTAAACAGTATTTAACCTACTCAGCGCATACCATCTACCCAACCGCAATTACTACGCCATTTTTGAAGGTATGGATCGTTACCAACTTGGCAACACGTTAAAATACGTGATGTTCTATTGCTTTCTCCAGATTGTGTCACTGACATTCTTGGCTACAAAAATGAGACGTATGTTGGGTATTTCTCCACTACGGCAGCTTGCTTTTGTATTGGAAAAGCGGCCCGAGTGGGTGCAGCCCACGTTGATCTTCTGGCTGTTTTATAATGCGCAGACATCCCTCCTGCACCAAGGTAGTTACAAAGCATCTCTGATTATAAGTTCTTCGGAGAACTGATGATTTATTTGACTCAAACTATGTTTGCAGGCTACGACTATAGTTTTGAATTTGAAGGGCAATCAGCCAGGACGGAAATTGGCGTCGAACCTGACCGAACCAACATAAGTACATACTCAGGTACTAAATTGCTTCGCTTAGCTCGCAGCGGAGTGGATGATCCACCGTGGATGGTTAAGCTAAATCCAACTATCCTATTGCCGCAATTTCTAGCTACTCCGCACGCATTGTTTTAAGACGAGCTGGCTTCCGATGTATGCAGCCCACTTGTGGGACTACAGACCACAGGTGACAGTTCTCGGCACAGTATTGGAATTTGGAAAGCGATTGCAGCGCTCATTGACACCACGTTTCTGGTGTCTATTCGATTGTAAAGCACAAACTGATTTACCATAGTTTGCCACCGGTTGGTAAACCTGTTTGGGATCATCATATCGGAGGTAAATAAACAGAGAACTGATAGGATTAGTGTTTGCACGATCCGTTTACGGCCGAGTAAAGTTCTAGCTTGACCTTTTCAAAGCCGATGTTTTGTAGTCAGCTTCTTCTCAAGGTCGTTGGCCAGGCTTGATGATGTATCACAATTTCCAAATGGAATCCCCAGATAGCGTACTGTTTCTCCATGGTGGAGAGCAAACCAAACGACAGCACGTCAACAGACGGATATGCTGAATTCCATCGGTAGAATTGCCGTAGTCTGAATATTATCGAAGCAACTATTTGGTGTTTTGTTCATAAAACCACATGATAACACTACGTTTACATGCAAAATGACGCCCTTGCACACAAGCAGCTCGTGGCTTTGCTCGTGTAGGGGAACACCGTCTTTCCAGTTGAGTGACAACGACGGCCCAACCATGATCCGAGGCATCACAGCTTAGGCAGACATCATGATCATCATCGAGGAACGTAAGAGTTGCTGAACCTGCCAGGCACTTCAGGAATTCGTTGTATGCCATGGTCTCCTCTGGATTCCACGATAAATTCACACTTGCAGCTTGGCATTTACGGCGACTGTGCCCTTGCATCACTTGATCGAATTTGGCTTGAAGTGGGGCTACGGCTCGTCCATAATCAACAACTGAGTCCCTAATCCAGTTAGCCGCACAGAGGAATGTTGCAGCTCGGCAGCATTGGTAGGCAAAGGTAGAGATGTCAATGCAGCTACTCGCTCTGGATCATGGCTCACTCCACTTCCATTAATATTCTTACCGCACCAATTCACAGATTGCTAAACGAGATTGCTCTTTTTTGCGTTCAGCTTTAGCTTTCGTTCTCGCAGCCGCGAAAAGAAAACCTCGAGGACCTGCAGATATTCCTCGTAGGAAGAGGCAAACAGGATAACATCATTCACATAGACTAGCAAATACTCATTGATCAGATCATCGAATACTTCCTGCATGGTTGCTTGAAAATGAAGCGCTGAATCAACTCCGCCTTGAGAAGTCCGCGTGGGCGTAAAGACCCCATCCGTCTGAAAACTAAACTGCTCGCGGCTATCTTCAGCCGGTGGTAGCTGCCAAAAACCCTTAAGCATGTCAAACTTCCCCAATGCCTTCGCCCCTTCACACGACTGGAAATCACCGTCAAATTGGGCACACTTGCAGTCAGATGTGATACGAAACTCGTCACTTCCTGCTTTCTGCACTGGTACAACTGCACTTGCCCAACGACTGCGATTGTTTGGGTACAGATACCCACAGTCAGCAAGCCTCTTTCACATAGTTGCTCATGTAAGCACTCGCAAGGGGAAATACCGTAGCGGTTTGCAGCGTACTGGCGTACTGCCTTCCTCCAGCCTAACTGGTAAGGCTCAACTCGAGCTGGTTCGTCGGCTCCGAGCCGAGAACGCCAGATATCACTGTAATCACCAACTACACGCTGGAGAGACGGCAATAATGCATCGGGAAACCATTTCTGGCTGCGTCGGCGACCAGCTGGTTGAGCATGCTGTCAAAACTTTTCTCGGATCCTTGTGCGGCGATCTCATGGTCCTCAGGTAGGAGGTTCGTTTAAGGGGTCCCAGTTGAATTGGTCAATTGTCGAAAAAGAAGCGAGCCCAGTGGTTTTTGCTGCGATGGAACTTGAGTATCTGCTTCACAGACGACGGGGATATCGCATTTTCACGGATCATGCAAATTGATTCACATATTTTGCCCAAGCAATGATTTAAAAAAACATGTGCGTGGTAAGCTCCAGAGGTGGGCTATGAAGCTTTCCGGTAGTAGGTACACCATTGAACATGTCAATAGTGAGGACAACCACTGGGCAGATATGGTGTCACGATGGCCGGTTCGTGAGGTTTCGGAAGTGGTCGTGAAAGTGAAAGCAGTCCGTACGCTCAGCCAGCCTAGTCCGAGTATTCTCAGACCACTGCAAGACGAGAGTTTCGAGTGGCCGACTCGACAAGCTGTTCGGGATGCACAAGAACGCTATCGTGATTCTCAACCAGAGTTAACTGATCAGAGAGAGGGACTAATCTACGTGGAAGGGAAGCTGTGGATTCCTATCCAAGTGAACGAACTGTTGACTCGAGTGTTGATTGTTGCACACTGTGGCATCCAAGCGCACAGAGGGATTCAAGTGATGTTGAACCAATTCCAACGTTCTTATGCCATTGAGAATATGCGAGAGCTGGTGACGCAATTTGTGAACCGATGTCTGCTCTTTCAAGCATATATCAAGGGAGGAAAACTCATTCGGCGTCCATGGTCAGAGACAGAGACTGCTCTGAAGCGCAATGAAGTTCTTCATATGGACTATATTTCGATGGGGGACAGCTACGGAGCAACCAAATACGTACTTGTCCTGAAAGATGAGCTAACACATTTTTGTGAGCTCATAGCATATGACTCACCGATGAGTGATGTTGCAGTGTCTGCGATTCTCGACTGGTATAAACGTTTTGGTCTACCAGCGAAGTGGGTTCCGGATAATGGAACACATTTCAAGAGCTTGATAATGTCAGAATTGGCGACACGGCTGCACGGGGTGCAAAGTTTTGTTGGCCTGTGTATTCACCATGGATAAATGGAACCGTTGAGCGTATTAATCGGGACCTTTTGCAGGTTGTTCGTGCCTTGTTACTCGAGCTGAGGCTAGACTCACGCAACTGGGAGTATTTGCTACCCTTAGTCCAAGCAAACCTCAACCAAAGTGCTGTACCTTGCTAGGAAACAAAACGCCCATGGAGTTATTCACAGGTCTTGATGTATCGGCACCATTAGATACGTGTCTGCTCCCAAATCGTGAACCACCGCTGCAACAAGTCGATCTCAGCAACGTTAGCGAGTTTCTTGACCAGCCGAGGCCAAGTCTGCATGCAATGCACAAAGAAGCAATTGATCGCAAGGAGCGGCGACGTTTGTACCAACAAGCCCATAAGAAGGGGAGTATCTGCAACTTTTCTGTGCGACTTTGTTTTATGGTCTCGAGTGGATTCGAGGCTGGCAGATGGGAAACTTCTCGTACGTTGGGTTGGACCGTTTCAAATTGAGGATGCCAAGTCACACTCATTCACGATCAAGAATGTGTTGACTCACAGCATCCATGAAGTCCATGGATCTCGCTTGAACTTTTACCATGATCCCAGTCTCGAATTGACCGAGGAGTTCATCGACCATATTTCAACTTAAGGAATAGTGCTTGGAGTCGATGGCATCCTTGACCACCGATTCAATGATGTCACACGCCAACACGAGTTGTAAATCTCATGGACTGGCCTCGAGTCCGTTGAAGACTCATGGGAGCCGCTACCTGCAATGTTGGCGGGCATCCCGAACAAAGTGAAAGAGTACGCAGCGAGTCAAGATGACGTGCAGCTGCAACAAGCTTGTGGTATGTAACACAAGCACCCACCGTAGACGAATTCGTCTCCACTGTGTGGTGATGCTGAAGCTGGACTTTGTTTTAGTGGGCGGTGTGGGGTCTGAAGTCAAACAAGTCCAGCCACAGACAGATTCCTACTGATTCGGTGTGATTCGTGCTGACTCTATCAAGGTTCGTGTAGATTTGGACTTGAATCTTTTTCAGGACTCAATCCAAGTCAAACGGTATCTCACGAGAACGAACAGAATCTCACAAGTGCAAGTAAAATCTGAAGAGTCTACCAATACCAACCATGCACCTTCAATGTGAGCAGCAGTGCTGGATTTCAATTTGCCAATGAAGCCAAAGGAGGGCGCGAGAAGCAAAGAGCGACGACAGGCGTCTAGGGAGTTGGTAGCCAGGTTAGTCCACTTTCGTCTAATTCAGAGTTCAATTTGCTTTCTCAACAGCATTTGGTCGTCATAACTTATTTTACCCATAATTTTGCAGATTCGAAACTGTGCTGGCCACTACAAACGTCTGGCGCTTAGAGGGGTTCTTTTCAATATCATTCAGTTCGTAGGGATGGAAATGCATTACAAATGAGAATGGCAGCTTCGATCGAAGCTTACTCCTTGTCGAGTAATCTTCATTCCTAGATTTACCTTCCAGTCATCAAACAAACTACCTTAAGCTACTACAGTATGTATAACAACACTTGTTTCTTGGTTACCTACTCTCCTCATGACCTTTTCGGCACTTGTTAATGTGCCTGCATCTGCATCTGCTTCTACTGACTTTTCTGGTGATATAAAGTTGTAACGAGATATTAAACATCGCCATATCTTTGCTATGATCGAGTTTACCAAGGCAAATCGATGCTTCAACCTGGGCGTGTGGCGACTATAATGACGCAGTTTCATCAGTTAAATGGTCTGGACTTCTTACAAGTGGCTCTAAATCGCTAGTGGTGTTTTATGTCGATACGAACTGCACGGGCAGGAGCAAAAGCTTTTCGACTACGCTGGGCACAATCGCTTCATTGACGATGAAGAAATCAACGATGCAATCTCGTCTTTCATGGTTCTCGAGTCTTCCGAAGAAATTGAAAATGGGGTTACCAGCTTGTGCTCACTAGAGACTACAATCTTCGACAATTCTCGTACACGATCGCCCAATACTACAAATTACGACGGACCAAGGTCTTGCACCATCCCTGTTCTCGTGTTTCTGCGGCTCCAAGACGTAGGATTAAAATACAGTTACAGCGTTTATTTATGCCACAGCTTATTATACAGTTCAGGATAAAACAGTGCTTATCTTAGTGCCCAGATGCAAAGTCGCCACACTGATTCTTATTTTCACCATTCCTGGACATCAAATGGCACTGACAGAAGATAAACGAAGGTAGCATGTAATACATGTACCGTCCACACGTACCATGATCATACAAATGGATCAAACCTGTCCCTCCCAGCAACTGTACCGCATAGTATAACAGGGAGTAGAGTATAGCGCGGAACTTTGCACACTACCCGATAACGCATTTACAGTATCTTGACAGCGTATCGCACAGCGTGTTAGCGGAGGTTAGTTATAATGACTAACGTGCTTACATTCGCGCTCGCACATACAGAGTGTCTCCAGAATCGTATGATTGCTAGTCTACTGGTATTACTGATAAGATGATACATCTCATTTCGTTCCATTCGACGATCAAGTTTACGGCCGTGGTTATTAGCATTTCTTCATATGCAGTACTGTATGTACTTGCCGCAAGCATATTGAACTGTAGCGTAGACGTAAATGGCAGCGACCGCGTCTATGAATGGAGACTATCTCGCGTTCATCTTGAGGATCCCAACTGGGATCTTCAGATCAGTGCACACCCAGACCCATAGGCACTGTACGATAATATTGGCATAATAAAGTTAATGTCCTTTGACTATAACTACCTGAAGCCCACTAAACCTGTCGATTGGGCTTTGGTGCTTGGTATTGAGCTGTATACTCTTTAAACTTTTTTTGGAAGGACTTATTTTTAAAACTTAAGTCAAAACGTAATGCGTTAAATCTAATGAACGGCTTTACAGTGAGGATTAGAATACGGTCACCTTCCAGGGATGCAACATACGTTTTTCACGAAGAACACCACCATGTCTAATCGCAGGACTGTCGTGGCATCATGCCAGGCATGATTATATAAGTTGATGCTTCCACTCTCGCTGGCCAGCAAGTACATGAGACAGGAGCTATTATTACCCTTTCCACCAAAGAAACTATCTTCACTTTGCAATTTGTTCGCCACCCCTGGGAGCTTCAGTCACCAAAGATGCGTCTCCACTGTATCTTACTTTTGACTGTTGCAGCTTCCCAGGTCTATGTAGACGGCGCAGTAACGACTTCAGACTCGAAGAAGATGGTGGTCTCTGAAAATCAAAGGTTTTTGAGAGCGTTCGAGACAAAAGACGAACACGAAGAGAGGGCGATAGAGGGCCTTAACAACATCGCAGGCGCACTTAGGAGGAGTGCGTCAAAACTCGTCGGCAGCTCTGAGTCGTTGGCAACTAAGAAAAGTTGGAGTTATATGCTGAATAAAGCATACCTAGCTGATACGGACGTCGCTCTCAGCAAGTTTGGCATCAAGCAGCTAAATGCCTACGTGGAGGAGTTCAATAAGAAACACCCAAAGGATAAGATCTCCCTGGTTGGAATGCTCACGGTGAGATTCGGAGACGATGCTGTTGCAAGAGCACTCGTACAAATGAGGCAGGAGTCGACATCAATGTCAGAGTCGTCAAAGATTGCGACAAAGCTGAAGTCAGACCAATTAAACGGTTGGATGACGAACGAGAATAGTGTCGATGATGTTTTTTCGCTGCTGAAGTTGAAGGATGATGGGAAATCAGTATTTAATAGCCCCAAGTTAGAAATGTTGGAAGACTATATTGCGCTAGTTAACAAAAACAAGAATGGGCACGAGACTTTGTTCGATGCATTCAAGACTGGGGTCGGTGGCGATAGCAATTTGGCGGCATTGCTACAAGAGGCGAAAGCTGATTCCACAGAAGCTGGAAATGCAGTAGTCTTGAAGCTTCAGAAGGAGCAATTTAATCGTTGGAAGGCAGACGGATTAAATCTTGAAGATGCGATGAAGCTGCTGCAGCTAGACAAAAGTCTGAGCAGCCCAAACCTGAATGCTTTAGACTCTTACGCGACGCTATTGAAAGAGAAGCACGCGACCAACCCAGTCTCACTTATTGGGATTCTTGAGGCAAACTATGAGGAGGCTCAGTTGGCGAATGCGCTTGTATCTGCAAGTATGTTTAAAAGTACGCATGCTGTCGCGACGAACCTGCAGCGTGAGCAGCTGAAGGGTTGGGTACATAGTCGCAAATCTATTAACGATGTTTTCGAGCTACTAGAGCTTGGCAAGTTTGCCGAAGAAGCTTTCGAGCTAGTGAGACTTGGCAAGTTCATGGAGGCGGGTGTGGTGGGTCGAAAGATTGATGTGTTTGACGACTACATTGCTCTGTTCAACAGTAAATACTCTGGAAAGGAAACCTTAGTTTCAGCACTATCAGCAGGTTTTGGTGGTGAAAATAAACTGGCAACAATATTGATGCGCGCCAAGGGGGTCCAGGAAACAAAGGCGAAGGCAGACAAATTGCAAATTGAACAATTTGACGAGTGGATAGAGAGAGGGCTGGAGCCGGAGGACCTTCTTAAACAAGTATTCAAGGTCGATGAAAATAGGGCAAACGACTTGGAAAAGGCAGTTGTGTCGGACTACAAGAAGTATTACGCCGAAGAGGAGATTGTCGCACCCCCTTTTACCAATCCCCGACGCACTTAGGAACTGTAGTCAGTGCCATACATTTTGTTGTGATGCAATAGGTGTTAATTGCCGAGCACAAGGAACAATCATCGTTTTAAGCATACTTACAAAGGGCGGAGCTATTCATTTCAATTTTGAGTGGTACGAGCACGACTTTTGAAGTATAACCAGTGAAAAGGATAGTATCCGCCTAAGCCGCAGTACTAGAAACTAACACACCGAGGGATTCTTGGCACGTGCATGGACGGTTGGTCAGTTGGCAATCGATTCACGAAAACCCGCTATTTACGCAGCCTTTAGCTTACACGGTAGCGTTAACCATCAAGAGTGAATCATCCTGGGAGACTGATCCTCCCACTACATCAGCACCAGTCCAGCTGCACACATTCGAGAACCCATTGCTGATGAGCTTTCCTTCTGACCTTACCATGAACGCCGAAATTTGGCCGTTGAGTTTCACGTTACCAAAGTCTCGGATGCCACCATAGTGAGGAAGCGCGAGAGAAAACTCGTCCCCGCCACAGTCAAAGTCTTCATAAAAGACGATGTAGGCGCTTCCTGCAGTACCAGTTGTCGGTAGTCCAGTCCATTTTGCAGACGCCACTTTGTTGTCGAGAAAGCTGCAGTCCACGTTGTAGCACTGGTTTGGATACCGAATGTTAATATCGAGAAGTGGGTCGTTGTAGAATGGGCTGGAGTAGAGCTTCACTGTGCCATCAATTTTGCTGCTGCTGACGTTGGCGGCGGTCAGACCAACAATTATCACGTAAACGCACTTCACGATATCCTGTCGTAAATGCATCTTGCCGACCCTGAACGAGGGAGAGGAAAACCAAAAGTGGGAAGGTCAGATTCTCGTTATGAATTTTGGAAAGCACTGGAACGTATGATGCAAGCACAACAATTAAAGTGGACTAGCGTCTGATATCAAACACAGAACAAAGTAGTTCGTGCTGGCTATTCTTCTAGAATATGTACGATTCGACCAATGCTTACGTTACCATTGTGATAAGTTGAAACATCATGATTTGAAAAATTAAAACCACCTATAGAGATGCCTATTTGATCTTGTGCTCACTGATTGTTAAGTTTGTCAGCCCGACCATTTTCATCTTCAGACACGAAGCCCCCCGTGACATTAACTCCAATCCAGGTGCAAACATTTGCAGATCCATGCCGCGAATTCTGGATTCAGATCGCACCATAAACGACGTGATGTTTCCTTTCACACTTGGCAGTATGAACTCGCGAATTCCGCCGCTGTGAGGGAGTGTCGTCGACGCTTGATGTCCGTGGCAGTTCGTGTCGGTATAGAAGGTGATGTACGCCTTGCCTGCTAGCCCTGTTATCGGGAGGCCCCACCACTTTGCAGATGCTATCTTGTTGTCGAGATTAGCGCAGTTGATATTGTAGCATCGGTTTGGTGTACTAAAATTGACTGTCAGCAAGCGCTGATCGTAGTAAACGCTAGAATATAGCCGTATACTGCCATCGAATTTAATGTAATCTTGAGCAACACCGATGTGACCAAAACTAGCCTTCATTACGAGCGCCATGGCTGCGAGAGCTAGGCTTACGGACAACGTAGGCATTGCGTGAAGCAGCATAAAGAGTGCCTCGAAGGAAAACAAATTGTGAAGTCTTCATAACTTTTAAACGGGCGAGTTTAGTACTGACGTTGCGAAGGCTCGATTTAACTTACATCAAGATACCCTTTGACAAGCAAGCATTCCATAACAACGTAACCTGAAATGTTGCAAGAAAGCCTATTCCATAAGCGAGGTGGTAGATACGACGATGGGAGAGCCTCGATTGATATGGTGTCTTCGAAACATGGCAACATATTGCCACCCATTATTGATTGTTCATTGACGTTGGTCCACGAAAGAGCCCCACCTATAGCTGAGTGGTAGTATAGTTTTTACAATTCGATGCGGATAATAGATACTTCAGCAACGCATACCATCGCACAATACTCTAAGTAGTTATCCCACTAAGAAACTCACGTTTTGTAATTAGCTTTGTTGTGAGCTATCCCGTTTTCAGCACAAGTCACGCCAACAGAAATGGATTTCAAGCGCACCCTGACGGCTATTGCGGCCATTGTCCTCACCAGTTTTACATTAGCTGTGGATGCATGGGAAGGTGTCGTGATGCTGTACGACAAAACTCACTTTAACGGTCAAAGCTACCCATGGTTCATCGACACGGTACGAACTGACCTGCTTTAATAGTAAAATGAGCTCCGCGAAGTGGCAGGGTCTGCCTAAAAAGGGAAACCTTAAGGGAAAGCCCACATCGCATTTTACAAGAACCCTGGCTGTACGGGACATCATCTGGAGTGGACAACGGAAGAGAAAAACTTCCCTCTTGACTTCGATCTTGATAAGATGAATGACGGCATCTCGTCTTTTATGGTTTGGGTGGACGACGACAAGGTGAAACCTGGCATTGATAGTCCTTGCAAATAATGTGCCGATCGAAATCAAAGCTAAGATAAATTAGCTTACTAATGTTTGCATAAACATCAACTTTGGCTACATAGTTTTTTTATTACCCTCTCTCTAAATGTATCCTTCAACCTAGAGACGATGGAGCGCGTACTCTCGCTATTTGTTCAATTCGCGTGTTTTTCGGCACATAAACTCATCAGCGAAATTTTGATTTGTGTCAATCTTTGGAAGCAATAAAGACTTTTTTTCATTCTTATTATGGTTTACAAAGCTGGCAGCTCATCTTTTTAATCTGCACTCATTTCCATAGCACCGTGTCGGCTGCCCTATGAAATCGATCATAGAACTCAAAATCTTTTGATAGCTGGCTTCTCCGTGCTTATCTTCACGAAATCTGTTTCAGCGTGGGATGCCACGGTGATGCACTAAAAGGACGTATAGAGTTCGAATGGGCGATCACCTAGAATCAGCTTTACTACAACCTAGCGTGCTTCGGTAGGAAAGCATATTAATATTAATTAAGAGCCTTCCACGGTAAGCCACTCTTCGCTCGTCGGGACTGCATAGAGGAAGCTGACAGATAGGATCATCAACGGGAATAAGGAGAACTATCCGTAGGAGTTCACGCTTGGCGGAATTAACTAAACGTGACGTCATTCGACCTTATCGAATAACAAGAAGCTGGCGAATGGCAAGGACATGCTTGTGTAATCAGACTACTGATAGAGCTAACACATTAGTAATGCTGGTGTAATACATAGTTGAGTTGCCGTACGTGTGGCTGTTATTATAGGATGTCTGGGGGCAACCTTCACTTGTAGTGGCAACAGTAGTGCACCTTTTATCGAACAGAATTCCATTGCCACCCAAGGCAGGCCGTATATAACACATGATGCCAGGCTCGAGTATGTTCCGTTCGAACTCCGGGTTATTCTTCTGTTTGCCCTTAAGCTGGCACTGCGGTATTCAGCCGAATCTTTTCAGAGTTCTGCATTTGCGATGCAGCTCTCAGCTGTTTTTGTCTGCGCGTCGGCTTTTGTCGTATTACTCCTACCGGACTCAGTGTCGGCGTGGTACGGAACCGTGACGTTCTACCAAGACGTTGACTTCGATGGTTCGACATATCCATGGGGAATTTCTAAGACCCAGCGATGCTATAACCTTGCTTGCTGGGACAACAAGGCTTCGTCGGTGAAATGGAACGGGTTGCCAAAAAAAGGAAGCTTCAGCGGGAAGTCGCGCATTGCTTTTTATACTGACCGAGACTGCAAAGGCGACGTCCGACACTGGCCAACCGATGCAGCTAATGATGATGGTGACACTGGCCACTACCCGAAGGACTTCACGCTGGATTTCGTGAATGATAGAATTACGTCGTTCATGGTCTGGGAAAACAGCGAAAAAGTGACAAATGGCAAAGACACACCTTGCCCGTGGGGAACCAGTACGTAAGTTGTGAGTGGAAGGTATAGTTTGCCGTTCCACTGTATTTTGTTTCAGAATAGCCAAAACAAATTCCAAGCCACCCAAAACGCAGTCTATGGGGTAGGGCCTAGAACTTTTCAGTGAGCCTACGAATGAATAACACTTGCAGTTCTGCCATTTATGAAAAGGTATAGAATCTGATGAATGTGCTTATCGCAACCTTCCTCAGTATACTTCTTGCTGACAATGTGGTGGCGTGGTATGGCGTAGTCACTTTCTACCGAGATACGGAGTTCGACGGTCCTGACTTTCCGTGGGCATCACCAAATCTCAGCGCTGCTACAATTTTGGGCTGTTTTAATGACAAAGCGTCTTCAGTGAAATGGGAAGGTCTTCCAGTGACAGGGGCGTTCAATGGCCAAGCGCGCATTGCTTTTTTCACAGGCAAAGAATGTACTGGGGAAAGCCGAGACTGGCCAACGGATGGAGTCATTAATGACAAAGACCGATGGACTTCGGGCTTGATGGAATTAATGACGCAATCTCGTCATTCATGGTTTGGGAAACCAGCAAGAGGGCTACGAAGGGCCAAGCAAGATCTTCCGTGCCCTTGGGGAGTGAACTAGAACCAACTGACGCCGAATTGGTTGAAAAATATTTTTATAATTAAATTTTGTTGCTTGCATTCGATTTGGTGCTGTTGGCGAGACAACAACACGTCCGATGAAGCCATTCACGACTGCTATCGTGCTGATCTTCGCGGCTGACATCTTCTTGCTTTCCGAGGCAACTGACTTGTGGTTGTACGACCACAACGATTTTGACAAGCGCAAAACGTTTAAGAAGTTCAACTTCTGTGTCGTCGGCTGCTTCGATGACAAAACCTCGTCTGCCTCGTGGATTAACACACCCGCCTCTGCTTGGTTCGCGTTTTATGATGGTGAAGATTGCAGCGGGGCCTAATACGTGTCCAGAGCAACCCCTTCTGGCGAGCTTAACTTTGATTCCGTCGACCTCGACAACAAAATCTTTACTAACTTACTGCCTCTTTACCCAGTATGGCTTGATATTTAAGCTGTTGCTTGATGGACAGGAGCGACGAGGCTTCAGGGTAGCGGTAGCTGCGTATATTAACGGGGTGGACGGAAAGGTGGTGGCATCCGGGTGCGGAGCTTCAGTTGATTGGCAGGCTGACGTCAACAGACCTCCGTGTCTGCATCTGGGTCTTGACAGTGTTCGGCGGTGCGGTCAGATCGTCAAGGCGAATTTGCGAATGAGCGAGAAGTGGGGAGCCCAACTCCCAGCGTCAAGAGCTAACGCCATTGAAGCTCACCACTTCAAGCACCGACTGCACGGTGCTTTCTCAAGTTACTATTACACCGTATAATCCGATGTTTCCTCCGGAATAATCATGTCAGCTCTAGAATGATTATTCCACTATGCGTCTGTGTCACCAGTCCCCACTACAAGCATGAAGCTGTGGGCCATACAGTCTCATTTCCAAATTAGCGACGACGATGCTACCACCAACGGGTTTCCTTCGCAGTGCACCATCGAAGGTGTCGCCTTCGTCGCTCCCAAGCATTACTAGCTTCTTTCAGACACTCAAGACAATAAAGGACCAAGCACAAAATAGCAAGATTCCGGCTCCTCTCTTTGCTATGATTGCCATCGCTCGATTTGCGTACCAGCATCGTCAGGCACAGTTGGAGCTGCAGTGCCAGGAGCAAGATCGACTGACTGGCGACTCCGAAACTGAAGAGGGGGGGTGAAGATGATGAAAGCCTTTGCGTTACCTGTTACGGAATGGAATACCGTAGCTGGAGACGACACTCAGGCATTGTCGCTGGTGTACTACCCGACAGAAGAAGATGAGGTTGGAAGAGGATCCGGAGAATGCTCCAGCCGAGATCTTAGATCGTAAAAATTCAATATGCCTTCGTGATATCTGGATCACTAATACAAATTTAGTTCAGGCAGTCTATTAAGAAATCTGGTGGGTAGATAATCAAAACCTGTAGATGCAAGAGAGGGCTATGCAACAAATTACCCGTGCATGAATCTATTATTTGTATTTCACAATAAGCTATTACACCAGTGAAAATAAAATAGTAGAGTTGATCCTCAAGTAGTGGCGCCTCGCGCCGCAGTGTTGTGTTGGAGTGCCTCGCACTCAGTAGAATTGAGAATGAATAGAAAGCTGGTGCTGCTAGCTACCTAACTACCCTAGCTAGCTGTGTGTCCGTTATGGTAGCGACGTTACCGATAATTACATTGAGTGCTGTCTTGCTCGTCCATGCTCCTTCAGCATCAAACTGGGTTGGGATTTACCGGTACGCAAATTCCAGTGGACGTGTCCAAGATATTAAGACACGGACGTGCTACAATCTGCTGTGCGAAGATGTGAACAACATTGCATCATCAGCGGCTTGGCTAGGACGGCTTGCGGCCCCATCAGGCAGCGGCTTACCACGGATCACCTTCTTCTGGGCAAGGATTGCAGAGGTACTTTTCGGGGTTACCGAGCCGGTGGAACGAACTACCCGTCGGACTTTTCAGCAGACGACGTGGAGGACAAAATCACGTCGCTCATCGTTTACGACAGAAACGTAATCGACGTGGAGGACAAAATCACGTCGCTCATCGTTTACGACAGAAACTTAATCGACGTGGACGAGACCATTACATTTTGCAAGGGCAACACAGAGTGGTGGGGTATTTCTGGCTACTGCTGAATTCACCAGAATCCCTGTCTTGTTTTGGCTTTTCATCTGTCTATACAACATCTATGGCGGTCCGCAACCAGTCCACAAATTAGAGGCCCAACAAAACTTTCAGCGTAAGATAAACGAGTGGCAGCTAGCTGGTGAGCTGATCAACACAGATTAGTGTGTGCACCATAATTTCGCATATTCGAAGCTGTGCGAACCACTCATAAAGTCTGGCGCTTAGAGGGGTTCTTGTCGATATCCCCTGTCAAACTATCCTCATTATTAAATTTACCTTCCAGCGATCAAAGCAAACTTCCTCAAGATACTATGACGACACTTGCTTCTTGGTTATCTACTCTCCTCGTGACCATATTGGCGGTTGCTCATCTGACTACTCCTTCTTCTACCGAATTTTCTGGTAATATAAAGCTGTATCGAGATATTAGACATCGCCATATTCTTGTTATGTTAGAGTTTACCAAAGCGAATCGATGCTTCAACATGGCATGTGGTGACTATAATGACGCAGTTTCATCGGTAAAATGGTCTGGACTTCCTACAAGTGGCGCTAAATCAGTAGTGGCGTTTTATGTCGATACGGATTGCAAAGGCAGGAGTAAAAAGTTTTCAACTTCGCTGGGCACAGTCGCTTCATTTGACGACGAAGAAATCAACGATGCAATCTCGTCTTTCATGGTTCTCGAGTCGTCCGAAGAAATTGAAAATGGGGTTACCAGCTTGTGCTCGTTAGAGACTACAACCTTCGATAACAGTTCATACACGATTGCCCGAAATCGCTAAGAGCTCGCGACCTCTTCTGCTTTCGTGTTTGTGCGGCTCCTCAAGCATAGGATCCAAGTTTTAGAACAAGCACAGCTATACGTATTGTAGTTTACATACATTACGCTCTAAATTGAGAAATGGTGCAACCGTTGGAATGTAAACCGTGCTTATCTTGGAGCCCAGATACAGAGCCTTCAGTGATAGCCCATCACATCGGTTCTCTTTCACCAGCCTTGGATAACAAATGAATCTGACCGAAGAAAAGGAAGCGCCATACTTCTTCACGTACGTCCACACGACATGTTGAGTCACACGTACCGCACGCATATACAGTATTCCCCGGGTTACCTGGACTTCCGTGTGGGCATAAACCTTCCAGAGATAGTGCAAGGGTGCAATGCAGATTTGCTGTCCCATCTACGTGCGTACTGAGTTAAAGTCGAAGTGGCGTCTTGCGGGAAGCATTCACATGCAGTGTTGCTCTGCGAAAATGGGCTTTCTTCGTTATCGTCTTTTATCTCGAACGCTCTCAAAGACCTTTGATTTTCAGAGACCACCATCTTCTTCGAGTCTGAAGTCGTTACTGCGCCGTCTACATAGACCTGGGAAGCTGCAACAGTCAAAAGTAAGATACAGTGGAGACGCATCTTTGGTGACTGAAGCTCCCAGGGGTGGCGAACAAATTGCAAAGTGAAGATAGTTTCTTTGGTGGAAAGGGTAATAATAGCTCTTGTCTCATGCACTTGCTCGAGAGTAAAAGCATCAACTTATATAATCATGCCTGGTATGATGCCACGACAGTCCTGCGATTAGACAGGACGGGTGTTCTATCGTAAAAGACATATGTAAGCCCTCCTAGAAGGTGACCATGTTCTAATCCCCACAGTACATCCGCTCATGAGACTTAACGCATCACTTTTAAGTTTGATGGTGCATTCTCAACTAAAGTTCAGACTAACCCAGTACATTTTGCATCTATGTGAATCCTGTGGGAACGTTCCAACCTCGCAGTCTTTATTGGTTCCACCTTTCCAGCTAAGCCGGGGATTACTGTAGCACAAATCTGGGTGATTGA
The DNA here is from genome assembly GCA_033558005.1 of Phytophthora taxon juncus. Lineage (NCBI taxonomy): Eukaryota > Oomycota > Peronosporomycetes > Peronosporales > Peronosporaceae > Phytophthora > Phytophthora taxon juncus. Next base: position 3,574,327 of record JAUCEE010000005.1, on the reverse strand, counting down.
CTCAAACCCGTCCCAGCGACGATACAGTTTAGTACTGTATACTCCGACGTACAGGAAATACTGAAGAGTGTGCCTTTCTCGTTGTGCTGTAGAAGTACCCGACAACGCATGTACAGTTTCTTGACGGCAACATGTGCGTATCGCACAGCGCGATTGCGGAGGTTAGTTATAACGACAAACGTGATTGTATTCGCGCTCAACTGTACAACACAGAGTGCCTCCAGATTTGTATGATTGTTACTGTACTGGTTATTATTAATAACTTTACACGTTAACGATTACTGTAGCACTTCTTCATATGCAGTACAGTGCAGACTGATAAACATGTACTTGCCGCAAGTTCAAAAGTGTTTATTGTACTGTAGCGTAAACGTAAATGGCAGCGACCGCGTCTATGAATGGAGACTATCTCGCGTTCATCTTGAGGATCCCAGCTGGGATCTTCAGATCAGTGCACACCCAGACCCATAGGCACTGTACGATAATATTGGCATAATAAAGTTAATGTCCTTTGACTATAACTACCTGAAGCCCACTAAACCTGTCGATTGGGCTTTGGTGCTTGGTATTGAGCTGTATACTCTTTAAACTTTTTTTGGAAGGACTTATTTTTAAAACTTAAGTCAAAACGTAATGCGTTAAATCTAATGAACGGCTTTACAGTGAGGATTAGAACATGGTCACCTTCTAGGAGGGCTTACATATGTCTTTTACGATAGAACACCCGTCCTGTCTAATCGCAGGACTGTCGTGGCATCATACCAGGCATGATTATATAAGTTGATGCTTTTACTCTCGAGCAAGTGCATGAGACAAGAGCTATTATTACCCTTTCCACCAAAGAAACTATCTTCACTTTGCAATTTGTTCGCCACCCCTGGGAGCTTCAGTCACCAAAGATGCGTCTCCACTGTATCTTACTTTTGACTGTTGCAGCTTCCCAGGTCTATGTAGACGGCGCAGTAACGACTTCAGACTCGAAGAAGATGGTGGTCTCTGAAAATCAAAGGTTTTTGAGAGCGTTCGAGATAAAAGACGAACACGAAGAGAGGGCGATAGAGGGCCTTAACAACATCGCAGGCGCACTTAGGAGGAGTGCGTCAAAACTCGTCGGCAGCTCTGAGTCGTTGGCAACTAAGAAAAGTTGGAGTTATATGCTGAATAAAGCATACCTAGCTGATACGGACGTCGCTCTCAGCAAGTTTGGCATCAAGCAGCTAAATGCCTACGTGGAGGAGTTCAATAAGAAACACCCAAAGGATAAGATCTCCCTGGTTGGAATGCTCACGGTGAGATTCGGAGACGATGCTGTTGCAAGAGCACTCGTACAAATGAGGCAGGAGTCGACATCAATGTCAGAGTCGTCAAAGATTGCGACAAAGCTGAAGTCAGACCAATTAAACGGTTGGATGACGAACGAGAATAGTGTCGATGATGTTTTTTCGCTGCTGAAGTTGAAGGATGATGGGAAATCAGTATTTAATAGCCCCAAGTTAGAAATGTTGGAAGACTATATTGCGCTGGTTAACAAAAACAAGAATGGGCACGAGACTTTGTTCGATGCATTCAAGACTGGGGTCGGTGGCGATAGCAATTTGGCGGCATTGCTACAAGAGGCGAAAGCTGATTCCACAGAAGCTGGAAATGCAGTAGTCTTGAAGCTTCAGAAGGAGCAATTTAATCGTTGGAAGGCAGACGGATTAAATCTTGAAGATGCGATGAAGCTGCTGCAGCTAGACAAAAGTCTGAGCAGCCCAAACCTGAATGCTTTAGACTCTTACGCGACGCTATTGAAAGAGAAGCACGCGACCAACCCAGTCTCACTTATTGGGATTCTTGAGGCAAACTATGAGGAGGCTCAGTTGGCGAATGCGCTTGTATCTGCAAGTATGTTTAAAAGTACGCATGCTGTCGCGACGAACCTGCAGCGTGAGCAGCTGAAGGGTTGGGTACATAGTCGCAAATCTATTAACGATGTTTTCGAGCTACTAGAGCTTGGCAAGTTTGCCGAAGAAGCTTTCGAGCTAGTGAGACTTGGCAAGTTCATGGAGGCGGGTGTGGTGGGTCGAAAGATTGATGTGTTTGACGACTACATTGCTCTGTTCAACAGTAAATACTCTGGAAAGGAAACCTTAGTTTCAGCACTATCAGCAGGTTTTGGTGGTGAAAATAAACTGGCAACAATATTGATGCGCGCCAAGGGGGTCCAGGAAACAAAGGCGAAGGCAGACAAATTGCAAATTGAACAATTTGACGAGTGGATAGAGAGAGGGCTGGAGCCGGAGGACCTTCTTAAACAAGTATTCAAGGTCGATGAAAATAGGGCAAACGACTTGGAAAAGGCAGTTGTGTCGGACTACAAGAAGTATTACGCCGAAGAGGAGATTGTCGTACCCCTTTTTACCAATCCCCGACGCACTTAGGAACTGTAGTCAGTGCCATACATTTTGTTGTGATGCATGTTGAGGATCTGCACGTGACCTGCTCTGTCACAGACAGTACAAAGCAACTCGCAAGATAAGAGAGTGTTGGTGTCGAAGTTTCCAGAGTTCTAGAACATTACTTTGGTAGGTGCTAGGCTAGGAAGGTAGCACGCTAAACGTTCTCATCAAACAAGTCACTTTTCATTCTGCACTGCAGCGAACAAGAGCCCTTCGACCATTTCAGGTTATGAGCCCAACTACGGCAAGTAACCCAAACGAGATCCTCACCGATGAAAACTACTTTCTGTGGGAGTTCAATGCTCGAATGACACTAGCGAGGAAGGGGCTACAAGACCATGTTGTCGCCGCCATGAAGCCAGAAGAAGCAGTGCTCCGGGAGACCAATGAATGGAAAGTCGCCGATATGAAGGCTTTGGCTGTGGTGGCAAAGATGCTAAGCCCAACATACCAGTCGATGATACGAGAGGCAAGCACGGCGCTGGAGGCCTGGGAGTCCTTGAAGGCATTCTTTGTGAAGCAGTCGCTCCATAATCGCGTTCAACTGAGGAAGCAATTGCATGAATTTACGTTGGGTTCCGGTGAAGACCTAATGATACACATTGTACGCTTTGACGATTTATGTGCGCGACTTGCTGCTGTGGGCGAGAAAATGACGGATGACGAGAAGGTTGTTATCCTGCTCGGTAGTTTACCACAGGAGTACGATACAATGGTTCGTATTATCGAGTCAAAAGAGCACGTGACGCTGCTTGACACGAAGGAGATGCTACGGCGCGAAGCTGAAGTGATCCAGAAAAGAGATACCAAGGAACAAGCCTTTAGAGCTTCGATTCATGGGCAAAGAAATCGTGGCCGCGGAAGAGGAAACTGGCGTCGTGGTGGATACAACCGTGGAGGTGGTCGTGGAGGCGGTAGTCAGCCCTGGGCTGGAAATGGCAAAAGCGAATTCCGAGGAACGTGCTACGAGTGCAAGCAACAAGGCCACAAGAAGGCGAACTGTCCAAGTTTGAAGGAAACCTCCAGTGATGAATATGTATTCTCTGCTACGAGCACGTTAGTGACTGATAAAGCTGTTTGGATTTTAGACAGTGGTGCTAGTTCGCACATGTCGGGAGACCAAGTGGACTTTAATGATTTTCGAGAATTAACTGAGCCAATTGACATCACCGTGGCTAATGGACAACGACTAAGAGCAGCTGGAGTTGGGTCTGTGAAGCTTATCATGGAAGATGGAGTGAAGGTTACACTTACGGATGTGCTGTTTGTTCCACACCTCGACCGCAAGCTCATGTCAATATCTGCGTTGACTGCAAGAGGCGTCGGGGTGCATTTTGAAGCTGACACTGCAGTACTATCGTTTAGGGGTCGCTCAATTGCGCGAGTTCCACGCATTGGTAAGTTGTTTGCGTTGGAGGCGAGACTTGCTCTGGTAGAAGAAGCGAATCAAGCAGTCGTCTCACAAGAGCATGGTAGTGATGTTTGGCACGCACGGCTGGGCCACGTGACGGACAAGAAACTGAAAGTGATTAGTGTCGCGAATGAAGACTTGAAGATCCGCGATGACGATGGAACTGGACTTTGTGAAGGATGTGCGAAGGGTAAGATGTCAGCCAGTTCATTTTCGCACAAGTCTGGCAGTGTTATTAAGTCATACGCTCCATTTGAGATTGTACACAGCGATGTAATGGGTCCGTTGAAGCCGAAGTCGAAGGGGGGAGCCCAGTACATTGTTACATTCATTGATGACTTCTCTCGGTTCGTACAAGTTTACCTGATCGCGTCGAAGAACCTTGTGTTTCAACGTTTTGTGGAGTTTACAGCACTGGTGAAAACACAGTATCGTCAGCGTGTCAAGTGCATCCGCACGGATAACGGTGGCGAGTACACCAGCAAACGATTCGATGCGTTTTGCAGACAGGAAGGGATTATTCACCAGACGAGTGCCCCGTACTCACCACAACAGAATGGTTTAGCAGAGCGCATGAACCGCACGCTCACCGAGATGGCGCGCTCGATGTTGTACCACATGCAAGTCGATAAACAGTGGTGGGGAGAAGCATTGATGACAGCCGCACACATCGTGAATCGCATCCCGAACACTGCTCGTCCCAAAACCAGCCCACTTGAAGTTCTGAATGGTGTCAAACCGTCGTTAGAGTATTTGCGCGTGTTCGGTTCCCGTGGATATGTTTTCGTCGAGAAAGTGAAGCGATCAAAGCTTGATGCTAAAGCTCACCGGTGCATTTTTCTCGGGTACGCTGAAGGAAGCAAAGCGTATCGTGTTTGGGATTGTGAAGAAGAACGCTTAGTGACGACACGTACAGTGAAACTGGATGAGCATGCTCCATCCTTGTACACAAATATCGATGGTAACAATTTGAATTACTCACCAAATAGGCAGGTTGTGTTTGAATTCGATGAAAACATGCCGGAATCGCCTAGTGGATCCAGACATGTAGAGAGCAATACCAATGATGTGGTCATGGAAGACGTCGCAGAAACTAACGCTACTGATGACATGGAAGTCGATGAGGAAGGTGAACCAACGGCGCTTGTACCAACTTCGATGAATTCACCTGCTGTGATGGAAGGGGGGAGAACGAACTCGCAAGAGCTGCAGCGCAGTAACTTCCATCACAACGAACTGGTTCATTCAGCAGCTCGACGGCCTGGGCAATCAGTGGCAGTAGATAATGCTCTAGCTCAGTCTGCCCGACCACCAAGTGTAAATAATACGATCGCTAATCGCAGAGTACTGGATAGACCAGAACCACCTCGATCCATTGTACCGCATGGTGAACATGAAAATCGCATTGTTTTCTCCGGAGTGCCTCGTCGTACCAGTGTTTCACAGCGAGATCGTCGGCATCTACTAGCAAATGGAGATGCTGCTCCGAGGCGTGAGATTCCGCTACTCACCAGTGAACCACACTCGACTATTTCGGCAGAAGGCGATGATGATGTTAGTGAACCCGAGAGCAAGCGTCCTCGGCTCGATGAGTACGAAATTGCACTTTCTGCTGCTGAAGTACCTCAAAGCTATGCTGAAGCGATGACTTCTTCGGAAGCTAAATATTGGAAGGAAGCGATTCAAAGTGAGATCCGCTCACACGTCAGAAATCACACTTGGGACCTGATCATGAAGCCGCAAGGAGTAAAAATTATCGGGTCAAAGTGGGTGTTTTCATACAAATATAACGAAAAGGGGGAGATTGTGCGCTACAAAGCGCGGCTGGTTGCGCTTGGATACCTACAAACGCAGGGGATTGACTACTTCAACACATATTCCCCAGTTGCAAGCACCAACACGATCCGAGTGTTTTTGTCAGTGTGCTGCTTTAAGGGACTGAAGATTCGCCAATATGATGTGGAGACAGCGTTTCTCAATGGAAACCTCACGGAAGTTGTGTACATGGCAATTCCAGAAGGGATTCGTGCCAAGACCGGGATGGTGTGTAAACTGCGACGCAGTTTGTACGGACTAAAACAAGCTGCTGCAGTCTGGTACCAAACGATTCGTGCTGTATTTAAGAAGATGGGTTTTCGTGAATGTCGCGCTGATCCGTGCATGTTCGTTCGTATTGGCAAGTCACCAGTATACATTATCCTCTACGTAGATGATCTACTAGTTGGCTGCAAAACGGATGCAGAGGCCGAAGCAATTTGTGCAGAATTGGGATCGCAGTTTAAATTGAAGTCGATTGGAGATGCTCGATTCGTCCTTGGTATGGAGGTCCAGTATAACATTGTTAAAGGGGAGCTTTTACTGCGCCAAACGCAGTTCATCAAGTACTTGCTCGAGAAGTTTGGACAACAAGACTCCAATGCTGTTCGCAATCCACTAATTATCGGTCAAGACCTAACACAAGATGGCTCGCATGAGATGCACCGCGGTAAAACTCAATTTCGAGAGCTAATTGGGTCGTTGTTGTACGTGGCCAACGCGACGAGACCGGACATCAGTGTTGCCCTGTCGATTTTATCTCAATTTCTTGACAACCCACTCGAGATCCATTGGAATGCTGCTATTCGAGTACTATGTTACCTAAAGGGAACGGCTACACTTGGAATTCAGTTTCGCCGTAATAAACATCTTGTGCTGGAGGCCTTTGCTGATGCAAACTGGGGCGGAGACAAGCTAACGCGTCGTTCAACGTCTGGAGTATTGTTGCTGCTCGGTGGTGCGCCTGTAGTATTCAAAAGCAAACGCCAGGCCACTGTTGCGCTTTCATCCGCTGAAGCAGAATATATGTCACTCGCACTGGCAACGCAGGAAGTGGTTTGGCTGCGTTATTTACTGCTCGAGATGGGATTCAAAGTGGAGAAACCAACGACAGTGTACCTCGATAACAAGTCAGCAATCAGTATTGCATCCAATCACGGATACACCCCGCGTGCAAAACACATTGACTTACGAGCACACTTTGTCCGCGATCATGTTGAAGCAAAAACGATCTTGCTACAGCACGTGGCTTCTGAAGATCAACTTGCGGACTACTTGACAAAGCCTATTCCAACACCTCAGCTAGTGAAATTGCGCGAAGCAAGCGGAATCAAAGAACATGCGAGTTGAGGGGGAGTGTTGAGGATCTGCACGTGACCTGCTCTGTCACAGACAGTACAAAGCAACTCGCAAGATAAGAGAGTGTTGGTGTCGAAGTTTCCAGAGTTCTAGAACAGTACTTTGGTAGGTGCTAGGCTAGGAAGGTAGCACGCTAAACGTTCTCATCAAACAAGTCACTTTTCATTCTGCACTGCAGCGAACAAGAGCCCTTCGACCATTTCAGTTTTCGAGCTACTAGAGCTTGGCAAGTTTGCCGAAGAAGCTTTCGAGCTAGTGAGACTTGGCAAGTTCATGGAGGCGGGTGTGGTGGGTCGAAAGATTGATGTGTTTGACGACTACATTGCTCTGTTCAACAGTAAATACTCTGGAAAGGAAACCTTAGTTTCAGCACTATCAGCAGGTTTTGGTGGTGAAAATAAACTGGCAACAATATTGATGCGCGCCAAGGGGGTCCAGGAAACAAAGGCGAAGGCAGACAAATTGCAAATTGAACAATTTGACGAGTGGATAGAGAGAGGGCTGGAGCCGGAGGACCTTCTTAAACAAGTATTCAAGGTCGATGAAAATAGGGCAAACGACTTGGAAAAGGCAGTTGTGTCGGACTACAAGAAGTATTACGCCGAAGAGGAGATTGTCGTACCCCTTTTTACCAATCCCCGACGCACTTAGGAACTGTAGTCAGTGCCATACATTTTGTTGTGATGCAATAGGTGTTAATTGCCGAGCACAAGGAACAATCATCGTTTTAAGCATACTTACAAAGGGCGGAGCTATTCATTTCAATTTTGAGTGGTACGAGCACGACTTTTGAAGTATAACCAGTGAAAAGGATAGTATCCGCCTAAGCCGCAGTACTAGAAACTAACACACCGAGGGATTCCTGGCACGTGCATGGACGGTTGGTCAGTTGGCAATCGATTCACGAGAACCCGCTATTTACGCAGCCTTTAGCTTACACGGTAGCGTTAACCATCAAGAGTGAATCATCCTGGGAGACTGATCCTCCCACTACATCAGCACCAGTCCAGCTGCACACATTCGAGAACCCATTGCTGATGAGCTTTCCTTCTGACCTTACCATGAACGCCAAAATTTGGCCGTTGAGTTTACCAAAGTCTCGGATGCCACCATAGTGAGGAAGCGCGAGACAAATCCTTTGAAAGCAATTAAGACTTTTTTTCATTCTTATTATGGTTTACAAAGCTGGCAGCTCATTTTCTTAATCTGCACTCATTTCCATAGCACCGTGTCGGCTGCCCTATGAAATCGATCATAGAACTCAAAATCTTTTGATAGCTGGCTTCTCCGTGCTTAGCTTCACGAAATCTGTTTCAGCGTGGGATGCCACGGTGATGCACTAAAAGGACGTATAGAGTTCGATGGGCGATCACCTAGAATCAGCTTTACTACAACCTAGCGTGCTTCGGTAGGAAAGCATATTAATATTAATTAAGAGCCTTCCACGGTAAGCCACTCTTCGCTCGTCGGGACTGCATAGAGGAAGCTGACAGATAGGATCATCAACGGGAATAAGGAGAACTATCCGTAGGAGTTCACGCTTGGCGGAATTAACTAAACGTGACGTCATTCGACCTTATCGAATAACAAGAAGCTGGCGAATGGCAGGGACATGCTTGTGTAATCAGACTACTGATAGAGCTAACACATTAGTGATGCTGGTGTAATACATGGTTGAGTTGCCGTACGTGTGGCTGTTATTATAGGATGTCTGGGGGCAACCTTCACTTGTAGTGGCAACAGTAGTGCACCTTTTATCGAACAGAATTCCATTGCCACCCAAGGCAGGCCGTATATAACACATGATGCCAGGCTCGAGTATGTTCCGTTCGAACTCCGGGTTATTCTTCTGTTTGCCCTTAAGCTGGCACTGCGGTATTCAGCCGAATCTTTTCAGAGTTCTGCATTTGCGATGCAGCTCTCAGCTGTTTTTGTCTGCGCGTCGGCTTTTGTCGTATTACTCCTACCGGACTCAGTGTCGGCGTGGTACGGAACCGTGACGTTCTACCAAGACGTTGACTTCGATGGTTCGACATATCCATGGGGAATTTCTAAGACCCAGCGATACTATAACCTTGCTTGCTGGGACAACAAGGCTTCGTCGGTGAAATGGAACGGGTTGCCAAAAAAAGGAAGCTTCAGCGGGAAGTCGCGCATTGCTTTTTATACTGACCGAGACTGCAAAGGCGACGTCCGACACTGGCCAACCGATGCAGCTAATGATGATGGTGACACTGGCCACTACCCGAAGGACTTCACGCTGGATTTCGTGAATGATAGAATTACGTCGTTCATGGTCTGGGAAAACAGCGAAAAAGTGACAAATGGCAAAGACACACCTTGCCCGTGGGGAACCAGTACGTAAGTTGTGAGTGGAAGGTATAGTTTGCCGTTCCACTGTCTTTTGTTTCAGAATAGCCAAAACAAATTCCAAGCCACCCAAAACGCAGTCTATGGGGTAGGGCCTAGAACTTTTCAGTGAGCCTACGAATGAATAACACTTGCAGTTCTGCCATTTATGAAAAGGTATAGAATCTGATGAATGTGCTTATCGCAACCTTCCTCAGTATACTTCTTGCTGACAATGTGGTGGCGTGGTATGGCGTAGTCACTTTCTACCGAGATACGGAGTTCGACGGTCCTGACTTTCCGTGGGCATCACCAAATCTCAGCGCTGCTACAATTTTGGGCTGTTTTAATGACAAAGCGTCTTCAGTGAAATGGGAAGGTCTTCCAGTGACAGGGGCGTTCAATGGCCAAGCGCGCATTGCTTTTTTCACAGGCAAAGAATGTACTGGGGAAAGCCGAGACTGGCCAACGGATGGAGTCATTAATGACAAAGACCGATGGACTTCGGGCTTGATGGAATTAATGACGCAATCTCGTCATTCATGGTTTGGGAAACCAGCAAGAGGGCTACGAAGGGCCAAGCAAGATCTTCCGTGCCCTTGGGGAGTGAACTAGAACCAACTGACGCCGAATTGGTTGAAAAATATTTTTATAATTAAATTTTGTTGCTTGCATTCGATTTGGTGCTGTTGGCGAGACAACAACACGTCCGATGAAGCCATTCACGACTGCTATCGTGCTGATCTTCGCGGCTGACATCTTCTTGCTTTCCGAGGCAACTGACTTGTGGTTGTACGACCACAACGATTTTGACAAGCGCAAAACGTTTAAGAAGTTCAACTTCTGTGTCGTCGGCTGCTTCGATGACAAAACCTCGTCTGCCTCGTGGATTAACACACCCGCCTCTGCTTGGTTCGCGTTTTATGATGGTGAAGATTGCAGCGGGGCCTAATACGTGTCCAGAGCAACCCCTTCTGGCGAGCTTAACTTTGATTCCGTCGACCTCGACAACAGAATCTCCTCCTTCATGCTATGGGAGTATAGCACATTCCCCTCAAAGGTATCGTAAACATCTGCAAAGAGGACGCGATACTCGTAGGGGGTAATCACTCGATGAACTCGATTGACGTAAATATTAATAACAGTAGCAGCAGCGAGAAGAACACTACCATAAGCTTAACTAATACACTATACGGACAAGGATTGCACTGGGACTGTGAAGACTGGGTATCAAGCATCCCAATGGCTACCCAGGCATTTTTTTCTTGATGGTATCGACAATGACATTACTTCGTTCATGATCTGGCAATTTAACAAAGAGGCCAAAGGAACATGCCCATGGGACTTTAAGTGCTGCTTGGGGTAGATATTTCGCGACTTGGATATGCAGCAAAATCTAATCGATTGATCAATTGACTTAACAATCGTATGAAAAACTTCAAAAAAGCTTATACGTTTATCTGCAATCTTTCCCACCTACATGCACTTCGTGTCGTAGATGTCACCAAGCCACTGTGAAATGTGCGCTGCTACATCACGCGTGCCGTTAAACTTCATCATGAATGCGTGCCCAGGTATAACTCGGTGATGTGCGTTCCGAAAGCGCAACTGGAACTTTTGCATAAATTCTCCAGGGACCCATTGATCATCAGTAGAATAGACAAATAGTGTCTTGTCCTCGAATTGTGAAACCAGTTTCTCATCAAGCTCTTTGACCTCGGCAAGCTGGTTTAAGCCATCCAGAGTACGTTTTGGATGACACTTGAGTTTACCAAAGATAGTGATGCGAGCTGCACTGTCTCCGATTCTTTGGATTGAACGGTCCGACGCACAATCCAGCGTCGAAGGCCACGGGCACGATGTACTCGATCACCCCCACAACCATCACTATCAGCTCGTAGTTCTTCGCTACCGCTATAAATTGTTTGCCCTTCCGCGACAATGCGATGTGCATGATCGCAGGTTGCAAAAGCACGAGCTTAATAATCTGTCGGCAAAATTGCTTGGCATCATGCCGATGATAACCAAACGCAACGATGGTTTTCTAGCAGACGCTGCTTCAAGAAGAATACCTTCTGATCTAGCAGCTCTTGCAGACTGAAATCCCGATTGTGGTTTTTCCACGGCATAACGTGGCCAGCGTGAGATAGACATCGGACTTCATGCCGCCTCCCGCGTCGCTTCACCATCTCCTGCATTAGCGGGAGATAGTAATACGGGTTTCCAGGGTTTCCTGGGACCACCAAGACAAGCACCTTCTCCGCTGGTGTCCCTCCAAAATGAACGCTACCAACGAGATTGACGGATCATTTCCTTATCTGCCCTCAAAGTGATTTCCGGTAAACTACAGACCGCAGTGACGACACTAACCCCAACAAACCGCTTAAGGACAAAATTTTGCTTTAACTTGATTTTAGTATGTCCCGGCCTTTCTAGTAAATTAAGGACAAAAACAATTGGTCAAGTTTACATAACTGAAGTCTATTTGGTTTTGTCCTTCCAGTTTATCCATAAACTTGGCTTGGTGGGGCTAAGTACTTTTAGTGAACTTGATCAGCCTGATGTTGGCAAGGCTTTCCCAAGCCAGCTTCGTAAAACTCTACCGCGATGTCAACTATCATCACAAACTCCGTACGGTCCAGAACGTCATTGCTGATCGATGCTACATACTGGCGTGCGGATCACTAAGTAATGTTATTACTTCAGCTCAGTGGGGTGATCTCCCGACCTCAGACAGGATGTTAGGTATCCACAGGTAAATCCGTGATCGCTTTTTACACCAGTTATGACAGCTCGGATTTGCCAACGCACTGGTACCAAGTTGCTGTGCAAAACTCAGCTTACCCTCTAATTTCGAAAAAAGATGGCATCGGCTACTGGGAATAGTGGGGGAGTCTCTGCACTATAGGGGCTGGCACAGTCGATACTGTAAACAAGACAAACAACAGCAGGTCGACGGACAGATATGCTGAATCCCATCGGTAAAATAGTCGTAGTCTAAATATCATCGTAGGAACTATTTCCTTTTTTTCGAAACCACATTATAAATCTACGTTTACGTGCAAAGTGATAGCCCCGTGATATTGATGAGCTACATCCAAAGATGACGATCCACTGCTGCAAGAGTCAAATCCTGCGGTTGGTTAACCCTTATCCAGTTTCTGTTCAAATGATAAATGCGGCAGAGTGCTTTGAGGAAGTGTTAATTAAATCTGCATCTGCAGTTATGCTTAGCGATGTAAGTGGATGTTTCTAGCATTTAAGCGTCGTAGAATATGCGCCTGAGCATCGGGCTTAACCACACTTTTGCTGAACTACGGTATTATGCAAGAGCGCGCACGTCGTTCATCTGCGTCAGCTCGCATTCCCGTCATATTGTTGGACCTATTTCGCCCATCGAAGTATTCCTAGCACTTAGACGCTCAGTCACGCCCCAAATGTACTTGACTTCTTTACCTACCCCTGCACTTATCACGTTAAATGACGAGATGCTGTTCTCCAGTCCATCCAGCTCAAATTTCGAAGGAAAATTGGCCTCTGCGCTGCTTTGAATTTTCACAGTCCACACTTTAACATCAGGTGCCGTGCAATCAGGAGTACTGTAAAACGCTACAACGTTTTCCCTGTTGACGTTGGCTCGTCTATTAGGAAGGTCATGCCACATTGCAGAGCTGATAGTTTCGTCCAGACTTTTGCACAGATTAAAGCTGTAGCAAACGTCGACAGCCACGTTCGTGACGCGCGTGAGTCTGTGTCTGAAATTTGTATCCCTGTACAGGTCCACGTAACCCTTCTATCAACTTGTCGAACACCAGACTGGTCAAGACCCAGATGATCTGTGAGAAACTCATCACGATTGCTGCTTGAGTTGGTGCTCCGGAAGAAAATCAGAAGTGAACAACGATTTATAGATCAAAGCGTATCTGCTGCTGCATGGTGGTATTAGTTTAATTGAATATAGCGGTATAGTTTGCGATTAACATGATTTGATATCCATGAATTAAAACGCTCAGAATATATCAGCCCTTGACCGTGGATTGCGCTATCTACATGTAATTGTCAGAAGATCGGAGTTTTTTTCGGTAAGCATGATCAATTTGGCTCCGCAGGCATTTCTTAAGAACCTAAAGTCAATGCCGTACATACTGGTTGGTGCATCTTTCCATTGTAATGGTGGGCATGATTACCATGGAAAGAAGCACCGTGCTCAGTGTGCATTCATTTGTTGCTCGGGAAGTGTGTTCTCCCTGTCAGTACGCCTGCAGCATGACGAGCTCACGGTTAATACATGAAAGTAGATCGACAAGGCAAACTGGCAATAGTGTTCGTTACTCCTCGAGGTATGGGTGAATTAACCTTTGATCAAAACGAAAATGTAAGAGTACCACGTCAGGAGCTAAAGATCAAAGATAGCCGATGGTGTAGTTTGTCCCAGTCGCACTTCCATTGCGGGACGCGCTACCGAAAGACGCGTTTTGAGCACCAATAACCTCGGCCTCGGTGGTGCAGATAACCCATCCTGAAGTCCCAACTGTCTTCTTCTTGTTCCAAACCATGAAGGCAGATATGTCGTCGTTGATCCCATCAAGCCGAAAGTTGGAGGGGAAATGGAGATCGTCATCGCTCTGAGTTTTGACTTGCCACCAGATTTTGTGGGATTGACAGGTTCTGTCAGTATAAAAGGCAATCATGGCATCTTCACCCTTGTCCGTTTTTTCAGGCAGACTGCCCCACTTGGCGGATGTGATGGTATTGTCTAATGCATCGCACGCAAAGCTGTAGCATGCATCAGTTTCTACATCTTCAATCCGCGAAAGCTTATGCTTATAACCAGCGTCTCGGTAGAGATCTACATAGCCACCCTGAGTGTTTGAAGTAAGCGTCAAACTGACCGCGATCACGATGATAGCTTTTCGAAATCCCATGAGTTTTGTTGCTCAAACCGTCACAGCGACAAATTAATTGTGAGAGCGTTGCGTTCAATTGGACCGTCGGCATTCTACGTGCCCGGCTAGATTGAATGAGATGATGCAAGTATCGTTCGAAAATGCGCCATCTTGATATACGGGCTGCGTAAGAAAAAAATCAGTGATCTATGCGTCAATAGAACTTTTTTCTGATGCGTAGAATTTTTGGACCCTTTATCTGCTGTTCACATGTGTGGTACGGTGCCTGTCACCTGATTTTCGTGTCTTCCAGATGTAAGCTTAGAACAATCCCATGGGCTACATAAAAACCAACAACGAAAGCCTCTATATAAACTTTTCGTTACCTTACCTTCCGTCAGAACATGGCACGTCAAAAGCTACAAGGGCTGTGTACTACTATCTTGGTTATTAGTACAGCTGCGGTAACGAAAAATCTGGAAGACACGAAAATCAGGTGATAGGCACCGTACCACACATGTGAACAGCAGATAAAGGGTCCAAAAATTCTACGCATCAGAAAAAAGTTCTATTGACGCATAGATCACTGATTTTTTTCTTACGCAGCCCGTATATCAAGATAGCGCATTTTCGAACGATACTTGCATCATCTCATTCAATCTAGCCGGGCACGTAGAATGCCGACGGTCCAATTGAACGCAACGCTCTCACAATTAATTTGTCGCTGTGACGGTTTGAGCAACAAAACTCATGGGATTTCGAAAAGCTATCATCGTGATCGCGGTCAGTTTGACGCTTACTTCAAACACTCAGGGTGGCTATGTAGATCTCTACCGAGACGCTGGTTATAAGCATAAGCTTTCGCGGATTGAAGATGTAGAAACTGATGCATGCTACAGCTTTGCGTGCGATGCATTAGACAATACCATCACATCCGCCAAGTGGGGCAGTCTGCCTGAAAAAACGGACAAGGGTGAAGATGCCATGATTGCCTTTTATACTGACAGAACCTGTCAATCCCACAAAATCTGGTGGCAAGTCAAAACTCAGAGCGATGACGATCTCCATTTCCCCTCCAACTTTCGGCTTGATGGGATCAACGACGACATATCTGCCTTCATGGTTTGGAACAAGAAGAAGACAGTTGGGACTTCAGGATGGGTTATCTGCACCACCGAGGCCGAGGTTATTGGTGCTCAAAACGCGTCTTTCGGTAGCGCGTCCCGCAATGGAAGTGCGACTGGGACAAACTACACCATCGGCTATCTTTGATCTTTAGCTCCTGACGTGGTACTCTTACATTTTCGTTTTGATCAAAGGTTAATTCACCCATACCTCGAGGAGTAACGAACACTATTGCCAGTTTGCCTTGTCGATCTACTTTCATGTATTAACCGTGAGCTCGTCATGCTGCAGGCGTACTGACAGGGAGAACACACTTCCCGAGCAACAAATGAATGCACACTGAGCACGGTGCTTCTTTCCATGGTAATCATGCCCACCATTACAATGGAAAGATGCACCAACCAGTATGTACGGCATTGACTTTAGGTTCTTAAGAAATGCCTGCGGAGCCAAATTGATCATGCTTACCGAAAAAAACTCCGATCTTCTGACAATTACATGTAGATAGCGCAATCCACGGTCAAGGGCTGATATATTCTGAGCGTTTTAATTCATGGATATCAAATCATGTTAATCGCAAACTATACCGCTATATTCAATTAAACTAATACCACCATGCAGCAGCAGATACGCTTTGATCTATAAATCGTTGTTCACTTCTGATTTTCTTCCGGAGCACCAACTCAAGCAGCAATCGTGATGAGTTTCTCACAGATCATCTGGGTCTTGACCAGTCTGGTGTTCGACAAGTTGATAGAAGGGTTACGTGGACCTGTACAGGGATACAAATTTCAGACACAGACTCACGCGCGTCACGAACGTGGCTGTCGACGTTTGCTACAGCTTTAATCTGTGCAAAAGTCTGGACGAAACTATCAGCTCTGCAATGTGGCATGACCTTCCTAATAGACGAGCCAACGTCAACAGGGAAAACGTTGTAGCGTTTTACAGTACTCCTGATTGCACGGCACCTGATGTTAAAGTGTGGACTGTGAAAATTCAAAGCAGCGCAGAGGCCAATTTTCCTTCGAAATTTGAGCTGGATGGACTGGAGAACAGCATCTCGTCATTTAACGTGATAAGTGCAGGGGTAGGTAAAGAAGTCAAGTACATTTGGGGCGTGACTGAGCGTCTAAGTGCTAGGAATACTTCGATGGGCGAAATAGGTCCAACAATATGACGGGAATGCGAGCTGACGCAGATGAACGACGTGCGCGCTCTTGCATAATACCGTAGTTCAGCAAAAGTGTGGTTAAGCCCGATGCTCAGGCGCATATTCTACGACGCTTAAATGCTAGAAACATCCACTTACATCGCTAAGCATAACTGCAGATGCAGATTTAATTAACACTTCCTCAAAGCACTCTGCCGCATTTATCATTTGAACAGAAACTGGATAAGGGTTAACCAACCGCAGGATTTGACTCTTGCAGCAGTGGATCGTCATCTTTGGATGTAGCTCATCAATATCACGGGGCTATCACTTTGCACGTAAACGTAGATTTATAATGTGGTTTCGAAAAAAAGGAAATAGTTCCTACGATGATATTTAGACTAGCGTCTCGATACAGATCCACATAGCCTGCTTGAACTAGCACAACCAGCACTGTGGCGATGGCAGTCCTGGCCGCAGCCTTCTGTTGATAGCGGTGATGACAGCAAGAGTAATTGAAAATGTGGAAGTAGAATTGAGGTGCTGAAATAACACAGGGACTACCTTAAGATGGAAGGTGGGGTACAGGATTGCACCTATTTTTTCCCAAGCAGCCGGACAGGGTGGGTGGCTGAATCAAGAGGATGGAATTGGAGGTGTTACTTCATTATTCTGTTGAAATGTCAGTGCTGACAACTTTCATGAAGACGTTTAACGAAGCAGTTTTTTCTCTTCGCCAGGAATGCGAGTGTGTCTATGTTGCATCGTATCAGCTCACCAAAATACTACGACGTTTAAGCCTGCCTCGTGAGTGACATAAGACCGCTTTTGTCGTCAAGATTTCCGTCCATCTCATCCACTAGCGCTTGAACCGCTTTCGTGACCTCCTCGGGTTTCTCGTGGTGAATACAATGGCCGGCATCGTTAACCACGAGGTGCACGCTCCGCTTGCTAACGGTATGTGCCAGCTTTGTCTGGGCGTCAAGCCACTTGCGCTCCAGATCTGAAAGCGTTTGTGGAGTCACACCCGCCTGCATCTTCAAACTATCGAACATGCCAGCCTTACCGTGCGAGAGTACGACACACGGGAATTCAAACGGTGTTCTCCCAGCCGCAGAATCACAGAAGCGCTGTTCTGTCTGAGAAATGGCTTCGTTCTCTCTTAAAGCGCCCTCCCGGTGCGCCGGCGACGGCGAAAAGTACTCCACGTAAGGCAGAGCCACGGGGGAGTACTTCGCCACGGACTTCGCGTGCTGCACCACGCCGATAAGTCGGATGAGTCCGAACCGCGATAGTCGCAATACCATCTCTCCATTGCTGTCCATCTCCGAGAGCGACTTGTGCACAACCTCCGACACGCTCTCGAGCTCGCTGCGCAGGTTCTCTGTGTGGGTCACAAGCAGTAGTTAGCGCTAGCAGCAGACACGGCAGATATCTCCTACTAGCCAACCTTGTAGCACATCGACCAGCACCAAACCCTCGCACTTCGGAGCGTGTCCGCCCGCCTGCTGCAGCTCCTCGGCTAATTGCCTCATGTTGTAGCCTCCAGCTCCATGCGCCACCAGCACCACCTTGCCCGTCACGTTGAGCTTCTCCAGGATCTGCTTGTACTCCTCCACGATCTGCGTGGACGTGCGCGGCAGCGCTCCGGGCTTGGAGAAGCCGAGTCCGGGGCGGTCCACGCTCACCACCGTGGCGAACTTGGCCACCTCATCTGCCACCTTGTCCCAGTCGAAGGACGTCTCCCCCACGCCGCCGTCGAACAGAACCGTCACGTCTCCGGCGCCTCGACGCTGCACGTGCACGTCCGCGGGCTGTCCGTCGGGCCCGGCGACCTGCACCATGAAGCCCGGCGGCGTCATGGGGTTGAGCGTCTTGACCGTCTCGATCACGAAGCCGCCGGACGCGATGAGCGCCGTGGTGACCGCCAGTCCGCCGACCATGAGCTTGCCCACCTCCTTGAGCTCCGTCAGCACCATCTGCTTGGTGGGGCGCACGGTGGCGCGCGGCTCCGGCGCCGCCTTCTTGGACAGGCCGCGGGCATTGGCCAGCGGTCGGGAGGACGCACGCGGCGCCAGCAACGCGGCACGCACAGTTCCGCCGCGCTGGACACGTCCTAGCCGCACGAACATCGTGGATTAATGGATAATCCTTCGAGATAATAGGATAATGCACTCTATGAACTTGTATGAATTATTGAGGTTCGTGGTAGCACCAGCACACGCAGAGATACTTTACTACTAGTAGAAAGCAGTGGTGTCGTGATCCATTTGGAGCGTGTCGTGGAGTTTATTCGTGGTGCTTGACAGGCAAAGAGATCGAACTGGAGTGTTTTATTACTTCTTATGATAGGTTTACATTCTTGTTTTCCACTGAAACTCGGGTGAGACGGCTGCCTTGTCGAACACTAGAGCAACCTCCTCCAGGTCGCCCAGCAAGCACAACAACGGCGTCAGCATGTCATTCTGAAACATCACGCTTGCCAGGAGGCCATGTACGTCGTCCCACTCAAAGTGAGCCGAGCCAAGCATTACAATCCGTTGTCCTAGCAATTTGCTCGCCAGTTTATACTCATTGCTACCAATATCGGGGTTGTTCAGGTGTGGTAATAGAGTCCCAAACGTACGTCTCGTGATCGTCACGCTGGTCCTCGTGACTGCACTGACCAGACTATCGCTGCTCGTCTGCATGTCGTCAAGCTCTACCAGGACATCGCCAAAAAATTGTGTCAAACGCCAGTTTTTCATAATGGCCTCTTGGCCAAACCCTGCACTGCACGCTACGTCTGGCGCCATTGCGTGTTGGATAAATTTCAGCTGTTCGTTAAACTGCGTCGTATCTTCTTCACTAATTTGTTTCTTCTCTAGCATGCCATGTCAAAAGAGATCAAAATACTTTACCACCACATTCCATCCATTAGGTTTTGACATGGAGTTTAGCATAACGCAATGCCGCCGCTCTTCAAGCTTGTCGATATTTGCACGTAGTTGTTGAGCAGTCTTCTCCAGACTGATGAGATAGCCTTTCTGCTTTCCTCTGAACTGCTCCTTAAACTCTCGCCAACGTTTCCTATTTAGCTTTTTTCCCCAAGTGAATCAGCTCAGATATCTTTGCAAGGTCCACGTTTGCTTTTAGAAAATTGGCAGTGCTGCTGTCGGGCAATTCGATTTTTGTTGAAGCTTGTAACCTCGTAAAGCAGAATCGACGCTGCTTGGAGACAACGTGAATGCGGGGCCAAGTTGTCTGCAAGTAAAACGTGTCGGGCTTAGGCACTCCGTGTTTTGTCACATTTTGTGCAAAAAGTACAAAAGAATGAAAGACCATTCCTTTCAACCCGAATAGTCCAAGCAACATAGCTTTTCAGTATTGCTTGGTAAACCAAACAGGTAACTGCAAAAGAGGGGTCGACACTTATTCATTTTAGTTTGCCGAACTGTAGACCCAGAAATCGCTAAGATCCAGGAACAAGTCGGTCCCTTAATTAGATTCTACTTGAGTATTGGCACTTCCATTAGTTGAAGATTTCGTTGAGAAGTCTGCGATCTCGTATGTTAAGGTCGTGCGTGGTGCTTAGCTGGCAATATTAAACCAACAAGGCACGGGTAATCAATCAGGATACCCAGTGAACCAACCTGATATTAAACCAAATTGTAACATGATGCATCCAAAATATAGAAGTACTCATTTTAAAGAGAAGAAATACGAAGCGCGTTGGAGCCTTAGGTGTGAGTGGTTCAGATAGTGATGTAGATATGAGAGTACTGGTCTCAGAACAATACTTTTTATTTTTCTAAAATCAATCTTGGCACTGCTTATGAACTGAAATTGGCTACCAACTTGGTAGTTTACCTTAATCTAGTGCGGTAAATAGGGTTGAAATTTGTACTGAGCTTGTCGTTCATCTGATGTATGCATTCATCGTAAAAATGAGCAGCAGTGGAAAACTGTAAGCTAATTGCCAGAATCCAGTGATTAACTGATTAAGCTTAAGCACTTATCCCAGCAGCACGACATCCAAGACGAACCCCACGGTGGAGCCGATTACGAGGCCCATGTTCAGGAAAAAGCTCGTAAAAGGGCCGATTATCTGCTGCTCGACCGGTTCGACGCTTTCACTCACGAAAATGATGGTCAGGGCGCCGAGGTAGCCGTTTCCGAATCCGTGAAGCACTATGCTGAGCACAGACCAAATGTCGCTCTGGAGCCACCATTCCTTGACGATACCAATAATGATCGGGACGAAGATGAAACGAAAGAGAATTGGGATCCACACGTTGCTGGGAGTCAAGCCGAAGCGGTGATTCACGATAAAACGTCCGATGCAGTCGCTGATAGAGAAAAGCGTAAGAAGAATCAGCGACCACCAGCCATTCTCCTGAAGTGATGGGAAATTGTACGTCTTGATCTCCGTGACCAATGGCGGCCAGACCGACAGGCTGGCAAGATAGACCGCCATGATAAGTAACTCCAAATGCCACACCTTCTTCAGCACAGACCACTTAGTCAGTGTGGGATCAGCAGCATTTAGTGGATTACTCGCAGATAAACTTTTCCCCGGAAGCATGATCGAGTCTCGCGATAACTCGGCATCGTTTTCTTTTCTGGTAAGCAAGCACTGCTTTGTGATCTGCAACCCCATAGCCTTGTAAAATGCACCGACGCATAGTGCGATAGTGAGTGCTCCACTATAGAAGTAGATGAGAGAAGACGCCACTAGCTGGTCTGATGGGAAAACCAGCTTGGTCAAGTCCCGGTACAAGCTTCCGATGAGTGTGCTTAATCCGATGCCAAGCTGGAAGCTTTCTTGAACACGCTGCGGGTAGTGCGACACGAGTGCAATAGTCGAGCTGTCGATAAAAGCGGTAGCGATCGCCGCCACTGCTGTACCACCGAGGACTCCAACTTCATTACCTCCCGACGACAAGAAGAAATAGGACGTGGGTACGAACGCAAGCACAAGTAGCTGTCCAACGAAGCCACCGACAATACGGCCTGTATACTCAGGCTTCCGAAACACCAGGACGATGAAAGTCAGGAATACGAGGTTGGTATACATGTAGACGGAGGTGATGGCGAACTCGATGTTGTAGTCTGGGAATAACATATTCCAGTAGTCGACAGGCTGCGTGAGTGCCGAGAACGGGAAGAGGTATCCGATGCCAACCAGCATGAACAGCCAACTGGCCAACCGTTCTTCACGAGCTTTGTAGGCGGCGTCATCATCTTGGATTTCAAGTGTCGTGTTATGAGAGGAGTATGCCGAGAAATGAGCTTCGGGCGTTCGGGGCGGAGAAACTGATTGTGTCATGGTTCGGTCGGCTTCGGCTCAAAATTGCAAGTGACGTTGTTGTTGTGCTTAACAAAGGCCGTGTAATCAGTGATTGGTGGCCCGCAGTACGAAGTGAGAATGTTGAAAATCCACAGCAAGCACAGATACCTAAACCCCCAGAGGGTGATTAGGAAACTTGGGAACTTGAATTGTAACACAAATGTGCAGAAGCTGAAGTAAGCCCGCACGAGGCCGCCACGCAGTGATTGCGGAGGCGAGCATTCCAGCGAGCAGACTCGATGTCATGCCCAGAATGTTGGGTTTTTTTGCAGGATCTGAAGTCAGCCCCCAAGTATGCTTTAGTATGCTGGCTGTGCATTTTTCGGCTCATTGTAATTTTTAACGTGCTCACTCACAGCGTCGTGCGTTTGACGTCAAGTCATCCACTCCGTCCGGCAATTACTGGCTCGCTGCGATCCTGGCAAGCACCAGTGTGCTTACCGCAAAGCACGCACGATTGCCTTCGCATAGCCAGGTGCATGTTGCAGCGGACTGCGTTCAGTTAGGTGTAGGTCGTTTGCGTTTGCTGTCCACGCCCTCACGACGCCGCATAGTGGAGCGTATCAAAACTTCACTAGAGCGTCGTCGCCAAGTACTGTATGATTGCACTGCGTCGTCGCCCAGGCGCCGGGAATGCTTTTTTTGAAGTCGGTCGACGTGCTGTTTTTTCAGCCAAAGCTGAAAGTGCCAGAGCTTGTTCTGGTGCAAGACGAATACTGCTTTCTGGCGTTAGACAAATGAAACGCTTTGCTGTTACGCATTGCGAGTGCAGCAAAATGCGTCCGCACGAATATTTCGTGCCAAATACTTGTACGAGATATTAGCAATAAAGTCAATGTATTCATCGCTTTTGCTGGTCGAAGCCTAATGTACGAATGCAACCACACCACGGTGTCCTCCCCCTCAATTGCTGATCTTTCTTCTCTCTGGGCTGCACAAACATCGCAGACACGAGTACACTGATGTTCTTCATCGTTGACATCACTTTCTTGAACATGACGCAGCGTGTATGACCCTGCCTGGGAGACATCAATCGATTGGCGCCGTCACGCGCCTGAAGCTGTCACTTGCGCTATCGATCTTTACGAGTCCTGAGCTGAGCCCCTCCACACCAGCAAATCAGCTTCGCTATCAGGGAAGTCTCGCTTCACTCTTGCCACGTAATACTTCTGCACCGACCGACTTCCAGCACCATCCACCGACGAAGTAGCTGTCAGCTCCTCCGTGAGACTGCATCCGTTTTGGCTAGCAGCAGCAATCTCGATGTAAGGCGATCTAACCGGTGAACCAGACAGCCGAGTGGCTCGCTTACCTCCTCTTTGTCTCCGTTGTCCTTGTTCCCAGCAGCTTCACGTCGATCATGCTGCAGTATCTGCGCCAACGAGTTGCTTCCAGTCGGGTGAACAGGGATCCCGGACGGTTTGTCCACTACCTTTAACTCCTCCGTCTCGAGGTGAATCCATGTTGTCGACAATGCTGCCGTCTCTGAAGCATCTTCCACCGGCAGATGAACACTCGGTTCGTGTCGACGCTTGAGGTGCTCGAAGAAGTTTCCACCCTTGATGGTCAAGTCCAGATCCACCGCCACACACCTCGTTCACTCGAATGCGTTCCAAAAGAGGTATGCGAACATTGATTCGTGTCGACGCCAGCAACTATCGCGTCACGTCAGACTCTATCGATCTCAAGCCACAGCATTAGCATCTGCATAGCACACACCAATACAGCACAGTCTCCATGTTGAGCATGCGCGTCATCGAGCGGACGAACGAGTGAGCCTCCCAGTCTGCACAATGCATAAAGCTTCTGTTGAGCGCAGCAAACCACGACACAGCACACCACAGCACAACACGCCGCAAGTCAGCAGACCACAAGTCGCTGCAACCGCCGAAATTCGCGGCAACAACGCACCAAAAACGCGCCCGAGCCCGCACCGTGCTCCGCCAATGCGGCCATGTCCTTGGTGCAGTGAGAGACGTTCCGGCGCCGCCGCGCGCGCGCCCGGAGCTCGAGCGGCGCTCGCGTCATCGCTTGTCGGCGTCCGCGCCGCAAGACGGCTGTCGCCGGCGGAGATCTGCTTCTTGCACGGCCTGCGCGGGACGCCCGCGCAACGCGCGCAGGTGCCGCGTGGACGCCGCGCGCCTCCGTCGACCCGCGCGCGCCGCCGCCGCCGCCGCCGTCGCATTATGTCACGATCATTTCGAGACGCGTAAAAATATGATTTTTTCGACGATGTCACTAGAAATCGGTCGCGCTAGGCGTCGCATCCGGTCGCAACAAATGGCTCGGAAAATGATACAGGTCGGTCGCAGCAGCCGCAGAGCTGACCTTTTTTCAGCAATAATTTATTTCTTTCAGCAATAAAATTTAAAGGCGTAAGTAAAAATAGAGTCACTCTTCCGAAACAGTGCGCCCGTTTTTTCTCCGCGGAATAGTGACGACGTCACTGAAATCAGGGGCTCTGATGGGCTGTCGCTGCCACACACCACCGAACTTGTCCGTCATGATGCAGCGCCGCGTCATGCTGGCGGCCGCCACCGCGCTCCGTCGGTCGCGCGCCTGCACTTTGCGGGGCTCGGCCATTGCGCTGGCCGCGTACCGCAGCGCGTCCAGCGCGACGGACCCGCCCAAGCGCACGGTGCAGGTGCTGCACAACAAGCCGCAGACCAGCTACGTGCAGGTGGAGCAGGACATCGCCGGCATGCAGCGCGAGATCCGCGACGCCTACAAGTGCGTGGGATTGCACACTGATAGCTCGTCGCGAGAGCTGTAGATGGGTAGTTGAAGCACCGCCGACCGACGTCTCTAACGTGAGTTGTGGCCTGTGACGTGCAGCTCCGGAGACTACCAGGCGGCGCTGGACGCCGGGCTGCAGTGCCGCGACCTGGTCAAGTCGCACTTCGGCGAGAACCACCCGGTGTTCGCCAGCACGGTGACCAACATCGCCCTCATGTACAAGAATCTGGGCCAGCTGGACGAGGCCGTGGAGTCCTACGAGTTCGCCCTGCAGACGTACAAGGCCAGCGTGGGCGAGCAGCACGCGTCTTTCGCCACGACACTCTACAATCTGGGGCTGGTGTATCGCGCTCTCGCGATCTCTAACGCGGGTATGGAGCGTGTGGGTGCGCTGCACCGCGCACTTGACTGTTTTCAGGAATCGCTCAAGATCCGCCAGAATATCCTCGAGCCTGGACACCCGGACATCGCTCTTAGTATGAGCAACATGGGAGTCATCCACTGGCAGAACAAGCAGTCGGAGAAGGCATTCGACGCGCTGACCGAAGCGTTGGAGCTGCTGGAGAAGAAGGTGGGGCCGTCGAGCTCGCTAACTGCTCTGGCTAAGAACAACCTCGCGTACGCCAAGAAGGAGGCTCGCGAGTACGACGAGGCCATCAAGCTGTATGAAGAAGTACTAACTGTGCGGAAGCAGGTACTCGGCTCAGCGCACAATGAGACCATCATGGCGCGCCACAATCTTGCAGAAGCGTATCGTTCGAGTGGCAATGAAGATAAGGCTTTGGAGATCCAAAACGAGATTCTTGAGCTGTTTGACGCCGAGCTGGGACCCGAGGACAGGAAGTAGACCCATGCGCATAATACAACGCTGCCGCCTCTGGTTTTCGACATCAAGAGTTCTGGTTTATTACGTTGAGTTGATTATCTTGCTACAATGTATTTATCTCGCGGCGCTCTCTAGTCAAACTTGCCTCTTAGCCAACCTTGTTGGGATTCGCGTGAGGTGCCTTAAGCAACGCAGGTGCATGTGGGGGCACAAGCAGACGGCGAAGGTCTTCCGACGTGGCCTGAGTAGTGTCACCATGGGTCTCCCAGACGCGGGATGCAATGAGCAGACTCGAGATAGCGCCACCACTTCCTGGGTTAGACGATAAGACTGAAAGGAATCTAGCCGCATACTGCTTGGTCGTGGTGCTTTCACCCATCTTGGACTTCGGCACAAGTGTGGATAGCAGGTTAAGCAGTGCCGCCGCAAGCTGTGAGCTTACTGCAGCCTTGGCAAACTCTGTCGCAGCCTGGGTGTGGCGTTTGAGCGGAATCATATGTAAACACAAAAGGAGCTGCATCTCCGTCGAGTCGCCCAGCCACACGTGCGGCAGCAAGTTTGACAAACTAGCAGGGTCCATTCCCTTAACAAGGTTGTCGATACAGGCTGGAATGAGGCACAGATTGCCAAGCAATTGGAGCGTGATACGGGCCAACTGCCCTTCGGTGGAGGCTTCCGTGCGAGCAAGGTTCTTGTATACAACCTGGAAAGCACTCTTAATAAATGGAGGGACTACGGTCGCCAACGAGTCGACGCACTTGCCGCTGAAGGACAGCATGTGAACACACTCCATGCACCGGAGCTGCAGTAATGGTGCGTTCGCAAACGAGAATCCCTGAGGTTGTGTCTCGTGGTCCAGAACAAACAGCAGCGTCAACAATCCATCAGCCTGTACAACTTGGACATCCATGTCTGGTGTGTACTGTAGCAAATGCCTAATAGCAGTAGCCACTGGTAGTAAACGCTGAAGTAGTACGCTCTCAAGAGCCTGGGGCTGCGCGCGCACACCTGAAATATCATACGACAGTGCCGCCAACAAGCTGTGCATCACATGACCACTCACAGTGCGATTCTCTAACTCCGCAGCCGCTGCAGCTGCAGCTTGAATCTCCTTTTTAGTAGTCGGCTTTGGCTTGAACATATCAGCACGACTTCCATTCCCATTCACCGTTCCAGCAATCTGGGCAAGGATACCGTTCTTCGGGTTCTCGTTAAAGAAGTTGACGTAGATACCCGCAACACACAGCTCTTCCTTTTGAGCCGTGTACATAAAGTAGGGTGGTAGCTCAAACACCTTGTGCACTTCCTCTCCGCTTTGATCCAGGGTCGTGTGAAATTGAATTGCACGCTGGGCTAGACTCATCAGCTCCTTGCGCATGCGCTCAGTCCACATAACGTGCGGCTCGCGAACTTCAGTAGCTAGCACGTCCAGCATTTTAATCGGACCGGCTCGTCGCAAGATGTCGACCAATGGGCGTGTAAAAATTTGCTCAATGGTAGTCTGCATGCGCTTGACAAAGACGGCAATGGACTCCTCCCTTGCGTTAGCTTCCAAGATACGGCCCAACGCCTTTGCTGCCCCAATGCTGATGCGTTGCATATCGCTATCGCTGTCTTCGTTGTTCGGCTGGTAATGAAACAGCAGAAGGGTGAGATACCACAGGATTCCGTGTTCAGCAAGCTGCAGCAACAAAACTTCCGCCATTTCACCTGAACTTCCCGCCATTTCGTACACAATTTGCAGGGATAGATCCGTAGCCAAACGGTCGCCTTCTTGTGACAAGAAGCGGGTCAGGCAAGGCAACAAATCGATTGACTGCGCAGCAGCCGATACACGACCATTTGGCTGGTTTAAAACGTTTACGAGTGCTTCTAGCACCCAGTGTGTCATCACATTTGGCGTGCAACCATCAACAGAGCTCAATGCTTCCTGGTTGTGGAAAAGCAGTTGAAGCGAATTGCACAGCACGCGAAGTCCCAAACCAGAGCTACACTCGTGGGCATTCTCATCCGAAATACCCACGGCTAAGTTGATCACACGAATCGCACTTCCGAAAGCCTTCACAAACGTGGTTTTCGTTGCGATAGCATTTGACACATCAAAAAACGTCTTGGTCGAGCCAACGCGGTTGTCTTTTAGCTCTGTGATGCATCGCTCCAGGGCCTCCAGGAAGTAGGAAAAGTTGTGCAAAATTGTGATACTGGGCGAGTCAGGGAAGCGGCGTAGAAGGAGCGCAGCCGCATCAAGTAACTCTACAGCATCAAACACTGAGAGAAGCTTGGTGGACTGACCTTCACTTGCCATCGCTCCTCGAGCTGTCAGCAACAATTCAGGATGCACCCAGCGGCGAATAGAATCAAGAAGGGCTCGTAAGAAAGCAGCTTCGTCGTTGATCGGCCAACCAGGGAAGTTCTTCTCATCGAGGAGGTTATGCAGATAGTACTGGTAGCACTGTAGTGCGTGAACTTCTTTGGGGTACTGGATCAGTGCGATGCAAGCCTTGTGCTCTGAACCCTCGTTTTCTGAGATGAAGAACATGCCATTATCATCCGTATGTAATTCCATGAACTTCTCGATGTATGTCACCATCTGACTGCGCATATTTGCATTCCAAACCACTTCAGGGTTGTTAGCATCCGAAAACAGTGCCGTGGCAAAGCGCCTCGGGCCATGACGCAGCAACTGGGCAACCATCGATACCGGCAGTACTCGCACCAACCAACTCCTCAAGCAGATACGGGTTAGTGGGTCAGGAGAGAAAACACCCTTCTTGTTTTCTCCCTTTTGCTTATCATCAATTAGATGCGGTACATCAAGGCCTGATTGCCGCAAATGGATATGAGAAATAAGACGCGCCGCAATCGACATCTCGTCCACATCCTGAGAAAACCGAAGCAAATAGTAAAAGATACCTGAGGCGTGAAGATTCGGAATGATCGCCTCATTGTGTCGAACAAGAAGCCTTATTAAGCCGAGGCACTTCTTGAAAACAATGCGATTCGGGCAATCCAATAGCCCTACTAAGAAGCGCAGCGTTTGGTCTTCACACAGTCGGCGCTTAATACCGCTAATTGGACTAACGCCCGAGCCTTCGAAATGTGTTAGGCGTCCATATTTGGGGAAACGAACGTCTTGGTACATGTGTCCTTCTTCCTCGGCGGTGTGGCAATCAATGAGGCGACTAAGCACGCTTAAGCAGGTTTGCATAATCATTGACCCACTCATAGCACCACAGTGCTCTGCCACAACTGTCACACGACTGGGTTCTTCCTCATGCACGCTCTCATCATCGCGGTGTGCGTAAGTCGGTGAAACGGAGTGGTTCGAGATAACAGAACTCTCTGCGCCAGACTCCTCCAGTGCATCAATCGTTCTCCTTGCTATATCTCTGTCGTCATCATACTCATCTTCATCATCGTCATAGTCGCCCCTGTCATCAGCGTATCCATCCTCATCATCATCATCCATGTCATCGTTCTCATCTTCCGATGCATCTAGCTCGGCCTGAACATCGGCCGCAGGTTCTACGGTATATTCCTTCTCAAAATCGTTTGGCCCTTGCAGAACGACTAGCGGCTTTACCTCACGCAGCAAATCCAACACCATCGTCACGTTATCCTCTTCACGTAAGAAGCGCGACACATTTAACGCGCTTGACAGAACACGGTCCAGGAACAACATGATATTGCCGCGAACCACTAACGGCCACCGTCGATCCTCTCCACACCTACCTTTCATCATACTGACACGGAGGAAGTGATTCAGGAACATGAGCGAGCCTAGCTCGTTAAAGTGGCGCTCGTAGAGCTGAATCATGACCTTGAGCACTAGCAAGCGAATGTCAGACTGGTCCACATCCGCTAACGAATCCGATGAAGAGTATTGCTCTCCGTTTTGAATTGCTTTGGTCGCTACGGTACGGTCTTCAGCAAGTAGGCGGTAATACAGCAACGTCATAAATTTTTCTGCACCCTCAATGTCTTCCACCAAAACGCCTCGATCGTCAAGAATATTGGCGAGATAATACGGCCCCACTTTCACTTCGCTCTCCAAACATTCGTAGTCGATTCGGAATTCATTGCAAT
The DNA here is from genome assembly GCA_033558005.1 of Phytophthora taxon juncus. Lineage (NCBI taxonomy): Eukaryota > Oomycota > Peronosporomycetes > Peronosporales > Peronosporaceae > Phytophthora > Phytophthora taxon juncus. The sequence continues at coordinate 3,544,811 of JAUCEE010000005.1, read as the reverse complement.
TCCAAGCGATAAACCACCGCGGCATATTCTTGGCGCTCTTCTTTTTCTTCTTAGCTAAGGCAGCATTACGGAAGTCTTCGTGTGCGGCATCTGGATCATCCTGCTTGTGCTCCGGAGTATCACTAGGTCGTATAATACTGTTGGATCGAGACATAAATCCGTTGTCATCAGTGTAATTGTCGTCGCTATCATAGTTGTCGTCGTCCAATCCACCGTCACTCTCTACATCATCAGATGTGTCAGGGTTTAACAGAAACGAAAGAGGCATGTACCGTGCAAATCGATTTGACGATGAGATAGTTCCCTTCATCATTTCAATCGCCAGTCGACTTTCGGAGCCATTCTGCAAGAACTCAAAAAGGAAAGGAGCAAAATTCGCGTGTTGTGGGTCGTGGCGGAGTCGGTTCGCTTGGTATGCATCCCATTCTGTTTCCGTATGATCAGTTGCGAGCGGGTCCGTGTACAGGTATCCTAAGTATTTCAGCCGATACAAGTCGAGATCACTCATCTCTGCCTGTAGCTTACGAATCAGCTCTTCAACCGCATTTTGGCCCCACACTAGATCCTTCGTCGCATATGTTTTGCCAAGACGATCGAAAAATTCCGGCAAAAGGACAGCATGCTTCACGTTTCTTGCCAAGCGAGCGCGAGTATTTATCCCGTAGCTCAGTTTACTGCGTCCACTCTCCGTTGCGTTGGTGATATCCCGTCGATTACCGTTCTTATGCGAAGCTCCGCTATTTTTCGCGTAAAGCTCCGGGTTTGCGGTCGGAAGATGTCTGCCAAATTCGTCGTACTCGAGTTGACTTGTCTTTTGATCATCCAGCAATGCGTGTGGGAAAATGTTTCGAATAACGTATGATGAACGCGGGTTCTCATGCGTGAGCAAAGCTACCAGTTGAGAAGAGATGCGGCGTTGAGCCTTGTCCTGGGTGTACAGCGCTAAGTAAAGTTGCCAAACCAGCGCCCCATGTTTCCTCGCGAAATCTTGAATCAGCTCGACAAGCTCAGTAGGCTGCTCCAGAATATGCACCTTGACCAAAATTGAGGAACATTTTGTAATCGAGAAGCTCAGCGAGCGGTTGAACAAGAACAGTGCGTGGTGACGTGAAAAGTCATCAACACGCATGGCACGAAGTAAATCCCTTACCACCCTTTCGGGTGTGGCCTTTTTCCCACTTGATAAGCAGACTTCCAGTGTTTGCAAAACCATGGCGAGGACAAGATAATCCAATCCCAACTGAGAATATGCCAGCGCATTCGCCATACTGCGCTCCGTGTTGGACATTGCCGCCACTGAAAGAGATCCATGACCCGATCCCGTCTTCACCAAAGAGGTAGAATGCAGTGGCATGCGGCCCACCCGATTTGTCCTTGATAGGTCAAAAGCGCGAGACACATACATCCTGCTGTGGTACTTCGTAAATATTGCACGGCGGTTGGCCGTCTCGGATTTCAGGCTGCGAGTATCAGAGTAGTTCACCACCATGTACTTAATCACGCAAGCAGCCGCAAAGCTTACTTCCTCCATTGGAGAATGCAGCAGCTCCATAATAACTTCAATGCTGTTCTTGTACTGAGAGCTAGGAATTTCCTCAAACACTCCACGAGTGCAAAGCAAGCGTTGGATTGCCAACAGCAGCTCAACTTGGAACTCTGTCGTCGGAATCGGAGCATCAGTGTTGGAAGGACTGTTTAGCTGGGCCACAGAATACTCTTTAAGGTTTTCAAGTAGCTTCATTAGGCTTGCAAATGCACGTCGATCACGCTGCCTTAGGCCACCCAACGGAATATTCCGGTTAAACTGCACCAGCTGATGATAGATAAGCGACATGCTCTCATTCGTGACAAGATTCGGTATAAAGTTCAGGTTCACCAATTTGCGCAGCAAGATATCTTCCCACTCAGGATGCACCTCAGTGCCCCACGTTCCTTCTTTGCAGGCAACTTTTGTCTCCTCCGTCGACCATGGCACGTGTAACTTGTTCATCCGGCACATCTCAATCATATTGCTGAGGAACAGGCTTCGTGCCTCCTTCGGGCTGAGTAGCGTCGTAGACCCTGCAACTTTCAGCCATTCAGGTACATCGATATCTCCAGCGATGTCTCCGATAAGCTGGCGAAGCTCATTTTCATGTTGCGACGACGCTCGTTTCAATCCAAGACTCACGTCTTTATCACGCCTGCTCACCATTGAGCTAAGACAGATATATCGACGGGTTAACCCATGCTTTAATTCCAGTGCAAACTTGCCGCTTAACCCCTCAGAAGTGTCGCTATCGGGGTCATCTTGAGATGATGAGATGGAAGGATATATCACCACATTGAAGATGTCATTTAACGAGTGGCTTGCCATGGTCTTTCGCGTCACAGGGTCTCGCTCAATAATTGCCAAAGCAGTCAAGCCCAGCAGCCGCAGCTGCAGTTTGTTGTTCTTACTGATTTTTAATACAGGAATCTCAAACGTGACAGGCTGCGGGATATCTCGTGTCGACGTGAGAGCATCAAACTCGCACGAATCTGACACTTCCTCCACAAACAGCGACACACTGAGCCATGAACGCAAATTGTTGGCAATGGCCTGGATAAACGGTTCGCGACTGTCGCACCAGTATCGATGGACGCGGTTGTTCTCGAAGTAGAGCACGAGTTCATTCGAGTTGGTGTTCACACGCTGAATCTTGACGATATCGATGAGCAAAATTGACGACAGAGTTGTGCGTGTCTTGGGGTCCAGGCGATCCAAGCTTGCCGCACGCACCGCAAGCAGCACGTCCACCTTAACTGGGTGAATAGCGATGCTGCGCGTCGTGCTAAGCTTTGTCATCGTGAAAGTCTTTCCGCACAACTGGAACAAACTGTCAAAGTACATGCCGCTGCCCAGCATGTTGGAGTTGGCTGCTCCTGCGCCTCCAGGTCCGCCCGACCCCGTCGCCCAGCTGTTGTCTGTCGGGGCCACACTCGCGCCAACCGCGCTCAGAGCGTCGGCCGTGGCGGCATCGATCTCGTCCTTGCGGAAGGACGAGGCGCGCTCCCGAAGCTGGTAGTAGGCCGACAGCAGCTGCTGCCTGCACCTGCACGTGTAGGTCTCCTTGAGGTTCTTGCCGATGAAGATGGTGAAGGCGCGGTCGGCGTTGTGGCCGCCGCTGTCCGAGGCGATGGTGATCTCCTTGATGTTGTCGAAGGCGTAGCGCTCCTTGACCTCGTCGGAGTACGGGTCCACGATGGTCAGGTGGTTGCTGCTGAGCACCATGAGGCGCTTGGCCGAGCGGAGGAAGCCCACGCGCGTCACGAAGAAGCGCGCGGCGTAGATGACGCCGGCGTAGCGATTGGCGGGCACCTCCAGGCTCTCGGCGTCGTCGTCCTCGTCGTCGTCGTCCTCGGCGTCGTTGGCGGCCGGCAGCGCGCCGTAGAAGGAGCCGGCGCGCGGCTCCACCTCGAAGCCCGTGGTCTCCGGCCCGCGCGGCACGAAGCCCTCATCCAGCGCCACCACGTCGCGCCCGAACACCAGCGGGTCCAGCTTCTGCTTCAGCTGCTGCAGCTCGGCGTCGCCGTCGTCGCCGCGGGGCAGCGCCATGACGCGCACAGGGAGCGGCGGCGCTTGGGCGGCCTTGAAGGGGGAATGACGCCGCGCCGCGGGCCGAAAGGAAAATCAGATGCGCTAATCGGAGTGACGCGGCGCGGTTTTAGGGGTGCGATGCGGTGCGTACACAGCGTTTGTGTGTTGGAGGCGACGCTAATCCGCTGGATCGCGACAAATATAATGGAGTAGCGTCGGATTGGTGGAAAGGCGGGGTAAAATCCACATTTTTAAGCGAATCCTGTGGCGGAAGGAATGTTATCTTGTTGTTTCTATGCTGGCCTCAGCGCAATGTGATAGGTCGTTGCACTGGGAGAGCGTTATTTATTGGCTGAAAAGGGCAGCCATGGCAGCCAACCAAGTGGACCGTGGTCTCCGCCGACGACGTCACCTCGCCATTCCCACTTTCGCTCTTCCTCGCGCGCGACCACTTTCCTGCGAACAGAGTAGTGCCCCATTGAACGCGAAAGCCAGTGACGATACTGCCAGAACGGACCAATTCATGTCGATTGCAACTTTTTCGGGTACCAACTGAGGCTTCGCTACAACGACTGCATTTCGTGTGGCGCTCGCTTGGCTGCAAGCGGCGCCTCGCTGCATGTGTAGTTAGAAGTAGAGTAGAGTGTGTGGGGCGACTGCGGGTCGGTTGCTCTCTGCTGATGCTTTTAATCAAGCGTATGTCTGACTTGTATGAGGACAACCCTTTTTACTGAAGAAAACACCACCCAGTAGCTGTAGCCCACCGCACACCCGCTGCTCGCACGCAGCCGTAGGGATCGAGTGATGATTGTTTTTCTGGTTATTCGGACTCGCCTCGCGAGCTGACGAAACCCAAACATAAGACTACGATGATCTGACGATCCCTTCGCCGTTCGACACGTGCACGTTGCAGTTCGTACTTAGCGACGACCTCTCATTTCCGTTTCGGATCGCGAGCAGCTATGGGCGTGACGGTGGGCGTGGCCGACGCGGACCTGGCGTCCGTGGCGCTGTACACGCCGCTGCCGTGGCCCATGCGTCTGGACCTGCTGCCCTTCCTCTTCCTGTACGCCACCGCCGCCTACCTGTACGCGCTGCGGCCGGCGGACGACGCCGTGCCGTGGGTTTTCGGCGCGCTGAGCGTGTTGGTGCACGCGCTGGCGCTGCTGGGCGCCGAGTGGAGCGCCGACGTGCGCTGCTGGATGAGCTGCGCGCGGCTCGCGGCCGTGGACGCGCGCGTGAAGACGCTGGCCAAGGTGGAGCCGGCGCTCGCCATGCTGCCCAAGCAGCTGTGCGAGTGCCGCGTGGCCGCCGCCGAGAAGTCGCGCAAGGCCGCGCAGACGCCCACGCTCTGGTTCTCGTACCAGAACGTCAAGTTCTGCGTGTACGAGGACGTGCAGACGATCAACAGCCGCGGCGACGCGCAATTCCGACGCCTGGACTTCCCGTCCGCCGGGACGCTGGCGTCCTATCTGCAGAGCTCGGGCGTCGCGTCCGACCGGGAGCTGCAGCTCGCCAGAGACAAGTGGGGCAAGAACGACTTCGAGCTGCCCACGCCCAAGTTCGCCGAGCTGCTGAAGGAGCAGCTCGTGGCGCCGTTCTTCGTGTTCCAGTTCTTCTGCATGCTGCTGTGGTGTCTGGACGAGTACATGTACTACTCGCTGCTGACGCTGCTCATGCTCGTGATCTTCGAGTGCACGGTGGTCAAGCAGCGCCAGCAGAATATGGACACGCTGCTGCACATGCGGCGCGCGCCTCAGCCATGCCTGGTATTTCGATCGGGCAGCTGGGTCCAGATTTCGAGTGACGACCTGGTTCCTGGCGATATCTGCTCTGTTGGCCACAATGACCGAAACACTGTTGTACCTTGCGACGTGTTGCTGCTCCGCGGAAACTGCGTCGTAAATGAGTCGATGCTTTCAGGCGAATCGGTTCCTTTGCGCAAGGAGTCTATCGGGACGTCGATTGTGAACGATGAGGAAAAATTGAAGAGTCTCGAAATTGATGACGGCTCAAGCATGAGACACAAACGGCACGTACTGTTCGGGGGTACCAAGGTTCTTCAGCACGCAACTCCAGCATTGAAGGACTCCCTGTGTGTACCTACACCTCCGGATAGCGGCTGTGTTGGATTCGTGATCCGGACCGGGTTTGGCACGACCCAAGGAAGCCTGATGCGCACTATTTTGTACTCATCTCAGCGCGTCACTGCGAACAACTCTGAGGCAATGTGGTTTATTGTTCTCCTGCTAAATTTTGCGGTGGCTGCAGCAGCTTTCGTGCTTGCGCAGGGAATAAATGATCCGACCCGCAATCAGTTCAAGCTATTTCTCCACTGTGTAATGATCATCACGTCAGTCGTGCCGCCCGAACTTCCTATGGAGCTTTCGTTGGCTGTTACGAATTCCCTTATTGCACTGACGAAGAGCAATATTTTTTGCACCGAGCCGTTTCGAATTCCCTTCGCTGGTCGGATTGACATTTGTTGCTTTGACAAGACTGGTACATTAACCAGTGATGAGCTTAAATTGCATGGTGTGGCTGGCTTGGAGACTCATGTTGAGCAGCCTGCCAAGTATAGGGGGAAGCATCATGGGGAATTGGATATTATTGCTCCAGAACAACTTCCTCTTGATACGGAGCTTGTTTTGGCGGGCTGCCAGTCATTAGTACTGTTAAACGGAGAGGTCACGGGAGACCCGCTCGAGATGACTGCTGTTCGAAGTATCCACTGGTGCTTGACAAGTAGTGAGAGTGGAGAAGAAGGTCTCCCAAGTGTTCAGCCTTCCTTTTTCTCAGAGCGCCGAGGCGAGATCCAAGCGATTGATATTTTACTCAGCTATAATTTCTCCTCTGAACTTAAGCGCATGACGACTGTTGTTTCTGTGCGCAAAGCTGACAACGACGAGCAAGATGAACAACGGGTGCTTACGAAAGGAGCTCCTGAAGTACTCGAGACAATCTTTAGTAATAAGCCTTCGTACTACCGACGAGTGTATCGGCACTATGCTTCAAAGGGATGCCGTGTCTTAGCTTTGGGTTACCGTGTACTGCCTGGAGAAAGCTCACCTGATGAGCTTCGACGTAAGCCCCGTCACGAGCTAGAAAGTGGGTTGACATTTGCGGGGTTTCTCATTCTTGACTGCCCACTTAAGGATGACACGAAAAGAACAATTCGAGAGCTGATGATTTCTAAGCATAAAGTTATTATGGTCACCGGAGACAATCCTCTTACGGCCTGTGATGTCGCACGCCAAGTAGGGATCAACGCCGGGTATTCCAAGCAGCCATTGGTTTTAACTCCGAATGCTGAGAGCAACACGATGGAGTGGAAGTCAATTGATGATGGTTCGCCCGATATTGATGAAGAGGTTATCCCATTTAACATTGATGACGTGGAGAAAATGGCAGGGCAATATGATTTGTGTGTCACTGGAGAAGCAATGGCCATGCTATACAAGCAACAAGAGGACGGATGCAAGGATAATGCGACTACTTTGGAGGGGTTTCTTGCTGTCCTGGAAAAGATGTGCCTTTGCACGACTGTATTTGCTCGTACATCGCCCCAACAGAAGGAACACCTTGTCATGGCAATGAATAGATGTGGCATGACAACAGCGATGTGCGGCGATGGTACCAACGATGTGGGTGCTTTGAAGCAAGCGCATATTGGTATATCGATTGTGAACTCGTCGAGCTCTGACCATACTCCACATGTAGTAAATGCTGCCAGAGGTGCTGGTAGTGCACTAAATGAAGGTGGCCTTCGTCGCCGCCGACAACCTGGGCATCAGGGCCACTCAGTGGAAAAGTTACAGCAGTCTCTGTACGGCAATGACGATGCTCAGGTTGTGCGTTTGGGAGACGCTTCCATTGCATCGCCTTTCACGTCAAAAAGCTCGAGTATTCGAGTAATCAAAAAGCTGATTCGTCAAGGAAGATGCACACTAGTGACCACCATCCAGATGTATAAGATTTTGGGCATTAACTGCCTTATTACGGCATATTACCTGAGCTCTCTCTTTATTCATGGTGTGAAGAACGGTGACCAGCAGCTTACTATATCAGGGGTAAGTTCCTTGTCTAGTGCTGCGAATCTGCAATGCTGGGAAACTGGAATGGGGTACTTACGTTCCTTCGTTATGTTTTATGTAAATAGCTATCGATCGCGATGTTCTTCCTGTTTTTGTCGCGAGCGAAACCCGCACGCAAGCTTTCGCATCAGCGTCCGCCATCAGGAGTGTTCTGCTTGTCCGTGATGGTGTCAATTTTTGGTCAATTCGTGATCCATTTAGCTTTTCTGGCGGCTGCTCTTCACGTAGCGCAGCCCTTCATTGAGCCAGGAGATCCAGCAATGCATCCAGACGGTAACTTTACGCCGAATGTGGTCAACAGCATCATGTTTCTTATGTCATCGACCATGCAAGTAAATACGTTCGTGGCAAACTACCGAGGACAACCATTCATGGAGGGATTCTGGGAAAACAAGCTTCTGTATCGCAGCGCGCTTCTGAACTACGCAGTTTTGGCGATGTTAATTGCTGAAATATTCACGCCTATAAACGCCATGCTTGAGCTAGTGGAAATGCCAAATCAAGAGGTACTGGATGCAGGCGCTGCAATCGTATGGTGACGACGTATACTAACCTTGTGTTCGTTGCTTTGGCTTCTAGACACAACTCATCGTTGCTGCTCTTATGGCAGGTGACACGATTGTGACGCTAGCTTTCGAGCACGCCGTTCAGATGATCGTTTTCGTGTCAGCATGATACATTCATAATTCGTCGACTCGGTAAAAAAAAACGATAGACCCAGGGTTTCATAGGCTCTTCCGGAAATTGAAAGAGTTCCTTCACACTAAAGCGATTTCTCGTTGGTTACACTTCTCTGCCAACACTATTGGCCAATAGAAAAAAGTGTTATATTTTTCAGCGAATGAACCTGATTTCTGCAAATGTTTTAACCAATCAGATGGATCATAGAATAAAGAGCAAAGTCATGTCACAGGACCCCATGTGCATTTGAACATATTGTATTGCTGTAGCAGATTTACGCATGTAGGTGAAAGACTTGTTGAGGGTACATTGAAAAAAAGTGGCATTGAGCAATAGTAATCATGTGAGCTTTCTCCGTTTGGTACTCAAATGGGCTACCTAAAACGCGCGATATAACCAAAACCCACAACATGGATTTAGTCCCACAATGTGGAATCGTGAGATTCGATTGTTAAAATCGCACTAAAATGATTCATGGTCATCTAAAGACCTGGTGGAAATCCGTTTTGTCTTTCAAGGTTTTTAGAATTCACTTTGTTTAGCTTGGATATGATATTCTTCGAGTTTTGGGAAATACATTGACCACTAACCTGAAGTAGACGGATAGATACCTTCAAAGTACCGCCGCGATTGGCGTATGTTTGGCATCCAGCTGGCATATTGTGGAACAAGCAATTAAAACCTAGATTAAGCTTATTGTAAGTTGAGCAGTTTCGATGTCAGTTTATCGATTAGCATGCCAAACAGTATAAGCATTTGGGATACAGTCACAAATAAACCGTTCTATAAAGGAGCAGGTTTAAGATTAGGCAGATGCCGATACAGCTCGACTACACGCGCTGCGTTCATGGCATATGTGCTTCGATGAGAGCTGATATCATGTTCAGGGTATGTAGTAGCTGGAATGATCTTTTACATTATGCAATTACCAGTACGTTTCTTGGCAATGTTCGAATAATGATGACACTCCCTCGCTGAAAAGGTACCAGACATATTTTACAAGCAAATTGAGGGCAGGATTGGCCGAGGAATTGAAAGAACGCACTTGTTTATGATAAATTAACTTAAATAATGTTATCAGTCCCGATATGGAGTACGACAACAACCGAACTCAAGTTTCGAACAAGACAGAACTCGCTCCATATTCGTACAAAAACACTTGTATTTATTGTACTCGCATTCCTGAAATCATCAGCTAAAATTAATGCATATGTGTGTGTGAGAGCACAGCCACCTCGCTCGTGCTGACCAGCATTCACGATTTTAGCGGTATAGGCCACAATCGGCGAGGTCAGCAGGTGCGTACGAACCGCTGGCGACGATGGCGTGCAGCGTCTGAGTTCACACCGACACCTGCCGTTGTCGTAATGCAAACTAAGAGATGTCATAGGATGTTTAGACCGAAAGCGAAAAGTGTGCGTGAAATAAAGGCGGATGACCTACGTCACTTGGATGCTGCGTATAATAAGGATCAAAACAACGTGAGCATCGCCAGCAGAACAAAGTACGCAAAATCCTAGAGGAGGAGGGTCATTAAATGTGATCATGGATAAACGTGGAGATAATGATAGGATCTTACGTTCTATTAGTGACCAAGAGTCAGACCGATGCATGAGGGGACTTCAAATGGCACTGGAAGCGAAAGGACCGGATGAATGTTACTGCGTAATTTGTGACCACTTGAGAAAGTGAATTAGAGAGAAATCTAACTGCAAATATGATTTATGAAGAGCTACATGATATGATGATATCACCTGAAGGTACCCACCGCTATATTGATGGTGATGAATGTTCGGCTGCATGGATGTTTGTTTGTAGTATTAAAATCGAGCCGTAGCGTATAGTGGTGGGACACGGCAAGAGAGCACAGGGTAATGATAAGGCGGATCTAGTCGTTACTAACACTATACGTGAAAATTTTAATGATGTTTCGAAGAGCTCCATCTGACTGGTAGCCCGCCGTGCAGGGGTCATCCTCATGCCGAGCGTAGTGTACATGAAACTCGAGCAGATTTAAAGGTGGTTTTGCGCAACCTAGGCCAAGACGCGCTGGTTTACACAGAACATGTTAGCCTACAGGCTGTCAAACCTATACGCCTTGAAGCACGAGGGGCACAATTCGGCCAGTAACGCATCGAGTAATGTCATGGATGGATCAAGCCGGAGCAGTAGCAGCGACGCACTGCTGCCACGCCTGACGTCTCGTGCTTGACGAGCTCGGTGATGACGACAGGTCCTTGAAGATATCCCGGACTCGTCTGGAGATGCCGAGCCCCAATGGACGGACACGAATCGCTGGACACGAGCCGAACTGACGAGACTGCCTAGGAGAGCTTTGTAGACAGAGGTTAGAGTTTTCTTACAGGATACTTGTAATTTGTCCACGCTCTTCGTCCACTGTTCCGTACAAGTTAGAAAACAGGTCTGCTCTTCAGCCTTATTAAGCTCGCGTTCTTCCTGTGTAGGTTCGATGTGGTTGTGTTGTCCCGAGCATTACATTATTACAGTATCTACCACAATATAGACATCACTGCTTTATACGTCGTGCGAAGATGATAGGTATAGTACAGATACATCGTTTCGCCCCGCAAAAGCATTCGAGAGAATGTATTTAAAATCAAAGGGATGCTCACACCAAGCATAGCCATTAACACCATATCAGTGATAATGAAAGAAAGAATAAGACGTTACTCGAAGTCAGTTGTCTTTTTTTGACGCTACTGCAACCTCTTAATGCGCAATGCCTACAGTTCGAAGCAAGCCTAACGCGAGCAGAGCCGAAGACCCTCGAGGAAGCTTTGTCCATCGCATTGCGTGAGGATTATACGGTGTCGTACGGAAGGGCACTGTCGGGGGAGGCTCGGGTGTTGGCGCCCGAGCCTATGGAAATCGACGCTATCGAAGCGTCAACACGCAGTGGTGGTCCCTCGTATCGGAACAACCGCGGCGGCCGAGGGCAACGTCCACTGATATGCTTTCGGTGCCGAAAGCAGGGCCCTCGTGGAGCTGGGTGTCGCGCACCTGCCCCTGTCTTAGCCCAAGCAACGGCCGTCGGAGACGCTGATGAAGCCATCCCGACCGCACAGCCAAAACATGATCGGGAGCAGTAGGTGCGGGGCGCCCTACTGGCTGGAATGGAGGTCCGGGTCCCCCGGTGGCAGCCCGACCTCCTAGCCCCTCGGTGCTACTTGCACACTTCAATGCCACCACAGCCAACGGCGACACTAGACTGATCATCGTCAGTCTACATGTCGATGGCGCGCGGCGACCTCTCCGCGCGCTTCTCGACTCAGGTGCAACGAAAACCTTTTTCCGCGCGTCGTGTCTGCCGCTCCTTCCATCGAGCGTAGTAGTCAGGGAAGGCTCGACGGATGTCGTCGTTAAATTGGCTGATGGTAAGTCACGCCGCGTTCCACGGCGTGACGTGTCGCTGTCTTACACTTTTGACGGCTTCACGAGCAGCGACGAGTTTGTGGTGATTGAGATGAACTATGCCTTTGATTGCATATTGGGAATACCGTGGTTGGCACGATATCAACCAGAAATCGACTGGCTAGCACGATCGGTTAAACGTCGTGCTGACTTCGAGATGAGTGAAGTTTTCACTCATCTCTTGGTTGCACCAAGAGATTGGCCGCACGTCACAATAGTGGATAAAGCATCCACGACGCAACCCATGCACAGAGCGAGCGATGGCTCTCTTTGTACGGCTTGTTCCGTGTCGATTGGTGAAGTCAAGTGATCGAGAATCCTTGTTTGTGAACAAGGATCAAGACGCGACGGTCGAGCGAGAGTCGCTTCCAAAGCTAAACGAGACGGTTGAGCATGGGTTGCTCCCGAAGCTGAACGAGACGGTCGAGCATGTGTTGCTCCCGAAATTGAATCAAGTGGTCGAGCAAATGTTGCTCCCAACCCGACGAACGGCGGTCGAGCATGTGGCGCTCCCGCAGAACAACGAGGCGCTCGAGCATGTGGCGCTCCCGCGGAACAACGAGGCGGTCGAGCACGTGACGCTCCCGCAGACCGATATGACAGTCGAGCACGGGTGCTCCCGTCGTCCGACGACGAGAATTCATCGGCCTCGAGTTCGTACTCGAGGCGGTCGAAGAAGTCCAAACGAAAGAAGAGCTCGCGTGGCCGCCTAAGTAGGTCACGCTTCACTCCACCTCGCGGGGAGGATGATGCGGATCGTATCGAGGTGCTGTCTGTGCTGGAGTTCTCCCACAGCGCCCCGAATCAACTGCGTTTCGTCGAGGTTGCAAGTCCGCCTTCTGATGCAGCGTCGATTACCAGTCTCCCGGGTTTGTCATGGAAACGCTTTCTCCGGGACTTGAAGGCAGGAGAAATCGAACAAATGTGTTGATCACCGATGGCGATACTTCTCCCGTTGCCATGAAATGCGGTCAGCGACGTGACGGGGTCGTTACCTGCGGCGGCGGCTGAGCCAAAATCGGCGCGAGTAGAGCGATTTACGGCTCAGTCATGGTCCGCTCTCAAAGCTTCAGGCAACCCTGTGTACGAACTCGCCTGCGAATACGCAGATGTATTCCCTGAAAAAAATCAGCCGAGTTACCCGCCTATCGCGGCGTTCGGCACGAGATCGATCTCGCGCCAGGGTCGAAGTACTGCGTGACACGGCAGTGGCCGCAGACCCGGTTCAAGCCATCGATGACTTTCTTCGAAGGCGCAAAGCTGGTCACGTGCGTGAGAGCATTTCGCCACATTCCAGTCCCACCTTCTGTGTGAAGAAGGCGACCGGAGGCTGGCGTATTGTTCATGCTTTTAATAAGCTAAATGACGCCACAATTCCTGCGCAGACGCCAATCCCTCGAAAGGACAAGGTCCTAGACTCCATGTCCGGTAGCGAAGTTTTTAGCGCGATCGATCTGACTGACGGATTCTATCAGATCTTGATGAGGGAAAGCGATATTCCTCTTACGGCGGTCAGTACTCCCAGCGGCATGCTCTGGGAATGGCTCGTCATGCCCCAGAGATTGAAGAACCCTCCGGCGACATTCAATAGAATGGTTTCACACGTTCTCCGGCCGCTACGGGACTTCGCACCCAGCTACTTTGATGACATCTTCGTGCACAGTCGCGCTGAGGACGGCCTTAGCGCTGTCGAAGTTCATCTCCACCATCTCCGTTAAGTCTTCCAGAAGATGCGTAATAACAAGTTGTACGCGAATCTGAAAAAGTGCGTCTTCTGCGCGCCGGAATCCCAGTCCTCGGTTGCTACGTCAGCAAAGATGGTGTTCGTGCTGATCCCGAGAAGGTGTCGTCGATCTGTTCTTGGCCGACGCCCAAGAACCAAACGGAGCTTCGGCAATGGTTGGGTCTCGCCAACTATCTTCACAAGTACACAAAGAACTACGCGGGCCTGATTCACCCGCTTTCGTCGTTGCTGAAGAAACACGTTGCTTGGTCGTGGCGTACAGAACATCAGAAGGCCTTTGAGGCGGTAAAACAGAGTCTTTCGTCGGCACCCGTACTGATGCTCCCTGATCCGTCCAAGCCGTTCCACGTTGTTTGTGATGCTAGCGATTTTGCAATCGGTTGCGCCCTCATGCAGTTTGATGATGAGGGCCATGGGCGCGTCGTGAGCTACCAGTCTCGACAGATGAAACCGGCTGAGAAGAATTATCCCGTCCACGACAAGGAGCCCTTGCAATGCGTTACGCTCTGATCAAAATTCAGAGTGTATTTGCTCGGTGAAGAAACCTATTGCGGTGTACACCGACCACGCATCGCTGAGGATTGCGATGCAAAGCCCACATTTGTCGCAGCGTATGGCCCGATGGTTGTCGTTCTTCTCGGAGTATAACTTTGTGGTGCATTACAAGCCCAGCAAAAATAATATCCTTGCCGATGCTCTTTCGCGACGTCCTGATTATGATCCATGGCGCTTGGTGGGTCATCCGACGGCTCCTGATGACGAGGACGGTGAAGACTGCGCTGTTTGTGTTGCGCTTGGAATCAATTCCACCATCGCAACTCCGGAGTTGTCCATCCGTGAAGAAATTATGGCGGCCTATGCCGACGACCACTTTTACTCCGCCATCATCAACCACCTCCGTTCTCCCAGCGACGAGACGCTGGCAGTGCTTACGCGTCCGACTCGAAGTCATCTTGAGCGGTACCAACTTGACGGCAATCTGTTGATGTTTACTCCATCGACAAGTTCGACGCTCCGCGGGTCGTTGTCCCCGCTGCCGACGACCTTCATGCCCGCATCCTGCACAAATACCCCCCCCCCCCCCCCCCCCACACACACACACACCCGTTGGCGGTCATCTCGGTCGTGAAGGACGTTCGCAGCTCTGTCGCGTGACTTCTATTGGCCTCACATGTACAAATGGGTTCGTAAGTGGGTACGCTCGTGTGAAATGTGTCAACGTGTCAAACCTGCGGGTTCTGCTCAAGCTCCACTGCGTCCATTGCCCATCGCCACAGAGTCGTGGCGATCCGTTAGCATGGACTTCGTTTTTGGCCTCCCGCCGGACGACCAGAGGCGCACGGGTGTCCTGGTCTTCGTCGATCGTTTCAGCAAGATGGTTCATAGGCAGAACAGACCCCAGAGGGCCGCCCCAACTGGCCGCCGTGCTCTCACGCACAAGGCATAAGGAAGGCGTGCGCCGTCGGGGAATCGAACCCCGACCTCATCCTTGGAAGGGATGAATCCTAACCATTAGACCAACGGTGCACACCTGACACGTAAAACACACACAAACACACACTCACCAAAACAAACAAACAAAAATCACAACGCACACAAAACACACCACATACATTCACACAACACACCGCCTCTTGCCACACTCACACCACACCACCGCCTTCGCCCACCTCTCACTTTTAATCTATCCGCCTACTCTACCTGCATTTACCCTACTCAACCGTGGAAACAGGACGTCCTTTCCGCACAAAACCACGTGGCAGCAGCTGAAAACAGCGATGGCCGCCACTGGGAATTCCTCTAATTAATCACCTACAAACAATACGTGGATGCCTCCAAAACGCAAAGTCGGTCTGTCTTACAACTCTCGTAGAGCAACACCAAATTTGCCCACTAGCTCAGCACCGACGATGGACACTTCATCCACAATCAGCATCGCAACCTTCGTAAATTGCCCCTTGATTTCTACACCTCTGCACTATCGTGCTTGGGGCCCCGTTCTCTCTTTCATTCCCCACTGAAGCAGCTTACAAAGTGCCTGGCGGTTCACCGCTTCCGCTGCAACCCCCCGTGAGAGGCAACGGTTCTCATAGCATCAATGCTTCACATCGACGTAGTCGCCACCCAGTGCAGAGCTGAAGCTGCCCTGTCAGTCTCTGGCATGTAGGTCGGCTGATGCCGGAGATAGAGCGTTCACCATCGCCTTCACATTACATCGCAGTGTGCTGCGTCACAAGCCCAACGGACCAGTCGCTGTCATATATCGCGCTTTGATTACTGGCTGCTATGCTGACGATCGCGGCGGCGTAGGACGTCTAGAAAAGACAGACAGAGTCTGAGCACGGCTCTCCGGCGTCTTGGGCTCCAGCAGCAAGTAAAACAGACGTGGATGGAAAGTGACAAAAGGTGCACCAATGCATCCAGCAACAACTACCCTACCGACGGGACGACGGCAGCAGCTGCAGGCAGTCAGCGCTAGAGGAGGCAGCGAGCGACCGGAGGCAGAACAGAACCCAGAGGGCCGCCCCAACAGGCCGCCCCCCCCCCCCCCAACTGGCCGCCGTGCTCTCACGCACAAGGCATAAGGAAGGCGTGCGCCGCCGGGGAATCGAACCCCGACCTCATCCTTGGAAGGGATGAATCCTAACCATTAGACCAACGGCGCGCCAGACCAACCTCATGTTACCCCAAAACAAACACCCACAGAACCACAACCCTAACCAAAATACGAAATGCTCCAAACACGCCAACACACGGCCTCTCAACCACCCGAGGGTCTACCACGCAGCTCTACCGGCGCCAACCACCAGCCTACAGCGGTATGCACGAGCGCACAAGAGCCGGAAGACCGTGTAGTCCTTGGCCTCCTTTGACCTCCTTTGACACACAGCTGAGAGCAGACAAGAGGCACCCGGGGGTTCAGAAGGTCAGGAGCGCGTAGGCAATTGCCCTGGGACGACTGCCATCGCTTGGGGGAGCGCAAAAGAGGCGCTAGGCGCGAGAACAGCTGGCAAAAGTTGCGCCGTCGGGGAATCGAACCCCGACCTCATCCTTGGAAGGGATGAATCCTAACCATTAGACCAACGGTGCACACCTGACACGTAAAACACACACAAACGGCACACTCACCAAAAACAAACAAACAAAAATCAACAAAAATCACAACGCACACAAAACACACCACATACATTCACACAACACACCGCCTCTTGCCACACTCACACCACACCACCGCCTTCGCCCACCTCTCACTTTCAATCTATCCGCCTACTCTACCTGCATTTACCCTACTCAACCGTGGAAACAGGACGTCCTTTCCGCACAAAACCACGTGGCAGCAGCTGAAAACAGCGATGGCCGCCACTGGGAATTCCTCTAATTAATCACCTACAAACAATACGTGGATGCCTCCAAAACGCAAAGTCGGTCTGTTTTACAACTCTCGTAGAGCAACACCATTTGCCCACTAGCTCAGCACCGACGATGGACACTTCATCCACAATCAGCATCTCAACCTTCGTAAATTGCCCCTTGATTTCTACACCTCTGCACTATCGTGCTTGGGGCCCCGTTCTCTCTTTCATTCCCCACTGAAGCAGCTTACAAAGTGCCTGGCGGTTCACCGCTTCCGCTGCAACCCCCCGTGAGAGGCAACGGTTCTCATAGCATCAATGCTTCGCATCGACGTAGTCGCCACCCAGTGCAGAGCTGAAGCTGCCCTGTCAGTCTCTGGCATGTAGGTCGGCTGATGCCGGAGATAGAGCGTTCACCATCGCCTTCACATTACATCGCAGTGTGCTGCGTCACAAGCCCAACGGACCAGTCGCTGTCATGTATCGCGCTTTGATTACTGGCTGCTATGCTGACGATCGCGGCGGCGTAGGACGTCTAGAAAAGACAGAGAGAGTCTTAGCACGGCTCTCCGGCGTCTTGGGCTCCAGCAGCAAGTAAAACAGACGTGGATGGAAAGTGACAAAAGGTGCACCAATGCATCCAGCAACAACTACCCTACCGACGGGACGACGGCAGCAGCTGCAGGCAGTCAGCGCTAGAGGAGGCAGCGAGCGACCGGAGGCAGAACAGAACCCAGAGGGCCGCCCCAACAGGCCGCCCCCAACTGGCCGCCGTGCTCTCACGCACAAGGCATAAGGAAGGCGTGCGCCGCCGGGGAATCGAACCCCGACCTCATCCTTGGAAGGGATGAATCCTAACCATTAGACCAACGGTGCACACCTGACACATAAAACACACACAAACACACACTCACCAAAAACAAACAAACAAAAATCAACAAAAATCACAACGCACACAAAACACACCACATACATTCACACAACACACCGCCTCTTCCCACACTCACACCACACCACCGCCTTCGCCCACCTCTCACTTTCAATCTATCCGCCTACTCTACCTGCATTTACCCTACTCAACCGTGGAAACAGGACGTCCTTTCCGCACAAAACCACGTGGCAGCAGCTGAAAACAGCGATGGCCGCCACTGGGAATTCCTCTAATTAATCACCTACAAACAATACGTGGATGCCTCCAAAACGCAAAGTCGGTCTGTTTTACAACTCTCGTAGAGCAACACCAAATTTGCCCACTAGCTCAGCACCGACGATGGACACTTCATCCACAATCAGCATCTCAACCTTCGTAAATTGCCCCTTGATTTCTACACCTCTGCACTATCGTGCTTGGGGCCCCGTTCTCTCTTTCATTCCCCACTGAAGCAGCTTACAAAGTGCCTGGCGGTTCACCGCTTCCGCTGCAACCCCCCGTGAGAGGCAACGGTTCTCATAGCATCAATGCTTCGCATCGACGTAGTCGCCACCCAGTGCAGAGCTGAAGCTGCCCTGTCAGTCTCTGGCATGTAGGTCGGCTGATGCCGGAGATAGAGCGTTCACCATCGCCTTCACATTACATCGCAGTGTGCTGCGTCACAAGCCCAACGGACCAGTCGCTGTCATATATCGCGCTTTGATTACTGGCTGCTATGCTGACGATCGCGGCGGCGTAGGACGTCTAGAAAAGACAGACAGAGTCTGAGCACGGCTCTCCGGCGTCTTGGGCTCCAGCAGCAAGTAAAACAGACGTGGATGGAAAGTGACAAAAGGTGCACCAATGCATCCAGCAACAACTACCCTACCGACGGGACGACGGCAGCAGCTGCAGGCAGTCAGCGCTAGAGGAGGCAGCGAGCGACCGGAGGCAGAACAGAACCCAGAGGGCCGCCCCAACAGGCCGCCCCCCCCCCCCCCAACTGGCCGCCGTGCTCTCACGCACAAGGCATAAGGAAGGCGTGCGCCGCCGGGGAATCGAACCCCGACCTCATCCGTGGGAGGGATGAATCCTAACCATTAGACCAACGGCGCGCCAGACCAACCTCATGTTACCCCAAAACAAACACCCACAGAACCACAACCCTAACCAAAATACGAAATGCTCCAAACACGCCAACACACGGCCTCTCAACCACCCGAGGGTCTACCACGCAGCTCTACCGGCGCCAACCACCAGCCTGCAGCGGTATGCACGAGCGCACAAGAGCCGGAAGACCGTGTAGTCCTTGGCCTCCTTTGACCTCCTTTGACACACAGCTGAGAGCAGACAAGAGGCACCCGGGGGTTCAGAAGGTCAGGAGCGCGTAGGCAATTGCCCTGGGACGACTGCCATCGCTTGGGGGAGCGCAAAAGAGGCGCTAGGCGCGAGAACAGCTGGCAAAAGTTGCGCCGTCGGGGAATCGAACCCCGACCTCATCCTTGGAAGGGATGAATCCTAACCATTAGACCAACGGTGCACACCTGACACATAAAACACACACAAACACACACTCACCAAAAACAAACAAACAAAAATCAACAAAAATCACAACGCACACAAAACACACCACATACATTCACACAACACACCGCCTCTTGCCACACTCACACCACACCACCGCCTTCGCCCACCTCTCACTTTCAATCTATCCGCCTACTCTACCTGCATTTACCCTACTCAACCGTGGAAACAGGACGTCCTTTCCGCACAAAACCACGTGGCAGCAGCTGAAAACAGCGATGGCCGCCACTGGGAATTCCTCTAATTAATCACCTACAAACAATACGTGGATGCCTCCAAAACGCAAAGTCGGTCTGTTTTACAACTCTCGTAGAGCAACACCAAATTTGCCCACTAGCTCAGCACCGACGATGGACACTTCATCCACAATCAGCATCTCAACCTTCGTAAATTGCCCCTTGATTTCTACACCTCTGCACTATCGTGCTTGGGGCCCCGTTCTCTCTTTCATTCCCCACTGAAGCAGCTTACAAAGTGCCTGGCGGTTCACCGCTTCCGCTGCAACCCCCCGTGAGAGGCAACGGTTCTCATAGCATCAATGCTTCGCATCGACGTAGTCGCCACCCAGTGCAGAGCTGAAGCTGCCCTGTCAGTCTCTGGCATGTAGGTCGGCTGATGCCGGAGATAGAGCGTTCACCATCGCCTTCACATTACATCGCAGTGTGCTGCGTCACAAGCCCAACGGACCAGTCGCTGTCATGTATCGCGCTTTGATTACTGGCTGCTATGCTGACGATCGCGGCGGCGTAGGACGTCTAGAAAAGACAGAGAGAGTCTTAGCACGGCTCTCCGGCGTCTTGGGCTCCAGCAGCAAGTAAAACAGACGTGGATGGAAAGTGACAAAAGGTGCACCAATGCATCCAGCAACAACTACCCTACCGACGGGACGACGGCAGCAGCTGCAGGCAGTCAGCGCTAGAGGAGGCAGCGAGCGACCGGAGGCAGAACAGAACCCAGAGGGCCGCCCCAACAGGCCGCCCCAACTGGCCGCCGTGCTCTCACGCACAAGGCATAAGGAAGGCGTGCGCCGCCGGGGAATCGAACCCCGACCTCATCCGTGGGAGGGATGAATCCTAACCATTAGACCAACGGCGCGCCAGACCAACCTCATGTTACCCCAAAACAAACACCCACAGAACCACAACCCTAACCAAAATACGAAATGCTCCAAACACGCCAACACACGGCCTCTCAACCACCCGAGGGTCTACCACGCAGCTCTACCGGCGCCAACCACCAGCCTACAGCGGTATGCACGAGCGCACAAGAGCCGGAAGACCGTGTAGTCCTTGGCCTCCTTTGACCTCCTTTGACACACAGCTGAGAGCAGACAAGAGGCACCCGGGGGTTCAGAAGGTCAGGAGCGCGTAGGCAATTGCCCTGGGACGACTGCCATCGCTTGGGGGAGCGCAAAAGAGGCGCTAGGCGCGAGAACAGCTGGCAAAAGTTGCGCCGTCGGGGAATCGAACCCCGACCTCATCCTTGGAAGGGATGAATCCTAACCATTAGACCAACGGTGCACACCTGACACATAAAACACACACAAACACACACTCACCAAAAACAAACAAACAAAAATCAACAAAAATCACAACGCACACAAAACACACCACATACATTCACACAACACACCGCCTCTTCCCACACTCACACCACACCACCGCCTTCGCCCACCTCTCACTTTCAATCTATCCGCCTACTCTACCTGCATTTACCCTACTCAACCGTGGAAACAGGACGTCCTTTCCGCACAAAACCACGTGGCAGCAGCTGAAAACAGCGATGGCCGCCACTGGGAATTCCTCTAATTAATCACCTACAAACAATACGTGGATGCCTCCAAAACGCAAAGTCGGTCTGTTTTACAACTCTCGTAGAGCAACACCAAATTTGCCCACTAGCTCAGCACCGACGATGGACACTTCATCCACAATCAGCATCTCAACCTTCGTAAATTGCTCCTTGATTTCTACACCTCTGCACTATCGTGCTTGGGGCCCCGTTCTCTCTTTCATTCCCCACTGAAGCAGCTTACAAAGTGCCTGGCGGTTCACCGCTTCCGCTGCAACCCCCCGTGAGAGGCAACGGTTCTCATAGCATCAATGCTTCGCATCGACGTAGTCGCCACCCAGTGCAGAGCTGAAGCTGCCCTGTCAGTCTCTGGCATGTAGGTCGGCTGATGCCGGAGATAGAGCGTTCACCATCGCCTTCACATTACATCGCAGTGTGCTGCGTCACAAGCCCAACGGACCAGTCGCTGTCATGTATCGCGCTTTGATTACTGGCTGCTATGCTGACGATCGCGGCGGCGTAGGACGTCTAGAAAAGACAGAGAGAGTCTTAGCACGGCTCTCCGGCGTCTTGGGCTCCAGCAGCAAGTAAAACAGACGTGGATGGAAAGTGACAAAAGGTGCACCAATGCATCCAGCAACAACTACCCTACCGACGGGACGACGGCAGCAGCTGCAGGCAGTCAGCGCTAGAGGAGGCAGCGAGCGACCGGAGGCAGAACAGAACCCAGAGGGCCGCCCCAACAGGCCGCCCCCCCCCCCCCCAACTGGCCGCCGTGCTCTCACGCACAAGGCATAAGGAAGGCGTGCGCCGCCGGGGAATCGAACCCCGACCTCATCCGTGGGAGGGATGAATCCTAACCATTAGACCAACGGCGCGCCAGACCAACCTCATGTTACCCCAAAACAAACACCCACAGAACCACAACCCTAACCAAAATACGAAATGCTCCAAACACGCCAACACACGGCCTCTCAACCACCCGAGGGTCTACCACGCAGCTCTACCGGCGCCAACCACCAGCCTACAGCGGTATGCACGAGCGCACAAGAGCCGGAAGACCATGTAGTCCTTGGCCTCCTTTGACCTCCTTTGACACACAGCTGAGAGCAGACAAGAGGCACCTGGGGGTTCAGAAGGTCAGGAGCGCGTAGGCAATTGCCCTGGGACGACTGCCATCGCTTGGGGGAGCGCAAAAGAGGCGCTAGGCGCGAGAACAGCTGGCAAAAGTTGCGCCGTCGGGGAATCGAACCCCGACCTCATCCTTGGAAGGGATGAATCCTAACCATTAGACCAACGGTGCACACCTGACACATAAAACACACACAAACACACACTCACCAAAAACAAACAAACAAAAATCAACAAAAATCACAACGCACACAAAACACACCACATACATTCACACAACACACCGCCTCTTCCCACACTCACACCACACCACCGCCTTCGCCCACCTCTCACTTTCAATCTATCCGCCTACTCTACCTGCATTTACCCTACTCAACCGTGGAAACAGGACGTCCTTTCCGCACAAAACCACGTGGCAGCAGCTGAAAACAGCGATGGCCGCCACTGGGAATTCCTCTAATTAATCACCTACAAACAATACGTGGATGCCTCCAAAACGCAAAGTCGGTCTGTTTTACAACTCTCGTAGAGCAACACCAAATTTGCCCACTAGCTCAGCACCGACGATGGACACTTCATCCACAATCAGCATCTCAACCTTCGTAAATTGCTCCTTGATTTCTACACCTCTGCACTATCGTGCTTGGGGCCCCGTTCTCTCTTTCATTCCCCACTGAAGCAGCTTACAAAGTGCCTGGCGGTTCACCGCTTCCGCTGCAACCCCCCGTGAGAGGCAACGGTTCTCATAGCATCAATGCTTCGCATCGACGTAGTCGCCACCCAGTGCAGAGCTGAAGCTGCCCTGTCAGTCTCTGGCATGTAGGTCGGCTGATGCCGGAGATAGAGCGTTCACCATCGCCTTCACATTACATCGCAGTGTGCTGCGTCACAAGCCCAACGGACCAGTCGCTGTCATGTATCGCGCTTTGATTACTGGCTGCTATGCTGACGATCGCGGCGGCGTAGGACGTCTAGAAAAGACAGAGAGAGTCTTAGCACGGCTCTCCGGCGTCTTGGGCTCCAGCAGCAAGTAAAACAGACGTGGATGGAAAGTGACAAAAGGTGCACCAATGCATCCAGCAACAACTACCCTACCGACGGGACGACGGCAGCAGCTGCAGGCAGTCAGCGCTAGAGGAGGCAGCGAGCGACCGGAGGCAGAACAGAACCCAGAGGGCCGCCCCAACAGGCCGCCCCCCCCCAACTGGCCGCCGTGCTCTCACGCACAAGGCATAAGGAAGGCGTGCGCCGCCGGGGAATCGAACCCCGACCTCATCCGTGGGAGGGATGAATCCTAACCATTAGACCAACGGCGCGCCAGACCAACCTCATGTTACCCCAAAACAAACACCCACAGAACCACAACCCTAACCAAAATACGAAATGCTCCAAACACGCCAACACACGGCCTCTCAACCACCCGAGGGTCTACCACGCAGCTCTACCGGCGCCAACCACCAGCCTACAGCGGTATGCACGAGCGCACAAGAGCCGGAAGACCATGTAGTCCTTGGCCTCCTTTGACCTCCTTTGACACACAGCTGAGAGCAGACAAGAGGCACCCGGGGGTTCAGAAGGTCAGGAGCGCGTAGGCAATTGCCCTGGGACGACTGCCATCGCTTGGGGGAGCGCAAAAGAGGCGCTAGGCGCGAGAACAGCTGGCAAAAGTTGCGCCGTCGGGGAATCGAACCCCGACCTCATCCTTGGAAGGGATGAATCCTAACCATTAGACCAACGGTGCACACCTGACACATAAAACACACACAAACACACACTCACCAAAAACAAACAAACAAAAATCAACAAAAATCACAACGCACACAAAACACACCACATACATTCACACAACACACCGCCTCTTCCCACACTCACACCACACCACCGCCTTCGCCCACCTCTCACTTTCAATCTATCCGCCTACTCTACCTGCATTTACCCTACTCAACCGTGGAAACAGGACGTCCTTTCCGCACAAAACCACGTGGCAGCAGCTGAAAACAGCGATGGCCGCCACTGGGAATTCCTCTAATTAATCACCTACAAACAATACGTGGATGCCTCCAAAACGCAAAGTCGGTCTGTTTTACAACTCTCGTAGAGCAACACCAAATTTGCCCACTAGCTCAGCACCGACGATGGACACTTCATCCACAATCAGCATCTCAACCTTCGTAAATTGCTCCTTGATTTCTACACCTCTGCACTATCGTGCTTGGGGCCCCGTTCTCTCTTTTCATTAGGTCGGCTGATGCCGGAGATAGAGCGTTCACCATCGCCTTCACATTACATCGCAGTGTGCTGCGTCACAAGCCCAACGGACCAGTCGCTGTCATGTATCGCGCTTTGATTACTGGCTGCTATGCTGACGATCGCGGCGGCGTAGGACGTCTAGAAAAGACAGAGAGAGTCTTAGCACGGCTCTCCGGCGTCTTGGGCTCCAGCAGCAAGTAAAACAGACGTGGATGGAAAGTGACAAAAGGTGCACCAATGCATCCAGCAACAACTACCCTACCGACGGGACGACGGCAGCAGCTGCAGGCAGTCAGCGCTAGAGGAGGCAGCGAGCGACCGGAGGCAGAACAGAACCCAGAGGGCCGCCCCAACAGGCCGCCCCCCCCCAACTGGCCGCCGTGCTCTCACGCACAAGGCATAAGGAAGGCGTGCGCCGCCGGGGAATCGAACCCCGACCTCATCCGTGGGAGGGATGAATCCTAACCATTAGACCAACGGCGCGCCAGACCAACCTCATGTTACCCCAAAACAAACACCCACAGAACCACAACCCTAACCAAAATACGAAATGCTCCAAACACGCCAACACACGGCCTCTCAACCACCCGAGGGTCTACCACGCAGCTCTACCGGCGCCAACCACCAGCCTACAGCGGTATGCACGAGCGCACAAGAGCCGGAAGACCGTGTAGTCCTTGGCCTCCTTTGACCTCCTTTGACACACAGCTGAGAGCAGACAAGAGGCACCCGGGGGTTCAGAAGGTCAGGAGCGCGTAGGCAATTGCCCTGGGACGACTGCCATCGCTTGGGGGAGCGCAAAAGAGGCGCTAGGCGCGAGAACAGCTGGCAAAAGTTGCGCCGTCGGGGAATCGAACCCCGACCTCATCCTTGGAAGGGATGAATCCTAACCATTAGACCAACGGTGCACACCTGACACATAAAACACACACAAACACACACTCACCAAAAACAAACAAACAAAAATCAACAAACATCACAACGCACACAAAACACACCACATACATTCACACAACACACCGCCTCTTCCCACACTCACACCACACCACCGCCTTCGCCCACCTCTCACTTTCAATCTATCCGCCTACTCTACCTGCATTTACCCTACTCAACCGTGGAAACAGGACGTCCTTTCCGCACAAAACCACGTGGCAGCAGCTGAAAACAGCGATGGCCGCCACTGGGAATTCCTCTAATTAATCACCTACAAACAATACGTGGATGCCTCCAAAACGCAAAGTCGGTCTGTTTTACAACTCTCGTAGAGCAACACCAAATTTGCCCACTAGCTCAGCACCGACGATGGACACTTCATCCACAATCAGCATCTCAACCTTCGTAAATTGCTCCTTGATTTCTACACCTCTGCACTATCGTGCTTGGGGCCCCGTTCTCTCTTTTCATTAGGTCGGCTGATGCCGGAGATAGAGCGTTCACCATCGCCTTCACATTACATCGCAGTGTGCTGCGTCACAAGCCCAACGGACCAGTCGCTGTCATGTATCGCGCTTTGATTACTGGCTGCTATGCTGACGATCGCGGCGGCGTAGGACGTCTAGAAAAGACAGACAGAGTCTTAGCACGGCTCTCCGGCGTCTTGGGCTCCAGCAGCAAGTAAAACAGACGTGGATGGAAAGTGACAAAAGGTGCACCAATGCATCCAGCAACAACTACCCTACCGACGGGACGACGGCAGCAGCTGCAGGCAGTCAGCGCTAGAGGAGGCAGCGAGCGACCGGAGGCAGAACAGAACCCAGAGGGCCGCCCCAACAGGCCGCCCCCCCCCCCCAACTGGCCGCCGTGCTCTCACGCACAAGGCATAAGGAAGGCGTGCGCCGCCGGGGAATCGAACCCCGACCTCATCCGTGGGAGGGATGAATCCTAACCATTAGACCAACGGCGCGCCAGACCAACCTCATGTTACCCCAAAACAAACACCCACAGAACCACAACCCTAACCAAAATACGAAATGCTCCAAACACGCCAACACACGGCCTCTCAACCACCCGAGGGTCTACCACGCAGCTCTACCGGCGCC
The DNA here is from genome assembly GCA_033558005.1 of Phytophthora taxon juncus. Classification (NCBI taxonomy): domain Eukaryota; phylum Oomycota; class Peronosporomycetes; order Peronosporales; family Peronosporaceae; genus Phytophthora; species Phytophthora taxon juncus. The sequence goes on along the minus strand of JAUCEE010000005.1, from coordinate 3,518,243 downwards.
AACCACCAGCCTACAGCGGTATGCACGAGCGCACAAGAGCCGGAAGACCGTGTAGTCCTTGGCCTCCTTTGACCTCCTTTGACACACAGCTGAGAGCAGACAAGAGGCACCCGGGGGTTCAGAAGGTCAGGAGCGCGTAGGCAATTGCCCTGGGACGACTGCCATCGCTTGGGGGAGCGCAAAAGAGGCGCTAGGCGCGAGAACAGCTGGCAAAAGTTGCGCCGTCGGGGAATCGAACCCCGACCTCATCCTTGGAAGGGATGAATCCTAACCATTAGACCAACGGTGCACACCTGACACATAAAACACACACAAACACACACTCACCAAAAACAAACAAACAAAAATCAACAAAAATCACAACGCACACAAAACACACCACATACATTCACACAACACACCGCCTCTTCCCACACTCACACCACACCACCGCCTTCGCCCACCTCTCACTTTCAATCTATCCACCTACTCTACCTGCATTTACCCTACTCAACCGTGGAAACAGGACGTCCTTTCCGCACAAAACCACGTGGCAGCAGCTGAAAACAGCGATGGCCGCCACTGGGAATTCCTCTAAGTAATCACCTACAAACAATACGTGGATGCCTCCAAAACGCAAAGTCGGTCTGTTTTACAACTCTCGTAGAGCAACACCAAATTTGCCCACTAGCTCAGCACCGACGATGGACACTTCATCCACAATCAGCATCTCAACCTTCGTAAATTGCTCCTTGATTTCTACACCTCTGCACTATCGTGCTTGGGGCCCCGTTCTCTCTTTTCATTAGGTCGGCTGATGCCGGAGATAGAGCGTTCACCATCGCCTTCACATTACATCGCAGTGTGCTGCGTCACAAGCCCAACGGACCAGTCGCTGTCATGTATCGCGCTTTGATTACTGGCTGCTATGCTGACGATCGCGGCGGCGTAGGACGTCTAGAAAAGACAGAGAGAGTCTTAGCACGGCTCTCCGGCGTCTTGGGCTCCAGCAGCAAGTAAAACAGACGTGGATGGAAAGTGACAAAAGGTGCACCAATGCATCCAGCAACAACTACCCTACCGACGGGACGACGGCAGCAGCTGCAGGCAGTCAGCGCTAGAGGAGGCAGCGAGCGACCGGAGGCAGAACAGAACCCAGAGGGCCGCCCCAACAGGCCGCCCCCCCCCCAACTGGCCGCCGTGCTCTCACGCACAAGGCATAAGGAAGGCGTGCGCCGCCGGGGAATCGAACCCCGACCTCATCCCTGGGAGGGATGAATCCTAACCATTAGACCAACGGTGCACACCTGACACATAAAACACACACAAACACACACTCACCAAAAACAAACAAACAAAAATCAACAAAAATCACAACGCACACAAAACACACCACATACATTCACACAACACACCGCCTCTTCCCACACTCACACCACACCACCGCCTTCGCCCACCTCTCACTTTCAATCTATCCGCCTACTCTACCTGCATTTACCCTACTCAACCGTGGAAACAGGACGTCCTTTCCGCACAAAACCACGTGGCAGCAGCTGAAAACAGCGATGGCCGCCACTGGGAATTCCTCTAATTAATCACCTACAAACAATACGTGGATGCCTCCAAAACGCAAAGTCGGTCTGTTTTACAACTCTCGTAGAGCAACACCAAATTTGCCCACTAGCTCAGCACCGACGATGGACACTTCATCCACAATCAGCATCTCAACCTTCGTAAATTGCTCCTTGATTTCTACACCTCTGCACTATCGTGCTTGGGGCCCCGTTCTCTCTTTCATTCCCCACTGAAGCAGCTTACAAAGTGCCTGGCGGTTCACCGCTTCCGCTGCAACCCCCCGTGAGAGGCAACGGTTCTCATAGCATCAATGCTTCGCATCGACGTAGTCGCCACCCAGTGCAGAGCTGAAGCTGCCCTGTCAGTCTCTGGCATGTAGGTCGGCTGATGCCGGAGATAGAGCGTTCACCATCGCCTTCACATTACATCGCAGTGTGCTGCGTCACAAGCCCAACGGACCAGTCGCTGTCATGTATCGCGCTTTGATTACTGGCTGCTATGCTGACGATCGCGGCGGCGTAGGACGTCTAGAAAAGACAGAGAGAGTCTTAGCACGGCTCTCCGGCGTCTTGGGCTCCAGCAGCAAGTAAAACAGACGTGGATGGAAAGTGACAAAAGGTGCACCAATGCATCCAGCAACAACTACCCTACCGACGGGACGACGGCAGCAGCTGCAGGCAGTCAGCGCTAGAGGAGGCAGCGAGCGACCGGAGGCAGAACAGAACCCAGAGGGCCGCCCCAACAGGCCGCCCCCCCCCCAACTGGCCGCCGTGCTCTCACGCACAAGGCATAAGGAAGGCGTGCGCCGCCGGGGAATCGAACCCCGACCTCATCCGTGGGAGGGATGAATCCTAACCATTAGACCAACGGCGCGCCAGACCAACCTCATGTTACCCCAAAACAAACACCCACAGAACCACAACCCTAACCAAAATACGAAATGCTCCAAACACGCCAACACACGGCCTCTCAACCACCCGAGGGTCTACCACGCAGCTCTACCGGCGCCAACCACCAGCCTACAGCGGTATGCACGAGCGCACAAGAGCCGGAAGACCATGTAGTCCTTGGCCTCCTTTGACCTCCTTTGACACACAGCTGAGAGCAGACAAGAGGCACCTGGGGGTTCAGAAGGTCAGGAGCGCGTAGGCAATTGCCCTGGGACGACTGCCATCGCTTGGGGGAGCGCAAAAGAGGCGCTAGGCGCGAGAACAGCTGGCAAAAGTTGCGCCGTCGGGGAATCGAACCCCGACCTCATCCTTGGAAGGGATGAATCCTAACCATTAGACCAACGGTGCACACCTGACACATAAAACACACACAAACACACACTCACCAAAAACAAACAAACAAAAATCAACAAAAATCACAACGCACACAAAACACACCACATACATTCACACAACACACCGCCTCTTCCCACACTCACACCACACCACCGCCTTCGCCCACCTCTCACTTTCAATCTATCCGCCTACTCTACCTGCATTTACCCTACTCAACCGTGGAAACAGGACGTCCTTTCCGCACAAAACCACGTGGCAGCAGCTGAAAACAGCGATGGCCGCCACTGGGAATTCCTCTAATTAATCACCTACAAACAATACGTGGATGCCTCCAAAACGCAAAGTCGGTCTGTTTTACAACTCTCGTAGAGCAACACCAAATTTGCCCACTAGCTCAGCACCGACGATGGACACTTCATCCACAATCAGCATCTCAACCTTCGTAAATTGCTCCTTGATTTCTACACCTCTGCACTATCGTGCTTGGGGCCCCGTTCTCTCTTTTCATTAGGTCGGCTGATGCCGGAGATAGAGCGTTCACCATCGCCTTCACATTACATCGCAGTGTGCTGCGTCACAAGCCCAACGGACCAGTCGCTGTCATGTATCGCGCTTTGATTACTGGCTGCTATGCTGACGATCGCGGCGGCGTAGGACGTCTAGAAAAGACAGAGAGAGTCTTAGCACGGCTCTCCGGCGTCTTGGGCTCCAGCAGCAAGTAAAACAGACGTGGATGGAAAGTGACAAAAGGTGCACCAATGCATCCAGCAACAACTACCCTACCGACGGGACGACGGCAGCAGCTGCAGGCAGTCAGCGCTAGAGGAGGCAGCGAGCGACCGGAGGCAGAACAGAACCCAGAGGGCCGCCCCAACAGGCCGCCCCAACTGGCCGCCGTGCTCTCACGCACAAGGCATAAGGAAGGCGTGCGCCGCCGGGGAATCGAACCCCGACCTCATCCGTGGGAGGGATGAATCCTAACCATTAGACCAACGGCGCGCCAGACCAACCTCATGTTACCCCAAAACAAACACCCACAGAACCACAACCCTAACCAAAATACGAAATGCTCCAAACACGCCAACACACGGCCTCTCAACCACCCGAGGGTCTACCACGCAGCTCTACCGGTGCCAACCACCAGCCTACAGCGGTATGCACGAGCGCACAAGAGCCGGAAGACCATGTAGTCCTTGGCCTCCTTTGACCTCCTTTGACACACAGCTGAGAGCAGACAAGAGGCACCTGGGGGTTCAGAAGGTCAGGAGCGCGTAGGCAATTGCCCTGGGACGACTGCCATCGCTTGGGGGAGCGCAAAAGAGGCGCTAGGCGCGAGAACAGCTGGCAAAAGTTGCGCCGTCGGGGAATCGAACCCCGACCTCATCCTTGGAAGGGATGAATCCTAACCATTAGACCAACGGTGCACACCTGACACATAAAACACACACAAACACACACTCACCAAAAACAAACAAACAAAAATCACAACGCACACAAAACACACCACATACATTCACACAACACACCGCCTCTTCCCACACTCACACCACACCACCGCCTTCGCCCACCTCTCACTTTCAATCTATCCGCCTACTCTACCTGCATTTACCCTACTCAACCGTGGAAACAGGACGTCCTTTCCGCACAAAACCACGTGGCAGCAGCTGAAAACAGCGATGGCCGCCACTGGGAATTCCTCTAATTAATCACCTACAAACAATACGTGGATGCCTCCAAAACGCAAAGTCGGTCTGTTTTACAACTCTCGTAGAGCAACACCAAATTTGCCCACTAGCTCAGCACCGACGATGGACACTTCATCCACAATCAGCATCTCAACCTTCGTAAATTGCTCCTTGATTTCTACACCTCTGCACTATCGTGCTTGGGGCCCCGTTCTCTCTTTCATTCCCCACTGAAGCAGCTTACAAAGTGCCTGGCGGTTCACCGCTTCCGCTGCAACCCCCCGTGAGAGGCAACGGTTCTCATAGCATCAATGCTTCGCATCGACGTAGTCGCCACCCAGTGCAGAGCTGAAGCTGCCCTGTCAGTCTCTGGCATGTAGGTCGGCTGATGCCGGAGATAGAGCGTTCACCATCGCCTTCACATTACATCGCAGTGTGCTGCGTCACAAGCCCAACGGACCAGTCGCTGTCATGTATCGCGCTTTGATTACTGGCTGCTATGCTGACGATCGCGGCGGCGTAGGACGTCTAGAAAAGACAGACAGAGTCTTAGCACGGCTCTCCGGCGTCTTGGGCTCCAGCAGCAAGTAAAACAGACGTGGATGGAAAGTGACAAAAGGTGCACCAATGCATCCAGCAACAACTACCCTACCGACGGGACGACGGCAGCAGCTGCAGGCAGTCAGCGCTAGAGGAGGCAGCGAGCGACCGGAGGCAGAACAGAACCCAGAGGGCCGCCCCAACAGGCCGCCCCCCCCCCCCCAACTGGCCGCCGTGCTCTCACGCACAAGGCATAAGGAAGGCGTGCGCCGCCGGGGAATCGAACCCCGACCTCATCCGTGGGAGGGATGAATCCTAACCATTAGACCAACGGCGCGCCAGACCAACCTCATGTTACCCCAAAACAAACACCCACAGAACCACAACCCTAACCAAAATACGAAATGCTCCAAACACGCCAACACACGGCCTCTCAACCACCCGAGGGTCTACCACGCAGCTCTACCGGCGCCAACCACCAGCCTACAGCGGTATGCACGAGCGCACAAGAGCCGGAAGACCATGTAGTCCTTGGCCTCCTTTGACCTCCTTTGACACACAGCTGAGAGCAGACAAGAGGCACCTGGGGGTTCAGAAGGTCAGGAGCGCGTAGGCAATTGCCCTGGGACGACTGCCATCGCTTGGGGGAGCGCAAAAGAGGCGCTAGGCGCGAGAACAGCTGGCAAAAGTTGCGCCGTCGGGGAATCGAACCCCGACCTCATCCTTGGAAGGGATGAATCCTAACCATTAGACCAACGGTGCACACCTGACACATAAAACACACACAAACACACACTCACCAAAAACAAACAAACAAAAATCAACAAAAATCACAACGCACACAAAACACACCACATACATTCACACAACACACCGCCTCTTCCCACACTCACACCACACCACCGCCTTCGCCCACCTCTCACTTTCAATCTATCCGCCTACTCTACCTGCATTTACCCTACTCAACCGTGGAAACAGGACGTCCTTTCCGCACAAAACCACGTGGCAGCAGCTGAAAACAGCGATGGCCGCCACTGGGAATTCCTCTAATTAATCACCTACAAACAATACGTGGATGCCTCCAAAACGCAAAGTCGGTCTGTTTTACAACTCTCGTAGAGCAACACCAAATTTGCCCACTAGCTCAGCACCGACGATGGACACTTCATCCACAATCAGCATCTCAACCTTCGTAAATTGCTCCTTGATTTCTACACCTCTGCACTATCGTGCTTGGGGCCCCGTTCTCTCTTTCATTCCCCACTGAAGCAGCTTACAAAGTGCCTGGCGGTTCACCGCTTCCGCTGCAACCCCCCGTGAGAGGCAACGGTTCTCATAGCATCAATGCTTCGCATCGACGTAGTCGCCACCCAGTGCAGAGCTGAAGCTGCCCTGTCAGTCTCTGGCATGTAGGTCGGCTGATGCCGGAGATAGAGCGTTCACCATCGCCTTCACATTACATCGCAGTGTGCTGCGTCACAAGCCCAACGGACCAGTCGCTGTCATGTATCGCGCTTTGATTACTGGCTGCTATGCTGACGATCGCGGCGGCGTAGGACGTCTAGAAAAGACAGAGAGAGTCTTAGCACGGCTCTCCGGCGTCTTGGGCTCCAGCAGCAAGTAAAACAGACGTGGATGGAAAGTGACAAAAGGTGCACCAATGCATCCAGCAACAACTACCCTACCGACGGGACGACGGCAGCAGCTGCAGGCAGTCAGCGCTAGAGGAGGCAGCGAGCGACCGGAGGCAGAACAGAACCCAGAGGGCCGCCCCAACAGGCCGCCCCCCCCCCCCAACTGGCCGCCGTGCTCTCACGCACAAGGCATAAGGAAGGCGTGCGCCGCCGGGGAATCGAACCCCGACCTCATCCGTGGGAGGGATGAATCCTAACCATTAGACCAACGGCGCGCCAGACCAACCTCATGTTACCCCAAAACAAACACCCACAGAACCACAACCCTAACCAAAATACGAAATGCTCCAAACACGCCAACACACGGCCTCTCAACCACCCGAGGGTCTACCACGCAGCTCTACCGGCGCCAACCACCAGCCTACAGCGGTATGCACGAGCGCACAAGAGCCGGAAGACCGTGTAGTCCTTGGCCTCCTTTGACCTCCTTTGACACACAGCTGAGAGCAGACAAGAGGCACCCGGGGGTTCAGAAGGTCAGGAGCGCGTAGGCAATTGCCCTGGGACGACTGCCATCGCTTGGGGGAGCGCAAAAGAGGCGCTAGGCGCGAGAACAGCTGGCAAAAGTTGCGCCGTCGGGGAATCGAACCCCGACCTCATCCTTGGAAGGGATGAATCCTAACCATTAGACCAACGGTGCACACCTGACACATAAAACACACACAAACACACACTCACCAAAAACAAACAAACAAAAATCAACAAAAATCACAACGCACACAAAACACACCACATACATTCACACAACACACCGCCTCTTCCCACACTCACACCACACCACCGCCTTCGCCCACCTCTCACTTTCAATCTATCCGCCTACTCTACCTGCATTTACCCTACTCAACCGTGGAAACAGGACGTCCTTTCCGCACAAAACCACGTGGCAGCAGCTGAAAACAGCGATGGCCGCCACTGGGAATTCCTCTAATTAATTACCTACAAACAATACGTGGATGCCTCCAAAACGCAAAGTCGGTCTGTTTTACAACTCTCGTAGAGCAACACCAAATTTGCCCACTAGCTCAGCACCGACGATGGACACTTCATCCACAATCAGCATCTCAACCTTCGTAAATTGCTCCTTGATTTCTACACCTCTGCACTATCGTGCTTGGGGCCCCGTTCTCTCTTTCATTCCCCACTGAAGCAGCTTACAAAGTGCCTGGCGGTTCACCGCTTCCGCTGCAACCCCCCGTGAGAGGCAACGGTTCTCATAGCATCAATGCTTCGCATCGACGTAGTCGCCACCCAGTGCAGAGCTGAAGCTGCCCTGTCAGTCTCTGGCATGTAGGTCGGCTGATGCCGGAGATAGAGCGTTCACCATCGCCTTCACATTACATCGCAGTGTGCTGCGTCACAAGCCCAACGGACCAGTCGCTGTCATGTATCGCGCTTTGATTACTGGCTGCTATGCTGACGATCGCGGCGGCGTAGGACGTCTAGAAAAGACAGAGAGAGTCTTAGCACGGCTCTCCGGCGTCTTGGGCTCCAGCAGCAAGTAAAACAGACGTGGATGGAAAGTGACAAAAGGTGCACCAATGCATCCAGCAACAACTACCCTACCGACGGGACGACGGCAGCAGCTGCAGGCAGTCAGCGCTAGAGGAGGCAGCGAGCGACCGGAGGCAGAACAGAACCCAGAGGGCCGCCCCAACAGGCCGCCCCCCCCCAACTGGCCGCCGTGCTCTCACGCACAAGGCATAAGGAAGGCGTGCGCCGCCGGGGAATCGAACCCCGACCTCATCCGTGGGAGGGATGAATCCTAACCATTAGACCAACGGCGCGCCAGACCAACCTCATGTTACCCCAAAACAAACACCCACAGAACCACAACCCTAACCAAAATACGAAATGCTCCAAACACGCCAACACACGGCCTCTCAACCACCCGAGGGTCTACCACGCAGCTCTACCGGCGCCAACCACCAGCCTACAGCGGTATGCACGAGCGCACAAGAGCGGGAAGACCGTGTAGTCCTTGGCCTCCTTTGACCTCCTTTGACACACAGCTGAGAGCAGACAAGAGGCACCCGGGGGTTCAGAAGGTCAGGAGCGCGTAGGCAATTGCCCTGGGACGACTGCCATCGCTTGGGGGAGCGCAAAAGAGGCGCTAGGCGCGAGAACAGCTGGCAAAAGTTGCGCCGTCGGGGAATCGAACCCCGACCTCATCCTTGGAAGGGATGAATCCTAACCATTAGACCAACGGTGCACACCTGACACATAAAACACACACAAACACACACTCACCAAAAACAAACAAACAAAAATCAACAAAAATCACAACGCACACAAAACACACCACATACATTCACACAACACACCGCCTCTTCCCACACTCACACCACACCACCGCCTTCGCCCACCTCTCACTTTCAATCTATCCGCCTACTCTACCTGCATTTACCCTACTCAACCGTGGAAACAGGACGTCCTTTCCGCACAAAACCACGTGGCAGCAGCTGAAAACAGCGATGGCCGCCACTGGGAATTCCTCTAATTAATCACCTACAAACAATACGTGGATGCCTCCAAAACGCAAAGTCGGTCTGTTTTACAACTCTCGTAGAGCAACACCAAATTTGCCCACTAGCTCAGCACCGACGATGGACACTTCATCCACAATCAGCATCTCAACCTTCGTAAATTGCTCCTTGATTTCTACACCTCTGCACTATCGTGCTTGGGGCCCCGTTCTCTCTTTTCATTAGGTCGGCTGATGCCGGAGATAGAGCGTTCACCATCGCCTTCACATTACATCGCAGTGTGCTGCGTCACAAGCCCAACGGACCAGTCGCTGTCATGTATCGCGCTTTGATTACTGGCTGCTATGCTGACGATCGCGGCGGCGTAGGACGTCTAGAAAAGACAGAGAGAGTCTTAGCACGGCTCTCCGGCGTCTTGGGCTCCAGCAGCAAGTAAAACAGACGTGGATGGAAAGTGACAAAAGGTGCACCAATGCATCCAGCAACAACTACCCTACCGACGGGACGACGGCAGCAGCTGCAGGCAGTCAGCGCTAGAGGAGGCAGCGAGCGACCGGAGGCAGAACAGAACCCAGAGGGCCGCCCCAACAGGCCGCCCCCCCCCAACTGGCCGCCGTGCTCTCACGCACAAGGCATAAGGAAGGCGTGCGCCGCCGGGGAATCGAACCCCGACCTCATCCGTGGGAGGGATGAATCCTAACCATTAGACCAACGGCGCGCCAGACCAACCTCATGTTACCCCAAAACAAACACCCACAGAACCACAACCCTAACCAAAATACGAAATGCTCCAAACACGCCAACACACGGCCTCTCAACCACCCGAGGGTCTACCACGCAGCTCTACCGGCGCCAACCACCAGCCTACAGCGGTATGCACGAGCGCACAAGAGCGGGAAGACCGTGTAGTCCTTGGCCTCCTTTGACCTCCTTTGACACACAGCTGAGAGCAGACAAGAGGCACCCGGGGGTTCAGAAGGTCAGGAGCGCGTAGGCAATTGCCCTGGGACGACTGCCATCGCTTGGGGGAGCGCAAAAGAGGCGCTAGGCGCGAGAACAGCTGGCAAAAGTTGCGCCGTCGGGGAATCGAACCCCGACCTCATCCTTGGAAGGGATGAATCCTAACCATTAGACCAACGGTGCACACCTGACACATAAAACACACACAAACACACACTCACCAAAAACAAACAAACAAAAATCAACAAAAATCACAACGCACACAAAACACACCACATACATTCACACAACACACCGCCTCTTCCCACACTCACACCACACCACCGCCTTCGCCCACCTCTCACTTTCAATCTATCCGCCTACTCTACCTGCATTTACCCTACTCAACCGTGGAAACAGGACGTCCTTTCCGCACAAAACCACGTGGCAGCAGCTGAAAACAGCGATGGCCGCCACTGGGAATTCCTCTAATTAATCACCTACAAACAATACGTGGATGCCTCCAAAACGCAAAGTCGGTCTGTTTTACAACTCTCGTAGAGCAACACCAAATTTGCCCACTAGCTCAGCACCGACGATGGACACTTCATCCACAATCAGCATCTCAACCTTCGTAAATTGCTCCTTGATTTCTACACCTCTGCACTATCGTGCTTGGGGCCCCGTTCTCTCTTTCATTCCCCACTGAAGCAGCTTACAAAGTGCCTGGCGGTTCACCGCTTCCGCTGCAACCCCCCGTGAGAGGCAACGGTTCTCATAGCATCAATGCTTCGCATCGACGTAGTCGCCACCCAGTGCAGAGCTGAAGCTGCCCTGTCAGTCTCTGGCATGTAGGTCGGCTGATGCCGGAGATAGAGCGTTCACCATCGCCTTCACATTACATCGCAGTGTGCTGCGTCACAAGCCCAACGGACCAGTCGCTGTCATGTATCGCGCTTTGATTACTGGCTGCTATGCTGACGATCGCGGCGGCGTAGGACGTCTAGAAAAGACAGAGAGAGTCTTAGCACGGCTCTCCGGCGTCTTGGGCTCCAGCAGCAAGTAAAACAGACGTGGATGGAAAGTGACAAAAGGTGCACCAATGCATCCAGCAACAACTACCCTACCGACGGGACGACGGCAGCAGCTGCAGGCAGTCAGCGCTAGAGGAGGCAGCGAGCGACCGGAGGCAGAACAGAACCCAGAGGGCCGCCCCAACAGGCCGCCCCCCCCCCCCCCAACTGGCCGCCGTGCTCTCACGCACAAGGCATAAGGAAGGCGTGCGCCGCCGGGGAATCGAACCCCGACCTCATCCGTGGGAGGGATGAATCCTAACCATTAGACCAACGGCGCGCCAGACCAACCTCATGTTACCCCAAAACAAACACCCACAGAACCACAACCCTAACCAAAATACGAAATGCTCCAAACACGCCAACACACGGCCTCTCAACCACCCGAGGGTCTACCACGCAGCTCTACCGGCGCCAACCACCAGCCTACAGCGGTATGCACGAGCGCACAAGAGCCGGAAGACCGTGTAGTCCTTGGCCTCCTTTGACCTCCTTTGACACACAGCTGAGAGCAGACAAGAGGCACCCGGGGGTTCAGAAGGTCAGGAGCGCGTAGGCAATTGCCCTGGGACGACTGCCATCGCTTGGGGGAGCGCAAAAGAGGCGCTAGGCGCGAGAACAGCTGGCAAAAGTTGCGCCGTCGGGGAATCGAACCCCGACCTCATCCTTGGAAGGGATGAATCCTAACCATTAGACCAACGGCGCGCCAGACCAACCTCATGTTACCCCAAAACAAACACCCACAGAACCACAACCCTAACCAAAATACGAAATGCTCCAAACACGCCAACACACGGCCTCTCAACCACCCGAGGGTCTACCACGCAGCTCTACCGGCGCCAACCACCAGCCTACAGCGGTATGCACGAGCGCACAAGAGCCGGAAGACCGTGTAGTCCTTGGCCTCCTTTGACCTCCTTTGACACACAGCTGAGAGCAGACAAGAGGCACCCGGGGGTTCAGAAGGTCAGGAGCGCGTAGGCAATTGCCCTGGGACGACTGCCATCGCTTGGGGGAGCGCAAAAGAGGCGCTAGGCGCGAGAACAGCTGGCAAAAGTTGCGCCGTCGGGGAATCGAACCCCGACCTCATCCTTGGAAGGGATGAATCCTAACCATTAGACCAACGGTGCACACCTGACACATAAAACACACACAAACACACACTCACCAAAAACAAACAAACAAAAATCAACAAAAATCACAACGCACACAAAACACACCACATACATTCACACAACACACCGCCTCTTCCCACACTCACACCACACCACCGCCTTCGCCCACCTCTCACTTTCAATCTATCCGCCTACTCTACCTGCATTTACCCTACTCAACCGTGGAAACAGGACGTCCTTTCCGCACAAAACCACGTGGCAGCAGCTGAAAACAGCGATGGCCGCCACTGGGAATTCCTCTAATTAATCACCTACAAACAATACGTGGATGCCTCCAAAACGCAAAGTCGGTCTGTTTTACAACTCTCGTAGAGCAACACCAAATTTGCCCACTAGCTCAGCACCGACGATGGACACTTCATCCACAATCAGCATCTCAACCTTCGTAAATTGCTCCTTGATTTCTACACCTCTGCACTATCGTGCTTGGGGACCGTTCTCTCTTTCATTCCCCACTGAAGCAGCTTACAAAGTGCCGCCGTGCTCTCACGCACAAGGCATAAGGAAGGCGTGCGCCGCCGGGGAATCGAACCCCGACCTCATCCCTGGGAGGGATGAATCCTAACCATTAGACCAACGGTGCACACCTGACACATAAAACACACACAAACACACACTCACCAAAAACAAACAAACAAAAATCAACAAAAATCACAACGCACACAAAACACACCACATACATTCACACAACACACCGCCTCTTCCCACACTCACACCACACCACCGCCTTCGCCCACCTCTCACTTTCAATCTATCCGCCTACTCTACCTGCATTTACCCTACTCAACCGTGGAAACAGGACGTCCTTTCCGCACAAAACCACGTGGCAGCAGCTGAAAACAGCGATGGCCGCCACTGGGAATTCCTCTAATTAATCACCTACAAACAATACGTGGATGCCTCCAAAACGCAAAGTCGGTCTGTTTTACAACTCTCGTAGAGCAACACCAAATTTGCCCACTAGCTCAGCACCGACGATGGACACATCATCCACAATCAGCATCTCAACCTTCGTAAATTGCTCCTTGATTTCTACACCTCTGCACTATCGTGCTTGGGGCCCCGTTCTCTCTTTTCATTAGGTCGGCTGATGCCGGAGATAGAGCGTTCACCATCGCCTTCACATTACATCGCAGTGTGCTGCGTCACAAGCCCAACGGACCAGTCGCTGTCATGTATCGCGCTTTGATTACTGGCTGCTATGCTGACGATCGCGGCGGCGTAGGACGTCTAGAAAAGACAGAGAGAGTCTTAGCACGGCTCTCCGGCGTCTTGGGCTCCAGCAGCAAGTAAAACAGACGTGGATGGAAAGTGACAAAAGGTGCACCAATGCATCCAGCAACAACTACCCTACCGACGGGACGACGGCAGCAGCTGCAGGCAGTCAGCGCTAGAGGAGGCAGCGAGCGACCGGAGGCAGAACAGAACCCAGAGGGCCGCCCCAACAGGCCGCCCCCCCCCCCAACTGGCCGCCGTGCTCTCACGCACAAGGCATAAGGAAGGCGTGCGCCGCCGGGGAATCGAACCCCGACCTCATCCGTGGGAGGGATGAATCCTAACCATTAGACCAACGGTGCACACCTGACACATAAAACACACACAAACACACACTCACCAAAAACAAACAAACAAAAATCAACAAAAATCACAACGCACACAAAACACACCACATACATTCACACAACACACCGCCTCTTCCCACACTCACACCACACCACCGCCTTCGCCCACCTCTCACTTTCAATCTATCCGCCTACTCTACCTGCATTTACCCTACTCAACCGTGGAAACAGGACGTCCTTTCCGCACAAAACCACGTGGCAGCAGCTGAAAACAGCGATGGCCGCCACTGGGAATTCCTCTAATTAATCACCTACAAACAATACGTGGATGCCTCCAAAACGCAAAGTCGGTCTGTTTTACAACTCTCGTAGAGCAACACCAAATTTGCCCACTAGCTCAGCACCGACGATGGACACTTCATCCACAATCAGCATCTCAACCTTCGTAAATTGCTCCTTGATTTCTACACCTCTGCACTATCGTGCTTGGGGCCCCGTTCTCTCTTTTCATTAGGTCGGCTGATGCCGGAGATAGAGCGTTCACCATCGCCTTCACATTACATCGCAGTGTGCTGCGTCACAAGCCCAACGGACCAGTCGCTGTCATGTATCGCGCTTTGATTACTGGCTGCTATGCTGACGATCGCGGCGGCGTAGGACGTCTAGAAAAGACAGAGAGAGTCTTAGCACGGCTCTCCGGCGTCTTGGGCTCCAGCAGCAAGTAAAACAGACGTGGATGGAAAGTGACAAAAGGTGCACCAATGCATCCAGCAACAACTACCCTACCGACGGGACGACGGCAGCAGCTGCAGGCAGTCAGCGCTAGAGGAGGCAGCGAGCGACCGGAGGCAGAACAGAACCCAGAGGGCCGCCCCAACAGGCCGCCCCAACTGGCCGCCGTGCTCTCACGCACAAGGCATAAGGAAGGCGTGCGCCGCCGGGGAATCGAACCCCGACCTCATCCGTGGGAGGGATGAATCCTAACCATTAGACCAACGGCGCGCCAGACCAACCTCATGTTACCCCAAAACAAACACCCACAGAACCACAACCCTAACCAAAATACGAAATGCTCCAAACACGCCAACACACGGCCTCTCAACCACCCGAGGGTCTACCACGCAGCTCTACCGGTGCCAACCACCAGCCTACGGCGGTATGCACGAGCGCACAAGAGCGGGAAGACCGTGTAGTCCTTGGCCTCCTTTGACCTCCTTTGACACACAGCTGAGAGCAGACAAGAGGCACCCGGGGGTTCAGAAGGTCAGGAGCGCGTAGGCAATTGCCCTGGGACGACTGCCATCGCTTGGGGGAGCGCAAAAGAGGCGCTAGGCGCGAGAACAGCTGGCAAAAGTTGCGCCGTCGGGGAATCGAACCCCGACCTCATCCTTGGAAGGGATGAATCCTAACCATTAGACCAACGGTGCACACCTGACACATAAAACACACACAAACACACACTCACCAAAAACAAACAAACAAAAATCAACAAAAATCACAACGCACACAAAACACACCACATACATTCACACAACACACCGCCTCTTCCCACACTCACACCACACCACCGCCTTCGCCCACCTCTCACTTTCAATCTATCCGCCTACTCTACCTGCAGTTACCCTACTCAACCGTGGAAACAGGACGTCCTTTCCGCACAAAACCACGTGGCAGCAGCTGAAAACAGCGATGGCCGCCACTGGGAATTCCTCTAATTAATCACCTACAAACAATACGTGGATGCCTCCAAAACGCAAAGTCGGTCTGTTTTACAACTCTCGTAGAGCAACACCAAATTTGCCCACTAGCTCAGCACCGACGATGGACACTTCATCCACAATCAGCATCTCAACCTTCGTAAATTGCTCCTTGATTTCTACACCTCTGCACTATCGTGCTTGGGGCCCCGTTCTCTCTTTTCATTAGGTCGGCTGATGCCGGAGATAGAGCGTTCACCATCGCCTTCACATTACATCGCAGTGTGCTGCGTCACAAGCCCAACGGACCAGTCGCTGTCATGTATCGCGCTTTGATTACTGGCTGCTATGCTGACGATCGCGGCGGCGTAGGACGTCTAGAAAAGACAGAGAGAGTCTTAGCACGGCTCTCCGGCGTCTTGGGCTCCAGCAGCAAGTAAAACAGACGTGGATGGAAAGTGACAAAAGGTGCACCAATGCATCCAGCAACAACTACCCTACCGACGGGACGACGGCAGCAGCTGCAGGCAGTCAGCGCTAGAGGAGGCAGCGAGCGACCGGAGGCAGAACAGAACCCAGAGGGCCGCCCCAACAGGCCGCCCCAACTGGCCGCCGTGCTCTCACGCACAAGGCATAAGGAAGGCGTGCGCCGCCGGGGAATCGAACCCCGACCTCATCCGTGGGAGGGATGAATCCTAACCATTAGACCAACGGCGCGCCAGACCAACCTCATGTTACCCCAAAACAAACACCCACAGAACCACAACCCTAACCAAAATACGAAATGCTCCAAACACGCCAACACACGGCCTCTCAACCACCCGAGGGTCTACCACGCAGCTCTACCGGTGCCAACCACCAGCCTACGGCGGTATGCACGAGCGCACAAGAGCGGGAAGACCGTGTAGTCCTTGGCCTCCTTTGACCTCCTTTGACACACAGCTGAGAGCAGACAAGAGGCACCCGGGGGTTCAGAAGGTCAGGAGCGCGTAGGCAATTGCCCTGGGACGACTGCCATCGCTTGGGGGAGCGCAAAAGAGGCGCTAGGCGCGAGAACAGCTGGCAAAAGTTGCGCCGTCGGGGAATCGAACCCCGACCTCATCCTTGGAAGGGATGAATCCTAACCATTAGACCAACGGTGCACACCTGACACATAAAACACACACAAACACACACTCACCAAAAACAAACAAACAAAAATCAACAAAAATCACAACGCACACAAAACACACCACATACATTCACACAACACACCGCCTCTTCCCACACTCACACCACACCACCGCCTTCGCCCACCTCTCACTTTCAATCTATCCGCCTACTCTACCTGCAGTTACCCTACTCAACCGTGGAAACAGGACGTCCTTTCCGCACAAAACCACGTGGCAGCAGCTGAAAACAGCGATGGCCGCCACTGGGAATTCCTCTAATTAATCACCTACAAACAATACGTGGATGCCTCCAAAACGCAAAGTCGGTCTGTTTTACAACTCTCGTAGAGCAACACCAAATTTGCCCACTAGCTCAGCACCGACGATGGACACTTCATCCACAATCAGCATCTCAACCTTCGTAAATTGCTCCTTGATTTCTACACCTCTGCACTATCGTGCTTGGGGCCCCGTTCTCTCTTTCATTCCCCACTGAAGCAGCTTACAAAGTGCCTGGCGGTTCACCGCTTCCGCTGCAACCCCCCGTGAGAGGCAACGGTTCTCATAGCATCAATGCTTCGCATCGACGTAGTCGCCACCCAGTGCAGAGCTGAAGCTGCCATGTCAGTCTCTGGCATGTAGGTCGGCTGATGCCGGAGATAGAGCGTTCACCATCGCCTTCACATTACATCGCAGTGTGCTGCGTCACAAGCCCAACGGACCAGTCGCTGTCATGTATCGCGCTTTGATTACTGGCTGCTATGCTGACGATCGCGGCGGCGTAGGACGTCTAGAAAAGACAGAGAGAGTCTTAGCACGGCTCTCCGGCGTCTTGGGCTCCAGCAGCAAGTAAAACAGACGTGGATGGAAAGTGACAAAAGGTGCACCAATGCATCCAGCAACAACTACCCTACCGACGGGACGACGGCAGCAGCTGCAGGCAGTCAGCGCTAGAGGAGGCAGCGAGCGACCGGAGGCAGAACAGAACCCAGAGGGCCGCCCCAACAGGCCGCCCCCCCCCCAACTGGCCGCCGTGCTCTCACGCACAAGGCATAAGGAAGGCGTGCGCCGCCGGGGAATCGAACCCCGACCTCATCCGTGGGAGGGATGAATCCTAACCATTAGACCAACGGCGCGCCAGACCAACCTCATGTTACCCCAAAACAAACACCCACAGAACCACAACCCTAACCAAAATACGAAATGCTCCAAACACGCCAACACACGGCCTCTCAACCACCCGAGGGTCTACCACGCAGCTCTACCGGTGCCAACCACCAGCCTACGGCGGTATGCACGAGCGCACAAGAGCGGGAAGACCGTGTAGTCCTTGGCCTCCTTTGACCTCCTTTGACACACAGCTGAGAGCAGACAAGAGGCACCCGGGGGTTCAGAAGGTCAGGAGCGCGTAGGCAATTGCCCTGGGACGACTGCCATCGCTTGGGGGAGCGCAAAAGAGGCGCTAGGCGCGAGAACAGCTGGCAAAAGTTGCGCCGTCGGGGAATCGAACCCCGACCTCATCCTTGGAAGGGATGAATCCTAACCATTAGACCAACGGTGCACACCTGACACATAAAACACACACAAACACACACTCACCAAAAACAAACAAACAAAAATCAACAAAAATCACAACGCACACAAAACACACCACATACATTCACACAACACACCGCCTCTTCCCACACTCACACCACACCACCGCCTTCGCCCACCTCTCACTTTCAATCTATCCGCCTACTCTACCTGCATTTACCCTACTCAACCGTGGAAACAGGACGTCCTTTCCGCACAAAACCACGTGGCAGCAGCTGAAAACAGCGATGGCCGCCACTGGGAATTCCTCTAATTAATCACCTACAAACAATACGTGGATGCCTCCAAAACGCAAAGTCGGTCTGTTTTACAACTCTCGTAGAGCAACACCAAATTTGCCCACTAGCTCAGCACCGACGATGGACACTTCATCCACAATCAGCATCTCAACCTTCGTAAATTGCTCCTTGATTTCTACACCTCTGCACTATCGTGCTTGGGGCCCCGTTCTCTCTTTCATTCCCCACTGAAGCAGCTTACAAAGTGCCTGGCGGTTCACCGCTTCCGCTGCAACCCCCCGTGAGAGGCAACGGTTCTCATAGCATCAATGCTTCGCATCGACGTAGTCGCCACCCAGTGCAGAGCTGAAGCTGCCCTGTCAGTCTCTGGCATGTAGGTCGGCTGATGCCGGAGATAGAGCGTTCACCATCGCCTTCACATTACATCGCAGTGTGCTGCGTCACAAGCCCAACGGACCAGTCGCTGTCATGTATCGCGCTTTGATTACTGGCTGCTATGCTGACGATCGCGGCGGCGTAGGACGTCTAGAAAAGACAGAGAGAGTCTTAGCACGGCTCTCCGGCGTCTTGGGCTCCAGCAGCAAGTAAAACAGACGTGGATGGAAAGTGACAAAAGGTGCACCAATGCATCCAGCAACAACTACCCTACCGACGGGACGACGGCAGCAGCTGCAGGCAGTCAGCGCTAGAGGAGGCAGCGAGCGACCGGAGGCAGAACAGAACCCAGAGGGCCGCCCCAACAGGCCGCCCCCCCCCCCAACTGGCCGCCGTGCTCTCACGCACAAGGCATAAGGAAGGCGTGCGCCGCCGGGGAATCGAACCCCGACCTCATCCGTGGGAGGGATGAATCCTAACCATTAGACCAACGGCGCGCCAGACCAACCTCATGTTACCCCAAAACAAACACCCACAGAACCACAACCCTAACCAAAATACGAAATGCTCCAAACACGCCAACACACGGCCTCTCAACCACCCGAGGGTCTACCACGCAGCTCTACCGGTGCCAACCACCAGCCTACGGCGGTATGCACGAGCGCACAAGAGCGGGAAGACCGTGTAGTCCTTGGCCTCCTTTGACCTCCTTTGACACACAGCTGAGAGCAGACAAGAGGCACCCGGGGGTTCAGAAGGTCAGGAGCGCGTAGGCAATTGCCCTGGGACGACTGCCATCGCTTGGGGGAGCGCAAAAGAGGCGCTAGGCGCGAGAACAGCTGGCAAAAGTTGCGCCGTCGGGGAATCGAACCCCGACCTCATCCTTGGAAGGGATGAATCCTAACCATTAGACCAACGGTGCACACCTGACACATAAAACACACACAAACACACACTCACCAAAAACAAACAAACAAAAATCAACAAAAATCACAACGCACACAAAACACACCACATACATTCACACAACACACCGCCTCTTCCCACACTCACACCACACCACCGCCTTCGCCCACCTCTCACTTTCAATCTATCCGCCTACTCTACCTGCAGTTACCCTACTCAACCGTGGAAACAGGACGTCCTTTCCGCACAAAACCACGTGGCAGCAGCTGAAAACAGCGATGGCCGCCACTGGGAATTCCTCTAATTAATCACCTACAAACAATACGTGGATGCCTCCAAAACGCAAAGTCGGTCTGTTTTACAACTCTCGTAGAGCAACACCAAATTTGCCCACTAGCTCAGCACCGACGATGGACACTTCATCCACAATCAGCATCTCAACCTTCGTAAATTGCTCCTTGATTTCTACACCTCTGCACTATCGTGCTTGGGGCCCCGTTCTCTCTTTCATTCCCCACTGAAGCAGCTTACAAAGTGCCTGGCGGTTCACCGCTTCCGCTGCAACCCCCCGTGAGAGGCAACGGTTCTCATAGCATCAATGCTTCGCATCGACGTAGTCGCCACCCAGTGCAGAGCTGAAGCTGCCATGTCAGTCTCTGGCATGTAGGTCGGCTGATGCCGGAGATAGAGCGTTCACCATCGCCTTCACATTACATCGCAGTGTGCTGCGTCACAAGCCCAACGGACCAGTCGCTGTCATGTATCGCGCTTTGATTACTGGCTGCTATGCTGACGATCGCGGCGGCGTAGGACGTCTAGAAAAGACAGAGAGAGTCTTAGCACGGCTCTCCGGCGTCTTGGGCTCCAGCAGCAAGTAAAACAGACGTGGATGGAAAGTGACAAAAGGTGCACCAATGCATCCAGCAACAACTACCCTACCGACGGGACGACGGCAGCAGCTGCAGGCAGTCAGCGCTAGAGGAGGCAGCGAGCGACCGGAGGCAGAACAGAACCCAGAGGGCCGCCCCAACAGGCCGCCCCCCCCCCCCAACTGGCCGCCGTGCTCTCACGCACAAGGCATAAGGAAGGCGTGCGCCGCCGGGGAATCGAACCCCGACCTCATCCGTGGGAGGGATGAATCCTAACCATTAGACCAACGGCGCGCCAGACCAACCTCATGTTACCCCAAAACAAACACCCACAGAACCACAACCCTAACCAAAATACGAAATGCTCCAAACACGCCAACACACGGCCTCTCAACCACCCGAGGGTCTACCACGCAGCTCTACCGGCGCCAACCACCAGCCTACAGCGGTATGCACGAGCGCACAAGAGCCGGAAGACCGTGTAGTCCTTGGCCTCCTTTGACCTCCTTTGACACACAGCTGAGAGCAGACAAGAGGCACCCGGGGGTTCAGAAGGTCAGGAGCGCGTAGGCAATTGCCCTGGGACGACTGCCATCGCTTGGGGGAGCGCAAAAGAGGCGCTAGGCGCGAGAACAGCTGGCAAAAGTTGCGCCGTCGGGGAATCGAACCCCGACCTCATCCGTGGGAGGGATGAATCCTAACCATTAGACCAACGGCGCGCCAGACCAACCTCATGTTACCCCAAAACAAACACCCACAGAACCACAACCCTAACCAAAATACGAAATGCTCCAAACACGCCAACACACGGCCTCTCAACCACCCGAGGGTCTACCACGCAGCTCTACCGGCGCCAACCACCAGCCTACAGCGGTATGCACGAGCGCACAAGAGCGGGAAGACCGTGTAGTCCTTGGCCTCCTTTGACCTCCTTTGACACACAGCTGAGAGCAGACAAGAGGCACCCGGGGGTTCAGAAGGTCAGGAGCGCGTAGGCAATTGCCCTGGGACGACTGCCATCGCTTGGGGGAGCGCAAAAGAGGCGCTAGGCGCGAGAACAGCTGGCAAAAGTTGCGCCGTCGGGGAATCGAACCCCGACCTCATCCTTGGAAGGGATGAATCCTAACCATTAGACCAACGGTGCACACCTGACACATAAAACACACACAAACACACACTCACCAAAAACAAACAAACAAAAATCAACAAAAATCACAACGCACACAAAACACACCACATACATTCACACAACACACCGCCTCTTCCCACACTCACACCACACCACCGCCTTCGCCCACCTCTCACTTTCAATCTATCCGCCTACTCTACCTGCATTTACCCTACTCAACCGTGGAAACAGGACGTCCTTTCCGCACAAAACCACGTGGCAGCAGCTGAAAACAGCGATGGCCGCCACTGGGAATTCCTCTAATTAATCACCTACAAACAATACGTGGATGCCTCCAAAACGCAAAGTCGGTCTGTTTTACAACTCTCGTAGAGCAACACCAAATTTGCCCACTAGCTCAGCACCGACGATGGACACTTCATCCACAATCAGCATCTCAACCTTCGTAAATTGCTCCTTGATTTCTACACCTCTGCACTATCGTGCTTGGGGCCCCGTTCTCTCTTTCATTCCCCACTGAAGCAGCTTACAAAGTGCCTGGCGGTTCACCGCTTCCGCTGCAACCCCCCGTGAGAGGCAACGGTTCTCATAGCATCAATGCTTCGCATCGACGTAGTCGCCACCCAGTGCAGAGCTGAAGCTGCCATGTCAGTCTCTGGCATGTAGGTCGGCTGATGCCGGAGATAGAGCGTTCACCATCGCCTTCACATTACATCGCAGTGTGCTGCGTCACAAGCCCAACGGACCAGTCGCTGTCATGTATCGCGCTTTGATTACTGGCTGCTATGCTGACGATCGCGGCGGCGTAGGACGTCTAGAAAAGACAGAGAGAGTCTTAGCACGGCTCTCCGGCGTCTTGGGCTCCAGCAGCAAGTAAAACAGACGTGGATGGAAAGTGACAAAAGGTGCACCAATGCATCCAGCAACAACTACCCTACCGACGGGACGACGGCAGCAGCTGCAGGCAGTCAGCGCTAGAGGAGGCAGCGAGCGACCGGAGGCAGAACAGAACCCAGAGGGCCGCCCCAACAGGCCGCCCCAACTGGCCGCCGTGCTCTCACGCACAAGGCATAAGGAAGGCGTGCGCCGCCGGGGAATCGAACCCCGACCTCATCCGTGGGAGGGATGAATCCTAACCATTAGACCAACGGCGCGCCAGACCAACCTCATGTTACCCCAAAACAAATACCCACAGAACCACAACCCTAACCAAAATACGAAATGCTCCAAACACGCCAACACACGGCCTCTCAACCACCCGAGGGTCTACCACGCAGCTCTACCGGCGCCAACCACCAGCCTACAGCGGTATGCACGAGCGCACAAGAGCCGGAAGACCGTGTAGTCCTTGGCCTCCTTTGACCTCCTTTGACACACAGCTGAGAGCAGACAAGAGGCACCCGGGGGTTCAGAAGGTCAGGAGCGCGTAGGCAATTGCCCTGGGACGACTGCCATCGCTTGGGGGAGCGCAAAAGAGGCGCTAGGCGCGAGAACAGCTGGCAAAAGTTGCGCCGTCGGGGAATCGAACCCCGACCTCATCCTTGGAAGGGATGAATCCTAACCATTAGACCAACGGTGCACACCTGACACATAAAACACACACAAACACACACTCACCAAAAACAAACAAACAAAAATCAACAAAAATCACAACGCACACAAAACACACCACATACATTCACACAACACACCGCCTCTTCCCACACTCACACCACACCACCGCCTTCGCCCACCTCTCACTTTCAATCTATCCGCCTACTCTACCTGCATTTACCCTACTCAACCGTGGAAACAGGACGTCCTTTCCGCACAAAACCACGTGGCAGCAGCTGAAAACAGCGATGGCCGCCACTGGGAATTCCTCTAATTAATCACCTACAAACAATACGTGGATGCCTCCAAAACGCAAAGTCGGTCTGTTTTACAACTCTCGTAGAGCAACACCAAATTTGCCCACTAGCTCAGCACCGACGATGGACACTTCATCCACAATCAGCATCTCAACCTTCGTAAATTGCTCCTTGATTTCTACACCTCTGCACTATCGTGCTTGGGGCCCCGTTCTCTCTTTCATTCCCCACTGAAGCAGCTTACAAAGTGCCTGGCGGTTCACCGCTTCCGCTGCAACCCCACGTGAGAGGCAACGGTTCTCATAGCATCAATGCTTCGCATCGACGTAGTCGCCACCCAGTGCAGAGCTGAAGCTGCCCTGTCAGTCTCTGGCATGTAGGTCGGCTGATGCCGGAGATAGAGCGTTCACCATCGCCTTCACATTACATCGCAGTGTGCTGCGTCACAAGCCCAACGGACCAGTCGCTGTCATGTATCGCGCTTTGATTACTGGCTGCTATGCTGACGATCGCGGCGGCGTAGGACGTCTAGAAAAGACAGAGAGAGTCTTAGCACGGCTCTCCGGCGTCTTGGGCTCCAGCAGCAAGTAAAACAGACGTGGATGGAAAGTGACAAAAGGTGCACCAATGCATCCAGCAACAACTACCCTACCGACGGGACGACGGCAGCAGCTGCAGGCAGTCAGCGCTAGAGGAGGCAGCGAGCGACCGGAGGCAGAACAGAACCCAGAGGGCCGCCCCAACAGGCCGCCCCCCCCCCCAACTGGCCGCCGTGCTCTCACGCACAAGGCATAAGGAAGGCGTGCGCCGCCGGGGAATCGAACCCCGACCTCATCCGTGGGAGGGATGAATCCTAACCATTAGACCAACGGCGCGCCAGACCAACCTCATGTTACCCCAAAACAAACACCCACAGAACCACAACCCTAACCAAAATACGAAATGCTCCAAACACGCCAACACACGGCCTCTCAACCACCCGAGGGTCTACCACGCAGCTCTACCGGCGCCAACCACCAGCCTACAGCGGTATGCACGAGCGCACAAGAGCCGGAAGACCGTGTAGTCCTTGGCCTCCTTTGACCTCCTTTGACACACAGCTGAGAGCAGACAAGAGGCACCCGGGGGTTCAGAAGGTCAGGAGCGCGTAGGCAATTGCCCTGGGACGACTGCCATCGCTTGGGGGAGCGCAAAAGAGGCGCTAGGCGCGAGAACAGCTGGCAAAAGTTGCGCCGTCGGGGAATCGAACCCCGACCTCATCCTTGGAAGGGATGAATCCTAACCATTAGACCAACGGTGCACACCTGACACATAAAACACACACAAACACACACTCACCAAAAACAAACAAACAAAAATCAACAAAAATCACAACGCACACAAAACACACCACATACATTCACACAACACACCGCCTCTTCCCACACTCACACCACACCACCGCCTTCGCCCACCTCTCACTTTCAATCTATCCGCCTACTCTACCTGCATTTACCCTACTCAACCGTGGAAACAGGACGTCCTTTCCGCACAAAACCACGTGGCAGCAGCTGAAAACAGCGATGGCCGCCACTGGGAATTCCTCTAATTAATCACCTACAAACAATACGTGGATGCCTCCAAAACGCAAAGTCGGTCTGTTTTACAACTCTCGTAGAGCAACACCAAATTTGCCCACTAGCTCAGCACCGACGATGGACACTTCATCCACAATCAGCATCTCAACCTTCGTAAATTGCTCCTTGATTTCTACACCTCTGCACTATCGTGCTTGGGGCCCCGTTCTCTCTTTCATTCCCCACTGAAGCAGCTTACAAAGTGCCTGGCGGTTCACCGCTTCCGCTGCAACCCCCCGTGAGAGGCAACGGTTCTCATAGCATCAATGCTTCGCATCGACGTAGTCGCCACCCAGTGCAGAGCTGAAGCTGCCCTGTCAGTCTCTGGCATGTAGGTCGGCTGATGCCGGAGATAGAGCGTTCACCATCGCCTTCACATTACATCGCAGTGTGCTGCGTCACAAGCCCAACGGACCAGTCGCTGTCATGTATCGCGCTTTGATTACTGGCTGCTATGCTGACGATCGCGGCGGCGTAGGACGTCTAGAAAAGACAGAGAGAGTCTTAGCACGGCTCTCCGGCGTCTTGGGCTCCAGCAGCAAGTAAAACAGACGTGGATGGAAAGTGACAAAAGGTGCACCAATGCATCCAGCAACAACTACCCTACCGACGGGACGACGGCAGCAGCTGCAGGCAGTCAGCGCTAGAGGAGGCAGCGAGCGACCGGAGGCAGAACAGAACCCAGAGGGCCGCCCCAACAGGCCGCCCCCCCCCCCAACTGGCCGCCGTGCTCTCACGCACAAGGCATAAGGAAGGCGTGCGCCGCCGGGGAATCGAACCCCGACCTCATCCGTGGGAGGGATGAATCCTAACCATTAGACCAACGGCGCGCCAGACCAACCTAATGTTACCCCAAAACAAACACCCACAGAACCACAACCCTAACCAAAATACGAAATGCTCCAAACACGCCAACACACGGCCTCTCAACCACCCGAGGGTCTACCACGCAGCTCTACCGGCGCCAACCACCAGCCTACAGCGGTATGCACGAGCGCACAAGAGCCGGAAGACCGTGTAGTCCTTGGCCTCCTTTGACCTCCTTTGACACACAGCTGAGAGCAGACAAGAGGCACCTGGGGGTTCAGAAGGTCAGGAGCGCGTAGGCAATTGCCCTGGGACGACTGCCATCGCTTGGGGGAGCGCAAAAGAGGCGCTAGGCGCGAGAACAGCTGGCAAAAGTTGCGCCGTCGGGGAATCGAACCCCGACCTCATCCTTGGAAGGGATGAATCCTAACCATTAGACCAACGGTGCACACCTGACACATAAAACACACACAAACACACACTCACCAAAAACAAACAAACAAAAATCACAACGCACACAAAACACACCACATACATTCACACAACACACCGCCTCTTCCCACACTCACACCACACCACCGCCTTCGCCCACCTCTCACTTTCAATCTATCCGCCTACTCTACCTGCATTTACCCTACTCAACCGTGGAAACAGGACGTCCTTTCCGCACAAAACCACGTGGCAGCAGCTGAAAACAGCGATGGCCGCCACTGGGAATTCCTCTAATTAATCACCTACAAACAATACGTGGATGCCTCCAAAACGCAAAGTCGGTCTGTTTTACAACTCTCGTAGAGCAACACCAAATTTGCCCACTAGCTCAGCACCGACGATGGACACTTCATCCACAATCAGCATCTCAACCTTCGTAAATTGCTCCTTGATTTCTACACCTCTGCACTATCGTGCTTGGGGCCCCGTTCTCTCTTTCATTCCCCACTGAAGCAGCTTACAAAGTGCCTGGCGGTTCACCGCTTCCGCTGCAACCCCCCGTGAGAGGCAACGGTTCTCATAGCATCAATGCTTCGCATCGACGTAGTCGCCACCCAGTGCAGAGCTGAAGCTGCCCTGTCAGTCTCTGGCATGTAGGTCGGCTGATGCCGGAGATAGAGCGTTCACCATCGCCTTCACATTACATCGCAGTGTGCTGCGTCACAAGCCCAACGGACCAGTCGCTGTCATGTATCGCGCTTTGATTACTGGCTGCTATGCTGACGATCGCGGCGGCGTAGGACGTCTAGAAAAGACAGAGAGAGTCTTAGCACGGCTCTCCGGCGTCTTGGGCTCCAGCAGCAAGTAAAACAGACGTGGATGGAAAGTGACAAAAGGTGCACCAATGCATCCAGCAACAACTACCCTACCGACGGGACGACGGCAGCAGCTGCAGGCAGTCAGCGCTAGAGGAGGCAGCGAGCGACCGGAGGCAGAACAGAACCCAGAGGGCCGCCCCAACAGGCCGCCCCCCCCCCCAACTGGCCGCCGTGCTCTCACGCACAAGGCATAAGGAAGGCGTGCGCCGCCGGGGAATCGAACCCCGACCTCATCCGTGGGAGGGATGAATCCTAACCATTAGACCAACGGCGCGCCAGACCAACCTCATGTTACCCCAAAACAAACACCCACAGAACCACAACCCTAACCAAAATACGAAATGCTCCAAACACGCCAACACACGGCCTCTCAACCACCCGAGGGTCTACCACGCAGCTCTACCGGCGCCAACCACCAGCCTACAGCGGTATGCACGAGCGCACAAGAGCCGGAAGACCATGTAGTCCTTGGCCTCCTTTGACCTCCTTTGACACACAGCTGAGAGCAGACAAGAGGCACCTGGGGGTTCAGAAGGTCAGGAGCGCGTAGGCAATTGCCCTGGGACGACTGCCATCGCTTGGGGGAGCGCAAAAGAGGCGCTAGGCGCGAGAACAGCTGGCAAAAGTTGCGCCGTCGGGGAATCGAACCCCGACCTCATCCTTGGAAGGGATGAATCCTAACCATTAGACCAACGGTGCACACCTGACACATAAAAACACACACAAACACACACTCACCAAAAACAAACAAACAAAAATCAACAAAAATCACAACGCACACAAAACACACCACATACATTCACACAACACACCGCCTCTTCCCACACTCACACCACACCACCGCCTTCGCCCACCTCTCACTTTCAATCTATCCGCCTACTCTACCTGCATTTACCCTACTCAACCGTGGAAACAGGACGTCCTTTCCGCACAAAACCACGTGGCAGCAGCTGAAAACAGCGATGGCCGCCACTGGGAATTCCTCTAATTAATCACCTACAAACAATACGTGGATGCCTCCAAAACGCAAAGTCGGTCTGTTTTACAACTCTCGTAGAGCAACACCAAATTTGCCCACTAGCTCAGCACCGACGATGGACACTTCATCCACAATCAGCATCTCAACCTTCGTAAATTGCTCCTTGATTTCTACACCTCTGCACTATCGTGCTTGGGGACCGTTCTCTCTTTCATTCCCCACTGAAGCAGCTTACAAAGTGCCTGGCGGTTCACCGCTTCCGCTGCAACCCCCCGTGAGAGGCAACGGTTCTCATAGCATCAATGCTTCGCATCGACGTAGTCGCCACCCAGTGCAGAGCTGAAGCTGCCCTGTCAGTCTCTGGCATGTAGGTCGGCTGATGCCGGAGATAGAGCGTTCACCATCGCCTTCACATTACATCGCAGTGTGCTGCGTCACAAGCCCAACGGACCAGTCGCTGTCATGTATCGCGCTTTGATTACTGGCTGCTATGCTGACGATCGCGGCGGCGTAGGACGTCTAGAAAAGACAGAGAGAGTCTTAGCACGGCTCTCCGGCGTCTTGGGCTCCAGCAGCAAGTAAAACAGACGTGGATGGAAAGTGACAAAAGGTGCACCAATGCATCCAGCAACAACTACCCTACCGACGGGACGACGGCAGCAGCTGCAGGCAGTCAGCGCTAGAGGAGGCAGCGAGCGACCGGAGGCAGAACAGAACCCAGAGGGCCGCCCCAACAGGCCGCCCCCCCCCCCAACTGGCCGCCGTGCTCTCACGCACAAGGCATAAGGAAGGCGTGCGCCGCCGGGGAATCGAACCCCGACCTCATCCGTGGGAGGGATGAATCCTAACCATTAGACCAACGGCGCGCCAGACCAACCTCATGTTACCCCAAAACAAACACCCACAGAACCACAACCCTAACCAAAATACGAAATGCTCCAAACACGCCAACACACGGCCTCTCAACCACCCGAGGGTCTACCACGCAGCTCTACCGGCGCCAACCACCAGCCTACAGCGGTATGCACGAGCGCACAAGAGCCGGAAGACCATGTAGTCCTTGGCCTCCTTTGACCTCCTTTGACACACAGCTGAGAGCAGACAAGAGGCACCTGGGGGTTCAGAAGGTCAGGAGCGCGTAGGCAATTGCCCTGGGACGACTGCCATCGCTTGGGGGAGCGCAAAAGAGGCGCTAGGCGCGAGAACAGCTGGCAAAAGTTGCGCCGTCGGGGAATCGAACCCCGACCTCATCCTTGGAAGGGATGAATCCTAACCATTAGACCAACGGTGCACACCTGACACATAAAACACACACAAACACACACTCACCAAAAACAAACAAACAAAAATCAACAAAAATCACAACGCACACAAAACACACCACATACATTCACACAACACACCGCCTCTTCCCACACTCACACCACACCACCGCCTTCGCCCACCTCTCACTTTCAATCTATCCGCCTACTCTACCTGCATTTACCCTACTCAACCGTGGAAACAGGACGTCCTTTCCGCACAAAACCACGTGGCAGCAGCTGAAAACAGCGATGGCCGCCACTGGGAATTCCTCTAATTAATCACCTACAAACAATACGTGGATGCCTCCAAAACGCAAAGTCGGTCTGTTTTACAACTCTCGTAGAGCAACACCAAATTTGCCCACTAGCTCAGCACCGACGATGGACACTTCATCCACAATCAGCATCTCAACCTTCGTAAATTGCTCCTTGATTTCTACACCTCTGCACTATCGTGCTTGGGGCCCCGTTCTCTCTTTCATTCCCCACTGAAGCAGCTTACAAAGTGCCTGGCGGTTCACCGCTTCCGCTGCAACCCCCCGTGAGAGGCAACGGTTCTCATAGCATCAATGCTTCGCATCGACGTAGTCGCCACCCAGTGCAGAGCTGAAGCTGCCCTGTCAGTCTCTGGCATGTAGGTCGGCTGATGCCGGAGATAGAGCGTTCACCATCGCCTTCACATTACATCGCAGTGTGCTGCGTCACAAGCCCAACGGACCAGTCGCTGTCATGTATCGCGCTTTGATTACTGGCTGCTATGCTGACGATCGCGGCGGCGTAGGACGTCTAGAAAAGACAGAGAGAGTCTTAGCACGGCTCTCCGGCGTCTTGGGCTCCAGCAGCAAGTAAAACAGACGTGGATGGAAAGTGACAAAAGGTGCACCAATGCATCCAGCAACAACTACCCTACCGACGGGACGACGGCAGCAGCTGCAGGCAGTCAGCGCTAGAGGAGGCAGCGAGCGACCGGAGGCAGAACAGAACCCAGAGGGCCGCCCCAACAGGCCGCCCCCCCCCCCCCAACTGGCCGCCGTGCTCTCACGCACAAGGCATAAGGAAGGCGTGCGCCGCCGGGGAATCGAACCCCGACCTCATCCGTGGGAGGGATGAATCCTAACCATTAGACCAACGGCGCGCCAGACCAACCTCATGTTACCCCAAAACAAACACCCACAGAACCACAACCCTAACCAAAATACGAAATGCTCCAAACACGCCAACACACGGCCTCTCAACCACCCGAGGGTCTACCACGCAGCTCTACCGGCGCCAACCACCAGCCTACAGCGGTATGCACGAGCGCACAAGAGCCGGAAGACCGTGTAGTCCTTGGCCTCCTTTGACCTCCTTTGACACACAGCTGAGAGCAGACAAGAGGCACCCGGGGGTTCAGAAGGTCAGGAGCGCGTAGGCA
Source organism: Phytophthora taxon juncus (assembly GCA_033558005.1). Taxonomy (NCBI): domain Eukaryota; phylum Oomycota; class Peronosporomycetes; order Peronosporales; family Peronosporaceae; genus Phytophthora; species Phytophthora taxon juncus. Next base: position 3,487,010 of record JAUCEE010000005.1, on the reverse strand, counting down.
ATTGCCCTGGGACGACTGCCATCGCTTGGGGGAGCGCAAAAGAGGCGCTAGGCGCGAGAACAGCTGGCAAAAGTTGCGCCGTCGGGGAATCGAACCCCGACCTCATCCTTGGAAGGGATGAATCCTAACCATTAGACCAACGGTGCACACCTGACACATAAAACACACACAAACACACACTCACCAAAAACAAACAAACAAAAATCACAACGCACACAAAACACACCACATACATTCACACAACACACCGCCTCTTCCCACACTCACACCACACCACCGCCTTCGCCCACCTCTCACTTTCAATCTATCCGCCTACTCTACCTGCATTTACCCTACTCAACCGTGGAAACAGGACGTCCTTTCCGCACAAAACCACGTGGCAGCAGCTGAAAACAGCGATGGCCGCCACTGGGAATTCCTCTAATTAATCACCTACAAACAATACGTGGATGCCTCCAAAACGCAAAGTCGGTCTGTTTTACAACTCTCGTAGAGCAACACCAAATTTGCCCACTAGCTCAGCACCGACGATGGACACTTCATCCACAATCAGCATCTCAACCTTCGTAAATTGCTCCTTGATTTCTACACCTCTGCACTATCGTGCTTGGGGACCGTTCTCTCTTTCATTCCCCACTGAAGCAGCTTACAAAGTGCCTGGCGGTTCACCGCTTCCGCTGCAACCCCCCGTGAGAGGCAACGGTTCTCATAGCATCAATGCTTCGCATCGACGTAGTCGCCACCCAGTGCAGAGCTGAAGCTGCCCTGTCAGTCTCTGGCATGTAGGTCGGCTGATGCCGGAGATAGAGCGTTCACCATCGCCTTCACATTACATCGCAGTGTGCTGCGTCACAAGCCCAACGGACCAGTCGCTGTCATGTATCGCGCTTTGATTACTGGCTGCTATGCTGACGATCGCGGCGGCGTAGGACGTCTAGAAAAGACAGAGAGAGTCTTAGCACGGCTCTCCGGCGTCTTGGGCTCCAGCAGCAAGTAAAACAGACGTGGATGGAAAGTGACAAAAGGTGCACCAATGCATCCAGCAACAACTACCCTACCGACGGGACGACGGCAGCAGCTGCAGGCAGTCAGCGCTAGAGGAGGCAGCGAGCGACCGGAGGCAGAACAGAACCCAGAGGGCCGCCCCAACAGGCCGCCCCCCCCCCCAACTGGCCGCCGTGCTCTCACGCACAAGGCATAAGGAAGGCGTGCGCCGCCGGGGAATCGAACCCCGACCTCATCCGTGGGAGGGATGAATCCTAACCATTAGACCAACGGCGCGCCAGACCAACCTCATGTTACCCCAAAACAAACACCCACAGAACCACAACCCTAACCAAAATACGAAATGCTCCAAACACGCCAACACACGGCCTCTCAACCACCCGAGGGTCTACCACGCAGCTCTACCGGCGCCAACCACCAGCCTACAGCGGTATGCACGAGCGCACAAGAGCCGGAAGACCATGTAGTCCTTGGCCTCCTTTGACCTCCTTTGACACACAGCTGAGAGCAGACAAGAGGCACCTGGGGGTTCAGAAGGTCAGGAGCGCGTAGGCAATTGCCCTGGGACGACTGCCATCGCTTGGGGGAGCGCAAAAGAGGCGCTAGGCGCGAGAACAGCTGGCAAAAGTTGCGCCGTCGGGGAATCGAACCCCGACCTCATCCTTGGAAGGGATGAATCCTAACCATTAGACCAACGGTGCACACCTGACACATAAAACACACACAAACACACACTCACCAAAAACAAACAAACAAAAATCAACAAAAATCACAACGCACACAAAACACACCACATACATTCACACAACACACCGCCTCTTCCCACACTCACACCACACCACCGCCTTCGCCCACCTCTCACTTTCAATCTATCCGCCTACTCTACCTGCATTTACCCTACTCAACCGTGGAAACAGGACGTCCTTTCCGCACAAAACCACGTGGCAGCAGCTGAAAACAGCGATGGCCGCCACTGGGAATTCCTCTAATTAATCACCTACAAACAATACGTGGATGCCTCCAAAACGCAAAGTCGGTCTGTTTTACAACTCTCGTAGAGCAACACCAAATTTGCCCACTAGCTCAGCACCGACGATGGACACTTCATCCACAATCAGCATCTCAACCTTCGTAAATTGCTCCTTGATTTCTACACCTCTGCACTATCGTGCTTGGGGCCCCGTTCTCTCTTTCATTCCCCACTGAAGCAGCTTACAAAGTGCCTGGCGGTTCACCGCTTCCGCTGCAACCCCCCGTGAGAGGCAACGGTTCTCATAGCATCAATGCTTCGCATCGACGTAGTCGCCACCCAGTGCAGAGCTGAAGCTGCCCTGTCAGTCTCTGGCATGTAGGTCGGCTGATGCCGGAGATAGAGCGTTCACCATCGCCTTCACATTACATCGCAGTGTGCTGCGTCACAAGCCCAACGGACCAGTCGCTGTCATGTATCGCGCTTTGATTACTGGCTGCTATGCTGACGATCGCGGCGGCGTAGGACGTCTAGAAAAGACAGAGAGAGTCTTAGCACGGCTCTCCGGCGTCTTGGGCTCCAGCAGCAAGTAAAACAGACGTGGATGGAAAGTGACAAAAGGTGCACCAATGCATCCAGCAACAACTACCCTACCGACGGGACGACGGCAGCAGCTGCAGGCAGTCAGCGCTAGAGGAGGCAGCGAGCGACCGGAGGCAGAACAGAACCCAGAGGGCCGCCCCAACAGGCCGCCCCCCCCCCCCCAACTGGCCGCCGTGCTCTCACGCACAAGGCATAAGGAAGGCGTGCGCCGCCGGGGAATCGAACCCCGACCTCATCCGTGGGAGGGATGAATCCTAACCATTAGACCAACGGCGCGCCAGACCAACCTCATGTTACCCCAAAACAAACACCCACAGAACCACAACCCTAACCAAAATACGAAATGCTCCAAACACGCCAACACACGGCCTCTCAACCACCCGAGGGTCTACCACGCAGCTCTACCGGCGCCAACCACCAGCCTACAGCGGTATGCACGAGCGCACAAGAGCCGGAAGACCGTGTAGTCCTTGGCCTCCTTTGACCTCCTTTGACACACAGCTGAGAGCAGACAAGAGGCACCCGGGGGTTCAGAAGGTCAGGAGCGCGTAGGCAATTGCCCTGGGACGACTGCCATCGCTTGGGGGAGCGCAAAAGAGGCGCTAGGCGCGAGAACAGCTGGCAAAAGTTGCGCCGTCGGGGAATCGAACCCCGACCTCATCCTTGGAAGGGATGAATCCTAACCATTAGACCAACGGTGCACACCTGACACATAAAACACACACAAACACACACTCACCAAAAACAAACAAACAAAAATCAACAAAAATCACAACGCACACAAAACACACCACATACATTCACACAACACACCGCCTCTTCCCACACTCACACCACACCACCGCCTTCGCCCACCTCTCACTTTCAATCTATCCGCCTACTCTACCTGCATTTACCCTACTCAACCGTGGAAACAGGACGTCCTTTCCGCACAAAACCACGTGGCAGCAGCTGAAAACAGCGATGGCCGCCACTGGGAATTCCTCTAATTAATCACCTACAAACAATACGTGGATGCCTCCAAAACGCAAAGTCGGTCTGTTTTACAACTCTCGTAGAGCAACACCAAATTTGCCCACTAGCTCAGCACCGACGATGGACACTTCATCCACAATCAGCATCTCAACCTTCGTAAATTGCTCCTTGATTTCTACACCTCTGCACTATCGTGCTTGGGGACCGTTCTCTCTTTCATTCCCCACTGAAGCAGCTTACAAAGTGCCTGGCGGTTCACCGCTTCCGCTGCAACCCCCCGTGAGAGGCAACGGTTCTCATAGCATCAATGCTTCGCATCGACGTAGTCGCCACCCAGTGCAGAGCTGAAGCTGCCCTGTCAGTCTCTGGCATGTAGGTCGGCTGATGCCGGAGATAGAGCGTTCACCATCGCCTTCACATTACATCGCAGTGTGCTGCGTCACAAGCCCAACGGACCAGTCGCTGTCATGTATCGCGCTTTGATTACTGGCTGCTATGCTGACGATCGCGGCGGCGTAGGACGTCTAGAAAAGACAGAGAGAGTCTTAGCACGGCTCTCCGGCGTCTTGGGCTCCAGCAGCAAGTAAAACAGACGTGGATGGAAAGTGACAAAAGGTGCACCAATGCATCCAGCAACAACTACCCTACCGACGGGACGACGGCAGCAGCTGCAGGCAGTCAGCGCTAGAGGAGGCAGCGAGCGACCGGAGGCAGAACAGAACCCAGAGGGCCGCCCCAACAGGCCGCCCCCCCCCCCAACTGGCCGCCGTGCTCTCACGCACAAGGCATAAGGAAGGCGTGCGCCGCCGGGGAATCGAACCCCGACCTCATCCGTGGGAGGGATGAATCCTAACCATTAGACCAACGGCGCGCCAGACCAACCTCATGTTACCCCAAAACAAACACCCACAGAACCACAACCCTAACCAAAATACGAAATGCTCCAAACACGCCAACACACGGCCTCTCAACCACCCGAGGGTCTACCACGCAGCTCTACCGGCGCCAACCACCAGCCTACAGCGGTATGCACGAGCGCACAAGAGCCGGAAGACCGTGTAGTCCTTGGCCTCCTTTGACCTCCTTTGACACACAGCTGAGAGCAGACAAGAGGCACCCGGGGGTTCAGAAGGTCAGGAGCGCGTAGGCAATTGCCCTGGGACGACTGCCATCGCTTGGGGGAGCGCAAAAGAGGCGCTAGGCGCGAGAACAGCTGGCAAAAGTTGCGCCGTCGGGGAATCGAACCCCGACCTCATCCTTGGAAGGGATGAATCCTAACCATTAGACCAACGGTGCACACCTGACACATAAAACACACACAAACACACACTCACCAAAAACAAACAAACAAAAATCAACAAAAATCACAACGCACACAAAACACACCACATACATTCACACAACACACCGCCTCTTCCCACACTCACACCACACCACCGCCTTCGCCCACCTCTCACTTTCAATCTATCCGCCTACTCTACCTGCATTTACCCTACTCAACCGTGGAAACAGGACGTCCTTTCCGCACAAAACCACGTGGCAGCAGCTGAAAACAGCGATGGCCGCCACTGGGAATTCCTCTAAGTAATCACCTACAAACAATACGTGGATGCCTCCAAAACGCAAAGTCGGTCTGTTTTACAACTCTCGTAGAGCAACACCAAATTTGCCCACTAGCTCAGCACCGACGATGGACACTTCATCCACAATCAGCATCTCAACCTTCGTAAATTGCTCCTTGATTTCTACACCTCTGCACTATCGTGCTTGGGGCCCCGTTCTCTCTTTCATTCCCCACTGAAGCAGCTTACAAAGTGCCTGGCGGTTCACCGCTTCCGCTGCAACCCCCCGTGAGAGGCAACGGTTCTCATAGCATCAATGCTTCGCATCGACGTAGTCGCCACCCAGTGCAGAGCTGAAGCTGCCCTGTCAGTCTCTGGCATGTAGGTCGGCTGATGCCGGAGATAGAGCGTTCACCATCGCCTTCACATTACATCGCAGTGTGCTGCGTCACAAGCCCAACGGACCAGTCGCTGTCATGTATCGCGCTTTGATTACTGGCTGCTATGCTGACGATCGCGGCGGCGTAGGACGTCTAGAAAAGACAGAGAGAGTCTTAGCACGGCTCTCCGGCGTCTTGGGCTCCAGCAGCAAGTAAAACAGACGTGGATGGAAAGTGACAAAAGGTGCACCAATGCATCCAGCAACAACTACCCTACCGACGGGACGACGGCAGCAGCTGCAGGCAGTCAGCGCTAGAGGAGGCAGCGAGCGACCGGAGGCAGAACAGAACCCAGAGGGCCGCCCCAACAGGCCGCCCCCCCCCCCCCAACTGGCCGCCGTGCTCTCACGCACAAGGCATAAGGAAGGCGTGCGCCGCCGGGGAATCGAACCCCGACCTCATCCGTGGGAGGGATGAATCCTAACCATTAGACCAACGGCGCGCCAGACCAACCTCATGTTACCCCAAAACAAACACCCACAGAACCACAACCCTAACCAAAATACGAAATGCTCCAAACACGCCAACACACGGCCTCTCAACCACCCGAGGGTCTACCACGCAGCTCTACCGGCGCCAACCACCAGCCTACAGCGGTATGCACGAGCGCACAAGAGCCGGAAGACCGTGTAGTCCTTGGCCTCCTTTGACCTCCTTTGACACACAGCTGAGAGCAGACAAGAGGCACCCGGGGGTTCAGAAGGTCAGGAGCGCGTAGGCAATTGCCCTGGGACGACTGCCATCGCTTGGGGGAGCGCAAAAGAGGCGCTAGGCGCGAGAACAGCTGGCAAAAGTTGCGCCGTCGGGGAATCGAACCCCGACCTCATCCTTGGAAGGGATGAATCCTAACCATTAGACCAACGGTGCACACCTGACACATAAAACACACACAAACACACACTCACCAAAAACAAACAAACAAAAATCACAACGCACACAAAACACACCACATACATTCACACAACACACCGCCTCTTCCCACACTCACACCACACCACCGCCTTCGCCCACCTCTCACTTTCAATCTATCCGCCTACTCTACCTGCATTTACCCTACTCAACCGTGGAAACAGGACGTCCTTTCCGCACAAAACCACGTGGCAGCAGCTGAAAACAGCGATGGCCGCCACTGGGAATTCCTCTAATTAATCACCTACAAACAATACGTGGATGCCTCCAAAACGCAAAGTCGGTCTGTTTTACAACTCTCGTAGAGCAACACCAAATTTGCCCACTAGCTCAGCACCGACGATGGACACTTCATCCACAATCAGCATCTCAACCTTCGTAAATTGCTCCTTGATTTCTACACCTCTGCACTATCGTGCTTGGGGACCGTTCTCTCTTTCATTCCCCACTGAAGCAGCTTACAAAGTGCCTGGCGGTTCACCGCTTCCGCTGCAACCCCCCGTGAGAGGCAACGGTTCTCATAGCATCAATGCTTCGCATCGACGTAGTCGCCACCCAGTGCAGAGCTGAAGCTGCCCTGTCAGTCTCTGGCATGTAGGTCGGCTGATGCCGGAGATAGAGCGTTCACCATCGCCTTCACATTACATCGCAGTGTGCTGCGTCACAAGCCCAACGGACCAGTCGCTGTCATGTATCGCGCTTTGATTACTGGCTGCTATGCTGACGATCGCGGCGGCGTAGGACGTCTAGAAAAGACAGAGAGAGTCTTAGCACGGCTCTCCGGCGTCTTGGGCTCCAGCAGCAAGTAAAACAGACGTGGATGGAAAGTGACAAAAGGTGCACCAATGCATCCAGCAACAACTACCCTACCGACGGGACGACGGCAGCAGCTGCAGGCAGTCAGCGCTAGAGGAGGCAGCGAGCGACCGGAGGCAGAACAGAACCCAGAGGGCCGCCCCAACAGGCCGCCCCCCCCCCCAACTGGCCGCCGTGCTCTCACGCACAAGGCATAAGGAAGGCGTGCGCCGCCGGGGAATCGAACCCCGACCTCATCCGTGGGAGGGATGAATCCTAACCATTAGACCAACGGCGCGCCAGACCAACCTCATGTTACCCCAAAACAAACACCCACAGAACCACAACCCTAACCAAAATACGAAATGCTCCAAACACGCCAACACACGGCCTCTCAACCACCCGAGGGTCTACCACGCAGCTCTACCGGCGCCAACCACCAGCCTACAGCGGTATGCACGAGCGCACAAGAGCCGGAAGACCATGTAGTCCTTGGCCTCCTTTGACCTCCTTTGACACACAGCTGAGAGCAGACAAGAGGCACCTGGGGGTTCAGAAGGTCAGGAGCGCGTAGGCAATTGCCCTGGGACGACTGCCATCGCTTGGGGGAGCGCAAAAGAGGCGCTAGGCGCGAGAACAGCTGGCAAAAGTTGCGCCGTCGGGGAATCGAACCCCGACCTCATCCTTGGAAGGGATGAATCCTAACCATTAGACCAACGGTGCACACCTGACACATAAAACACACACAAACACACACTCACCAAAAACAAACAAACAAAAATCAACAAAAATCACAACGCACACAAAACACACCACATACATTCACACAACACACCGCCTCTTCCCACACTCACACCACACCACCGCCTTCGCCCACCTCTCACTTTCAATCTATCCGCCTACTCTACCTGCATTTACCCTACTCAACCGTGGAAACAGGACGTCCTTTCCGCACAAAACCACGTGGCAGCAGCTGAAAACAGCGATGGCCGCCACTGGGAATTCCTCTAATTAATCACCTACAAACAATACGTGGATGCCTCCAAAACGCAAAGTCGGTCTGTTTTACAACTCTCGTAGAGCAACACCAAATTTGCCCACTAGCTCAGCACCGACGATGGACACTTCATCCACAATCAGCATCTCAACCTTCGTAAATTGCTCCTTGATTTCTACACCTCTGCACTATCGTGCTTGGGGCCCCGTTCTCTCTTTCATTCCCCACTGAAGCAGCTTACAAAGTGCCTGGCGGTTCACCGCTTCCGCTGCAACCCCCCGTGAGAGGCAACGGTTCTCATAGCATCAATGCTTCGCATCGACGTAGTCGCCACCCAGTGCAGAGCTGAAGCTGCCCTGTCAGTCTCTGGCATGTAGGTCGGCTGATGCCGGAGATAGAGCGTTCACCATCGCCTTCACATTACATCGCAGTGTGCTGCGTCACAAGCCCAACGGACCAGTCGCTGTCATGTATCGCGCTTTGATTACTGGCTGCTATGCTGACGATCGCGGCGGCGTAGGACGTCTAGAAAAGACAGAGAGAGTCTTAGCACGGCTCTCCGGCGTCTTGGGCTCCAGCAGCAAGTAAAACAGACGTGGATGGAAAGTGACAAAAGGTGCACCAATGCATCCAGCAACAACTACCCTACCGACGGGACGACGGCAGCAGCTGCAGGCAGTCAGCGCTAGAGGAGGCAGCGAGCGACCGGAGGCAGAACAGAACCCAGAGGGCCGCCCCAACAGGCCGCCCCCCCCCCCCCAACTGGCCGCCGTGCTCTCACGCACAAGGCATAAGGAAGGCGTGCGCCGCCGGGGAATCGAACCCCGACCTCATCCGTGGGAGGGATGAATCCTAACCATTAGACCAACGGCGCGCCAGACCAACCTCATGTTACCCCAAAACAAACACCCACAGAACCACAACCCTAACCAAAATACGAAATGCTCCAAACACGCCAACACACGGCCTCTCAACCACCCGAGGGTCTACCACGCAGCTCTACCGGCGCCAACCACCAGCCTACAGCGGTATGCACGAGCGCACAAGAGCCGGAAGACCGTGTAGTCCTTGGCCTCCTTTGACCTCCTTTGACACACAGCTGAGAGCAGACAAGAGGCACCCGGGGGTTCAGAAGGTCAGGAGCGCGTAGGCAATTGCCCTGGGACGACTGCCATCGCTTGGGGGAGCGCAAAAGAGGCGCTAGGCGCGAGAACAGCTGGCAAAAGTTGCGCCGTCGGGGAATCGAACCCCGACCTCATCCTTGGAAGGGATGAATCCTAACCATTAGACCAACGGTGCACACCTGACACATAAAACACACACAAACACACACTCACCAAAAACAAACAAACAAAAATCAACAAAAATCACAACGCACACAAAACACACCACATACATTCACACAACACACCGCCTCTTCCCACACTCACACCACACCACCGCCTTCGCCCACCTCTCACTTTCAATCTATCCGCCTACTCTACCTGCATTTACCCTACTCAACCGTGGAAACAGGACGTCCTTTCCGCACAAAACCACGTGGCAGCAGCTGAAAACAGCGATGGCCGCCACTGGGAATTCCTCTAATTAATCACCTACAAACAATACGTGGATGCCTCCAAAACGCAAAGTCGGTCTGTTTTACAACTCTCGTAGAGCAACACCAAATTTGCCCACTAGCTCAGCACCGACGATGGACACTTCATCCACAATCAGCATCTCAACCTTCGTAAATTGCTCCTTGATTTCTACACCTCTGCACTATCGTGCTTGGGGCCCCGTTCTCTCTTTCATTCCCCACTGAAGCAGCTTACAAAGTGCCTGGCGGTTCACCGCTTCCGCTGCAACCCCCCGTGAGAGGCAACGGTTCTCATAGCATCAATGCTTCGCATCGACGTAGTCGCCACCCAGTGCAGAGCTGAAGCTGCCCTGTCAGTCTCTGGCATGTAGGTCGGCTGATGCCGGAGATAGAGCGTTCACCATCGCCTTCACATTACATCGCAGTGTGCTGCGTCACAAGCCCAACGGACCAGTCGCTGTCATGTATCGCGCTTTGATTACTGGCTGCTATGCTGACGATCGCGGCGGCGTAGGACGTCTAGAAAAGACAGAGAGAGTCTTAGCACGGCTCTCCGGCGTCTTGGGCTCCAGCAGCAAGTAAAACAGACGTGGATGGAAAGTGACAAAAGGTGCACCAATGCATCCAGCAACAACTACCCTACCGACGGGACGACGGCAGCAGCTGCAGGCAGTCAGCGCTAGAGGAGGCAGCGAGCGACCGGAGGCAGAACAGAACCCAGAGGGCCGCCCCAACAGGCCGCCCCCCCCCCCAACTGGCCGCCGTGCTCTCACGCACAAGGCATAAGGAAGGCGTGCGCCGCCGGGGAATCGAACCCCGACCTCATCCGTGGGAGGGATGAATCCTAACCATTAGACCAACGGCGCGCCAGACCAACCTCATGTTACCCCAAAACAAACACCCACAGAACCACAACCCTAACCAAAATACGAAATGCTCCAAACACGCCAACACACGGCCTCTCAACCACCCGAGGGTCTACCACGCAGCTCTACCGGCGCCAACCACCAGCCTACAGCGGTATGCACGAGCGCACAAGAGCCGGAAGACCATGTAGTCCTTGGCCTCCTTTGACCTCCTTTGACACACAGCTGAGAGCAGACAAGAGGCACCTGGGGGTTCAGAAGGTCAGGAGCGCGTAGGCAATTGCCCTGGGACGACTGCCATCGCTTGGGGGAGCGCAAAAGAGGCGCTAGGCGCGAGAACAGCTGGCAAAAGTTGCGCCGTCGGGGAATCGAACCCCGACCTCATCCTTGGAAGGGATGAATCCTAACCATTAGACCAACGGTGCACACCTGACACATAAAACACACACAAACACACACTCACCAAAAACAAACAAACAAAAATCAACAAAAATCACAACGCACACAAAACACACCACATACATTCACACAACACACCGCCTCTTCCCACACTCACACCACACCACCGCCTTCGCCCACCTCTCACTTTCAATCTATCCGCCTACTCTACCTGCATTTACCCTACTCAACCGTGGAAACAGGACGTCCTTTCCGCACAAAACCACGTGGCAGCAGCTGAAAACAGCGATGGCCGCCACTGGGAATTCCTCTAATTAATCACCTACAAACAATACGTGGATGCCTCCAAAACGCAAAGTCGGTCTGTTTTACAACTCTCGTAGAGCAACACCAAATTTGCCCACTAGCTCAGCACCGACGATGGACACTTCATCCACAATCAGCATCTCAACCTTCGTAAATTGCTCCTTGATTTCTACACCTCTGCACTATCGTGCTTGGGGCCCCGTTCTCTCTTTCATTCCCCACTGAAGCAGCTTACAAAGTGCCTGGCGGTTCACCGCTTCCGCTGCAACCCCCCGTGAGAGGCAACGGTTCTCATAGCATCAATGCTTCGCATCGACGTAGTCGCCACCCAGTGCAGAGCTGAAGCTGCCCTGTCAGTCTCTGGCATGTAGGTCGGCTGATGCCGGAGATAGAGCGTTCACCATCGCCTTCACATTACATCGCAGTGTGCTGCGTCACAAGCCCAACGGACCAGTCGCTGTCATGTATCGCGCTTTGATTACTGGCTGCTATGCTGACGATCGCGGCGGCGTAGGACGTCTAGAAAAGACAGAGAGAGTCTTAGCACGGCTCTCCGGCGTCTTGGGCTCCAGCAGCAAGTAAAACAGACGTGGATGGAAAGTGACAAAAGGTGCACCAATGCATCCAGCAACAACTACCCTACCGACGGGACGACGGCAGCAGCTGCAGGCAGTCAGCGCTAGAGGAGGCAGCGAGCGACCGGAGGCAGAACAGAACCCAGAGGGCCGCCCCAACAGGCCGCCCCCCCCCCCCCAACTGGCCGCCGTGCTCTCACGCACAAGGCATAAGGAAGGCGTGCGCCGCCGGGGAATCGAACCCCGACCTCATCCGTGGGAGGGATGAATCCTAACCATTAGACCAACGGCGCGCCAGACCAACCTCATGTTACCCCAAAACAAACACCCACAGAACCACAACCCTAACCAAAATACGAAATGCTCCAAACACGCCAACACACGGCCTCTCAACCACCCGAGGGTCTACCACGCAGCTCTACCGGCGCCAACCACCAGCCTACAGCGGTATGCACGAGCGCACAAGAGCCGGAAGACCGTGTAGTCCTTGGCCTCCTTTGACCTCCTTTGACACACAGCTGAGAGCAGACAAGAGGCACCCGGGGGTTCAGAAGGTCAGGAGCGCGTAGGCAATTGCCCTGGGACGACTGCCATCGCTTGGGGGAGCGCAAAAGAGGCGCTAGGCGCGAGAACAGCTGGCAAAAGTTGCGCCGTCGGGGAATCGAACCCCGACCTCATCCTTGGAAGGGATGAATCCTAACCATTAGACCAACGGTGCACACCTGACACATAAAACACACACAAACACACACTCACCAAAAACAAACAAACAAAAATCACAACGCACACAAAACACACCACATACATTCACACAACACACCGCCTCTTCCCACACTCACACCACACCACCGCCTTCGCCCACCTCTCACTTTCAATCTATCCGCCTACTCTACCTGCATTTACCCTACTCAACCGTGGAAACAGGACGTCCTTTCCGCACAAAACCACGTGGCAGCAGCTGAAAACAGCGATGGCCGCCACTGGGAATTCCTCTAATTAATCACCTACAAACAATACGTGGATGCCTCCAAAACGCAAAGTCGGTCTGTTTTACAACTCTCGTAGAGCAACACCAAATTTGCCCACTAGCTCAGCACCGACGATGGACACTTCATCCACAATCAGCATCTCAACCTTCGTAAATTGCTCCTTGATTTCTACACCTCTGCACTATCGTGCTTGGGGACCGTTCTCTCTTTCATTCCCCACTGAAGCAGCTTACAAAGTGCCTGGCGGTTCACCGCTTCCGCTGCAACCCCCCGTGAGAGGCAACGGTTCTCATAGCATCAATGCTTCGCATCGACGTAGTCGCCACCCAGTGCAGAGCTGAAGCTGCCCTGTCAGTCTCTGGCATGTAGGTCGGCTGATGCCGGAGATAGAGCGTTCACCATCGCCTTCACATTACATCGCAGTGTGCTGCGTCACAAGCCCAACGGACCAGTCGCTGTCATGTATCGCGCTTTGATTACTGGCTGCTATGCTGACGATCGCGGCGGCGTAGGACGTCTAGAAAAGACAGAGAGAGTCTTAGCACGGCTCTCCGGCGTCTTGGGCTCCAGCAGCAAGTAAAACAGACGTGGATGGAAAGTGACAAAAGGTGCACCAATGCATCCAGCAACAACTACCCTACCGACGGGACGACGGCAGCAGCTGCAGGCAGTCAGCGCTAGAGGAGGCAGCGAGCGACCGGAGGCAGAACAGAACCCAGAGGGCCGCCCCAACAGGCCGCCCCCCCCCCCAACTGGCCGCCGTGCTCTCACGCACAAGGCATAAGGAAGGCGTGCGCCGCCGGGGAATCGAACCCCGACCTCATCCGTGGGAGGGATGAATCCTAACCATTAGACCAACGGCGCGCCAGACCAACCTCATGTTACCCCAAAACAAACACCCACAGAACCACAACCCTAACCAAAATACGAAATGCTCCAAACACGCCAACACACGGCCTCTCAACCACCCGAGGGTCTACCACGCAGCTCTACCGGCGCCAACCACCAGCCTACAGCGGTATGCACGAGCGCACAAGAGCCGGAAGACCATGTAGTCCTTGGCCTCCTTTGACCTCCTTTGACACACAGCTGAGAGCAGACAAGAGGCACCTGGGGGTTCAGAAGGTCAGGAGCGCGTAGGCAATTGCCCTGGGACGACTGCCATCGCTTGGGGGAGCGCAAAAGAGGCGCTAGGCGCGAGAACAGCTGGCAAAAGTTGCGCCGTCGGGGAATCGAACCCCGACCTCATCCTTGGAAGGGATGAATCCTAACCATTAGACCAACGGTGCACACCTGACACATAAAACACACACAAACACACACTCACCAAAAACAAACAAACAAAAATCAACAAAAATCACAACGCACACAAAACACACCACATACATTCACACAACACACCGCCTCTTCCCACACTCACACCACACCACCGCCTTCGCCCACCTCTCACTTTCAATCTATCCGCCTACTCTACCTGCATTTACCCTACTCAACCGTGGAAACAGGACGTCCTTTCCGCACAAAACCACGTGGCAGCAGCTGAAAACAGCGATGGCCGCCACTGGGAATTCCTCTAATTAATCACCTACAAACAATACGTGGATGCCTCCAAAACGCAAAGTCGGTCTGTTTTACAACTCTCGTAGAGCAACACCAAATTTGCCCACTAGCTCAGCACCGACGATGGACACTTCATCCACAATCAGCATCTCAACCTTCGTAAATTGCTCCTTGATTTCTACACCTCTGCACTATCGTGCTTGGGGCCCCGTTCTCTCTTTCATTCCCCACTGAAGCAGCTTACAAAGTGCCTGGCGGTTCACCGCTTCCGCTGCAACCCCCCGTGAGAGGCAACGGTTCTCATAGCATCAATGCTTCGCATCGACGTAGTCGCCACCCAGTGCAGAGCTGAAGCTGCCCTGTCAGTCTCTGGCATGTAGGTCGGCTGATGCCGGAGATAGAGCGTTCACCATCGCCTTCACATTACATCGCAGTGTGCTGCGTCACAAGCCCAACGGACCAGTCGCTGTCATGTATCGCGCTTTGATTACTGGCTGCTATGCTGACGATCGCGGCGGCGTAGGACGTCTAGAAAAGACAGAGAGAGTCTTAGCACGGCTCTCCGGCGTCTTGGGCTCCAGCAGCAAGTAAAACAGACGTGGATGGAAAGTGACAAAAGGTGCACCAATGCATCCAGCAACAACTACCCTACCGACGGGACGACGGCAGCAGCTGCAGGCAGTCAGCGCTAGAGGAGGCAGCGAGCGACCGGAGGCAGAACAGAACCCAGAGGGCCGCCCCAACAGGCCGCCCCCCCCCCCCCAACTGGCCGCCGTGCTCTCACGCACAAGGCATAAGGAAGGCGTGCGCCGCCGGGGAATCGAACCCCGACCTCATCCGTGGGAGGGATGAATCCTAACCATTAGACCAACGGCGCGCCAGACCAACCTCATGTTACCCCAAAACAAACACCCACAGAACCACAACCCTAACCAAAATACGAAATGCTCCAAACACGCCAACACACGGCCTCTCAACCACCCGAGGGTCTACCACGCAGCTCTACCGGCGCCAACCACCAGCCTACAGCGGTATGCACGAGCGCACAAGAGCCGGAAGACCGTGTAGTCCTTGGCCTCCTTTGACCTCCTTTGACACACAGCTGAGAGCAGACAAGAGGCACCCGGGGGTTCAGAAGGTCAGGAGCGCGTAGGCAATTGCCCTGGGACGACTGCCATCGCTTGGGGGAGCGCAAAAGAGGCGCTAGGCGCGAGAACAGCTGGCAAAAGTTGCGCCGTCGGGGAATCGAACCCCGACCTCATCCTTGGAAGGGATGAATCCTAACCATTAGACCAACGGTGCACACCTGACACATAAAACACACACAAACACACACTCACCAAAAACAAACAAACAAAAATCAACAAAAATCACAACGCACACAAAACACACCACATACATTCACACAACACACCGCCTCTTCCCACACTCACACCACACCACCGCCTTCGCCCACCTCTCACTTTCAATCTATCCGCCTACTCTACCTGCATTTACCCTACTCAACCGTGGAAACAGGACGTCCTTTCCGCACAAAACCACGTGGCAGCAGCTGAAAACAGCGATGGCCGCCACTGGGAATTCCTCTAATTAATCACCTACAAACAATACGTGGATGCCTCCAAAACGCAAAGTCGGTCTGTTTTACAACTCTCGTAGAGCAACACCAAATTTGCCCACTAGCTCAGCACCGACGATGGACACTTCATCCACAATCAGCATCTCAACCTTCGTAAATTGCTCCTTGATTTCTACACCTCTGCACTATCGTGCTTGGGGCCCCGTTCTCTCTTTCATTCCCCACTGAAGCAGCTTACAAAGTGCCTGGCGGTTCACCGCTTCCGCTGCAACCCCCCGTGAGAGGCAACGGTTCTCATAGCATCAATGCTTCGCATCGACGTAGTCGCCACCCAGTGCAGAGCTGAAGCTGCCCTGTCAGTCTCTGGCATGTAGGTCGGCTGATGCCGGAGATAGAGCGTTCACCATCGCCTTCACATTACATCGCAGTGTGCTGCGTCACAAGCCCAACGGACCAGTCGCTGTCATGTATCGCGCTTTGATTACTGGCTGCTATGCTGACGATCGCGGCGGCGTAGGACGTCTAGAAAAGACAGAGAGAGTCTTAGCACGGCTCTCCGGCGTCTTGGGCTCCAGCAGCAAGTAAAACAGACGTGGATGGAAAGTGACAAAAGGTGCACCAATGCATCCAGCAACAACTACCCTACCGACGGGACGACGGCAGCAGCTGCAGGCAGTCAGCGCTAGAGGAGGCAGCGAGCGACCGGAGGCAGAACAGAACCCAGAGGGCCGCCCCAACAGGCCGCCCCCCCCCCCCCAACTGGCCGCCGTGCTCTCACGCACAAGGCATAAGGAAGGCGTGCGCCGCCGGGGAATCGAACCCCGACCTCATCCGTGGGAGGGATGAATCCTAACCATTAGACCAACGGCGCGCCAGACCAACCTCATGTTACCCCAAAACAAACACCCACAGAACCACAACCCTAACCAAAATACGAAATGCTCCAAACACGCCAACACACGGCCTCTCAACCACCCGAGGGTCTACCACGCAGCTCTACCGGCGCCAACCACCAGCCTACAGCGGTATGCACGAGCGCACAAGAGCCGGAAGACCGTGTAGTCCTTGGCCTCCTTTGACCTCCTTTGACACACAGCTGAGAGCAGACAAGAGGCACCCGGGGGTTCAGAAGGTCAGGAGCGCGTAGGCAATTGCCCTGGGACGACTGCCATCGCTTGGGGGAGCGCAAAAGAGGCGCTAGGCGCGAGAACAGCTGGCAAAAGTTGCGCCGTCGGGGAATCGAACCCCGACCTCATCCTTGGAAGGGATGAATCCTAACCATTAGACCAACGGTGCACACCTGACACATAAAACACACACAAACACACACTCACCAAAAACAAACAAACAAAAATCAACAAAAATCACAACGCACACAAAACACACCACATACATTCACACAACACACCGCCTCTTCCCACACTCACACCACACCACCGCCTTCGCCCACCTCTCACTTTCAATCTATCCGCCTACTCTACCTGCATTTACCCTACTCAACCGTGGAAACAGGACGTCCTTTCCGCACAAAACCACGTGGCAGCAGCTGAAAACAGCGATGGCCGCCACTGGGAATTCCTCTAATTAATCACCTACAAACAATACGTGGATGCCTCCAAAACGCAAAGTCGGTCTGTTTTACAACTCTCGTAGAGCAACACCAAATTTGCCCACTAGCTCAGCACCGACGATGGACACTTCATCCACAATCAGCATCTCAACCTTCGTAAATTGCTCCTTGATTTCTACACCTCTGCACTATCGTGCTTGGGGCCCCGTTCTCTCTTTCATTCCCCACTGAAGCAGCTTACAAAGTGCCTGGCGGTTCACCGCTTCCGCTGCAACCCCCCGTGAGAGGCAACGGTTCTCATAGCATCAATGCTTCGCATCGACGTAGTCGCCACCCAGTGCAGAGCTGAAGCTGCCCTGTCAGTCTCTGGCATGTAGGTCGGCTGATGCCGGAGATAGAGCGTTCACCATCGCCTTCACATTACATCGCAGTGTGCTGCGTCACAAGCCCAACGGACCAGTCGCTGTCATGTATCGCGCTTTGATTACTGGCTGCTATGCTGACGATCGCGGCGGCGTAGGACGTCTAGAAAAGACAGAGAGAGTCTTAGCACGGCTCTCCGGCGTCTTGGGCTCCAGCAGCAAGTAAAACAGACGTGGATGGAAAGTGACAAAAGGTGCACCAATGCATCCAGCAACAACTACCCTACCGACGGGACGACGGCAGCAGCTGCAGGCAGTCAGCGCTAGAGGAGGCAGCGAGCGACCGGAGGCAGAACAGAACCCAGAGGGCCGCCCCAACAGGCCGCCCCCCCCCAACTGGCCGCCGTGCTCTCACGCACAAGGCATAAGGAAGGCGTGCGCCGCCGGGGAATCGAACCCCGACCTCATCCGTGGGAGGGATGAATCCTAACCATTAGACCAACGGCGCGCCAGACCAACCTCATGTTACCCCAAAACAAACACCCACAGAACCACAACCCTAACCAAAATACGAAATGCTCCAAACACGCCAACACACGGCCTCTCAACCACCCGAGGGTCTACCACGCAGCTCTACCGGCGCCAACCACCAGCCTACAGCGGTATGCACGAGCGCACAAGAGCCGGAAGACCGTGTAGTCCTTGGCCTCCTTTGACCTCCTTTGACACACAGCTGAGAGCAGACAAGAGGCACCCGGGGGTTCAGAAGGTCAGGAGCGCGTAGGCAATTGCCCTGGGACGACTGCCATCGCTTGGGGGAGCGCAAAAGAGGCGCTAGGCGCGAGAACAGCTGGCAAAAGTTGCGCCGTCGGGGAATCGAACCCCGACCTCATCCTTGGAAGGGATGAATCCTAACCATTAGACCAACGGCGCGCCAGACCAACCTCATGTTACCCCAAAAGAAACACCCACAGAACCACAACCCTAACCAAAATACGAAATGCTCCAAACACGCCAACACACGGCCTCTCAACCACCCGAGGGTCTACCACGCAGCTCTACCGGCGCCAACCACCAGCCTACAGCGGTATGCACGAGCGCACAAGAGCCGGAAGACCGTGTAGTCCTTGGCCTCCTTTGACCTCCTTTGACACACAGCTGAGAGCAGACAAGAGGCACCCGGGGGTTCAGAAGGTCAGGAGCGCGTAGGCAATTGCCCTGGGACGACTGCCATCGCTTGGGGGAGCGCAAAAGAGGCGCTAGGCGCGAGAACAGCTGGCAAAAGTTGCGCCGTCGGGGAATCGAACCCCGACCTCATCCTTGGAAGGGATGAATCCTAACCATTAGACCAACGGTGCACACCTGACACATAAAACACACACAAACACACACTCACCAAAAACAAACAAACAAAAATCAACAAAAATCACAACGCACACAAAACACACCACATACATTCACACAACACACCGCCTCTTCCCACACTCACACCACACCACCGCCTTCGCCCACCTCTCACTTTCAATCTATCCGCCTACTCTACCTGCATTTACCCTACTCAACCGTGGAAACAGGACGTCCTTTCCGCACAAAACCACGTGGCAGCAGCTGAAAACAGCGATGGCCGCCACTGGGAATTCCTCTAATTAATCACCTACAAACAATACGTGGATGCCTCCAAAACGCAAAGTCGGTCTGTTTTACAACTCTCGTAGAGCAACACCAAATTTGCCCACTAGCTCAGCACCGACGATGGACACTTCATCCACAATCAGCATCTCAACCTTCGTAAATTGCTCCTTGATTTCTACACCTCTGCACTATCGTGCTTGGGGACCGTTCTCTCTTTCATTCCCCACTGAAGCAGCTTACAAAGTGCCTGGCGGTTCACCGCTTCCGCTGCAACCCCCCGTGAGAGGCAACGGTTCTCATAGCATCAATGCTTCGCATCGACGTAGTCGCCACCCAGTGCAGAGCTGAAGCTGCCCTGTCAGTCTCTGGCATGTAGGTCGGCTGATGCCGGAGATAGAGCGTTCACCATCGCCTTCACATTACATCGCAGTGTGCTGCGTCACAAGCCCAACGGACCAGTCGCTGTCATGTATCGCGCTTTGATTACTGGCTGCTATGCTGACGATCGCGGCGGCGTAGGACGTCTAGAAAAGACAGAGAGAGTCTTAGCACGGCTCTCCGGCGTCTTGGGCTCCAGCAGCAAGTAAAACAGACGTGGATGGAAAGTGACAAAAGGTGCACCAATGCATCCAGCAACAACTACCCTACCGACGGGACGACGGCAGCAGCTGCAGGCAGTCAGCGCTAGAGGAGGCAGCGAGCGACCGGAGGCAGAACAGAACCCAGAGGGCCGCCCCAACAGGCCGCCCCCCCCCAACTGGCCGCCGTGCTCTCACGCACAAGGCATAAGGAAGGCGTGCGCCGCCGGGGAATCGAACCCCGACCTCATCCGTGGGAGGGATGAATCCTAACCATTAGACCAACGGCGCGCCAGACCAACCTCATGTTACCCCAAAACAAACACCCACAGAACCACAACCCTAACCAAAATACGAAATGCTCCAAACACGCCAACACACGGCCTCTCAACCACCCGAGGGTCTACCACGCAGCTCTACCGGCGCCAACCACCAGCCTACAGCGGTATGCACGAGCGCACAAGAGCCGGAAGACCGTGTAGTCCTTGGCCTCCTTTGACCTCCTTTGACACACAGCTGAGAGCAGACAAGAGGCACCCGGGGGTTCAGAAGGTCAGGAGCGCGTAGGCAATTGCCCTGGGACGACTGCCATCGCTTGGGGGAGCGCAAAAGAGGCGCTAGGCGCGAGAACAGCTGGCAAAAGTTGCGCCGTCGGGGAATCGAACCCCGACCTCATCCTTGGAAGGGATGAATCCTAACCATTAGACCAACGGTGCACACCTGACACATAAAACACACACAAACACACACTCACCAAAAACAAACAAACAAAAATCAACAAAAATCACAACGCACACAAAACACACCACATACATTCACACAACACACCGCCTCTTCCCACACTCACACCACACCACCGCCTTCGCCCACCTCTCACTTTCAATCTATCCGCCTACTCTACCTGCATTTACCCTACTCAACCGTGGAAACAGGACGTCCTTTCCGCACAAAACCACGTGGCAGCAGCTGAAAACAGCGATGGCCGCCACTGGGAATTCCTCTAATTAATCACCTACAAACAATACGTGGATGCCTCCAAAACGCAAAGTCGGTCTGTTTTACAACTCTCGTAGAGCAACACCAAATTTGCCCACTAGCTCAGCACCGACGATGGACACTTCATCCACAATCAGCATCTCAACCTTCGTAAATTGCTCCTTGATTTCTACACCTCTGCACTATCGTGCTTGGGGCCCCGTTCTCTCTTTCATTCCCCACTGAAGCAGCTTACAAAGTGCCTGGCGGTTCACCGCTTCCGCTGCAACCCCCCGTGAGAGGCAACGGTTCTCATAGCATCAATGCTTCGCATCGACGTAGTCGCCACCCAGTGCAGAGCTGAAGCTGCCCTGTCAGTCTCTGGCATGTAGGTCGGCTGATGCCGGAGATAGAGCGTTCACCATCGCCTTCACATTACATCGCAGTGTGCTGCGTCACAAGCCCAACGGACCAGTCGCTGTCATGTATCGCGCTTTGATTACTGGCTGCTATGCTGACGATCGCGGCGGCGTAGGACGTCTAGAAAAGACAGAGAGAGTCTTAGCACGGCTCTCCGGCGTCTTGGGCTCCAGCAGCAAGTAAAACAGACGTGGATGGAAAGTGACAAAAGGTGCACCAATGCATCCAGCAACAACTACCCTACCGACGGGACGACGGCAGCAGCTGCAGGCAGTCAGCGCTAGAGGAGGCAGCGAGCGACCGGAGGCAGAACAGAACCCAGAGGGCCGCCCCAACAGGCCGCCCCCCCCCCCCAACTGGCCGCCGTGCTCTCACGCACAAGGCATAAGGAAGGCGTGCGCCGCCGGGGAATCGAACCCCGACCTCATCCGTGGGAGGGATGAATCCTAACCATTAGACCAACGGCGCGCCAGACCAACCTCATGTTACCCCAAAACAAACACCCACAGAACCACAACCCTAACCAAAATACGAAATGCTCCAAACACGCCAACACACGGCCTCTCAACCACCCGAGGGTCTACCACGCAGCTCTACCGGCGCCAACCACCAGCCTACAGCGGTATGCACGAGCGCACAAGAGCCGGAAGACCGTGTAGTCCTTGGCCTCCTTTGACCTCCTTTGACACACAGCTGAGAGCAGACAAGAGGCACCCGGGGGTTCAGAAGGTCAGGAGCGCGTAGGCAATTGCCCTGGGACGACTGCCATCGCTTGGGGGAGCGCAAAAGAGGCGCTAGGCGCGAGAACAGCTGGCAAAAGTTGCGCCGTCGGGGAATCGAACCCCGACCTCATCCTTGGAAGGGATGAATCCTAACCATTAGACCAACGGTGCACACCTGACACATAAAACACACACAAACACACACTCACCAAAAACAAACAAACAAAAATCAACAAAAATCACAACGCACACAAAACACACCACATACATTCACACAACACACCGCCTCTTCCCACACTCACACCACACCACCGCCTTCGCCCACCTCTCACTTTCAATCTATCCGCCTACTCTACCTGCATTTACCCTACTCAACCGTGGAAACAGGACGTCCTTTCCGCACAAAACCACGTGGCAGCAGCTGAAAACAGCGATGGCCGCCACTGGGAATTCCTCTAATTAATCACCTACAAACAATACGTGGATGCCTCCAAAACGCAAAGTCGGTCTGTTTTACAACTCTCGTAGAGCAACACCAAATTTGCCCACTAGCTCAGCACCGACGATGGACACTTCATCCACAATCAGCATCTCAACCTTCGTAAATTGCTCCTTGATTTCTACACCTCTGCACTATCGTGCTTGGGGCCCCGTTCTCTCTTTCATTCCCCACTGAAGCAGCTTACAAAGTGCCTGGCGGTTCACCGCTTCCGCTGCAACCCCCCGTGAGAGGCAACGGTTCTCATAGCATCAATGCTTCGCATCGACGTAGTCGCCACCCAGTGCAGAGCTGAAGCTGCCCTGTCAGTCTCTGGCATGTAGGTCGGCTGATGCCGGAGATAGAGCGTTCACCATCGCCTTCACATTACATCGCAGTGTGCTGCGTCACAAGCCCAACGGACCAGTCGCTGTCATGTATCGCGCTTTGATTACTGGCTGCTATGCTGACGATCGCGGCGGCGTAGGACGTCTAGAAAAGACAGAGAGAGTCTTAGCACGGCTCTCCGGCGTCTTGGGCTCCAGCAGCAAGTAAAACAGACGTGGATGGAAAGTGACAAAAGGTGCACCAATGCATCCAGCAACAACTACCCTACCGACGGGACGACGGCAGCAGCTGCAGGCAGTCAGCGCTAGAGGAGGCAGCGAGCGACCGGAGGCAGAACAGAACCCAGAGGGCCGCCCCAACAGGCCGCCCCCCCCCCCCCAACTGGCCGCCGTGCTCTCACGCACAAGGCATAAGGAAGGCGTGCGCCGCCGGGGAATCGAACCCCGACCTCATCCGTGGGAGGGATGAATCCTAACCATTAGACCAACGGCGCGCCAGACCAACCTCATGTTACCCCAAAACAAACACCCACAGAACCACAACCCTAACCAAAATACGAAATGCTCCAAACACGCCAACACACGGCCTCTCAACCACCCGAGGGTCTACCACGCAGCTCTACCGGCGCCAACCACCAGCCTACAGCGGTATGCACGAGCGCACAAGAGCGGGAAGACCGTGTAGTCCTTGGCCTCCTTTGACCTCCTTTGACACACAGCTGAGAGCAGACAAGAGGCACCCGGGGGTTCAGAAGGTCAGGAGCGCGTAGGCAATTGCCCTGGGACGACTGCCATCGCTTGGGGGAGCGCAAAAGAGGCGCTAGGCGCGAGAACAGCTGGCAAAAGTTGCGCCGTCGGGGAATCGAACCCCGACCTCATCCTTGGAAGGGATGAATCCTAACCATTAGACCAACGGTGCACACCTGACACATAAAACACACACAAACACACACTCACCAAAAACAAACAAACAAAAATCAACAAAAATCACAACGCACACAAAACACACCACATACATTCACACAACACACCGCCTCTTCCCACACTCACACCACACCACCGCCTTCGCCCACCTCTCACTTTCAATCTATCCGCCTACTCTACCTGCATTTACCCTACTCAACCGTGGAAACAGGACGTCCTTTCCGCACAAAACCACGTGGCAGCAGCTGAAAACAGCGATGGCCGCCACTGGGAATTCCTCTAATTAATCACCTACAAACAATACGTGGATGCCTCCAAAACGCAAAGTCGGTCTGTTTTACAACTCTCGTAGAGCAACACCAAATTTGCCCACTAGCTCAGCACCGACGATGGACACTTCATCCACAATCAGCATTTCAACCTTCGTAAATTGCTCCTTGATTTCTACACCTCTGCACTATCGTGCTTGGGGCCCCGTTCTCTCTTTCATTCCCCACTGAAGCAGCTTACAAAGTGCCTGGCGGTTCACCGCTTCCGCTGCAACCCCCCGTGAGAGGCAACGGTTCTCATAGCATCAATGCTTCGCATCGACGTAGTCGCCACCCAGTGCAGAGCTGAAGCTGCCCTGTCAGTCTCTGGCATGTAGGTCGGCTGATGCCGGAGATAGAGCGTTCACCATCGCCTTCACATTACATCGCAGTGTGCTGCGTCACAAGCCCAACGGACCAGTCGCTGTCATGTATCGCGCTTTGATTACTGGCTGCTATGCTGACGATCGCGGCGGCGTAGGACGTCTAGAAAAGACAGAGAGAGTCTTAGCACGGCTCTCCGGCGTCTTGGGCTCCAGCAGCAAGTAAAACAGACGTGGATGGAAAGTGACAAAAGGTGCACCAATGCATCCAGCAACAACTACCCTACCGACGGGACGACGGCAGCAGCTGCAGGCAGTCAGCGCTAGAGGAGGCAGCGAGCGACCGGAGGCAGAACAGAACCCAGAGGGCCGCCCCAACAGGCCGCCCCCCCCCCCCAACTGGCCGCCGTGCTCTCACGCACAAGGCATAAGGAAGGCGTGCGCCGCCGGGGAATCGAACCCCGACCTCATCCGTGGGAGGGATGAATCCTAACCATTAGACCAACGGCGCGCCAGACCAACCTCATGTTACCCCAAAACAAACACCCACAGAACCACAACCCTAACCAAAATACGAAATGCTCCAAACACGCCAACACACGGCCTCTCAACCACCCGAGGGTCTACCACGCAGCTCTACCGGCGCCAACCACCAGCCTACAGCGGTATGCACGAGCGCACAAGAGCCGGAAGACCGTGTAGTCCTTGGCCTCCTTTGACCTCCTTTGACACACAGCTGAGAGCAGACAAGAGGCACCCGGGGGTTCAGAAGGTCAGGAGCGCGTAGGCAATTGCCCTGGGACGACTGCCATCGCTTGGGGGAGCGCAAAAGAGGCGCTAGGCGCGAGAACAGCTGGCAAAAGTTGCGCCGTCGGGGAATCGAACCCCGACCTCATCCTTGGAAGGGATGAATCCTAACCATTAGACCAACGGTGCACACCTGACACATAAAACACACACAAACACACACTCACCAAAAACAAACAAACAAAAATCAACAAAAATCACAACGCACACAAAACACACCACATACATTCACACAACACACCGCCTCTTCCCACACTCACACCACACCACCGCCTTCGCCCACCTCTCACTTTCAATCTATCCGCCTACTCTACCTGCATTTACCCTACTCAACCGTGGAAACAGGACGTCCTTTCCGCACAAAACCACGTGGCAGCAGCTGAAAACAGCGATGGCCGCCACTGGGAATTCCTCTAATTAATCACCTACAAACAATACGTGGATGCCTCCAAAACGCAAAGTCGGTCTGTTTTACAACTCTCGTAGAGCAACACCAAATTTGCCCACTAGCTCAGCACCGACGATGGACACTTCATCCACAATCAGCATCTCAACCTTCGTAAATTGCTCCTTGATTTCTACACCTCTGCACTATCGTGCTTGGGGCCCCGTTCTCTCTTTCATTCCCCACTGAAGCAGCTTACAAAGTGCCTGGCGGTTCACCGCTTCCGCTGCAACCCCCCGTGAGAGGCAACGGTTCTCATAGCATCAATGCTTCGCATCGACGTAGTCGCCACCCAGTGCAGAGCTGAAGCTGCCCTGTCAGTCTCTGGCATGTAGGTCGGCTGATGCCGGAGATAGAGCGTTCACCATCGCCTTCACATTACATCGCAGTGTGCTGCGTCACAAGCCCAACGGACCAGTCGCTGTCATGTATCGCGCTTTGATTACTGGCTGCTATGCTGACGATCGCGGCGGCGTAGGACGTCTAGAAAAGACAGAGAGAGTCTTAGCACGGCTCTCCGGCGTCTTGGGCTCCAGCAGCAAGTAAAACAGACGTGGATGGAAAGTGACAAAAGGTGCACCAATGCATCCAGCAACAACTACCCTACCGACGGGACGACGGCAGCAGCTGCAGGCAGTCAGCGCTAGAGGAGGCAGCGAGCGACCGGAGGCAGAACAGAACCCAGAGGGCCGCCCCAACAGGCCGCCCCCCCCCCAACTGGCCGCCGTGCTCTCACGCACAAGGCATAAGGAAGGCGTGCGCCGCCGGGGAATCGAACCCCGACCTCATCCGTGGGAGGGATGAATCCTAACCATTAGACCAACGGCGCGCCAGACCAACCTCATGTTACCCCAAAACAAACACCCACAGAACCACAACCCTAACCAAAATACGAAATGCTCCAAACACGCCAACACACGGCCTCTCAACCACCCGAGGGTCTACCACGCAGCTCTACCGGCGCCAACCACCAGCCTACAGCGGTATGCACGAGCGCACAAGAGCCGGAAGACCGTGTAGTCCTTGGCCTCCTTTGACCTCCTTTGACACACAGCTGAGAGCAGACAAGAGGCACCTGGGGGTTCAGAAGGTCAGGAGCGCGTAGGCAATTGCCCTGGGACGACTGCCATCGCTTGGGGGAGCGCAAAAGAGGCGCTAGGCGCGAGAACAGCTGGCAAAAGTTGCGCCGTCGGAGAATCGAACCCCGACCTCATCCTTGGAAGGGATGAATCCTAACCATTAGACCAACGGTGCACACCTGACACATAAAACACACACAAACACACACTCACCAAAAACAAACAAACAAAAATCAACAAAAATCACAACGCACACAAAACACACCACATACATTCACACAACACACCGCCTCTTCCCACACTCACACCACACCACCGCCTTCGCCCACCTCTCACTTTCAATCTATCCGCCTACTCTACCTGCATTTACCCTACTCAACCGTGGAAACAGGACGTCCTTTCCGCACAAAACCACGTGGCAGCAGCTGAAAACAGCGATGGCCGCCACTGGGAATTCCTCTAATTAATCACCTACAAACAATACGTGGATGCCTCCAAAACGCAAAGTCGGTCTGTTTTACAACTCTCGTAGAGCAACACCAAATTTGCCCACTAGCTCAGCACCGACGATGGACACTTCATCCACAATCAGCATCTCAACCTTCGTAAATTGCTCCTTGATTTCTACACCTCTGCACTATCGTGCTTGGGGCCCCGTTCTCTCTTTCATTCCCCACTGAAGCAGCTTACAAAGTGCCTGGCGGTTCACCGCTTCCGCTGCAACCCCCCGTGAGAGGCAACGGTTCTCATAGCATCAATGCTTCGCATCGACGTAGTCGCCACCCAGTGCAGAGCTGAAGCTGCCCTGTCAGTCTCTGGCATGTAGGTCGGCTGATGCCGGAGATAGAGCGTTCACCATCGCCTTCACATTACATCGCAGTGTGCTGCGTCACAAGCCCAACGGACCAGTCGCTGTCATGTATCGCGCTTTGATTACTGGCTGCTATGCTGACGATCGCGGCGGCGTAGGACGTCTAGAAAAGACAGAGAGAGTCTTAGCACGGCTCTCCGGCGTCTTGGGCTCCAGCAGCAAGTAAAACAGACGTGGATGGAAAGTGACAAAAGGTGCACCAATGCATCCAGCAACAACTACCCTACCGACGGGACGACGGCAGCAGCTGCAGGCAGTCAGCGCTAGAGGAGGCAGCGAGCGACCGGAGGCAGAACAGAACCCAGAGGGCCGCCCCAACAGGCCGCCCCCCCCCCAACTGGCCGCCGTGCTCTCACGCACAAGGCATAAGGAAGGCGTGCGCCGCCGGGGAATCGAACCCCGACCTCATCCGTGGGAGGGATGAATCCTAACCATTAGACCAACGGCGCGCCAGACCAACCTCATGTTACCCCAAAACAAACACCCACAGAACCACAACCCTAACCAAAATACGAAATGCTCCAAACACGCCAACACACGGCCTCTCAACCACCCGAGGGTCTACCACGCAGCTCTACCGGCGCCAACCACCAGCCTACAGCGGTATGCACGAGCGCACAAGAGCCGGAAGACCGTGTAGTCCTTGGCCTCCTTTGACCTCCTTTGACACACAGCTGAGAGCAGACAAGAGGCACCTGGGGGTTCAGAAGGTCAGGAGCGCGTAGGCAATTGCCCTGGGACGACTGCCATCGCTTGGGGGAGCGCAAAAGAGGCGCTAGGCGCGAGAACAGCTGGCAAAAGTTGCGCCGTCGGGGAATCGAACCCCGACCTCATCCTTGGAAGGGATGAATCCTAACCATTAGACCAACGGTGCACACCTGACACATAAAACACACACAAACACACACTCACCAAAAACAAACAAACAAAAATCAACAAAAATCACAACGCACACAAAACACACCACATACATTCACACAACACACCGCCTCTTCCCACACTCACACCACACCACCGCCTTCGCCCACCTCTCACTTTCAATCTATCCGCCTACTCTACCTGCATTTACCCTACTCAACCGTGGAAACAGGACGTCCTTTCCGCACAAAACCACGTGGCAGCAGCTGAAAACAGCGATGGCCGCCACTGGGAATTCCTCTAATTAATCACCTACAAACAATACGTGGATGCCTCCAAAACGCAAAGTCGGTCTGTTTTACAACTCTCGTAGAGCAACACCAAATTTGCCCACTAGCTCAGCACCGACGATGGACACTTCATCCACAATCAGCATCTCAACCTTCGTAAATTGCTCCTTGATTTCTACACCTCTGCACTATCGTGCTTGGGGCCCCGTTCTCTCTTTCATTCCCCACTGAAGCAGCTTACAAAGTGCCTGGCGGTTCACCGCTTCCGCTGCAACCCCCCGTGAGAGGCAACGGTTCTCATAGCATCAATGCTTCGCATCGACGTAGTCGCCACCCAGTGCAGAGCTGAAGCTGCCCTGTCAGTCTCTGGCATGTAGGTCGGCTGATGCCGGAGATAGAGCGTTCACCATCGCCTTCACATTACATCGCAGTGTGCTGCGTCACAAGCCCAACGGACCAGTCGCTGTCATGTATCGCGCTTTGATTACTGGCTGCTATGCTGACGATCGCGGCGGCGTAGGACGTCTAGAAAAGACAGAGAGAGTCTTAGCACGGCTCTCCGGCGTCTTGGGCTCCAGCAGCAAGTAAAACAGACGTGGATGGAAAGTGACAAAAGGTGCACCAATGCATCCAGCAACAACTACCCTACCGACGGGACGACGGCAGCAGCTGCAGGCAGTCAGCGCTAGAGGAGGCAGCGAGCGACCGGAGGCAGAACAGAACCCAGAGGGCCGCCCCAACAGGCCGCCCCCCCCCCCAACTGGCCGCCGTGCTCTCACGCACAAGGCATAAGGAAGGCGTGCGCCGCCGGGGAATCGAACCCCGACCTCATCCGTGGGAGGGATGAATCCTAACCATTAGACCAACGGCGCGCCAGACCAACCTCATGTTACCCCAAAACAAACACCCACAGAACCACAACCCTAACCAAAATACGAAATGCTCCAAACACGCCAACACACGGCCTCTCAACCACCCGAGGGTCTACCACGCAGCTCTACCGGCGCCAACCACCAGCCTACAGCGGTATGCACGAGCGCACAAGAGCCGGAAGACCGTGTAGTCCTTGGCCTCCTTTGACCTCCTTTGACACACAGCTGAGAGCAGACAAGAGGCACCTGGGGGTTCAGAAGGTCAGGAGCGCGTAGGCAATTGCCCTGGGACGACTGCCATCGCTTGGGGGAGCGCAAAAGAGGCGCTAGGCGCGAGAACAGCTGGCAAAAGTTGCGCCGTCGGAGAATCGAACCCCGACCTCATCCTTGGAAGGGATGAATCCTAACCATTAGACCAACGGTGCACACCTGACACATAAAACACACACAAACACACACTCACCAAAAACAAACAAACAAAAATCAACAAAAATCACAACGCACACAAAACACACCACATACATTCACACAACACACCGCCTCTTCCCACACTCACACCACACCACCGCCTTCGCCCACCTCTCACTTTCAATCTATCCGCCTACTCTACCTGCATTTACCCTACTCAACCGTGGAAACAGGACGTCCTTTCCGCACAAAACCACGTGGCAGCAGCTGAAAACAGCGATGGCCGCCACTGGGAATTCCTCTAATTAATCACCTACAAACAATACGTGGATGCCTCCAAAACGCAAAGTCGGTCTGTTTTACAACTCTCGTAGAGCAACACCAAATTTGCCCACTAGCTCAGCACCGACGATGGACACTTCATCCACAATCAGCATCTCAACCTTCGTAAATTGCTCCTTGATTTCTACACCTCTGCACTATCGTGCTTGGGGCCCCGTTCTCTCTTTCATTCCCCACTGAAGCAGCTTACAAAGTGCCTGGCGGTTCACCGCTTCCGCTGCAACCCCCCGTGAGAGGCAACGGTTCTCATAGCATCAATGCTTCGCATCGACGTAGTCGCCACCCAGTGCAGAGCTGAAGCTGCCCTGTCAGTCTCTGGCATGTAGGTCGGCTGATGCCGGAGATAGAGCGTTCACCATCGCCTTCACATTACATCGCAGTGTGCTGCGTCACAAGCCCAACGGACCAGTCGCTGTCATGTATCGCGCTTTGATTACTGGCTGCTATGCTGACGATCGCGGCGGCGTAGGACGTCTAGAAAAGACAGAGAGAGTCTTAGCACGGCTCTCCGGCGTCTTGGGCTCCAGCAGCAAGTAAAACAGACGTGGATGGAAAGTGACAAAAGGTGCACCAATGCATCCAGCAACAACTACCCTACCGACGGGACGACGGCAGCAGCTGCAGGCAGTCAGCGCTAGAGGAGGCAGCGAGCGACCGGAGGCAGAACAGAACCCAGAGGGCCGCCCCAACAGGCCGCCCCCCCCCCAACTGGCCGCCGTGCTCTCACGCACAAGGCATAAGGAAGGCGTGCGCCGCCGGGGAATCGAACCCCGACCTCATCCGTGGGAGGGATGAATCCTAACCATTAGACCAACGGCGCGCCAGACCAACCTCATGTTACCCCAAAACAAACACCCACAGAACCACAACCCTAACCAAAATACGAAATGCTCCAAACACGCCAACACACGGCCTCTCAACCACCCGAGGGTCTACCACGCAGCTCTACCGGCGCCAACCACCAGCCTACAGCGGTATGCACGAGCGCACAAGAGCCGGAAGACCGTGTAGTCCTTGGCCTCCTTTGACCTCCTTTGACACACAGCTGAGAGCAGACAAGAGGCACCCGGGGGTTCAGAAGGTCAGGAGCGCGTAGGCAATTGCCCTGGGACGACTGCCATCGCTTGGGGGAGCGCAAAAGAGGCGCTAGGCGCGAGAACAGCTGGCAAAAGTTGCGCCGTCGGGGAATCGAACCCCGACCTCATCCTTGGAAGGGATGAATCCTAACCATTAGACCAACGGTGCACACCTGACACATAAAACACACACAAACACACACTCACCAAAAACAAACAAACAAAAATCAACAAAAATCACAACGCACACAAAACACACCACATACATTCACACAACACACCGCCTCTTCCCACACTCACACCACACCACCGCCTTCGCCCACCTCTCACTTTCAATCTATCCGCCTACTCTACCTGCATTTACCCTACTCAACCGTGGAAACAGGACGTCCTTTCCGCACAAAACCACGTGGCAGCAGCTGAAAACAGCGATGGCCGCCACTGGGAATTCCTCTAATTAATCACCTACAAACAATACGTGGATGCCTCCAAAACGCAAAGTCGGTCTGTCTTACAACTCTCGTAGAGCAACACCAAATTTGCCCACTAGCTCAGCACCGACGATGGACACTTCATCCACAATCAGCATCTCAACCTTCGTAAATTGCTCCTTGATTTCTACACCTCTGCACTATCGTGCTTGGGGCCCCGTTCTCTCTTTCATTCCCCACTGAAGCAGCTTACAAAGTGCCTGGCGGTTCACCGCTTCCGCTGCAACCCCCCGTGAGAGGCAACGGTTCTCATAGCATCAATGCTTCGCATCGACGTAGTCGCCACCCACTGCAGAGCTGAAGCTGCCCTGTCAGTCTCTGGCATGTAGGTCGGCTGATGCCGGAGATAGAGCGTTCACCATCGCCTTCACATTACATCGCAGTGTGCTGCGTCACAAGCCCAACGGACCAGTCGCTGTCATGTATCGCGCTTTGATTACTGGCTGCTATGCTGACGATCGCGGCGGCGTAGGACGTCTAGAAAAGACAGAGAGAGTCTTAGCACGGCTCTCCGGCGTCTTGGGCTCCAGCAGCAAGTAAAACAGACGTGGATGGAAAGTGACAAAAGGTGCAACAATGCATCCAGCAACAACTACCCTACCGACGGGACGACGGCAGCAGCTGCAGGCAGTCAGCGCTAGAGGAGGCAGCGAGCGACCGGAGGCAGAACAGAACCCAGAGGGCCGCCCCAACAGGCCGCCCCCCCCCCCAACTGGCCGCCGTGCTCTCACGCACAAGGCATAAGGAAGGCGTGCGCCGCCGGGGAATCGAACCCCGACCTCATCCGTGGGAGGGATGAATCCTAACCATTAGACCAACGGCGCGCCAGACCAACCTCATGTTACCCCAAAACAAACACCCACAGAACCACAACCCTAACCAAAATACGAAATGCTCCAAACACGCCAACACACGGCCTCTCAACCACCCGAGGGTCTACCACGCAGCTCTACCGGCGCCAACCACCAGCCTACAGCGGTATGCACGAGCGCACAAGAGCCGGAAGACCGTGTAGTCCTTGGCCTCCTTTGACCTCCTTTGACACACAGCTGAGAGCAGACAAGAGGCACCCGGGGGTTCAGAAGGTCAGGAGCGCGTAGGCAATTGCCCTGGGACGACTGCCATCGCTTGGGGGAGCGCAAAAGAGGCGCTAGGCGCGAGAACAGCTGGCAAAAGTTGCGCCGTCGGGGAATCGAACCCCGACCTCATCCTTGGAAGGGATGAATCCTAACCATTAGACCAACGGTGCACACCTGACACATAAAACACACACAAACACACACTCACCAAAAACAAACAAACAAAAATCAACAAAAATCACAACGCACACAAAACACACCACATACATTCACACAACACACCGCCTCTTCCCACACTCACACCACACCACCGCCTTCGCCCACCTCTCACTTTCAATCTATCCGCCTACTCTACCTGCATTTACCCTACTCAACCGTGGAAACAGGACGTCCTTTCCGCACAAAACCACGTGGCAGCAGCTGAAAACAGCGATGGCCGCCACTGGGAATTCCTCTAATTAATCACCTACAAACAATACGTGGATGCCTCCAAAACGCAAAGTCGGTCTGTTTTACAACTCTCGTAGAGCAACACCAAATTTGCCCACTAGCTCAGCACCGACGATGGACACTTCATCCACAATCAGCATCTCAACCTTCGTAAATTGCTCCTTGATTTCTACACCTCTGCACTATCGTGCTTGGGGCCCCGTTCTCTCTTTCATTCCCCACTGAAGCAGCTTACAAAGTGCCTGGCGGTTCACCGCTTCCGCTGCAACCCCCCGTGAGAGGCAACGGTTCTCATAGCATCAATGCTTCGCATCGACGTAGTCGCCACCCAGTGCAGAGCTGAAGCTGCCCTGTCAGTCTCTGGCATGTAGGTCGGCTGATGCCGGAGATAGAGCGTTCACCATCGCCTTCACATTACATCGCAGTGTGCTGCGTCACAAGCCCAACGGACCAGTCGCTGTCATGTATCGCGCTTTGATTACTGGCTGCTATGCTGACGATCGCGGCGGCGTAGGACGTCTAGAAAAGACAGAGAGAGTCTTAGCACGGCTCTCCGGCGTCTTGGGCTCCAGCAGCAAGTAAAACAGACGTGGATGGAAAGTGACAAAAGGTGCACCAATGCATCCAGCAACAACTACCCTACCGACGGGACGACGGCAGCAGCTGCAGGCAGTCAGCGCTAGAGGAGGCAGCGAGCGACCGGAGGCAGAACAGAACCCAGAGGGCCGCCCCAACAGGCCGCCCCCCCCCCCAACTGGCCGCCGTGCTCTCACGCACAAGGCATAAGGAAGGCGTGCGCCGCCGGGGAATCGAACCCCGACCTCATCCGTGGGAGGGATGAATCCTAACCATTAGACCAACGGCGCGCCAGACCAACCTCATGTTACCCCAAAACAAACACCCACAGAACCACAACCCTAACCAAAATACGAAATGCTCCAAACACGCCAACACACGGCCTCTCAACCACCCGAGGGTCTACCACGCAGCTCTACCGGCGCCAACCACCAGCCTACAGCGGTATGCACGAGCGCACAAGAGCCGGAAGACCGTGTAGTCCTTGGCCTCCTTTGACCTCCTTTGACACACAGCTGAGAGCAGACAAGAGGCACCTGGGGGTTCAGAAGGTCAGGAGCGCGTAGGCAATTGCCCTGGGACGACTGCCATCGCTTGGGGGAGCGCAAAAGAGGCGCTAGGCGCGAGAACAGCTGGCAAAAGTTGCGCCGTCGGGGAATCGAACCCCGACCTCATCCTTGGAAGGGATGAATCCTAACCATTAGACCAACGGTGCACACCTGACACATAAAACACACACAAACACACACTCACCAAAAACAAACAAACAAAAATCAACAAAAATCACAACGCACACAAAACACACCACATACATTCACACAACACACCGCCTCTTCCCACACTCACACCACACCACCGCCTTCGCCCACCTCTCACTTTCAATCTATCCGCCTACTCTACCTGCATTTACCCTACTCAACCGTGGAAACAGGACGTCCTTTCCGCACAAAACCACGTGGCAGCAGCTGAAAACAGCGATGGCCGCCACTGGGAATTCCTCTAATTAATCACCTACAAACAATACGTGGATGCCTCCAAAACGCAAAGTCGGTCTGTTTTACAACTCTCGTAGAGCAACACCAAATTTGCCCACTAGCTCAGCACCGACGATGGACACTTCATCCACAATCAGCATCTCAACCTTCGTAAATTGCTCCTTGATTTCTACACCTCTGCACTATCGTGCTTGGGGCCCCGTTCTCTCTTTCATTCCCCACTGAAGCAGCTTACAAAGTGCCTGGCGGTTCACCGCTTCCGCTGCAACCCCCCGTGAGAGGCAACGGTTCTCATAGCATCAATGCTTCGCATCGACGTAGTCGCCACCCACTGCAGAGCTGAAGCTGCCCTGTCAGTCTCTGGCATGTAGGTCGGCTGATGCCGGAGATAGAGCGTTCACCATCGCCTTCACATTACATCGCAGTGTGCTGCGTCACAAGCCCAACGGACCAGTCGCTGTCATGTATCGCGCTTTGATTACTGGCTGCTATGCTGACGATCGCGGCGGCGTAGGACGTCTAGAAAAGACAGAGAGAGTCTTAGCACGGCTCTCCGGCGTCTTGGGCTCCAGCAGCAAGTAAAACAGACGTGGATGGAAAGTGACAAAAGGTGCACCAATGCATCCAGCAACAACTACCCTACCGACGGGACGACGGCAGCAGCTGCAGGCAGTCAGCGCTAGAGGAGGCAGCGAGCGACCGGAGGCAGAACAGAACCCAGAGGGCCGCCCCAACAGGCCGCCCCCCCCCCCAACTGGCCGCCGTGCTCTCACGCACAAGGCATAAGGAAGGCGTGCGCCGCCGGGGAATCGAACCCCGACCTCATCCGTGGGAGGGATGAATCCTAACCATTAGACCAACGGCGCGCCAGACCAACCTCATGTTACCCCAAAACAAACACCCACAGAACCACAACCCTAACCAAAATACGAAATGCTCCAAACACGCCAACACACGGCCTCTCAACCACCCGAGGGTCTACCACGCAGCTCTACCGGCGCCAACCACCAGCCTACAGCGGTATGCACGAGCGCACAAGAGCCGGAAGACCGTGTAGTCCTTGGCCTCCTTTGACCTCCTTTGACACACAGCTGAGAGCAGACAAGAGGCACCTGGGGGTTCAGAAGGTCAGGAGCGCGTAGGCAATTGCCCTGGGACGACTGCCATCGCTTGGGGGAGCGCAAAAGAGGCGCTAGGCGCGAGAACAGCTGGCAAAAGTTGCGCCGTCGGGGAATCGAACCCCGACCTCATCCTTGGAAGGGATGAATCCTAACCATTAGACCAACGGTGCACACCTGACACATAAAACACACACAAACACACACTCACCAAAAACAAACAAACAAAAATCAACAAAAATCACAACGCACACAAAACACACCACATACATTCACACAACACACCGCCTCTTCCCACACTCACACCACACCACCGCCTTCGCCCACCTCTCACTTTCAATCTATCCGCCTACTCTACCTGCATTTACCCTACTCAACCGTGGAAACAGGACGTCCTTTCCGCACAAAACCACGTGGCAGCAGCTGAAAACAGCGATGGCCGCCACTGGGAATTCCTCTAATTAATCACCTACAAACAATACGTGGATGCCTCCAAAACGCAAAGTCGGTCTGTTTTACAACTCTCGTAGAGCAACACCAAATTTGCCCACTAGCTCAGCACCGACGATGGACACTTCATCCACAATCAGCATCTCAACCTTCGTAAATTGCTCCTTGATTTCTACACCTCTGCACTATCGTGCTTGGGGCCCCGTTCTCTCTTTCATTCCCCACTGAAGCAGCTTACAAAGTGCCTGGCGGTTCACCGCTTCCGCTGCAACCCCCCGTGAGAGGCAACGGTTCTCATAGCATCAATGCTTCGCATCGACGTAGTCGCCACCCAGTGCAGAGCTGAAGCTGCCCTGTCAGTCTCTGGCATGTAGGTCGGCTGATGCCGGAGATAGAGCGTTCACCATCGCCTTCACATTACATCGCAGTGTGCTGCGTCACAAGCCCAACGGACCAGTCGCTGTCATGTATCGCGCTTTGATTACTGGCTGCTATGCTGACGATCGCGGCGGCGTAGGACGTCTAGAAAAGACAGAGAGAGTCTTAGCACGGCTCTCCGGCGTCTTGGGCTCCAGCAGCAAGTAAAACAGACGTGGATGGAAAGTGACAAAAGGTGCACCAATGCATCCAGCAACAACTACCCTACCGACGGGACGACGGCAGCAGCTGCAGGCAGTCAGCGCTAGAGGAGGCAGCGAGCGACCGGAGGCAGAACAGAACCCAGAGGGCCGCCCCAACAGGCCGCCCCCCCCCCCAACTGGCCGCCGTGCTCTCACGCACAAGGCATAAGGAAGGCGTGCGCCGCCGGGGAATCGAACCCCGACCTCATCCGTGGGAGGGATGAATCCTAACCATTAGACCAACGGCGCGCCAGACCAACCTCATGTTACCCCAAAACAAACACCCACAGAACCACAACCCTAACCAAAATACGAAATGCTCCAAACACGCCAACACACGGCCTCTCAACCACCCGAGGGTCTACCACGCAGCTCTACCGGCGCCAACCACCAGCCTACAGCGGTATGCACGAGCGCACAAGAGCCGGAAGACCGTGTAGTCCTTGGCCTCCTTTGACCTCCTTTGACACACAGCTGAGAGCAGACAAGAGGCACCCGGGGGTTCAGAAGGTCAGGAGCGCGTAGGCAATTGCCCTGGGACGACTGCCATCGCTTGGGGGAGCGCAAAAGAGGCGCTAGGCGCGAGAACAGCTGGCAAAAGTTGCGCCGTCGGGGAATCGAACCCCGACCTCACCCTTGGAAGGGATGAATCCTAACCATTAGACCAACGGTGCACACCTGACACATAAAACACACACAAACACACACTCACCAAAAACAAACAAACAAAAATCAACAAAAATCACAACGCACACAAAACACACCACATACATTCACACAACACACCGCCTCTTCCCACACTCACACCACACCACCGCCTTCGCCCACCTCTCACTTTCAATCTATCCGCCTACTCTACCTGCATTTACCCTACTCAACCGTGGAAACAGGACGTCCTTTCCGCACAAAACCACGTGGCAGCAGCTGAAAACAGCGATGGCCGCCACTGGGAATTCCTCTAATTAATCACCTACAAACAATACGTGGATGCCTCCAAAACGCAAAGTCGGTCTGTTTTACAACTCTCGTAGAGCAACACCAAATTTGCCCACTAGCTCAGCACCGACGATGGACACTTCATCCACAATCAGCATCTCAACCTTCGTAAATTGCTCCTTGATTTCTACACCTCTGCACTATCGTGCTTGGGGCCCCGTTCTCTCTTTCATTCCCCACTGAAGCAGCTTACAAAGTGCCTGGCGGTTCACCGCTTCCGCTGCAACCCCCCGTG
Source organism: Phytophthora taxon juncus (assembly GCA_033558005.1). Classification (NCBI taxonomy): domain Eukaryota; phylum Oomycota; class Peronosporomycetes; order Peronosporales; family Peronosporaceae; genus Phytophthora; species Phytophthora taxon juncus. The sequence goes on along the minus strand of JAUCEE010000005.1, from coordinate 3,448,204 downwards.
AGAGGCAACGGTTCTCATAGCATCAATGCTTCGCATCGACGTAGTCGCCACCCAGTGCAGAGCTGAAGCTGCCCTGTCAGTCTCTGGCATGTAGGTCGGCTGATGCCGGAGATAGAGCGTTCACCATCGCCTTCACATTACATCGCAGTGTGCTGCGTCACAAGCCCAACGGACCAGTCGCTGTCATGTATCGCGCTTTGATTACTGGCTGCTATGCTGACGATCGCGGCGGCGTAGGACGTCTAGAAAAGACAGAGAGAGTCTTAGCACGGCTCTCCGGCGTCTTGGGCTCCAGCAGCAAGTAAAACAGACGTGGATGGAAAGTGACAAAAGGTGCACCAATGCATCCAGCAACAACTACCCTACCGACGGGACGACGGCAGCAGCTGCAGGCAGTCAGCGCTAGAGGAGGCAGCGAGCGACCGGAGGCAGAACAGAACCCAGAGGGCCGCCCCAACAGGCCGCCCCCCCCCCCAACTGGCCGCCGTGCTCTCACGCACAAGGCATAAGGAAGGCGTGCGCCGCCGGGGAATCGAACCCCGACCTCATCCGTGGGAGGGATGAATCCTAACCATTAGACCAACGGCGCGCCAGACCAACCTCATGTTACCCCAAAACAAACACCCACAGAACCACAACCCTAACCAAAATACGAAATGCTCCAAACACGCCAACACACGGCCTCTCAACCACCCGAGGGTCTACCACGCAGCTCTACCGGCGCCAACCACCAGCCTACAGCGGTATGCACGAGCGCACAAGAGCCGGAAGACCGTGTAGTCCTTGGCCTCCTTTGACCTCCTTTGACACACAGCTGAGAGCAGACAAGAGGCACCCGGGGGTTCAGAAGGTCAGGAGCGCGTAGGCAATTGCCCTGGGACGACTGCCATCGCTTGGGGGAGCGCAAAAGAGGCGCTAGGCGCGAGAACAGCTGGCAAAAGTTGCGCCGTCGGGGAATCGAACCCCGACCTCACCCTTGGAAGGGATGAATCCTAACCATTAGACCAACGGTGCACACCTGACACATAAAACACACACAAACACACACTCACCAAAAACAAACAAACAAAAATCAACAAAAATCACAACGCACACAAAACACACCACATACATTCACACAACACACCGCCTCTTCCCACACTCACACCACACCACCGCCTTCGCCCACCTCTCACTTTCAATCTATCCGCCTACTCTACCTGCATTTACCCTACTCAACCGTGGAAACAGGACGTCCTTTCCGCACAAAACCACGTGGCAGCAGCTGAAAACAGCGATGGCCGCCACTGGGAATTCCTCTAATTAATCACCTACAAACAATACGTGGATGCCTCCAAAACGCAAAGTCGGTCTGTTTTACAACTCTCGTAGAGCAACACTAAATTTGCCCACTAGCTCAGCACCGACGATGGACACTTCATCCACAATCAGCATCTCAACCTTCGTAAATTGCTCCTTGATATCTACACCTCTGCACTATCGTGCTTGGGGCCCCGTTCTCTCTTTCATTCCCCACTGAAGCAGCTTACAAAGTGCCTGGCGGTTCACCGCTTCCGCTGCAACCCCCCGTGAGAGGCAACGGTTCTCATAGCATCAATGCTTCGCATCGACGTAGTCGCCACCCAGTGCAGAGCTGAAGCTGCCCTGTCAGTCTCTGGCATGTAGGTCGGCTGATGCCGGAGATAGAGCGTTCACCATCGCCTTCACATTACATCGCAGTGTGCTGCGTCACAAGCCCAACGGACCAGTCGCTGTCATGTATCGCGCTTTGATTACTGGCTGCTATGCTGACGATCGCGGCGGCGTAGGACGTCTAGAAAAGACAGACAGAGTCTTAGCACGGCTCTCCGGCGTCTTGGGCTCCAGCAGCAAGTAAAACAGACGTGGATGGAAAGTGACAAAAGGTGCACCAATGCATCCAGCAACAACTACCCTACCGACGGGACGACGGCAGCAGCTGCAGGCAGTCAGCGCTAGAGGAGGCAGCGAGCGACCGGAGGCAGAACAGAACCCAGAGGGCCGCCCCAACAGGCCGCCCCCCCCCCAACTGGCCGCCGTCCTCTCACGCACAAGGCATAAGGAAGGCGTGCGCCGCCGGGGAATCGAACCCCGACCTCATCCGTGGGAGGGATGAATCCTAACCATTAGACCAACGGCGCGCCAGACCAACCTCATGTTACCCCAAAACAAACACCCACAGAACCACAACCCTAACCAAAATACGAAATGCTCCAAACACGCCAACACACGGCCTCTCAACCACCCGAGGGTCTACCACGCAGCTCTACCGGCGCCAACCACCAGCCTACAGCGGTATGCACGAGCGCACAAGAGCCGGAAGACCGTGTAGTCCTTGGCCTCCTTTGACCTCCTTTGACACACAGCTGAGAGCAGACAAGAGGCACCCGGGGGTTCAGAAGGTCAGGAGCGCGTAGGCAATTGCCCTGGGACGACTGCCATCGCTTGGGGGAGCGCAAAAGAGGCGCTAGGCGCGAGAACAGCTGGCAAAAGTTGCGCCGTCGGGGAATCGAACCCCGACCTCATCCTTGGAAGGGATGAATCCTAACCATTAGACCAACGGTGCACACCTGACACATAAAACACACACAAACACACACTCACCAAAAACAAACAAACAAAAATCAACAAAAATCACAACGCACACAAAACACACCACATACATTCACACAACACACCGCCTCTTCCCACACTCACACCACACCACCGCCTTCGCCCACCTCTCACTTTCAATCTATCCGCCTACTCTACCTGCATTTACCCTACTCAACCGTGGAAACAGGACGTCCTTTCCGCACAAAACCACGTGGCAGCAGCTGAAAACAGCGATGGCCGCCACTGGGAATTCCTCTAATTAATCACCTACAAACAATACGTGGATGCCTCCAAAACGCAAAGTCGGTCTGTTTTACAACTCTCGTAGAGCAACACCAAATTTGCCCACTAGCTCAGCACCGACGATGGACACTTCATCCACAATCAGCATCTCAACCTTCGTAAATTGCTCCTTGATTTCTACACCTCTGCACTATCGTGCTTGGGGCCCCGTTCTCTCTTTCATTCCCCACTGAAGCAGCTTACAAAGTGCCTGGCGGTTCACCGCTTCCGCTGCAACCCCCCGTGAGAGGCAACGGTTCTCATAGCATCAATGCTTCGCATCGACGTAGTCGCCACCCAGTGCAGAGCTGAAGCTGCCCTGTCAGTCTCTGGCATGTAGGTCGGCTGATGCCGGAGATAGAGCGTTCACCATCGCCTTCACATTACATCGCAGTGTGCTGCGTCACAAGCCCAACGGACCAGTCGCTGTCATGTATCGCGCTTTGATTACTGGCTGCTATGCTGACGATCGCGGCGGCGTAGGACGTCTAGAAAAGACAGAGAGAGTCTTAGCACGGCTCTCCGGCGTCTTGGGCTCCAGCAGCAAGTAAAACAGACGTGGATGGAAAGTGACAAAAGGTGCACCAATGCATCCAGCAACAACTACCCTACCGACGGGACGACGGCAGCAGCTGCAGGCAGTCAGCGCTAGAGGAGGCAGCGAGCGACCGGAGGCAGAACAGAACCCAGAGGGCCGCCCCAACAGGCCGCCCCCCCCCCAACTGGCCGCCGTGCTCTCACGCACAAGGCATAAGGAAGGCGTGCGCCGCCGGGGAATCGAACCCCGACCTCATCCGTGGGAGGGATGAATCCTAACCATTAGACCAACGGCGCGCCAGACCAACCTCATGTTACCCCAAAACAAACACCCACAGAACCACAACCCTAACCAAAATACGAAATGCTCCAAACACGCCAACACACGGCCTCTCAACCACCCGAGGGTCTACCACGCAGCTCTACCGGCGCCAACCACCAGCCTACAGCGGTATGCACGAGCGCACAAGAGCCGGAAGACCGTGTAGTCCTTGGCCTCCTTTGACCTCCTTTGACACACAGCTGAGAGCAGACAAGAGGCACCCGGGGGTTCAGAAGGTCAGGAGCGCGTAGGCAATTGCTCTGGGACGACTGCAGGTAGGGTGGGTAGAGTAGGCGGATAGATTGAAAGTGAGAGGTGGGCGAAGGCGGAGGTGTGGTGTGAGTGTGGGAAGAGGCGGTGTGTTGTGTGAATGTATGTGGTGTGTTTTGTGTGCGTTGTGATTTTTGTTGATTTTTGTTTGTTTGTTTTTGGTGAGTGTGTGTTTGTGTGTGTTTTATGTGTCAGGTGTGCACCGTTGGTCTAATGGTTAGGATTCATCCCTTCCAAGGATGAGGTCGGGGTTCGATTCCCCGACGGCGCAACTTTCGCCAGCTGTTCTCGCGCCTAGCGCCTCTTTTGCGCTCCCCCAAGCTATGGCAGTCGTCCCAGGGCAATTGCCTACGCGCTCCTGACCTTCTGATCCCCCGGGTGCCTCTTGTCTGCTCTCAGCTGTGTGTCAAAGGAGGTCAAAGGAGGCCAAGGACTACACGGTCTTCCGGCTCTTGTGCGCTCGTGCATACCGCTGTAGGCTGGTGGTTGGCGCCGGTAGAGCTGCGTGGTAGACCCTCGGGTGAGAGGCCGTGTGTTGGCGTGTTTGGAGCATTTCGTATTTTGGTTAGGGTTGTGGTTCTGTGGGTGTTTGTTTTGGGGTAACATGAGGTTGGTCTGGCGCGCCGTTGGTCTAATGGTTAGGATTCATCCCTCCCACGGATGAGGTCGGGGTTCGATTCCCCGGCGGCGCACGCCTTCCTTATGCCTTGTGCGTGAGAGCACGGCGGCCAGTTGGGGGGGGGGCGGCCTGTTGGGGCGGCCCTCTGGGTTCTGTTCTGCCTCCGGTCGCTCGCTGCCTCCTCTAGCGCTGACTGCCTGCAGCTGCTGCCGTCGTCCCGTCGGTAGGGTAGTTGTTGCTGGATGCATTGGTGCACCTTTTGTCACTTTCCATCCACGTCTGTTTTACTTGCTGCTGGAGCCCAAGACGCCGGAGAGCCGTGCTAAGACTCTCTCTGTCTTTTCTAGACGTCCTACGCCGCCGCGATCGTCAGCATAGCAGCCAGTAATCAAAGCGCGATACATGACAGCGACCGGTCCGTTGGGCTTGTGACGCAGCACACTGCGATGTAATGTGAAGGCGATGGTGAACGCTCTATCTCCGGCATCAGCCGACCTACATGCCAGAGACTGACAGGGCAGCTTCAGCTCTGCACTGGGTGGCGACTACGTCGATGCGAAGCATTGATGCTATGAGAACCGTTGCCTCTCACGGGGGGTTGCAGCGGAAGCGGTGAACCGCCAGGCACTTTGTAAGCTGCTTCAGTGGGGAATGAAAGAGAGAACGGGGCCCCAAGCACGATAGTGCAGAGGTGTAGAAATCAAGGAGCAATTTACGAAGGTTGAGATGCTGATTGTGGATGAAGTGTCCATCGTCGGTGCTGAGCTAGTGGGCAAATTTGGTGTTGCTCTACGAGAGTTGTAAAACAGACCGACTTTGCGTTTTGGAGGCATCCACGTATTGTTTGTAGGTGATTAATTAGAGGAATTCCCAGTGGCGGCCATCGCTGTTTTCAGCTGCTGCCACGTGGTTTTGTGCGGAAAGGACGTCCTGTTTCCACGGTTGAGTAGGGTAAATGCAGGTAGAGTAGGCGGATAGATTAAAAGTGAGAGGTGGGCGAAGGCGGTGATGTGGTGTGAGTGTGGGAAGAGGCGGTGTGTTGTGTGAATGTATGTGGTGTGTTTTGTGTGCGTTGTGATTTTTGTTGATTTTTGTTTGTTTGTTTTTGGTGAGTGTGTGTTTGTGTGTGTTTTATGTGTCAGGTGTGCACCGTTGGTCTAATGGTTAGGATTCATCCCTTCCAAGGATGAGGTCGGGGTTCGATTCCCCGACGGCGCAACTTTCGCCAGCTGTTCTCGCGCCTAGCGCCTCTTTTGCGCTCCCCCAAGCGATGGCAGTCGTCCCAGGGCAATTGCCTACGCGCTCCTGACCTTCTGAACCCCGGGTGCCTCTTGTCTGCTCTCAGCTGTGTGTCAAAGGAGGTCAAAGGAGGCCAAGGACTACACGGTCTTCCGGCTCTTGTGCGCTCGTGCATACCGCTGTAGGCTGGTGGTTGGCGCCGGTAGAGCTGCGTGGTAGACCCTCGGGTGGTTGAGAGGCCGTGTGTTGGCGTGTTTGGAGCATTTCGTATTTTGGTTAGGGTTGTGGTTCTGTGGGTGTTTGTTTTGGGGTAACATGAGGTTGGTCTGGCGCGCCGTTGGTCTAATGGTTAGGATTCATCCCTCCCACGGATGAGGTCGGGGTTCGATTCCCCGGCGGCGCACGCCTTCCTTATGCCTTGTGCGTGAGAGCACGGCGGCCAGTTGGGGGGGGGGGCGGCCTGTTGGGGCGGCCCTCTGGGTTCTGTTCTGCCTCCGGTCGCTCGCTGCCTCCTCTAGCGCTGACTGCCTGCAGCTGCTGCCGTCGTCCCGTCGGTAGGGTAGTTGTTGCTGGATGCATTGGTGCACCTTTTGTCACTTTCCATCCACGTCTGTTTTACTTGCTGCTGGAGCCCAAGACGCCGGAGAGCCGTGCTAAGACTCTGTCTGTCTTTTCTAGACGTCCTACGCCGCCGCGATCGTCAGCATAGCAGCCAGTAATCAAAGCGCGATACATGACAGCGACTGGTCCGTTGGGCTTGTGACGCAGCACACTGCGATGTAATGTGAAGGCGATGGTGAACGCTCTATCTCCGGCATCAGCCGACCTACATGCCAGAGACTGACAGGGCAGCTTCAGCTCTGCACTGGGTGGCGACTACGTCGATGCGAAGCATTGATGCTATGAGAACCGTTGCCTCTCACGGGGGGTTGCAGCGGAAGCGGTGAACCGCCAGGCACTTTGTAAGCTGCTTCAGTGGGGAATGAAAGAGAGAACGGGGCCCCAAGCACGATAGTGCAGAGGTGTAGAAATCAAGGAGCAATTTACGAAGGTTGAGATGCTGATTGTGGATGAAGTGTCCATCGTCGGTGCTGAGCTAGTGGGCAAATTTGGTGTTGCTCTACGAGAGTTGTAAAACAGACCGACTTTGCGTTTTGGAGGCATCCACGTATTGTTTGTAGGTGATTAATTAGAGGAATTCCCAGTGGCGGCCATCGCTGTTTTCAGCTGCTGCCACGTGGTTTTGTGCGGAAAGGACGTCCTGTTTCCACGGTTGAGTAGGGTAAATGCAGGTAGAGTAGGCGGATAGATTGAAAGTGAGAGGTGGGCGAAGGCGGTGATGTGGTGTGAGTGTGGGAAGAGGCGGTGTGTTGTGTGAATGTATGTGGTGTGTTTTGTGTGCGTTGTGATTTTTGTTGATTTTTGTTTGTTTGTTTTTGGTGAGTGTGTGTTTGTGTGTGTTTTATGTGTCAGGTGTGCACCGTTGGTCTAATGGTTAGGATTCATCCCTTCCAAGGATGAGGTCGGGGTTCGATTCCCCGACGGCGCAACTTTTGCCAGCTGTTCTCGCGCCTAGCGCCTCTTTTGCGCTCCCCCAAGCGATGGCAGTCGTCCCAGGGCAATTGCCTACGCGCTCCTGACCTTCTGAACCCCCAGGTGCCTCTTGTCTGCTCTCAGCTGTGTGTCAAAGGAGGTCAAAGGAGGCCAAGGACTACACGGTCTTCCGGCTCTTGTGCGCTCGTGCATACCGCTGTAGGCTGGTGGTTGGCGCCGGTAGAGCTGCGTGGTAGACCCTCGGGTGGTTGAGAGGCCGTGTGTTGGCGTGTTTGGAGCATTTCGTATTTTGGTTAGGGTTGTGGTTCTGTGGGTGTTTGTTTTGGGGTAACATGAGGTTGGTCTGGCGCGCCGTTGGTCTAATGGTTAGGATTCATCCCTCCCACGGATGAGGTCGGGGTTCGATTCCCCGGCGGCGCACGCCTTCCTTATGCCTTGTGCGTGAGAGCACGGCGGCCAGTTGGGGGGGGGGGCGGCCTGTTGGGGCGGCCCTCTGGGTTCTGTTCTGCCTCCGGTCGCTCGCTGCCTCCTCTAGCGCTGACTGCCTGCAGCTGCTGCCGTCGTCCCGTCGGTAGGGTAGTTGTTGCTGGATGCATTGGTGCACCTTTTGTCACTTTCCATCCACGTCTGTTTTACTTGCTGCTGGAGCCCAAGACGCCGGAGAGCCGTGCTAAGACTCTCTCTGTCTTTTCTAGACGTCCTACGCCGCCGCGATCGTCAGCATAGCAGCCAGTAATCAAAGCGCGATACATGACAGCGACTGGTCCGTTGGGCTTGTGACGCAGCACACTGCGATGTAATGTGAAGGCGATGGTGAACGCTCTATCTCCGGCATCAGCCGACCTACATGCCAGAGACTGACAGGGCAGCTTCAGCTCTGCACTGGGTGGCGACTACGTCGATGCGAAGCATTGATGCTATGAGAACCGTTGCCTCTCACGGGGGGTTGCAGCGGAAGCGGTGAACCGCCAGGCACTTTGTAAGCTGCTTCAGTGGGGAATGAAAGAGAGAACGGGGCCCCAAGCACGATAGTGCAGAGGTGTAGAAATCAAGGAGCAATTTACGAAGGTTGAGATGCTGATTGTGGATGAAGTGTCCATCGTCGGTGCTGAGCTAGTGGGCAAATTTGGTGTTGCTCTACGAGAGTTGTAAAACAGACCGACTTTGCGTTTTGGAGGCATCCACGTATTGTTTGTAGGTGATTAATTAGAGGAATTCCCAGTGGCGGCCATCGCTGTTTTCAGCTGCTGCCACGTGGTTTTGTGCGGAAAGGACGTCCTGTTTCCACGGTTGAGTAGGGTAAATGCAGGTAGAGTAGGCGGATAGATTGAAAGTGAGAGGTGGGCGAAGGCGGTGATGTGGTGTGAGTGTGGGAAGAGGCGGTGTGTTGTGTGAATGTATGTGGTGTGTTTTGTGTGCGTTGTGATTTTTGTTGATTTTTGTTTGTTTGTTTTTGGTGAGTGTGTGTTTGTGTGTGTTTTATGTGTCAGGTGTGCACCGTTGGTCTAATGGTTAGGATTCATCCCTCCCACGGATGAGGTCGGGGTTCGATTCCCCGGCGGCGCACGCCTTCCTTATGCCTTGTGCGTGAGAGCACGGCGGCCAGTTGGGGCGGCCTGTTGGGGCGGTCCTCTGGGTTCTGTTCTGCCTCCGGTCGCTCGCTGCCTCCTCTAGCGCTGACTGCCTGCAGCTGCTGCCGTCGTCCCGTCGGTAGGGTAGTTGTTGCTGGATGCATTGGTGCACCTTTTGTCACTTTCCATCCACGTCTGTTTTACTTGCTGCTGGAGCCCAAGACGCCGGAGAGCCGTGCTAAGACTCTGTCTGTCTTTTCTAGACGTCCTACGCCGCCGCGATCGTCAGCATAGCAGCCAGTAATCAAAGCGCGATACATGACAGCGACTGGTCCGTTGGGCTTGTGACGCAGCACACTGCGATGTAATGTGAAGGCGATGGTGAACGCTCTATCTCCGGCATCAGCCGACCTACATGCCAGAGACTGACAGGGCAGCTTCAGCTCTGCACTGGGTGGCGACTACGTCGATGCGAAGCATTGATGCTATGAGAACCGTTGCCTCTCACGGGGGGTTGCAGCGGAAGCGGTGAACCGCCAGGCACTTTGTAAGCTGCTTCAGTGGGGAATGAAAGAGAGAACGGGGCCCCAAGCACGATAGTGCAGAGGTGTAGAAATCAAGGAGCAATTTACGAAGGTTGAGATGCTGATTGTGGATGAAGTGTCCATCGTCGGTGCTGAGCTAGTGGGCAAATTTGGTGTTGCTCTACGAGAGTTGTAAAACAGACCGACTTTGCGTTTTGGAGGCATCCACGTATTGTTTGTAGGTGATTAATTAGAGGAATTCCCAGTGGCGGCCATCGCTGTTTTCAGCTGCTGCCACGTGGTTTTGTGCGGAAAGGACGTCCTGTTTCCACGGTTGAGTAGGGTAAATGCAGGTAGAGTAGGCGGATAGATTGAAAGTGAGAGGTGGGCGAAGGCGGTGATGTGGTGTGAGTGTGGGAAGAGGCGGTGTGTTGTGTGAATGTATGTGGTGTGTTTTGTGTGCGTTGTGATTTTTGTTGATTTTTGTTTGTTTGTTTTTGGTGAGTGTGTGTTTGTGTGTGTTTTATGTGTCAGGTGTGCACCGTTGGTCTAATGGTTAGGATTCATCCCTCCCACGGATGAGGTCGGGGTTCGATTCCCCGGCGGCGCACGCCTTCCTTATGCCTTGTGCGTGAGAGCACGGCGGCCAGTTGGGGCGGCCTGTTGGGGCGGTCCTCTGGGTTCTGTTCTGCCTCCGGTCGCTCGCTGCCTCCTCTAGCGCTGACTGCCTGCAGCTGCTGCCGTCGTCCCGTCGGTAGGGTAGTTGTTGCTGGATGCATTGGTGCACCTTTTGTCACTTTCCATCCACGTCTGTTTTACTTGCTGCTGGAGCCCAAGACGCCGGAGAGCCGTGCTAAGACTCTCTCTGTCTTTTCTAGACGTCCTACGCCGCCGCGATCGTCAGCATAGCAGCCAGTAATCAAAGCGCGATACATGACAGCGACTGGTCCGTTGGGCTTGTGACGCAGCACACTGCGATGTAATGTGAAGGCGATGGTGAACGCTCTATCTCCGGCATCAGCCGACCTACATGCCAGAGACTGACAGGGCAGCTTCAGCTCTGCACTGGGTGGCGACTACGTCGATGCGAAGCATTGATGCTATGAGAACCGTTGCCTCTCACGGGGGGTTGCAGCGGAAGCGGTGAACCGCCAGGCACTTTGTAAGCTGCTTCAGTGGGGAATGAAAGAGAGAACGGGGCCCCAAGCACGATAGTGCAGAGGTGTAGAAATCAAGGAGCAATTTACGAAGGTTGAGATGCTGATTGTGGATGAAGTGTCCATCGTCGGTGCTGAGCTAGTGGGCAAATTTGGTGTTGCTCTACGAGAGTTGTAAAACAGACCGACTTTGCGTTTTGGAGGCATCCACGTATTGTTTGTAGGTGATTAATTAGAGGAATTCCCAGTGGCGGCCATCGCTGTTTTCAGCTGCTGCCACGTGGTTTTGTGCGGAAAGGACGTCCTGTTTCCACGGTTGAGTAGGGTAAATGCAGGTAGAGTAGGCGGATAGATTGAAAGTGAGAGGTGGGCGAAGGCGGTGATGTGGTGTGAGTGTGGGAAGAGGCGGTGTGTTGTGTGAATGTATGTGGTGTGTTTTGTGTGCGTTGTGATTTTTGTTGATTTTTGTTTGTTTGTTTTTGGTGAGTGTGTGTTTGTGTGTGTTTTATGTGTCAGGTGTGCACCGTTGGTCTAATGGTTAGGATTCATCCCTCCCACGGATGAGGTCGGGGTTCGATTCCCCGGCGGCGCACGCCTTCCTTATGCCTTGTGCGTGAGAGCACGGCGGCCAGTTGGGGCGGCCTGTTGGGGCGGTCCTCTGGGTTCTGTTCTGCCTCCGGTCGCTCGCTGCCTCCTCTAGCGCTGACTGCCTGCAGCTGCTGCCGTCGTCCCGTCGGTAGGGTAGTTGTTGCTGGATGCATTGGTGCACCTTTTGTCACTTTCCATCCACGTCTGTTTTACTTGCTGCTGGAGCCCAAGACGCCGGAGAGCCGTGCTAAGACTCTGTCTGTCTTTTCTAGACGTCCTACGCCGCCGCGATCGTCAGCATAGCAGCCAGTAATCAAAGCGCGATACATGACAGCGACTGGTCCGTTGGGCTTGTGACGCAGCACACTGCGATGTAATGTGAAGGCGATGGTGAACGCTCTATCTCCGGCATCAGCCGACCTACATGCCAGAGACTGACAGGGCAGCTTCAGCTCTGCACTGGGTGGCGACTACGTCGATGCGAAGCATTGATGCTATGAGAACCGTTGCCTCTCACGGGGGGTTGCAGCGGAAGCGGTGAACCGCCAGGCACTTTGTAAGCTGCTTCAGTGGGGAATGAAAGAGAGAACGGGGCCCCAAGCACGATAGTGCAGAGGTGTAGAAATCAAGGAGCAATTTACGAAGGTTGAGATGCTGATTGTGGATGAAGTGTCCATCGTCGGTGCTGAGCTAGTGGGCAAATTTGGTGTTGCTCTACGAGAGTTGTAAAACAGACCGACTTTGCGTTTTGGAGGCATCCACGTATTGTTTGTAGGTGATTAATTAGAGGAATTCCCAGTGGCGGCCATCGCTGTTTTCAGCTGCTGCCACGTGGTTTTGTGCGGAAAGGACGTCCTGTTTCCACGGTTGAGTAGGGTAAATGCAGGTAGAGTAGGCGGATAGATTGAAAGTGAGAGGTGGGCGAAGGCGGTGATGTGGTGTGAGTGTGGGAAGAGGCGGTGTGTTGTGTGAATGTATGTGGTGTGTTTTGTGTGCGTTGTGATTTTTGTTGATTTTTGTTTGTTTGTTTTTGGTGAGTGTGTGTTTGTGTGTGTTTTATGTGTCAGGTGTGCACCGTTGGTCTAATGGTTAGGATTCATCCCTTCCAAGGATGAGGTCGGGGTTCGATTCCCCGACGGCGCAACTTTCGCCAGCTGTTCTCGCGCCTAGCGCCTCTTTTGCGCTCCCCCAAGCGATGGCAGTCGTCCCAGGGCAATTGCCTACGCGCTCCTGACCTTCTGAATCCCCGGGTGCCTCTTGTCTGCTCTCAGCTGTGTGTCAAAGGAGGTCAAAGGAGGCCAAGGACTACACGGTCTTCCGGCTCTTGTGCGCTCGTGCATACCGCTGTAGGCTGGTGGTTGGCGCCGGTAGAGCTGCGTGGTAGACCCTCGGGTGGTTGAGAGGCCGTGTGTTGGCGTGTTTGGAGCATTTCGTATTTTGGTTAGGGTTGTGGTTCTGTGGGTGTTTGTTTTGGGGTAACATGAGGTTGGTCTGGCGCGCCGTTGGTCTAATGGTTAGGATTCATCCCTCCCACGGATGAGGTCGGGGTTCGATTCCCCGGCGGCGCACGCCTTCCTTATGCCTTGTGCGTGAGAGCACGGCGGCCAGTTGGGGCGGCCTGTTGGGGCGGTCCTCTGGGTTCTGTTCTGCCTCCGGTCGCTCGCTGCCTCCTCTAGCGCTGACTGCCTGCAGCTGCTGCCGTCGTCCCGTCGGTAGGGTAGTTGTTGCTGGATGCATTGGTGCACCTTTTGTCACTTTCCATCCACGTCTGTTTTACTTGCTGCTGGAGCCCAAGACGCCGGAGAGCCGTGCTAAGACTCTGTCTGTCTTTTCTAGACGTCCTACGCCGCCGCGATCGTCAGCATAGCAGCCAGTAATCAAAGCGCGATACATGACAGCGACTGGTCCGTTGGGCTTGTGACGCAGCACACTGCGATGTAATGTGAAGGCGATGGTGAACGCTCTATCTCCGGCATCAGCCGACCTACATGCCAGAGACTGACAGGGCAGCTTCAGCTCTGCACTGGGTGGCGACTACGTCGATGCGAAGCATTGATGCTATGAGAACCGTTGCCTCTCACGGGGGGTTGCAGCGGAAGCGGTGAACCGCCAGGCACTTTGTAAGCTGCTTCAGTGGGGAATGAAAGAGAGAACGGGGCCCCAAGCACGATAGTGCAGAGGTGTAGAAATCAAGGAGCAATTTACGAAGGTTGAGATGCTGATTGTGGATGAAGTGTCCATCGTCGGTGCTGAGCTAGTGGGCAAATTTGGTGTTGCTCTACGAGAGTTGTAAAACAGACCGACTTTGCGTTTTGGAGGCATCCACGTATTGTTTGTAGGTGATTAATAAGAGGAATTCCCAGTGGCGGCCATCGCTGTTTTCAGCTGCTGCGTATTCGTCGGGCCCGTTGCTTAATTGGCTCATGCCCCTGGGCATTTTTGTCGCAAACCACGCCGTACGCAGGTGGTGGAATCGCGTTGCCATTTGAGATCATTATTCTTTGATGCTTTTCGAGTACGCCGACAAGCCGCCTCTGCTGGTCAGTCGTCAACTCGGGATTTTGTACATTTGGTGCCGAAAAGTCGAGTTCGGTTGCCGATATCTCGGTCAAATCGGGAAGAAAAGCGAGCTCATGTGCATAATCTTCAAGGCCGATTTCGGCTGTGAGATGCTCGAACGGGTTGTCGGCACTGGTATTGCTTGCCTCATTGCGTTCCGTGGTCAACACCCTGATTACTGAAATTAAAGTATTCTCCAGGACTTGCAACGGCGACATAGTGGAGTCCTTGCACTCGACGCCTGTCGTCTGTGAGTTGTCGCTACCAATGTCTTCGGACTCCGCTCTGTTTGTATGCTCTCCTGAGGTTTTGGCTGACGTAGTTTCGAATTGATAATTGTCATTGTGGGTCTCCTCGAGGTTGGCATCACCCATAGCGACCACTGACCCGTCGTTATCGTTGCTCCAGTCATCGGCGGAGCTCATCTCATCTTCCGAGTTTTCGGGAGGGCGTTGTAAGATCCCCCAGTTGGGGTAGTGTAGGCGGGTTTCTCCACCGCCGAAGGTTGGCATTGAGCATAAAGCTCTCCCTCCCATCGGAAGAGCGTTTTATCTCGCACCGCCTCGTACGCCAACACTTGCCACTCGCGATATTCCGCTGAATCCAGTCTCACGTAGCCGACATCTCGTGGGAGCGAACCCGCAGGTACCCAGACTACCACTGGTAAGTGGACTGGGCAACTTACTAATTTGTCTGTGAGGTTCGTGAGACGTACGCGGGCTGGTCTCTGCTTGTAGAACCGAGTAATCGTCGGCATAAACGCCTCTGTGCGGCGAATCCAGACGACGTGAGTCGTTGGTGGCGGCTGTCGCCGCTGCAATCGGAAATCTCGCCATTCTCGCCCCGGAATTTGCAGTACTTCCGTGGGCCCTCCAACGACGTGACTCCCTTCGGTCTCGTCGATCATGTTCTGTGTCTTGATCAGGGGAACCATGACCTCATCAGGAAGTTTCGCGGTGGCGTTAAACAAATCCAGTCGGACTCCGGCTGGAATCATAAAATCTGTGCCTAATACCACCTCGACTCCTGCGTTATGATCCATGATCCAGACATCGAACACGTAAACTCGTTCCCATCCTAGGGTGATTGTCACCGAAGCCCGACGACTCGTTGCTGTTTTTCCTTTCGTAATTCCTTGTACCTCCATGCAACGGCCGTGGTTCGGGATGTCGCGAAGCCTCAATCTTGGCGTAGCGTTCCGAGATGACGCTAACGTTTGCCCCTGTATCTAGGAGTATCCTTGTCCTTGAGTCATAATTGCGCCGTTCACCAGGTTCCTCATCCATACTCGCCGGTCAAACTTCTGTGCCGACCACCACCCCATGCGTTCATTGGGTAATAGTCGGACTTTCTTGGCGAAGTGTCGGCGCGGAGTGATTTCAACCGCTCTTGCCACCCAGTTGTCGGTATCATCTCTGCTTGAGCCTTCGTCACTATACTTTTCCATATCACCCCGCCTAAGTTTCCACTTCTCTCCTGTAAAAGTTCCGTCGTTTTCATAATTTTGTTTCCATCTTCTTCCGGCCATTCGCACTTGCCGACAAGGCGTAGATACACTCCGCCTCGACTGCCGGCTCGGCTAACTGTGGCAGCCCGATTGGGACCAACCCAGTTTCAGTTGGCGGGCTGCCTAGTTTAGATGTTCGGGTGAGGAGGAGATTCTGCAACTCAGGAGATAGATCCTTCTTGTCAACTTTGCTGCGGACCACGTTTGCAATTTCTTGGAAGACCTCGCATCTGCCGGCGTCATGCACTTGTTTGACAATTTACACCGCTTACGGCAGTAGAGGGCGGAATGAGAGAGTCCGCCGCAGGCGGCACTAGGCCCGTATTGCCGCGGACGTCCTTCACGATCACTTCGTGTTGGATAGCGGTCATTTCTGCCGAGGTTTCGGCTCGCTGGGTCACCCCTTGGTCCTTGGTTATCGGCACGTGCGTATGTACCTTCGGCGGCCGCTCGTCTTTCGTTGTTGTTGGTTGCAGCGAGATACCCCCGCCACTTCCGTCGGAAGAATATCCATCACTCCGAGTATCACTGAGTTGTCGGGAATCATCCGAAAATTCGTCGCTATCGGCTTCACTGCCGCTGTTGGGAATATTCCGTTGGGTGTTTCTGGGGCGCTCGCCACGGCTGCTGCGGACATCCCGCTCTTGTAATTCAGCAAAAATGTCGGTCACCAAAGCTTCGGCTAGCGTAACTCGTGGAACATTGCGAGAGTCATCACGACGGCGATCATAATCTCGGTCTCGTCGGTCCCGTCGACTGTAGTGGTCGCGCGAGTCTTCGCGACGCCTCTCTTCACGCCGACGAGTGGAGTCGCGACTTCGCGAGTGGTGTTGCGACGACTCGCGAGTGGAATTACGCTCGTCAATCTTCAAAATATCCTTGATCATCTCTTCCAATTCATGAATATCCTTGACTCGGATATGGCACAAACGTCGTTCGAGCCCTCAGTCGCCACAGGTTTCGAGAAAACGTTTAGCGTGATCCGTGCCTTGCGTCCTCCATTTTCCAAATGAATGCCAGCATTTCGCGCGTAACCGTTGAGTCGGTTTAAGTGACCGCAGATATGCTCCTTGTCATCGCGCTTGGCTGAGTAATAACGGGACTCCGCGGACTGGTTAAATTGCGAGCAGTAGTACTTGATAAAGGCTTCGCTAAGCAAGCTCCACTGTCGCTTGGTCTTCTTCGGGAGTTGTCGGTACCAATGTAAAGCGCCGTCCCGAAGACTCAGCTCGAAGGGCATGCACCATTCGTCGGGCGACGCGCGTGTTCCCTTCATCTCGTAAACGAAAAGCTCGCAACCACTGCATGGAGTTTTCACTCTTGTTCCTCAAGCCGGAGAACGCCTTGATCTGCCCCAGTGGTCGGTGCGTGGCTACTTCAATCCTCGGGGTCACGTTTTGCATCTCCGTTTCTGTCACTTCTCGGATCTGACGCAAGTATTCGTTCGTTTGAGCTCCTCCGTCGCCCGTAAATTCGTTCGAGTCGTCGTCATCATCCCGACGAGTCGTTGCTGAGCTGGAAACGTCGCCGGGAACCTCGTCCCGAGCTCCTGTTCGTGCGCCTTGTCTCTCGAGTTGTCGGCGGTGGTACGAACGTGCTCAGTGCGGTTAACAGACTTTGGTGTCACCACGTGAGAGTCTTGAAAATACGGCGAACGCTCACCAGTGGCCGAAAACACTGCTGTTGGGGCCTTACGGCCTCGGGAGTCTTCGGCAGTCTTCGTGGGAGTCTTCGGCAGGGGTACTTTTGATGGATCCGTTGTTTCCCGGCCGAATGAGGTGTCGGCCGACGTCCAATGTTGAATGCTGTTGCACCGAAGGCTCCGCGCAGGCGCTTCTTCCATTTCCAGGGTTCGGCACCGGCTTCCGCCGGCGCCCAGCTCTCGAGAGTCGTCGGCGAAGGTCGCGACGTGGCCTGGAGGCCCATCGCTTTCAAGAAAGTCACCGTTTCCTTCACAACTTGGTCCAGGGATGTCGAAGTCACTGGCCACGCTAGCTCGTGGCTCAAAGCAGCCCACACTGCTTGGCGTAACGGTGTTGGTTCGAAGAGTTGAATCCATTCAATTGTCTTCATTTCCCCGTAGCACCGCCCCAGCACCTTGTTAGCTGCCGGGGTGTCTCCGTTGAGTGGGGGCCGGTAGCCTGAGGCTTGTTCGGTCGGTTGAGCCATTGTGACCGGGGACTTTGAGTCTGCGGCATCGCTGTCATAGTCATCGTAGGCGGGTTCGGGTCCCGCCACTTCTTCCAATTCATCCGCGAGATTTCGGGACAGGGAGCGCGAGGCTACGCTGCGTCCCGCCGACAATATCGCGTCTTCCGGAGTGTCGGGCGTCACCACAGCGAGTGCTGGCGCCTTTTTCCAGGTCTTCATAGTCTTCCATCTCATCCTTGGCATCGGATCCGTCCGCCGAGTCTTCAAAGCTGACTGAACGCTCAGTTATCGGCGCCAAGTGCGGGGTGATCAAGGCCGCATTTGAGTCGTCACCACACGTTCCGCCGGACTTCATCGGCGTTGCTGGTACCGCTGAACGTGACCCTTTCGTCATCTTGTTCGTCTTCTTCTTCTTCTTCTCTTCT
This sequence comes from Phytophthora taxon juncus, assembly GCA_033558005.1. Taxonomy (NCBI): domain Eukaryota; phylum Oomycota; class Peronosporomycetes; order Peronosporales; family Peronosporaceae; genus Phytophthora; species Phytophthora taxon juncus. Next base: position 3,430,286 of record JAUCEE010000005.1, on the reverse strand, counting down.
TGTTTGTTGCTCGTTAAGTCGGACGACCTGCAGTAGTCACAAGACACAGAAGGTCACACCAATCCCGGGTCGCGGCACCAGTTGTCGTGTAGGAACACGTCCAAAATATGTAGGTACACTTCTCACCAACAACACTCCCTGAGTCCGCGAAGACTCGTGGAGCTTGTCGGGCAAATCGAACCTGAAGGAAGGCCCAGGATCTTGCCCTTACACCGGGTTGGCTGTTTCCACTGTGTATCGTGGTTACCACAGACCACCGACAAAGCCTAGCACCTCTAGCCACGAGCGACGGCTAGGATGGCTAGGATGCTCTACACACGCAAATATACCCCGCAGTCCCACAGAAGGATGGGTGCCAGCCAGTCACGGCCTGATACAGGGGTGCCGAAGCTTCAGCGCCGGCGGTAAGAGTCGACGGGAGTGCGCTCTCGCTCCTCCGGTCAATGGCGACAACTCGCCACACAATCCTATTACACACGGCCACTATCACTGTCTCTTGGCCCTGCCAGGATGAACACTCGCTACACTAGTAGGCGTGCTCACCGACAGACATAATCCTTCCTACCGGGCTTGACACAGACGCTACGTGTACTTACCGATAGCCGGACTTCACCCTTGCGTGGTAGGGAGGAAAAGCTGTTCTGTATTAGTGCCCAATGGGCGTTAGGTTTTCATCTAGAGTTTCCTATAGTCTTATACAAATATCTAGTATAAACGCGTCCGTTTTGGATCTTCTCATGTCCGTTGCAATCTTTGGGTGTAACCACCGACGACTCAAAAGTCGTGTCGAAGACTCGAACCAGTCGCCGAAGACTCGAACCGTCGCCGAATACTCGGCTAAGTACGGATCTTGACTGGGGGTTTCGGCTTGGAAATAGTGTCATGTCACTCGATGGGTTGACTCTGAGACATCGGGACCAGTGAATATTAGCCAACCAATGGCCAGGGAATCCTTCAACTCATATCCCGGCAACTTGTCACCGTTTGGAACTTCGGCGGCAACCGGCAAGTCCATTCCCAGCTGAGTCTCAGCACCACAGGGGCCCCATTAGGTGGCTCTGAGCGCCTAGTATCATGTACCCCTTCAGTGCCGTCCGGACCGTGGTGTATGTCACACCACCGGACCCTCGGAGGAGTGAACCTATACAGCCCCGCTACACTCGATGTATCCAGCCTTTGCTGGATCACCAACGCCCAGGATATCCCCAAACCCATTCGATCTGATCAAATCGGAGAAGTCACGGAAGTAAGTAACCACTCTGGCATCGATCTCATCCTCATGCATGTCAATGTTCAAGTTTTTTCTTAAACAGAGCGTCCAGGTCTGGTACCTGAGCGTTCTTCAGGCTCTGCACCCAAATCGTCTACAGGATTGCGTAGCTCGTACACACAGAGCACTTCGAACAGGTTCGGGTTAATCGTCAGTTTGACCGTATGCCACCTCCGGATGCTCGCCACCCTCGACATAGCGTTGGCGGATTGAATCCTCATACTGCTCGCTCTCCTTCTTCCACTTGACTAGTGCATCTTGACTCCACTCCGTTAACTTCGGGGGACGGAGAAATTTAAACACAGGCGGATGCGCGGCTTGCATCACGCCGTTACCGCCGCCATCGTACTGCGTCGAACTTGTCATCTTGAGCGGTCTACTGGAGCAAACGTTAGCGTTGTGACGTGTATCACGCTTGCGAAAGGTTGATGATACTTGAAAGCAAATGCAAAAGTGAGCGCAGACTACCAATGCGACTCTAGCTCTCCTACCAGTCCTACAGCAAGCTAGCATTAAGGCGAGGCGGGTGAACGCCTTGATCGTCCAGGTGTACAGCTCGTGGCCCGGGGACAGTCGACCGGCCCTGGTGGTCAGGCCCCTTCCAAAAGAACTCCGCACGGAATAGCGGAGCCTCTCGGTCGGGGTTGGCATGTGACCTTGTGTAATCCCTGTCGGTCCGTTTGTCTTCGGACTAACGGGATCCACTAAATGGGTTGTCTTTTGGAACCGCTTGAATATTAGCGTACGGGTTACGGACTTCCGCTTCCAAACGCAGTCAGCACAACTGGGGAAATAGGCTACGGGTAAAGCCTCTTCCGGATAATCAAACAAATACAGAGAATTATACAAATATACAGCCGCTACTTATTCTTTTGGACCCTTGAGTGGTGGGTCACAACACCAGTCTCACTTGGATTCCAAACGGAGTACTGGTCAACTCCGCTGGCTCCCTCCTCAACGCACCACTCCCAAAAGTACTTTCGGAAGACAAACACACTAAACTATCCAAAATCAATCCTATCACAAAGCAGTCAACCAATTGAGTCCTAAGGGTGACTACCAACAACCTCCTAGAACACGCACTCGGTATGAAATGAGGTCCTCCGGATGGAAAACCCCAACTAGAATATGAAATAGGCAGGTCATCTCAAGCGCGCGCCGCTCGATTACCGCCTAATGAACTTAAACCTTCTTGAGAGTCCCACGGGGGTCTTCGCGTTCCCGGCGCGTCCATAGGCAGATCTCACAGAGCGGCGGGCCTCCGTATGGGTCTCCTACAGGCAGGCTTGTCCTCCACGCTGCTTCACGCACCACCAGGCTAAACAAAGGAACAAATTCCTGGCGGCACTTGCGTCTGACTTGGCAAAACGAACTCTCTGTTACTTAATCTATCCGGTAGAAGCCCTGCCAGGCGCCTACCAACATGCAGTCATGATTTTAACTTGTTTTCGATATAGGTCCGGCGCAATCCGAAGTCAGCCCCTGGTGTACTGTGGTACCCGGTGCTTCCCATCGTGTGCAGCAAATCCTGCCGGTCGTCTTGGTCGGTCGTTAACGTCTTGGTTCAGATATTGTCGAAACTTGGAACCTCCATTCTGGGTACATCGTCCGTAATCAGTGGAAACGCAACTGCGCTTGGAGTCCGGAGTCTTGGCCAGTGCGTCTGGAGTTCTCCACTGTGGTCTGGGAACTTTCACCATCTGGAGAGTCTCACTTGGACATTACACTTGAGTTCAGTATACTCCGCGCCTCGGCGACGTCCAGCAGCGTCCAAAGCCAGAACTCACATGAAGGAAGTTCAGCGTTTGGAGTCGACATAATCTTGGGTCGCCGCAGCTAGCCGTTAGAAATCCCCTGTCCCAGATTCGGCACGTCTCTCTGACCAATCAGCGCACACTCTTTCCAAAAGATCCTTTAGACTGGGCGCACACAATTTTGTCCAATCACCACGCGTCAGCATCTTGAGATCCGCAGTTGTGCACATGTCCTTGTAGTTGCTGCAGTCTCAACCGCACCTCAGCCCTCGTGTCCTGCAACCACCAAGCTTGCTTACTTCAACGGCAATAACCATCCGCTGCAACGGCAAACACGATCCTCGGCAATTGCATTCACTGGACGCAGGCGGCAGCGTCCTCCTTGTCGCCGATGCTTTGTCCTTAACTCAGCAGCAACTCGCTCAATGTCACCACATAACTGCGTAGCACCAGGTACATCCAAAACGATGTCACCCAGTTCTTGTGTAACAAAAATCGATAAAGGCAAAAGAAGGCTCGGATACTTAATAATAGTTAGTGGACGTATACTTTGAGCAACCCATTTTGCAAGCAGGCCGTTTGCATAACTCAGCTGAGCTTTGGTTACTGTTGTAAGTTTTCAATTAGCTGGGTCTGGAGGGAGATTAAACGCGTTCTAAAGCTGCCGCTTTCTGTTTCTTGCGTTATTTTCTGGTCGATCTTGTTAACCCGGTTATGTCCGTTGACAAAACGTTTAGACGGGCAACGTTGCAAAGAAACATAGGAGAAACCTATTGGCTAAAAGGTTTCTTAGAAATGCGATGATGGCATTGGTCAAAACCTCCGCTGAGCTAAGTTGCACGACTGCGAGCGATGTGGTCAAGCAGGCTGCGGCTCGTGCGGCGCCTCACGCGCTCGGAGGCTGCTGCCGGCCCCGCCCGAACGCTGTCGTCGCTGCAGAGCAAGTGCGTCTCTCGCTGTGTCTCCTGTCCGTCGCTTGTCGCGCGCAGCTTCGCCAGCTCCGCGGTCGGCTTCCGGTGCCAGAATTGCGGCCAGAGCTTCGTCAAGTGGCAGGGCCAGTGCTCGGCGTGCTCGCAATGGGGCTCCGTGGTCTCGGCCGAGCCGGCCGAGCCGCGGTTCCGCCAGTCGAATGCCGCGTCCTTCACGAAGGCCAAGCCGAAGCGAGCGGTGGCCTGGTCCAGGACAGGACAGGACGCTTTCGACGAGGATACGCCCCACGCGTTGCGTATGAATGAGGTCGAAATGGATACGTTTATCGAGCGGATCGAGGTGCCGGAACGAGAGCTGGTAGGACAGACAGCAACTATTGGGTTCGAGGGAGAATGAGCTACTGACGTTGGCTTGGTGTGAAGAACTGGGTGCTAGGGGGAGGCTTGGTGGCTGGATCACTGACGTTGGTGGCGGGCAACCCGGGCGTCGGCAAGAGCACGGTAGGGCTGCTACGTCGTATGCAGGAAGCTCGTGTGAAGTGCTGAAGAAGCTTTTTGTTTTGTTTTTGCAACCCCCCACACAGCTTGCATTGCAAATGGCGAATATGTTGGCGAACGGACCGGTGATGGAAGACCGTGGAGTGCTGTATGTTTCGGGCGAGGAAAGTGTGCTGCAAGTGCGTATGCGTGCGGAGCGGCTGGGGTCGGTGAGTGATAGTCTGTTCGTGGCCAGTGAGACAAATCTGGACTCGGTTTTTCGAGTGCTGGAGCAAGGCAACGGACGTGCCACGGGTGAAGACGATTACCAAGGATTTGGTGCAATAGTGGTGGACTCCATTCAAACTGTGTACGCTGAAGATATACCATCCCCAGCGGGCAGCGTGAACCAAGTAAAAGAATGCACACTTCGCTTACTACGACTTGCCAAATCGCGCAATGTGCCAGTGATCTTGATCGGCCACGTGACAAAAAGTGGTGATATCGCTGGACCTAAGGTCCTAGAACACATCGTCGATACTGTAGTCCAGCTAGAGGGCGACCCGCAGAGCGCGCGACGGTTTCTTCGCTGTCAAAAGAACCGCTTCGGTAACACCAGTGAGGTCGGCGTCTTTAACATGACCGACGAGGGCTTGCAACCGCTGCCAAACCCGCTCATGGCGTTTGTGTCGTCTCGCGAAGACGACGATGAAGACGACTATCCTGAGGACAGTGAAGATATCGAGATTGAGCCGCTCGACGGATGCTCCGTAACGATTGCGATGGAAGGCAAACGACCCATTCCCCTCGAAATCCAGGCGCTGGCAAACAGAACGCAATACAACGTGGACGCAGCGCGCGGCGGTGGTCAAGCCTTCTCGCGCGTTCGTGGTGTAGGCGTGGCGTTCGACAAACTCTTGCTGTTGTTCGCCGTACTGGAGAAGCGTGCTAAAGTATCTTGCCGCAACCAAAGCGTGTTTGTGAACATCGCTGAGGGTTACACGATCCAGGAACCTGCGGCTGACCTGGCGCTTGCTGTGGCGCTCGCTAGTTCTGTTCTCGGACATCCCGTTTTGGAGCGTACCGCATTCCTAGGAGAGGTGTCGCTGTCAGGTCACGTGCGACCAGTAAAAATGCTCGAGTCGCGCCTTACAGCAGCGCAAAAGATTGGGCTGGAGGTGTGCGTGATTCCTAAGGAGCACGACCAGGCAACGCGCCGAGCGCTACGCAAGAAGTTCGCCAACTCGCTAACGGTCATCGAGGTGTCGACCCTGCTTCAGGCGTTGAAGATCGCGTTCCGTTCTCCGACCACTGCGTCGTTCTTATCCCGCTCCGACGGACCTTCGACAGCGGAGGAAGGAAGCAGACTCTAGTCTGCGTTTGCTCCACGTGAGATGCAACATGTGTAGTATTTATTCCTTCACGCACACGCACGGCCGCAGGACGGCAGCAGTCTTCTCTCTTCCTTGTGTCTCCGACCCCCTCCTGAATAGACCGTGCTGCCTCTGCACAATCACCTCCGCTTCATGCTACTGTTGTTGCGTTTGGTCTTCCCTCCGACCAGTGCATCTAATGGGAGTCCCAGCTTGTCTTCGAGCGAGATCGACGGGCTCGTCTCCTCTCGCTTCTGCATCTTGGCGACCGTCTTGGGCTGACGCGCCGCCTGCTGCTTGGCACTGTTGTTCCCGCCTGCTTTCTTTGCCTTCTGCTTCGAGGTGATCTTGGGTCCGAGCACGCGTCCTGTCTTGAGCACAGTGCGCGTCCCGTCGGCCGCCACTTTGGCGTGCGGTCGGTGGGTCGCGTGCAGCTTCTTGGGGTTCTTCGGCGGCTCCTGGTCCAGCTTCACGCCCACTGCGGCCACGGGACACAGCCAGTTAGCGTCTGCGCTATTTAAATCCACGGAAAGAGGACGCACAGGTCGCCTGCATGGCCTCGATCTGCTTGGCCGTGAGGTGGTCGCCGGCGCGCAGCTTGCGCTCGTAGAACTTGCGCAGCGCCTCCTCCTTGTTGGACGAGATCTTGCCGCCGTGCCACGCGATGCGCCGCACGCCGCTGCTCGTGAGGCTCGGCGGCACGGAGCTCGCCTTCACGTGCGCCAAGACCGCTACGCGCTGCATCGGGAGCTTTTGGCGCTGCTCGGAAACGTTCGGAATGTTTCAGCTGCGACATTGTGTACGTTTGTGTGGCACTTGTGTTCGCTTGGTGTGCGGGCACACCTCCCGCCAAAACCGTTTAACAATTCAAGATGCCGCGGGCGAGGAAGGTGTCGGCGCCGGCGAATGCTGCGGCTGCGACTGCGAGTCAGCCTGATATTGAGGACCTGATCAAGAGCGAAGAGTCTGGCGCTGCTGTGTGCAATGGGACGGCATTCTCGACGCAACATGACGCTGTGCGGCACGACTTCGAGCCGCATGAACTGCTGGCCACACGAACGGAGCTGCTCGCGTGGTACGACGCCCACCGCCGGAAACTGCCGTGGCGAGGAGACCCGCCGCCGTATTTGACCACGGCCACGCACACTAGTCAGAAGAAGAAGCAGAAGAAAAGCGGTCTGGACGCGTTCCTGAAGACGCCCGTGAAGCAGGAGGAGGAAGTTGCAGAGCAGGAGGTTGCGAACGATGGCGGTAATGAGGTAGCACCGGGGAAAGTAGCGCCGTACGAGACGTGGGTTTCGGAGATCATGCTACAGCAGACGCGTGTCGACACTGTGGTGGAATACTTCTTGCGCTGGATCGACAAGTTTCCGACGGTTGCTGCTCTGGCCGAGGCGAACGAGGAGGTGCGTTGTTGTTGCTAAAATACTGTTGAACGTTGCTTTTGCTAACGCCGTGTGGACACAGGACGTCAATGCCTTGTGGGCTGGCTTGGGCTACTATCGACGTGCAAGGATGCTGCACGCTGGCGCGAAGTACGTGGTGGAGAATTTTGGCGGAGAGCTGCCATCCACGGTTAAACAACTGCTGACAATTCCAGGCATTGGACCATACACAGCAGGTTCGTAGTACCCGGTAGTGAACTAACGCCTTTCTTAGAGCCTATTCTGATCTAGATACGTACACTGGGCTTGCTGCAGGAGCAATTGCATCCATCGCTTTCGGAAACCGCGAGCCATTGGTAGACGGCAATGTGATCCGAGTAATGGCTCGGATGCGCGCTGTGGGAGCTGATCCGAAAAACAAGCAGCTTATTAATTTTTCTTGGAAGGCAGCAAAAGAGCTCGTGGCAGAATGCGATCGCCCAGGCGCACTAAATCAAGCGCTCATGGAAATGGGTGCGACGATGTGCACAGTTCAGGTAATGCAATTCTTCACACAACAATCATATCTTCACTGGAAAGAATCGTACCAACACGCACCTTGTGCCGCTTTTGTAGAACCCTCAATGTTCAGACTGTCCTGTCAAATCGGTTTGCCTTGCGTACAAGGAGGCAAACCATCTTAAGCCCAAGAGTGAGAATCCCACAACAGATCCATTGTCGTCTGAAACAAGTGGCCCCTGCTCCATTTGTGACTACACAAGAGTTACCGAGTGGGATGAATCCCAGACCGAGGTGAGATTGTACTATAATCTGGTGTCACAATTCGAGAGAAGGCCAACGCCAGTCTTTGACTACAGATTACCAAGTATCCGCTGAAGGCGAAGAAGAATGATTCGAAGAACGAGGTGATTTGTGTTGCTGTAGTCTCATCGCCAAGCACTGAAGGAGATGCAGCACCGATTCGGGGAAAGCGAAAAGCCCCAAAGAGCAGTGATGCAGTGAGTACTCCGTCGGACTGGAAGTTCTTAATGTCCAAGCGCCCAGAAGGAGGTCTGTTGGCCGGACAATGGGAGTTCCTCCACAGCAAGGTAAGAGCACCCGGCTGAACTATGTCACGATGGATATTACCATCTTACTAACTCTTGTCTGATACTCCGTACAGATGAGCGATGGCGACTCGATTCCGCCATTCTCCAAGCGGAAGACGTTCATGGACGCCCGGCTCACAGACGTCCTCGGCAAGAGTGCGCTTACTCGATCTGGCAAGTCGATCCCTGAGCGACGCGATCTCGGCGAGCTTACGCACATCTTCTCGCACGTGAAGCACCACATGGGCATCGAGCACCTGCACTTCGAGTCTGAGCCAGAGCTGCAGTCCCCAGCCGACGAGTTGCGATGGATGACGGTTGCGGAGATGCACAAATTGGGCATCACCACGGGCGTCAAGAAGATCCTGCAGCTCGTACTGCATCCCGAAAAAGGCAACAAGCGGGCCGCCACGAAGGCCAAGTCGAAGTCGAGCGCGACTAGCACAGCCTCACACGTCACACATGGTGGTAAGCGCTTGAAAACCATCGCGAGCTTCTTCAAAAAATAGACGATCAGCTCTCACAGGCTCCTTAACTATGTAGTCTACTTGTATCACCAAAATAGATGTAGCCTGAAAACACCAGATACCAACTCTCGCAGTTAAAGAAAAGCGCGACGAAACAATCACCCACCAAAACCGTCGTAGAGAGCAATTTGAGCTCGCGAAGATGGACGACGCCGTGGAAGGCCTGGCCCCGCGCGCGGTGGCGCTGGAGATCGACCACGACGTGGCCGTGGCCAAGGCGGCGGCGACGCCCGAGCGCGTCATCTACTTCCGAGATTTGGGCTCGTGGGACATCCCGCAGGTGCGCCAACTGCACGAGGAATGGTTCCCCATCCGCTACAACCAGGCGTTCTACGACGGCGCGGCCCAGGGGCTGTGGATGGAGACGGGCGGCCCGCTGTTCGCGCGCCTGGCGGTGGAGATGCAGCCCTCGGCCGACGTGCTGCAGCCGCGGCCCGAAGACCGGCAGGACGAGCACATTCTCGGCGCCGTGACGGCCAGCACGCTGCCGCTGAGCAAGGTGGACGACCCCAACCTGATCGCGGCCGACGACTGGGAGCACAGCCACATCATGTACATATTGACGCTGGGCACCAGGTCGTCCGTCAGGAGGATGGGCATCGCGTCGGCCCTGCTGCAGGAATGTATCGCCCAAGCGTGTCGCCAACCGCAGTGCGGAGCCGTCTATCTTCACGTGAAGGCTGACAACCTCAGTGCCAGACATTTCTACGAGAAGAACGGATTCCAGAACGTGCGGTATTTGCAAGGTACAGATTCATTTACTGCTGCGAGATGGAGTACAAGGCTACGCAATTGACTGACGAGGTTGTTGGCGGGCCGTGCAGATTACTACATGATTGACGGCGTACGGCATGACGCGTTCCTGTACATTCGCTATGTAAATGGCGCCGCCCCGCAGAGTGGCTGGTTCGATCTCATTACAAGGTATGTTGGCATTACTGTAGCATGGGGTCGCTCTCGATACGGTATGAAATATCGGATGCTCATTCCATTCGTTTTATGCGTGGGTGGCCTGTTGTGCAGACCGCTGTTCGCGCTGTTTTCGATCGCTTCATTTGGCTGGAAAAAGCTCATCGAGGGATTCACCGTGGAGGAGTTTGAGGACACTACCGCAGAGAAGCTCGCCAGGTCGCCAGCTTCAGCACCAGTGGAATCGGCAAACATAGTCCCGGTATGATTAACAAACGAATGTAATTTAGTGCAATTTAGTATTCATCGTCAATCCCGAGAAGAGAAGGCTAAGGATAGACTTGGTCGGCTTTCAAGTTGGCGAAACGACAGGTACGAAACGGAGACAGCCGTGAGATCAAACAGGTTACCAGATTTGTTGCATATTCTTTTTTGCTCGACGCTGCTTCGAGTGCCAGAGGTCATGAACTTCCAGGACTTGCTCAATGAGGTGGAGGATGCGATGAAAAGCCCACGGTCTGGAGGGAGCCAACCTTCCGGAGCGAAGTACGCCAACAATGTGGAAACCCCCAGCAGGCTAACCAAGCCAGTTAGTCAGGGCAGGGTGCGCCAGTTGTTGATGTGCCACTTGCATTCAGGAATTTGGTATTGACATCTTCCTGGTTACTCATCAAACAGGGCAAAAACGAGCTTGACGATCTGTTGGATATGCTGGGCGACGAAGATAGCAAGCCTGCTGCAGTCCACCCGCGGCCGATGTCATCGTCAAGAGCAGGAGCGTACAATTCGTCAGGGACTAAGAGTTCACGTAATGAGTTTCAAGCTGGTGGAACCAAAAAGTAAGTCCGTCGGCCTCAGCTCAACGTTGTTTAAGTGAGAACATTCAAGGCATTCACCACGTATTTGAAGATGTCCTCAGGTGTTGATGGATGGGGGCCGCGCTAACCGAGGGCTAAGTACTGCCTTTTCGTCACGGAAGTAAGAAATTTTGTTCGTGATTGTATCCAAAATCGGATAGCCGATGAAACTAATTTTTGGACAGTGTGTGTTCCAACCTTCGCTGCAATGAATGCGACTTCACCGTGGTGCAGTTCCCTGGAAAGTATGTTGCAACTTAATCGTAGCTCTTCGGATAGCGGACTTCACACGTTTTGTGTTACAGAAAATGGGACGCAAGTGCAGATTACATGTTCTTTCGTGAAAACGTGCCAAGCGAAGTCAAGCTTCGAGCGAAAATGGAAATGGCTCCAGGTAAGCAGTACAACTTCAGTTTTTGAAGCCCGGTGCTATTTGACATGAACACTTAATAATTTTGTGTTGCGTTCGTGAAGAATTTGCAGCATACGCATGTCAATGCAAATGGCTTTCGATTAATTCGCAGACTCGCGTTGATCACTGCCAGGTGAAATGGTCCTGCGCTGGACATTGAACAAGGATTTCCAAAATTCACTTACATTCCCACAGCAATTATTCACGAAGAGATAATAAATAATGCATTGTTTTCTCCTCGATCATGGGCGTAATTGTAGTTTCGGCTGCGATGCAAGTTCTTTCTCCAGAAGACGTTGGAACTCTCGAAGATCCTCTAGATTCGGCGTTTTCCTCCCGTTGCTAGCACCGATAACGTTGCTGTTGTTTGATAGACGGAATACCTGTTTCCACACAATAAACACAGCATCAGGGGAATTCCTCGCCCCAAGCGCGCACTGAGAAATAAGCGACTCGATCGTCTGAGAGGTGGTAACAAACGATAATGTCAGCCCCAAAGTACGAATGCAGTCTGATCATATTGATCTACAGTGCTCGTACCGCGATAGCCGCTCGACTCGATACACTCCAGGTTAGCACTCGGTAAGCCCAGTACACAACCAACAATGGGTGCAGGTACTGCTGCTCGACAAAGAACTTTTGGATTTCGTTCCAGTACAGATCCTTGGTACGCGAGCTTTCCAACTCATAAGGATCGTATAGGGCAGCCCCCGGCTTTTGCTCATTTGAGCTCTCCCCAATTTTGGCCGAGCTATAAGCCCAACTTGGTAGCACCTTCCGATATGCTTCCCTAGAAACAAGGTAACGTTAGCGGGCTCCTTATCATAATTAAATTAAAGGGCCAAAAACTAGATGCAAACTTACAGAGACGAAGTACGAGGTGCGGACATGCTTAAACTCGACAGTATTTCACTTGTCGAAAGCAACGAGATATCTGGCTGACTTGGTCCATTTGGGTCGTTTTGGTTCGCACTCGCAAATGACCACAGAGCTAGATACAAGACATAGTCACGCTCTTTGCCTAAGTGATTCACAGCTCGAGATCTCATGACCTATGATCAAGTTAGTGTGGCAGTTCAGTATAACAAAGACGTAACGACAGCTCCAATAGTTCATCACCGCTTACCTTTCGCCTTGCTAACGCTTTTCGCTCTTCTGGGGTCGTTGGCACTGGACACGAAGCAATTGCCTCCGTTATCCGTCGCAGAACGTAACCAGCAAACAGAGTGCCATGGCGGACAAATGGTAACAAACTCAATACTCCTCCACCCCGCAATTCAGCCTGAATAGCCGGCTGACTATCGGAGCTTGACAAAAGCTGGCTCAATTTCTGAAGTCCCTCTCCTTCACTGTACCGCCGCATCTGAGGGCTTGCTTGCGCGTTTTCTGCCTTTACAACTTGCCAGTTCACTTCTTCTAAGTGGAGCCGATGCAAAACAGCGGACAGTCGCTCATCCTGTAGCTGGTTCACGGCTGGGTCTTGTGCTTCTACACGAGGCAAGGGACTAAAGACGTAGGTGTCATTGCGAGGCTGGGCAAACGATGCATACTCCGCTCCGAATTGCTCTTCACTGGCAAATGCAGCACCATGCTCAAATGTACTCTGCAACTTCATCGATAGCTTATAGACGGGGCTGCACGTCGTCGAATCCATGGAAAGGAGAGACCACGAGCAAGATGAACGATTCAGCTCTAGATAACGTGCTAAGCGCACAATGTCGCTTCTGCTGGAGGAGTCGAACATGGCATCTGTCACCACCGACAAAGGTTCAAAAGCATCCAATACTTCATAGAGCGGATTAGGTTTCAGCGCAATCGACGGTTGCTCGTTTGAAGCCATTGGTATTCCGTCTTCTTTGGCTGTGATTCCAAAGAATGGTACTCCGGCATGGGAGAATTGCTGATATAATTCGACAAACGAGTATCGCGCGTACGCATCGCTGGCAGTCGCTGAATGGCAGACCGGGTAGATAATAGACGACGGCATAAAACATACGACCACCAGCGGCGCACTTAGTCGTCGCGAAAGCAAAATAGCTGCTTCCAGTCCATAATTTCCCTGCATCACCCGCAGCGTATTGTGCATCCAGTATACGACAGGCTGGTGCTTCGCTGCGCTTCCATTTGCAGAAACACTTCTTCTACCCGAGGCTCGAGGAACACACCACATCTTTCGTCGCTCTTCAAGTTGCGGCGGCCACTGCTCGTACAGCGTAGGGTGATCCACAGGCTCTAATGACTCATCAGGAGTCTCTGTCGTTGTAGCATCTTGTTGCACCTGCAACGTCGTCGCTTGCTCCACCTTAACCTGCACGGACCTCTGCCCCAACCAGTCGCTCGCTCGCTTGTTCTGCGCTATCAATTCCCGCGGTGTCTTTGCAGTGGCACCTTCCCACGGAGGCGTAATCTCCACTGCAACGGAGCTACTCGGCTGCGTCTTTTCAACGTCCTCCTCAACGTCTGCACTTGGAGGCACCTCACCAACAATCTCATCAGCACTAGCTTCATTTGCAGCCACCTCTGCTCTCTTCTCGTGCTCCATTTCTCTCTGCTCCTCTCTATCGCCACCCAGTCTCGCATCCTGCCGTGTCTCTTCCGCCCGCGCCGGAGGCTTCGTCTCCTCCTCTGCTCCGTTCTTGCGGATGAACGCGTCGATTGCTTCCAACTGAACCAACACAAAACGCCCAATCAGCAGCGGAAACAGCACCACACACAGCAACTCGCTGCGTACCATCCCGGGCGAAATCGGCTCTGGGTGCTGGTCCAGCACGCGCACAAAGCCGCCGGTCCGCACGCGGTACAGTCGCAGCGGCGTGTCCTCATGAGGCAGACAACCTCTGGCGCGCTGCTGCTCCAGCGTGGCCAGCTGCGCCGAGATCCGCCGCGCCTCGGCCGCGTCCGGCAGCGACATTATCGCGGCAAATGGATTAATGGTGTGCCGGTACATAACTAGACCCCCTCTCGAAACTGATTCCCAACCATGCAAAACCGATACACTGGTCAATATCCTGCAGGGATGGAGGCCAAGGACGACGCGATGGCGCTGCATTGCGGCGTCTGCGGCCACGACCACCAGCAAGTACGTGCTGCCGTTTTGCGTGCGATGGAGAGAGCAGAGCGAGAGCTTTACGTGGAGGGGTCGAACGTTGCTTGAGGTGGCTGACTCGACTCGGCGTGGCTGCAGGGCGTCAAGTGCTCCGTTTGCGGTCACACCGGCAAAAGCCGCTCGTACAAGTGCTTCCAGGTGGCAATTGGCGGCGATTTCGGTGCGTTTAAGGTGGAGGAAGGTAGTCCACTGACGTTGCCGCTGTTTGCATTGCTGTAGATGACGTTCACGGCGTTCGGGTTCACGGTGCAGCGCTTCGATTGCCAGGGGCAGGACGAGGCCGTCGCTGGCACGACGGCGGCGCTGGAGAGAGCCAACCTGGCCTTGTGGACGTTCGTCAAGATCCTGCGGGGACGCATCTTCCCGAACATGGCCAAGGTGCTGCCGGACGACCCCGTGTCGCGCCACTTGGTTGCATTCGGTGCGCGCTTTGGTGTCTCAGTGGCTGCGATGGCAGAGGTGCTAGCTAACGTGACTGCATCGGACATGCCGCGCTGTAGTTGGCGATGGACCCATGGGTGTCGCACGGTGGCGGCCCGCGGCCGAGGAGAGCGGCAGCCAAGTGGCCATTATCGAGCACTTTGGCGTCGCCGAGGCCAAGCGGCGGCAGGGCTACGCGAGGCGGTTCCTCCGCGCAGTCGTCGAGGTGCGGCGGCGGCAGTTCCTTTGCGCTAGTGCGCGCGCTGACAGCTGCCTGTTGTGTTGCGTTGCAGGATGTCGAGGCGATCTACGCGCAGCAGCCGACGCACCCGCAAGCGCTAGTCGCATACGTGCCGCAGAACGACTCCTTCGCGGCGATGAAGCTCTTCCAGGCCGTGGGCTTCCAGCCGGCCGCGCAGGTGGAGGTGGTGGAGGACAGCGCGTTGCTGCGGATGCGGATGGCGTGGGGCTGCAGCCGCTCCTAGCGCCTGCGAACGCCGCCGAAGGGGCCGTCACCTGCGCCGCAGTCAGCTCGCGGATGCCAAGGCCCATTTGAAGGCTGCGAAATGTCCCGCGCAGGGATGGGAGCTGTAAAGCGGGCACTGGATTGTTATGCCGGTCCCAGTAATGTATCACGGGCTGAAGCAAGCTTCAACGTGCTTATTCTGCCCTCGCCGCGTTCGTTGTAAAGTGCCTGTGCGTTGGCGGCCGGGAAAGTATCGTTGTTGAACCAAGCAGCTCACTCGGTGCTGCCTGCGATACTCGCCGGAGGCGTGTCGGGGTTGAACGGTACCCTCTAGGCCGAGTCGGCCGCTGCTCTCCCAGCATGTTCATCACTCCCAGCCATACGCGCCGGCAGTATGAGCGATGGGCGTTTTGGTGGAGACGTCCGGCTTCCGCGCCGGCTACCTTGAAGAGCAGCTATTTTTCTAGCCGAGATGGAGCTGTAGACGAGGCGAGCGAGCGCGCGCGAGTGTTGGTTGTTTACTCGGCGGCGCGAGGGCCATCGCGCGGCAGTCTCTGCGTCGGCTGCAGCCAGCGACACCGCTGCCGCGCGAAGTGAACGGGAATCAAGCGAACGAACATGGCTAAAGCAGGGCAAAGCAAAGTGCCGATGCAGTCAATGTCGACGCAGATCTGAGATGGCATTTTTCGACAACTTCAACTTGAGCGGACACCAGCAGAACCGGCAGCAAGCGCCCACTGCTAGTGTTTGCTGCTCGCAGCGATAGCAATAGGCGGCCGCGCTGCCAGCACTAGACAGCACCGTTGCTCAACGGCGTTGGTGGGAGCGCCGACCTCCGCGGCGTTCACCCGCAGCAGTCAGGTCTGCTTGCTTGACTACAACGTCGCCGATCGACAATATGCTGCGGCCAGTATCTCGAACCGAAATGCTTGGATCTCAAGCGACTACTCCGACTTTGACGCCAGGCAACTTCATTGTAGCACAGGAACGACTTTGCGTGCTTTCCTTCCTAAGCTCATGCCCGCCGCCGCGCAACTCCGTCGTGCACGCGGCCGACTCCAGAGAGCGGAGGACGTTTAGTGATCGAAGAGCGGCAGCACGCCTGCAGATGGCGGGCAGTGCAGCCGCGCAGAAGGCTAAGGAAGCAAACGAGGCGCGAGTATCTGCAGAATGCAAGCGAAGCAGCAATGCATCGCTGGCAGGGACAAGGTCGTTCTAATATCTCTCGGCGCGGCTCGAGATGGACTTAAGTCGCTGCAAGTGCATGCTGCGCGCGAAGCGAGTCGCGTCGTGGCGATCTCTGCCGAGGCTTCTCCATTGAGGACACGTGGTTTGATGGGCCCGCCGCGAGCGGAGCCCGTGCTGGCCAGCTGGCTACATGCACTCGGCGGCGCTAGCCCTATACGTGCATGTGTGAGATTCGAGCCGCCGAATTTTCAGCCGAGATGGTGGCGGACAGGCAAGCGGCGATGGAGGCGGCCTGACCAGAGCGGGTCGGCCCTCGTCAAGAAGCGTGGCCGCAGTCTTTCTCGCCGCAGCCTGGTCTGCTGCCGTCGGCCGGAGGTCAGCGTGATGACGGACTTGCCTGCAGTGACGACGCGCTTAAGCCAACAAGGGCGTCGACCCCATCTCATCGATCGCCCCCATTGTTCCAGCGCAGCTGGGAGCTCGACCCATATGACTGGGGGTTGATCCTAGAACTCGGCCCACTTCAACATGGATCTGAGAGATACCTGTGCGAGAGCGCTACTGAGCGATATCCGTGTTTCTCAGCGGCCGTGGCCGATACTGCGCCGCAGCCGGCGCGAAACGGACGTCAACCTAGTCGAGGCGTACCGTTTCGATTCAGGAAATCACGCGGCCGAAAAATCTAAGGGCCCCGAGCGGTTCACTTTGCTTCCTGCGCCGTGGCCATCAAGCTACCTGCTTCCCCATCGCGATGGCGTCGGCGTCCAGACGGCGCGGCAGCCTCGGCGACCGCCGCGGCTTCTTCCACCTGTGCGGCTCGCCCATCCGCACCCACAAGATGGAGCTCGACTACATCCACGGCAAGGCGCACTCGCCCACGCAGCTGCGGCCCGCCGAGCTGGCGGCCGACGTGGACACGCCGCTCATGCAGCGCCGCCCGGGCAAGAAGCAGCTCAAGCAGAAGCAGCGCCACGCCGAGGCGGACGCCGCCATGGCCGCGCTGGCGCGACAGCTGGGCCAGGAGGGCGGCGGCTATTACGACAGTCCGCGCGGCCTGGAGCGCAGCCCCACGGGTGTCGACAGCGACGCGCCCATGTCCTGCGTGGCCGACGAAGGCAGCAACAACTCCATGAGACTGGAGGGCGCCCGGCAGGCGGGCATCCCGCTCTACCTGTCGGACTGGTTCGACCCCAACAAGGACTCGAACCAGCGACGCCGGCAGACCAATGTCATCATGACTCGAGAGGAGCCCGAGTCCGAGTCGTCGGCCATCAGTAGCTGCGCCTCGGACAAGGACACCCAGTTCCTCAAGCCCCACCAGAACGTCAACATGGCCGACGTGGTCATCGGCCGCGTGATCGGTGAAGGAGCCTTCGGCAAAGTGTTCAAGGCTTCGTGGAAGGGACGCGACGTGGCCGTCAAGGTGCTCATCCGACAGAACCTGAGTGCCGACGTGGTACGGGAGTTCGAGACGGAAGTGAAGATCATGAGCTTCCTGCATCACCCAAACATCTGCATGCTGCTGGGAGCGTGTCTGACACCAGAGAACCGTGCACTGGTGATCGAGCTCGTGGAGCAAGGCTCGCTGTGGGCGGTACTGCGCACACGGCGACGACAACTCACAGACGAGATGCGCGCGCGGTTCGTACTGGACACGGCTCGCGGCATGAGCTACTTGCACCACTTTGAGCTGCCGATCTTACACCGAGACATGAAGAGCCCCAACCTGCTCGTGGAGCGCGACTACTCCATCAAGATCTCGGACTTTGGCCTATCTCGCGTGAAGGCGCAGATCCAGACGATGACCGGCAACTGCGGCACCGTGCAGTGGATGGCGTACGTGATATCTGACCTGGACTCGTGTTTGGATCTTGAAGAGACGCTAACGTGCCTTGTTCATTCTGTTGCAGACCAGAGGTGCTGGGCAACCGCAAGTACACGGAGAAGGCGGACGTGTTCTCCTTCGGCATCGTGGTGTGGGAAATCTTCACGGGCCAGTGCCCGTACGACGGCATGACGCAGATCCAGGTGGCGCTCGGTGTGCTCAACCACGACCTGCGCCCGCCGATTCCTCGGTCGTGCCCGCGCTTCTTCGCGCGGCTGATCCGCTCGTGCTGGATGCGCGAGCCCAGTCTGCGGCCGTCCTTCTTGGAGCTCGTGCGCACCTTCGAGCAGTACGTCGCCCACCAATAGTCGGTTTGGCAAGACATGAACAACGCCATCGGAACGACAGCGAAGAAGAAAACCGCCACCGAAACGCGCAGGATGGCGCTGCGGGGCGGAACGGGCCGTGAATAATTATTTAGATGTAGTGCGTGTAAAGAACTCAATTGCACAGTACACACCCCTCGGCCGTTCCGACTCCCTGTTAGTGCCGAGAGGACAGGCAGCCGCCTTCGACGCGAACAAATGAGCTCGCGCGTGGCTGCCAGGCTTGCCAGTGGTAGTGCCATCGACCACCCAGTGGATGTGCTTCGTTTCAGCCGCTGGGCCGCTCGGACCGAAGCCATTTCTCGAGAGCTATCCAGTTAGTGGGCAGCAGGAACGTCAATGCGGATCGGGTTCCAATCCCGGGATAGTTTCGGGGCCGATAGATTACGATAGAGAGTTCAAAGGCTAAAACGAGTTGATCCTAATAAAACAAATATTAAGTATATTATAATTACTACAAGTAATAGGAATGTGCAATTACATTTTGGATAGTGGATTCAGGTATAAGGCAAAGCCATCGCAAGAGCGTTGTGGTATGCACACATTATCAAAATTTCCGCCCACTGAAATTTTCTCACAAAGTCAGTGAAGATGTGATGAAAAAACTAACTTCAGCTCCGATGAATGAAAGAATCACTTGTTTGTGCGGATCATCGATGGAGAGATGGAACTTTGCAAAGCACTGTAATAAAGAACAACATTCGAAGTGGATAAAGACAATAACAGAAGCGATCAAAACAAGTGGTTGCTGAAATATATGAGGTTTATCCAATTCTTGCATATTTACGTATTCATCCCCTTTCACCTAATGGGTCGGCAGCTGTCGAAATATTATATTGGTAAGGATGCAAAGACTTATATATATATATATATATATATATATATATATATATTAAAACAAATCGATTGGTGTTGGTCCCAAGCTTTAATTGGTCAGAGACATATGACCATATTCGCGTGGTTATAACTAATGACGTTCGTTTCCTAAATTACATTAATGAAAAGAGGGAACGCAACGAAATGGGAAAAGAGGATATAAATACTCCCGAACAGATATGGCAGTACACTGGATCAAAGAGGAAAAGAGTCAATACATCAGACGGGGATATTGCTGATCGTACCAAACAAAGACTTGAAGACAGTTTTCTCTTCGATAATTCTACTTCCACAACTTCTGATCAAGCTGATGGCAAAATCACACTGTTTTGGATCATAAGTAAAAATAAGGGTTTGCTTGAATCCAATGGTTTGAGAAAGAAGATTATCCCTATTCTTAATGGACCAAGCAAATCATCTCCAATTAATAATGATGGATACGTTTGGGTTGATGGAAATTCAATTAGCGTCAATGGAAAAGAAAGCGATAGGTCTAAGTCAGCTATCACAAAAACGGTGAATTGGCAACTTACGCTCCGTTCATTTATAAATATGGTCAGAGACAGAGGTCTTCAGTTAGAAATAATAGGTAAGAATGACGAGGTAATTGGCGTCAAGGAATTTACGCCAGTCGATGGGGAAGCAAGACATGGAACAATGAGTGGCATCGATGAAGATATGGATCAAAATCTGAGCAACGCGGACAATGATGCGAAAAGGATATTGACTGATTACTACGCACAACCTCATTCGAAGGATATTGAAATACCTTTCAGACTAATGCCAGTGGTTGATACAACAAATGGAGTAAAATCTCATCCAACATACTACTTTGGTCAGCCAACTAAATCCAGACATTTAATATCATGACGGAAGATAAATATAAAAAACATAAGCAAGTATTTGGTGCAGCTTGGAAGGGTTTGACGAGAACTATCAGGTGGATGAATACCTTTACATTACTGCTTAATTGGTTTGGATTTGGATAAATACCTTAATGATGACTATCCATCCCCATTAAATGATGAAGAAGCAGCTAAAATTGGTTGAAGAAAAGAAATTGGATGAACAAAGACGTAAAAACCTTGATGATAACCTCGAAGCACTAATGATGCGATACTGAAGTCTGTTCATGATATCAGACGTCAAAGTATCGAGGAATACGGTCATGACGATAATTTGCAAAAGCTTCATGATGATTCGGAGACAGCAGCGCAGGCGTATGGTGAAGCTCAGAAGCGCTATGAAGAAGCTAAGGAAGCTGTGAGGGGATCTAACTCAAAATCAGCGAGATCAGCACTGAAGGCAGCTACCGCGGCGATGCGAGCTACAAAGGCTGTATTACAAGCGAAGGCTAAGAGATATTCTGACGCGAGTCAAGTTTCCGGTAGTGGGTTGAAGGGGCGTGGTCTTAGAGGCGCGGGTATTGCCCCATTGGAAGGTGTAGTTCGTCGTGGTCGTACGTACAATCTCACTGAGATTCAAGGATTAGCAACACCGTCAGCATATACCTACAAGCAGCTTGGTAGCAAGTACATTCGTACCCCTGACTTGGATGCTAAGACCCTTGTAATCGTTCAACCAAATCGGTGTAAATGTGGTCCTAATTGTCAAATTAGCGATAATCTCCAAGACATCATCAGAACGCCTGTATATATGAACCATATTGACCAGGCTTCATACGATAAGCTCAGTATTGATGATAAAAAGCTCTTCAAGGAGATCCTTGCGATCACACATCTCCAGTACAATTTTCATGATAAGCTCACGGATCCATTAGAGACACTTCGAGCTGAGTATGAAAGCTGAAAGGGGAGATGGAGTTAGGGAATGATAATCCAAGCACCATCAAGCAGCTTAAGTCTCTGACTGTGGATATGTACAGCAACCGACTTATTGGTGATAAAGAGTTTAAGCAAATTATAACGCGACTACTATAGAAATATGTTCTTCCTCAACCCACGCATTATTTCCAGTTCAGGTGGTAGCTACGGCGATAACGCCGATCTCAACGTTGCTGAGCTTAAAGCCATCATGAAGAATCTCATCATTCATGATCATCCCCAGAAGACTCAGGCAGCTGTGTGGGCTACTGACCTCGATAAGTCTATCAAGAAAGTAGATGCTTCAACACAGACTGAAGGAGGCCGCGTCTGGGCTTACCAATCTAAGAAAAAAAAAGATTGTGAAGACGCTTGCTATCTAAGCAATACCAGACCTAATCGCTCTATTCGTCATTCCGCGATATATACTAATTTTTTTCTGACCGACATGTATCTTCATTATCGCATCTTCCCCAGTCTTAGCGTCTCTGATAGGGACGAATGCACTATCTCCGAGAGCTACGATCTGATCAGCGTGCATGATTGTTGATCCTATGACCTGACTCGGCTCATCGTTAGTTAAATTGGTTTTGAGCTCTTTACTTGGTATGCAACCCATGTTATATAACTATCAGAGAAAAAAGTACGTACTTAAATGATTTCGAAGTATTCGATAAACTCACGACATTTCGTACATCTAACACCCACTGTTTGGCAAAGGCAGCCATCCACTGACTTTTACATACGTTTGGTCTTGGGAACTATCGATCTTGCATCCAGGTGCATGGAAGTATCGACTACGGTGTATCGAGAGTCAAGCAAAATCATGATGTCTGTATAATCACTCGGAGATAAGTGCTCTCAACTTATCGAGACGTGCACGCACGTCGACTCGATACTTTTTAAGGATCTCGATTTCGGCCTTCAATTCTTGAATAGCTTTGCATAGAACACTCGTCAGACTCGCAAGGTCAATGCCCCAGGGGTTAATCGGATACCGGTTTGGATTCATATCATCATTAACCCCCTCTCAACGACCTCAGGGATGATCTCGTACAATTCCTGTGCGAGGAATCCTACATGATCGGTCCTCTCCTGAGCCATAGTATATCGTCTCGGCTTCATTCTCATAATAGCTTCCAATCCATATGGACAGTCGAGAATGTTCGTCTTTAGTCTACGGTCGCTCGCGTTTGTATAAGCACCTGCTCGGATTGGTACGTAGCTTAGCCATGCTCCCGTTGCATCACATGTCCCGAATCGAATTGAACCTGTAGTAGCATCGGAACCTGATCCCCAGTAGCTAGCAGAGCTCCAATTACCTCGATATGAAGCATTGGCTGATGAGTTACCCTTTGTGTAGATTTCGCTATTAGCCACCAGAGTACCACCTACGTGTAAAGTGGCTTCGGGTGAAGAATATTTGATCCCGCAGCGATCAGAGGAGTTAAGATAAATCATAGTAGTCGAGTGGAGTTAATAGCATTGAGCGTAGTGAATCCAGTGATATTCATCACGGGAGCCCCTGTATTATGATTCCAGCGAATGTAATCGTTGTACGTACCCCCGGTACTGTAAGAAAGGATGCTAATTTCATCGCTACTTATCACTCGTTGTCCAAAATATCGAGAAGTGCTCGAATACCATAGGACACCGTTGCGGAAGCTGTAGCCGGAATGAAGCGAGTAGCTGGTACAACCGTCGATACGGTCAGACTACTCGTGGTTAGCGATGCGGGAGTCATATTCCCAAATTGATCTATGACCTGCAAGGTACCAGCATTTGAATAAAGTCCTCCTCCGGCAAGCGATAGATTGCCTGATATATAGGCGTTGCCTACAATATCCAGCATCTCTGATGGATTAGCTTGATTGATTCCAACGAAACCATCCGATGTTATACGAAGGGCCTCTGTAATTGCTGTTGATGTACCTCCAACAGTTGGTTTAATGTTAATACTTAGATAGCCAACTGAGTTGGCT
The DNA here is from genome assembly GCA_033558005.1 of Phytophthora taxon juncus. Classification (NCBI taxonomy): domain Eukaryota; phylum Oomycota; class Peronosporomycetes; order Peronosporales; family Peronosporaceae; genus Phytophthora; species Phytophthora taxon juncus. The sequence goes on along the minus strand of JAUCEE010000005.1, from coordinate 3,407,233 downwards.
CCAGTGTCTGTAAAAGAATACTTGCTCCGCCCGTAGATGTGCCGATAGCATTCGTCGTAGCCGCAAAACAGAAGCCTGTAGAGGAGCCAACGACAGAAGATTTAGACCGAAGAAGTAGAGCATAGCTACTCATCATCGATGAATTGCTAATAGTTGTCGAAGAGTGATTCAGTTCAAGAGCAACCACCCCTCGCATGTCAAGCGACGATCAAGAACAAAAGCCTTAGAGGCTTCTGCTATCCCGTTCGTAGTTAGCGATAGTTTCCCAATAGCGCTGATATCATAGGTTGTTCCTGCTTGCCGATAGGCTGTGGCATCTACATAACTACCAGATCCAGTAATGCTCAGGGAGCGAGAGGTTCCTGTCAATAATAGGTTGCCTCCAATCGTAAGTCCTGTGAGCGTACCAAGACTCGTGATATTAACTTGAGCCGCTGTCTGTAGCGTACCCGTCAGCGACGACGCGCTGAGTGAGTTAATGCCACTGATATCAGATGTTGAATTCAGTACAAGAGCCTTGCTCGCGGCGGCTGATCCTGGTGTGATGCCAACACGTAGGTGGGGGCCGAAGTTATAGATGATCCATTCACAGTCAGGCTACTACGGCTAAGAGCTCCGATTCCGCTGATATCACCATTAACACCGGGTACGAGGGCTACACCTTGTGTTGCTTGACCTGTAGTGATCCCCGAAATATATGTCAATCTATTATCAGTTTTGCTTAGATACAGTGTTTGAGTATAGTCATATGTCAAGAAGCCGCTTGCATCTAACGTTAGATAAATGCCGGGTTATAGATAGGGGATTGAACGATTGGTTGTGGATATGAAAAACCAGTACTCATTTGTCTGAAGTTAAATAGAACAAGCGATAATCGAAACCAGAGGTTTCACACAATCTTTGATTGTTAATCATGAGCGGTATGATTTGGATGTAGGACACTGGCAGGCTGTTCATGATGGTGAATTCTTCGATTCAATGGGCGAAGCAGCTCCAACAAAGTACGGAATTGGTAAATACAATTCAAAGCAATTACAAGGAACGTATGGTGATTATTGCGGTGTATGGTAAATGCTCTGGTTATATTGCAAACAAAAAAAATAAGATGAATCTACTAAATCGATTTAAAGATCTGAATTTGACTATTCTTTGATAAAATGTTTCAAGCTATATAGCAATAATGTATCGCGAACTAACTATTTCAAGCGACGTACCAGCTCCAAAGCTAACCAAAGCTTTCAAGACGGGTAAGCTAAGCTTGACAGCTGATCAACTTAAGGGTAGCGGCTCCGTTATCCATCTCCATCCAGCTTCTTATGAGAAAGCTATCAAGGCACGCAAGGCAGGTCGTGGTGTTCGTCTTGATATCACACGACACGAGGTCAAAAGGGATACAAGAGGGCCCAAGGAGGCTCTGTATGGAGTAAAATTTGGGGAGGTATCAAATCCGCATTTAAGCTCGCTAAGAATTCAGATTTGCTTACGCAAGCAGCCAATGCAGCTGTTCCAGCAATAGCAACGGCCTTAGGTGCTCCTCAAGCTGCTATCCCAGCGCGAGCAGCTATCCGTTCTATTACAGGCATCGGTGTTTATGACAGTGATAGTGATGTAGATAAGGAAGTTGGTCGTGTCTCAGTAGCTGACGTTAAGAAGGCAGCTAAATCCGCGCTTGGTTATGCTAAGCGAAAAGGGGTTTTAACCGATGTGGTCGATGCTGGAGAACGATACCTACTTTCCAAGGCAACCAAACCAGAACATAAACATCTCGTCAAGTCTCTCCGTAGCGAATTCCGTCGTCGCTATGGTGTCGGTGTAGCTAAGAAAGGTAGGAAATTTGCGAAGGGCTCGCAAGAGGCAAAGGATCATATGGCAAAGCTCCGAGCTATGAGAAAAAGGATAAGTCCGGAGGAATTTCAGATTGTAAGAAATAAACTAAAGCGATCAGCTTATTTTTTTGGTCTCAACAGTAGCACGATCGATACTGAAGTATCACGGAAGATTACCTTTTTGTCGTTCTGGTTAAAGATACTGACTGTGATCGTTGATCGCGAACCATTATGACAATTAATCCAAGCATACTGACTGGGTTTGTACGAAATCAATTTTCCAATTTTTTCAGCATCACCTCTATCAAATGCACAAACAATATCACCTAATGCAAAATACTCATTTTTAATTAAATCACAACGTACGATGTATGAACTGGTGGGGTGAATCTGTGAAATGATGTTCGATAGCTGAGCACTGGCTGCGGCAGCAGAAGCTGATGGGTAAGTACTCGCGGTCAGGCCTAATACCTTTCCAAACTCAGCATTATCGATGATTAGACGCGGAACTCGAGTAGTAGTCGGCAATCCAGTACCACCAGGTGAGTATAGATCTGTAGCAGGTCTTGTCCAAGTACCACCGGTCGTCGGTAGAGTTGTTGGGATTGGAGAGAAATCAATCTGACACGCGTAATAAACACTGTTTTTACTTACTTTCAGGTAGAAAACATTTCCCCCCGATGGATTGATCAAGTACGCTCCAGCATTGACGAGAGCAGTCTGGATTGATCGATTGATATCATCATACGAGTAAAAACCGTCTTGAAGACTGATACTTATGGTAGAAGTAGTAGCAGCAGTAGGTACTTCAACTTTGAATGTTGTGTTCTGGAACTGAAACGAATCAATGTTGTACCCACTATTGTACATCGTGATCGATTCGATAGCGCAGACAACATCACGGAATTCAGCAGCTGAACCAGGAAACAAATACTTCCAAGTTGAATTCGTTCCATCTTGAACAAGGTTAGTACTGTCAAGTTTCAGAGAGCTTGCCATTGTAATAGTATATGATTCTAACCATAGTTCTGATCAATAAATTTGATTTAGTTATCGATCACGATTGGTCTGTCGAAGTTGTAGCGGATTTGGCCTTTAACAGAATCTATGAACAACATTTCCTTTGCGCTCTGTGGCTTTGTTATAAGCGACCATAATGTTTCTTTCGTTTAGTTGAGGAATGTTTAAATTGTTCACCACCATTACCAAATTACGCTTCGAATTAGCTTTTAGAATGGCTACATACTCCGCATTCAATCTAATCATCTTTTCAGTGGCAAAATAGCTGTGGCTAAGGAAAATGGTACTGATTTTGAAATGGCGACCCCTCGTATAGTAATGAGAAAACAGATTCTTCTGAAGTAGCTTATCGTTGCTATAATAATCTATGATAATTAACTCAGGTTTGTTGGAACTCATTGGGGTATGACGTACTTGATCGACGCTTGGAGGCATGTCGGGATCAGCAAATTTGATAAAACCATTCAGCTTATCTCGAAGATACTCATACAATTCTTAATTAGGATTCCGCGCTATAATCGTAAGGTGTGCAAATACGCGAGGAGAATGCTTGAGGATATACATGCATAGGTTGTTCTTACCTAAGAATAAGGGGCCTAATACAATCATTCTGAATTGTGATTTAATATCTAAATCAGGAATGTCTCTCATCGAAGAGCTCTTGAACTTCTTCGGTAAAGAAGCTCCAAAATCGGGAATAGGTTGTCGCAACAAAATCAGAAATGTACCTTTCTTCGGGAGTGGCTTTGTTATCTCACTTGACTCGAATATATCATCCAGGTGTACATTCAACCGCTCTGCGAGTTCAATGAGATCATGATCGCTGGTAATGGGCTTAATAAGTTGAGACATAATAGTTGCGCAAAGTATAATAGGATCCATATAGAATCAACGATGAGTGAAACTCAACTATCCGACCAGTATTTGTACCAGAGCTCGCTAAAGAGCGACCCGGAGATCAAGGTATCTTCCAGCAAGCGTACGCCTTTTGTTATTGACCTAAATCAAGGTTCGTATCAGAATGGTGTTATCACAATTGATGCTACGGCTCAGCTTAACGGTTCCGAAGGATTTGCTTCGCTCCGTGATGCTTACATTATGCTTCCATACAAGGTCTCGATGAAGAATGGTGCTTCGGCCCAAACTACTGCTGCTAACCGTCTATGTACTACACTAAAGTGCGGCAATTGCAATGTCATTGATTCGTTGTCGCTCGAGCTAAATGGTAAGACCATTGTATCTATGACTGGCTACAAACTGTTCTGGAACAATGTTCGTGCTCAAACTGGATATAGTCCTCAGTATGTTGAAAAGCATGGAGCTGAGTCTTTCCTATTCCCTGGTGCCGGTCAATCAGTACTTTACAGCGCAGCTGCTGCTACAGCTGGTGATGCGTACTCCAACAACACCGCATTCACCAGCTCGCTCGGAGTACAGGCTCAAGGTGGAGCAACTATCCCTGACGATGGCTTTGTTAAGCGATTACTATTAAACCCTCCTACTTCAGGTGCCGATTTGTCTACCAGTTGGCCTTCGGTTGGATGTGCTTCTGCTTCTACTACCATTTCGAATCAAACCGCTCGTGGTGCCTTCGTTTCCGGTGTGGCTACTGCTAATGAAATTAAGGGTACTTGGAACTACATGCTCAAGACCAAACTAACGGACTTGCACCCTATCTTCCGTGAGCTTGATCTCATGGCTAACCCTCAGATCCGACTACGTTCCGTGTGAATCAGGGTACTGCTGTTGTCGCTGTGGATGCTTCTAAGAATATGTCGCTAACTTCTACTACCCTTGCCTCAGGTAATAGTTGCCCAATTATGATCGCCAGCGCTGCTACAGTAATCCTATGGCGAGTGTTCTTGCTACTTCCGCTGCTTTCAGCGTTTCTTGGGGGGCGGTTGTTAGTTCTCTTGAGCCAACTATTGATGGAACCTACATGCCTTCCACGACTGCTCGATTGTATGTACCTTTTGTACATCTCGAAAATCCCCAGGCTATTTTTTCCAAGCCTGTCAAAAAAAATTGGCTACAATGATTGTCATGCTCAGTGGTTCTATCAGAGAGCCGGTATCGGTAAGCAATCGACTCAGTTCAATGCTTCTTTCGACCTACAACTATCCGCGAGTGTTAAGAATGCTAAATACGTTGTAGCACTTCCTTTCGCTGAGCAGACAAGTAGTTTCGCAACCGCAGCGGTACAGGAATGTTAAAGCCCCTTCGATTCGGCTCCTTTGACGCTACAGCCAGGCTCGTCGATTCGCAACTTCAACGTCCGCATCGGTTCGACGCAGGTATTCGATATCAGTCATGACTATGATTTCCACCATTTCACTAATGAGGTTGCTAAGATTGGAGCCTATAACGGTGATCTGACTCCTGAGCTTGTTAATGGACTACTTGACTACCAGACTTGGTCGCTATCTAACCGCATGCTTATCGCTGATGTCAATCGCCTGACAGAGCGCGATGTACTTCAGTCGATTCAGATTCAGGGTACCAACGCTGGCTGTTAAGGTGTAAATCTATTGGTCTTGTGATCAGTGAGCAAGAGCTAACGTTCGATAGACTAACGGGTGAAGTGATCAAATTCCCAACCGCGTAGGTTGTCGATACCATTTTAAGAGACAAAAACAATATTATCTCTTAGTTAAGTTCCTTGTGTAGCTTAGGACACTTCTGAATCACGAATTCACTTTTACGAAGGTAATCGATATAGCCGGGATCCATTCGACTAATCTGCTTGAAAGTCTTACCACGATATTTGCCCCAAGTCATTATATATGAGTTATCGTTAGAGAGAAACTTGGAGTGAGGAAAGATTTTGATATCCTCGCTAATGCTAAGAGTTGGTTGGTTGTGCATCCATCGGCAATAACCAGGGTCAGACGTATATATTTCTTCGATTGGCTTGCCCTTGTATTTTCCAAATGTGAGTTCGAACGACATGTTATCTGTTGGGGGTATCTATATACATACCCCTTTAAACTTCTTTAAAAAAATATATTAAGTAGCTTACTTACCATTTACTATAGTTCGGACCCCACCAACCAAGATCTTGCGGATATGGCCTTCGATTTCAACGTTATCATCATCATCACTAAAACATTTTTTTCTATATTATCAGAACATCTTCCCCAACCATAGCATCATTCTTGATAAGGGTGTTGTTGATACCAACATCAATTACTAAAGGCTTTGCCGATACACCTACATCAATTACTGAAGGCTTTGCTTCGACGCCAGTATCGATCATCATCGGTTTAACATTTACTTCGGGAGTAGTTGATACCTCAGGGTTTGTCTGGGAGTATTCATCAATCAGCGTTTTTTTTAAGGCCTCAGATGGCTTGGGTGTTGAGTCTGTCTGAGTTGATTCAGTTGCTTTCTTGGCAACAGTTGTAATTTCATTCGAGATATCAGTAGCCCACGAAGCGCCTTCATACATCTCACGCTTCGCTTTAGCTTGACGAACGCGACGCTGAGCTCTTTTAATAAGCTTCTGTCGTTTTGCTTTCTCTGAGCGAGGGATGTGAAATTTGAAAACATCGTATCTATATTTTGTGAGCCATAAAAAATGAGTACTCAGATTACCAATAGCTCGGCATAACTGAGTCATGGCGGAAAGGGAGATAGGAATGGCAGATACGATTTCGCTCATTTATAAGGTTTAGATATCGGTCTTAAATACAATGGAACGGACGCCAAAGATTGCTTCCAATTCATGCTTGTACTTTGATTGGCTACCGTTTTGCGAAAAATTTGAAGCTGCATCAAGATTAAGCAACTTATTCTTGATTCGACTTATTTCTTGGATGATCCACAGCTTGAGTCGAAGTTTCACAAGGTCACGTTCCTTTTCTATACAACCTGGGCACATTATTACGAGTTTAGTATCTATACATAAAGTCAGATAATTCATATCCTCATGACAAAATATTAAAACTAATATATGGGTCAAAGCTTACGGAGGATGTCTCCATCTAAATTATTATCAAGCTAATCATGGCTCATTTTTTTTACCCAATATTCCTTTTCAAGAGTTGATCTCCTATTCTTGTTAATTAACCGCAGATTATCTTGAGGCTCCCATGAGTCAGGCTCATTACCAACCTACCTAACTAAATATCGGAACTTACCCGATCGCATATTTTTGTGTTCTAAGATCTTCTCGGCTTCTAAAATATCACCCCTGTTAATTGTGACATCTGTGGTCTCTGTTTTAACAAATTTAAGATCATTTGGTGCGTTGTAGAGGGTATGACCATTTTTTGAACGGATTTGGACTCCGTAGCCATCAATTCCAACGATTTTATAGACTGATTTGCTCCATCGGGAAGCTTCTTTATCAAATGTCTGCTTCGTGAGACGATATAATACGCTTGATCCGATCTCAAACAAACCTCCTTCTTAATTTTATCAGCTTCCACCTGATTATGACTCAGATCCGCATCCATTACTTTGCCTTTTGCCTCATTTGGGGTCATACCAATTGAGCGATGAAACGTGCTATTGTAGTTTTCGAAGACATCGGCAATAAGCTTTTGCGTAATCCTTTGGGGGACATTTTTAGTTAGTCTCTGCTTTAACGTTCTGTTGAATCGCTCGATTTTTCCCATTGTACCGTGATCACCGGGAGCGTTGTTGTAGTGCTCAATATTCTTGGATTTGTAGAATGCTTGAGCCTGTGAGTCCATGAACTCGCCACCATTATCACTTGTCAGGATATCAACTTTGGGAAGGCAAACAAACGCTTTAAGCGCTGCTAAAACAGTTGGCGCAGTCTTGTTTGACAAGAGGTTTGCGTACCCCAACCGTTAGTTGATGTTGATAGCACTCAAAATTGGTCGTTTCTCCCAAAACGTAAGATCCATTTGCCTGAGTTAGGGTTATGTGAAGCAATTTTGAATCCATCGAATCGCTTCTTCTGTTCCTGGAATCGTTGAATAGCGGTCTGACTGGAATACCAATCCTTTACGATTTTATGAGTTATCTTAGGATCTAATTCCTTTGCCTTCTGATACAGTGCTTGAACCCTGATAAAGCCGGCTTTTGGGTAATAGTAGAGTTTTGTTAGTAAATCTTGAAACGACATGAGTTTATATTTTATAGCAAAACAATGGTCAGACTTAGAAGTCTGAGCATCAGCTAAATATACCCCCTTAGATATTAAGTGGAATCGTAGAAATGCCGTCCAATGGTACCTGCCGCTTATCGTAGAAATATGAAAGGGCGCTCTTTGTTTGAGTATAGGTTATGATAGATTTTGTTTCTTTCGAAAGTCTGAACCCCTTGTTAGTCCGTTAATGTGTGATGCGGTCCCGTAAAACGGTCTCAAATCCGTCAGGGTTAAGGACATGCTCATTCCGACCACGACCCTGCTGCACACCCTTTGCTGAAACTTTGACCTTGTAAGATTCGTCGGGTAGATAGCAAATATAATTCTTACTCGATAGTGAGACCATAGCATCGCTTGACCATTCATCCCTGAACAGACCAGGGGTGCGGCGATCAAACTTAGCTACCTCTGTGTTGTAGTCGCGTGGGAACCAATCGTATTTATGCTCCTTGAAGTGGGCACGTAGCTCGGGCTTTATACAGTTTTGAAACGGATTCCCACAGCTGAAAGCGATATAAGCTGAATTAGTGTCCATCTCTTGATACTCGAAGTCAGACCGATCGAAGTAGAAGTCTATGCAGTCGTAGTAGAACTGAAGCATGCGTAGCTTGGCGAGCTGGTAGATGGCAATCGACAAATGGATGGGGTTCTTGTTATTGAGTCGCCGTTTCTTCATGGTGATTTCGCAGGCGTCATTAAGCTCCTCGAGACCATGGAACGTAAAGTGTTCGATCTTGGTCTTAATAGCTATGTTGCTCGACTCATACTTAACCTCTTTATGCTTGCTCATGTCCATTCCAGATCGACCAAAAGCACTGTTGCCTACCAGTTTCATCATTTCGGCAATCATAGCCTTGGACTTATCGACGTCTCCCTCTCGTCGAGCATTTGATACAGCCTCCATAAATGGAGCAAACGCCTTGTGAGAGCTGGCCTTGACAAAGCCGTAAGTCGTGGTGATCTCCATACCGTGAGAAAGGTACCACTTGAGCAAAGGGGTGTAGATGAGAATCGTTTCACCAAAGTAGCTATTAATTAACTTGCGAGCAGGCTTAGAGCGATTGATGTACGGGCCTGGTTGTAATCGAACATGTGCTTACCAATGACATTCTCGTCGATACAATCGATTAGTACATTCTTGAAAATGGGGGTCATTTCACTAAAGTAATCTTTTAGATGGTCTGGAGTACGAATATCGCATTCAAGAAAGCCAAATATATTTTATCGGCGTTGATGTCGTCGATGATAGCTTCATACGCTTCAACGGTAGTCAATCGACCGCATCTCATTACCAAGAGCCCAAAGATACAGAGCGTTAGCATCGTGTCCGATAATTTTTTTACAGACCTTACCACCGCGAATCTTAGTTTCATTACGCTTAGCGTAGCGAATAAAGATAATGGATGGACCTCCGGCGATGTTGGCCTTCATCTTAGCGTAGATATCCTTTTCCTCCCGATCAATAGAATATACCAGTCTCTCCGAGTTGAACTCAAGCAAATTCTTGTGTCGAAATCCCCCGAGGGACATATCTTTACGCGCGGAGTTGCACTTCCCACAGCTGATCAAGATGTTGCCGTCGATGTGGCCAAGCTTATTGTTGATAATAACACAATAACGGTCAGCTGAAGCGGTGTCAGCGGTCAGCTGGCGGTAGCATAGACCACATAGATACTTTTGCTTTTGCAGCAATGTATTCAAGTGCTCAAGTGTCATACCAAATTTTCGCTTTGCCTTAGCATCCTGATTCTTGTACCCTCCCATGCGCTTAGCTGGAAACTGGAATGCGTTAGCCTGCTTCTTATCCGGATATTGAGGATTATTGAAGCAAGTCTAATACATGACCTTCTCCGAAAGACCAGGTAGCGACACCCCATCCGCAAACATATCCAGATCGAAACGCTTGAAAAGTTCTCGTTGAGCCTTACTAGCCTGGATGAATGGGACTACGTCGAGATTGTTGTACCAGATCAATAGGTCCTTGATCGATTTCATCTCGTTGTACTCCCACACGAACTTTACTCGTTCGTGGTCATCCTTGGTGATGCTTGTTCCTCGGAGCTTGCTGTCAAAAGCTGACTTAGGTGGGATGGTAGTCTGATTTAGTACATTGAATGAAGTTATGTACTCGTAGGGGAAACGACCCTTACCAAGACCACAGACACATCTAGTTTTGTCATCACATTTACAGCCACCGAGAAATGTTATAAGATATTTATCGTAGCTGGTACCAGCTGGTACATAGTTGCTAATATCGAGCATTTTCATGTTCGATGTAGCAATACACATGTAGCTGGGATTCTTGATGACAGATTTAATGTTGTCGGTACCAATAACAGCAAACAAATCCTTCTTAATCAAGTTAATATCGTATCGACCAGAATTGAAACCGAATACTGGTACCTGATCAAGCTGCTGTTTCAGTTTCCCGTAATCAGACCTTTGCTTACCAAAGCCAAGAGTGCTATGAAAGCCAAAGAGGCTGGCATACTTTCCTTGTTCAATCCAACCCTCGACATCAAACATCTTGTAGGTCTTAGCAAGATTGACTCCTGGAATTTCCATACCTGTCAGACCGTGAGCGTTGATGATTTTCTGTAGAATCGACTTGTACTTATTGACATTGTACTGCTGGATCTTCACGGATACATCACCGATGTATTTGAATATATCCGTAAGTAGCATCTTCGGATCATCAATGCACAAAGAGCAACGCACCTCCTCGGTTAAGCTGTCAGCTACTGATACAGACACTGGAATGTGTTCGTTCGTGAAGACAGTATTCTCCCCGTGTTGAGTCGAAGTAGGCTTAAGGATGGCCTCAAAGTCATAAACGATGAAGTGATCGATGTACTAGTCAGCATTTTTGATTGAATACTTCGTAAGCAGTGATCGTATTGCGTTCTGAGCTGGTTTGTAAATAGTTGGCTCAGCTGGGATGCTTTCGATATTCACGAGCTCGCACTGATTCTTTTTGTGGTTTTTAGCCCTTTCAGCGCCGACGAAAACCATTTCACACTTAGGACATTGATACTTAGCCTGAAGCATACCAATGTTCTTGATGTAAAGAGCATGATTCTCGAACGATAAAATATCCATAGCTTCATACCCTTGTCCGATCTACGAATGCATTCTACATTTCCAGAAACTACATCCATCTTATATACGTTAATACCAAGTTGGAAGCAGTCTTCAACCTCATCGAGCTGTAGTAGGTCAGTGGGCTTGAAACTCCTAAACAGGCTCAACGAATATTTAATCCCTTGAAAGAACAGTAGCGCTTGAATGCCTCCTTCAGCTGAGCCTGACTTTTCGAGGATCCTTCTTAGGGCTCTGGAATGTATGCCATGCAACACAGTGGAAGACGCACTTGTTGTTGGTCTTGGGGAAGTTGATCACATGCTTGTTTTCGCGAATAATCTTAGGGATGACAGCTTCGCTATCCCCGAGAGCATGGTCGCGATGATAGATGAAAATCTTGAATGCAGTGATCGCCCTTAGCTTAAACCCAGAGCTGGGATAGTTCAGTTTGTCAGCCAACTCCATAGAACGGATTCCCGAAATCACCTTCTTTTGAATATCAGCCTTGCTATTGATAGCGATTATTGAATACATGAGTATTAGCGAGATTTGGGTAGAAGTAGCGAGTGTCGTCAGGATCGGTCTTGCTTACAAGTTCGTACCCGAGAGCAATATTTATCTTAAACGCACTCGTTTGAGTCGAAAGGACGTTCTCGAGCTTGTTGTAGAAATCAGAAGGCTCAACACCCTCGTACAAATGTGATTCCATGTGATTACCATTGTAAAAACGGTACTTAGGATCAGCCTTGCAGTCGGGCGACAAATGTTTTTCAAGGGAAACATTGTACTGCTTAGCTACTAATCTCTTGTTGATTAGACGCGAAACGTTGCTAACATAAACCATCTTGCCCGTTCTGCCACGTACCTTAACACGGTAGCTACTACCCCATTTAATAGGTTGGATATTTAATCATTTTAATCCTTCGAGTTCGTATGCAAACATGTTGCCTATATATGCTTGGTTATATTATTCTCCGTAGATATGACTTTATAATTATTTGACCTTGTATCAGGATCGACTTTATATCTTAGTCATTTACAAAATATTCTGAAATTAATTAATTCAAATATTTGGCTTATACCTTTTTGGAGGTTTTAAGCCAGTGTCATTGACTATATTGGGATTGACTTTTTATTTGAGAAAAAAATTATAAATTAATTAAGTTCGGTTTCATTATTAATTTCGCTTTCAGATTCGCTAAGTTCGGTTTTGGGCTTACGCTTGCGAGCACGGATCTGCTCTTTATTCTTATCGTCGTAGCTCTTTTTTGGTATGACAAGCGAGCGTCGTGATAGTAGCGCTTTTGTGTGGCCTTGATTCGCTCTTTGTTAGCAAGGTATTGTTCAGGTGAGTACGCCATCTCACTATATTACTATATTATTAACTTTACATTTGTCAGGAATAGAAACTTGTAAGTGGAATAATACAAAATCCTATACACACCATTTCACTCTTCAGTTAAACTGTGTAAATTAAACAGTACACTAAAAACCATATCAACTTTCTATTAGCGATTCGATGGCCGTCAGGAGTAATTTAGCCGTGGGTCTGCTTGACGGATCCTTCTGCAAACACTGTGATTTTATACTTTCCAATTCAGGCGGAAGATCTTGAAAAGGAGATGTCATCAAAAGGTAGCCCACGCTCCAAATGTCAACCTTGACCGTGTGGGACGAAGATGATAGTATCTCGGGAGCATGCGATTCCGCCTTCAAATGAGTTACTTTCGCAGCCGGCGATGATGTTCCCTCGTCAAAGTCAATAAGAAACCACTTGTCGCCTTCGGTTGAGTACTTGAGCACATTTTCCCATCTCAAGTCTCGATGCATCAGCTTGATTGCGTGCAGTGCCACTAGCGCCTTAAGTATATCGCGCAGAGCCATCAGGAGCTGCTGGCCGTTTTCAGGCGGGGCAAGTAGACCAATGGGTGCCAGCTTCACATGCTTCTTCTTCATGTTTGTGTTCTTTAGCTCCACAACGTTCGGGACTAAATGTTTGTTCATTAGACGATGTAATCCCTTCAAATTGCGGATTATTTCATCACTTGGCATGCTCTCGGGATACGTCTTCACCACACAATCTTCTGCAAACTCAATCAGCACTCCGTTACTTCTTTTGAGAGTGATATACTCGGGTATACCCAGCGGACGGATAAGATCCACAACAGGCTTGAAAAGGGTCGAAAGGTTGAGCACGGCGAGAAAGAACGACAGCCTGTCTTTGAGACTTCCCAAATTGTACGTTTCAATCTTTTCAGCTTTCGAACCACTCCCTGTTTTCTCGTCTTTTCGAATAGTGACCAAGCACACCAGTAGTCCCACAGCAGCATAACCAAAAACGTAGGGCGCGTCGTCATATCTCCATGTTAGTTGCTCATACAACTCTTTCACCGGCACATCCAACTCGCCACTTGCTTTTTCTTCACCGCGAAACACGCACACATTACTGTTCATGCTATAGAAGCACAAATCTGGTCGATAGCCGCCGGTAGAAGCGGACACATTCGTGTTGCGACGAAAGTTCCCGTCAGTCACAAGCCTCAACAGAGTCGCAATGACGGAATCCCACAAGTGATGATACGTATCTTCAGTAGCCGACTCGGAGCCGGACCCAAGAGGATCGATTATTTCCCTCAAAACTGCCGCAGTAATATCTGAAATTGTTTCACGCGGTTCGGGCTCAAATAGCTTGTCCAACACGCTGGATAACTCTCCTGTTGAGTTTCTCGTCGACATAATCTGGAATAATCTGTCATTGACGGGGATCTTGACGTGAAGTGCGCGTTGCAGGTGGTCTTTCACAACTTCACAGGTCGACGGTAGTGCTGTAACCCGCTCATCCTTTATAGCCTTTATCCAGGCGTCTGGAGCGTCCTCGTCTTCCATTCTTTTCCTCTTCCTTTTATTCTCAGGTGCCGGAGCACCCCCCGGAACCACCACCAGCACGTGAACTTGGCCTTCACCCGGTTGAAAATTATCGCCAAAGTGCCTGGGGTTCTTGATCCACAGTGTGGGATCCATCTGCACGCAGCCTTGCGGGTGTCCACGTTCATCGAGCGCCACAGCTGCCGCGCCAGCCCCATCGAGCCACGCGCCGCCCTCCGTCTTCGCCAGGAAGAGCTGCAGGCGAGATGCAACGACGCTCCTGAATTTATCGTCGTGTATAAATATCTCTTTGATTTCCTCCCAGATCGCCTTCTTCAACGCCGAGACCGACTCAGCATCGTCGATCTTCACCTCGAAGGCGCTGCCCGCCACACCAACGATCGCACAGAAGAGCTTCACCATCTTTCCTCGAGCCGGCAGATTCTGGAATGAGGAAGAAGGGAGGGAAAATTTCTGGCGTACTTAAGCGGACATGAAGGTGTGTGACATAGATTTCAACCAATGATGAGACGCCACGTCGCGCTGGTCCGAACTAATCCTTAGGTAAAAGTTTGCCGGCGTAATGTTCTATTGCTTTTATCAATATAGTTTGAACGTTGGCGGCCGAAACGCCTTAAGATCCAAAAGACGTGGCTCTCGCTCTAAGGTGGTCGAGAGATTGCGTCTTTGAACCCAACAGCTGTTAGATCTCAGCGGTTGAGCGATTCTAAAACTACCCTAATTTTGTAAAGGCGCTGCTTTCGCTCTAAGGTGGTCGAGAGGTTGCCACCCGAAAGAAGGTTTCAGGAATGTTCTCGGTGGTAAATTACGGTAAGGAAAAAAACTGCCGGCGTAATGTTTTATGACCTACTACTCCCATGAACCACCTTTTCTTCATCATCAACAGGCAATGTCAGCAATTTTTCCTGCTTAAAACGGAGTGATCAAGCCACGAACTCAGCAACGCCCTCGGACTTACGCGTGTGACTTGCCATAACACGTGCTATGATCCAGGGCGAGCTATTGCAGAGCTCCTGCTGCTGTGTTTGCATTGCTTGTCGACAATTACAGAATCAGCCGGAAAAAGGCAACAATTCGATCATGACTCTGCATGTTGAAGCTTGCGCAGGACCAGTTGTTGGCGCAGTGTAGACATCTACACGCAGCACATCAAAGGATCCACCCGGATGTCTGGTCCAGACTGGTTGAACAAGTGTGACTGCTATCGTGGCTCACTTGGGGTGTAACCTCGAACCGTCCTCGCCAGCTTGCTGACACCGGTAAATGCGTCGAGCGGCAGCTTTCCGCAGTGGCCTCGCCGCGATGAGTGAAATGTCATGGCACCAGCCAAAGGCCCGCGTTCTAAAGTATATGCCACCGCTTCGCGGCGAGTTCTCGAGGGCAAGGAGACCGCGGTCGACGATGAGAGATAGGTGCACATGTAATGCACGTACCAAGAGCTCGCACTGTATACTTTTGTCACTCGCTGGAGCCCCTGTAATAATCAAACGAGGAGGGTTCCGGACACGAAGAGGCCCTCGAGATCCTCGAGCTCGGTAAATTTCATGCACAAGCTTCCGTGTGGTAGTATCACGAGATTTGGCGGCGTCAACGTGAATCACGGTCGATCATTGCCCCGTAGCGACATTTTGCTGGTTGGCAGACGAGAATTTGGCGGGAACCAGCGAAGCGTCGCGATGTCGTAATTACGCATTTTTACGGACCGCTACCATAATCCAGTAGTAAAGGGCGTGCGACAGTGAAGCCAACTGCCTCAGTACGTGCCAAGTAAGGCAAAGAACGAATAGTGCGCTTACAAATCGTCTAGACGCCTAGGTCTGTACAAACCTTGCACGAAGTAAAGCACAAAGCGAGCCATAGTTGTGAAAGTGGCACGTCGGCAACACTGCAGTCTCTCGGGAGTATTTGGTAGCCAAATCTACTGGATTACGGTAGCTGCCTGTCAAGTGCAACTTTTGTAAAAAGAGAATTTCTGAAAAAGCGTTTCCCTAAATTCAGTCGCAGCGACAGGAAGGATTCAGCGCCAGCAGGCGGGGGAGGGCGAGCAGTATCCCAGTTGCGCCCGAGAGCAGACGCCTCGCGCCTCCAGCGGAGAAGCGAAGCGCAGCGCACCGGCCTGCGTCTGGCCTGAGGCGAGCGCCGCGCTTGACTGGGGTCTGTACCCTCTCGGCGTCTCTGCCTCGCGCCCCCTGAAACGGCGAGGAGAGGGGCCAGAGACAGTTGCCGCGGCCTGATCGGCGTCTCACGGCGCAGCACTTCCGCTCCGACGCCATGGAGGCCAAGCGCGCCGAGCTGCGGCGCCTCGTGGCCGCGCTCAGCGGCGCCTGCAAGCAGGACCGCAACGTGCTGAAGGACGGCGAGCTCGTGGACGCGCTGGAGACCCACGGCCGCCAGATCGCGCGCCTGCGCAAGCAGCAGAAGAAGGCCAAGAAGGCGCAGCAGAAGCTCGGCACGTCGCCGCCGCACGACGCCGGCAAGACGGCCAAGAAGCTCAAGGAGCAGGTGCGCGCCGGCGCCGCCGAGGGCCTATCCAAGCGCAGGAAACTCGCCTTCGACGCGGACACGCAGAGCAGCCACAAGGTGGACCCGCTGGCCTACGGCCTCGACCTCAGCGTCTCGTGTCTGTTCCCGGCCATCGAGCGCCAGCACAAGCCCAAGAGAGAGTCCATGGGCGAGTGGATCTCGTCTCTGCAGAACAGCAAGACGGCCAGCTCGATGGACCCCACGGACGCTGTTGCCTACTACCGACCCACGACCCCCACGACGGTGACCGCGGCGGTCGAGGTGACGGAGGAGGCGGTCATGGTCAACCCACTCAAGACGTACCAGTACAACCAAGCGCGCCGCTCCATCTCCCCTCAGTTAAAGACCCCTCGTGCCGTGCGAGCTGCCTCGCCGTACAAGCAGGTGGACCGAGCAGCCTCCCCGAACACCGTAGACCTGTCGGCGTCCTCGACGTCTACGATGGCGTCGTACTACGATGACATGTACGACGAGTACTCGGTCTCCTCCGAGGTTATGCGGCGATACACTCGCTCAGCCTCAGACCGCACACCGTCCTTTGAGTCGATGGACTGGGCTCCGTCGGACGACGACAGCAGTGACGAATCGATGCCGTTCCGGAGCATCGCAGATGATGTGGAGCAGCAGTCGCCCGTGTCGAGGGTAGTAACCCATCAGAGCTCAACCCACCCGCGACTCAATGTTCAGGAGCTTCACTCTGAAAGTGGCAACGAAGAATACTATTCAGCAGAAGAAGGAGAGCCCACCGCAGAGTCATCGTCGCGTATCAAGCAAATGAGCAATGCTTTCGCCAACTCGACGGAAGTCGTCATGGAAGTGCTTTACGGAATAATGGAGCACAACGAGAACTTCAAGTGGCTGATTGACCCGGTGAACCAGGCTCGTGTGGCCAAGCTGGTCGAGTACCACCTTCGAGAGCAACAAAACGGCGATGCTTCAGTGCCATGCTATGAAGACGAACAGTTCATCAACGAGCTCCGCACTCAAGTGGATGAGCTAATCCATGAGAACCTGAAGATCAAGACGGAGAACGTCCGACTCATGGGCTCGCAGTCCGCCGCTGCTGAGAAGAGTGTGGAAGAGCTGAAGAGGCGCCTTGCCTTGAGCGAGGAGGCTGTGAGCATGCAGGAAGGTTACCGCCGTGAAGCTGAGGTTGCCTTTCAGAGTGAACTGGAGACCAAGACGAAGCTCGTGACTAGTCTTCAGCATGACCTTGAAGAGAAGGACTCGCAAATCGCCAAGCTTTTGGAGAATGGGGCGGAGTTGCCTGCGAGTGATAATGCTACTCACGATTCAGAGGTGTCTAGGCTTAAGAACACAGTTATGGAGAAAGATCGTGAGATCTGCCGTCTCAACTTCCAGCTGTCGACGAAACAGAAGCTCGTCGACGAGATCGCCAAGAAGGTTGTACAACAGCTGGAGACTACAGTATCTTCTGGTGCGACTATTGCGACGCTCGCAAATGACCTACGCCTTGACATGGACATGTTCCTGTTCAAGAGCGTGGCCGAGAAGCAAGAACTTATTGACGAGCTGAAGGCTGCTCTCACGTCCATGGAACGTGAAGTGAGTGGCTTGGAAGCCCGGGTAGCGAAGAAGTCGCGTGAAACGCTGCTGCTGAAGACTAAGTTCAAGTCTATGTCTTCGCGTCTGACTGAAGCCAATGTGAATATGTCTCGCATCCAGAGTGAGAACGACCACCTGGTAGCGTCATTGAAGGAGAAGCAAGGCAAGATGCGTGACTTGATTGAGTTCTTGGAGGGTAAGGAGAAGCAGGTCATGCACTTGGAGGAGCAGGTAAACTTCCGCCAGACGCAGCTTGAGCATGTCATGACGGAATACGAGAAGATGCAGCGTCAACAGAGCAGCAAGAAGAGCGCGAGCACTCGTTGTCCGGCTCATCGTAAGACTGCTGTGCACGCGCAGTAAGCTAAGTTGCTTGACCGGCTGATCACACCAACAAACGTCATGCGCAACAGCTCGCTGCCTGCCCTGGCGCATTCGCTTCTCCTTTCCAATGACATCTAAGAAAAATGCAAGTAGACGAGGTGCTTATTGCACCCATTAAGACAAACGTGAAATCGCCACACCATACACATACCCAAGACACGACATCGGATGTGTCGCCATCACCAGAAACATCAGATTCATGACCAAGACCACGACGCCGATCAATTGACGTCGACCATTTTTTTCATTATTTTTTTTTACTAAGTTATACGATAGGAGAGCGCAGTGCAACGCTGGGGCCAGCACACGAGGACCGCGCAAGTTATGAGCGTTCGCTCGTCTATAGAGAAGCCAGCCAAGCTACAATAGCCTACATGTCAGCGTGATGTTCGAACGCAATCAATCCAAAAAAAAAAAAACAAGCACTGATTGGAATTGTTTTCATTTTTTGTTTTGCGTTCTTGGCATGGTAGATCATGCCTCATAGATCAAAGGGGTCTCACGCTACATCACACTAGAAAAAAAAGAAGCTCATGGTCCACGGCGGACTCAGTCACTTCGTCGTGCATGGCGTGGAGTTTGGGGGGCGACATTCACTTTGTCTTCTCGTAGACCACACGCTTGCCGACGTCCGAGTGCTTAATCTTGTTTGAGATGAAAGCACCTTTGCGACGGACAGGACGCGACGTGACTCCGAGTCCAAAGACGAACGTAGCAATGAACAGCAGGAATAATCCGACCAGAAGCAGGATGGGAACCCACAGCGGCGCCGTGAAGAACGACGTGGCCAGGAACGGGATGATCCAGAACGGGAACGTGAAGAAAGCCACGAGCATCGTCGGCACGGCGATTGCCAGGAACACAGTAAGTGCACCAGAGCCCATGATGCCCAGTACGGCAGCCAGTGCCACACTCAGCTTGCGGTGCTTCTTGGCGAAGTCCGTGGGAAAATGGCAGTACCCCGACACGCCACCGCAGGCGCTCGATGCTAGTGAGTACAGCATCCCAACAAATGCATCGCGCGCATCCAGCAGCTTCGTAGCACGAGCTGCCGCGCGGAAGGCCTTGCGCACCGGCGGGCCGAACCACACGTGCAGCAAGACTTCACCCCTCGCTGAGCCACGCGAACCGTCTTTCAGACGGACAGTGTACTCCGTCGGCTCTGTGTTCTGCGAACTCACCACTCCGGACGCGTCGACCTGGCCCGAGCCGATGAGCTCATCGCCGGACTCGTTCGAGTACACCTCAACAGTCAGATTGGCCTTGCCGAGCTGGCTGGCGTCGTAGAAGAGCTCCAGCTCGTTGTTGGAGCCCTCGGTCCACTCCGGGTTGGTGCCTCCTTGGAAGGCGGGGTCGGTGGCTGCCCACACCTTGGGACTCGAGTCGTCCAGCTGCACCAGCACTACACAAGATACAGCAACGAATTAGCAGCAGCTATCACTCCGAACTACCAGCTCGACGGACGCACCGAAGGGGTCTTGGCGCTTGCCAAAGTCCATCGTGGGCAGGTTGCGGGCGCTCAGCACCTTGACGTGGATGGTCCCGTCCATGGCGTCGAAGTTCTCGGCGGTGGTCTGGCTCACGGCCTTGGGACTCGGCTGCTTCTTGGGGCTCGGCTGCTTGGGCGTCGGCTTGGGCGGCGACGCGGGCTTGGGCGCGACGGGCGCAAGGGCTGCGGGGACTGGCGCGGCGACTTCGGGGGCGGAGTCGGACGAGCTGCTGCTGCTGCTGTCCGAGATGGAGTCGGCCGGGGCGGGAGTCGGGGCTGCTGGCTGCTGGCGCTTGGACTTGCGGCCCATAGGGTAAGTTCGCGACTGGCGGCCAGAACTCAGGATCGCGAGCCAGTTGAAGTGGACTGCGAAACATACGGCAGCGCGTCACAGTCGCTATTTCCATAACTCAGTTTGTTGTGTTCATTTGTACACTGATACAGTACTTCTTGCCGCTGTTTGAAACGATTCGTGTAGCTTGTTTGCCAGATTTACTGTTCATTGATGCTTTCAAGGCACAAAGTAATGGATTGTGGGAGACTTGTAGCGAGTGGCGGAACTATGTCGCAGACCTAACGGGATCATGTCAAGCAGCCACCACCGCGGTTGGTGCTCGATGACAGTGCCGTGTGGTGGCCACCATCAGATCTGCTCGGATGTTGTTCGCGTGGGCCTGTAGGCCATGGAAGAGGGCTATCAAAAAGGACGCCGAAGCGAGAGTCTCCGTGGTTGACTGCCTTCGTATCATTTTACCGCCATTCTCGTCATTTCACTAGATCAAAACACCCTGCCCTACACAAACCTTGCGAACGAGCTACCGGTAGAACTCGTGCTTACGAGTGGCGAGCTGCAGAAAAAACGTTGACTGGTTCCAATGTATCTTCATCAGCACAAAGCCGATGAACTATGCACATGTCCATGGCCGCATCAACGTCGAGCACCTTCCAAAAGAAACTATCGAGAGCCATGCAATCAAAGCGTTTGAGCCCCGTCCTATTCTAGGTGCCTTAGTTAATTGCTAAATTTGTGCCTTAGTTAATTGCTAAGGCACCTAGATACTAGGACGGGGCTCAAACGCTCCAGAAGCATAGCGTCCTCGTCAATCGCCCGCAGGCAACGTTGAAGTTGTCCTCGCTCCGCATTGGCTGAAACGCTGTCCCGTTCTCCTACCCCTCCCGTTCTTATAGAGAGATGTCGTCGGATGGCCACCAGCAATCTGTGACGTGGAGCGGCGCCGCCGCCACCTGCCAAGCCGCAAGCGACCGCGTCCTGCACCGACCGCCGCCATGCCCAAGGACAAGAAGAAGCGCGCGCGCAACGTGGGCACCGCCTCGGCGGCGCAGAACGCGCTGGGCCGCACGCTGGCCACGCCCAACACCAACCTGGGCCAGCACTTCCTCAAGAACCCCATGATCGTGACGCAGATCGTGGCCAAGGCCGCCATCCGCGGCACCGACGTGTGTCTGGAGGTGGGACCCGGCACGGGCAACCTGACGGTGAAGCTGCTGGAGCAGGCCAAGCGCGTGGTGGCCGTGGAGTTCGACCCGCGCATGGTGGCGGAGCTGCAGAAGCGCATCCAGCACACGGAGCACATTAACCACCTGCAGATCATCCACGGCGACGTCATGCGCGTGCAGCTGCCCTTCTTCGATGTGTGCGTGGCCAACTTGCCGTACCAGATCTCGTCGCCCTTCGTGTTCAAGCTGCTGGCGCACCGCCCCATGTTCCGCTGTGCCGTCGTCATGTTCCAGGAGGAGTTCGCCAAGCGCCTCAGCGCCAAGCCCGGCGACGAGCTCTACTGCCGCTTGTCGGTCAACACGCAGCTGCTGGCCAAGGTGGATCAGCTGCTCAAGGTCGGACGCAACAACTTCCGCCCGCCGCCCAAGGTCGAGTCGCGCGTGGTGCGCATCGAGCCGCGCAACCCGCCTCCACCAGTTAACTTCACGGTGCGTTCAGAAAGATTATCGCAAGCTGCAGAGGGTTGGAGTGGGTGGCTAATGGTGTTTGTTGACAGGAATGGGACGGCATGATTAAGATCATCTTCAACCGTAAGAACAAGACGCTGCACTCGTGTTTTGTCACCAAGTCGGTGCTCAAGATTTTGGAGGAGAACTACAAGACGTATTGCTCACTGAACAACGAGGTATGCCACCTACCGCGATGCTACAGGTGAATTGCTTTTATTGACGACACGAATGTGCAATGTTAATGCAGCTTCCGGAAGGCGATATTGATATGAAGAAGAAAGTGGAAGAGGTGCTGGCTTTCGAAAACTTTGGCGACAAGCGTGGCGCTAAGATGGACCAAGACGACTTTCTGCTGTAAGTTTAGTTACGAAATTGACGGGCTCGTACTCAAATGCTAATTATCTGCTTTTTGGTTGTATGCAGGCTGCTGGAGCGGTTCAACGCCAACAAAATCCATTTTTCGTAGATCTGTTGTCGTCATCTGGCTTATCACAAAACTTGCAGCGATCATACGTCCCGCCGATTGCCTCGTTCAATATCGGTTTGGCTGTCATATCCGCACGAGGTGCTTCATTGCTTATATCGATATATAGATTTCACTGTTTGCTTGCTCCTCATCCTGCTGTGCTGCTCGTGTTTTCGTCCGTTTTCCTGTTCATCCCACGCTTATAAAAAGAGAATCGCTGGAGATTGAAGCCGTTGACCTCGTTGATGTTCATGATTATTGGCAATTTTGGGTGCTGTGTTCTAGTTGTGAAAATAGATGCGAAACTGCAGCAAGTCACTTCCCAGGTCATTCTTCGCTGGAGCTTTAGCCGTCCACACAAGGAGTTTCTACTTCGGACAAACTGCAACACATAGCAGACAGAAGCACCCAGGTTAAAAGTGAGTTTATTATTGTGAGAAATGGAGCGCGAGCGCGATCGAGAGCGCGGAAGTCGCGACAGTGAACGAGGGTATGATGACTACGGCTACGAGCGTAGCCACCGCGATAGTGACCGAGTTCGCTCAAAAGATCGCGACCGTGACCGTGACTGGGATGAACGCAGTACAACTAGCAGCACCGGCAGCGGTCGTGATCGAGACCGAGACCATGATAAAGATCGTGATCGCGATCGAGACCGGGATCGTGATCGTGAAAGACGTCGCGATAAGGACAGCAGTCGCGACCGTGACCGAGATAAAGACCGCGATCGAGACCGAGACAGAGATCGCGACCGTGATCGTGATCGTGATCGTGATAGGGACAGAGATCGCGAGCGCGAGCGCGACCGTGATCGGGATCGCCACCGTGCTCGGGATCGTCGAGACCGAGATCGCGACTACGACCACGATCGTGATCGTTACTACGACAGAAGAGATTATTCATCGCGCTCCAGCACGTCGTCGTTCTCTCGTCCGGCTACATACGACCCACGCCTTGCTCAACGGACCCAGCAGCGAAGCCGACGAGGCGATGGAGGTGACGAGGATGACGAACGTTATGAGGACGTAATGCGTAGGAAACAACTACAGGACGAACTGGGTCTTTCTGATGAAGAAGAAGTCCCTTCAGCAAGCGGTGATACGGAAGGTGGCTCGTCGTCTCGCAACAATAATTCTGCAGGTGATAATGAATCACGGACACGCATTCGAGAGCTCCAGCGTGAATTGAAGGAAGCCCGTGATGCGGAACAGAAAGCACAAGAATCACTGAGCAAGCTTCAACTGTTGAGCAAGTCCCAGACTGCCATTCTGAAAACCTCAATGAGCAAAAAGATTCAGCAAAAGGAAGCGTTGGTGGAGGACATGACCAATGTAATCAAGGAGCTTGAGCGAAAGCTTACTAAGGCGGGTGTGACTTTTGAAGCGTATAATGTGCCTGACACCGCTCGAGTAAACTCTGGCCGTCTGAATCCTTCGGGAACGTCGTCAGATAATGATGCTGAAGCAGAAATCAACGCCATGAAGACTGAAATGGAACGCCTGATTGAGGAAAACAGTGCACTTAAAAAGGAGAAAGCTGCTGCAACGAAGGCTAACAGCAGCGACACCAAGCCGTCTTCCCCTCCAGATTCGTCTTATGATAGCACTGCTCATAAGGCTGCTCTTGACAGCCTAGAAGCGGAGAAGCACCAATTAATGCGCCAGATGAAGGAGATGCAGCAACAATTGACCTCTCTAAAGTCTACAGCGTCGCCACCCCCAGCACCAGCACCCGAAAGTGTCTCGTCTCCTGCTTCAGCAAACTCGGAAGAGATGCAGGTGCTGAAGAGCAAGGTAAGACATCCTGTTGTATACCATCAGATCCGGACTGAGATGTGTTGTTCTAACAATCGTCTACTAATGCCGCCTTGTAGCTTTCGGCTGCCGAGAGCACACACCAAAACGCTCAGAAAACGGTACGTTAAATCTCGGTGACTTCGATGCAAGCTGCACCTAATGATGAATTTCGATTTGCAGATTCAGCGATTGGAGAAGGAACTTGCAGCGGCAGTAGCTACGGCTAATCGGGCGTCCGCAAAACCGGATACAAGCAATTCTGGTGCTCAAGGGCCTTCCAAGCTTGAATCAGAACTACAGGTACATCTTGCTTAGTTTTTCACTCGTGCTGTCACAGGTGCTGATTTGGTATTCGTTGCAGACACAAATCCGTGACATGGAGGGACACTTAGCTGAGCTTCAAAGTCAACTTGAACAGCAGAAACGCGATAGCGAAGCCAAGGAAAAGACTGCTGATGAACGGTACTCGAAGCTGAAAGCAACAGCAGAAGGCGAGCTCAACAAGATTAAGGAGCAGGCCAAGAAGGCTATCTTGGAGCTCAAACGGAAATTAGAAATCGCATCCAAGGGCCAACAGCGCAAGCAAGCGGCTATTACGGGGTTAAACACACAATTGCGTACCCAGCGTGCCGACCTTGTGGTCTTGAAGTCGCAAGTGACTGCGCAGCAGCAACAGGTTCCAGTTTTGGCCAAGCAGCTTACTGAGAAGATTTTGCAGCGCGTGCAGAAACAAGCTGACGCCATGGCTGGTGTTGTCGATAACTACAAGCGCGAAATGAAGGAAAGGAAGCGCTTGTTTAACCTTGTTCAGGAGCTCAAGGGCAACATCCGCGTTCTTTGCCGTGTGCGACCCATTTCCAAGTCTGAAGTCGCTCAGGGCAGCAAAATGATTTGCAAGTTCACGCCGGAGGAGATTACTCTTAGTGGCGAGAAGGGTAAAGTCAAGACTTGGGAATTTGATCATGTCTTCGACATGGGCTCGACACAAGACCAGCTCTTCTCGGAGGTGAAACCACTAGTCACGAGCATTTTGGATGGATACAGCGTGTGCATCTTTGCATACGGCCAGACCGGCTCGGGTAAAACTTTCACAATGTCGGGACCTCCAGAGAACCCAGGCATTAACACACGCTCGTTGCAAGAGCTCTTTGAGCGCAAGTCTGAACGCATGAAAGAGTACCAGGACGAGATCACGGTGAGCGTAATGGAAATCTACAATGAGCAGATTCGAGATCTATTGGCGCAGGACGCCGCGAATACAAATCTGCAGGTGCGCCAAGGCCCCACTGGCAACTTCGTACCAGGTCTCACGGTGGTGCCAGTACAGACGCTTGATGAGGTCTTCGAGCTCATCAAGCGTGGTAACAAGAACCGAAGCACGCACGCCACGGATATGAACGAGCACAGTAGCCGAAGCCACTCGATTCTCTCCATCCAGCTAAAGAGCCTCAACATCGTCACCAACGTCGTCGCCAGCGGCAAGCTATTCCTCGTCGATCTTGCAGGCTCTGAACGGCTCTCGAAGACGGGAGCAGAAGGTCAGCGACTGAAGGAGGCACAGAACATCAACAAATCTCTCTCTGCGCTGGGCGACGTTATTGCAGCTCGTGCAAGCAAACAGAAGCACGTGCCGTACCGAAACTCGTCCCTAACATACCTGCTTCAGGATGCACTGGGAGGTGACTCCAAGACACTGATGGTGGCCTGCGCAAGTCCTGTCGACTATAACAGCGAAGAAACATTCTGCACGTTAAACTTCGCTGCCAGGACGCGCAGTGTCGAAATGGGCAAGGCCACGAAGAACGTTGCTCAAGCTACATGATCCGTTAGTCTGTCGGCCACATCAAACGCTTTACTTAGGTGCCTCTTAACGAAAAGCTAATCTGCGAAGCATTACCGATCCTTTGATACCTTTCGCAGTGTACATTACTAGCAACTAGCTTTAGGACCAAGCTGGTCTACGCAACATCGGGTCTTCACGCACGACGTCGCTTTCGACGATTTCTTGTATTCACGCCTTCGTCTTCTTGACTGTTGGCCTCCTCTTGCAATTGCTGATCTGCCTGGGATGAAGCCTCCTGAGCACTCCCCTGGCTGTTTGCTTCCTCCTGATGCTGCCGGACACTTGAACGTTTGGCGGGTATTGACTCAAGCACTTCGTTGCCATCACTCGACTCTGCTTCCTCAGAATTGCGACTTGGTCGAGATCGTTTACGGTGAGTCAAGGGGTCTGCCGAATCAGCATTCTCATCAACCTCAGCTGCGCGTTTGCGTGCCGATGACCCGTGTCGATTGTTATGGTCGACGTGCGTATTACCCTGTCCACCGTCTTCATCTTTGTTTCTTTCGCTAGTGTCATCAGTAGTTTTTAAAATCGCACTGTGCTTGCTCTTTGCACCCTCATCTTCACCCTCCTCTGCAATTGATGTACTTTGCATAGGTGAAGGCTCCGAGCTAGCTGATCGCCGTTTACTTTTAAGCGGTGGCGACAGCATCGCATCACTAAAAACACGTTTTCGAGCATTTCCGACGCTGGCAGCACTGATTGATGACTGAAAGTCAAAAACCGCTTTCCACTGCGGGCCCACATCATCGCTCTTGTTTGGAACGTCTTTTCGTGATTGCAACCGCTCCATGAAATACTCGTGCAGTTGTGTCATGCTTGAGGTATCCAAGTGCGATACGTAAGCCCGCATAGTTTCCAAAAATTCAAATTGGTGAGGTTGCTCCATAGAGTAGCGGACACCTTCACGCAAGAATCTCAAAAATGGCGCTCTCAATGAAGAAGGGATTTTTCCAACGCCAAGAGATTGACTGAATCTCCTTGCTAACTCTCTCAACTCATGCTCACTGCTCTCCATCTTTTCTTTCAGCTCTTCTTGCTCAGAGTTCTCGTCATCGTTACCCTCACCCGAAGCAGCTGCTTCCAGGTCTTGTTTCCAGATGAGAATCGAGTTAAACATTTGGCGGAGCGCAGTCATTTGAATTTCCAAGTAGCGCACAGGGGCATCCGTTTTTACCTGCTTGCTAAATGCTTTCACGACCTCAACGCTTGGCTTGCCACTCGACGTGAAATATTGCAGAACAGCAGCAGCTTGGTGTTTCTTGCTTGGATTACACAGCGATACCCGACCAAGTGCAACCAGCAGCTCTGCTTTACGTTGTTGTTTTTCTTCCCACTGACGAATAGCATCTGCCTTTTCTTTTGCAACGGCCGGGTCATTTTCCACCATATCATCTTCAAATTCTGGTTCTTCCTCTTCAGCATCATCCATTTCACGCTCGAAATGCATTTGCGTAAGTAGGACAAGAACCTTTGGCAATGCCCACTCCAACGCATCGTACGGAGCTGTTGCGTCCTGGAATTTCTCCACAAACAAACACCGTACATCGCAAAAAGTTAAAAACGCAAATCGCTGAGCTTCTTTCACGTATGTTGCAATGCTCTCATCTTCGAACTCAATTTCTTCCATCGACTCGACCGATTCAGCATCAGGAGATTCTTCATTCCCCTTTTGTTCTTCATGTGCAGCATTCTTTGTCCGGGTTAGATGCATCTCTAGCACACAAATTAATGCTTCTTCAAGCGTGGATCGTGACCGACATACTTGTTGAATCCAACCTTGCAGAGAAGGGTCATCCTCGGTCTCAGCGATTCCATCGTCAACGCTCAAAATGCTATCTCGCTTCCTGTTTTCCCCAATGCTTTTAAAAATTGGAGCGGTGGTCCACAGTAAGTCAGAATAAATAATTGTCAAGCTGTGCTTGATTGTATCAACGTGCCGAAAACCTTCATCCAGATCCGAGACCGCTTTGGTTCTTCGACCTAGCAAATCTCCTACTGCGACGATAAGTTTATCCATCCGCCCTTCCAAACCGGTGTGATCGTCTGCGCTCATTCCGGACAAACCTAATTCAGGAGGGAGGTACTCACGAATGTTCAGGTATCTCACTAAGCACTTGAGTCGACACAGAGCGATCCGCAAACCGTACTCGACATCAGATATTTCTTTTGTCTTCGCGCTCTTCTTTTTCCTTCCTTTACTCTTCTTGCTCCGTGGTTTCGGTGTATCATCACCAGATGTAGCCAATACATCGTACAACTTGATGTCTGCCTCTAATAGACGGTCAATCTTGTCGATTACCTCCTGAACAAGTTCACGCACAATCACTTCTGCTTCACGCTTCAGTGATGCATGTTCTGTTTGTAACAAGTGGGTAATGGACAACGACAAGTTCGATAGCAGTTCTTCGTCAGACTGTAAGAGAAATGCGTGCTTGAGCTTCTCGAGTAGTTCCTTGATGTGGCTGCTATGATGGCCAATCACTTCACTCTTCAGTGTCAGCATTGGAATCAATTTCAAAAGCAACGCCAGTTTGTCTGCGTCAGCTTGATACAAAAGAAACAAGCTGGGGATGTCTTTACAGTACGCGACAGTTATTTCCTCCTGTAGCATCAGTGCAGTTGATGTCTGTTAGCGTACTTCAGCCAGTTGTCAATGACACTGGGGTCAAGTTACGTACTCGTAGTTGTTCTGCCTCTCTTTTAGCGGCAGCACTCATTCCTTTGGTTGAGCTATTTCCCACAAGCTTGCTCACGGACGCAACGAGGAGACGCAGTAAAATCGTTTGCTGCTCGCTGCTCAGATCAGGCGCACTCTTATCCACCAAGAGTAAGTCTGTCATCAGCTGCCAATCCTGAAGGACGACTACAAAATAAACACAGAATTCAGGTCAGAGCAAATAACAATGAATAAACGAGCACAAGTAGATCATACGGCAGTCATCCAGCCCCCAGAATGCATCGACTAGGGTTTCCACAGCGGCTTCCGGTATACCATGGTTCTGAATATATTCCTCAGCGAACTCCACCAGCGCAATGGCCTGGGTGTTCAGTTGTTCTTTCTTCAGTTTTGCGTTTTTAGTCTTCGAAACTGCGACACCAAAAGCATCGTACTGGAGGCACACGAACTCAGCTGCGGCTTTCCGAATATCCTCGTGCTCAGCATCAAAGACCAGCTTTTCCACAGGCTGAAGCTCAATATCTGAGCTGATAAGACTGCACTTGTCAACTGCAACCAAGAGATGAATGCACTCCTCAACAACAGCATCGTCTACATCATTGCAGAGCTCCAGATAACGCGGCAAAAAGCGAGAAGTAAATAGCTCCAACCTCTCAGTGAAGGCATCATTCTCATATAGCTCGCACAAAATAGCGACCACTTCAAGGCGGACTGACGCCGATTTGTCGTTCAGCAGCCAGCCTAAATACTTAAGATAATTGTCCTTCAGAAACTGGTCCGGAAGAGTAGTAATCCAGTGTCCAAGACACTGCATACTCACTACTCGAATATCTGGCATGACATCACGGTAGCGATGTACCACCACCCCAGTGAATATCAAATTCACAAGTTTTAGAATCTGCTGCAGTCGATTTTCATAAAGCGCTTTGTTGCCCTTCAAGAGCGCCACTTTCTGGGTATTTGGACTATTACGAACACCAGCCACGGTACCGGGTGAATTTGTTTCCGCATTGAGCTGCCTTACTGCAATTGCCAGTTGCTCCGAAATATTCGCTGCCGTCCGCACCATGGAATTGCTTAACGATAAGACAGCAACAGTTGCTGTATGCCGAATTGGTCGAAGCTCAGAGCTGCATACAGCGGACGAGTTCGGTTAGTAAAAAATGATGATTTGAAGCCGCAACTTTCTTACCTTGACAAAGTGGTCAGCCAGTCGACAAAATTATTAGCTATCTCGGACGTGAATATGATCTCGCTCTCGTAGCATTCCTTCACAAAAGCCTCCCAGAACTCCTCGAAATTACGCTGAAACTTCCGCATGCCGCGGCCTCGAGACGCCAAGGGATAGTCTCCATTGGCCTTCTCCAAGTCTTCCACCACATGATCCACCAAGTCGCCCATGTCTAGTTGAGCCAGCGGCTCTGACTCAGGTACGTATTGCCCAGTCCCTCCACAAGCCTAGCGACAGCAAACACGACACGTCAAAAACTGCCCTCGAACAAGAAAATCCGTCGCATTCTCACCTGCAACACTAGATTCAGAATCTCTCTGGTGGCCTTCTCATCGTCTTGCTCGAATCGGTCGCGCCACTCGCTGAGCAAGGCCTCCAACGACGCTTTGCCGCTATTCACCGCGTCGAACAGTGAGTCGCCAGCATCTTCGTGCTCGTCATCGCTCCCCGCTGCCGCTGCACCTTCTTCCGCCTCTCCAGCTGCGTGTCGCTTGCTCTTCCTCGCGCCGGCTAACGTCAAGCTCCTCGTCTGGCTCCACGGCGAGCGCTTGCGTCTACTGGATCTGGCCTTGGCGACGGGCGTGCGCGTTGCCTTGCGCGGAGTCTTGGGTTTCTTCGTGCCCGCGGGTGTGAACTCCTCGTCTTCGCCCTCCGGTCCTTCCTCACTATAAACAGCAAGGCAAGACGTCAAAAGTTGAACTTTCCCATACAAACATCAAGACGAAGAGAAGTTGCCGTCCAAAATGCGCCAACGACCATCACTCCTGTGCGCACTGCCACTTACCTGCTTTCCTCGCCCTGTTCGACGTCCTGCAGCGCGTCCTGCTCCTCCGCTTCGACGTCCACCTCGTCGTCACTCGCGCGCGTGTCCTCCACCTGGTAGATCGGCGTGGGCTTGCGTCGGAGACGCGATCCGCGGCGCGCGCTCATCGCTTCGGCGACACCAGCGCGCGGAATAATCTGAAAGGCGGCGCCAAAAGGAAATCTCCCTGTATTATAACATGTCACTGTAGGTCACTCTAGCGAGGACGTTCTTGTAGAGGGAGGTACTGCTCGTCGATAACTTCAACCACACTTCACTTCGATCTACTGTGTACCGCCAAGATGCAGCAGCTCCGTTGGCTTTTCCCGCTTCTTGTGGCTGGTGTTGGCGCCTCGTACTCGGACAATGTATGCGACGACGCCAAGGTGTCCTCGCTGCCGTTCTGCGACGCGTCGCTGCCTCTGGACGCGCGTGTGGACGACCTCGTGGGCCGAATCCCGCTGGACCAGGCCGTTGGGCTGTTGGTCAACAACGCGTCGGCCACTGCGGACGTGAATATCCCTAGCTACGAGTGGTGGAACGAGGCGCTGCACGGGTTGGCGTTATCTCCGGGAGTGACGTTTAAAGACCCGACGACTGCAGCCACCAGCTTCCCGCAGGTGCTCAGCACGGCGGCGTCTTTCAACCGTACGCTGTTCTACCAGATCGCAGACGTGATTTCCACCGAGGCTCGAGCGTTCTACAACTCCAAGAACGCCGGACTGACGTTCTGGACTCCGAACGTGAACATTCTCCGCGATCCGAGATGGGGGCGAGGGCAGGAGACACCCGGGGAAGACCCGTATTTGACGGGGGAGTACGCGGTGGCATTCGTGAGAGGGCTGCAAGGGGAGGCTATGGAGGGGCGTGAAAACAGGAAGGAGAGCAAGTTTTTGAAAATCTCCAGTTGCTGCAAACATTTTTCAGCCTACTCCCAAGAAGTGCCGAGACATCGCAACGATGCTATTGTGACCAAGCAAGATCAGATTGATACGTACTTCCCGGCGTTTGAGAACTGTGTCAAGCGCGGCCATGTGAGCTCCATTATGTGCAGCTATAACGCCGTGAACGGTATCCCATCTTGTGCGGACAAAGGGCTTCTGACTGGCGTAGTGCGCGACCAGTGGAAGTTCGACGGATATATAACCTCGGACTGCGAAGCTGTAGCCGACGTGATCTATCGCCACCACTACACACAGTCGCCGGAGCAAACGTGTGCTACGACGCTGGACGCGGGCATGGACCTGAACTGCGGAGAGTTCTTGAGACAGCACCTCCCGAGCGCAGTGGAGCAGGGCATTGTCACTTCGGAGATGATGCATGCTGCCCTAAAGAACCAGTTCCGTGTACTGATGCGACTGGGCATGTTTGAAAAGGGGGCTCAGCCATTTGCAAATATTACCAAGGACGCGGTGGACACCGCAGCGCACCGTCAGCTAGCACTGGAAGCAGCTCGTCAAAGTGTCGTCCTGCTTAAGAACGATGATAACGCGCTCCCTCTACAGACTGACGCTTTCACGAAGGACGGATCACTTGCGCTGATCGGACCACACTTCAACGCCAGCACCGCGTTGCTTGGAAACTACTTCGGTATGCCATCCCACATCATCACCCCGCTAGAAGGGGTGTCACGGTATGTGCCAAATGCGGCGCATTCGATGGGTTGCAAAGTGTCTGGAGAGGTGTTACCCGACTTTGATGAAGCGCTCAATGTAGCAAAGAAGGCAGAGCGCGTGGTCGTCTTCATGGGACTCGATCAAAGCCAGGAGCGAGAAGAAATTGATCGCTATCACCTTAACCTGCCAGGCTTCCAGATCGCACTACTCAAGCGCGTCCTGGAGGTTGCTTCGCAACCAATTGTGTTGGTAACTATTGCTGGTGGGAGCATCGACTTGTCGCTCTACAAGAATCACCCCAAGGTTGGAGCGATAATCTTTGGTGGGTATCTTGGACAAGCTGGCGGGCAAGCTTTAGCCGATGTGCTATTCGGTAAGTATAACCCTGCTGGAAGACTACCTCAAACGTTCTACGACTCGGACTACGTGAACACAATATCGATCTACGATATGCACATGCGCCCAACACTAGTGACGGGAAATCCAGGCCGAACGTACCGCTTTTTCACGGGCACTCCTGTCTACGAGTTTGGTTTTGGCTTGTCGTACACTACGTTTCACAAAGCGTGGTCAATCGAGCCGCCTCGTACGCTAAACGCAGCGATTCTCGCACAGCAACTAACCGAAAGCAAAACGGGTGCATGCGTCGCGGAGTTCGAGATCACTGTGACGAACCTAGGGAAGCTTGAAGGCGAAGACGTCATTCTGATCTACGCCGAGCCTCCTCGCTCCGGTGAATCCGGGCGGCCATTGAAATCGCTGGTGGCGTTCGAGCGTATGTCGTCGGTTGCCGCCGGGCAAAAAGCCACCGCGAAGTTCTGTCTGCAGGCCAAGGCGTTTGCGCTCGCCGACGAGAGTGGCAGCTGGGTGGTCGAACAGGGCAACTGGACCATTCACGTGGACACGCTGCAACACAAGGTGGACGTGCAAGCTCCTTTCGCTCTCGAGCCAGCGATGGTTGAGGACGTCACGCGCAAACCATTGCCTCGCGGCGCCGTCTGGGCGTAATTTCATTTACCAGTAGTCTTGAAGTGGACCATTCCACATAAGCCAATCAGAAAACTCGATGTCGACGAGAGGTGATTGGCAGAAACCCGGTCGCCTATCGCCTCCAGTCAAATGCCTTGCAGTCAGTGGCAATTCGTATCGCTGGCTGTCATAGCCCGTCGACCGCAAGCAAGGGCGAGGACTATGGCCAAGAAGATGCGCCAGCAGGCGCAGCAGGAGGACGACGACCTGGTGATGACCATCGCGTCGGACGAGGAGCTGTCGGACGTGGAGGACAGCTCGGACTCGGAGGACGAGAAGGACGCGGAGCTCAAGGGCGCCGTGCTGAGTCGCCAGCAGCAGGCCAAGGAGGCGCAGCAGAGCAAGAAGGAGAGCGAGATCGCCGAGGACTTCGAGTTCGACGACGGCGGGGCCTTCCACACGTCCGGCGGCAGCTCGTGGGACTTTACAGCGGCCATCTCGCGCATCGAGAAGATGGAGAGCGGCATCCCCACAGCTACGAAGCGCACGTCGATCCAGGCCAAGATTGAGAAGAGACGTAAGGAGAAGGAGGCGGAGAAGCAGGCCAAAAAAGAGAAGAAGGCAGCCAAGAAGGCTAAGAAGGAGCAGGAGAAGAAAAAGGAGGAAAGTGGATCTGACAGCGAAGAGGAGGAAGAGGGTGACAGTGGCTCTGAAGAGGCTGAGAGCGGCAGCGAGAGTGAGGACGAAAACGACAAGGAGGAGGAGTTTGATTCTGGCTCGGAGTCTTCGGGCGACGAGAAGGAGGAGCAGGATGTGGACGAGGAGGATGTAGTTGTGGAAGAAGAGCGCCTCCAGACAGCGCTGAAAGACAGCAAGCAGGCTCAGCAGTCGCGCGAGGAATTAGTCGACGCGCTGGAGAAAAAGAAGGCTGCTGAGTTTTTCGAGGCGGACCCGTTTGCCGCGCAGGAGTTTGCGAAAACCAAGTTTGAAACGTTTGCAGATTTGAAGCTGTCACGTCCGATCATGCGTGCGATTTCGCACATTGGTTTTGAGAAGCCCACTCCTATTCAGCAGCGTGCGATTCCTATTGCGCTGACGGGCAAAGACATCTGTGCAAGCGCTCAGACTGGTAGTGGTAAGACGGCTGCGTTCTTGCTTCCCATTCTCGAGCGACTTCAATTTCGCTCACGGCGTGTGCAATCAACGCGAGTGATGATTATATGTCCTGTTCGTGAGCTGGCGACACAGTGCCAGTCGATGTTTGAGCAGTTGGCACGCTTTACAGACATTACATGCTCGCTGGCGGTGGGTGGTTTGCCTCTTAAGGCCCAGGAAGCAGAACTACGTAACCGCCCGGACGTAGTGGTTTGTACTCCTGGCCGTATGATTGACCACCTGCGTAACTCTAAGAGCGTTCACATGGATGATCTGGAAATTTTAGTACTCGATGAAGCGGATCGCCTTCTTGAGTTGGGTTTCACGGAGGAAGTGTTAGAGCTGGTGCGAATGTGCCCAGTGCAACGCCAAACTATGCTGTTTTCTGCTACGATGACATCGAAGGTGGACCAGCTGATTGACCTGTCGATGAAGCGCCCCGTGCGTATTAGCACTGATCCATTGTTCGATATGGCTAAGCATTTGGTGCAGGAGTTTGTGCGTATCCGTCCTAACCGTGAAGATGATCGCGAGGCGATTCTGTTGGCACTGTGCACACGTACATTCCGTACAAACACGATTGTGTTCATGGAAACTAAATCGCACGCCCACCGAATGATGATCATCTTCGGCCTTGCAGGCATTAAGGCTGCAGAACTTCACGGTAATCTGATGCAGAGAGAGCGTCTCGAGGCACTTCAGAAATTCCGCGATGGCACTGTAGACATCCTGCTGTGTACTGATATCGCTGCTCGTGGTATTGATGTGCGAGGTGTGCACGCCGTTATCAACTACGAAATGCCGAAGGACATTACAACTTATGTCCACCGTGTCGGCCGTACGGCTCGTGCTGGACGCAATGGTCGTGCTGTCACCCTCACGAGTGAGTCACGTCGTCTGGTGATGAAGCAGGTGTCGCGCCACTGCAAGGGATTCGTCAAATCTCGTGCGGTGCCCGACCCAGTTATCGCGCAATGGAAGGCCCGCATCGAAAGTATGCAGGAGGATGTGAAGTTGGTAATGCACGAGGAGACACTCGAGAAGCGTATGCGTGAAGCCGAGAAGGAAGCCACTCGTGCCTCAAACCTCCTGAAGCATCGTGACGAAATCAACTCACGGCCTGCGCGCACGTGGTTCATGTCAGAGAAGGAAAAGAAAAATGTGAATGAGCGTGCTGAAGAAGAGCGCCGCGCCAAGGAGGAAGCTGCCAAGGAGGAGGCGGAGACAGCAGATACAATGTCGCGCGCTAAGAAGCTCAAGCTCATGAGTCACAAGAAGCGAAGGCTTTTTGAGATTCGCGAGCGCGAGGAACGTATGCTCGCTGATTCGGCGCGCGAGGAGGAAGAGGGCAGTGGCAAGAAGGGCAAGAAGGCTGTATTCACTTCAATGCACGTTGCTGGTGCTGCCAAACGTGCGAAGAAGGCGCAACAGGAGACCGCGAGGTCGCGTGAGGAGGAATCTATTGCGGAGATGCACGAGCGGAAACGTCTCAAGCGCGAGAAGGCTCGCGCTGCGAGAAGCAGCCATGGATCAGGTGCTTTCGATGTCGACATGACTCGTGACGGCGCTCCGGCCCCGAAGGCAAGGAAGCAGCGCGATGCGAACGCTGGCAACAACCCCTTCGAGTTCAAGGAGAAAATCACGGACTACAAGAAGCACGCGAAGAAAAGCTCGAGCTCCTTCAAGTCCAAGGCCAAGTACAAACGGCGCAAATAGATGGAGAAGCACTAGCTTCTGTTTTTCAGCAGAAATGTACTCATGTATTCCTTCAAATGCCTCAAACGTAGCTACAATGTTAGGCGTCTTGTCAATATCACTTAGCCGAAGCCGAACCCCTCCGAGCCCTCACGAATTGCAAGCAGCAAGCACTGCTTCAACTTCTCTTCACTCTCGTACTCTGGTAGGTCAAGTTGGTTGAAGCTGCAACGAAACAAAATAAGTAAACCAACTCAAAAGTAATAACTTGAAGCACAGACACTCACCATGTGTGCGCGGACGGCAGCGCACTGTTGTTGCCAAAGGCCTTGTGAATATTGAACTTCTGTGTGCCACGCATACCCTCGAGTGCCTTAAAGCCTTCCAAAGGTACCTTGGAGGTACCCGTCACGAACTGCAAAAAGAGCGCCCGTTCCTCGTGCGTGAACGAATAAAGCACATTCCAGAACCAGCGGATCACTGAATCCGTAGGCTTGTAGTTGGCGTACTCCGTGTTGGCCTTCAGATCATCAATATCAATCTCAGGCATGCCCGAGATCAACAGCTCCAGTTCATTCTCGTTAAAGATCGCGATTAACTCCGGTGGTACTAGTTGATGGAAACCCTTGAGGAACGCGTCGATCTGTTGCCGGATTCCTGTAGCCATCCGGTGATGCGTCACTAGCTTCACATATTCCATTTTGTTCTCGTCTGTCACGCTCACATTTCTGCCGTTCGGTATCAGATCGACAACCTCTACCTTGCCGAAGTTAGACTGCTCGGCTGAGAACGTCAGCTCCAGTCCAAGGTCCGCAATTGAGTTATCTAAGATGGAGTGAAGATTTCGGTAATACTCCGGATCGATAGCCTCCATATCGTGATATGAAATCGGCAACTGCAAGATATGCTTGTAGAACGACCGCGTGAAGTGAGCGTCAAGAAGTTGACCATCCGCCACTGCTTTGCCTAACACTTTGCCCACAAACTCAAAGTAGCTGAGGTGATCCTTGTTCACGTAAGACAGCGGGTTCGGCTGGAACGTTGGGGAGTCAGCAGCAGATGTGAAGAGCACGTAGTTCGGGTTGAACATCTCACGCGCCAAAATCATGTACCACTCTCGCGTCACACCACCCGCATCAATGCCTTCCTCGCCCGTGAACGAGATGTGCAGCTTCCGCCGCAATTCCGT
Organism: Phytophthora taxon juncus; assembly: GCA_033558005.1. Taxonomy (NCBI): domain Eukaryota; phylum Oomycota; class Peronosporomycetes; order Peronosporales; family Peronosporaceae; genus Phytophthora; species Phytophthora taxon juncus. The sequence goes on along the minus strand of JAUCEE010000005.1, from coordinate 3,369,929 downwards.
ACCGCTGCGCATGCGAAGTGCATAATAGGAATCCTCGAAGATGTGCTCACGCCGCACAGGAATACGCACAGATGAGCTTCCTCCTCCGTGGTTACGCAGTGCTGCTTGCCGCAGTCTCTTCATAGCACTGTGGAAGTATGTACGCTTGTTGTCAAACGCTAGGTAGGCACGGCAACGGGGAATCTTAATCAAAGCTGCTAAGGATGTATCCAAAAGCGATGGCTTTTCACGCACTAGGAGGTTCAGAAGAACGCGGTTCGACTCCACAAAGTTTGCCAGCCTCATCGTCTCACCTGCCTCAGACATCGACGATAACGCTGAAGAGCTGCGCTTAAGCGCACTCTTTGGCGATGCCTTCTGCTCTGTGACTTCCATCAGAGCGGTAGCATCCGCACCATCAAACCCACCAACACGCAGTGCCGCTACAACAGCCTCTTCGCGCTCGCTCGAGTCTGGTACTCGTAGCGACATTGAAGCTGCATCGCGAGCATTAACCACGAAGAAGGCCTCCACCATGGGGAGGAAACGCGCCAAAAGTGCTGCCATCGCACACGATGCCCCCGCACTTTTGCCTTCTATTACTGTTCCTTCTGTATCATCCCCCGGAGCGGTAGCCTGAGAGTCATGGCCCGAAGTTGACGAAGACAACGAAGCTAAGAGTTTTGTGGATGAAGCTGTAGCACCACCATCTTGGTCATCAAGACCACCCTTTGCGCGTGCCTCTGTCAGTGACACGCTGAGGGCGTCCCAGAGAGGATCGAGGCCGATGGTTTGGCAACACTCAGTAAACTCCGCCGTATTTTCGCATACATCCGATAGCGAGTGCAGCAAGCGGAGTAGCTTAAGCTCATCCTGAGCCGACGGCAGCACAGCTGACGACTCATAACCAGTGCTCTCTGATGGCAAAATGGCTCCCTTATACCGGTCAACACGGGCCAATTTACTTGCATGTCGTACAATTGCTCGGATCACAAGCTCGCGGTTACCGCGCACATGATTCAACAACTTCAGCACGGCGAGCGTACGCTCCTGCATTTGAACAGTGCACAGGTCCATTCCCAACACAGCCACTACCTCGCCCATGCGTGCCTCGTCTAGCTCCACTGCTGGGACAGCTACCCATTCGTCACTAGCTTCAGCAGTCGGCAGGTCACCCCCCTCGCCCTCCTTCTTTTCTTCATCTTCTCCATTCCCCTTATGAAGCCGCTCTAGCGGCGACAAAACTAACTCGAGCAGCTCTAACAGAGCATCCAGATTTGTACCATTGCGATGTATCACTGGTAGCGTCAGTAAATCGATCAGGACAGCAACGCCACACTCACTAGGCGACGGTTCCACCTTCACATCTTCACCACTAGGTTCATGGCGCATACCATGAGGCTGCAGCATTTCCACTGTGAATCGGGGATTGTACTTTGCTAACGACACAAGAACATGCAACATGCGATTCACCACTTCAACAGGAATAGCAGATCCCCCGATTGCGCGGTTCCCATTGAGACCGCACCCATACATCGTGGTTGGTGGGAACTGGATCTTGCCACTTCCATCATCGTCCTCGTCTTTCTCGTCACCAGGAACTAAAGGTTGGGCAAGTGGTAACGATACCACACGAAGTAGATTGCGCCGAACGCTACTCCGCGTCAATGGATACAGACAAATATTAGCAAGAAGACGTTGAAAGACACGGTTCTGAATAACAGACTGCGTCATGAAAAGTAAGCGCAGCAACCCGCGCACACATCGATCGTCAAAGATTCGCTCGCCTGCATCCTCTTCTTCATCCTTCTCCACACGTAGTAAACCCTTGTGCGATCTGGAACCACTTCCCTGCCGATAGTCACGGCGACTACTACGACGCCCTCCGCCGAGCTCATCATACATGCGCGACCGCCGGCGACTGCCACCCCTGTCAGGGCTGTGGGAAGTCAGCATGCGTCGTAGTGTAGGTCGATTAAATAATTCGTCCATATCACCTTCACCACCACGACCTCCTCCTCGCTCTTCCGTGCCGCGGTCACGTTCGCGATACGTTGATCGGAAGGCTGCCCGTTCGCGCAGCACCATGGCCTCTGCACGTACTTGTGACGGTAAAGTCTGCAAAAATGCATCGTCACACGTAACTAAAATTTCCTCGCGCAGCTCTGGTGCTAGAGACGCTACAAAGGACGCGTTATCCATCTCCTGTGCACGCGAGGTGTCCGCTGTCTCCGCACGTGCTGCCGCCTCACGCTCGCGCCGTTCATTTTCCAGTACTTCTGCGCGAATGTCCGGGGGCAAAGCCTCTAGCGTCTCACGATCGAAACTCGAGTTAGCCATGTCCAAGTCCATTTGCGACATACTTTCTGAACCACCACCGCCTCCAGCAGTAGCCGTATCACTGCGAGCGCTAGTGGATTCAGGAACAGCGGGCGAATTTTGCGCAATAATTTCTGCTTGCATGTCTGGTGGCAGTGATGCGAACACTTCGGCATCCATACCTTCCGGGCACTGGTACCCTTGCTGTTGGTCTTGCTGGTCAAGTAATGCAGCTGACAACTCTTGTGACGTAGCCTCAACAGACGATGTCCGCGTCTGTGTAGATGGCAACTCCTCTGATTTCGACTCCTCCTCAACTGTTCTAGCCCGGTTAGTGCTGTCAATAGCTGAAGTGGATTCCGTGGATGGCTCTCCAAAGCTAGACAGGTCAAGCGTAAAGTTCATCATCGAAGCCGGTGTAGAAGATGTCGCTACGGACGCATCTGCAGACGTGAGAGTTACCGGCGCAGGAGGAGGTGTGGCCTCCGGTACATGGCTACCCGTAGAAGAAGTCAACTCCTGTCCCTCAGACAGCGTTTCGGCCTCAGCATCTACAATATCCACGTCCACATCAGACTCAGGTGGTGACCGGAGCAACGAAGATTCTCCAAGAGTGCTGGTAAGCTCCACAACAGAAGCTGCATCTGCAGTTGCGTTGTTTCTCTCAACGTGGTCACTCGTTGCTGATTCGTCATGTTGCGCGCCGCGTTCTACGGGATCGTGAACGGATCTAGCCTCACCGGCAGTGTGTTCCCCACTTCGCGGTGTCCCGGCATCGCTGTGCTCTTCCATGATGTCGTCAACATCTTCTTGCTGCGAAGGGAGGGTTCTTTCGTCATCTCGCACAGCGGCAGGAACTGGCGATGGATCCTCTTCATCAGCGCAAATACGAGTAATTTGTTGCTCCAGCCGCGAAGCGACCGAACGAACATCCACATCACGGCCAACACCACTAGGACCCCATATTGCCGGGTTTGATGCAGCGCCACCAATCACGTCACCACCACGACTACCAAGTCCACGCGATAAATCGACACCAACAAAAACATCACTGAAGTAATCACGTTCGCCTCGTCGCAAACCGAGACGCTGGCTCCGAGATGGCAATGACGAGGTTGGGATATCCAGAGAGAATTCACTAAGCAGATTTGACACGGCAGATAAGCGGTTGATTCGACTTGGCGGGCGTCCTCGGCCTCCAGCACCACCGCGCTGAAGTAAGTCACGTCCCAAAGCTAGCCGTGATCGGCTCCCACCCATTGGTAGCTGCGTTTGAACTTGGTCCGTTAACTCTTGCAATTCTCGCAAAAGCGATGAGTGACGAGGGAGTGAAAAGCGGCCTGGATTCCGCAATAATCCATTTGAATCCAACAGAATCGCATCCCCGCGTCCACTCGTGCGAAGGAGTGGGTGTGTAGTAGAGCCTGAAGCAAACTGATCCACACCGCTACCACCAGAGCGGCCAAGCTGCCGCTCACGTCGCGAGCGATCAGCCCGACCACCTGCATCGAATGCTTCGAAAAGAAAGTCATCATCGAGCATATCGGGTAGTTCCTCAATGTACTGCAACAGTGAAGTCGAAACCATATTGCCTCCACCACTGCCGATTCGGCCTTGCATGCCCACAGACCCAAATCCACTTCCGCTGCTTAGTCGATCTCTGGTACTAGCAGGCATTGATTGGGCTTCGCCCTCCACGTCGTCTTCGTCTTCTATGTCTCCAAACGTTAGAACGAGAGTCTGCCCATTCGAAGAAGGACTTGAGCCAGCGCCATCGCCATTGTACAAGCCAAGCGCATCTCGCATAGACTCGACAAGTCTATCCTCGGAGCTTGTTGTCAACTGACTTCCTTCGTTGGCACCAGTAATTGTTCTAGCATTTCGTGCAGCCGTCAGGCGAGCTCGGCGCCGCTGCTCCTCCGTAAAATAAGCTTCGTCGTCCAGCATGTTTAAGTACGAGAATTCTTCTTCGTCTACCTCATCTAGCGCATCTAGGATCGAAAGCTCTGAGTCAAGAGATCCCCATAGACGATTAGAAGCTGTACGACGACTTGATCCATGACCGCCTGTACGACGAGACATATGAAGATGATGGTGCTCCTCAAATTCATCTCCGTCTTCGTCTTCATCTTCGTCATCCTCGTCGTCGTCATCTTCGTCATCCTCGTCATCATCTTCATCCTCATCCTCATCATCGTCTTCCTCACCTTCTCCTTCATCCGTAGAATGCTCTGAAACACTACTCCGATCGCTGTGTCTATCTTCGCTGTGTTCATCCTCATCCTCATCGTGCATGTCGTGGTCTCCCATTCCAGAGAGAGGGGATCGCATGGAAACATCGTCGTCGTCTTCTTCACGCAGTGGGTAAATACCAGGCCCAGTTGCTGTTCCCCGAGCATCCACATCCACCTCCATGGTATCACTACGCTCGACGGAAGTTCTAACCGAACTTCCTCCACGGTTATCCCCCGTCGGAGCAGACGTTGCATCTGTTAATGTTGATGGTGACACGTCAGCATTAGAAGTATTGACCGACTGGTTTTGATTGCTTTCCGTTGATTCATTGTCGCCAGAAACACCAGGACTGTGGTTTCGCTTTTTTAGAAGACGTCGAACACGGTGCGTCACGAATGAGCGTGTCAGGGTGGATAACGGGCGAAGCAGCATTGTACAAGTAGCGTGCGCTAGCGGGTGTGTAAGGTCAATTTTGCGCAATGCTTCAGCTAGTAGCGTCACAAATGAATGCTTGCCCCCTCCCAGCACGACCTTATCCCATGCAAACCCCTTCGAAGAACCCTTCGGCCACAAAATACTCATAATCAACCCCGACCATGCATGCAGTGAACTTAGTGCTCGCTCGTCACGCACACTCAAATCACCTGCATCACTCGCAATAGCCATAGCCTCATCTTGCGGCCACTCTTTTAGCAAACGGACAAGCTCCAAAATAATGCACTTAGAGCCCTCCCCGGAGTGACTGCCGATGCTTACCAATAGTTTGTGCGCATTATGCACGCGCATCCTTGTTCGGCCGTCCACGAACGATTTAACGTCCGCGACCAAGAGATCGGAGTCATTGGTATTAAGTCGACTGTTGCCATAAAGACCATCTTCTTTTAAAGACTTGCGAGCAGCGGCAAATTGGCAAAGCTCTTTGGAAGGCAAGAACTCGCGCAGCACTAGACGAATAAATGTTTCGCGTTCTCCATGAGCGCCAACTTCATCTTTTGCTTTGGCGAGAACCGTTGCGCAAGCTGGGAAGTAGGTAATTAAATGGACAAGCAGTTGCAGGTACACTCCTATACACATTCCAGCAGAGCTAGACACAACATCGCTGCCCATTGTTTGGGGTGCATCATGCTGTGTCTTAGCTTTCTTTTCAGAATCCCACAATTGGCGAATACGCCCAATGATCTTATGCACAATTACTTGCGCATGGTGCTTGTGGTCCTTTGGTAACTTGTGGGAGGTCTTCACTGTCGTGGCCCCGGTTTCCTGGGATAATAATGGCTGGTCCGTGGGTTGTCCTCCGTCGGCAGAGTCAGGCTTAATTGGTATTGGAACAATGTATGTCCGTCCTGACTCAGTTTTCTTTACCCGGACAGAATTCCTTAAAGCTTTAAGGAACACCGTTTCATTACGCGCAGCGAATGGAGCGACTTCTGTCAGCAAAGCACGCGGCGTGATACGCATCTGGTTTGGGGATCCAAATCGAGTGGATAGCTTCGAAATAGCACGCCGAATCTTGTCTTCCATCATGTGCTCTAGAACCTCGGGCGATTCTAATGCTTGGGATAACAAAGTACACGTTAATTCTTGGTACCCGGCAAAATAAAGATTTTCCGGGATGCCGAGGACTGCGTCAAGACCACCATTTGCGAAGAAGTAGGACGCTAAGTCATACTTGAGCGTCAAGCGTGATAACAGCTGCCAAATTGCGTGAGCCACAGTTTTGCTGGATACTGCTAAGTTCGAAGATGCTTCCGTTGACGCTCGCTTGAGTATTTGCAAGCAGATACTGACAAGTTCCTGCTCAAACGCATAATCCTCAAGTTGGTTTGACACCTTGCTATCATTCTGCTTGCCTTCTGTAGACTCATCGATATCCTTCGACTCGTTTTTCGCAAGAACATCATCAAGAGAAGGTAATGGTGTAGCAGACAAACGTTTAGCCGCTCTTCCTGCTACCACAGCATCGAGAACTAATAAAACAGGTGTGCACGAAGGCTTTAGTTCTTCGTTGGAGACACCAGTCTCCGACACGGATGATACGAGCTTGTCGACGCAAGATGGTGACTGAAGCTGCATCACAGTCCATGAGTCCGGATTCAACTGGAGAACTAGTGCTAGCAGGTGCGTCAACATCGTCAAATATTCATCACCAGTCTCATCATCTCCACTAAAATAATCCAGAATAGCAGCATTCAGCCGCTGGATTACCAAATCGCGATCCTCATCTGAGCGCGAACACAAAAAGCTGAAATACTCAGCGATTGCCTTGGTCAAGTTTTGACTCGGATACAAGTTGCTTGCAGCATCCTTCGCCTGCGAGTGCTCTGTAGTGTCTAGTCTATCCTTGGCAGCCTGCACACGTAAGATTTGGAAGCACACCGTTTCGAAACTATCTCGCAATGCAATATAGAGCGCCTGCAGATCCTCCTCAATCTTCTTTTCAGTAGCCGCTTCTTGTTCTCGACGAAGCGACGTTTCCGCTTTTGCATCGTTATCAGCCTTTGCCTCATGCTGGCTTTCATCACCAGTGTCGCTCTCGTCCTCAGGGTGCCCTAAAATCCATTCCATGGCCAGCTCCACGTTATTTTCTTGAATTTGTCGTAGTGCGCGCTCCACCCGCGCCTGCTGAAAGCCCATCGATACAAGATTCTCAACTATTTCAGAATCCGGTACGAACGATTGACGACTACTTCTCGATCCAAGTCCTGAGGCGCCCCCTCCACGCGACCCTCCAAAGAGTGCTCGTCGAAGTGACAACGCTTCATTGTAAAGCTCAGAGCTGGAATTTCTCTCGCGGTTACCCCGAAATCCCAGTCCTTGTCGGCGACCACCTAACTCACCCTCATCATCTGAGCCCGCAGCTTCGTCGTCCTTATCCATTCGATTTCTTAGTATCGTCACAGCAATAGGCATTACCTCTGCCAAACATGAATCCACAGGAGAAGATCCAAAATTAGGATGTTTCCAAATGGATAGTAGTGCCCGCACACACATTCCATGTAATTGTACAGTGAGTTTTCGAGGCTCAAATGGTGCTTCATCCGAATCTCCTGCTTCGTCGCTAGTAAGTAGCGCTGCTGTCAAGGGAGACGCAGACAATCCTTCCAAGTTCGACAATTTACGCAGTACGCTTGCTGCTATATGAAAAGATGTCAACGCCATCTGCGAGGGTTTAACGCCATTGTTTCCGCTTTTACTAGGAAAAGCGTCGCCCGGTTCTTCTTCGAGGCATACCGTGAAGAACCGCTCAATTATGTTCATGATCACATCCATAAGATTCGAAGCTGTGATTTGAGCACCGGCGCATGTGGCAATAGTTTTGCCAGCCTTAGTAGCCCCACCTTCACTTTCAGAGGCACTGTCGTGTGCCATCACAATGTCATCACTCGATGCTGGAAGAATTTGTGGTGGTGCTTCAGATATTTGCACCTCCGAAATATTGGCGATCGGCTTCATCAGCTCGACAAGCAGCAGCGTGTTAGCTTGCTTCTTCTTTCCCTCGAACAGAACTACTGAGATAGTTTCTAAAAGAAACGTGAGGTAATACTGCTGAACGAAAGTGTCAATCTGCGTCGCGCGATTCACCGCTACGACATACAGTAGATGGCCCTCCAGGATTTGTGTGACTGTTCGTGCGAGCGTTCGTGCATGCGGCGCTAGTGGAACCACAATATCGTCTCCTCGACGATGCTGCATCGGGGCAGATAGGAACACCTTGCTATAAGCTGCCAAAAGTCCTCGCATACTCATTGAAAAACGCAGGAGCAAAAGCGAGCCCATTTTCCACAGACCCGCTCCTTGGCTTTTACCAGTCTTGGAGTCAGCAGGACCTTCCTTACTCTCTGCAGAGACTGCAGCGGTGTCCATGTTGACATCCGCTTTATCATCGGCTTTAATACCGTGTGCCTCTTTCCTCCTTTCCTTCCGCTTCTTCTGGTGAAGCGCTGCCAAGCTTGCGCGCTCGAACTGCACCGAGCGATCAATACGAAATAATCGTGCAATAACTTGCTGCGTGGAAAAAGTTGCAAAATCCGTGAACCACCGCCGGCTCTGCATGTGAGTGTGTGCCGTTTCCAGTGTCCAAATGAGCACAGAAGCAAGCCATTCTAACACAGCCAGAACACGAAGATACTCGCCAGCAATCATCACCTTGTCAGCAGTCGCGTTGTTGCCACTACTTTTATCATTAGCGCCAATCATTTCTGTCAAGTCAATGTCGGGTAGCGCACTTAGCACTCCTTCAGCACCCTCACCGCTCTCGCTTAGATACCAGGGCAATCCCACCTTCGCACGGGCACGTTGAAGACTGTCCATCTGTGAGCTAAGTTCTTTGACGATAGCCGTAAGAAGATTCGTTGGCTGCTGAGACGCATACGAACGAAGAGCAAGTGTAATCGACTGTACAGCTGGATTATGAGCCAGAGAGTTGCCGAGTGAACCAGCTTTCGTCGTAGACTGCTTGCTTGGCAGGGCACTATCCAGAAACGACGAAGTGCTTGGCAGGATAAGTTGATACAGCGACAGGAGCAAGCGGATTCCTCCGAGATCCGCAAAATATGCTGCATGCTCAGATTTAGATAGCAACGGCTCCAACAGATCGGCAACATGCGTCGTCATCCGTATTAAAATGCCACCACTTTTGTCTCCGAAAGCTGGAGACGACGCAGTTGATGGTTTTGAGATATTTTCTTCGCCAAAGCGAATCACTTTCTTTAGTGCATGTACTGCCGCTTGAATAGCTGCGTTCTGAAAACTTGGTACGTGCCGCATTAACTCAAATATGCCCGCACCGACGACAGCCGCCGTATCACCCTGAAAGCAATAATCTTTGGTTTCATCCTCAGTGTATTGCGGAAGTGCAAAGACATCAAGGAGGTGCATAAGTGGCTCGTGCTTCGCCACCTTTTCGGCGTGTGTAGTTGTTAGACACAATGCATTCAGTACTGTTGGGACGGCGGTAAGCAGCTCGCTTGACGGTGGTAATAAGATTCGTGACGGATACAGCTCCGCAATATCCCATCGTGTAAGCGTTTTCAGAAATGCATCTGCCAAACCAGCACCGTGCACATGATTCACACTGCTTGGGTCATTGTTGATGATATCGGAAACCACGATAGCCGTTTGAGCAAACACAACAGGCCCAAATACGTCCACATTAGACAGAAGCTGCAATAACACCTTGTTAAGTGCACTGCCTTCGCGGATGGCACGACTTGTGGCTCCTGCACTCATTACGCCCTGGGAGTGGAACGACATGGACAGTGACGCTAAGATAGCTAGAAGAAGCACCGTCTTCGTTTCGGAAACAGCTGAAGCGTTTGCTGTACTTCGTTTGGGGTTGACAATACTGTTGCATTCAAGCTTGAGCCGATCCACGAGAATGCCGACTCCATTCAGATCGCGGTAAAGTGCAGATGCTGCAGAGTGACTGCTCACTGTGATTTCAAGTGCTTGGACGCATTGTGTTGTCACGGCCATGTGAAACGGACTCACAGCAGGTATTGTAAGAACATGCAGAAGCGCCGGAACAATACCATTTTCTGTCAGGACAGCAGCACCAGACTGGATGGCAACCACAGCAGTCAAGAGCCCTAAAACAGCCTCCATCCAGTACAGCTTCGTCTCCAATACGTTTCCACTACTAGGGTTTCGGAACGGGGCTGCACCCACCACCTCAGCTTCCTGTGGTGATAGCAAGTCTGTGGTGGCTTCTACAAACGCAACTGCGAGGCTCATATCCATGTCTGTATCAGCTGCTTCCGACACGACCGGAGGAGACGATGGAGACCCTGGCGCCGTCGTGGTTGATCCTAGAACGGTAACGTCTCCCAGCTCAGCCGTGCAGTAACGCACGAGAGAAGGAAACACGCCGTGTGGTGTTCCTTTCACAACGCCTAGAGCCTGGAGCACATTCGACTGACGGCCTAACACGCCCATGCCGCCTGCTCTTCCCACTCGATCGTTCACTAACGCAGTAAGTACAAGCAGCGCTGTCACTCGCACACGAACAGGCACACGTTCAATGCTGTCGACACGAACCAGCTCCACAACACCGCGCGTAAGCTCCGGATGCTGTTCCACGTAATTCGTTACGTCCCACGCGTCACTAAAAAGCGAAAACAGTGCGAGCAGTGCATGCAATCGCTCCACCACTATATTCTCCCGCGCCAACGCACTGCGTGACGCGTAGCAAGCGCGCACCCGTGTGAAAAGCTGGAAGTGCAGTCTCTTGGGGATCTTGTGCTGCTCAATCAGTCGTTCGCACGCAGTGGCCGCTGCGCAAGCCGCTTCAGCCGGCGGCGTCGAAGGTCCGACCACTTCTTCATACGTCGGGATGGTTACATTCACGACTCTGTCCGTAGCATCCTCTCCCTCCTGCTCGGAGGCGTAAAACTGGAACTGCACCTCTGTCGTCTCCGCGTTGGTCGCGTTCAGATAATCCACCACTTCCAGGCTGTTCTTCGGTGCTCCGCGTCCTTGCGCGATGGTCAGCAGTCTCCTTCTCAGCAAATTGTTCCTGCCAGCTGCCGGGTCCACAAAGCTCGTGGGGTCGGCCGCGTAGCGATGCACCTGCGGGGGCAGCGCGAGCATGGCGGCCACCTTGACAGCTTCCGCCGCCACGCGCTCGTTCCTGGCGGCCAGCAGCGCCGTGACGGGCTCGGCCGACGGGTACACGGCCTTGTTGGCCGCGTTCTCCAGCAGGAAGGCGGAGAAGCGCAGGATCTCGAACAGCAGCTCCGTCAGCTCGGGCTCCGAGGTGACGGCGATGGGCGGCGCCGTGTCCAGCTCCGCCGCCACCACCAGCAGCTGCGGCCGCTGGCGCAGCGCCGCCAGCAGCAGCGCGTGCAGCCGCCGCAGCACCGCGCGCCAGTTGGCCAGGTCGGCCTGCGCCTCCAGCGGCCAGCCCTTGACGCAGGCCAGCAGCGGCGCCACGCGCGCGTCCGGCGCCTGCAGCAGCACGTCCATGAGCCGCCGCTCCTTGTCGCTGGGCGGCGCGCGCGGCGCGGAGGCCGCCAGCATGTCGCTCGAGTGCGGGGGCGACGCCAGTGGAGCGAGGGGAGCGTGGCGCCTTCTCGCTCCCTTTCCTTCTGGTTTCCCTTTGGCTTGCCGGGGAGGAATCTTTCGCATAAAAACATTTTGCGCCAATGGGAGGCAAGATACGGTTTTTTTAAGGTGCGTTACACGACTACTGCAGAAAGTGCGCGTACGCCTGGTTCGCCGTCTCCTCCTCGCAGCGGAAGCCCACTTGCCCCAGGAACGCGTCGAACGCGGCCTTGTCCTTGGGCGGCACCTGGAAGCCCACAAGCACACGCCCGATGTCGGCGCCGTGGTTGCGGTAGTGGAACAGACTCACGTTCCACTGGCGCGCGGATTGGCTGCGGAAAGTAACGAGAGGGCATTTGTGAAAATGGAGCACAAGGAGCTTGGACGACTGTATTGCGTACCTGAGCGTGCCGAGGAAGTCCTTCAATGCGCCCGGACGCTCCGGGAACTCTAAGCGGAACAGACGCTCGTTTGGGACCTAAAGTAGACCAAAGACAGCGTGAGCACTGGTTCCGGCGTAATTTACAGGTGTCATGACGACGTACGTGCTGCGGACGACCGCCGGCGAGATGGCGCAGGTGCGACTTGGCCAACTCGTTCGAGGCCAGGTCAATCGCGTGCATGTCGTTGCGCTTGTTGATGGCCTTCACGACGTCGACGAACTCACCCTCCGTCTTCGTTTGGATGCTCATGCAAATACGAGCCTCGCTATCGCCTTCCGAGTCCATGCGGTACGTGAACTCTGTCACGTTGTGGGGGACTGCAAGACACCGAAGCAATAAATTAGACACTTCAAGTAGAACGCAGTCTGCCAATGCACTGAACGTACAGATGACGTCGTAGAGCTCCTGGAAGCTGCCAATCTTTTCGGGGATCTTGACAGCCATGAAGCGCTCACGGTCATCCGATCGCTCCGACACGAAACGCAGTCGGTCAAAGTCCATATTGGCGGCAGCCAGCACAGCCACATACTTCTCGTCCTGCGCGTTCTTCACTCGGGCATACTTTTTGGCACCAGCCACACTGATCGCACCTGGTGTACACATTACAATGCAATCAGGACTCTGCGCTAACAACGCATGGAGTTCTTGCCCGTATTCTGGAGCACTGTCGCACGTACCAGTCGGCTCCATGAGCGAGCGGGTGTCACCGAACACATCCTTGATCGCAGAGCAAATCTCGTCCGTCGACACGGTAACCACCTCGTCCACAAGGTCCTTGCAAAGCCGGAAGTTCTCAGTGCCGATGGTCTGAATGCCGACTTCCTCCGTAAACCGGTTCACGCTTGGGATGGTCACAGGCGAACCTTGCTCCAGCGACTTCTGCAGCAGGTTGGCGCCTTCGGCCTCCACGCCGATAATCTTGACGTCCGGGGCCACTTCCTTCACGTAGGCGGCAAGACCAGCGATCAGACCACCTCCACCGACGGGCGCAAAAATTGCTGCTGGACGATCGCCGGCAGTCTATCGTTCAAAGACACAGCATTAGCATCCACAAGGCAACCACATAAATCACATCGTGTTCTTGTCCGCACCTCCTTCAGAATTTCCATGCCAATCGTGCCATTACCAGCGATCACATGCGGGTCGTCGAATGGGTGAACGAGCGAGCGACCCTCAGTCTGCGCAACGCGGAAAGCCTCTTTCTACAATTGAGCACAGCAAATATACCATAAGTCAAAATTACGCAGCAATCGCCATCCCGAATTTGCTAACGCACCAGTGATGCATCAAAGTCCGCGCCGTGCTCTACGATCGTGATCTTGCTTTTGGTGGAGTGGGAGATGTTCTGGGCCGTGCCAACCGGCGCAATGACGATAGCGTCGACATCCAGCTTGGCGGCAGCGTAGGCGACACCTTCTAAGTGGTTGCCGGCCGCGCACGCCACGATGCCTTTTTCTCGCTGAGCGGGCGTCAGACTGGCGATCTTGTTGTAGGCGCCGCGCAGGTTGAACGAGAAGGTGGGTTGCATGTCCTGCCGAGCACAAAGAGAGAAACAGTCCGTATTATTGCAAACACTCAGCGTTGTTGCCATTGCAAATGGGTTGCAAGGCGTAAACGCACCTCGCGCTTGAGGAAGAGGCGGCAGTTGCCCGGCAGCGCCTGGGTGAGCGCCGGCGCGAGCTGCAGCGGCGTCTGCGAGGCCACGTCGTACACACGGCTCTCCAGCACCTCACGCAGATAGTCGTGCGAGCCCGGGCGCACCCAGGACGGCTTGGCGGCTAGCGAGGACAGGCCGCGACGGAACATGGTGCAATTGCAAGTGCGGGTCGAGCTGCCTGCCTCGCGCGTCGTGCGGTCACTTGGCTCAATGCGTCAGAGCCAAGAGGAACGTTGCTTGGGGCGATGCGCAAACGCGGTCGGTGGTGTGGCGCACCCACTTCTGATAAGTGATGTGACGAACATAGTCGTGAGCTACAGTTCTGTTCCGAATAAAGGGCGGCGCTTTGATAAGGGCGCCTTCGTTCTGACGTGGTACACACAGCTGGCGCACAGGTGCCGAAGCGACATACACTGGACCGTTATCAATCGTTTCGCTGTCGTTGCTCTCGCTGAAGCTGCCTGCGTTGGTTGCTGCTGCTGCGCTCGTTATTAGCATCCATCGAACTCGCCGCGGCGTGCGGTTGGCAATAGAAACCGACCTCGGAGGCTCCTTGCGAGATGGATACATGTGGCTCGAGCACGCACGCCTGTCCCCCCTCTACAGTCGCCGAGAGACCGAGGTCCTCTGCACGCTGCCTGTTGCGGGCAACAGAGCCTGCTGCTTCGGCGTGGGCGCTTGCACGAGGTGCAACCGCTGCAACGGGGCCAAAAGCGCCAGCAGGGTACAGTCGCGGCAACGTTCTACTTTCGCGTTACCAACTCCGACGTGGCAGCTCGGCTAGTCGAACGCGAGTTGTCGATCGCCCGTGGATCGCCGCAGTGCTTACCAGCAGCCACATGCCGCCGTCCTCGCAAACGAAGCCAGCGCTGGCCCAGGTGACATGCACCGCATGCGCGGGGCAGCGTGTGGCAGCCACGGGCTTTGGCTGCTACACGATGCCATGGCAGTCCACAGCACATCTGGTACTGAAGCAAGTGTACTGGTTTTGAGACTACAATGGCAAATTAGTACCGGAATTGAGGAAGCGCTGTGGTAAAATTTGCATCCTAAGGACCTATTTTCGCAGAATGGGTACAGCAACTTCAATGGCCGGTCACGGATGACCTGAGCAAATTCGCCCGTCGGAGAGCCCCATGCTGCAAGTTGCGGCCGGCAACAGGCAGTACTTACCAACTTCTGTACGCGCCAACTCAGATATCACCATTGCTTGCTGGACATCGATCGTTCGCGCCGCAGAGCGAGCTTATCTTGCTCTAAAGCAGCACTTTCCCGAACTGTTAAACTGCAACGACCAGCGACATTATAATATTGCCTGTAGGCTACTGTCCGAGCCAGCACCTACTTGGGTCGGATCGTTCGACGCTTTGAAACGCGTCTGGCGCGTGAATTTGGTGGTGCAGCGTAGTTTTCTCTGCAGTCGCTAGACAGCTGCTTTGTCACCGCCATCAATGAGTCGCTGTCTGACAGAAAGCAGAGGCGTCTCCTGTAGATCTGCGCCCACGATGGAGACGGCGAGGCACCACCGCCATTGCTTCCGACGCGCTGTCGCCACATGTACTATTTTAATGCCGGCTTTTTTAGTAGGCAGGCGGGCCGACCCAAATCGGGTCGATAAATGGGTATGCTTCCCTTTTGCGCTTGCTGAGAAGTGGTAGTTCGCAGCGGCTTTGCCCGCCTCGTGACAGAAAAGGAGGAGCGCCAGGCGTTAGTAATGGCGGCTCCCCCTGCCCTGGTGGCCGCGGAACCCGATACGATCGCTTTTGGCGGGGTCTCGTGCGCGGCGCGCCGCCTGCCGCATTCACCTTTTATTCAGGAGGTTCAGCGTGTCCCTCTTTCTCTTCCCGCGATAGTCAAACCAAGTCGTTGGCGCCGCGGGTTCTGATCGAGATCTGCCGCAGCGTACCCCCCGTCTACTTGTCCCCCAACTCAGGCGCGCGCAACTCACGATGAAGCTCGTCCCCGTGCTCGCCTCGGCGCTCGCCGTGTGCGCGCTCAGCTCCGGCGCCGCGGCCCAGCGGCTGTCGCCCGGCGCCTTCGAGGAAGCAGGTTTCGCGCCGATCGTCGGCGAGGACGTCAAGATGACGCCCGCGCTGCGAAGGTACCTGCAGACCAGCGGCAGCTTCACCACCGACGCGCCCACCACCACCACGCCGACCACCACGGCCCCCACGCCGACGACTGCGACGCCCACCACCACGGCGCCGGCCACCACGACCCCCACGCCGACGACGACGACGGCTACTCCGACAACGACGGCGCCGGCTGCGACGACGGCTACTCCAACTGCGACGACCGCCACGCCCGAGGCTACGACGGCTACGCCGGAGACGACGGCGCCCACTTCGACTACTGCGACGCCTACTGCGACCACGGCTACCCCGACGTCGACCACGGCTACTCCGACTTCGACGACGGCCTCACCGACCTCGACAACGGCTACGCCGACTTCGACGACTGCTACCCCTTCAGCTACGGAGAGCGCGACGTCGAACTCGGGATCGACGTCGAGCGCCAGCTCCGACACGTCCTCGGGCTCCAGCATGAGCACGGGCGCTGTGATCGGCATCGTGGTGGGCATCGTCGCTGCTGTCGCCATCATCGCCTCCATTATCATGTGCGTCATCCGCAGGAGACGCGAGGCCGATGACGACCCGCTCTCGCCCTTCGAGCTTTCCATGGACAAGGGTTACAACCCCACGCCGGGCGGTTTCAATGCTCAGAACTCGTACAACCCGCGCGCGACGGGTGCTGCTGCGGTCGGTGCCTCGGCCAGCGGCTCCATGTCGAACACGCACACGCCTCCGGCGGATGCCGTGGCAGCTGGCGTGGCCTACTCTCAGTTCTACGACAACGCGCCGACGTCGCCTGGCTCAATGAACCGGCTCGAGAGTAACGTGGACTCCGTGCAGACGGACCCTGGCGCCGCTAACGCCGCGACGAACGGCACGAATCTGTGGCTGAGCGCCATGGAGCCCAAGGACAACGACTCGTACCTGAGCGCGCACGAGTCGCCTCGTTCATCGCGCAACAGCAGCCGCAACAGCTACGACAACTCCTCCAGTCTGAACATTGATGTCGACCAGAGCAGCCAGATCAGTGGAAACAGCAACAAGGAGCACGACGATTTCCCGGACCACCACGAGGACCACGACTCAGCGCGTGGCTCCTACGAGCTCTAAGTCAATACTTGACGACATTAAGCTATGCAACAGCGAGCGGCGACACTCAAGGATTGAGGCGAGCGCAGCCTTCTTCCGTGCCGCCGACCTGTAGTGTTTGGAAGTGGTTGGATGCGTATAGTTGGCTGAATGGTGTAGGTGCCGCTGGTTGTTCCAGAGAGAATGGAGCTCCAGCTCGTTCAGGCAGGACGGACGTTGATTTTTGAAGGCCAGATCCGATGTAAAAAGAGTTCACCAATGGATCCGATCACTAGGCGACGGAAGTTATCAAGAAAGCACGGAAGGTTTCTTTAATTTATACAAAATGGACTGCCTAAGGCGAGTGCTGCACTTACCGACTCTAGTTTTCTTCATCACTGCTATCACTATCGCTCGCACCTGCGGCGTTGTCACGCTTGACCTGCTCGATGAAGGCGTCGAAGCCAGCACCGCCTGCGAGGTGGTCCACGAGGTCGGTCGGAGCTCGATACCCACTCAGCGGATTCGACCGGATGCCTTTCTTGGACTCGACGACCCGAAAGTCTACAACATGATCAGCGTCCTCTGTATCCTGAGCTGTAGCGGGACTTCCCGTCTGCAGCTCCTGTAGCTCCTCCCACGAAAAGAGCAGCGTGTCCGTGACAGCACCGAACACGTTGATGTCCAAAAGATAAACACGTCGACGCTTGTCAATGTACACATCGAAGCTGTAGTTCGGATCGGGGAACACAAACTCGCCCTCCGGTTTGCGAAAGTTCGTCTTGTAGAAATTGAACAGGAGCTCGCAAAAATCATCCTGTTGGTCCGGCAGGAACTCGTAGAACTCGTCGCAATTGCGCTGCGATACCGCCACGAGGCGATGGCCAACCACGAAGCACCGGAACAACATCGAGTCCAGGAAGTTGCACCACTTCTTGAGCACCAGGTAGTGTCCGCTGGGTGTCTTCTCCGTCTCCTCGCTGCAGCCAATGTACGGCTGCGTCAGGTCATGCACCACAAAGTCCGAGGCTTGCAGCAGCAGGAACACGTCCTCGAAGCTCGTGCACTTGAGCGAGCCGAGCATCCACGCAGCATCGCGCGGCGCGCTCCAGTTGGTCTTGGGAAAGAGTTTTCCGCCAAAGTCCTCGAGCACCTTCTCCACCTGCTCTCTAACCGTTGAAATGACGCTCAATTGTTCATCTGTGAGGGCGCTGGCAGCTTCCTCGTCCTCTTCGTCGTCCTCCTCCTCGATCCCCGACGCCACTGGAGCCGCCGGAAGCGTCACGCCGTCCGCCAGCAGCAGCGCCACAAACTCCGCCGGAAGCGGCACCACTTTGCCTCTGATGGACACGCGCTTCAGCTGCGGATACCACGCGGCGAACGCGCAGTTGTCCACCTGCGTCGCCGTGTAGGACGGCGAGCCATCGCCAGTCGTCGTCATGTTCACCTTTTGACCAGCAAAGCTGACGTGTTCGATCGTACTTAACGGAAACAGATAACTGCTTGGGCTATTTTTGGTAATTTCAAAAAGTGACGAAGCAAGCCAAGACGCATTCGCTTAGTCGCCACTAAGATGCCGATCATCACCTTCGTTGCGCGCGTCTCCGATGGGATGCTGCTGGTACCGTGGTCTCCCCCTGTAGCTGATAGTGTGAACAACGCGCGACAGAAGTTTCGCCGTTTAATTCGGCTTCTGCCGCGTGTTGTGGCGAGTTCTGTTGCTCACTGTACCTTGCGTTGCGATGATCACTGCAGGTGGCGTCGATGGAGTCCATCGGGGACGCCAACGGGAACCTGGACACGTACAAGCAGCAGGCCAAGCAGATCATGAAGAGACTGGACCAGCGCTCGCCCACCAAGTGCAGCATCGAGTCGGGTGCCTACACTTTCCAGTACGGGAGTTTAGGATACGAGAAGACGGAGAATGCAGAGCTGACGTTGACTCGTGGCTCGTGTATTGTGGTACAATTGCAGCTACTTGATCCAGGAGGGTGTGTGCTACTTGACACTGGCGGACAGAGGCTTCCCCAAGCGCCTGGCCTTCCTGTACCTCGAGGAAGTGCACGCGGGATTCGTGGAGGAGTTGGAGCGCGACAGCGGCAACAACTGGCGTGACGTGGTCACCACTGTCGCGAGGCCGTACGCGTTCATCAAGTTCGGTACGTGGGAGAAGTCTAATGGCGAAAGTTACAAAAACTGCAGGGGTTTGGTGGTGAGGCTTCTTACCGAAGCATGTTGAAATTGAACAGACAAGTTTATCCAGAAGAAGCGCAAGGAATACGCCGACCCCAACTCATCGCAGAACATGCACCGCCTGAACGATGACTTGGCTGACATCCACAACATCATGCGCAAGAACATTCAGGAGGTGCTTAACCGTGGCGAACGTGTTGAACGTAAGATCCTAGACCTCTGGCAGATTCATTTGGAAGATATATGCGAATCATTGTCACTAACGATGTCTTGTTGTTCACACTGATTTTGTTCTAACTAGATGTTTCGCGTATCTCGTCAAACCTGGCGGACCGATCGAAGGACCTTAAGTGGGGCGCCAAGAAGCTGCGCATGCAAGCCATCTACCGCCAATACGGCCCCATCGTCGCTGTTGCGCTTTTCGTGCTGCTCGTTATTTACATTAAGTTCTTTTAGATTAGGCAGTTGAGTTCCAGGAAGACGATTGGATACGCATAACTGCAGTCTGCAAGTAAGTAGTTGGAGATGATACTGTTACTGGACAACTGCTGCAGAACCTAGAAAGTGAATTCGAGTATTTTGCCCCCTCTTCCCGACTCGAAGGTCACCTTCCACCAAGTCCTTCATCGAACCGATCTCCTCATCTCAGTGATTAAACGAAAGATGTAAAGCTCTGCGCTCCATGCCTTGGACCAGCCTTGCCGGCCAATCTCTCGACCTTCTCGTCGTTCGTTTTGATGGGGCCGATGCTGTTGTACCCTGCGCACTCGTCAGCGTGGCCATATCTAGGTCATCAGGTCAAGTTCGTTGCTCACTAGACGTGACAAAGCTGGTTCTTAGGTATTGACGGTGCAGCCGACGAAGCAACCCCAGCGTCGGTGATATTCACCCCTACCGCTTTGCCAAGCTTCATGAGCAGCATGTCATCCTCGCAGGTGACCTTGAGTTACTCAGCTTAGCTGAGTCAGCTACTGCACCTCGAAATCGCCAGGCAGTCACGCTCGGAACCTCGAGCTCCAACTCCGTGACTTTGGACGACAGACGAACACCTCGATGAGGCTAGCAGATATGACAAGAGACTTGCAGTCTCCTGGCTGCGGGTACTTCTGCCAACGTAAGTTGAATAACCCCGTTCCGAATCCTGCGAGCTCGGAGTTTGCTAGAACTGTGTTAGCACAGTTTGAACCGTAGTAGGAAGCTGCGGAGTATCCGTTTGCGCATGAAAGGTCGGGTCGGCGATCTCTCGGCTGTCACGCCCGCTGAGCTCGATCGGGAGAGCTGTAGCCCTTTGAACCATGGCCTCCAAGGATATATGGACGCTGATCTCCACCGTGGAGGACCCGGCCAAGAAACCTCAGAAAGCAGCGGACGGTGCAGAAGGTGACCCAGCCGAGAAGCCCGTTGTCGTCGCGTCACCCGAAGAACGAGATACTTTCACATTGATCGTCGGGGCGCGTGGATCAGGCAAAACCTCACTCACTGCCAGCTTTCGAACTTCATCCAAGGCTGAAGAGATCAAGCCTACTACGGCATTGGACTATGTTTTTGTTCGGCTACGTACTGCTGGTCGACCTGCCGTAGCGCACATGTGGGAGTTGGCGAGCACCAAATGCGTCAACGAAATGATCAAGGTGCCACTAGGACCTGAACGTATCTTGAACGGTGCTTTAGTGGTCGTGCTGGACTTGTCAGCACCTGGGGATGTCGTTCCAGCACTGGTGAAGTGGTTAACCACACTGTACACAGTTGTCAACGAAGTGCTGAAAGCGAAAGAAAAGAACCCGGTGGAAAAATTCGCTGTAGACGCGCTTAGGCAGGAAGCAATGGCGCGCTACGGCAATTCTCATCCAGACAAAGATGAAGTTACGCCGCTGCCACTTCCGGTGCTGGTTGTGGGCAACAAGTACGAAACGTTCCGAGATGAGGACTCGATTAAGCGTAAAGGAATCACTCAAGCAGTACGATATCTTTCTCACATGTATGGCGCCAACGTGCTGTTTACAAGTATGAAGGACAAAAATCTCGTGACTCAGTTTCGCTCCATCATGAAGGGGTTCGCGTTTCGTGCCATGGCGCGTGGCACGAGTAAAGAGGTCGACCCTGCCAAACCATTATTCGTGCCTGCAGGAGCTGACCTCTTCGAGGATATTGGCGTTCCAAAAAGTGCAGGCTGGCGTCAGGACCGATTCGGCAAAGATCAGCATGAAGAGAAAGCGCGGCAATGGATTAAGATCGCAAGCGAATACTACCCGCCTTCAGCTAATGCTGTTGAAGACTTGCTCACTCAGAAAGAGCTCGGCGAGCAAGACGACAAAGACAACGAGGAGTCGCCAAACCCATTCCCTGAACCAAACATTGATCGCGCGCGACAGCAAAAGCGGTAAGCAATTTAGATGCTGGATATGCTGTAAAACGCTTGGCCTGATCGATTTTTGTGTTCTTGCAACAGGGAGGAGCTGCGTCGATACCGCGACAATCGCCGGAAGGCGCAGGAACGCAAGTCCCGAGCTGCCTAATAACCAGTATTTGCAGCCAAAAAAGACTAACAACTAAAACAAGGAAGCTCGCACTCACCGTGTGTCGTCGTGCAACTTCAATGCAGCTGCAAGTTGCTGTAGCACAAATGTAGCCATCTCCTCTTCAACAAGCGTGGATTATCCGCCAATCCGTGATTTGGTTCTCCCTTTCAGCGAATCAAGTATCGTTTTGACAGATGCCGCGTTTCCATTGGCTGTTTCGACGCCAGAATTCCGCGAGGGGGATCGCAGCAAGATCCACAGTGTAAGAGGGAGGAAAAGAGCGGCAATGGACTCGATCTTCGGCATCGTGGGCAAGGACTTCGTGCTGCTGGCGGCGGACTGCAAGGTGGCGCGCAGCATCTTGGTGTACAAGGACGACGAGGACAAGGTGCGTGCTCCCGTGCAACTCTCGCGCTGCAACTCGCGTTGCAGCCCGCGCAATCGCAGCCAACATCTCCATCTTCTCTAACTTTTATTTATCTCTCTTTTTTCTGTAAAACAATTAATTACGTCGTCGCCTTGTAATACTTTGACGACTCTCTAGTCCATCAACCTGGACGAGCACAAGGTGATGGTGACCTCGGGCCCGCAGAGCGACCGCCTGGCCTTCGGCGAGTACATCCAGAAGAACATGAAGCTCTACGAGCTGCGCAACGGCGTGACGCTCAACGGCCCGGCCACGGCCAACTACGTGCGCGGCGAGCTGGCGCGCTTCCTGCGCCGGGCGCCGTACCAGGTGAACCTGCTGATCGGCGCGGTGGACGCCGCGCCCGAGCAGAAGCCCGAGCCCAGTCTGCACTGGATCGACTACCTCGGCTCCATGGTCAAGGTGAACTTTGGCGCGCACGGCTACGGCGCGCACTTCTGTCTGTCCATCTTCGACCGCGAGTGGAAGCCCGACCTCTCGCTGGAAGAGGCCAAGGAGGTGCTCAAGAAGTGCCGCGCAGAGCTCGACATGCGCTTCCTCGTGCGCAACGGCCAGTGGGCCTACACGGTAGGCGACGTGCTGAATCTGCGGTGACTGCAAACGGTGGTTGCTGACCTTTGCTTTGATGTTGTTGTGGATGCTGCAGTTGATTGACGCTAACGGCATTTCTCAGGTCAAGGTGGAGTAGTTTGCTTTGACTAGCTACATACTAGAGAGATGGAGCGAGGTAACGCAGCATAAGCGAACGCCGTCCGGCTTTGTCTCTTAGAAGTTGAGTTCATGGTTGATTATCAGGAGAGGGGTCAGCGTATCGTTAACTGTTGCAGGACAGCAAGCACAGATGCCAAACCCTTTCGTAATATGCAATCTGCGCAGACGTGTGATCTACAAAACCTGCCTCAGCCCGTCAACAGTCCAGCTCACTTGGTTTATACTCGCGAAACGTCAGATTCAGCCTTCCAGACCGCATACGTAGCCACGACGGCTGCGTGCCGTTATAAACTCTCGTCAGAGCGTGCACCACATTTCTTGCCGGACCACCGAACACCAGCACATCGCCCGATTCGAGACGGACAATTGGAACCGCTTCTTGTGGCTCAGGATAGTGGTCAATGTACGCAAACTCGGCAGCGCACCCAATCGAGAATGAAATCACAGGCGATCCCATCGCCATCGCTTCATCGCTCTCGTCTTTATCAATGTGCATGCCGTTCCTCCCGGCCTTCTTGTAGAAGTTGACAACACAAATGTCCGGGATCATGTTCTTGCACGTTCCCAGCACTTGTGGATCGATCTTCTTGGCTGCGTCAAGACTACGCTGTGCGTACATCTTCCAGCTGTCAGGCAGTGCTGGCACCGGCGCGTTATCGAAGTTGGAGCGTCGATCCTCGTACTTCTCCGTGTTCACGTTCCAGTGGCGTCCAAGACACATCTGATGCAGTCGACACTTGGCGCCGCTGGCGTACGTGGGCTTGTAGAAACCTCCTTCCTCCAGTCCCATCCGTCTCGATTCATTGACCAGCTCCTGCTGCTCTTGTGGCGACAGAAAGCCCTTGAGAATCACCAGTCCAGGCAGCAACGCGCCAGTGTCGGCACTTCCTCGAGGCAGACCTTCAGCATCGAATTCCGCAGCCTTCACCGGTCCGTTTTCAGCGTTTAAACTTGCGTCTGAAGCGGAAGCGACTGGTAAATCGAAGGAACCTTCTGGTGCATTGAGAAACAGGTCCAGCTCGTGCTCGTCGGCCGCGTGCTGCTTGCGCTTGGCCAGGATCCGGTCGGCTTTGGAGCTCATGTCGACGAATTCATGTGCGGCACTTCAGATTTGGTGTGAGCTTTGTGTACGCTCGCATTGTCCGTCGCAAGATGTCGCGAGCGGATGAAGTGGCGCTGCGCGTGAGGGCCTACGGGCAGCAAGGCTTGGAGTTCGCGCTGTCCGGACCGAAATCCTATGAGCAGAGGGGGAAGTTTACGTGGTGCTTGATTGCTGTGTTGATTCTCGGCTCCGGTGGCGTGCTATCGACGGTTGAATGGGGTGTATTACCCCCCTCTCGACTGGTTTCGAGCCTGTTGCTGGCTGCAATGGCCGCGTGGGTCTTCCACGCTTCAGGAAGCGTCGTAGTTAAAGGTTTGGCCTCTCTAGTGTAGTGTGAGATTTTAGTCGAGGATGTGACGAGAAGCATGCGTCTTGCACGTCGACAGAGTCGATGCTGGTGGTGCCGGCGCTTGGAGTTAAGCTGAGCAAGAAGCGACGCAATGGTGCCGTGACCAGCAAGGTGAGAAGCAACACAGGCTGGGGATGTACGTATCGATGGCTCACTTTGTATGGTTATGGTAGTTTATCGACCTAGAGAAGATTTGCGGTGTTGCGGTGAACGAAGCTATCACGTTCAACAATGTCGTGTACTCTCTGGTGCTTATGGTGGAAGGACAGCGGGAGATGATGTTGCCGTTCGACGTGAGTTCCCTGCGGTGTGTGTGGTTTGGATGCCAATGTTAATGCCTTCTTTGTGTGAGCAGACATTTCGGCCACGGGTGGGGGTGCTGCAAGAAATTTACCAGGAGACGAAGACTCTGCTCTTCCCCAACGGCGGCGACAGAAAGATGCATCTTCCTGAAAAGGTTGCTGCATTCTTCTAATTTTGCTGCGCATGATCACAGTCTTGCTTGTTGCTGTTGCTTTTCGTGTTTATGGTTTATTGCGCTATAAATGTGAGGGACTAGCTACCCTACAGGAGGCGGTTGCGAATATCCTCCAGCTTCTTCAGCACCTCAGCAGGTGTTCGGTCGAGATCTTCAGCAACACTAGCCTGCTTCTCCACACTCAGTGAGCTGAACTGCTCGCACAAATCGCCATCCGTGACGTTCTTCACCGGGATATAGTACGATCGGTACGAGAGGTGGTCACGACCGCAAAGAGGAGGTTTCTCCTGGCGCATGTACATCTCCAAGTGGGTGTAGAAATCCACGTCCTCGCGCGAAGTGAACGGAATGAGTGCACCGATTCGGCCCATAATCGTTGCATAGATGATAGCCTCAGTTCCTCCAGGAACCAAGCTTGAACGCACCATGCTCGTCACGACGTCGCCCACGTGGAACTGCGCCACCTGCTCTAGTTTGTTAGGCGCACCGTTAAGAAGCCCTGAGTCCCACAAAATACGGTTGCCCGTTGGGTTGTCAATCTCGTCGGAGACTTCGGATGGTAGCCGAGAGACGAACACGTTGCCAAACTTGTCAGCTCCACACAAGGTGTCGTAGTCTAGCAACACGCTACTGGTGATAAACCGCGGCACACAGTCATCGGCAAAGATCACCAGTTGGTTTTCATCCTTCTTGTACTTTACGTAATGGAAGGATTCGTGCATGTCTGATGCATAAATTCGATCGCCAGCAGCCTTGAGCTCAACCAAAATCGACGGGAAGTTGCGGTTTTCGCACTTGCGCAGCATTTTTTTCTTACCCAGGTCGTAAATTCGGAGCGCTCGGCCGACCGAGACCAAAAGTCGGCCCTGGAACTCGCACATTGCGTGTGGAATGTCGTCAATCTCCGTCGTGTGCACAAGCACCAACTGCATGCCTTCAACAAGACGATACACACGGAGATAACCACCTGCAGGTGCCTTTTGAGGGTGTAGCTGCATCTTCTTAACAGTGCCAACAATAATAAAAGCTTCACCACCACGGTCGTGGAACACGCAAGCAGCAATGCTGCGGGCACGTTCGTCGACGTCCAGTTCTTCGCACACAACAGTCTGGCATGACACCGGATCAACGATCCGCACGCACGAAGCCCACTTGTCCTTCTCAACCGGAAGCGGACCACGCGGGAACAGTAGAGCGTCATTGATTTCGTCTTCATCTTCGTCTTCAACTTCATTTGTGCTACGGATATCAGGAATCTGAAGACCATGCTGTCTCTTGTAAGCAGCTCCGTACTCATTGTGGTCACTTTCAATGACAACAAGTCGTCGTGATGGCGAGTGGACTACGGCCTTGCGAGGAGTGTACCGCAGATTACACTTTTGCTGGTTGAATGTGTCTCCAAGCTGGTCAACAGTCAGAATCTTCATTCCTTCGTTTGTCAGGGCAACAATACCACCTGGACACTGCTCAGAATTGAAGGAGCTAGCATAAGACAACAGCTCGCACGACACTGGAGTAAGGTGTCTCCTAGTCTGATGGAAGTATGAGATCCACGAACGACTGGAGAGCGCAAGAATCGAACGCTTTCCTTCAACAGCTACTCGGAAAAGCTTCACTGGGTTTGTTCCGAGGAAACGCGACCGCGAATCAGTCAAATTCGCTGTAATTGGGTCGATTAATGATTGTTGGAGTACGCCATTGTCCAAACCAATGCTCAAGAAAAGAGATTGAGACGAGTGCTCTGAGTCAGGAGTTGACGGTTCATTTTGCAGCTGAGCAAGACACAGGGTGTGTGGATGCGATGTCAAAGCCAATGTCGATTTTTGTCGGAACAAGTCGTTGGGGTCCAGGGAGAGGATGCGAACAGTGTTATCCCAGCTACCAACAGCCATGAACTGAAAGCGCTGGCGGCCCTCCGGAACTTCACCCAGGTCCAAACTGCAGACTTCGAAGCCCAGGTCCAGCTTGCCCTTCTCCGCTAGCTCGCCCGACTGCCCCAGTTCAAAGTAAATAATTTCACCACCGGCGAGAGAAATAACAACTTGGCGGGAATTAGCAGCGCAGTGCTCAATTACCTTCTTACCGGGAGCTTTCCATTCGGTAACAGGCTGGAACTTAGGCACATGCCGAATTCCATTAGTGTGAATCTGGAGCTTTGAGTCGTCTTCCAGCAACGCTACCAGCAAAGATCCGTGATCGCGAAGGAATCCTGACTGAGCGACTTCCTCAACCGTCTCACCAACCTCCAGCACCAGCGTTGCATCTTCAAAACTCACAACAATGTACTTATCGTACGGAGCCGAATACGACTCTTTCAAGCACCACACAGCTTTAGCAATACCAGGAAGTGCACTTGCTGCCATCTCTGTAATAGGAAGACCATGGCGCAGGACACGCAGAGACGAACGGTTGGCGCTACCGCAAAGCGCATACATCTGAGGAGTCTGTTCGTTTGCTAAATCATCCACCAGCAATTGCGTAACAGGACTCAAACTCGGCATGGAGCTCGCAAGCGCCAAATTCTTCAATTTTCTCAACGGAAAAGTCGAAAACTCCGTCGGATCCATGGCCAAGCTTGAGCACTTGGCCGTATCGTCCCCCTCGCCAATACTCAAAAACTGAAATAAATAATGGTTCGAGAACTCGGACGCACAATAGAGCAGACCTGTCTTGGTGATGCACATGGACGACGCCACGGGCACTGTATCAAAGAACTGGATCTTGATTTCCTCCACGGCGTTCCCTGAGTAGTCCAGTGAGATTTTGTACAGGTCTCCAAGTTCCGATTGCAGCAGCACGAAGAACAAGTCTCTCTGCTTGTGCGTCGCTGCGGAGACGATCACAATATCCCTCGGTTCTCCCTCTCGACGCGGGATGGCGCACGTCAGTTCCGGGTGTCCTTCATTCTTGTACTGCACTGTGTTCTCTCCTAGCACAAGGACTCCTCCAGGTCCGTCACCTCCTCCAGGTACGGCCACGAGCATATTGGCGCTTCTCACGACCTGTTCACTCCACCTCCTCGTCACGTGGTTGAGTCCGAGGTCCAGCTCATAGTACACGAGTGTCTTGACAGCTTCTCTCGCCGCTTGCCCCGTCGGGTCTGCATCTGCCTCGGCGTAGTCCATCTCCAGACAGGCGAAGATGGGGTTCTCGAAGCCCACGTCCAGCCCCACGACGCCGAAGTGGATGGCGTTGGAGCGGTGCGCCTCCAGCGGCGAGGAGATGGTGAGGCGGCTGGACGCGTCGCGGTTCATGACGTACACCAGCTGCTGCTTCTCCACGGCGCTGATCATGATGGCGCGGCCCTTGGGGTCCGCCGCCAGGTACTGGCCGGGCGTGATGCGTCTGCAGCCCGTCTTGCCGTAGGTCTCGCTCTGCCGCGCCTCGAACTGGCTGGAGCTGGGGTTGACCTCCAGCACCACGATCTTGCCCGAGTCCGAGCCCACCACCAGGTAGTCGCGCTCTCCGCCCGTGAGGCGGAAGGGCTGCAGCGCGCGCACGACGCCGAACACCTGCGTGGAGATGACGACCTCCAGCCGCCCCGCCTCGTCCGGCCGCAGCAGCTGCAGCACGTCGCCGCGCGCCACCACGAACTCCTGCGCCTGCGGGGCCGAGAAGTTGCCGTACGCGGCCAGGTGCACGCCCGTGGGGGGCTGCAGCGTCAGGTTCAGGAGGTGCATTCTACCTCGGCACTACCGCGGATACTACTGGGACTGGCTGGAGCCGACGGAGGGGGAGCTGGTGTGGACCACGCAGCCTGCACTTTCAGGCGTATCAACAATATACGCGTGCAAGTGCGTGAAAGGCAACTTCAACTTGCCGGATGCTAATTGTCTCGGGACGAGCTGGCAGGATCGCTTGGATCGAGTTTTGCGGCAAACGAGGTCATAGCGCGACTGAGCATGGACAAGAAAGGTGAAGGACGCCAGCTTACCACGAAGGAGCTGTTTGAAGGGTGCTGAACAAAGAGGAGATCGAGCAGTTGAGGGCGGACTCAAGGACGAGGTCGTACAGCTCAAGAAGCGACGTGTGGATGTGAACCTAGTCGACCCCGACTCGTTGGTTGAGCGCGTTCGACGTGCTCAGTAGCGCGCTCGTGAAAGCACGTCCATCCAAGTCTCGTCTACTCTTAATGCTGACGAACTTGCCCCTCTTACCGAACTCCGAAGTAACAGTGGAGCCCCCCCCCTCCCCCCACGAACCGCGTGCGCGCGCTGCTGGCGGACGGCCGCAAGGAGCTTGAGCGCGTAAACGAGGAAGCAGAGCTGCCATTAGTGATTCCTCTCACAGTGACCAGGACACTGCAGTCGAGTACAACACCGAGGAAGAGGAGAAGCTAGAGACAGGCTCAACCCATAGTATGGAGACGAAGAAGTCGAGAAAGCCGAAGTGTGTTGGCTGCTGAGTCAGTAGCCGAGGTGTTTGTCATCATTCTTTAACGTCACCGTTAGTACATTTGTTTTCTTTCTCTTCAAGTTTTCTTTTGTCTGCATCATCAAATTTCCGATGGAATATAGGGGCCGCAACACCGTGGTTCCATTTGTTGAGGCAGTTGGGTTGGGACGAGCTACTTTGGTTGGGAGGAGGAACTGCTTTGCTCAGTTTCTCTTGCGCTTGCTTTCGGAGCTGCACCGCAGATGAAATGCTAGCTATTCCTGAAAGGTGATTGATCTACGTTAACCCACCTCTCTAGTTCGGATTGAAAACTAACATGTGTGACTGCTCTTGATAGCGTCACTTTACTTCACTCCACTATCTGCATTCCGATCAAACTCATTAGCAACTTTCCGATGGAGCGTAAGGACCGCAAGCGCAAAGCACAGGAAATTGCTGAGTCGCCTCAGCTTGTATCAAAGAAGATCACAGAGCTCGCAACGGAGCTAGCGGAGACAGATGCAATCTTACGGAAGGAGATTGGAGATCTACGTGACGAAGTCGGGAGTTTGAAAAAACAAATCGTGGAAAAGGGTGAAGAGTGCGAGCGACTGGAGGCGGAGGCGGCATTTTTGCATCCGGACGCAGTGATTGACCGTGTCAAAACGAAGCTGTGGCACAACGGAGATCTGAGCTTGTTGCGCAAAGTGCTTGATCCGAGGCCACGAGTGCTGCGGAACATTGAAGCGCGATCCGACCGGCATCTATACCTCTGCGATGTAGCTCCCAAAAAAGCTGGTGGTAAGGCACCTGCGAGAGCTAGCGATGCCTCTGCTGATGAAACCTCGCCGAAGCCAGAACGTGAAGAGACACCGGTGCCATCGTCAGTACCATCAGCGTCAGCATCAATGTTGCCTCCAGTACCAACAGAGGCTTATTCAAGTGGTATCAACATATCAGAGGAGGAAAAAGAAGAAAAAGAAAAAGAAGACGGAGAACGAGAGCGAGAAGAAGAGACTAGCGTGCCACCGGTGTCCGGGATCAGTGAGAAAGCTGGGATGTCTCCGCGGGATGACACTACCAATGAGGTGCAGATGGATTGCACGGAGTGAATCGTTGCCACAGGTGTCTTGCCTCCGGAACCTGTTTGAGGAAAGCTGGGACAGCAAGTCAAAGTTTGCTACTGCAGTTGACTTGAAATTGAAGTATTGAGCTGTAATAAAACGTACTGAGTTCAGACTTTGATGTTTGATAGGTGTGTCTGCACACGTCTAAAGCAGCTCCGGCAAAACTGACAACGCTATTGTTGGTCTTGTCCTCACGTCCTTCATTTCCATTCTTGCGGTAGGCTGGTACAAGTTGGGCTAAGGTCATCGCTATAATGGGTAACACACCGTTGTCTCGCGAGTTTTCGGCTCGTCGCGCGTCGTTGGAGGAACGCGAGGCCATGAAGCGCTTCGGCGATGAAGAGATGCGCCTACTGCGTGAGACTTTCAAGGGTCTGGCGAACGGGAAAGACGGCATCAGTGTGGACAAGGAGACCTTTCTCAAATGCTTCCCCATGCGAGGGCTTCTCGGCGAACGGTTGTTCGAGGTAATCGACAAGGACGGCTCTGGTTCCATCCACTACAACGAGTTTGTCTACGGTCTGGCCATCCTGTTCCGCGGCTCGAGGAAAGAGAAGCTTAAGTTCGTTTTTGACCTCTATGATCTTAGCGAGTGCGTTGCGCGGTGTACATTCGATACATCGTGATTCAATTTTCTAACGTTATGTCTGCTACTAGGACCGGTTCAATTTCGCGGCACGAGCTCCTGACAATGCTGCACCAGTTCCCAGAATCCGCGCTAGAGCTTATCAAACCAAAAACTGATCACGATGAGACCAACAATGCTCCGGAAACGTCGGCTCCGAGCAAACTTGTGCGTACTTCGAACCCCTTTGCAGACCAACGAACGTCTTTAATTTTCTTGGTTTGGACCACTGCTTAGATGGAGGAGATAGAATCGCTGGTTGATCTAGCATTTCCACCCTCGAGCCTGCCCAACGCCAGGCTCAGCTTTGAACAGTTCTGCCTCTGGTGTGAAAATACACCTGGCGTCACCAACGTGAGTTGTTGTATTTGTCTTTTGTGGAAAGTATTTACTGATGAGAATCTAACGTGATTAATTTGGTTTATCGCTGTCGCAGTTCTTGATGAGTGTGTTGCCTGTAGAAGATCAAAAGATGTCAAATGGCAGCCTTAGTCCGCATGGTAGCGCTGCAACCCTTGTTGCTCCAGTAGACAGGTAATGCTCTGTCTTGTGCTAGATGGCACTGCCAAACTTCATCACTGACTATCACTTTGTTGCTGGAATGCAGAGCAAGCCTACCGCCCGGTAGCCCGTGCCCTGTAGAGCCTGGTGAGTTGCGCAAGAAACGCAATTCATTTGCAAGCCTGCACATCAAGTAAGGTTAACCTGGCAACTTGCTTCTTGCACTCCAAATGACTCATTTCCTTGAAACTAATCTATGATAACTGCTTTACAGTCGTCCTGCCTCGAAAGCGAACGCCATCTCTTCGACGGATGTCCCTGGTCGCAAGGAACTTGAAAAGACTCGTCATCTGTTGCAGGATGCCAAAAATGCATGCAGTGCCGAAAGTGTGACCTCCAAAATTCAGTTAGCGCTGGCCGAGGTCGATCGCTTGCTCTCATTGCCTGCGGGTACTGGAGCCACCACATCGGTGTCAAGATGCGGCTCCTTCACTAGTTCTGGCGGCAGCCCCACGCCATCACAAGCCCTGGACGAAATACCAGGTGCCGTTTTTGTGGAGGATTCATGCAGCGTTTCTGGGGATTTGTGGAAGCGGGGTTTGCGTCTTCGTAAGATGATCAAGCGTCACTACGTGCTGCAGGGCAACTTTCTTTACTATTATGCGTACGCCTTGCTTTCAAATCACAATAGTGTTCGTCACGACTGACAAGCTGTGTTTTTATTTGATGCAGCTCACCTGACGACACTGCGCCTCGTGGGGTTACATTCTTGAGTGACTGCTACGTTGAGATGCAGCCAGCGCAAAATGAAATTGTAGAGAAAGGTATTCACTACTTTGGTATTGATATCGTACCGGAACCCGGTAGTGCTCGAGAAAAGCGCACGGTGTTTGCGCGCTCCCTTGACGCCCAGAGACGCTGGACGACGGCATTGCGCCAGGCAACCGACAAGATATCAATTGAGGAAGTGTATGACGTTGGAGCACAGCTTGGCCGTGGACGATTCTCCAAAGTGTGTGAAGCTACGCACAAACAAACCGGAGTAAAGTCCGCAGTAAAAATTATCGACAAGAGCAAGCTACAGCCCACAGAAAAGGAGCTTTTGCGAACTGAAATTGCCATTCTGAAACTTGTGCGTCACCCGAATATCATTCGTCTGTATGATGTGTACGAGGATCGCCAGTACATTTTCATCGTGACGGAGCTCGTGTCAGGTGGAGAACTTTTCAATCGCATCGTTGGACGAGCAAGATACACTGAAGCAGAGGCCCGGCTAGTCATGCGCCCATTGCTCGAAAGCGTGAACTATTTGCACCGACTAGGAATCGTACACCGTGATCTGAAACCAGAAAATATTCTGTGTGGTGAGGCGCTCACCGATCTCAAGATTGCGGATTTCGGGTTGTCAAAACTTGTGCATCCAGAGGAGCTCATGAAAATGCCATGTGGGACACTAAACTATGTAGCCCCCGAGGTTCTTGCGCTTGTGGGTTATGGTCGTGAGGCGGATATCTGGTCTCTTGGAGTTATCATGTATTTGCTACTACGAGGAGAGCTTCCATTCTATGGCAAGGCGAAGAGTGAGGTCATTCAGAAGACCCTCCACGCAGAAATTAACCTTGAGACAGACTCAGCCTGGCGAAGCGTATCTCCAGCAGGAAAAGCCTTACTTCGTGGGTTGCTTACGAAAGATCCATCTCGTCGTCTCACAGCTCAGGATGCTTTACTACACGAATGGTTCGTAGTCAAGTCCCCGCGGCCGTCGATTAACAGTGCTACGGGTGGAGGTCTTGTAGCAACGCCGCCAAAAGAAAGACATTAGAAAAGAAATAATTCAGCAACGAAATAGTGAGCTTTCTTAATAATGAGCAAGAATAGGACTACATGATGCTTGCGCGTTGGGCGTGTTGGCGATTCAATTCTCGTGGAACGCGACCTTAGAAAGTATATTGAATATTTGAAACAGAACAGTATTTCTTTGAAGCAATCTTCGATGTTTAGAGCTGCCAACACAAATACATTCGCTAACAGTAATACAATAAGTCAGCCTGTAGACCCTTTGGATAAGTTTTGTCGGTTGACAATAAATGAGTACCAGTGGGTCTTCAAGCTTGTGTTGCTAAACATTACGAGCCGCTGTATGTCATCGGAAATAGTGCCATGATCATTAAACAGCAAAAACCAAGGACGCCGCCGAAAGCATCACATCTGAAAAATATCTGCTGGCGCAGCAGACGCGCTGTAGATACAATCGGTGTGATGAACTGGCACCATCACTTGCGCAGATATAATAAAATGGCGGACATCTTAGCTAACCTAGCTATGGACACGAAATGCAGCACTCAGGTCCACATCCAGGAGCAAACTTCGTAATTGCCACGCTGGCACACGGTTCTCCAACATCTGAACACGGATTTCATGCACTATGTCATAGTGATCCGATAATTCTTTGTGGAAAGATTATCGCTTTTTTTATTTTATTATGTAATTTAAAGAGCTACTTTAGGATTAATATTGGTATCGGTAATGTTTTTGGTTCTTTAATTATAGGTATTTCAAGGGAGAGGCATCATCGAGATATTGGAAACAGGACAGTAAAGCGACAGCTTGGGCCGGGTAGACAACAGCAATGGACGACGTAGGGGCATAGGAAGTCGTTAGGCATAGCACTAAGTGACATCACTGAGAAACGAATAATGAGTTCCAGTGGAGTGTACCAACTCACTGTACCAGTCGTGTTGTGTCTGCTAGTTGGGTGTTCTGACTGCGAGAAAAACGAGCATGAACGAAGCGATTATTCTGCCGGGTGGAGCGCATGCTCAGGCAACCCCAGGAAAATACAGGATCGTGCCTCCATCAGATATGAATGAGGTGGTAGAACTGAGGTTCTTACTCGAGTATGACTACCCGTTTCTACTTGTGCGAGAGAAATTGCACAGAGGCAGGATTCGGAGGAGGAGAAAGGAAACGCGATTGCCCAAGCCGAGCAATGGAAATCACGCATTACGCTGCTGGAGGTAGAGTTGGGTATGACCGCGCAGGTTATCAATTCCACCAGCCGCCATCTCGTCGTGAGCGTGGACATCGCCTGCAGTTTATTCCAGACATCTCATACATCGACGCGCGAATGTGGTCTAGTCTATCTGCTGCAGACAAGAGGAAGGCTTATAGACCCTGTGTGCCGGTTGTCGTTATTGAACTCATGTCGGAGACAGACAACATCGAGGACTTGCAAGCGAAGGTCACGAGGTTTATTCATGCTAGGTGTCGTGAAGGTGTTATTGTCGATACCAGACGTGATCGGGTCTGGATTTACAATCGAGACCAGCAACTGTACTTCACCGCATTGGCACCTATCGAGTTCGACTGGTGGCCAGAATTTACACTGGATTGCATTGCGATACGAGATGCACGGTTACGAGCGGAATAAGTTACCAAGAAGTAATTCCAAGATAGTACGCCGCACTGACCTTCACGAAAACTCTGGATTTGTCCCAGATGTCTGGTTGCGTAACTGAGCCGCGCCTTACCTAATGTGCTCACATATTCGCAAAATATGATCGGACAAACAAAAACGATGAAGTCGATCAATTTAGAAATTATTGTGTTGGTAGCTGCCTGCACCCGGAACGATTTGCGCTGCAGTTGCGGCTCCCTGACGATGAAAATGACCAAGAATATGACTACATGAAGCTTGCGCGGTAGTCTACTCTGCCTTTGCCAATGACTGAATTTGCCTTTTCCAACCGCGCAAGATGCGATTCAAGTGCATGGGCTTGTGCTGAAGCTGTAGATCGCGCCTGTAGGTCAGCAATCGTTGTGGCTCGTAGTGCTGTTTGCTCGCCAATAGAAGAAGTTGAGTTTCTTCTGAAGTTTGTCCCGCAAAATGAGTATGATCGAGCACCATTTTTAACCACCAAACGACGATGACGAGGTGATACCACCACTGGAAGCGATCTCAGTACTTCGACATCGCTATTAATCGAAGAAAATGTTGTGACCCTTAAAGATGCTGATCGTAATTCTGGTTTTGGTGGAGAAGCTACTAGAAGCGTTGAAGAGGAAGATGAAATAAAGCCTGGGCTCTCTTTAGGTACCAGTTTTACAGTCGATGACGAAAACGATTTCTCAAGCAGCCATTTTTCGTGAAGCATCAGTACGCTTGCAAGAGGACCCGATGTTGTTCGGTGGCGGCCACAGTATTTACAGTATGTCCCACTTGGCTCAATCACGCCACAATTCGTGCATCTGAATCGCTCTCGCAGTTTGCAGAGGGCTTCATTAAACCACAAACGCGCCAGTCGCCCTCGTGTATGTCGTTGAATTATAGTAGCTGCTGCATTACGTTGCAAAATCATAGCTTCTCGTTTAAACCTTGCATATTGTACTCTTGCTAAGTGACCACGAAACACACGTTGCAAATGCACACTGCTAGTAATTCGTTTGGCATGCTTAGCAACGGCGGCATACGATCGCCAAATACGCTGTATCTTTCTTGTTGCTTCTTCTGCGAGCTTTACATCATGGACTTGATGTTGCCATCGGCATTGAGTCAACCTCAGCACACACAAACGATACCTGTTGACTAGTAATATTAACCCGTTACGCATGCGCCGGCGATATTGTAGTTCAGCCTTTGCTATGCGGTACAATTTGTGCGCTTGATAAAACGAACCGATTGCCTGCGCGCTGGCATTTTGTTTCATTTGCTTTTGTTTTTCTTCTTCACGCACGATGCGTCTTGCCTCGCAGCGCTTCCTCAGCCTCCAACGTTGAATCCATCCCAGCATCTTTTCGTTAGATTTCGTTTGTTGTAGTTTCTCCAAATTTCGGCGTGCTTGCCAATAGCGCCTAAGCCACACGCACACATATCTTCGTTTTTGGTCATCCTCATATTCTTTTTGCTGTTTACGGAGTGTGGTAAATCGCTGCACTTCCTCCATTTGACGCTTTCGGCAAAGGCAACCATTTAATAAAGCCTTTAGTGTTGACTCGTAGTTTTTCGCGTCATCAATGTACTTGATAATTGCTCGTCGTTTAACGCATCGTCTGTAACTCGTTTGAATAAGGCTGGCAGCAGCCTGATTTAGCTCCTCTCGCAGTCGACGGACTTCACCAAGTCGCAGAATTTCTTGACGGCGAAAAAGCCACACTTGTACTTGTCGCTGCAGTAGTGAAGCCGCGAGCGCTCTATGTTTTTGTGCTTGTGCATTGCTTTGAACGTACATTTCTTCTTTATGCTCGCTGTTGTTGTTGTTTCGCGGCTCACTCGGAAGTAGTTGTGATGAATCTCGCTTTTTCGGTGAAAGTTTGGTCTTGGAGACGGCAGCATGACATCCAGATTCTCCTTGCAAGCCCCTAGGACATGCAATTACTGCAGGATTCGCCACGGTAGGACCAAGCACGCCCGCCGGAGACCAGTCGGTGTACTTGGGCATCACGCCGCTTCCATTGGAAATGGCTACATGCTACGTCAGAAAATAGTGGGGATCTGTGATTGGCCCAGTGACTTCAACATGGCGTAACGGTTGTGCTCGAGCTGCTCGAGCAAAGCAGGGCTTTTTCGAGTTAAGTAGAATGGCACAGCCATCTCGTAGTCATTGGGATGTGACGCACCTCGCCGCAAAATATCCGTGGCTTCGAGTGGATCAAGAAGCGCTTGCGGAATTTCGATCGCCGTTCATCTGGGATGCCTCGCCTCGCTCTCCAGCCGTGCTTTCAAGTGACGAGGATTTCTTGAATCCGAAGACGAGACTCGGCAATCGGCCAAGAAGAAAACGAATACTAGCCAACAACAGGGATAAGGAAACTCGACAGCGAAAGCATCGAGTACCAAAAGGTAAGAAGAGGCGCGTGAAAATCAGCGAAATACTGCTGAATCACGAAAAACTATTCCCGATGGAAAGCAGGACCGAAGAACCGGCGATGAACAACGCACGATCTGATGAGGAGCTGAAAATGCCACCACTTCGTTGTTCCGTAAAAGGAGCAGCGGCATTAATGACAATGCTGCCAGTGCCAGCTCCAACGACGGTATCATATCCAGATGGAAGTGGGCAGCAAGAAGACTCTGATGTCGTACTTGAGGCGCTTCAGCACGATCACCAGTCACTGATACAAATTAGAAAGCTCAAGAACCGATCAAAAAAGCGTAAGAAGCCGACAAATCTCCTTGCGTTCCGCTTTCCGATTATTACTCCAACGGCTTCAGCCTCTGTGATTCAAGAAAGTAAATTGGAGCTAACAAAGCACAATGCTACACCTGGTTCCCAAAGTGTGCTGGATAAATATTCGCAACAGATAAGGAACCTCGCAGAAGAAGAGCAGAGACTCGAAGAAAGTGTGATGGCTCGCATCAATGAGGAAAAGGCTCGTCTACCGTTGACGTTTCTTTTTGAACGCAATTTGATGCGACGCTCAGACGCCCAGCAGGATGGTTTGCGCGTGGTGACCGCCATTTTTGCAAAACTACAGCACCGAATGCTCTTTGACAGCTATACACGTTGGAAGGAATTTGTGGGGGACGCCCAGCGAGAAGACAGGAAGCGAGAAGCTCTCCGGTTGGCTCAGCAGCGTGCAGTGGCACTTCTTGAGAGAGTCTCCAGCGATGCATACGTGGAAACACTAGCGCAAGGATTTCAACGCTGGAAAACAATTATAAATGATATAATGCAGCAAGAACGACACTATGCTGCAAGTGTTATTCAGAATGCATTCCGAGCTCGACGATCGCGACAACATCTAGAAGCATTACGCCAAGCAGCTCAGGCACTTGATTATCGCCGAAATCAAGCAATTCAAGCGCTGTTACGCTTTGAACAATACGGCACCACAATGAAGTGGGGCACACTACGAATTGGTTTTGATTTCGCTAAACAGAATTGTGCTGCAAGAAACATACAACTTTTTCTACGAAGAGTAGCTGTACGACGTCGAATTGCCCGACGTGTAATGTGCCGCGAAGGAGCAACTCGAATACAAGCACAATGGAGAGCTCACAGAGCACGAGTGGAAGTTGCGCGCCGTCGTCTTGACCGGGCTCGACGCATAGCGCTGGAATTTAGAGCAGCGACACAAATGCAACGTGTTGCACGAGGATTTCTAGCAAGAAGTGAGGCGCTCCGTCGAAGGCAATGGCTTGCGCAGGCAAGAAGGACCGCTATACAACTGCAACGGTGGCTCAGACACAAAATGTTTCTTACAACGCTCCATGCAAAATCTCGCGAGCGAAAGAGAAAAATCGAGGAAGCTCGTGCTCGTGCTGCTGCAGAAGAACTAGCACGACTTCACTGGAAGTCGGCTATAGCTGTGCAGTGCGTTTTACGCGGGTTGTTAGCGCGGAAGATCTACGAACGAAAGTTACAAGCTCGTCGAATGGAGCAGGCTGCTGTATACTTGCAGCGGTTTTGGCGACGACGGCGTGGGCTATATGCATTAGGACTACGCTTTGCAGAACGTCGTGAACGAATTACCCAATGCCGTTTGCAAGCTGCTATTACGCTCCAATGTGCGTTTCGATGCTATTCTGCAAGGCGCAAAAAAATAAAGCTCGCAGCAGAGAAGGAAAGACGGCGACGAGCTTCGACAGCTATCCAACGTCACGTACGAGGGCGAATAGCCCGCAATCACTGCCATGCAACTCGCCATGCTGCACTAGTTCTCCAGTGCAGTATTCGATGTGCATTAGCGAGACGCCGACGTGCTAGGCGGTATACGGCTATCTACAAACTTCAAAAGTGGATTCGAGGTGTATTCGCTTGTCGATCTGCTAGTAAAGTGTTGAGTAGATTGCGAGCTGAAGCAAAACGGCGAGAGGCTTCCGTGATCCTTATTCAAAAGCTTGTTCGGCAGCACGAGGCTCAACAGGCTGCACTTACATTCCGCGAGGCGCTAAACATTGTAAAAATTGAGCAGCGAAGGTACTTTGGTTCTGAGAGTGAAGGTGTGCAAGGTGGAATCGGCTGGACTACTCACCAAGCTTCATCGGAGTTGCTAACCTACGTTACTCAGCGATTTCTTGAGGACGATTCTTGCTTCACGACGAAAGAGTTGCGATGGCTGCGCGCTCAAGTTCAAGCAGGACACGAACGCTTGGCACGCGAAGATTCTGCTGCTGTTTACCTGCAGCGACGATATCGTGGTTATGCAACTCGTATGGCTTACTGGGTTTATCGGTTGCAAATGGAGGAGCTGCGTCGACTAAAAGAAAAGAAGGCTATCGTGATTCAAAGTGGAGCACGGCGGTGGCTTGCCAGACGATACGTTCGGCGAGTACGAGAGCAACGAAGACTCGCAGAGCTTAAAGAAGCGTATATTCGTGAGAGAAAGAGAAAAGAGGAGGAGCGCATTTGGAAAGAGCGCTACGACCGTGAGCAAATGGAGTTGAGCGTTCAACGTGCACAGGAAGCTGCAAATCAACTGCGCGAAGCACGACGAGAAGCTGACCTGGCTCGGGTGAAAGCTGAAGCTGCCGAGTACCGGGCAAAAGAACTTGCTGCAGAACGCGAGATTGAATCGCTGTTGAAGACACCGTTGAGAAAAGGAAGTGTCAGTAATGAGAAATCAGTCGAAGACAATGATGAGGGTGAGGGTGAGGAAGAGGAAAAGGATCCATGGGTAGAGCTCACTGATGAGGATGGCAATGTGTACTACTACAACGAACGCACTGAAGAAAGTAGCTGGGACCCTCCTCCCCCGCAAAAGAACAAAGTGAAGCCTGAATCGAAGGAAGAAGAATCAAAAGATGCTACGGTAGAATTGGAAGCGGGGTCTGTGCAAATCAAAGAAATTGACCCACTTGAGGAGATTTTGCGCGAAGGCAAATGCGTCAAGTGCCAACAAGCTCAGTCTACCAAACATTGTTTGGACTGTGAAGATACCAAGCGGGCATACTTTTGTACGGCATGCTTCAAACAACATACCTCAAGTTCAAATGAAGAAAACTCATCTGCTACGACTTTTAAGCATGACTTTGAGGTTGTTTCTGAAGCTGCAGCTATCCCCGCTCGCTGTGCATCCGCGATGGATTGTAGTGTTGACGAGGACTATCCTGTCGAAAGCACTAACAACCAAGAACCCGTGGGAAAAGCCTTGGCGGCTTATTATTGTTACGAGTGTATTCCTCCTGTACGACCTAAAGCAACAGTTGCCGGTTCCGAGCCCGTGCAAACTACGACCGAGACTAAGCCGTTTACGGAAATTGAGGCTGCTTCAGGTTGTTTCTACTGTGAATCATGCTTTGCTCGAGATCACGAAACAGCCAAGAAACTCCGACACGTGGAGAAAGCTTTACGCTTCCGTCGCGGGGCATTACTGTGCTGTGACTGTGGGGAAGCATTAGCCGTACGACAGTGTGAGCCATGCGGCGACAATTTCTGTGAGTCATGCTTCACTTCGTCACATACTGGCAGCAAACGGCGGAGTTTAAAGCACGTCTGGACAGCACTAGACGTGTTACGTGATTTATTGGAGCATGAAACAGACAAGTACTGCGTAGAATGCGACGTCCGTGCCAGCTCAAGGCTTTGCAATCTTTGTGGAGACGGCTTCTGTGACGGATGCTTTGATAAAACGCACTCTAAAGGTGCTAAACGGCGACACACGTGGCAGCCATGGTCTATAGCGGCACAACACGGGGACTGGATCGAGATCAAGGACGATAAAGCTACAATTTATTTCAACGTTGAAACGAAGGAGTCCACGAATGACCGACCAACGGTGCTTCTCTCGGGCGAAGAGCGGCATCGCCTGCAACTTGCAGAACGTGAACAGCTTCAACGTAGTCGACAAGTCGAACTTGAGAGTGAAGTTGTTAAGCTCAAAGAGCAGCTTCGGGAGCTTCAAGCTCAAGATCGACCAGGAAGTCGAGCTCGAACTCCAGGAACGAGCACCGACACTCACCAAAGATTTAGCAAAGCAGCCAAGAAGCCCGCAAAGCGCGGTGTACTGAGCAGACTATTTGGGCGGAAGCCCCCAGAGCGAGCTCTCACGCCGGAAGAACGGCAACGAATTGCTGAGGATCTCGCGAATCGAGTAAAGGCTGAAAAGCAGCCAGTAAATTCCCCTGTTTTCCAGCAAGCAATGGTGCACGAACTCGCAGCGCTTGCAGTGACATCGCCTCAGCTCAACAAGCCGAAATAGCAAAATATTTTAGGGGTGTATTGAACGTACATGCCTCCCGGCGTTGCAGCTTCCCATGAAAACTTGCTTGTACCTGTCTTGCTGCGTTAGCCACGAGGACAGCGACCAGAGAAGCGTTGGACGATGCCAAAATGACCCCAGAGGTGGCAATCACTCGTCGGGGATCTCAGCTACATGATGACAGCGAACACGACAAGCAGCACATGTCTTCACTTCAGCAAGAACATGGTGATCTTACATCACTAGATGTTGATGGGGCTGGCGTACCATCGACCACCGAAAACCACAGGTCATGGGCTCTAGTTGATATCGAGGGTGTAGTGATGGAAGTTCTGGAGGATGTTATGTGGGGCAGTGCGGGGCAAGCAATAGAGAAAGTCGTTAGTGACCGGTTGTTCGGGTATGTATGTGCTTGGGGGTCAACTATACTCGAGGAGGTTTTAGCTTCAGCCATAGCCCCAACCGGTGATGTTGCAGTGGATTCGAGTGACTCCACGATCTTGAACAACTCTAGAGTATTGCTTGGACGGAGTGAATTAGCGTTAGAGTCACTTGATCCACCCAAAGACTGTCCTGTGGATGATTCATATCAGCGAAGACAGGTACCAGTGAGAGCGGCGAAGAGAAATCATTACGATAGCGAATCACTCCATCACGCAGTTAAAGCAGCAGCACGGTCTCATACACACCCAGCGTCGATAACATCGTCTCGACTTACTATGAAAAGCAAAATGAGGAGAAAGCAACATGGCACGGGCGCTTCCCAGGTTGAATTAAGCGGCCCTCAGCCCGGGGTACCTTTCAGCACTGAGGTACACGAAAATCATCACTCCGGAAGACAGCGCATCTTGTCGCCACGAAAAGTAAAAGTAATATCACAACCGATAGGCACAGAAAACGCTACAGAGTATCGCGACGCTGGCGGTACTCCACCTCTATGGGATCCACATTTCAACTCCAACACTGCTGGAGCGGGATTGCAACTCAACATCGACACCGAGTCTATTCGTCAGGGTAACAGTGTATCAAGCACAAAAGCTCGCCGTTCCCCACCACCATTATCGCGCTCACCGTCATCGATTGCATCTGCTCGACGGCGACCTCATCCTCCAGGATCAGCTCAGAGTGCACAAGCTTCAAAGACAATTTGTTTTGGCGAGCGAGAAGAGGAGGTAAAAGTGGAGTATGCAGTCCAGAAGTCACCACCACGGCGAAGCAGTGCAAGCTTGAAAGGTGTTCTCCCCGATATCGACAGTGGGAGAATGACACCACGTCCTAGTGTACTTTACCAAGCTTTTGGAGCAATTCCCAATAATCATGCTGTTGATGAAGATATCGACAAGTCTTCGCTGTTCGACGAAGACCCACTAGACCAACATTTTCATGCCATGCCGCTGTCTCCAGGGGTGAAATTACGAGCGGGTGACGAATCGAACGACGGACCAGAGTTGCCTTTGTTTGCATCAAGGATGTGTCGATCTACCTTCTTGGTAAGTTGCAATAGATTAGCGTTTTGATTCTTTTTAGCTGATAGTTAATTTATTTTGTCGCGTAGCGTATGGAGACATGCACGCTTCCAACAGGAGCCTCAGATCCATCATCTCATCACAGTGTTGTTCCAATGACACGATACGATGACACCAGTTTGCAGCAGCCTAGAAAGGGAACGTTCCTCACCGAAACTGCATGGGACTTCAGCTTTTTATCGACAAATTGCAAACGTTCGATAGGAGACCAAGTCATCGCAACGCAGGGGCATGCTCATTATGTCGCTGGTAACAACTGGAATGAAAGTAAGGCTGAAGACATATCTTTTGCTGAGCCGATAGGGTCCTGCTCCTGTGGTTCATCATCCTCGCTGGTAAGAAATAGCATGCTTTGTACTCCCATACAATTGTCTAACTCTGTGATCCTGCAGACACTCTTCCGAAAACAAAGCAAAGTCCAGCGCCCATGTCGATCATGCAGCAACCCGAACGCTGATCAAATGAAGACAGATGTAATGAATTTCACGAATCTTGTAAAACAGCGAGCATTCCATTTGAAGCCACCATGTCTACCAACATCATCATCTCCATCGAAACGCGCACCAGGGGCATCACCACGTCGAGTAACTAGCGCGCCAGCTTGCTCTCGTAAGTTTTTTTTAGTATTACTTTCTTGCTTCGAATCTGGGGTCTGACATGGTGTTATACTTTTGTGTCAGCTCTTGCACGACGGAACCTACTACTTAGCAAGACAGCCTCTCAACCTGCCAACAAAAAATCTGGGTAATGCGACTCAAAAAATGTAGACAGCATACTCTTTATCGTTTGGAATGCCTGAAAAGACTGCACTAGCTCAGCACGTAAGATAAAACGATTTGTTTGGATCGAGCAGCTTTCCGACAACCCAGCTAACCAAGCGTGGCAGTCAGATTCGCCTCCTTTCTTAGGATCTAGCTCGCGCGCATGCGGGCCTTGTAGTCACTTGAACTCTCCATCTTCTTGCCTTGACTCCAAATGCCTTTCTTTTTCTTCTTTGCCTTTTCCTCCAGCTTCTCGTAGATCTCTTGCTTGCCCCCGTAAACTGCACCTGCCTGGCGATACACTTGTCCCAGTCCAACCTTCAGGATCTCCTCCGACGCATCGCGTCGGAATGGCCACCAACCATACTGTACCATACACACCGCCCGCGCATATTGATCTTTATGCAGCAGCGTGAGTATCAGCTTCTTGCCCTCCAGCGTCGAGCTCAGCCACTTCTTAGCGTCATCTCCGAAAGGTTGTCCAGGATTCCCGAACTTGGCAGTCTCGGGTGTATCTGCCAGCAACCACAATAGCCCTGCATCAGTTTACTGCAGCTTACTACTGTAGTTTATCATTGCGACGCACCGATGCCAGCGAGTCGGATCTGCAGCGTGTGGTCCGATAGTTTTCCGTCGTAGCTGCCGGCACCCCGGAAGAGCGGAAGGTGGCGCGCTCGGAATGTATCACCGTCAC
The DNA here is from genome assembly GCA_033558005.1 of Phytophthora taxon juncus. Taxonomy (NCBI): domain Eukaryota; phylum Oomycota; class Peronosporomycetes; order Peronosporales; family Peronosporaceae; genus Phytophthora; species Phytophthora taxon juncus. The sequence goes on along the minus strand of JAUCEE010000005.1, from coordinate 3,325,588 downwards.
TGAAATTCACTGCCACAGCTTTAAGTTTCCCTTCGTCGTGGAAAAGCTTGTTGGGCAGGTCTTCCACTGTTGCGAACCTGCGGAACGGTTGTCGGAGACGCGGAATGACCAGTCCGACGCCAATTCCAAGCACGAAAGCCCCGCACACGACAGGGGCGGACGGGTGATGCACCAGCTCTTGCGGATTCTCGGCAATGCTACGTAACTGGGTGGTACGCAACTCCCATTGCTCGGTGGCGAGCGCCTGCAGCTTCTTGAGCTCGTCCTCCAGCGGCGCCATGCTCGACGATCGCAATGTGAGACCGTGCACTGCCACCTCGCGATGATTCGCAGATCACGGTGGATGACATACAAACTTCAAGACACCAGTCATGCTGGTTACACCGTGTTTTGATAAACTACCGAAGAGAGTCCAGTGTTTGCAGGGCTTCGCTGCGCAACAATGCCTCCATGTCCCTCTCGATGGCCTCCTGTACGCTCAACTCTTGTGCAGATAGTGCCGGACCGAAAGAGATGTTGCCATTGTCGGCTGGACGAATTGGTTCTTGTCGTTCCTGCAGCCAGGCTGCATCGAATTGGGCTGCTGGTCTTGGGGCAGCAGTGGCATTCGACGCTGCTACTCCACCTCCACCCCAGCGACGCGAGGCAAAGAGATCTTCAGCGTACAAGTCCTTCACCTCCTCGAAGATTGCGAGGTCGCCCTGCATATCTGTGACAAAGCGTTTTGATGAACGGTCTGGAGAAACGTGAGCTCGTTCGTCGGGAACTGGTGGGCTCGACTCAACTGGGGAACACTGCACAGATGCGCTTAACGTCTCTGTTGTTGCAGTCTCCCTCTCGAGCATTCGATTATTACGCTCGTGCTGAAGCATCTGCTTTGCTGCCTTCAGATCCTCTTTGAGTTGCCTCATTTCGGCGTCATACCGTTCCTGCTGCTCCTTCGCCTGTAGCTGCATTTGCTCTTGCTGCTCCTGGGCCTTAGTCTGCATTTCATGTTGCTGCTGCATAAATAAGGAATGCAGTCTCTCCAGCTTTTCCTCCCCTGCCGCCGCCGACCGCTCGAGTCGTTGGTCTAAAGCTTTTTGCTTCTCTAGGACACGCCCACTGCGCTCGTGCAGCAGTTGCTCCTGAGCTTCTTTTAATTCTTCTTTCACCTGCTGAAGCTCAGTATCACACTGTGCTTGCTGCTCCTTCATTTTCTGCTGCATCTCGTCTTGTTGTCGTTGCACTAGCGCCCGTAGCTTATCGACTTCGAGTTTGAGTAAGTCCAGGGTCTGCTCCGCTTCCAGTCTCGATCGGGTCTCGGCATCTGTGCTCTCCTCCAGCACTATTACTCGTTCTTCAAACAACTGTGCCTTCCTTTTTGTTGATCGCAGATCATCCGTCAGCTCTCGTATCTCTTCAGCATCCTGACGCACTTGCTCTCGAAGCTCCTTCACTTCTGCCTCCAGCACTTCTCGTTGGCGTTGGAACTCCTTCTCTCCTTCCTCATGCAGCGTTCCTACCTGCGTCATCCCCAAAGCAGACCCATACTTGTTCGTTAGTATCACGACTCTAAAGCACTGCAATCTTCCATGTACTAGAGCTTCTTCACCTCCACAATGCGGCGCACCAACTTGGCCACCTTTTCTCGATCTTCAGGGCAGAGATCTGCGATCTTGGCGTTAACTGGACGGCTCTCTTCTGTCTCTAAAGTAGCTTTAGTGCGTACGGACTGCCTCATCTCTCTCCACCGGGATGGCGCAGCCTCTGTATCAATCGAAGTGCTTTTGCGACCTCTGACGCCGCGTTCAACTGCTTGGTTTGACGTCCGCAGAGCTCCGCCGGACGCCGCGCGTGGATATGTTGTAGCTGTCGACGTCCTCGACGAGTTGGTTGCTGTACGAGGCGCCGAAGTTGCTCCTGGCCGTCGCGCGGCGCCGCCGCCCGAGCCGCGTCGTCCCCATCCGACTTGTGCGTCCATTGCTGCAAATTTGACATTAAGCAAAGGTGACGATCCACGCATCAAATATGACACTAAGATGTCTATCGTGATATTTGATGCCGTGGACAAGTTGAAGTGAGTCCGCATGATGTTGGCTCGGCCACCTTCCAGCATCCTGCATCGATCGTGGGTTTGGAAGCTGTGACATTGATCAGTATCAAATTGGCTGGCTCAAGCATAACCAAGTTCTTGGATATGGCTGCGCAGCCCACTGCATACGGCACGAGCTCGCTGTCGAGTGACGAGCGGCTGAGTGCTCGCTCGGCAGCTCGACGCAAATGGATCAAGTGGGGACTCATCGGCGCGTCCACGGGTACCATCGCCGTCGAGTTAGTGGTGCTGGGGATTTCGTCCTCCGGCTCGCACGTTGCGAAATCGACTTTGGTCGCTGCCCCAGATGAAGGGGACATCGCGTGCTTCCAGAGCTCTTACGTCGACAGCGTGACCAACATGATGCAGCCTGTCAAGGGTCTCAAGTGGACGCGCGGAGGCGAGAAGAACCCCAAGTCGTTCATCGCCGTGGACACGGACACCACGTACCAGGAGATCATGGGCTTTGGCGGCGCGTTCACGGAGGCGGCGGCGCTGCAGTTCCAGAAGCTGCCGAAGGAGAAGCAGGAGGAGGTGCTGACGCTCTACTTTGACAAGGAGAAGGGCAGCGCCTACAGCTTCGGTCGAGTGCCGATGGGCTCGTGCGACTTCTCGGTGGCGTCGTACAACTTCGCCGAGACGGTGGACGACATGGACCTGGTGGATTTCGATGTGGACGTGACGCACGACACGGAGACGATGATCCCGTTCATCAAGCGAGCGTTGGAGCTTCGTCCTGATATGAAGATGTTCCTGGCGCCGTGGAGTCCTCCCGCTTGGATGAAGCGCTCTAGCTCCGAGTACAATGCCAGCATGTTGGGATCGGTGAAGCCGGTTGGGCTGAGGGACGACATGCGTGCACCATGGGCTCTGTACTTCTCGAAGTTCATCACTGCGTACAAGAACCATGGCATTCCGTTTTGGGGGCTTTCGCCACAGAATGAACCTGAGTTTAATGCTCCATGGGAAGCCTGTGCATACAGCCCAGAGTATGAAGCTGAATTTATTGGCGAGTTTTTGGGCCCCGTTCTGGAGCGTGACCACACTGGTCTAACGCTCATGGTGTTTGACCACAACCGTAACAATGTTCAGCACTGGGCGAATGTGATCTACAATCACCCAACGGCAAGCAAGTACGTCGACGGCATGGCCTTCCACTGGTACGAAGACGGCGGTGAACGCTACATGGACGGAGTGGAATACCCGGAACACCTGAACGACACCCATTTCTTGGACCAAAACCGGTTTATGTTGGCGTCTGAAAGCTGCAATTGCCCTGGTGTCGCTACCGGCAAGGAAGCATGGTTCAGAGCCCAGCGCTATGGCCACGATATTATGTCGGACCTGAACAATTACGCAGCTGGGTGGGTCGACTGGAACTTGTTGCTCGACCACACCGGCGGACCGAACCACAAGGGAAACCTTTGTGACGCCCCAATCATCCTGACTGAGGACGCCACCGACTTCAACATTCAGCCCATGTACTATTTCATCCAGCACTTCTCCAAATTCATTCCGCCTGGCTCGCGCCGTGTCAAGACGCAAGTCTCAGCCTACTTTGAGAAGCCTGGAGATGCGCAGCTGTACGTCGACTACCAATCCTCGCTTGAAGTGTGTGACGGCAGTTCACGCCAGACGATTCACAGGACGGACGATGGCAAGATGCAGGTGACGAACACGCCGTTCTGCTTGAATTTGGTCCCGACTCCGAGTGAGGGTCATGAAATTCGCCTGGTGGAGTGCCAGTGGACTCAGCAGACGTGGACGTTCGAAGAGGACACGCAGCGCATTCGCATCGACGACTACTGTTTGTCGTTGAGGCATGGCTCGACGCAGAATGGTGTTCGTGTGACGGCGGACAATTGTGAGTCGAACGTGGTGCCGTACCAGCAATGGATGTTCAACGCGGAGGACGGGACGATGCGATCGCGCGCGTCGACTGGTGATCAGTGTGTGACGACGGGCTACTCGTTCGTCCAGGCTGCTGCATTCGTGACGCCCGAGAACCGCAAGGTGCTGGTAGTGTTGAACGAGAACACGGAATCGGCTGACTTCCAGGTACAGGTTGGCGATGCGGTGTTGGACACGTCTGTACTGCCGGGCGCTATTCGCACGTACACTTGGGAGTAAGGCGGAGCATGCTGATGAAAATCATAGTCACTTGGAAGTAGTGGCGAACAAGAATAAGAATTGAAAAATAATGGTGAACAGCTCACATCGACATGAGCTTCAGAAATTGTGATGTTTTTCGCTGTAACTTCATGCACCAACACGGCTAGTACATACTGCGCCTAGAGTGCAACAAAAAAGTAATGCATCGCTACGTCAGCACATTTCATTTATACATTTATTAAAAAGCAGGCAACGTACTGGAACTGCGGTTGCAGTGCTTGCGTTTTTTGTCGTCGAATAGCCATTACATTAGCAAGGTACGAAAAAGACGACAGGTGCAGCTAGACTCCACACAACGGATCATTAACATCCACACCCCACATCATTTTCTACTTTCCGCGTTGTCTCTTACCTGACGGTTGTAGTCATCTGCATTATTCATCAAAACACAAAGTTACACTCCATCCCTTCTGCATATGTTGCCAGTGTTGCATTGCCGCACCTGCCGAGATCTGGTGAGCTTGTCGTGCATGTTCCAGCTGCAGCACCCGGTGCTGCGCCACTGCCCCGTGACGCTTCAAGGCCGAGCGTCCGTCTACACGCAGCCAGTCAGCCAGTCAACTTCCATTGCCACACATTTCCACATCAACGCACAGTCGGGACTCGCACTCCACTGGCTCGGCTCCATATCGGCGAGGGCAGCGTGGGGCCAGCGACGTCGATCGAAAAGTGGCGACTTGTTGCATCAACACGAGGCGGTTCAAGGTCACTGGCCCGCGGGAGTGACATCGTAGCTGCTGGGATTTGTAGCCATCTTCCAATGGCGGAGGAAGAGGCGTTGACGGCGTCGGAGCCGCTGGCGCTCGAGGCCTCGTTCACGCACTGGGCGCGGTGCGTGGAGGTGCCCATTGGCGAGGACCGAGTGGTGTCGGTGGAGCAGGACCCGGACTCGTTCGTGCTGGGCACCACCGTCTGGGACAGCAGCAAGACGCTGCTCAAGTTCATCGAGCAGCGGCCCGAGCGGTTCCAGCGCTTCTCGTCCATCTGCGAGCTCGGCGCCGGCTGTGGAGGCTTGGCAGGCATCGCCAGTGCAATTGTCACGGGCGGGTTGGCAGATGTGGTGCTCACGGACATTGGGCCGGTGCTGCCGTGGCTGCGACGCAACGTGCGCGAGAACTTGACGGACAAGGAGCTGCAGCGAGTGCGCGTGGAGCAGCATGCGTGGTATGATGACAGTGGTGCAATCAAGTTGTTTTTTGTACAGGAGATGCTGATTGAGTTGGTTGTCGTGGTTTGTATGTGTAGGGGCACGCCGGTCACGAATCTGAAAGCTCCGTTCGACTGTATCTTGTGTGCCGACGTGGTCTACGAGAAGGCGTGCGTGAAGCCGCTGGTGCAGTCGCTGCTGGCTCTGTCGCATCGTAAGACGGTCATCTTCTTGGCGAACGAGCGCCGTGCACCGGAGGTCCGAGCTGAGTTCATGCGCCACCTTGACGCCTACTTTCAGTGGAAGGAACTGCCGAAATCGGAGCTGGACCCCGATTATTTGAAGGCAGCGATTGAAGTGTTCGAGATGCGGCCGAAGAAACGCAAAGTACCGTTGGAAATGCAGATTGTGACGCCGGAGAACTACAATCCTAACGACCAGGAGTATCACCCGCTAGGCAGCGGGGCTGCTAACGAAGCGGATCCGTATGATCGCGATCTCTGGAACGACTTGCTGCGAGACTTGTCGCTTGACCCTGCAGAGAAGAAGACAAGCTGACGTTCAAAACGGTGCAGTTCCAAAAGCAGCAACACTAGTATATACATTAGCCCTTGCAAGAAGCAGTCATGTCGATGTTTGCAGTTGCTTTATCGTCGTTATCTACTTGACAAGTCATTTGATACTTGTCCTGGCCATCATTGTATTTCTGCTATAACCATCAAACTTCTTTGGCTTCTCTTACATTTATCACCACACTAGCATCACAGCCAGCGTATTTTTACTCCCAGGTGAACGTCCGGATCGCGCCCTGAGGCACCGTCATCTCCAGCGCCACCCCACCAACCTGCAGCTCGAAGTCAGCTGGCTCCGTGTTCTCGTTCATAACCACAAGCACTTTGCGGTTCTCCGGAGTCACGAAGGCAGCAGCCTGCACGAATGCATAGCCGGCCGTCACACATTGGTCTGTCGTCGATGCGAGCGAGCGCATGGTACCGTCCTCAGCATCAAACTTCCATTGCTGGTGTGGCATCACCTCTTCCTCACACAGGTCCGTACTGATCCGCACGCCGTTCTCAGTCGAGCCGTGATTCAGCGAGATGCAGTAGTCTCCCATACGAATGCGACCGGTATCAATCTCGTATGTCCAGTGTTGCTGCGTGTATCTGCAGTCTACCAGGAGGCCCTGGTGTCCTTGCCACGGGATCTCCTTCAGATCAATGCAGAAGCCGGTCCCAGTGACCTCGAGTTTGCCATCGTCCGTCGGACGCCATTTCTGGCGAGAGCTGCCGTCGCACGCAGCAAGCATCGAGGGGTAGTCAACGTACAACTGCGGCTCACCAGGCTGCGCGAAGCGTGTCGCCACCTGCGTCTTGACACGACGAGAACCCACCGGAATGTACTTCGAGAAGTGCTGGATGAAGTAATACATGGGCTGGATGAAGAAGTCCGATCCATCTTCCGTCAGAATGAGTGGGGCATCGCACATGTTCGCCAAGTGGTTCGGGCCACCTTCATGATCCAGCAGTAAGTTCCAGTCGACCCATCCAGCGACGTAGTTGTTCAGATCCGTCATGATATCGTGGCCGTAACGCTGCGCACGGAACCAAGCGAGGTCACCGTGGCCCACGTCAGGGCAATTGCAGCTTTCCGTGGCCAGCATAAACCGGTTCTCGTCCACAAAGTGCGTGTCATTCAGACGCTCGTGGTACTCAACGCCATCCATGTAGCGCTCATTGTCGTACCAGTGAAACGCCATGCCATCGACGTACTGCGCTGCAGTGGGGTGATTGTAAATCTCCTCAGCCCACTGACGGACGCTTCCACGGTTGTGGTCAAAGACCATGAGCAAGAGCTCAGGGTGGTCACGCTCCAGCATGGGACCAAGGAAGTTGCCAATAAATTCAGCCTGGTATTCAGCCGTATACATGCACGACTCCCAGGGGACCTCTGCTTGCGGCTCATTCTGCGGAGTGAGTCCCCAGAATTTAATGCCGTGCTTTTTGTAAGCCGTCAGGAACTTGGAAAAGTACAGGGCCCAAGTTGCGCGGACGTCGTCCTTCAAGCCGATAGGCTTTGCCGAGTTCAGCATGCTCGGCTGGTAGTCCAGCGCAGCGCGTTTCATCCAAGCGGGCGGGCTCCACGGCGCCGTGAACAGCTTAAGGTCCGGCTGCCGCTCAAGCGCCCGCTTGATAAAGGGGATCAGCACCTCCTGATCGTGCTTCACTTCATCGTCAAAGTGCTCGAGCTCGGTGTCATTGACCACGTCGTCAAAGCTGTACGATCCGGCCGAGAAGTCTGAAGATCCCATGGGCACACGTCCAAACGTGTAGGCACTGCCTTTCTTCTGGTCAAAGTAGAGCGTCAGCACTTCCTCCTGCTTCTCCTTCGACAGCTTGTTGAACTGCAGCGCTGCCGCCTCCGTGAACGCGCCGCCAAAGCCCAGAATCTCCTGGAACTTGGTGTCCACATCCACCGTGATGGTCGATGCAGCGTTGGGCTGCGCGCCGTGCGTCCACTTGAGCCCTGTGATGGGCTCCATCATGTTGGTCACGTTGTCGACGTAGGAGCTCTGGAAGCACGTGACCTCCGACTGCAGCGTCGGAGCAGCTGCTACTGCGGCTTTGGCGTCGGGCGTGGACTCCGAAGTCTCGACGGGTGTCACTGCAGCGTCCTCGGGAAGCGTGGTGAGGCCGAAGACGGCGAGGACGGCGCACAGCCCGCAGACGCCGACCCCCACGAGGCTCCACTTGATGACCGCGCGGCGGCGCGTGGCGCGCGCGCTCAGGCGCTCGTCGCTGGCCAGGGAGCTGGTGCCGTAGACCGTGGGCTCAGTCGTCATCTTGGCGAAGGGGCGCGGCTCCGGCGGACGCGACCTGTTCCACTTGCGCGCGACTCGGCCGATTCTGAAGTGAGCCGGCTTGCGCACTTCCGGCACCTGAGCGGATATGTGTCACAGACCGCACAGCGGAGCGCACCGATTACCGCTTAGCTGATTCGTGATTGGCACCCGCCTGATATTTTTGTGGCACAAGGGCTTGTAGAAACGGGGCGCCTTATCTTTCTAGTTTTTATTTACGGGATCTGCTGCGCAACTGAGGACCAGGTGAATCTGCTGGACGCCTGGAATGCAGGACGCCTGCCTGCTCTCGAGAGCGCCTCCGTATACATGATCATGCCCTCTACTGATTGGCGCACGCACTCGAGCAAGTCTGCTTTGGCCGTCTGCGACGGCGAGGTATTGCGCGCCGTTCGCGGTCGGACTCGACCGCTATCGTCGCATTAAAATGGGTGGTAGGCGTGAGTCATCCGCAGTCAGTGTCGCTGACCTGCCACGGCCCCGGGGTGACAGCCTCGTCGTCACAGCACCGCTGTCTTGGGCCAAGACGAGTGGTTTTTATCGATGAAAAAAAAAACGGTTTTTAAAACCCGGGTTTTTATCGATAGTTTTGCCTAGATTGGTTTTTAAACTAATGGAAGCTTTTAGATAAACCAATAGATAACATTAATTTTATTAATTTATTATATAAATTTAAAATACTTTTTTCATATTCGTTATTTTTGTTACTAATGCCAGCTTTTGCTTTACATGTTTAAAACAATATTATGGGTGGTTTAGCACAGTATTATGTTTAATATGAGTTATTTATGCATCTTTTAAATATGCTATTTAAAGTAGATCCGAATAAAGGTCCTCTACAATTTTTTCTTTTTTAAGCTAGTTTTAGTGAAATGGTCATTTTGCTTATTTTTTACTTTTTATACATACAAAAATAATTTATATAATGGGGAATTTTGGACAATGGGCGAAAGCCTGAAAAAAAAAAAAAAAAAATCCCAAATCATGAAGAGCCACCAGAGCTTGAAGAACGCGTCAAATAGCTCGAGAAGGCTAGACGGTTTCACCATCGTTCCGCGAGGTTCAAACGACATCGAATTCTTATTATATTATGTCTGTATTAAACGATCAACATTGGGGACACCAGCCGCTGTGGGGACACGGCCTACTTGCTACTCCTACTTGCTACTCCTACTTGCACCGTATTTTTCCTTGTCCTACTAACTCCCTGCTCGCTTTCTCTGCTGCGACTCTCTCTTAATCGTCGCCGATACGTCTGAAGAGAATGTTGTCGCTGATCTCCGAAGGAGTGTGCACCGTCATTAAGGAAGTCTCCAATAGCTGTTGCTCCATCATCTGAGCTTCAGTCAGGCCGTTGTCATCATCATCCTCAACCTCTTCTTCACCTGGCTCGACAGTATCGAGGGATGCATTAGCTTGTGCGCTATCGACTCTCGCACCACCGTTCTGGAGCTCCGCCTTGTCGACCATTTCGGAGACCATGTGCTGCTCGAAGCTCTGCCTCTCGATTGGCATCTTCATAGACGCGACGACGGTGTTGTGAGCTATTGAAGCCTGTTCTTCTACCATCCCAGCTCCGAGGCGGTTCCTCCCTGCGGAATGAATGTGCTTGTCGACCTTGTGCTGGCGCTCCACACCGGCTGTCGAAGCTGGAGACGAGAAAACTTTTACCAAAATATCAGCAAGAACAGGATACTTCGTCCTCCCTTGTGACCAAATCTTTTGCGGCGGGAACAGCTTGATGCTGCTCCATTCGACTGCGATATAGCTTCGTTGATGCAAAGCTGCAGAAATTCGCGAGCGCTAGATTAGCTGGTCAGTAGAAGCTTGACGACACAGAATTTCAATCGCTGAACGACATGGCACGCAGAGGTCTCCTTTGCCGAGCTCGAGAGCTTTCTCTCCGTAAGGCTTCGTAACAGCCAAACGAAATGGGCGATAGAAAGGATCGCAGTAGAACGCCAATGCGTGAACTGGACTTTGGATGCGGTTCCATCTGTACAGCAGCTTCTCGGGCATTCTCTCACTAAGAAACGTTTCTTTTGTGTAGACGTACACATACACGAAACAGGCATATGCGCTCGATATTGTAGCTGCGTTGCTCTCCATCACGCCGATGCACTTGCAAATCGGGTCGAAGACACTGATGTGCCAAGACACGTTCTCCCAGAATTGGTCATCCATGACCACGCTTACAAATTCAGTGGGAGCTTGTACAGCAGCGAGGATCGCGTGGCTCAAAAGCCCCATTCAACTTCAGCAGTCGAACATCACAACGGCAGCAAAGATACTTTTCAGCCCAACTCGACATTTTAGCTGTGTGTACTTCAGTGCTTTAGAATTGTTGCTTTTCTGCGAGAAGTACCTACAGTCTTGTCAAACTGCCCTACTCCCAAGTGTACGTGCGAATAGCGCCCGGCAGTACAGACGTGTCCAACACCGCATCGCCAACCTGTACCTGGAAGTCAGCCGATTCCGTGTTCTCGTTCAACACCACCAGCACCTTGCGGTTCTCGGGCGTCACGAATGCAGCAGCCTGGACGAACGAGTAGCCCGTCGTCACACACTGATCACCAGTCGACGCGCGCGATCGCATCGTCCCGTCCTCCGCGTTGAACATCCATTGCTGGTACGGCACCACGTTCGACTCACAATTGTCCGCCGTCACACGAACACCATTCTGCGTCGAGCCATGCCTCAACGACAAACAGTAGTCGTCGATGCGAATGCGCTGCGTATCCTCTTCGAACGTCCACGTCTGCTGAGTCCACTGGCACTCCACCAGGCGAATTTCATGACCTTCACTCGGAGTCGGGACCAAATTCAAGCAGAACGGCGTGTTCGTCACCTGCATCTTGCCATCGTCCGTCCTGTGAATCGTCTGGCGTGAACTGCCGTCACACACTTCAAGCGAGGATTGGTAGTCGACGTACAGCTGCGCATCTCCAGGCTTCTCAAAGTAGGCTGAGACTTGCGTCTTGACACGGCGCGAGCCAGGCGGAATGAATTTGGAGAAGTGCTGGATGAAATAGTACATGGGCTGAATGTTGAAGTCGGTGGCGTCCTCAGTCAGGATGATTGGGGCGTCACAAAGGTTTCCCTTGTGGTTCGGTCCGCCGGTGTGGTCGAGCAACAAGTTCCAGTCGACCCACCCAGCTGCGTAATTGTTCAGGTCCGACATAATATCGTGGCCATAGCGCTGGGCTCTGAACCATGCTTCCTTGCCGGTAGCGACACCAGGGCAATTGCAGCTTTCAGACGCCAACATAAACCGGTTTTGGTCCAAGAAATGGGTGTCGTTCAGGTGTTCCGGGTATTCCACTCCGTCCATGTAGCGTTCACCGCCGTCTTCGTACCAGTGGAAGGCCATGCCGTCGACGTACTTGCTTGCCGTTGGGTGATTGTAGATCACATCCGCCCAGTGCTGAACATTGTTACGGTTGTGGTCAAACACCATGAGCGTTAGACCAGGGTGGTCACGCTCCAGAACGGGGCCCAAAAACTCGCCAATAAATTCAGCTTCATACTCTGGGCTGTATGCACAGGCTTCCCATGGAGCATTAAACTCAGGTTCATTCTGTGGCGAAAGCCCCCAAAACGGAATGCCATGGTTCTTGTACGCAGTGATGAACTTCGAGAAGTACAGAGCCCATGGTGCACGCATGTCGTCCCTCAGCCCAACCGGCTTCACCGATCCCAACATGCTGGCATTGTACTCGGAGCTAGAGCGCTTCATCCAAGCGGGAGGACTCCACGGCGCCAGGAACATCTTCATATCAGGACGAAGCTCCAACGCTCGCTTGATGAACGGGATCATCGTCTCCGTGTCGTGCGTCACGTCCACATCGAAATCCACCAGGTCCATGTCGTCCACCGTCTCGGCGAAGTTGTACGACGCCACCGAGAAGTCGCACGAGCCCATCGGCACTCGACCGAAGCTGTAGGCGCTGCCCTTCTCCTTGTCAAAGTAGAGCGTCAGCACCTCCTCCTGCTTCTCCTTCGGCAGCTTCTGGAACTGCAGCGCCGCCGCCTCCGTGAACGCGCCGCCAAAGCCCATGATCTCCTGATACGTGGTGTCCGTGTCCACGGCGATGAACGACTTGGGGTTCTTCTCGCCTCCGCGCGTCCACTTGAGACCCTTGACAGGCTGCATCATGTTGGTCACGCTGTCGACGTAAGAGCTCTGGAAGCACGCGATGTCCCCTTCATCTGGGGCAGCGACCAAAGTCGATTTCGCAACGTGCGAGCCGGAGGACGAAATCCCCAGCACCACTAACCCGACGGCGATGATGCTCGTGGATGCGCCGATGAGTCCCCACTTGATCCATTTGCGTCGAGCTGCCGAGCGAGCACTCAGCCGCTCGTCACTCGACAGCGAGCTCGTGCCGTATGCAGTGGGCTCCGAGCGCGACGCCATCGTCCCTCGACCCGCTTGTGCACCTCCAGGCGAATCGGATACTGAGCATGCGATTGTGGCTGCCGGAAGATCGCAAATCGTTGGTGGGCACTACCTGAGTTCGAACACTGGTACGTCAGTCGGCGGCTTCAACTTGACTGTCTCTGGTATCTTAGCTGCTTCTCGCGAGTTGCATCGTGTTGCAGTATCCTAGATGACAGAGAACGAATGGAGCAGTGGTGTAGGTGCATTTAATTCAATAATTGAGTTGGTTGTGGTCTATTCTTCTCTATGCCAAGGCTTGTGGCCGTCTTGGTGGGTCGCTCTCGTATTGATTCAGGTGGCGCGCATCACTTCCTTGTCATAAACAACAGAGACAGGGAATGCCTTCATGTATTGACGCATTTTCACCGAGCTTACATCCAGGTGAAGGTGCGGATGGCACCCTTGGGGACCGTGGTCGCGAGAGCCATGTCGCCGATCTGGATCTCGAAATCAGCAGCCTCCGTGTTTTCGTTCAGCACGACAAGCACCTTGCGGTCCTCAGGCGTCACAAAAGCAGTGGCCTGCACGAACGAGTAGCCGCCGGTCACGCACTGGTCAGCGGTCGAAGCGCGGGAGCGCAGCGTGCCGTCCTCCTCGTTGAATGTCCACTGCTGGTGAGGCACAATGTCAGCTTCGCAGGGGTCTGCGGTGACACGCACACCGTTGTCGGTGGATGCATGGTTAAGCGACAAGCAGAAGTCGTTGACGCGGACACGTCCCGTGTCTTCCTCGAATGTCCACGTCTGCTGCGTGTATTGGCACTCCACCATCTGAATCTCCTTGCCTTGGTACGCGGCGTCAACCATGCCCAGGCAGAACTTCGAGCCCGTCACCTCAATCTTGCTGTCATTTGTCTTGTGCATTGTTTGACGAGCACTACCATCGCACGATGCCAGTGCGGCAGGGTATGCCCACATCAGCTGTGCATCTCCAGGCTTCTCAAACCGGGCCGCCACTTCGGCCTTCACGCGGCGAGAGCCGACAGGAATGTACTTTGAGAAATGCTGGATGAAGTAGTACATGGGCTGGATGCTGAAATCCTTGCCATTTTCGGACAAGATAATAGGAGCGTCACAGTTGTTGCCCTGGTGGTTGGGTCCGCCCTTGTGGTCCAGCAGCAAGTTCCAGTCGACCCATCCGACAACGTGATTGTTCAGATCTGTCAGAATATCGTGGCCGTACCGCTGTGCACGGAACCAGGCAGCGTCTCCATAAGCAACACCCGGGCAATTGCAGCTCTCCGTGGCCAACATAAAGCGGTTCTGGTCGATAAAGTGCGTTTCATTCAGGCGCTCGTGGTAAGCCACTCCGTCCATGTAGCGCTCCATATCGTACCAGTGGAAAGCCATGCCATCCACGTACTGGGAAGCCGTGGGGTGGTTGTAGATCGCCTCAGCCCACTGCCGAACACTTGCACGGTTGTGGTCAAAGACCATAAGGGTAAGCTCCGGGTGGTCGCGATCCAGGACAGGTCCAAGGAAATCGCCAATGAATTCGGCCTGGTACGACGCGTTATACTTGCAGGCCTCCCACGGTGCAGCAAACTCAGGCTCATTCTGCGGCGTCAGGCCCCAGAATGGGATGCCCTGCTTCTTGTACGCAGTAATGAACTTCGAGAAGTACAGAGCCCAAGTCGCGCGCATGTCATCCTTGAGTCCGACAGGGTCCATTGATCCAAGCATGCTGGGGATGTACTTGTCGCCGCCACGCTTCATCCACGCGGGCGGACTCCATGGTGCCAGGAACAACTTCATCTCGGGCTGGCGCTCCAACGCACGCCTGATGAACGGGATGAGCACCTGCTGATCGTGCTTGACGCTCATGTCAAAGTGCAGCAATTGTGTGTCGTTTAACACGTCATCGAAGCTGTACGAGTCCACTGAAAAGTCACACGAGCCCATCGGGACGCGGCCAAAATTGTACGCGCTGCCCTTCTCCTTGTCAAAGTAGAGCGTCAAGACCTCCTCCTGCTTCTTTCGCGGCAGCTTCTGGAACTGCAGCGCTGCCGCCTCGGTAAACGCTCCACCAAAGCCCATGATCTCCTGGAATTTTGCCTCCAGGTCTATAGCAATGTAGGACTTGGAGTTCTTGGAGCCGCGCTTCCACCTCAAACCGGTGACAGGCTCCATCATGCGGGTCACGTTGTCAATGTACGAGCTCTGGAAGCACGTGACCTCTGCATCCGCTGCAGGTGCCGCATTCTTGAAACTGCTGATTGTAGACTTCATTGCCGCAGCGATCGCATCCTCATGAACCGAGCTGGTGCCTCTTAATGCCAACGTACTGCAGATCCCGCACGTCGCCAGGCCGAAGACCCCCCACTTGACTAAGGCCTGCCGTTTGGCACTGCTCTGGTTGGTCAGTCGCTCATCGACCGCCAGGGAAGTGGTTCCGTAGGCGGTAGGCTCCATTTTGCTTTGGGAAGTAGCTCTGTTCGAGGTCGGTTTGGATACTTTCCGGCTCGTTGCGGCTGGTTTTTGGCAAATTGGAAACTGGCAGCTCGTTCGGAGCAGGCGCGCCCTTGCAAATCTCACTTCGCTCTTCTGCTGGGATCGCGAGGACTCACATGAAGCTGTATTTTTGTGTGGTTCCTGGCGAGTAAGGCCGCTGAAGGGGTGCGCCTGGAAATCTGAATCTGGCATTGAAGTGCTCGGCCGTTTATTTGACTTGGTCTCTCTATCGGATGTTGAAGCGGCGAAATGCAACGCTTCAGGTGATAAGATGCACCGTCCGTTTTCCGTTTCTCGATCGTGCCAAACCACCGTGCGTGGCTGGAGCTGCCTTGCATACCGGAGCTGGGCTCCACGGTGCCTCGATCGAATATTCGATACATTTCTATTTACCGCAGCACTGCGGGGCCGGCCGCGACATGGCCTGGCCAGAGCTGTCTGCTTGTCCGTTGGAGCTTTTCGTCAACCACTTTGCTCTGCCTAGCTTCAAAGCTGAAGTTGAAGTGCGAGCTTTCAAAACTGAAGTTAACAAGACAATGTAGTGGTAACGTTGGTGTTGTCGTTATGAATTGCCTCGTAACAGGCCACTCGGCTTGTTGAACAAGGCATTATAAGATTGTAAGCAGGTGCGATCCCCACTTACATGCCTATGGCTATTTCCTGGAAGTTGGCTTAGTACTCCTCGCCAAGTTCCTCCTCCTCGCCCTCGCCCTCCGCCGTCTCGGCAGACACCTCCTCGTAGTCCTTCTCCAGAGCCGCAAGATCCTCACGAGCCTCCGAGAACTCGCCTTCCTCCATACCCTCACCGACGTACCAGTGCACGAACGCACGCTTCGCGTACATCAGATCAAACTTGTGATCGATGCGAGAGAACACCTCGGCGATGGCGCTCGTGTTCGAGATCATGCACACGGCACGCTGCACACGAGCCAGATCACCACCGGGCACCACCGTCGGCGGCTGGTAGTTGATGCCGCACTTGAAGCCCGTCGGACACCAGTCCACGAACTGGATCGTGCGCTTCGTCTTGATGGTGGCCACGGCCGCGTTCACGTCCTTCGGCACCACGTCACCACGGTACATGAGGCATGCAGCCATGTACTTGCCGTGGCGCGGGTCGCACTTGGCCATCATGGACGCCGGCTCGAACGCGCTGTTGGTGATCTCGGCCACCGACAGCTGCTCGTGGTACGCCTTCTCGGCCGAGATGACCGGCGCGTACGAGCTGAGCATGAAGTGGATACGCGGGTACGGCACCAGGTTCGTCTGGAACTCCGTCACATCGACGTTCAGAGCACCATCGAAGCGCAGCGATGCCGTCAGCGACGAGATCACCTGTGCGATCAGGCGGTTCAGGTTCGTGTACGTCGGACGCTCAATGTCGAGCGAGCGACGGCAGATATCGTAGATAGCCTCGTTATCCAGCATCACGGCCACATCCGTGTGCTCCAGCAGCGAGTGCGTGGACAGCACCGAGTTGTATGGCTCCACGACGGCCGTGGACACCTGCGGCGACGGGTAGATGGTGAAGCCGAGCTTACTCTTGCGGCCGTAGTCGACAGACAGACGCTCTAGCAGCAGAGCGCCCAGACCCGAGCCGGTGCCGCCGCCCACGGCGTTAAAGACCAGGAAACCCTGCAGACCCGTGCAGTTGTCGGCCAGCTTACGGATGCGGTCCAGCACCAGGTCCACGATTTCCTTGCCGATGGTGTAGTGGCCGCGTGCGTAGTTGTTGGCGGCGTCCTCCTTGCCGGAGATGATCTGCTCCGGGTGGTAGAGCTGGCGGTAGGTGCCGGTGCGGACTTCGTCACACACGGAGGGCTCGAGGTCGACGAGCACGGCGCGGGGCACGTGCTTGCCGGCGCCGGTCTCGGAGAAGAAGGTGTTGAAGGCGTCGTCTCCGCCGCCGATGGTCTTGTCGCTGGGCATTTGTCCATCGGGCTGGATGCCGTGCTCGAGGCAGTAGAGTTCCCAGCAGGCGTTGCCGGTCTGGATGCCGCCCTGGCCGAGGTGGATGGAGATGACTTCACGCATCTTGAAGAGGTTGGTAGGCCTTGAGTGTTCTGGGGCGGAGCTGGCGGCTGAAGAAGCTACGAGGAAGCTAGTTGATGGAGCTTACTCGACGCTGCTGGGGGAGATTTGAGAATGAGCTGAGGATCGTGGTGCGTTTGCAGGCTAGCTTTGTATGAGACCGGACAAGGCGCGCAGCTCAAGAAACCACTCGCTCTTTCGCAAGCGGCGGCCTGCAGCTATACTTGGCAGGCTTGTCCGTTTCCACCATTTTAATGATATTGCCAAGCGCTGCACAGAAATTCTGGCCGTGGACAGTAAGCATAGCTCGACCATAGATCGCAGAAACCACCTTGCCTTGAAGTTGTCCCAATTCATTTTTGGCGCTGCTAAGTTGGTACGTGAACTACAGTCATTCCTGCTTCCTTGCTGCGAGAATCAGGATACGGACGGCCTGGATCCTTGTGCCGCTGTTGCTGTGTAGTTCTTGCTGCTGTCCGTAGTCTACGGACCGTAGATGCACTGAAGCGGGGCCCTACACAACAGGTGCATGAGACCCTTGCACCAAAAGGTTTTAATTAGTAATTTACAACACCATCAGAACACAAAATACCATGGAATGCAGACGGCAAAAGCATTCAAGCTTCATATTATTTTTGTCTTAGGTAGACGATACTTTCATACTGCAGATTGGCCAAAGCGAGGTGACGTCTCCAACACAGAGGCAACACCTACGAATGAATGTGTGCAATCCTCACCCACTCGCCAGGTTGCTACTTCAGCTCTGCAAGAACTGGGTGTCAAGCATTTGCATCTGCACCTGCGGCAACCCAGTCATCCAGGCTAGTACTCCTCGCCCAGCTCCTCCTCCTCGCCCTCGCCCTCTGCCGTCTCGGCAGACACCTCCTCGTAGTCCTTCTCCAGAGCCGCAAGATCCTCACGAGCCTCCGAGAACTCGCCTTCCTCCATACCCTCACCGACGTACCAGTGCACGAACGCACGCTTCGCGTACATCAGATCAAACTTGTGATCGATGCGAGAGAACACCTCGGCGATGGCGCTCGTGTTCGAGATCATGCACACGGCACGCTGCACACGAGCCAGATCACCACCGGGCACCACCGTCGGCGGCTGGTAGTTGATGCCGCACTTGAAGCCCGTCGGACACCAGTCCACGAACTGGATCGTGCGCTTCGTCTTGATGGTGGCCACGGCCGCGTTCACGTCCTTCGGCACCACGTCACCACGGTACATGAGGCATGCAGCCATGTACTTGCCGTGGCGCGGGTCGCACTTGGCCATCATGGACGCCGGCTCGAACGCGCTGTTGGTGATCTCGGCCACCGACAGCTGCTCGTGGTACGCCTTCTCGGCCGAGATGACCGGCGCGTACGAGCTGAGCATGAAGTGGATACGCGGGTACGGCACCAGGTTCGTCTGGAACTCCGTCACATCGACGTTCAGAGCACCATCGAAGCGCAGCGATGCCGTCAGCGACGAGATCACCTGTGCGATCAGGCGGTTCAGGTTCGTGTACGTCGGACGCTCAATGTCGAGCGAGCGACGGCAGATATCGTAGATAGCCTCGTTATCCAGCATCACGGCCACATCCGTGTGCTCCAGCAGCGAGTGCGTGGACAGCACCGAGTTGTATGGCTCCACGACGGCCGTGGACACCTGCGGCGACGGGTAGATGGTGAAGCCGAGCTTACTCTTGCGGCCGTAGTCGACAGACAGACGCTCTAGCAGCAGAGCGCCCAGACCCGAGCCGGTGCCGCCGCCCACGGCGTTAAAGACCAGGAAACCCTGCAGACCCGTGCAGTTGTCGGCCAGCTTACGGATGCGGTCCAGCACCAGGTCCACGATTTCCTTGCCGATGGTGTAGTGGCCGCGTGCGTAGTTGTTGGCGGCGTCCTCCTTGCCGGAGATGATCTGCTCCGGGTGGTAGAGCTGGCGGTAGGTGCCGGTGCGGACTTCGTCACACACGGAGGGCTCGAGGTCGACGAGCACGGCGCGGGGCACGTGCTTGCCGGCGCCGGTCTCGGAGAAGAAGGTGTTGAAGGCGTCGTCTCCGCCGCCGATGGTCTTGTCGCTGGGCATTTGTCCATCGGGCTGGATGCCGTGCTCGAGGCAGTAGAGTTCCCAGCAGGCGTTACCGGCTTGGATGCCGCCCTGGCCGAGGTGGATGGAGATGACTTCACGCATCTTGAGTGGGGGAGAGAGGTGGGTTGGTGGTGGGGTTGGCTGGAGACAAGAAGAAGTTGCAGACGGCAGGGAAGACGAGGAAGCTGGGTGATGAAGCTTACTCGAAGTCCGGGAGCGGGCTGCTTGGCTCGACTTGTCGGGGAGCTGGCGAATTCGCAAATGAGGCGTGGAGTGCGAGACGCGGTAAATTACGGGAAGATACGGGAATTTACTTTAGATTACTTGCAGAGAGCGCCGACTCGGAGTTTGTATGGGACATGGCTACATTTTCTCTGTTGTAACGGTCGTGGCTCAGCGGTCGCGACGGTTCAAAGCATCACGCGCCTGTAAGCAGTTGCCGGCGAGCGTGTGCTTGCCATGGGCAACGGAGGTTTGCTTCTTGCGGTGTGTTTGCTGGGCGATTTGCCGCGGGAGTACGCTGCATACACGAGCTCTGCTCTGTATGTGTGTGAGCTGCTTTTCGGCTCTTGCAAACGGTGATGTTGCGGTTGACGGAGAATTACCGTTGCGCCATAGCAAGGAATTTTTGTCAAGAACGCGGACGCTCTCGAGCGTTTCACAGTATGGCTGCGAGGTTCTCGCGATTGTTAACCTGCTCGTCTCACTGCTCTCGCTGCAGGGTGTGGCTCTCCCGTGCGTGCGGTGGCAAAAGTGCTGGCCGATCGCCAGGAGTGAAGGTCAACTTCAACTTCCTCCTGTGTGATGTGTACCACACCTTCTCTCAGATAGTGACACGCCACACAACTGAAACCAGTCCCCAATCGCCACCATGGACCGCTACGACCGCGGCGACGTCCTGGGCGAAGGTACGTTCGGTATCGTGTACGCCGCCGTGCAGAAGAGCACGGGCCGCCGCGTGGCCATCAAACAGTTCAAGCGCGGCAAGTTCAAGGACGGCGTGGACTTCACGGCCCTGCGCGAGGTGAAGCTGCAGGCCGAGCTCAAGCACGTGAACGTGGTGGAGCTGCTCGACGTGTTCGTGGCCAACGACACCATGAACGTCGTGTTCGAGCTGCTGCCCAGCAACCTGGACGACGTCATCAAGGACAAGGCGGTGGTGCTCACGGCCGCCGACATCAAGACGTACATGCAGATGCTGCTCAAGGGGCTGGCCTACTGCCACGAGCACTACGTGCTGCACCGCGATCTCAAGCCGGAGAACTTGCTGATCGGGCCCGACGGCAACGTCAAGATTGGTGATTTCGGTCTCGCCAGGGTCTACGGCAGCCCCAACCGCAACATGACGTCGATGGTCTGCACCATTTGGTACCGTCCTCCGGAGCTGCTCTTCGGCGCCAGGGAGTACAGTGGATCCGTGGATATGTGGGGCGCTGGCTGCATTTTCGCGGAGCTCATGCTGCGTACGCCGTATCTTACGGGCTTGAATGAGCTCGATCAGCTGGGTAAGATATTCCATGCTCTGGGTACACCGACAGAGGAAGAGTGGCCAGGAGTGAGTTCGTTGGCCAACTTCGTCGAGTTCACACCGAGCACAGCGCCGCCTCTCGCCTCTATTTTCTCGGCGGCATCGGAAGACGCGTTGGATCTGCTGGCTAAACTGCTGAAGTATAACCCGGCTGAGCGGATCACGGCAGTTGAGGCCTTGAAGCACCCGTACTTCAGCAACTCACCGGCGCCCACGCCGATTGAGAAGCTCCCGTCTACACCTGCAGCACCGCAGGCATGAACTTAGCTCAGAGGCGCTGAAAACTTGCGTTGACAATCTCATAAAAATACACGTAAGACTACACCCGAGCTCTGGATGAATGCATATATGTATTAGGTGATCATGACGACAACTACTTCACCGTACTGAGTATTGCTGGACTTGTACCCTCGGGTCAATTCCGCTTGATTCATTTTCGTCGACCTGATCAGCTAATACACGGCAAAGCATCGCTTGCGCGTTGACGTTGCACAGCGTAACGAAGCGGTCCAAGAACACATCCGAGGCCACCACGAGAGCATACAGGTTGTCGGGAATAGCGGTTTCCGGGAAAACAATGTTCCAGGCAGCAGTCAGCACTGTGAGGGCTCCTGCTGGAACCGGTGGCGCCGTGACGGTGCACAAGAATACTCCGAGGAAGGTGATCAGCATTGAAGTAGCCGATTGCGCCTCAGCAACTCCAGCCACATCAGCCATAAAATGCACTAGCAAGGCAAGATAGAGAGCCGTACCAGGCATGTGCAGCGAAGTTCCCACTGACAAGACGAAATGCATGACGGGACTTGGGAGTTGGCGTGAAGTTTCGATGCACTGTAGACTCAAAGGCATCGTAGCCATGGATGAAGAGCAGCCAAGACTGTAGACGTACGCCGGCAGCATTTGGCGCATAAAGCGGAACGGGTTACGCCGAGTGAACACCACAAAGGCTGCAGGAACCACCACTAGCATGTGAACGAGCACACTCACAGCCAGTGCCCCAACCACATGCAGCACCAAACGCAAAGGTTGATCTGCCACCGAGTCTTCTAATGACATGGCTAGAGACCCCGCAAGCAGACTCAGCACTGCAAATGGCGTGAAGCGGAGAATCCAGTGGGCCATGTGCACGAGTGTCTCGTTCACTTCGCGGAAAAACTCCAGGAGTGGGTTGAGGTTCGTTGGGCCATGAAAGCTGTAGGTTAGTGTTACTCCAAGTGGGAGCGAGAATGCCGCAATGCTGAGCAATGTGTTCGAGATGAAAGCAGCCATGATATTTTCCGGAACGACCTGATCAATGATGCTCAGCACGTTATCTGACAGCGTCGTGTTTGTTCCTGTCAAAGCCTCATTGCGCACAAGCGCACTGTTCACATCGTCCAGCGCAAACTGCGAGTTACCAGTGACTGACGTCGCAGAACACGTGACCACACCGACTTTGTCTGCCTCCAGATATTTGCCATTGCCACACTGAATGCCGAAAATGGCGTCCGTGCTGGACGTGGCCTCGTTCTTCTGGTACGAAGTGAACACCGAGTGCATGATGACACCTGTCAACAGTCCTTGCAAGATAGCCGCGATGATAGACAGCATCAAGACCATCGTCATCCTGAGACTAAGGCGTTTGCCCAAGCCTTTGTTCATAATGTCCGCCGTGGCGACGACGAGGTTGACGAGCACCATCGGCACCACCACACACTGAACAGCACGAACAAAGAGGTTTCCCGGTGTCATGACCCATTGCGCCGCTGTCGTGTCAATCTTAAAGTGCTTGAGCAACACACCAACAACACTGCCGATGACAATGGCCAGCACAATAAACATCATGTTGCGTTTGGACGCACGTCCGTAGAGCGGCGAAGCCGTCACAACCATGCCCGAAAAAGGCATCCCGGGGTCGTTAGCCGGCGTCCTGAAGTGGCGGAAGGCCGCGTCGGGCGACTCGGACGCGTCGTCCTGCACAGCAGCAGGCAGGGCGGAGTTGGGTCTCGCGCCCATGCCGCTGCCGCCGTTCTGGTTGCTGGCCGCCGACCTGAAGTTGGTGCGCAGCGTGGCCGAGTAGGGAGGCGCCGGCCGCGCGTTGGGCGCATGCGCGTAGCCGCCGCCGTAGAAGAAGGAGGAGCCCGTCTCGCTCGAGAAGCCGGACACGGGGCTGAGCATGCTGGGCGCCGACAACTCGCTGCCCGTGCCGTCCCTCATGATGCTGTTGTCGAACTGCGCAAAGTCCGACTTGCGCTGCGCCATTCCCGCTCAAATTTCTTCGGCGTCTGCGCTGGGTGGGGCCGGTCGCGCTCTGGCGGATGAATAGATGCGAGCTCTCCGCGCACAGCCCGAGAGAGAGAGCGGTGAATCGAGCAGCTCCAGTGTGGCGATAAGAAACATGTAAAAGAGCGGGAGCAGCTGGAAATAGTCAGCTCACGTTGCTGCAGCGTGAGTTGCGCTTAGATTGAGTTGTCACTTCTAGTTTTAAGTTGCCCTGAGGCGACCTAACACGGCCCTGAAGCGACTGGAGGCGCATTGCCATTGCGTCGCGGAGTGAGCAGCATGAGTCGTCCCGAGCACATCTCGCCGCCGGAGGTGCGAGCGGCCGCCCGATCGTTGCAGCATGTTGGGCGCCATTCTAATGCGATTCTTTTCCTGTTGGCGCAGCTTTTCTACGATGAGAAGGAGGCCGCCAAGTACAATTCCAGCTCGCGTATCGTCAAGGTGCAGCAGGAGCTGTCGAACCGCGCCATCGAGCTGCTGAACCTGCCCGAGGGCAAGGAGGCGTTTATCCTCGATGTCGGCTGTGGTAGCGGTCTGAGTGGAGGTCCGTTGGTGACGAAATGCCGGTGGTTTGCAGGGTTTTAGCGACTTTGCTGACGGCTTGATTGATGGACGATGCAGTGGCGCTGGAGGAGCACGGCCACGCGTGGGTGGGCGTGGACATCAGCAAGGACATGCTGGACATCGCGTCCGAGCGCGACAGCAGCGGCGACGTGTTCCTGCAGGACATGGGTGGAGGTCTGCCGTTCCGTCCGGGTGTCTTTGACGGCTGCATCAGCATTTCGGCCGTGCAGTGGCTCTGCTACTCCGACAAGAAGGAGCACACGGCAAGGAAGCGCCTTACGCGCTTCTTCACGTCGCTTTACACGTGCCTGAAGACTGGTAGCCGTGCGGTGCTGCAGCTGTACCCAGAGACGCCGGAGCAGATGGAGGAGATCTCCGGCACGGCCATGCGCTGCGGCTTCTCGGGAGGTCTCGTGATTGACTTCCCCAACAGTGCCAAGGCCAAGAAGTTCTACCTGTGTCTGTTTGCCGGATACATGGAGCAGCAGCAGATTCCCCAGGGCCTCGGCACGGGTGCTACAGCAGGCCAGATCTCGTACGAAGGACGTGCCAGGAACCAGCGCGTAAGTTTGCCGGCACTTGAGCATCGCAGCATTGATATTGTTCACATTGCTTTTTTACTTATCATCACGATTTTTTTTTGTTTTGTGATTCTAGCAACGTCGTGGCAAGGGCCGCGAAGCCGTCAAGGCCAAGTACGTTATCGTGTGGATATTTGCTTGCCAACAAACGATTTGCTAACCGTTGTTTTTTTTTTTTATTATCAGGGATTGGGTGCTGGCCAAGAAGGAGCGCTACCGCAAGCAGGGCAAAAAGGTCAAGGCAGACAGCAAGTTCACAGGCCGAAAGCGTCCGGGCAAGTTCTAAGGCGCAGTCGGTCGTTAATAGCTACGCATGTTCAGAAGATTCAGCAGCACTCCAGGCTCACTGCCATCCCAACCAATGCACAAGCGGTAGGGATCAATGGGGAGTGCTGGGTATATATTACATTCGTCGAATCATGGTTTTGGGATGAAGAAAGAGATGAAAGCGGAATTATTTTTTCTGTTATTGTGCCTTTGTGCTTGTCTAGCTCGAACTTTCGAGCCTATTCTCTGGTCTAATAGATAGATGCCCTCAACTAGCTTGAAGGTGTGGTGTCAGGTGGATCATCCTTGACAATTTCGCCCTTCTCGTTGATACGCTCTGGTGCTTGAGGATTCACATTGATCCGCCCGACCACGATGCAGTCCGGTTCAATCTTGACAGTCTTGGCGGTGATGTTACCAAAGATCTGGGCCTTGTCTCGCAGCACGAGCTTCTCTACGTTGACGTTGCCGACGATTCGACCACCGGTAACGTACACTTCCTTCATGTTGTCGACGTTGCCTAGGAGTGCACCGCGAGTGCCGATCACAAGCGACCCCTTCGAGTTGAGTTTGCCCTCAAATTCACCTTCGATTCGCAGCAGGCGCTCGAAACTCAGTTCGCCTTTCATCTTCACCGCAGCTCCGATGGTTGTTTCGGGCTCGGCATCGATAATTGGCACCTTGACCTGGCGGGGCACAGTGTACGTTGGTGTCAGAGGTGGTGACCCGTTTTGTCGATTCGAGTGGTGACGGCCCCGTCGAATGGGCGACATGTTGTAGTCCTGGTCCGAGTACGTGTCATCGGGATAGTCAGGTGGTGCAGTGGGCACGTTGGAGCGTTTGGGCTTTGGCGGAGGGTTGCGCGGCACGGGCGCGTCCTCCATCTCAGGAGCGTACGACGACCGGCTGAAGGTGGTGCGGGATTGAATACGCGGCAGCGAAATCCTCGCTCACCTGTTCAGAGCGTGCGGGAGCGAACGGCAACGATCACTCCTGCTTGGTGGTCGGCTGGGGCGGGTTTACCGGACGCGAGGTCTTGGCTGGAAGCAGCAGTGCTGCGCTGTCGACGTCGACTTCGATAGGATGACAGGAACACGCCTCGCCAAAAGCGGACACGCACTAAGCGCAGAAGTGCAGCAGCTCAGAACGGATTGATAGCAGTACTGAAGCTGCAGGTTGTCGTTTCTCCGCTATTTCGGAGCCTGAACAAGGGAAGGAGGTGACGCGCACAAGAATAGAGGACGAGGGATGCATGGTTCATCGCGACCCATGTGAGGAATATTGATAGACGACAGTGATCTTGTCGTTCTTGTTCTTGAAGTGCTGACTGGCGAATGGATCGCTGCATGTGCCGTGCACATCGGGAAAGATATTTGAAGTTTGTTTGCCGATGTACGTTGTTGAGGACCTGCAAAGTCCATACATATTCAATTAATGCGATTTTTTGTTGATCACACCTAGTGGTTCTGCTGCGGCAGCGTATAGCACACCTTAAAGCAGACGCCAACCTTCATAAAGCGCGTGCTCTTGTGGGTGAGCTATGGCGGGCAACATTCCTAACCGCGACTTAACTTAGCTGTGGCAGGTGCTACACACACTCGAGCCCGAACGCCCCAGGTAGCGCTGGAGCAGCGCCTGGCGCTTTTCAGCAGCCACGCCACTGCTCTTCAGCGGTACACGATAGGCTGCCTGACCACGGACAGGGGCGATCTTGAACTCGCCCAGCAACTCCGGGCACTGCTTAAGACCCTCACCGATCTGCTGGCACTCGTTGAGCAGGTCGAAGGCTGTAGAGTGAGGCACCACCGAGTCGTGACGGTAGTCCGGGTGCGCACGCACAAAACGACGCATCCAGGTGGCCGCCGTAGGCAGCTCGCCCGTCGCACGCTTGGCAATGAGGCACATGTACTTCTCCACGAGCGTTCTCGTGGCCTCATCGCACTCAATGTAGTCCAAGTAGGCGTACACCAGAGGGATCAAGCCCGGGAAGTACGAGCCCTTGCCCAGCATGATCTCCGCAATCGTCATAAGCTCGCAAGCATCCGGGTCATCGTGCAGGTGACATGCTCCCTTCGAGGGGCAGTCGTCGACCTCAGGCGGAGCCATGTGACAACGGAAGTGGAACTTCTCGTCCAGCACGGCATTCACGCGGTGAGCGGCCTCCATGTTGTCGTTCACCTTCGACAGCGGGATGTACAGGTTCAGGTCAAACGTGAGGATGACGCGCGATACGAGAGCGATAAACACCGTAAATGCAGCATTCTCAAAGTCCGTCAGCTGAATCTCCATGGAGCGGAACTCCGTGCGCCAGCCAATGTGAGAACCCTCCGTGCTCGACGGGGCAGGCGGCGGAGGCGGTTTCCAGCGCACAGTCTGCCAGTTCGTGGACTGGATGTTCTCGAAGTGGTCCGTCTCGCGCTCGTTGTCCAAGTGCAGGCGCTGCTTGTATATGACAAGCGGGTCGCGGATGAACAGGTGCGAGATGTGAAGCGCCAGAAGGCGGTCCACACCAGCGTCGATCAGAGTCTTGTATGACTCCTCGTCGTACGGGACCTCGACGTCGTTGTACTTGTCCGTCAGCGAATGCGGGTCCTCGCCCTGCTTGTGGTTGCAGATGAACGTCGAGATGCCTTCGTAACGAGACTTGGGCAGACGCTTGATGCCGTTGCCGGCCATCTTGGCGTACTTAGCCTTGGTCTCCTCATCGGTCGGGGGCGGGGCTTCGCCCAGCTCCTGGGGCGTTCGGTCATCCACCGAGGCCGAGATCGTGGCCCAGCGCACATCCGTGTCAGCCAATCGGCCCTTCAGGATAGGCGTGGCGGCTGTCAGCGCCAACAAGATGGGCGAGAGAACCCCTAGGTGATCGTACAGGTGCCTCGACTCGCCCACGTTCTTGGCTTGGAAGGTCACCTGCAGACAGCACATACCCATGCCGAAAGACATGGCGTCCATGTGAATGAAGCCCGGGTACGGCTCCGCCTTGTGGTCAGGGTCCACTGTCGACAGCTTGCGGATCGACTTGGGCTCGCTGTCCAGAGTTTTCCTCAGCGATGACGGGGCGGGAGGCGACTTGGACATCGCCTCAGCGTTGTCCTCCGAGTTTGAAGTCGAGCTGGGAGACGTCGGCGCAGACCCGAACGGACTCGCCGAGTCGTGCGGGGACGACGGCGTGTCCCTCTTGGACTCGTACTTGGGGCGCGACTTCTCTGCGTTCCAGGTAGTAGCTGCCTGTTCCTCCTCGAGTCTCGCCTCCGTGTACACGTCCTGGAAGATCGGGACGCGGATGTCCACCTTGCGCGTGCGGCGCTGGCGGATGTTCCTGGTGAGCGTGGCGAAGCGCGGGTGCGGGTTGATCACGGCGTCGCTCACGTAGTCCGACATGGCCACGGAGCCGTGCGGCTGGCTAGGGGGCACCGTGAAGTCGCCCACGCCCATCATGGGGAAGGCCGTGACGGACGGCGCGATCTCGTCCTCGTGCAGCAGCGCCAGCAGACGCGCGCGGCGCAGGCGCATGTTGCCCTCGACCTTGCGCAGGTCGCTGGTGAAGCCGCCGTAGGGCGCGCTGGGCGTGCCCTCGATCATCCAGGCGCCGTACTCGGGCACCCAGTTGCAGCCGTCCACGCAGGGCAGCGGGCCGGCGGCCGTGGGGCTGGCCGGGTCGCGGCCCTGCTCCTTGGACTTCTTCTCCTTGGCCTGCAGCTGGTGCAGGATCTCGGCGCCGCGCAGCGCCAGGCGCGCGCGCTTCTCGCGCTTGTCCATCTGGAAGACGCCGTACTCGAGCTCGTCGCCCCACTTGAGCTCGTCGCCCTCGATATCCTTGACGCGGTTGTACGTGTGCAGGAACTGGTCGATGCCCTGCGTGCGCACGTGCTGCAGCCACTGCAGGGCGTCCGGCCAGTCCAGCGGGCTGCCTTCGACGAGCAGACCCATGGCGGCGCGGCGGGGCTTGGTCACTTGCGCGCGGCTCGGGGAATTCGAATGTGCGGCGCAGTGGCTGGCGCCGAGGCTTTCACCATGCGCGCATCTAACTTTGGCGTCGGCGCCGCCGATTGGGCGGAACAGGCCGCAGGATGAACGCTGACTGGCCGGGTCCTTCTGTCCCGAGAGGCGCCGTTTGCATCCGAGACGGGCGGTTGCCGCCGGACAGAGCGCTGTTGACGCGATTGATTGGAGGCCTGCGATACGTGCAGGAAAGGGCGTTAAAACGATCCCCCATCCCCATCGGCGATGTTGACGCAATCGTTCCGCACTGCCGCAGAAATCCTCGTACGCCGTTGAAGTGATGCGCGCGGCACGCGAATCTGGCCGAAGCGTGGTAAGTTAGTGGTAAGTTGCAGGAGTTCCGCCGTTGGGTAAGGCGGGAGGATGGGGCTTACCGCTGTTGCAGGCGCAGTGAGCCAGGCTCGGCGGTGATGACTTTTGGCGAGCCGAAGTGGCGGTGCGCGCGCTGCAAGAGCGACCACAGACCGCTTTGCCGTGATTTTTTTTCTTCGCTTCAGTCCAGTACTTGCTGCTTGGCTCCTGATCGACTTGCAGCTAGCAACGCTAGAGCAGTGCACAGCTACTGCCACAGACAATCACGTTCGTCACGCGCTTATAGTAACCCGTGCTAAATCCATCGCCAGCAAGCAACCACCTGTCCATTGAAATAGATCCTTGTGCCGAACAGTGAGGCCTACCTAGCCTAGCGATGACTTCTGTAGGAGCATTGAGGTTCTGTCACCACACATCAAGATTGTCAAGAACTTACCTGTGCAAAGTCCTGTTAGTTCCTAAGGAGAGAACTCTCTTAATACTTGCACGGGTCAACAAAGCATGCCGCTGTTGCAGTCGCCTCCTGCAATGCCATTCAGGTTCAATCCTGACGAGCGAAACCTTCGTTACGTGGCCTGCAGCAGCCCCTTCATACTTGGCGGGAGCAAGGTGCAATTTACGAGGACCGAGCAAGCTACCGAGATAAAAAGGATGTGTACAGGGAGCAGCGCGTGGCGTGAGTCATAAACCCTGACGTTAGCAGTTTGCCCCCGAGACAGCCCCATGGTGATCACTTTCGCGCGCTGAGGTGCCGCGTGATCCTTCCTTCGGGTTCGACATGGGGCGCGATCGGCTCACTTGTCGACACAAGACCTCGCTGCTATGCTGCCAAGGTAACGACCCAAGCAGCCTGCAAGGCCTGCAAGGAGTGCAACGTGATGAAGGCGTCCATGCTGCGGGTGAAAATGCATGGTACGTTTGGATCGTAAACTAGTCTATCTACATATCGCAGGCGGTGCTGAGTGACCACCTCGCCTGGCCGACAGATCTGCCGCCATGATCAGCACGATGGCTGCAGCAAGCACTTGTTGTCCCAGCGGTGTTTGAAATACGCGTTGAGCGCGCGGCCGTCCTCGCAGATCTGCAGCAGCTCGCTTACGCGCTCGTCCGAGAGCTCGCCCATGAGGTCGTGCTCTTGCCGCGGGTCGCGCTGCGTGTGGTACGCGCGCACAGCGTCCGATCCGTCCGCGAAGAAGTGCAGGCGGATGTCGCCCACCACTGCTGCGAGGTTCGTGGCTGGGTTGTTGCTGAAGGCGACGCGCTTGCCGGCACCCGCGGGTGGCTGGCGTTTCAGTGAACGGCCGATGCTAGTTTGCAGCAGACCTCCAACGGGCAGCCCCACAATGTCAGCCAGTGTGTTGAGCATGTCCGTCTGCGAGGCTGCATCGTCGATCACCACAGGTTTTGCGATCCGGCCCTCCGCGATGATCGCGCCGGCCACCCGAGACGTGGCGATCTGGTCCTGCTCTGGGGTCGCACTTCCTAGCTCAGGCGCTTGACCGTGGTCTCCAACCACGACGACGATGGTATCCTTCAGCACACCGTCCTTCTCCAGTTGCTCCATGAATCTGCCGAACACCATGTCCGAGAAGTAGCGTATCTGCACATAGTCGCGGATGAGCTCCTCGTGCTCGTGACCTTCGTACAGCGGTGCAAATTTCTCCATCTCGTCTCGATGCTCGGCCACATAGCTGAAAAACCAGTCGGGCCTCTCGTGGAACGGCACGTGACTTGATATCGTGTAATGTGTCGCAAACCATGGGTTTGTCGATGCAGTAGTGACCGGAAGAGGCTTTTCCGTCACGTTGGCTGGCACTTTCCTCTTGGCAGCTGCTGCATCGCGCTCAGCTTGTTGCTTTTCAACATTCTGGGCAAATTGCCGGGTACGAAGAATGTGTGAAAGCGCAGTATACGACAGATCGTCGTGAATGCCCCAGTAAGTGAGCATGTGATTGCCTTCTGACCAGTTGTCGAGGTTCAACTCGCTTTCGACAACGTCTACTAGCCCCCAGCGGTCTAGCACAGTATCGAAGCCGTGCGAGGGCAGAAATGTATCCCAGTAGTCATAGTCTGTGCGTGTGCCCGTAGTGAAGATAGTGTCGTAGCCTTTGGCTTTAAAGAGTTGGGGCAGTCCTGTGAGGTTGGTTTCTAGGCGACCTGAGGTCGTTCCCGTCTCCGTCACGCTGTCGTATGGCATTTGACCAAAAAGAAGCGTCTCTATCGAACGACTCGTCCGCCAAGTCGACCAGAGGTTCCTCAATCCCACGCCGCGAGATGCCCACCGATCGAAGTTTGGTGTGAGCGTCACGTTTGGCGGGAGCAAGGACGCTGTCGCCGCCTCTACCTCTCCTTCAAGGACACTGTCCAGCAGGAACCGGGAGTCTTGCATCCTAAACGACTCCATCACTAGCAACAGCACATTAGGTCGCTCGTCGCGTCCAACTTTAATATCAAATGCCAGCGGACCATCGAACGCTAATGTGCGGCGATACAGCGAGTTTTCATCAAAAATCTGGGAGAGCTCAGTTTCGCGCTCGATGAATTCGCTGAATGGCTTGTTTCTGAAGCTGCTCGGGCTCCTCTCCGCAACAAACTGCGCGCCAGCTCCTAGCCGTACAGGCTCGCTTAGCACTGGATTAAGTGCGATCAGCCCCACGACAGTGGGTAGCATCTTTGCCAAGGCATACGTCGTGAAGAAGAAAGCCACGACAAAAAGGACGAGCACAACGCGCGGAGTCAATCGAAATGACGCGTTTCGCAAACATGAGCAGTCGTCATCCTCGTCGTCATCACTTTCGTCCGAGTCTTCCGAGCTCTCGGAATCATCATCGTCGTCATCGTCCTCTTTGTCATCGTGCAAGCGGTCATAATCACTGCTTGCAGCCCCAACTGCAACAAGCTGCTGATACAACGAGCTCCGATAAACAAACCGCAGGACGTCCCAATCCGTGAGGTTGATCCAGCAAGCACCGAGCACCCCCACAAAGACAGCCACCACCAGCGTGAACAACATCGCCCAGAACAGAATCCACCACTCTGCACTATCAATCTCCAGCTCGCCCGCGGCGTCTCGCTCGCGGAAGTACATGGCGACAAAGTCGGCCGAGAACCTCATTTTGCGTCCACGAAGGAACACCGAGTCCAAGCACAATCCACCAGTAGCCACCAAGAACACCAGCGTGTACACTGCCAAGCGTCCAAACTGCTCTGTAAGCTGCACCGCTTCCGTCCACACGGGCGCTTCCGTTCCGTCCACAAAGGCCTGCAATCCTTGCTCCACATCAGCCGTCGCCATTTTCTCCATTGCCAGAGCTGCTTGTTGCTTCCGTCGACGTCGCGCGAGCTTGAGCTGCTCGGCCTGGGACTTAAGCGTGAGGTAGTCGAAGGTTCTAAGCACCGCGAGCATGGCGACGCACACGCACAGGTCCTCCATGGTGCCGAGCAGCAACCCGAGCAGCGCCACCCACCACGTCTGCTGCCAGGCGTTGGCCCACTTTTCCATCACCACGGGCAGCGTCCACAGCCGCGTGACGGCGCCGTAGCCCAGCAGCGCCGCAGTCAGCAGTGCCCAGTCCGTCCAGCGGTGCACGCGTAGGTAGACGGTGGCCTGCAGCCAGCGGCTGCGATGCGAGCGCAGCATGTCGGAGAGCGCGGAGTGTGGAGCGTGCGCAATGCTCACAGGTCGTTGGACAGTCCAGCGCTCGAGGCTTCGGCGAGCGCAGCGCCAAGGAGCGGAAGGAGCGCTCGGGATCAGTGTCGCGGTCGTGCACAACGCGACTATCCGGTATAAAGTTGTACAGGTTAACACATGAGCTGATTCGATTAAGCGGGGGTATGTACTGTATCAGATAATCTTAAAAGAGCGCGGGCCACTGTTCGGAGCATTCGGCTAGGCAAGCAGTTGTTGCAGCAGTGTCATCTCCGCGAGCTACAGTCCCTGCTGGGCTTGTCACTGCATTCGGTAAGACAACAGATCTCGACCAGCAGCTCGGAAGCTCTTGTGATGAAGGCAACAATGAGCCGAGCCTTTGCTCGCTTGCCCGTTGGCCATGACGAACTTGTGCAATATGTCGCTGCAGCGCGAGCAGAATAGTGGGCGTGAAAACAACACCAGGCGGCATCTTCTCCATAGGCATCTCGAGACGCTCTCGCACGTGCGACCAGACCCACGTATCGCATCGAGAAGCAAGGCTCGCAAAAATACGGCGAAACCGCGGCGCCGTGCCAGCCACCGCCCCAGCAAGAACAATGGAGCGCGCGCCGAGCAGTTTGTGCTTACCGCGACGATGCGCCAAAGTTTTGGTGGCCGTTACCTGTGCAACGTTGGCCAAGCAGCGCATCCTGCGTCGCTTCGCGGGTGAAACGGCGCGAATGGTTGGCCGCGCGAGCGTCTTCAATCGCGTTGCAAGGACATCGACCTCGAGTGGCGGCTGTCTTGGCGGTCTTGCCAGCGGCGACTCGCCACGGCATCTCATCATGTGACCGCTTCGAAGTCGCGGTTGTCCCTCCAAAGCAAGCCGAGGCGTCGCGTGGCGTCGCGGACTCGCCGCTACACGCGACAATCGTGAACTTTGGCGAAATGATATGCTTCTCGCGAAACGGGCTGGCCGTTTTCGAGGAGCGCCCCTTGATTCAGTGACGCTGCGAGGCTGGTTTTGCAGGTGAGCTGCTCGAGCATGTGCCGCCAAGTAGGCAGGGCGTCTTGAATTTTGTGTGTCACAAAAATTGGGAGCTGCTACCGCTGGACGTCGCGAACGAGATCGCCTACTTGAGCCTCGCGCGCTGGACGCTCTCTGGTTCAAATGGATTCAAGCCGCGAGCACCTCTGCTCAGCCCGCATCGCGTGTTGCTGCGGCAGCTCTTCAGTGCTCGCTTAAAGCGCGCCATGTGGGCTGCGGCGCCAGCCGCGGCTCTGCCTCGCCGAGCTCCGACCAACCGTTGGTGCCTGCTGCGGCATGACGGCATGGGGCGCGAGGGGCACACGCAACGGTCTTGCAGCGCTTGCAGCCCCTCCCCTGGGCGCCCGCTTCAAGTGTTCAGCTTTCTGCGTGAGAAATCGATCTCTGCCACGTAGCGATTAATTGAAACAGCAGGCCGTTTGAAACAGCACGCAGGCTGCGATGCGAGCTGGCGGCAGTCACCCTGCAGTGGACGCTGGCTGAGGGCGGCGACTCAAAGTTCCATCGGGCAGCGGAGCTCGGAGCGCCCGCACTCCGGCCCGGAGCGACGGTGTCGACCACCGCTGCGCCGACCGCTCTCTGTTGCCGCCGCGGTAGCCATCTCGCGCGGGCTCTGCACGGCAACAATGGATACGCTCGGCGTCTTCGTTCGCGCAGCCGCAAGCGGAGACCGAGGCGGGCCGCCGCTCCGCGCTATGCACGACGGCGCGAGGTTTGTTCGAGAATATTCCGACACTCGCGGCCACGGCCATCACGCTCGGTGCCGGGCGCCGCAAAGCCTTCCCGTCGCTCGCTCATGCAGCTGTGCGCGCCCCGCCTCGGCTCGGGCCGCGCCGCGCGGTGGTTGCCCTTCATGTGCAAGCTGGCGGAGCGGCAAAACGCTTGTGGCCCTCGAGCCGGCGCTGACTCAGCCTCACCCGTCATCACCTCGGTGTGACAATGGTCCCCCGGGAAAATTGGCCGGGCATGTCTTTGCCGCGCCAACCGAGCGGCAAGTACAGGTTGCCTCGGCGGCTGCTGCTGCTGCTGCGGCTGCTTCGCTCTCGCCGACGAAGCGGCCAACGCTGCTCGGGATGACCGCTGCCACGGCGACCCGTGCGGCTCGCCTTGCGCCCTATCTGCCGTCGCGCCGTCAGTTCTGACTCAGTGCGTCGGGCCTGATTCGTGAGGCCGGGCGACCGCGAAGAGGTTGCCGCCAACTTCAAGTGCCTTCGGCCGAGTCGAACGCAGCGAGGCGAGACGCAGCAAGGCGGGCCGCCATGGCTGTGCGATCGCCGTCGCCGCCGTGTCCGTCGGTGCGGGCGTTTCCACTTGTCGCGCATCCCGCCCAGCTGGCGCGGCCTCAGATGGCTTCCTTTGTGTGCGCTACGCCACCCCGCGAAAGCCGATATGGCTTGCGTGATGGGCGGCGATCCTCTTTCATTGAAGTGGCGCGCTTCGCACCTTGTTTTGCGCGCTTGGTCCACCTCGTTCCGCTAATCCGCCGCACCGTGTTTTGCGAATTCCGAGCTCGTGCAGAAACATGCGCGCGCATCCGCCGCGACGCATACAAACGCCGAGTGAAACCAGGCGGGGGCAGACGGGGCGGACCAGGCGATCGGATTTGGCGGGGCCAAGCTTTTTTTCTCTGGCGAGGAGAGAGAGCAGGGGAAGGCGGCGGGCGCCTGCCCGCGCGGCCGCGCGCTCTCGCCGCCATAGCTACTTTTGCGCGGAGGACGACGAGCGCAGGACGAGAGCATCCGCCCGCCCTTGCGTCCCCCTCGTCCGCCGCCATGGAAGATCAGCAGACCAAGGTACCGTGCGTCCGTTGCCCCTCGTCCTCCCCTCTGTGCGCCGCTAACGCCGCTGCTCGCTGCAGATCTACGTGCCCGACCCGGAGGTGAGCTGGGTGGAGGCCAGCATCACCAAGGGCCACGTGGTGAGCGAGACCACCGTGGAGGTCGTCATCGACGGCGATGAGGCCGAGGAGAACGCCGACAAGCACCCGGAGGCCGGCTCCATCCGCAAGATCGACGTACGTGCCGCCCCCCATCCTGTGCGCAAGAGCGCACCCATCTAACCCCGAAATGCTGCAATCTTTTGCGAGCGCAGAAGGCCACCATGCTGCTGCAGAACGCGCTCACGTCGCCCGACGGCTGCGCCGACATGGTGAGTCTCAACTACCTGCACGAGCCCGCCATCCTGTTCAACCTCAAGCACCGCTTCCTGCGCCAAATCCCCTACACATACACAGGCGCCATTTGCATCGCCGTCAACCCCGTACGTGCCCCCCCCCTCTCTCTGACACGTGACCTGAATTTTTTTTTTTTACTGAAACGTGTGCTGTCCTTTGAATGGGTGCCTTGTTCACACAGTACTCGTGGTTGGACATCTACACGAAGGAGCTGCAGGAGCAGTACCTGGAGCGCGACCGCAGCGAGCTGCCGCCCCATGTGTACGCCACCAGTGCGGGCGCCTTCCAGCACATGCGGGTCTTCGGCGAAGACCAGAGTATCCTGGTCAGCGGCGAGTCCGGCGCCGGTAAGACGGAGACGACCAAGATTTTGATGTCCCACTTGGCGTCGGCCGGCAGCCACTCGAACGCCGACGCCCAGGCCAAGGAGGCCAGCATCATCGAGCGTGTGCTGGACGCCAACCCGCTGATGGAGTCCTTCGGTAACGCCAAGACGTCGCGTAATGACAACTCGAGTCGATTCGGTAAATTTTCCGAGCTGCAGTTCGACGCGTTGGGACAACTGATTGGAGCCCGCTCCCGCACCTACTTGCTGGAGAAGTCGCGTGTGTCGCTGCAAGGTCTGGGC
This sequence comes from Phytophthora taxon juncus, assembly GCA_033558005.1. Taxonomy (NCBI): domain Eukaryota; phylum Oomycota; class Peronosporomycetes; order Peronosporales; family Peronosporaceae; genus Phytophthora; species Phytophthora taxon juncus. The sequence continues at coordinate 3,289,338 of JAUCEE010000005.1, read as the reverse complement.
GAGCGCAACTACCACATCTTCTACCAGCTGCTGGCAGCCCCCGAGGACGTGACGACGGAGGTGAAGGTCACGGGCATGCAGGCCAAGGACTTCCCCTTCATCAAGCCGCATGACGAAGACCTGGCGAATGGTATTGACGTCAGCGCCGGATTGAAGGACGCCGAGCGCTTCCAGCAGACAGTGTCATGTTTGGAGACCATGGGCGTGTCAAAGGAGGACCAAACGAGCATTTTCAAGGTCGTGGCTGCGATTCTGCACCTGTCGCGTCTGCAGTTTGAAACCATGCCGGGAAATGACGATGCATCGCAGCTGACGGGCACCCCGGAAAACCAGCACGCGAGCGAGCTGGTGTCGCAGTTGCTCGAGTTCGATGACAACCAGCTGCACACGGCGCTTTGCACGCGTGAAATGACCGCAGTGACGGAGACCTACGAAGTGCCTCTGAACGTCTCGCAGGCTGAAGGCGCACGTACGGCTCTTGGTGTGGCACTGTACTCTCACATGTTCTCGTGGCTGATCCACCGCGTGAACATGTCGACCAGCGCTCCTCACACGGATGTGGCACACAAGATCTGCATCCTGGATATTTTCGGTTTTGAAATCTTTGAGAAGAACTCGTTCGAGCAACTGTGCATTAACTACGCGAATGAGAAGCTGCAGCAGAAGTTCACGCAGGATGTGTTCAAGTCCATCCAGCAAGAGTACGAAGATGAGGGTATTCCCTGGACGCGCATCGAGTTCGCCGATAACGTGAACGTGCTGTCACTGCTTGAGGGCCGCTTTGGTGTGCTTTCACTGCTGAACGAAGAGTGCATGCGCCCGAAGGGTAGCGACGCAGCGTTTGCTAACAAGCTGAAGGCGCACTACAGTGACAACGACCGCTTCGAGTGCCCGCGATTTGCTCGTGATGCGTTTGTGATCAAGCACTATGCTGGCCCCGTGCAGTACGATACGACTGGTTTCCTTATCAAGAACACGGATGCGCTGCAGAACGATTTGATTCTTCTGATTAAGAAGTCTAAGGCTCCGTTCCTTAAGAAGCTGTTCCCTGACGAGCACGTCGGTGATGCGATGACTGGTATCCCTGGCACGAATGCGGCTTCCGCAGCTAACGCTTCCCGCGGACGCCCTGGTCTCAAGCGCAAGAACTCGATTGTTGCTGACACGGTGGGCACGCAGTTTAAGAGTCAGCTGAACGGCCTAATGGAGGACATCCGGCGTACGAATGTGCATTACATTCGTTGCATCAAGCCGAACGGAAAGAAGAGCCCGCTGTTTTTTAACAAGCTGCGTGTGACCGAGCAGCTGCAGTGCGCTGGTGTGGTGGAGGCTGTGCGCATTAGTCGTATGGCGTATCCTAACCGCGTGCTGCAGACAATGTTCCTTGAGCGTTTCCGTGGCGTGGCCTCGACTACGACCGTGGACGGCAAGCCCTCGGCTCTTGCCGTTCTGACTGCAACTGCGGATGAAAACCCGAACGATGAGACTAAGACGGCTGCTGCTGTTCGCGAGCTGCTTAAGAATCACCTCATGCCTGGCAAGGAGAGTGAGTACCAAATTGGTAAGACGCGCGTCTTCTTCCGCCAAGGTGCTCTTGAAGCGCTCGAAGAGCTACGCACGCGCAAGTTCAACGCAGCGGCTGTTGTGCTGCAGCGCTACGCGAAAAAGTGGATGGCTATGGCGATGTTCCACAAGGTGAAGGAGGCGGCCATTGTGGCTCAGAAGGTGTTCCGCGGCCACCGTGCCGTTATGCAGTACAAGAAGCAGCGCAAGGCTGCTATCAGCGTTCAGAAGTACGTGCGTCGTCACCGTGCGCAGCAGTTGCTTGTGCGCATGCGCGAGGAGTACCGCGCTACTCAGATTCAAAACGTCTGCAAGATGTTTGTTGCTCGTCGTAAGTACCTGGTCAAGGTGAAGGCGATCCGCACAATGCAGAGCGTTGTGCGCATGCACTTGGCTGTCAAGGCGTTCTCAGTGCTTCAGAAGCAGGCAAAGGAGGACGCAAAGCTAGAGAACCAAATCCAGTTGTTGAAGAAGCGTCTGCAGCAAGAGCGCGAGGCTCGTATTGAGCTGGAGCAGCAGGCTCAGCACGGCACCCGTGCGTCGGTTCACATGCGCAGCGAAGAGGCCCTTGAAGATGCTGACTTAGTCATTGACCAGTTGCGTCGCGAGAATGCCGCTCTTAAGGAGGCGAACACAAACCTGAAGGCGTTTGGTGTGCAGCTTCGCAAGGAGAAGGAAGTGATGGAGCGTGGCGCGTACGTGAATGGTGCATCCTTTGCTGCTGCCAACCAGCGTGCCATGAAGTTGCAGGACGAGAACGAGGCATTGAAGAGTGAGTTGGCCCGGTACAAGACTGGTCACCGGAACCTTAAGGCACAACACGCTGGTGTGATGGAGAAGATTACTCTGATGCAGAGCTCGCTGAGCGAAGCACTGAATGAACGCCAGGCACTTCGCCACACTGTTGACCACCTAAAGCAGCATACGGAGCACCTCCAGGGCGAGAACATGGCGCTGGCCAAGGCCAACGCCCGCCTGCGTCTGATCCTGCGTCAAGACCCGGAGCTGAGCCGCAAGCACCGCGAAGAGGTTCCTCGCCTGACCAAACTGGCGCTGTCGTCAAAGCAGCCCCAGCCTAAGGCGACTGCAGGCAAGACGATTGCTGCTCCGTCCAAGGCTATTGAGCTGTCGGAGCCGAGTGTGGGCATGCGTGTGTCGCTATCGACGCTGCAGCCGCCTGCTCCTCTTATGGAGAGCAGCCTGTCGTCGAGCCAGCCGTTGACTACTCCCATTATGCGCGCCAACTCGCTGTCCACGAAGAAGCTGTCTCATGAGAGCTCGAAGTCGTCGCGTGTAGTGAACATTCGTGAGATCTCGAGTGCCGGTCCGGAAGAGGAGCCAGCCGTTGTGGCTTCACCCACGGCGGAGGTTGTCGGAGAGCGACTTTCGTTCGCGGAGGTGATTAAGGGCCGCGATCGTCGCTCTTCGTCTATGTCGAGCACGGGATCTTCGTCAGGAACCCCTGCTCAGCATGCTGCCTCTGCTCCTTCAAAGAGCACGGGTATCCGTCAGCCGACGGGTGAAGATGGCCCCATTGAGGCGCCAGGCAAGGTTATGGGCATCGTCATGGAAGGCGAGCCTGAGGACAGCAGTGACCGCGTCAGCTTCAGCGTGACGCTAGGCGTGGACATGCTGGAGGACGCGAAGCAACAGCAGCAACACCAGCGCCAGTCGCTCACTGGCGTGGCACCTGCAATGAACAAACAGACGAACGGCACGGGCAAGTCCAAGGGCCGCTCACGCCGCAGTTCGTACGACCGCACTGAGTCGTTCAACAATGGCGAGAACAGACGCAACTCGTCTCTTCGGCAGTCATTCACGGGCAGCGTCGACGGCGGACGCACTCGGCGCAGTTCGTACGACCGCAGCGAGTCGTACGGTGGTAGTGATGCCGTAAGGAATTCTTCTTTGCGGCAGTCGCTCACAGGCGGCAACCACCACAACGGCGGCAACCGCGGTCGCTCTCGTCGCGGGTCGTACGACCGCAGCAGCAGCTACAAAAGTCGCCAAACCAGCGACACCATGAGCAACGCTAGCAACAGCAGCGGTGGCGGCGGCAAGCGCATTGAGCTTTAAGCCTCAACACGACGGACAGGTCAGCCAAGCTGAGCTGACGTACATACTGAAAAATGGCGGCGCAGAGCGAAGCAAGGTGTATGGTGCGTGGTGTATATGTCGATAGGATAGCGAGCCAAAATGCGGCCGCTTTCACATAGGAAGAAAAATTAGTTAGCAACATAAACATAGGGACATTCTCAAGAACAAAATACAACGATTCATCAAGAAGTTTTCACGAGAAATCGCGGCATGCGAAAGCCAAGCTTCAAACAATCAAGATGACAGTAATGCCATTGCCATCTCTGTAACTTGCTGCATCCACTTTCCATTCTCCAACTTTTACTTCGTACTAAGCTATGGCGACGTCAACCTGTCAGATCTGCCTGGCCCCCGTGAACGATGCCAGCACCCACTTGTGCGGGAAGCGCTGCCCCGCGCAGGTCTGCCGCCAATGTCTGGGGCGCCACGTCGAGGTGACTCTGCAGCAGTTCTACCCGGGAGTGCTTCCCCGCGTGCGTTGTCCGATCTGTCTGGTTGCGATGCACCAGAGTCGGTGGAGAGACCGCGTCCCCAGCGACAGTCAGGCGATGCTCATGACAACGTACGCCACGCTGTGCCGCCAGGCATGCGTGCTAAGGTCACCGTGCTGTGATAATGGTGCTTATTCGCACCTCCCAGAGTATGATCCGGAAGCTCGATGGAAGGACTCCTTTTTGCTGATGCCGTCACAGCTGAAAAAGTTCAAGACCTTGTGCAAACAATTTTGTCACCACAAGATAGCACCAAGAGCAGTCCTCGACTACGCTTTCAGTGCGTTCGGGGACGAGAAGACTATCATTCTTGTAAATAAGTTGACACTGCAGCGAATTCAAGACCCGGAGCGCCGGGCCTCGTTATTGCTATCACTGATGTACCTGCGGCCGAACACGAAGACAAACTGCTGTGGTGACGATTTCTGTTTCAACTGTAAAGGCGAAGGTCATCATGAAACGTGCGCGGAGGAATTCAGCGAGGACAACGACCTGGTGCGTTGTCGTGGGTGCCGCGCGCTGTTGCTGAAGGTTGAGGGCTGTGACGCTGTGAACTGCGTGTGTGGAACCAGTATGAAGTGGACCGCTGAACTGGAGCTCTGTAAGCAGCACAAGCGAGGTCTATTACCCGTGGATATCTTTGACATTGTGTTGACAAATTATTGGTTCGCGTTCCGTCAACGCCACATCCAGCTTATGAAAAAGCTGAGGCCAACATGGCTGCAAAAGAAGGTGGTAACTTTCCGTCCTCTGCTGCACCCGACCTTCGCTGCCTACGTTTGGCGTTTTCGATTTCGTAAAATTCTTGCAACAGAGCTGCGCCCTCAGTATGAAGCAAGACGTGCTCAGTGGGCTGATCGTCAGCTAGTCGTCGTCAACGAGTACCAGTGACTGCTCACATTTGGCGCAGACGCTTTAATAAGGCTGTTGTTGCAATGCTCTAGAAGGCGTACTACCGCTGGCACCCAAAAAGTCGAGGATGAGGTCGAAAAGGCAAGTTGGTTTTTTAACATCAATACGTTTGACGAAGCAAGTTATACTAGATTGCTTTGCTTAGCTGGGAATCCCAGCGGGGTGGATGATCCACCGTGGATGCTTAAGCTAATCCACCTAAGGTGGTCTACTTCATAGCTATCCTTTTGTCGTAATTGCTAGCTACTCAGCACGCATTGTTTTACTACGTGCTGGCTTCCGATCGATGCAGCCCACTTGCGGGACTGCACAGCCTCCACCTCCACAGGTGACAGGCCTCGGCAATGATGTTGAAAGTTGAAAAAGGGAAATAAACGGCACTGACCTCCACGGTCTGCGTCTGGGTCGTCTTGACGGTTTCTTGCGCGGCGGTCGCATCTTCGAGGCGAATTTGCGAATGAGCGAGAAGTGGGGAGCCCTTCATCGAGCGCCAAGAGCTAACGGAAGCTTTCCACTTCAAGCAAGCACCCACCGCACGCCACCATGACGGCAGCTGCCACTAGGGCAGCCATCTCGGTTTGAATTGTTCTGCGCGAAATAGCATTGCAGCGCTGGAATTTAACTGCGCCTGGTTGAACTGTGCGACTGTTGCACGAAGGTTGACTGCGATGCAGTAGCGTGGAATTAATCCGTTGGGGGCTGTCCATCCCTCATTCTTCGATATTCCCAGTACAGACAACTCCGGCTATAGTGGAGTTTGGACTGTGGCTCAGACAGCTCTCTTATACTTCCTCTGTCCGGAAATATAAGCGGGTCCGATTACAATAAGCGTCCGGAAATATAAGCGCTAAGTACGTTTATGCTCTACTTCCTGTGTGTCAACCGAACCTAAGAAGGCATTCGCCTTGTTGTACACCCGCTCGCTGCATGCCATGCTTGGGGGAAGCAGGCCATTGTTTGACCGGGTGTATCTTTTGAGAGATGTGGAAGTTTGTACTTGTTGCATCCGTCGACATCCATCGATGCTTGGAGCACCGATTGAAAAACCTTGTCTAGTGTACTGAAGTGAAGCTCGTTGAACGCATCTTCGACATTGTTGACTAAATCCTCAACGGTTTTGGCTCTCTTTTTGTACTGCAGCGATTGCAGCGAAGCAAAAAACCCGAGGTCATTTGCATTATAGTCTGGCGAGTTGGCAGGCTGGGGGCGGAATTTTTATATCCCACCCACCTTCCCGACATGCGGCGACCACCTCAGGGTCATCGGCCTCTACGTGAGGCTTGGCATTGTCGTGCTGGAACACAACACGTTTGCCGGATGGCCAAATCGCCTTAATGCGCGGTATGACCATCCGACAAAGAGCTTGGCGGTAAATGTCTCGGTCAACATTGTAAGTCTTTAGCTCTAGCGTTCCTGCAGCTCGATTCTTACTCGATCGTTGCGCAGGCTCGTAAATTGCAAAAGACCAAAGGCCAATTTTACCATCCCAAATTCGATGAGACTTGGCCACCCATCTTGGACGTGCCACCGCCACCAGAAACATCACTTTCACGATGTAGTTTTTGTTTTTGACACTGATGTAAGGATCCTCTTCAAACTCTCCCAGACAAAATCCCTGCTTGTCCTTTTTAAGGTAGAACCATTTCTCATCTAAATGCACGAAATCCATCATGCTGTCAAACTTCAGTCTATTAGCAGGCCCGCGATGCACGAAGCTGCCGCAAACCTCAGCCGCTCCACGCGCTGTGCATCTGTCAGCATAGGTTTAAGCCGAGTTTTGTGACATCGAAAAACTCTAGCGAGAAAACAGTCATGAAGTGTCGATTTGGCAATACCAAGTGCATTCGCCAAAGTACGAATGTCAGTTCTGTCCTCCAGGGGGACAAGTTCGATGGCATGGTTGAGGTCCAGGCGGAACTCCGTCGTCAGTAGGGTCTTCCGACCGCTTCTCCCCTTCCTGCCGCTATTGTAGTTAATAGGATTGCCTGCTTTGATGTCCTGAACGGTCCGGCGCCACAAACGCGAGATCTGGTCACTGCTGCATGCATACCTGGCTGCGCATTCCTGAATAGCGCATATGGGAGGCTGTAGCTCGTCGCTGACTTGAATAAGGAAGGCAACAACTTCTGCCCTCTCTGCAGGTGTAAGATTCTTGCGCTTGCACTGTGTTTTAGGTCTATTGGGGGTCATCTGCGTGGCTGGCGAAGACTAAAAGGGGAAATGACGTGGTTGCTAATACTTAATCGACTGGATTTCTGGTTGTAAGCATCCGATTTGTTCGTTTGAACCACCATTCGAATGGTGCTGCTGGCGCGATTCTTTTTAACCAATCACCGAGTCCAAAGCAACGATTTGTAGGCTAAAATGTGGCAGATTGTGCAATCCCGCTTATATTTCCGGACAGAGGAAGTAAATGTTTCGCAGTTGTAAGAGAAAACCTATTATATATCATCGAAACCTACGATGTTTCATGAAAAAAAGCGGTAATGGACGTCTGGCGCTTCGAGGTGATAGCCATCGTCCTGCAGACATCGACAACCTTTTGCACTGAGTAATCCTGATAACCATGAGCAAACATGAATACCTGTAGTTTTTGCGCTGCTGCCAAAGCCTCCGCGTGTGAAAATGATGTCTCTTCGGCTTCATCACTGGGGCTATCACTCGATGACTCCAAGCTTGCGTCTTCGCTGTCCAAACTCTCTTCGATGTTATCATCGATGACAATGTAGCTTGACGCACTCATTGCATCGTCTAACGTCAATCTAGATATAAGCACGTCGAGATCGCCAATCTCTGCCTCGCAGGAAGGCTCGCTTCTTCCTCAACACTCGCGCTCATGCTTCCTGGTACAATCCTTGTGTGCCGCCAACAATGACGGATTGTCGCTTCCGATACCTCTCTCCACGCATCTACCACGGACTTGGTTGATGTTAGCAAGTCCAGCTTCGTTTGGGCGCCGTATTGCTCAATGACCCACTGCACAAACAACCTTTTGTATTTGAGCTTGAAGTTTTGGATAATGCCAGCGTCCATTGGTTGTAAGTGAGATGTCGTGTTTTTCGGGAGAAAGTGAATGCGAGCGTTGTTCAGCTCAATTTCTGCATGGCCCGGAGCGTTGTCTACAAGCAGAAGTATTTTGCGTCCGTGCATCTTCACATTTATCGCTCGCACCCACTCCAGAAATACTTTGGTCGTCATCCATGCTTTGGTGTTCGAAAAATATTTAATCGGGATATCATTGATGTTAACCCCTCGAAAGTACCGCGGTTTCGCAGCTCTGTTGATCACAATTGGCTCCAGCTTCTCGGTTCCAGTAAGGTTACAGCACAAGCCAATGCTAATTCTTGCTTTGTCCTTCTTTCTTCCTGCGATCGCTCTAGTCGCTAGCGTTTGCCTCGGCAGCATCCTATAAAACAACGCTGTTTCATCCATGTTGAAGATGTTGTGCGGGTTGTACTGATCAAGCAGCTCCATTAAAACCGTACGCTCTTGGCCAAGATTCGCAGTGTCAACCGACCCTGCTTCGCCATGCATGATGTGCAGGGAAACGCCATGACGGGCTTTAAACCGCTGAATCCAGGACAGCGTAACGACCTCCTCCCCAACTAGCTGGTTAGCCTTCGCTTGTAGAACGTCGTCAGACAGCAGACCATGTTCCTCTTGGTTATGGACAAAGTCCAGAAGCTGGGGCTCGATTGATGCGTGCTGGGGCTTGCGTTTTTTCTTGATATTGCCGTTAGGTGTGGCATCAAGAGGCTGGTTCACAATTTTCCCGACAGTCGAAACACCAATCCTCTTCTTGAGACGTGTAGCCATCCACTGCTGGAGATCGACGTGCTTGAGACTGGGGTTGGCGAGATGGTGACGACGCAGCTCGTTCTTCTCGTAGATCGTGAGGTGTTGGCGGGCTGAAACCATTGTCTGCGTTCGTGTTTCAAAGTGAGCCACGTGGCCCACTCTCTTATTGCTTTAAGGGGGTCTCTCTTACACTCGAACAACCTTATAGCCGGATTGACTTCATTTTATTAAAGCCTCCATTTTGGTCTGGTCTTAACCGCTCTTACATTGAAACTTCTCTTATATCCGGCGCCACTATAGCCGGAGTTGTCTGTATACTGCAGGCAGCATGCACTTATCAAGCGATATGTCATCGAATCTATCGTATTATGTATCTTCTTGAAGCATACAAACTTATCGAGGAAATTGCTGACAAGGTGTATCGTCCATTTGGCGTTGGGACTGGGATCCTAAAAGTTTGCCTAACGGTTATAAATCTAACATTGTGCCAAATACTTGGCAGGTGACCGATGAGGGTGCCTCCTACAATTAGTCGAATAATGACCCATATCCAGGCTGCAGTGTGGCGAATGACCGTCAACGCTGACAAATTATTTGTTCAACTTGTGCAACACCAGTCTAGACTGCCTAATAATTTGACTGATGAAGTTATAGCTTCTGCCTCTGTCATCGAGCATCTTCGACTCCAAGGTTCCCAGCATAGGTTAGATGTCGGGATGGTGTTTAACACCTAGTAGAGCACAGCGAAGGCAGCAAAAAAGTTGTGGACGGAACCGACCGCAACAGCAGAAAAAACAACGCATGAACAAACCATATTGCGCGTTCACTACCATATTTACATTGGGTGGCACCTTTCGCAACGCTGCTGGTATTACTATCCCTCTTAGTTGGCAACCATCACAATGCAATTGCAATGGCGAATGGACTGCAGTACCGCTACCTGCGATATCTGTGACGTTTGAAGTTGAAATAGAGGTGCAGGATACCGCGCTCGAAAACGCTCTTGAAGCCTCGCTTGTGCGAGTATTCCCACTCGCGGTTGACGATCTTGAAGGCAATATCCTGGTAGGGTGGTCCAGCAGAAAACCGAATGATGCAGAACTCGTCCGAGTTGGCCTTCTCCAAGAAGAAGCGCGGCGCTGTTTGTTTGTCGATGAGGTCCGGGTAGAACAGATTGAACTTGTAACCCTGCACAACCTTGGGAGGCGGATTGTCGTGGTCGTAGTGCGTCTGGTTGTACTTGTTCCAGTCGTAGCCGGTCTTGACGCGGTTGAAGTAACGTGGCTTGCGCGGTTGATACTTCTCGCTCCAGCGCGGAGCCGTCTTCGAGTCAGCCAGCGCCACTTCTTCCGATGCGTCGAGCTGCTCTTCAGCTTCATCGAGACCCTTGCGAGCGAAGGACTTCTCCATCTCACGGGCCTCGCGTCCAGCATCGCGCCCATTCTCGTCCACCACGCCATGCATCTCGTCTTCGGCAGCGCGCGCCGCAGCTTCCTCAGCCGTACGCCTCTCGTGCTCCTCCATGAGGTCGGCCAGTTTGGTCAACATCTCTTCATGCAGCTGCGTGAGTCTCGCACGAGCCTGGTACACTTCAATCTGCTGTGCTACTTCTTCCCAGAAGTCCACATCCACACCCGTAGCGCCATTCGAGGCACTTGCAATTGTGTCGCGCACTTCGTCTCTCAGTTGCTTCAGCCCGTCGGCATCCTTCCCATCCAGCATCTCCTCGATAGTCTCATTGACGGAGTCATGAATCGCACCTCTACCTGCACGGCCTTCACTCTGCGCTCTCTTAAGACGTCGGATTCTATCGTCGCACACGAGTTTCATCAACTTCCAGAACTCGGCGTTGTGTCCTCCATTGCCGCTCTCCTCGAGCTCCTCGTACGTGTGCACGTCCTCCTGCAGCTCCAGCAGCTCGTCCATCGACAGCACCTCCACAATGGCATGTGGACGTCTGTGCTCCACCCGAATGTGGCCAATCTCCCTCTTGAAAAAGTCCTCCTCGTCCTCGGCGCCGCTCTTGGCAGACACCAGCAGCAAGTTCTTGGCCAGCAGGTCCACGGGTTTCTCCCGGTTGGCGCGGATGCGCAGCTGGCTGCGCACCTTGGCCTGCTTGAGGTGGAACTGCTCCTCCTTCTGCTGCCAGTCCTCGTACTGCTCGGCGTCCTTGAGCCGCATCTCCTCGCTCTTGAGGCGCTCCATCTCCTCCTTCTCGGCCTCGCGCTCCTCGCGCCGCTTGCGCGCCTTGCGGATCTCGTCCACGCGTCGCTCCTGCTGCTTCTTGAGCTCCCGGGCCGTGGGCCAGTCCTTGCCCTTGTCCTCGTACTTCTTGCCCCACACGAAGGGCTGGCTCAGACTCGAGTCCCCGAACGGGTTCGTGTCGTCCGAGTAGCCCAGACTGGCCAGCATCTTGGCCGACTTCTTGCGCGCGCGGCGCTCGGCCCGCGCCTCCGCCTCGCTGTCCGAGTCCGACGAGTGGTGGCGCCGCTTCTTGTGCTTGCGCTTGCCGTCGCGGCGGCGCGAGCTGCGCTCCGGAGATCGCCCCATGCCTGTCTTGCCAGTGCTTTTTTCGCCTCTGTCTATACTTTTTATGTTTTCTGCTTTTTCTTAGAAAAAAGTGTGTGTTAAAAAACAGTTGCTATAAAGTGCTTTTAGTTGCTTTTTATTGTAAAAAGTGTTTCTTTTAGGTTTTGTGAAAGGAAAAGTGGCTTTAGTTTGCTAAGTGTGTTTTAGGCAGCGATGGGGGAAGGCAGCGTCTTGTACTCGGTAGACACGGAGATGCCGGCGCTTTTGCCTGTCGGGGATAGGACAATCGGCAACTCATTGTTGGTGCCGTACGGTTGGTTCTGGAAGGCAGCCTCGGCTCGACCGGGGCGGTAGATGTAGTACAGAACGATTTGAACCGCGCCTAGCAACACACCGGCGGCGTTCAGGCCTGCGGTGAAGTAGTCGCTGTCGAGCAGCCCCGTCACGACCCACAATACGGAGGACACGAGGATCATGAGGCTCAGGTTAACTGGGATGGAGACGGCCGACTTGGTCTCCACAACTCGCTTTAAAGTGCCGAGCGGAGATGCGAACACACCAATGCCGAAGACAAGACCGAAGTAGCCGAGTGATGTGCTTGCATCAGTAATAATCTGGCCAGCGACGCCCGTCACGACAAGGACAAAGTAGAGAGTGACGGCACTGTGCAAAGCGAAGGCCCAACCGTACGCCTTGAGCAGCTCTTTGCGCTTGTGTTTGGTACTCCACCGAAAGTAGACAAGGTTGAACACGATCGCAGCGAGTTGACCGAAGCCCTGCGTAACCCCCACAGGGAAGACGCTTCCCTCGAGATAACCATAGAGCATCCTGGTTTAATGCACGAGCAAAGACACAGTAAGTCACCGGTTGGAATCGTAATATATCGTGTTCGTAGCGCAGGACATACCACAGGTGGGTGTTGGGCAGCATGCAGATAAGTGGAAGGGCGGGCATCTCTCCAATACTCTTCCGACGGTGAATGCGGTACATGTCCGGTGCAAGACTGAGACTCAGCATTACCTGGCCGATCGTGGTTACCACGTGCAGTACAGTCATCCAGCCGCTCATGGTCGAATACGTGAAGGTGAAGTGCCGAATTAGTGGAACGAGGTAAATCGTGAAATGAAATGGTCTTGCCTGATAGCAAGCCACATTCGTGTTGTTGGTGAGCAACTTCCTCACTCACCAACTCGTACACAGAGATTACACTAGAAGACGAAACCCAAACATCCCGGATAGGATGAATTGGTGGGCGCACGTTTTTTGCAAAGCCCCGGATTGGACCCTCACTCGTTTAAAAGAAAAATGCTCGACAAGTTGTTTGCAAGTTTGCTTCGGCAAAATTTTTTTTTAGCTCTCGACGACAAAATGTGCATGTAGCTACACTAATAAATTTTCTCACGCCGTGACGCGTGAGTTATGCACCATCAAATGCATCGATGTTAAAAAAGCAGTTCACCTCCTCCACGTCGTCCTCGGCCTCTTCTGGGTGCCAGCGGTAGTACGCCTTCCAGAACAGCTCGGATTCCATTGCAACCACAGCCTTATTAAAGCGTCTGCGCCAAATGTGATCAGCCAGTGGCGCTCGAAGAACAGCCTTGACAGCGACTAGCTGACGATCGACCCACTGGGTACGTCTTGCTTGATAATAGCTGATAAGGTCTGTTGCAAGAATTTGACGAAGTCGAGAGCGCCAAACGTGGCCAGCCAAGACCGGGCGCAGCCGAGGGAGGAGGGATATTACTACCCACCTTTGCATCGGGATCCTCTTCACGACACGGGTCTGGCAGTATTGAAAATAGAACCAATCATTTGTCAACGGAATGTCGGAGATATCCACAGGCAATAAACCTCGCTTTTGCTTCTTACGGAGCTCCAGTTCATCGCCCCAGTCCATGTAAAACCCACACACACAGTTCACTCCGTTACAGCCTTCAACCTTCAGCAACAGCGCGCGGCACCCACGACAACGCACCAGGTCGTTGTCCTCGCTGAATTCCTCCGCGCACGTTTCATGATGACCTTCGCCTTTACAGTTGAAACAGAAATCGTCACCACAGCAGTTTGTCTTCGTGTTCGGCCGCAGGTACATCAGTGATAGCAATAACGAGGCCCGGCGCTCCGGGTCTTGAATTCGCTGCAGTGTCAACTTATTTACAAGAATGATAGTCTTCTCGTCCCCGAACGCACTGAAAGCGTAGTCGAGGACTGCTCTTGGTGCTATCTTGTGGTGACAGAATTGTTTGCACAAGGTCTTGAACTTTTTCAGCTGTGACGGCGTCAGCAATAGGGGTTCTTTCCATCGAGCTTCCGGGTTATACTCGGGAAGATGTGTGTAATTTGGCCTCTCACAACACAGCGGCGTCAGCGCGCATGCCCGTTCACACAGTGTTGTATACGTTGTCATGAGCATGGTCTGACAGTCGCTGGGGACGCGGTCTCTCCATCGACTCTGGTGCATCGCAACCAGACAGACCGGACAACGCACACGGGGAAGCACTCCCGGGTAAAATTGTTGCAGAGTCACTTCGACGTGGCGCCCCAGACATTGGCGGCAGACCTGCGCGGGGCAGCTCTTCCCGCACACGTTGGTCAGGAGCTCGTCGGCATCTTCAACATTGTCCAGACAAATCTGACAGGTTGACGTCGCCATGGGCTCTGGCGGTGTCTTGGGATCTTGCAAAGGGAAAGTGAGTGCTGTGCAGCTTGGGCAACTGGTGAGAAACACGACGGAGATGGGTTGAATATGGCTACATGCGCATGACCTTCACTCACGTCTTTTGGTTAAACCTAGAGTACCCGTAACGTTCAGCTTGTCAAAACGTTCGTGTCTTGACGGGCTGCCTCAAATCGATTGCGTTTTCGGTAGATGAATCACATCAAGGTTAGATGGCGGCGCTATAAAGTGAAAAAAGCCCCATTCATGTTGGTGGTGCGCGAGAGGGTTGCTCATCAAGGTAGTACACAGAGATCGCACGAGCAAACGGATAAATAGGCGGACACGCCTGGCAAGCAATGTAAACTTTTGGATCATCGTTCGTTATTCAGTTTGTAATTTAGCACCCTGTTCCACCAGCTATACGGAGGCAGGAGGTGCTGTCAAACATTGTCATGAGGTTGGTCATGACAGACCAGACAAGCGAGAAAGCGATGATAATGATCGTGGCAATGCCGATCCACTTGTTTTTGCCGCCAGTTCGCTTGAGTTGCTGCGTCTCGACCTTTTGCTTTGGCAGCAACACTAGAAATCCGAGCGAACATAGCTTGAAGGCATAGGCAATCAGGTACGTGTAGGTCACTTGCCAGCGCACATAAGAATTATCTAGTCGAATGAATTCTGTTTCGACGTCGAAGTGACCGTCAATGCTCTTGGTGATGACACTAGCAAAAGGGGACGCCAACGTAGATACAGTGGTGATAAGACCGTATACTGTGGCTTCGTTGCCCTCCTCAATAATTTCTAACACGGCGAACGTAGCAACGATCGTACCCACGGCATTAGGAAAGTTTTCCACCAGCGGCACACCGAGCCAGAACCATTGACTACGGTATACATCCCAAATGGTAAAGAAGGTGGGGAAGGCGTCGATAACAATCACCGCAATCTGTGCGATCGCAATCATGTATCGCCAATTCCAGTTGAGTCCGAATTGCTTAGTCAGATAGAGTGAACCAGCAGACACAACCAAGCCGATGATGCTAGCCACGCTGCTGTTTACTGGGCTCACATTCAGCCAGTAACTTTGAACCAGACTTGATGCCGTCACCGACACGTATGAAAATACATTGCGGCCAAAGCGGAATATGACAATCTGGTATACCACGCGCTGCTGAATCAACTCGTACAGAGCGTAGAGATACTTCCTCGCCGAGCGCCGGTGCGTCTTCTCTTCGGTGATGCAGAACCACGAGAAGGGCATCACGACCAGGGAAAAAGCGGCGCAGACCCCCATCACGGCATTGACGCCCATGGAGCCCGAGAACGTGCCTCCGTAGTCGGCACTGTTGAGTCCGAAACCAATCATTGCCGACGATATGATCTGGAACGAGTACTGCACGGCGTACACAATAGCTTGCAAAGCACCGCGAGTTTTTAATGGCTCACGCTGTGCGAGCTCTACCAGAATGCCGTCCGAAGCCGTGAATGCCACAACGCTACCCAAGTTGGCGATGACCATGAGGAAAATGTACTTGACTCCTGAATGCTGCGCTCCAGTGTTCAGCTGCGCTGTCTCCTCAGCAGTAAGACTTGTGAGCAACGACCAGCTAGAGTTTGGGTAGTACGGGTCACCGATCGGCATGACGGCCATGACAATGAGCGACACGAAGCACACGGCCCAGCCAATAAGCATAAAAGGCCGACGCCGGAAGCCGAAGATTGGGTAGCAATCCGTAACGATGCCAATGAACACCTTGAGCGTGTATGGCAGAGTGATCAACACGCTTGCAGACGTGGTCTCATTGCCGGACATGCGCAAGTAGTTGGTCAGGAACGGGTAGATAATTGAGTACATTGTGCCGTACACGACGCCGATCGCAGCGTATTGCGCCATCAGACCGATATTACTCCAGCTGTACAGGTTTGGCGGGCCACCGGGACGAATGGCGCCATCTTCGAGGATTCCGAGGTCGGGTGTCTTTACTTCTTGATAGTCTTCGGGCTTGGAGGGCAGACTCGAGGTTGAGAAGCGCTGCACGCCAGGAACGTTCATCGTGGCGCGTGACTGCACGGCGGCGACTTGGGAAATGGCTGCTACAGTCAACGCGAAGTGCGGGAAACGGTGAGGATCCAGAGACTTGAGCAGCGCCAGTTCGTCGCCATTGGTGCTGGACAGAGACTGCAGCGATGGACGTCGGTAGGTCTCCGCTACGCTGTCGAAGTTGCAATGATGCGTTCGTGGTGCATGCATCGCGCCAATCACATGTAGATCGGCAAGCGAAAAAAGGGCGCCGACTTCGCCAGGGAGGCTGTCAGCAGAAAGCGATGTAACTTCTTGGTGGTTTGATCCCTGCACAAGAATTGCCGAATGCTCTGTACAAATCGTCGCCTTTACGAGTGGTTCAAGGGAGATGCATAGAGGGCTTTATCGACGCTTGCCTTCTACTTGAGCTCGTGTTGCGAAGGTTAGCACGATGAAGACGAGTAGCTAAACGCATACGGCGCAAGTGCTGCATATCGTGCACTGCAGTGCTAGGATCACAGCGCGTGAGCTAAGCACACAGTGTTGACCGGCGGCACGCGGCCTCCAGCCAATCGGACCCGATTCACACCGAGAGATCGGCCCATAAACGCTCGAACGAAGTGAATTGACTGCGCGTACGATCGTGCAGATGCATACCGGACGACCTTTATCACGACACCGCTGACGTCGTAAACGAAAAATAAAATAACAATAATGACCCTGACGCCCTCACATGCGTGGCTGGCATTGTTTCGTCCGTTCGGTTGTCGATGGGGGCCTCGCACTGGGGACGCTCCGTGGGGCATGCTGTTCTCATGTATGCCGACTATAAGCGCGCATGTTTGACGACACTGAACGTATTCAAAAGCAGCAGCAGATCGTCCTCATGTACGTCATGGTGGAAGGAGCACGCATTGGGACCCGACCAGCCGTACATCTCGCGGCCACCACATTGCTGGGCGTGACCACAGCATGTAGTATTTTTGAGGTAAATTGTTTGCAGTTGGAGTGTTTCCTGCTGCAGTTTATCTGCTACAAACGGCAGCTCGTCAAAGACAAAATCTGACTCAAAACGAAAACGAATTTACATGTTGAATTAACGGCTACATCATAACCAGTTACGCTTGCCAAAAAGCGTGAGTGAGTGTCAGGAGATCATATGTAGCCATGTTCAACCCAACTTGGTCGCCTTCCCCAGCGCAAAGTACCAGCTACACCAGCTCTCATTTTCCATTCACCGTCCAAGACACCATCAGAACCCATGGCAACGTCGACCTGTCAACTTTGTCTGGACAATGCTGACGAGCTCCTGGCCAACGTGTGCGGGAAGAGCTGCCCCGCGCAGGTCTGCCGCCAATGCCTGGGGCGCCACGTCGAGGTGACTCTGCAGCAGTTCTACCCGGGAGTGCTTCCCCGCGTGCGTTGTCCGGTCTGCTTAGTTACGATGCACCAGAGTCGGTGGAGAGACCGTGTCCCCAGCGACAGTAGGGCGATGCTCATGACAACGTACAGCACATTGTGCCGCCAGGCATGCGTGCTGACGCCACCGTGCTGCCACAAGACGGACTACACACATCTCCAGGAATATGAACCGGAAGCTCGATGGAAAGAACCTCTTTTGCTGACGCCGTCACAGCTGAAAAAGTTCAAGACCTTGTGCAAACAATTCTGTCACCACAAGATAGCACCAAGAGCAGTCCTCGACTACGCTTTCAGTGCGTTCGGGGACGAGAAGACTATCATTCTTGTAAATAAGTTGACACTGCAGCGAGTTCAAGACCCGGAGCGCCGGGCCTCGTTATTGCTATCACTGATGTACCTGCGGCCAAACACGAAGACAAACTGCTGTGGTGACGATTTCTGTTTCAACTGTAAAGGCGAAGGTCATCATGAAACGTGCGCGGAGGAATTCAGCGAGGACAACGACCTGGTGCGTTGTCGTGGGTGCCGCGCGCTGTTGCTGAAGGTTGAGGGCTGTGACGCTGTGAACTGCGTGTGTGGAACCAGTATGAAGTGGACCGCTGAACTGGAGCTCTGTAAGCAGCACAAGCGAGGTCTATTACCCGTGGATATCTTTGACATTGTGTTGACAAATTATTGGTTCGCGTTCCGTCAACGCCACATCCAGCTTATGAAAAAGCTGAGGCCAACATGGCTGCAAAAGAAGGTGGTAACTTTCCGTCCTCTGCTGCACCCGACCTTCGCTGCCTACGTTTGGCGTTTTCGATTTCGTAAAATTCTTGCAACAGAGCTGCGCCCTCAGTATGAAGCAAGACGTGCTCAGTGGGTTGATCGTCAGCTAGTCGTCGTCAAGAGTGTTCTACAAGCACCAGTGACTGCTCACATTTGGCGTAGACGCTTGAGTAAGGCTGTTGTTGCAATACAATCTGAGCTGTTCTGGAAGGCGTACCACCGCTGGCACCCAGAAGAAGCCGAGGATGAGGTCGACGAGGTGAACTGCTTTTTCAACATCGATACATTTGAGGACGCGTGGCTTACGTGTCGTGGCGCAAGATAAGTTCTAAATTACAGGCAATACACTTCAATTGAGCGATGTACTTGTCATCTTAGCTAGAGTAAATATTCTTGAAGCAATCGAGGAAGGTGTTGACAAGGGGTATGTGCGCATCCGCCAATTTGGCGTTGACGAAACTTGTTTAGGGACTACTGAGCCCGCAAATTCGTATGATGGCTGTAATCTGAAAGGTTGTCAAGTACTAGGTGATTGATGAGGGAAAGCTTGATTAGCGACCATTAATCATGGGCACGAACTCTCTCAGTCATAAGCATGAATGCGACGCAAGCTGGGTTGCTTTGGCTCAAAAGGAGCTTTTCTATTGTTTAGTTTTCTGTTTTGATATGAAAATATGCATTTGGAAGAGATAAATTTTCTCTCTACATCTTGGCAACGCATGGAAGCGATTGACCTGGTGCAGTTTGTCTTCGGTAGTAGAATATAGTAGTGTGTGTTCGTTGCCCAGCACAGAACAGCGACAACAGATGAGGTATTTCTTCGTATTTTTCTCCTTGCTTTCTTCTCCTCAATTGGCATTGCTGTAGCCTGCCACTAGTCTGTTTCGATAACTAGCTGGCGATGCTGGTACGACTAACCAAGACTGTCGACTGTTGCCCTCACGTTACTCCGACAGTAGTGCATTCACGGCACCACCGATGTTCCCGCCTGCGATCTCAAGCGCGCGGATATTCTTCTCGGTGTCATTGAAGCCCATCGCCGCAAGCTGGTCCATGGTCTCATTGTATGCCACTTGGCCTTCCGTCGTTATGCTTGTATCCTTTCCTTGGTGCGGTCGGCCTTGCGCCTCAGTGGAGTCGTCACCACTCATACCTTCGCCGGACGGGACCCCGGTGCGCGAGGTAGAATCACAAAGTTTTTTTCCAACACCGGCTACCCTGTCGGAGCCGTCATCGTCTTCTCCGTCGTTGTCGCAGAATCGAGTGTGGTGGCCGTGGCGTCCTCGTTGTTGGCCGTGGAAGCCGTGGTGACGCCAGTCCTTAAACTCCGTGGGGAATGGTGTCCAGCCGTGCTCGAAGCCTCGAGCCCACATCGGTGGGCCACTAGGGTCAGCAAATGCAAACGTAGACATGTCGAAGTGACCAAAGTGTCCGAAGTAGCCTGGCGAGCCAAAGCCTGGCGGTGCGTGGTGGCGGCGACGATGCTCGTCGAATGCCAGAGGAAAGCCGTGGTCGTGAAACTCGGGGTGGCCATACTCAGAGAATTCATGGGGTCCTAGGTTCTTAGACGGTGAGCCATGGCCAAGAAAGCTCGGACGGTGGTGGCTGTGGCGGCCGAGCTTGCCGTGGCGGCGATCATCGTCGTCGTGGTGGTGGCCTAACTTGCCGTGGCAGCCGTGGCGATGACCAAACTTGCCGTGGTGGTGCCCGATTTTACGGTGCGGACCGTGACCATGGTGATGGCCGAACTTGCCGTGACCAAGCCTGCCGTGGTGGCCGAGCTTGTGGTGACCGCGGCGACACGTGAACTTTAGAGTGCGCGTCGCACGTGGCTTGTCAATCGTGGTGAACAGGCCGTGCGACTCCGTCCACTTGCCGCTCGCCTCGCAGGCCTCGCACAGATCGAAGTCCGCCTTCGTCTCCGACTTGAAGCGGACGCCGACAATGGGGGTCATCTTGCACCCGTCACACGTCACATACGGATGCACCATCTCGGACATACGCTTCTGCTTCGGCGCGCGCGATGGATCAGTGATCTTGATGAAGGGCTCGTATCGCATGTACCTGCCGCTGGCCTCGCACTCTTCGCACAGGTCAAAGTGTGGCACGTCGAGCGACTTGTAGCGCACCCCCACGAGCGGAGCCTTCTCGCAGCCATTGCAACCGACGTCCCGGTGTAGTGGGGTCTCCTCTCCGATACCCTCTACGCCGACCGTATCTTGGTCGCTGCTGTAGCAGGAGCTGCTGCTGTCTGAGGCACCGCCGTCCATTTCCTCGTCATTGTAGCGCACCAAACCAGTCATCAGCGACTTGGTCACACTCACCAGCACCGACTTGAGCGACGGGCAGCGCGCTACGATGCGCTGGGCGAACACCAGCAGCCCGTCGAAATGTGCCGTGGCCGCATCCTGGATGGCCTCCGCATCTTCCTCAAAGACTGCCGCCACCATGGCATCCGTGAGCTCCTTGAACTCTTCCGTAGCCCCCAGCTCCCCCACCGCTTCACGGAACCCGTCGTCTTGTAGCACGAGCAGTAGCTCCTTCTTTACTGTCGCCAGCTCGGCTGTGTCGTCAGCCACATCCAAGGCTTGCAGACTGGTCACCAGCAGGCCCATGACACTGGCGAGTGTGGGCGTCGCCTCGGGCTTGGCCGTCAGCTTCGACATGGCGGTCACGAGACCGCGCAACTGCGTTCGCACGGCGGTGGCGGCTTGCTTGGCGGCCGACCGCTGCTGCGGCACCACCAGCACTTCTAGACTCTGTCGCTGCTCGTCCTGCATGTGCTTCTCCAGCTCCTTGACGTCGGCGTCGCCCGCGATCGTCACGTGATCTCCGTCCGAGTCCGTGTAGCGCAGCGAGAAGTGCTCGTCGGGGAGCAGTGCGGCCGCGGCACTCTGCAGCTGGGCCATCGTCAGCGATTCTCCGTGCTCGCTCGCCAGGGGCAGCGCCAGCATCAGCGTCTCCACGCCGGTCGTCTTGATCTCCAGCGTTCGCTCCATCTTCGCCAGCTCTTGCGTGTTTCCTCGCGGTGGTCGGTTGACTTGTGCGGCCGGAGGCCAATTGGGATCTAGCAGGAGCTGTGCCGGGGGTCCGGGGCTGCTTGGGCGCAGGCGACGCAAAAACGCAAGTTGCAGTCGGAATGCTTGTTGGAAATGGTGGCGCGCGTAATCAGGTTGAAGGTCTGTTTATGGTGCCCAGCGAAATCGTCTACCAAACGTCCATCTGCAATGGTAGGCCGTCGCGCGCGTCGATCAGCCCCTAGACGGACGTGTTTGCCTTAAGTATCAGCACGCAACACACGAAGATAAATGCAAACGCGATGTATTCAAGTGCAGACCGATCCTTGGTTCCTCTATCCATATCTAAGGCGGTCAGATGGCTGACTCCACTCCAGCTAGGTTATCATTAGGTTCGCGGCACGCCAGTCCCTTGAACAGCATGAAATTTATGAGGCTCGGTCGATACTTCACGCCGTACGCTGGAGCTCGCGTCGGTCCTTGCGGGCATCCCAAATGGAAGGGCGGTCGCCCTGGTCGAAGCTTTGGATGCGATCACGAAGAGCCAGGTACAGTTGCTTCGCGTTGTTATCGATCACGGCCTGTTGGAATCCTCCAGACTGCGCGTGCTGAGTAATATGCACGAGTCGGTGGCACTCAGCATTGTCAGCGGGCCGTTGTCCTGAAGGTCCAGCAGACGCCGGTCTACACGTTTGTGCAGCGTCAGGTTGGTATCCTGCAAGTGCAGGCCCAGATTCTCGCGAACATTGAGGATTTGGCGAAGCTCTGTATCCGTGCGCTGCGCAAACCCTGACAGTCTGCGATAAAGTACAACGGCAACTGCCAGTCCGACAAAGTGCGTGACGTGCTTTTCATCCAAGCGGTGGTCATTCGCCTCCTGACGCACTCTTTGCTGTTGGTAGTTATCGCGAGTGGCTTGCGCTTTGTCTGGGATATTGTCGAAGCGGCTCTTCATGACGTTCTTGTTCCTGCTTGTAAGTGGATGCGTGTCTTGCAGGGTGGATTCCCGAATAACCGACGTAGAGCACTTGAGCCGCGTCCGAGCATACTTCTTCAACCAGGATGCCCAACTGCTCGTGAATAGGATTTGGCACGCGCTCACGCAGCGCAACCACAGTCAGCGAGTTGCTGCAGAAACATCGGCTGCTGAATCAACCAGCATGCGGGGACCTATTTGACCCCGGACGGGAAGCCGCAACATCCAGCTGCGAAGAGAAGCTGATTCTGGTGGATAGAAGGAAAAAGTTGGTTAACAACTTTACACAAGGTGTCTCTGAACAGTTGATTACCACATTTACGGCACCCAGTGGTTAAACTATGAAGAAGGTCCTAATAGGTCCCCGCATGCTGGTTGATTCAGCAGCCGATGTTTCTGCAGCAACTCGCTGACTGTGGTTGCGCTGCGTGAGCGCGTGCCAAATCCTATTCACGAGCAGTTGGGCATCCTGGTTGAAGAAGTATGCTCGGACGCGGCTCAAGTGCTCTACGTCGGTTATTCGGGAATCCACCCTGCAAGACACGCATCCACTTACAAGCAGGAACAAGAACGTCATGAAGAGCCGCTTCGACAATATCCCAGACAAAGCGCAAGCCACTCGCGATAACTACCAACAGCAAAGAGTGCGTCAGGAGGCGAATGACCACCGCTTGGATGAAAAGCACGTCACGCACTTTGTCGGACTGGCAGTTGCCGTTGTACTTTATCGCAGACTGTCAGGGTTTGCGCAGCGCACGGATACAGAGCTTCGCCAAATCCTCAATGTTCGCGAGAATCTGGGCCTGCACTTGCAGGATACCAACCTGACGCTGCACAAACGTGTAGACCGGCGTCTGCTGGACCTTCAGGACAACGGCCCGCTGACAATGCTGAGTGCCACCGACTCGTGCATATTACTCAGCACGCGCAGTCTGGAGGATTCCAACAGGCCGTGATCGATAACAACGCGAAGCAACTGTACCTGGCTCTTCGTGATCGCATCCAAAGCTTCGACCAGGGCGACCGCCCTTCCATTTGGGATGCCCGCAAGGACCGACGCGAGCTCCAGCGTACGGCGTGAAGTATCGACCGAGCCTCATAAATTTCATGCTGTTCAAGGGACTGGCGTGCCGCGAACCTAATGATAACCTAGCTGGAGTGGAGTCAGCCATCTGACCGCCTTAGATATGGATAGAGGAACCAAGGATCGGTCTGCACTTGAATACATCGCGTTTGCATTTATCTTCGTGTGTTGCGTGCTGATACTTAAGGCAAACACGTCCGTCTAGGGGCTGATCGACGCGCGCGACGGCCTACCATTGCAGATGGACGTTTGGTAGACGATTTCGCTGGGCACCATAAACAGACCTTCAACCTGATTACGCGCGCCACCATTTCCAACAAGCATTCCGACTGCAACTTGCGTTTTTGCGTCGCCTGCGCCCAAGCAGCCCCGGACCCCCGGCACAGCTCCTGCTAGATCCCAATTGGCCTCCGGCCGCACAAGTCAACCGACCACCGCGAGGAAACACGCAAGAGCTGGCGAAGATGGAGCGAACGCTGGAGATCAAGACGACCGGCGTGGAGACGCTGATGCTGGCGCTGCCCCTGGCGAGCGAGCACGGAGAATCGCTGACGATGGCCCAGCTGCAGAGTGCCGCGGCCGCACTGCTCCCCGACGAGCACTTCTCGCTGCGCTACACGGACTCGGACGGAGATCACGTGACGATCGCGGGCGACGCCGACGTCAAGGAGCTGGAGAAGCACATGCAGGACGAGCAGCGACAGAGTCTAGAAGTGCTGGTGGTGCCGCAGCAGCGGTCGGCCGCCAAGCAAGCCGCCACCGCCGTGCGAACGCAGTTGCGCGGTCTCGTGACCGCCATGTCGAAGCTGACGGCCAAGCCCGAGGCGACGCCCACACTCGCCAGTGTCATGGGCCTGCTGGTGACCAGTCTGCAAGCCTTGGATGTGGCTGACGACACAGCCGAGCTGGCGACAGTAAAGAAGGAGCTACTGCTCGTGCTACAAGACGACGGGTTCCGTGAAGCGGTGGGGGAGCTGGGGGCTACGGAAGAGTTCAAGGAGCTCACGGATGCCATGGTGGCGGCAGTCTATGAGGAAGATGCGGAGGCCATCCAGGATGCGGCCACGGCACATTTCGACGGGCTGCTGGTGTTCGCCCAGCGCATCGTAGCGCGCTGCCCGTCGCTCAAGTCGGTGCTGGTGAGTGTGACCAAGTCGCTGATGACTGGTTTGGTGCGCTACAATGACGAGGAAATGGACGGCGGTGCCTCAGACAGCAGCAGCTCCTGCTACAGCAGCGACCAAGATACGGTCGGCGTAGAGGGTATCGGAGAGGAGACCCCACTACACCGGGACGTCGGTTGCAATGGCTGCGAGAAGGCTCCGCTCGTGGGGGTGCGCTACAAGTCGCTCGACGTGCCACACTTTGACCTGTGCGAAGAGTGCGAGGCCAGCGGCAGGTACATGCGATACGAGCCCTTCATCAAGATCACTGATCCATCGCGCGCGCCGAAGCAGAAGCGTATGTCCGAGATGGTGCATCCGTATGTGACGTGTGACGGGTGCAAGATGACCCCCATTGTCGGCGTCCGCTTCAAGTCGGAGACGAAGGCGGACTTCGATCTGTGCGAGGCCTGCGAGGCGAGCGGCAAGTGGACGGAGTCGCACGGCCTGTTCACCACGATTGACAAGCCACGTGCGACGCGCACTCTAAAGTTCACGTGTCGCCGCGGTCACCACAAGCTCGGCCACCACGGCAGGCTTGGTCACGGCAAGTTCGGCCATCACCATGGTCACGGTCCGCACCGTAAAATCGGGCACCACCACGGCAAGTTTGGTCATCGCCACGGCTGCCACGGCAAGTTAGGCCACCACCACGACGACGATGATCGCCGCCACGGCAAGCTCGGCCGCCACAGCCACCACCGTCCGAGCTTTCTTGGCCATGGCTCACCGTCTAAGAACCTAGGACCCCATGAATTCTCTGAGTATGGCCACCCCGAGTTTCACGACCACGGCTTTCCTCTGGCATTCGACGAGCATCGTCGCCGCCACCACGCACCGCCAGGCTTTGGCTCGCCAGGCTACTTCGGACACTTTGGTCACTTCGACATGTCTACGTTTGCATTTGCTGACCCTAGTGGCCCACCGATGTGGGCTCGAGGCTTCGAGCACGGCTGGACACCATTCCCCACGGAGTTTAAGGACTGGCGTCACCACGGCTTCCACGGCCAACAACGAGGACGCCACGGCCACCACACTCGATTCTGCGACAACGACGGAGAAGACGATGACGGCTCCGACAGGGTAGCCGGTGTTGGAAAAAAACTTTGTGATTCTACCTCGCGCACCGGGGTCCCGTCCGGCGAAGGTATGAGTGGTGACGACTCCACTGAGGCGCAAGGCCGACCGCACCAAGGAAAGGATACAAGCATAACGACGGAAGGCCAAGTGGCATACAATGAGACCATGGACCAGCTTGCGGCGATGGGCTTCAATGACACCGAGAAGAATATCCGCGCGCTTGAGATCGCAGGCGGGAACATCGGTGGTGCCGTGAATGCACTACTGTCGGAGTAACGTGAGGGCAACAGTCGACAGTCTTGGTTAGTCGTACCAGCATCGCCAGCTAGTTATCGAAACAGACTAGTGGCAGGCTACAGCAATGCCAATTGAGGAGAAGAAGCAAGGAGAAAAATACGAAGAAATACCTCATCTGTTGTCGCTGTTCTGTGCTGGGCAACGAACACACACTACTATATTCTACTACCGAAGACAAACTGCACCAGGTCAATCGCTTCCATGCGTTGCCAAGATGTAGAGAGAAAATTTATCTCTTCCAAATGCATATTTTCATATCAAAACAGAAAACTAAACAATAGAAAAGCTCCTTTTGAGCCAAAGCAACCCAGCTTGCGTCGCATTCATGCTTATGACTGAGAGAGTTCGTGCCCATGATTAATGGTCGCTAATCAAGCTTTCCCTCATCAATCACCTAGTACTTGACAACCTTTCAGATTACAGCCATCATACGAATTTGCGGGCTCAGCAGTCCCTAAACAAGTTTCGTCAACGCCAAATTGGCGGATGCGCACATACCCCTTGTCAACACCTTCCTCGATAGATTTGGTTTCTTCAAGAGGTGGTATGGCTCCCAGAACAGCTCAGATTGCTTTGCAACCACAGCGTCTGTGCCTCACTTGTGCTCGTAGGATACCCTTGAGGGGACTAGCTGACGATCGATGTTCTTGACCTATAAGTAGAACTTAGTGAATTTATCATGCAAAAATTTATACGTTTGGGCGCGCTTTCTGATCCTGACTTTCCTGTTCCATGTATTACGCTTATGCCGAGATACAACTACAGGAATCAAGTTGGTCACTGCAGGGAAAGGGTGATCATCCACACCAACGATTTTGAAGAGCTGGTACAGCTACCGAGTATTGTTGCCGATCTTAATCTGTTGGAACTCCTTCAACCTCGTTGCTTCGGCTTTCTGCTCGAGCAAAACCAAGAATTACAGCATGAGCTACTTGAACCGACAGTAATCGCGAAGTTTGTGAGTGCTGCCATATTTGGAATGTACACACACTGGAAAGTAAACTGTTCTTTCGATGGGCGGCAAAGACGGCAAAGCACTAGCTCCTTTTAAGTAAGTGGCGTTGAGTGAGAGCTCTAACAATGAACTTGCAAAGGTTTGACGGCAATGAAATATTACAAATAAAAACCCGGCTCGAGTTCTGGGGAAATAATAAAAGGGAAATACTTTTATCCAGATGTGTTGCCTGCATAACTTCATCCAAAAGGTGAACTAGCTCTTACTTGTCCCGAGCAAGCTTGCAAGCTCTAGCCTGGGGATTGGTATTAACCTTGAGGTGGAGCGGGAGCAACTGGTGCTGCGGGCACAGGATTCGCTTCACGCACAAGTTTGACCAGGAGCGATAAGTCGAAATACAACCGGATCGTTAAAACCCGCCGGAATATTGGCTCCTGGTTGTAAAAGTCTGGCCTCAAAATTCACCACCGTGCCTTGCGCTGCAAAAGGAAGTCTTGTCCCTTGATCCCCCGTCGAGACTCTTTCGAGGCGATACTGGCGAGTTCGAAGTTGCGGCGACAGATGGAACGTACTCCACGCCGGGGTATGCACGCCAAAGGGCTGCCTTGCGATCTAGCTCGTTCCACCCCCTCCACCCCAATTTCCACTTTCAAGGTGCAGTATTCACACCACTGCAGCCCCGCAGGTAAAACTGCACCAACGCGAGGGTGTGGGCCGTAGCCGCAGTCAGGTTCCACACGGCCATGTCGTGCAACCGCGCCTGGAGGGTTGGAAACGTAAGCGGCCCCATGTCCTTCAATACGCCTTCGAAACTGCCCCATTGCATCATCATCAGCGTGGTGCACCAATACTTGGCGGATCCGCGTATTGGCCCCGGATACTCGACGATCCCGATTTTGCCGTCATACCATTCCAAGCTATGCGTCTTGAGCTCTTGGTATTCCGATGCAGCATACTCATCCCAGTCGTCCAACGATGCCCGGCACACTTCGACGGGGACTCCATCGGTATCGTCGTCGTGGACTAGTGATGCGCGGACTAGTGGTGCGTGGACTACGTCCCAGCGAATCGCGTTGTTGATCCTTCAAACTGCAGAGTTGCGTTTTCGCCATCTCTGGGTAGTGACGCTCAAGTACAAAAGGGAAATTGGGACGAGGAGAGA
Source organism: Phytophthora taxon juncus (assembly GCA_033558005.1). NCBI lineage: Eukaryota > Oomycota > Peronosporomycetes > Peronosporales > Peronosporaceae > Phytophthora > Phytophthora taxon juncus. Next base: position 3,261,339 of record JAUCEE010000005.1, on the reverse strand, counting down.
GAGAATGTAACAAAAACTACCACATGAGTCCTTGAGACCATCGAGAAACAATGATACCTACCCTTTACCATTCTTGATTTTTGTGTTGTATGCACTTGTCATACACCTATTTTATGGCTTTACCGCCAGATCGCGCACTTTTACTTGCTGCTACGTTCTCTTCGGGTTTGCGACCGTCACAACATGGAACCGCGTTCCGTACGGTAGGCGATACGGGTTGAAATCCTACAACCAGGCAATGCGCATCAGTATAACCAACCACCTACAGATGTCGATCACAACTATAAGCACCGTACCTCGGTCGCCTGGAATGTATCAATGAAGATAATCTCGCCACAGATGTACGCAGGCGGCGTTCGATCGCTGCCTACACCCAAAATCGCCGCTTGAATGGACTCGTTCGCAAGATAATAGTTCGGAGCTCCCTCGTTGAAGGCAACGTAAGGAAGCTTTCCCCCCTTTAGGAAAAACAATGCCAAAGAGCTGATTTGGAAGCTACGGAAAGATATCCGCTGGTGCTCTACAGGTGTGCCTGAATCATGGGTAGGAGGTTGCTCGCTCAAGACTTCGTGCAGACCATTTTCCTCCACGTCGCTGGCTACCGTGCGACCAGTGAGTACTTGAGAGAGCGGCAGCTCATCCGATGCAGATGAGCTATCAGCTGTTCCCACACTACCGTTGGCATCATGGGATGATGTTGCCAACGGGGTTACGGATACCACGTGATATCTCGTTCCTTCGCGAAGGCAATACGGATTCAATTTCTGTACACACCAATGAACATCAGTCTATCAGTATGGTGCAGATATGCTGTAGCGCATCATCCTTACATCAGTAGTTTCGTGGTCTTCAATGTAAACAATATGTCCAAGTACGTAAGGAGGATTCCTGTACATTAGTCCGACAACGAATTAGCATGTGCCACACCATCACCGAACAACTAACGAACAATACCTGTCGTCTTTCTTGGAAGCTGCAATAGATTCCTCCGACAGATAGTAGTGTGGACACCCTTCGTGGAATGCGATGTAATCACCAAAAGGTGTTGGCACGAAGAGTGCTACACTGCCACATGAAAAGCTCTTGTAGCAAATCCCAAGAAGTTCTTCAAGGCGGTTGTCATCGGTTACCCACTGACGCCGCTCACCAACGAGCCAGTTGTCCGCTGGAATCACTTCGCGTGCCGGCATCTTTGTTTCTCCCTCGAATCCAGTCGATGCTGGCGCCACAACAACTCCACCTGCAATTTTTCCATGTCGAGGCGAGGATGTGTCGATAACAACATCCCTGATTTCAATATCTCCATCAACAATTGTTGCGCCTGTATCGGCAGGCAAACGATCTTTTGCATGATGATTAGCCTGCAAAAATAAGAAAAAGCAGCACCAGCAGTGTTAGCAGCGCTGGGTTTAAACTTCTCGCTTTTGGCTCGATCGAAACGTACCTTGTCATCTATATCCACATTTAGGTCCTGGCCGTCAAGGACCTTCCTGCCTACGTCCTCGTACTCGTTTTCCACCATCACATATTCGTCGCTGAAAGTAGCCCAATCCTCTACAAATATGAGTAATCAGTCATACGCATTAAGAAACTACTACAATGTATCTTAATGGTCCACATACCGTACTCAGGTTGCTTTTCAGCAACAAGAGGCTGCTTCGTCTCCGAGTTGTCCAAGCCAGAGGTGTCAGCCTCGGTGCCCGCTGCAGTCGGAACTGGTGGCAGCAAAAATGGTGCACGGAAGAAGTCCTCAAAAGATATTCGCTTTCGTGGATCCACCCGTAGTAGAGCCTCGACCAGTTGTTCACACTCAGGAGATACTTTGACTTTCTTTGGGAGCCGAACGTGGCCGTACCGCTCAAAGTACCGATAGATATTCCGGCGCAGTGCTAAGTGGTTGGTCGCGTGGCACTTGTCTACCACGAGGAACGGATGCTCATTAACGAGCATCTCATACAGGATTATGCCAACTGACCATAAATCTGCTTTGGCATCGTAGCTCTTGTACTCCAACAATTCCGGTGCCATGTATAGCGGTGACCCCACAACACTCTCCGCCATCATTTCCGACCCTAACTCCCGCGCAAAGCCAAAATCCGCTGCAATAACGTCGCAAAACAGCACATATCAGTCAGTTAATGTACCTATCCATGATGCACGTGGAATAACAAGTCGCACCAATTTTCAGCTTTGCTGTCGCCTTATTCCGGGAAGAAAGCAGCAAGTTCGCAGGCTTTAAATCGCGGTGCACCACATTTTGTGAGCGAAGAAACTGCAAGCCGGAAGCTGCGCCGTATCCACACAAAAAGTAATTAGTCCCCAAATCTAACAACACAGTTCTTCCGTCTGCACGCACCCAACTGCGACATATACAGCCTTGCCTGCTCCTCCGTCAAGCCGTTGTTGGCCTTCATCAGCTGTGCAATGTCTCCGCCGGCACAATACTCCTATTATCCGCAGCAAAACCGTCATGAGCATCACTGCAGTCCCTCTCACGTTCCTGCCGACCGACCTGCACGATGAAAATGTGGTGCTGCGACTCCTTGGTGCACAGCAGGCGCACAATGTGCGGGTGGCCGTTCTCGAACTGCTCAACCGCCACGCGCATGGTCTCGATCTCCTTCTCGATGCTCTGGCGCTCGTGCGGCCGCCGCAGTTTGTCCTTCCCGATCATCTTCACGGCCACCGCCGCGCCGGACGACAAGTTGATGGCCTTGTGCACCTGCATGCACCGGTTCACGCGCCACCCACAACGTAAAAGTTAGCCTAATTCGTCCCTCCACCCGCGTCGGAGCTGGGGCGTCGTACGGTGCCATAAGAGCCGCGGCCGATCGTCTCTACCAAGCTGCAGGAAGAGCCACAAAACACCGCGGATTTTAGCCAAAACGGCGGCGATTTAGCGCGCGATTTCAAGGGAAAAGCGCCGCCGCCGCGGGACGCACCGGAAGACGTTGCCGCACACGGTGATCGTCTGCCCGTTGGCGCTGCTCATGCTGCTCGCTGCGTCGCCGGTGCCTCTCCGTCTGGGTCTGTTTCTCTCTCTTTCGGTCAAGTGTCAGATAGTCAATGTGATGGGTCGGTGGGTGCAGCCCTACCCCGTATTCCATATCGAAGGGGAACTGGGTGTGGTACATAACATTGAAGTGGACATGGCTACTTTACAAGGCGACATGGCTACACTGCTTCGCCTTCGAGCGGCACCAGCTCCTCGTCCTCGTCGTCCTCGTCTGGCTGCTCGTCGGCGTTGTCGTCGCCTGCGCCGTACTCGTTGACGCCGTCGGCGTCGCCCTCTTGCTCGTTGGCGCCGTTTTCTGCCTCGTCGTCGCTGCCGCCGAAGAGCTCCTGCTGCCCGGCCGCGTTCCTCTGGCGCTGCTCCTCCTCGAGCTTCTGCGCCGCCTCCTGTGCGTCTTGCAGCACGCGGTCGCGGGTCTCTTGCTGCTCCTGCTGCTTGGCGCGCTTGGCGTCCTCCTTCTTGCGCGTCCACTCGTCCAGCTTGTCCTGCCGCATCCGCGCCGTCTTCTCGTTCACGAAGAAGGCCACGGCCGCGATGAACACGACCCAGAAGGAGGCCACCTCGTACTGCGAGAAGACGTACAGCGTCGGCGACATGGCCAGGCAGGACTCGAAGCCCGAGCTCGTGGCCGTGGCCGCCTGCAGCGTGCCGTAGAGCCCCCACCACGCCACGCACACCACGCCGTACACGAGGTAGAAGACGCGCACGGTGCGCAGGCTCTTGATCGGCCACGGCCCCATCCAACAGTACGTGTAGAAGCACACGAGCACGTGGCTCAGCACCACGGCGCCCTGCAGGAATCCTGGCCGCAACAACGGACACACAGCCATCACCCATTAAGCCCGACGTCGCTGTCGACGAGCGCGTCCGCCTCGGCGCGACGGCGCGAGCAGATTAACGCGCACGCACTCATGAGGTCGGCGTTGCAGTCGTTGTTGGCCACGTTGATGATCACGCCGCCGAAGACGATGGTCGTGAGCGCCAGGCACACGGGCACGAGCGGGAACAGCAGCAGGATGCGCGCCCAGTACTTGGTCTTCTCGCGCTCCATCGCGATGCGCGTCGCGAGATCATACTGCACCTACAGTCATGGCATCGTGCGTGAGTCCGGAGCCTTGCACACGCAGCAGCGGCGGCGGCGTCAGGATCCCGAGCCTCCGGCGGCAGCGTCACGGCTCGCGTGCGTCTGTCGTCAGGGACTCGGGTCAGGGCCGCCAGCACCGACCGGGGGCTTCTTCTTGCGCCGCGCCGCGAAGGACGTGGTGCGCTTCGGGTGCAGCTCCACCGTGTTGGGCGGCGCGTCCTCGTCGGCCATCGCTCTGGCCGCGGTCGTCGCCGATCGCGCTCTCTAGGTACGGCACACACGCGCTGCGATCTTGTTGAAGAGCTGCGCGCGCCGAAACGGCCGACGCTCCTGCGATGTGAAGGCTAATCGTGCACGGCGGCAACCCTATTGTTGACCAGGGCGTTTGTCCCCTCGTCGCGGCCGCCGCCGCGTAGCCCGCTGTCATGCGCGGCGTCGGAGCTCATTGGCCATTGGGCCGAGGCACCGCGGCGACGGCGCCGGTTTGCGTGCTGGCGCGTGTGCGCATCCATGCGAACCTTCTCTCTCCGCCGTCGTGGGACGCCGGCGCCGCTGCGATGCTGTAGCTTCTGGCGCCGGCAGCGCGCCACCTGGCCAGCCCCAGGCCCATGACATCACCTCGCCTCGGTTCACCTTGAGGCGAAGCACGCGTCCGCCGGGGATAGCCGGGCCGCGTTTAACACCTATTCGCTGAGCCGCGCTCCACATTTATTTTCTCGAGAAACGAAGCAGCGCGGGATTATCGCCCGCGAGCTTGGCCGCGGAAGATCCGGGCGCGCGGCCGCAGCCTGCGCGTTGTATGGAACCAGATGCCGCGCGTAGAGACGACGGGCGCTTTTTCGTTTTTCAGAAAAACGGCGTGTGCATGCAGCTTCTCGCGGAAGAAGCCATTTCGGCATTTTCTTCGTCGCGCGCAGGCGGCTCCGAGCGTGGTCATCCGCGACCATGGGGCAGACCACGTCCATGCAGGAGGACAAGATGAAGAAGCGCATCCGCCAGGCCATGGGCACGTTCATGGACTTCGGCGCGCACTTGAAGAACGCCAACGAGTGGTACGCCACGTTGAAGTGGCGCCGCGGACGCCTGGCCTTGGCTGACCGACGTTCCTCCCATCCGTTGCTTGCAGGGCCCGCATTTGCGCCACGCCCAAGAACTGCTACCTGGCGTTCCGCATCGTGATCGACCCGGACGTGTCGGCCGAGCTGCTGCCCTACGTGTGGCGCATCCGCGGCAACGTGGCCGTCGAGGTGCGCAAGATGCGGCGGCCCGTGGAGCGCCAGCTCGACCTGGGCGACTTCCGCGTCGAGATCCCGCGCGACCCGACCTATGAGCCCGAGAGCTCCGAGACCATCGGCCAGGCCAAGACGCTCACGGTCGCACAGTTCTACTACATCTACTGCTTCCTGTCCGATGTCAAGGCGTGCGCCGCGCACACCGTGCGCTTCCCCGAGAAAACGACCAGGTACGCTGGGACGACGCGTTGCAGTAACTGCGGGGCAGGGTTGAACGTGAAGTACTAACTTTGGTATGGGCTGTGCCGCCTGCTGCTATATAGTACTGGGGACACGGACTTTGACGAAACCGAGTGCCAGATCTGCATGGACAAGAAGAAGCAGGTTGCGCTGCCCTGCGCACATAGCTTCTGCCTGAACTGCTTCCAGCACTGGAGCACTCAGAGTCAGACATGCCCGATCTGCCGCGCGAAATTCAACTGCTCCGAGGGCGACGAGCTGTGGCAGCTCACGTCGGACGAGGTGGAAGACTTGGGATCGTACGCGACCGACCTGGTGGCGCGCATCTACGAGTACTTGGACAAGCGCGACAGGTCCGAGCACACGGAAGAGGACATGAAGCGGTCGGCAGAGCTGTACTCGGCCGCGATCGCCGTGAAGCAGACGCCGCTGCGCAAGTTCGTGCATACAGACCTGTTCCCGACGGCGCTGCCGCTCGGGTTCCCGTCGATTCTGCGCAGTGGTATCCGGCTCGCGACGGAATTCGACTCGGACCTGATGCTGGCGCTGGAGCTCGCGTCGGGCGAGGATCAGTACGCCGCGATGCAACACTTTGAGCAGCTCCAGCGAGACCAGATGCTCGCCGTGACGATGGCGATGCAGGCGGACGCCGAAGAGAGTCCGAACGAGGCGTAAGGACAGATACAGGTCGCGATAAGAGCGAGTCTTATTTATCAAGAAGAAGAAGAAGTATCATAATGCGGGACTTGTAGATGCGGCTCGGCGTGCGCGGGCACCGCAACGAGGTGGATAGGACGGATCGTCGTGTAGTAGTAGTAGGCAATCCAGGGCAGGGGGGCAAGGCTCTCGTCGGCAAGAGTAGGGTAGTAGTAAGTAGGCCGTTTGGTTGTATACATGTGGAGTTAAGTGGCTGCTGCGTCTTCCGCGTGTCTTGACCAAGGCTGGATTCAGTGTTCTTGCCTGGGATCTTATGGCGCGACTTGCACCTACGAAGGTTTACCTACGCAGGACTGGTCGTAATTACCATGCCGCACAGACGATCTCTCTCGACGATAGATGTTGCCTGCAACTTGGCTTGAGCCCTCGATCCCTAAGCAACGTCACGACTGCTCCACCGAATCGTCTTGAAGCACGTCGCGAGCCAGGATACCATTCTGAAGTGAAGGCGTTTAACAGCGAGCGCATCTTCAGCGATGAGCTACGATTGCACTTGGAAGTTGAAGTTGCCTTTATGCCGTTCAGCAGGTCCTACATGCTGCAGCGCAGTGCAGATCCTGCTTCAAGCCAGCCGCCTCGAACTTCAACTGAGAGGCCCAGCGTCCTGCGCCCCCCATTTGACGCATTCGCCGCCGCTCCCGACATGCTGCGCACCGTTCGCGGCGTCCAGGGCGTCTCGCGCCTCGCGCGCGGCTTCGCGTCGCGCGCGGGCGCGCTCGGCGCCTCCTCCAACGTGCTGGACGGCGCGCTCAACACCAAGTCGAAGCAGTTCCAGGAGTCGCAGGCGCGCATGGCCGAGCTGACCGCCGAGCTGCGCGCGCGCGTGGCCAACGCGCGCCAGGGCGGCGGCGAGGCGGCCCGCGCGCGCCACGAAGCCCGCGGCAAGATGCCCGTGCGCGACCGCATCGACTCGCTGCTGGACGCCGGCTCGCCCTTCCTGGAGCTGTCGCCGCTGGCCGCCTTCGACATGTACGGCGGCGACGTCCCCAGCGCCGGCATCGTCACGGGCATCGGCCGCATCAGCGGCGTGGAGTGCATGATCCTGGGCAACGACGCCACTGTCAAGGGCGGCACCTACTTCCCGCTCACAGTGAAGAAGCACCTGCGAGCCCAGGAGATCGCGCAGGAGAACCGTCTCCCATGTGTCTACCTCGTGGACTCGGGTGGTGCTTTCCTGCCGCTGCAAGCCGACATTTTCCCGGATCGCGACCACTTTGGCCGCGAGTTCTACAACCAAGCCAACATGTCGGCGATGGGCATTCCCCAGATTGCAGTGGTAATGGGTAGCTGCACGGCCGGAGGTGCCTACGTGCCAGCAATGTCGGACGAGAGTGTTATTGTGAAGGGGAACGGCACTGTTTTCCTTGGAGGTCCACCGCTGGTCAAGGCAGCAACGGGGGAAGTCATCACCCCCGAAGAACTGGGCGGAGCTGATGTCCATTGCCGGACGTCGGGAGTCACGGATCATTACGCTAACAACGACGCTCATGCGCTGGACATCACGCGACGCATTGTCAGCAACTTGAACTATCGCAAGCAGCCTGCCGTCGCGCAGACGCCAATTGAAGAGCCCATTTACTCTCCGGATGAGCTGGGCGGAGTCATTCCTGTCGACTCGCGCAAACCTTTCGATGTGCGGAAGGTAATTGCCCGCATCGTCGATGGAAGCCGTTTTGACGAGTTCAAAAAGGAGTACGGCCCCACCATCGTCACAGGCTTTGCGCGCTTGTACGGAAACCCGGTCGGTATCGTCGCCAACAACGGTATCCTGTTTTCGGAGTCGTCTGTCAAGGCGGCACACTTCATCGAGCTGTGCAGCCAGCGTGGCATTCCTCTGCTATTCCTGCAGAACATCACGGGCTTCATGGTCGGTAAGAAGGCTGAGCACGGCGGTATTGCAAAGGATGGCGCCAAGATGGTCATGGCTGTTTCGAACGCCAAGGTGCCTAAGATCACGTGCATCATTGGCGGTTCTTACGGTGCAGGCAATTACGGCATGTGCGGTCGTGCGTTCTCGCCGCGCTTCTTGTACATGTGGCCGAATGCCCGAATTTCCGTCATGGGTGGTGAGCAAGCTGCGGGTGTACTGGCTCAAGTGCAACGCGACAATTACGAGCGTCGTAAAGAAACCTGGTCTGCTGAGGAAGAAGCAGCTTTCAAGCAGCCTATTCTCGACAAGTACGAACACGAGAGTTCTGCGTACTACTCGACGGCACGCCTCTGGGACGACGGCATCATTGACCCCAAGGATACCCGCAAGGTGCTAGGACTGAGTCTCAGCGCTGCGCTCAACGAAGAACCCAAGGAAACCAAGTTCGGTGTCTTCCGCATGTGAGAAATCCATCACCATTTCCAACACGACCAAAGCGGAGGAGAAGCAGGCATCTTGACGAGTAGGATATCCTTGTTAATTGTCAATACCTCTTCTCTATTACCAGGACGGTGATGCAGTCTAGGCTTCGCAAGGAAGCTCTTGTTGACGCAGAAACACGAACACGAAAGCAGAGTTTCAAATCCTGCCGGAAAGTCAAACCGGAGCACCATCGACGACTTTGGTGGCCGAGAGCTCTGGCGGGCGTCCTGCACTGGATGAGAGAGAGAGAGGGCTGTAGAAGCTTTCGTCTACTTCTCGGCAGCCTTCTTGCTCGCCTGGAAGCGCACGCCGCGCTGCAGCTGGTAGAGCTGCGCCGCCTCGTTGGAGGCGTGGCAGGCCAGCAGCAGGTAGTTGCGGGGCTTCACCATCCACGCAAACCGCATGAAGATCAGACTGTAGATCGACAGAGCTGCAGCACGAGCGTCACCACCGTCAGCCGTCAGCACTCACACACGAAGCAGTATCACATCAGCCTGCACTCACCCGACGTCATGTTGATGGAGATCACATCGGCGGGTTTCCGCATGTCCGCCATAGCCTGCAGCACCAGCAACATCACCAGGCTGTCAGTTAACCAGCTTCAGACCGCCTTCTTCCATCGCGACATCTCCACCGAGAGCCATCAAAAGCCCGGAGAGACTTACAGCGAGCACGAAGCCCCAGTTGGCCACGGGGCCCCAGAAGTGCGTGGTCTTGGGGCCCGTGGGGCTGTTGATGAAGTAGCGGAGACGAGCAGCCATGGACATGATCTGCCAACAACCAGACGCGCGCAGATACCGCCGAAAACGCAGGCAAAGCAGAGCGACACACATCAGTCACAGGATCCCGAGCGTCTCCGGCAGTGCGTCGTCTCGGGGCGACGCCCGTGACGCGCAGACACTCACAGGTCGAGGGCAGTGAGGGGGACCGGGGCTAATCTGAACTGGCCGCCTCTCCAAAGCGACCGCCGTTATAAAGTGCCAGACAGCCAGCGTATGGCACTCATCAAGTCGCGGGGCGCAGCTCTCTGTCCCAACCCCGTGCAATCCGATCCGACCAAGCAGCCGATCGCCTTGCACGGGGGATCGTATCCAACAACCGCGCTAGGTGCGATTTGCGGTGATCCATCTCAGCACCGAAGCAGCATCCTATCGCCGAGTTGACTTTGCGCCAGTCTGGCAATGCCCGTTGTTTGCTCCTGGAAGGACGGGTTTTGCAGTGGCAATGGCGGATTGCGTGAGGATCGATATGGTGGAGCATCAAGTAAATGCCTCCGAAGTTCAGGGTGTTGACTGCTAATGGCAAGGCATCACCACCATTGTAACGACAATACTTTCACAAGAATCTTTAACTACGATAACGGCATGCTGTTCTCGAGCGCAATATACCGGTTCATGACGGAGGAAACTCACACGCAGCGATCAGCATCGAAGCGAGCATGTGCATGTCGTCGACTGGCGAATCAGTTCGGCGGTGGCCAGCGTCGGACCGTTTGTCTGGCACGAGTGCGGGGCCCGTCGATCGCCGGGTCCTCTGCTGGAGGCGCGCTGCTTTCTCGGCAACGAGGTCTTTTCGGCAGAGCTACAGCTCCGGCTCAAGGCAGCACGCCCCGGTTCCCTCTGTGGCCTGCATTACGCGATTGACGCAATCAGGCGTGAGAGAAATGCTAGCGGTGGCCCAAGCATCAAGTTATAAGTTGAAGGTGCAGTTCAAGACCACGACGATTTTGTACACCGAATGAATCATCTTCTTTTCTTTTGGCCTCTGAGACCGGCGAAAACTACCAAGTTTAGCGGGCCATCACTCATGTCCTCTAATGAACCTCCAAGTTTTCCTTCCGAACTGTGAGTATGAGCGTCACAACAGTTGGCGAAACTCCGCAGTTAGAAGGATCAACAACGCGATGGACTGGGACGCACTCTATGCATCACTAGTCCACGACGACGATACCGACGGAGTTCCCGTCGAAGTGTGCCGGGCATCGTTGGACGACTGGGATGAGTATGCTGCATCGGAATACCAAGAGCTTAAGACGCATAGCTTGGAACGGTATGACGGCAAAATCGGGATCGTTGAATGCCTTAGCCCCCTACACCAGACAGCCGGCGGATGTGTCACCGATCTGATGAATGATGCAATGGGGCAGTTTCGAAGGCGTATTGAAGGACATGGGGCCGCTTACGTTTCCAACCCTCCAGCCGCGGTTGCACAATATGGCCGTGTGGAACCTGACTGCAGCTACGGCCCACCCTCGCGTTGGTGCAGTTTTACCTGCGGGGCTGCAATGGTGTGAATACTGCACCTTGAAAGTGGAAATTGGGGTTTCGAGAGGCTGGAACGAGCTAGATCGCAAGGCAGCCATTTGGCGTGCATACCCCGGGGTGGAGTACGTCCCCTCCTCATCCATCTGTCGCCGCAACTTCGGACTCGCCAGTATCGCCACGAAAGAGTCTCGGTGGGGGATCAAGGGACAGGATTTCCTATTGCAGCGCAGGGCACGGTGGTAAATTTCGAGGCCAGACTATTCCTAGGACTTTATCCAGGAGCCAATATTCCGGCGGGTTTCAACGATCCGGTTGTATTTCGACTTATCACTCCTGGTCGAACTTGTGCGTGAAGCGAATCCTGTGCTCACCAGTTGCTCTCAAGGTTAATACCAATCCCCAGGCTAAAGCCCAAGTCGTGGCCAAGGCTCCACAAGGGAACCAACGCCAGCTGAGATCTCGCAGGTATGCATCGATTGCTGGAGGTATGCGGGCGTCACTTTCGATTCCGCGTGCATGCTTTCCTTTTCCTTTTCTTTACCTAGAACACTATAAAGTCAGGTTAGTGTTTTTTTCATACTCATCCATTCGTGTATCTGTCCGTATCTGATCCCATGGAGTCAGACGTAATCAGATCGCCTGATTCCGGAAGAGTCAGCGAGCATAAACCCGGCGCCAGGGCAAATCATGTGACGTCTCGCTCATCCTTCGACTTGACCTGCAGACGACTAGACGAGCGCCGGCATGAAGACGCCGCGGGAGCAGCGCGCGCGCTCGTACACGGAGCACTCGACGCTGCTGTCCACGCCGTCGCCGTCGCGCTGGCGCCGCTACCACGCGGCGCACCGGCGGCGCACGACGCTGCGCCAGGACGTCTGGACGGTGCTGCGCTTCCGCTCGTCGGTGCAGCACCGCTCCGGGCTGCAGTTCGCGTCCTACGTGCTGGAGCTGAGCGTGCTCATGCTCATCCTGCTGAACGTGGTGGTGGCCATCTCCGAGTCCTCGGCGGTCGTGCAGATCGACGCCACGGGCTCGGCGTCCGGCCCGGCGCCGGTGGTCAACGACTGGTCCGACATTTTCTTGCTGGTGTCGACCATCATCTTTTCCATCGAGTACGTGCTGCGTCTGTGGTCGTGCGTCGAGGACGACCGGTTTAGCAGTGGAGTGATCAAAGGACGGTAAGAGCCGTAGCCATTGTAGCTGTATGAGGATGAAGAGCGTCGTGCTAACGGCCGATCATCTGCAGACTGAAATGGATGACGCGACCGCTGTCGCTGATCGATCTGATGGCGCTGGTCCCATTCTACTTGGAGCTCAGCATGGAGCTAGAGTACGTCATGTAGATCAGACTCACCCGGACGTTGGATGATTCTGTCTGACCGGATCCAATTGCTGCACTATCTGTCTTTGGCTCTGCGGTGATTCAGCGCGCACCACCACGGAGGACTGACACTACGAAGCCTGCGACTGCTGCGGATTATATCGTTTCTGCGGTTGGAGCGGATGTACAACGCGATGAAGAACCTACGAGTGATCTTTTCGCGCAAGAAAGAGGAGTTCCTGGTGGTGACGTATCTTACGACCGTCGTGGTACTGACGGCGTCGATGCTGATCTTCTTCTTGGAGCACTATGCGCAGCCAGCCGTGTTCTCGACCTTTGGTGTCTGCGTATGGTGGTCTATCGAAACAATCACGTCACTTGGCTACGGCGACGTGGTGCCCATCACCAGCATGGGTCGCGTGCTCGGCGCGTCGCTCGCGCTCTGGGGCATCGTGCTGTTCGCCATTCCCGGCGCAATTCTGGGGAGTGGCTTTATCGAGGTCATGCTGGAGAAGCAGCGCGAGGAAGAGGCGGAGATGTACAGCATGGCCATGGGCGCCGGCAGTTCGATCAACAGCAACAACCCGCTCTTCGTGGGCAGCTTCAGCGACGACGAGCAGTTTCACGAGCACCACACCGACCACGAGCACCCGGAGTTCGCGGCTGCAGCGGCAGCCCACACGCCCATTTCGATGGCGTCGCCGAACAGCCCGTCGTCGCCCCGCCTAGCAGCCGCTATGCGGATCGAGGCGCTGCACCACAAGGTGGAGACCATCACGGCAGGACAGGTACGCGCTGATTTGAAGCTGCTCTCTCTTTCTCGAAAAATGCTAACGAGAGCTGTGAGCAGCGCCATCTCGAGTCGATGTTCCGGCAGCAGCAGCAGCAGTTGGAGCGGCTGACGCAGCTCGTGGAAGCCTCTCTCGGCGCAAAAGCTGCGCCGCCAATCGTGGCGAGCAACTAACTTCAACTCTTTCCCCTTGACGTTGAAGTGGTGATGGATGTCTCGGTGTGCAGCTCCCCCGCTCAAACCGATCGCAACCTGTCGTCTCGCATGCCCGGCCTTCCGAACCGCATTGAACACCAAGGAACCTGCCTCGCCCGCGCTTGTGACGCGCCACTTCCATCCAATCCCGTTGCCCGCCGCCTCCGGATTGGCGCAAAGTGCGCGCAGCCAATCGCCGCGCCGCGGCCGTTAAACTGGCGGCACTTCCATTCCCCGAGATCCCGCCCACCCGCCCCAGGTGTGCGCTGCTTCTCCCTCGCGTGTCCGCCGTCGCTAACATGCTGCTCGCGCGCCTGCGGCCCTCGGCGCTGCCGCGCAGCCTCCAGACCCGCGGATTCGTCAGCATGCTCGGCGCCGCCACCAGCAAGAGCGAGAAGGCGGCGGCCCAGACGGCCGAGGCCGCGCAGCCCGCGGAGCGCGGAGACATCGTGCTCGGTGCGTGCAACTTGCGACGGGAGAGCTGCTGAGTGCTGGCTGACACTGACGGGTTCTTCGCAGACGGCTTCGCCAAGCGCCAGTTCGACGACAAGAGCTACTCGGGCACGCAGCTCGCCTTCGACAAGCAGGAGTTCGTCAAGAAGGTGAACGAGATCTACGAGGCCAATGGCAAGCAGCTGGTGGACGGGTACGCACTTTGCAATGCGGTCGGAGGTTGCGGAGCAATGGAACTGATGCTGGTGCTTTGACAGCTACGCGCCGTTCTGCAAGCACCTGTTCGTCAAGAACTTCACGGGTGCGCGACTCAACATGGTGCCCATCACGCAGGCCAACGCGCACATGCTCATGTCGGACTACGAGGCCCGCACGGAATACGAGCTGCCGGTGTATGTAGATTGTGTCAAGCTGCTGGGTAGTTGGGTCTGCAGGTGCTGACGGTGCTGTTGCTGTGACTGCAGGTTGGGTCGCTGGTTCCCGAGCCACAGCGTGACGCCCAAGGTCGCCGAGTACCTCGACATCATCCTCTACAGCCGTGAGCAGATCATCAAGGAAAACGAGGCTGTGGACGTCCCGGCGGACCCGTCGCACGGCGATGCTCCGTGGGGTATTGTGTCCATCAAGGCGCAGGACGTCGACTACGAGCTGCCCATGAAGCCGATCACGATGATGCGGAACGCCGTCGGCAAGGAGCAGGGCGGCTCCGGCGTGCCCATCGACCGCGACGAGTACATGAAGGCGGTCGAGTACTGGCGGAATCACGCGGTGATCAAGAAAATGTAGGCAGCTACATCCGACCAAGAGTCGCCTGGTGAAGCCTTGATCTCAGCAGCTTGTCGCCGAGCGCTGACGTTCGCGCCATGTTTTGAATGCCAAGGCGGCCTCTTCCTCCTCCTTGCGTGCAAGCCAGGCCGTTTGCATCTTCGTACTGTGGATCAACAACGAGAACAATAAAAGACAGGCTTCGCGTGCCTATATATCTGAACGTGCATTTGATATTCATGGTTTGTGTACTTGTATTCAGCCTCAGCTGCGGCCATTACGCCTCATTGCAACTGGCCAAGCGCTGCTTGCGCGACCATTTCTAGCATGGATTCGTCTTTTGGAAGTCTTCCCACGCAGTGTTAAGCGCTGCGAAGACGCGCTCCGCAATCAAAAGCTGCTCGGCATTGCGTCCGCCGGCCTTGTCCGGATGCACCACAATCATGGCCTTACGATAGTGCTTCTTCACATCGTTCGGCTGGATGAGCTTGCCCATGTTCACTTCCGTCCACTTGCAGTCTTCCCACATTACTTGGTGCATCGTGGACAAGAGCGTGCGGATGTTTTTCACCCGACCGTTATCTTCTGCCCAGGCCTTCAACCTTGGTCCCAGCACGGCATTAGCGCTATCCTTCATGGCCGACATGTTACGAGCCGCTTCTTCACGCTTGCGCAAGTCTTCGCGGGCTCGCTCCACATCACGCTGCACTTGCCGCTCGCGCTCCTCCATGGCACGACGAACATCTTCACTCTTGGTCGACTTATCCACCAGATTCGGGTTGTACACGTTCGAGCCGTCCGACGTGGACTTGGAATGTGCCTCCATCTCCGCCATGGTCACAGGGCCCACCGTCTGCCCGTTGTCATCGTCGAACCTGGGTGGATCTCTCTGCACAGCCTTCGAAGGTGACACCTGCGCTGCCGGTGCAGCACGAGCAGCCAGTGGGTCCATGGCGTTCAGGAAGTCCGAGTTCGGGTTGGCTGGCTGCGCTGGCGTGGCTGGCGCGTCATTCCATCCGCTGTCACTCATGAGGTTCACGTCCTTCTTCGGCGGCGACGGTGCCGGGGAAGCTCCATTACCACTGGATGACTGCTGGCCGCCCGACAAAAAGTCCTGAGCCGGCGCCGTCGTCTTGGATCCCGATCCCGTCCTGGACATCGCCTTCTTCTCTCCAGAGTTGGACGACGCGTGACTGGACGCATTGCTATGCCGGCCATCCTTGCCGTTGCCACTGCCCGGCGCGCGGTCCGAGTACTTGGCCGGCCGGCCCTGCTCGAATCCGGGCGAGGACGACGACCGGTGGAAGTTGCCGCCCTCCGCCAGCGGCTGCACGGCCTTGGCCGACTGCACACTGCTGGCGCTGTCTCCGAGCGCGCTGCTGCTGCCCTGGCGCTTGGGCGGCTGACTGCCGCTGGCCCACTTGAGCACCGGCCGACGACGGAACACCAGCCCCACCTTCTGCGGCCGCTCGAGCCGCAGCAGCTTGCAGATGACGCGGCCGCCCGCCAGCGGCACTTTCTGCGAGGGCTGCGTGACGTCCAGCCAGAAGAAGGTGTTGGCCTTGCTGCTGTTGAGGCGGAAGCGGAAGTGGAAGGCGGCGGCGTTGGGCAGCGGGAAGCTGCGCAGCACGTCGGCCAGCGTCACGTCGGCGCCCGCGGAGACGCCCGCCAGCCGGAAGGCGTTCGGGTGCGCGCGGTCCTCGCCGTCCTCGCCCTGCAGGTAGTAGAAGGCCCAGATGCCGCCCTCCATGGCGACGCGGCGGGAAGCGAGCGGACCTGCGAATAGCTCCTCGCCTGGGCGGGGGAGCGCACACACAAATAGCTGCGCTGACGCGTACCCCGCAAACGTACCCCCGGTGATACATCAGATGAGTGTGGACCACGTCAGGTTACGGAGAGGTTACACGACGCTTTGGTAGAGTTTTGGTTGGTATCCCTGGGCGTTCCAACCAGCCGCGAGCAGGGTGAGAGGTGTCATCGGGTTTGGATAGCACGCAAGGCGAGCTAGCTTCTGCGAAAGAAATTTTAAACGTCTGGATTCGGTCTTTGGGGAGAGAATTGAACGAGGAGAAAACTGAATGGCACGGACCAACTTATTGCAGACGAATCATTCACGCGGAAGAAGAGCAGCGTGGACAAGCATCGGAGAAACGTAGAATACAAATCAAATGCGTCAGCCGTCGACGCGAGCAGGCCTCGCTAGTTTACGCGCTGTCGGACCTTGCAAAAGCAACAGCGACGAAGGACATGCTTGCAGCTACAAGTGGTCTCGCTCGACTTGAGACCCGAGCCGCGAAAGCCCGATCCTCCAAGCCGGTTGAAGAGTGGCACTGCCCGCTGAGTGACGTGGTTCGGAGCGGTAGGGCTGCACAGCCCGGAGCAAACACTTGTCGGGGCGCCTTGACGCCGTCGTCCATGGCCGAGGCAGCACATCGTGCTCGGCGAGCTTTGACTCATCCTACGCGAGCAGCATGGGGGCAACCCGAGCGTGTAACTCTGCAGGCCGCCGCAATCAAACCGACTCTCGTCTTGGCCTTGGCGGCGAGGCCGCCGACCAGAGAGACCCGCGGCCTGATGACCGAGGTCGCGCTCGCGCCAAATGCTTGAGCTTCAGCAGGTCATGCATCACGTTGCCAGAGCCGAACGTTAGTGTCTTTGTGCGACAACTACGGACACTTGGGCGTCAAGTGTCAAGCCGAGACGCCGCCTCGCGGCCTTCCACACAACGCACGACGCCGGCGCCGCCGCAGAGCAGCCCGTTACCACTCGCACAGATGTTGGCGACAAGCGCGACGCGCGCAGCAAGCGAAACCTCGGCCGCGCTCTGGCACCCGCCTCAAGCACTGTCCAAAAGAGCGGGCGCATACTGGGGCCGAGTCAAACGCGTGCCCTAATCCGCGATAGCGGACCTCCATAGAGTGGATTCTGCACTGCTCATTCCCGAATCGGCAGCGTGGAGGCAAAGCGCTGCATCGGCCCGAAGGGATCTCTCGGACAGTATGAAGGTCTTTTCGCCCGTGGTGGGGCGCGCCCTACCCGTTCTACCGCTGCTGGTGCTGCAGTCTCGCGCTGTGTCGGCAGCGGACCCGGACTCGACCAACCCGAGCTCGGGTTCCACTATCATTTACATCGTTATCGCTGTGGTGGTCGTGCTCTTCGGCATCGTCGCCTTCTTCGTCTACAAGCGCAAGCAGAACCACAAGAAGGCGGACGACCGCGCCTACGGACTGCCGTCCACCACGGCGCGCTCGGGCATCACCTCGCACGGCAACACGGCCTTCGAGCGCAGAATGGACTCCACAGGTTACAGCAGCAACTCCAAGGGCAAGAAAAGCTCGCACGCGTACCAGTCGCAGCAGAGGGTAGAACGCCCTCCGCAGTGGCCCGCCAACGGCGCGCCGACCTACACTAGGCAGCAGCAGCAACAGTCGCAGTACCAGCAGCAGTCGCAGTACCAGCATCAGCCGCAGTACCAATCGCAGTACCAGCCGCAATACCAGAGTCAGTATCAGCCGCAGGAGTCGTTCCCCCCTCCGCCGCCGCCTGAGGTGCCGATGCTTGAGCCCCATGAGGAGCAGGGCCCTGGACTCTCGATGATGGAGCTGCAGCAGAGTCAGGTGTCGTCGATGCAGTCCAGTGTGGAGGGAGTGCACAGGAGACAGACCGACCCGGCCGTTATTGCGCGCACGCAGGAAGCGGCGGAGAAGGTCATGGCGGAGCTGGAAGAGGACCCCGAGTTCGAGCAGAGCTGGATCCCGTACGAGTCGCTCTACTTCACTCGCGCGATCTCGAAGGGAGCCTTCGGAGAAGTGTGGCTCGCCCAGCTGGAAAACACACAGGTGGCCGTTAAGAAGATTCTTGATGAAAAGAAGCACGACGTGAAGGAGATCGAGTGTTTCGGTGCGGAAATCAAGCTCATGGCGCTGCTGAAGCACCCTAAGATCGTGGGATTCATCGGTGTTTCGTGGAGCAACACGCAGGACCTCTGTGCCGTCACCGAATTTATGGCCAAGGGAGACCTTTACGGATACCTCGAGCGCCGAAAGGGTAAGCTCAACTGGCCCGACCACAAGGTGTGGCTGGCGGAAGATGTCGCCGAAGCCCTGGTATACCTCCACTCGCTGTCGCCGAAGGTGATTCACCGCGATCTCAAGTCGAAGAACATTCTGCTCGACAGCAAGTACCGCGCCAAGCTGAGCGACTTTGGCATCAGTCGCAAGCGCTCAGTAGAAGAGACCATGACGGCAGGTGTCGGCACGATCTATTGGACTGCTCCAGAGGTGCTCATGGGCAAGAAGTACACGGAGAAGGCGGACATCTACTCGTTCGGCATCGTCATGTCGGAGATGGACATGTGCGCCGTGCCGTACTCGGATAAGCGTGACGAGTCTGGCAAGAAGCTCCAGGGCATGAAGATCATTCAGATGGTGATTCGCATGGCGCTTCGACCGTCCTTCCAGGAGGACTGCCCCGAGCAGATCAAGGCGCTCGCCGACCGCTGCTTGAAGGCCGATCCCGATGAGCGACCGGACGCCCCCGAGCTACTTGACATTCTGCGAGACATCCAGGAGGATTTGCAGTAAAAGCGTTGGGAAGAGTAATCGCGCGCGATGGCAGGCAAAAGGCATGCGGTAGATTCGTTATGGCTCTTGGTTGCCTGCGGGTATTTAATTTTTTGATAATACAGGTTGGAAAATGAAGAGGTGTTGTATCATGTGCCCCCGCTAGAAGAGTCCAAAGGGTTGCTCGTTGTAATGTAAGGGAGCTAGTCCCGTCGATATTGTGGAACATCCCGACGTTCGTACGGGTTCTACGTGGGCATAAGCATCGATAACGAGTTGAATGTGCCTCGGCGCCAAGAAGAGCCCATGGTGTCGTTCTCGCTGTGAGCCTTAGAGGCTTTAGCGAGCGATACAAGGGTGGTGGCCGCTATAGTAACCACCTCGAGGTTCGTAGGATACCATTGTGGACACAATCTTCAATAGTACGTGTTGAATGCGATCCGTGTCAGCTAGGGCCCATGATGTCGTTAGTTGTTGTGTGCCTTGGGCAGTAAAGCGTACTGTACAGGGCTCTATCGCTTGCACCTACTCATGGCGTAGAAATGACTGACCATCGAGATGAAGACGGCACTGTGCCTCGTTACGGACGTACCGTAAGCACATTGACTGTATTCCACACATCGAGGAGACCCCATAAACCGTGAACAATGTCGTTGGTCGCTTAATCTTAACTGGACGTCCCGCCGGGAGGGAGAGAAGGTCCCAAAATGGTGCATGCCCCCCCCCCCCCCCCCTCCAAAATGTAATTGCGGATTTGACCACTACATAATATACTTAGTACGGTTAGATAACGAATCTAATATACTTAGTACGGTTAGATAACGAATCTAACCGTACTAAGTATATTATGTAGTGGTCATCTTAAACCTTGTGCTGTGGACTACAAACATACTTGCGCGTTATTTCATACGAGAATTGACCGTGACACGAAGGGAACGCATTTTTCAAAAATCAGAAAAACCGCTTAGAGTGGGATAGAAGTCCCTCTTGCTCATCTTCTCGCGTTTCAGAGTCGGGAAAGTCCGTCACAGGCACAACCACATCAAGAACACTTCCAGTATCCTGGAACAGGGCAACACGGCCTCTAGCAAGCACATGTGATGTCGGGAAACCGGTCTGGATCCTTGAGTTGAGGGGAGTGCCGCTTGGCAGCTTCCATTTGAATTTTGAATTACGAGCCAGGACTCGGGTACCTCCAAGTTGGACCTTGCCACTTGCAGGTGGGTACCACTCCTGAAATGTCTAAAACCGCTATGTTCTCTACGAATGCTTTATGCAGCGTGACTACCAGTATGCTGCTACGGTGAAGCTTACTCCTGCATGCATCCGAGAATGCGAGACTGTACCAAGATCGTTTCTCCTTGAAAATACATGCAAGGAACGATCCAAACACCAAAGTTATTCGACTAATTCCGCATTTTGTTTTTTTTGTGTTTCCCCCCGACTCTTGGCCGTACTCCCAGTTAATTCCGATGAGCATGTGTAAGCCGGCTTCGCTTCACCTCGCCGAGCTCATTACACTTGCCACGGCAGCCATATTGTCGATCCAACTTCTGGCGGGCTTTCGATGTGCGCAGCGAGACACCTGCTGTGCGTAACGCCGGATGGCGTTGCCCAAGCGCCATTCTTCAGCGCCGAAAGCTGCTACGCTCGCAAGTGTCTTTGCATCTCGCGGCGCCCTACACAGGTGTCGCCTCGGGCCCGCGCGCCACAACATTGCAGCGGCTCCCCGCATAGAGCGGAGCGGAAAAACAGTTTCTTTAACAAATAATTTAAGACCATTAAATCAGTCGGCGACAGGCCGCGCCGTTCAGCACGCGCGGCGCTCGTGTGGCGGGCGGCTACCGATCAAAGCTGAGGTGATCCGCTGCAGGATTCTCGCGGACAGACTCACTTCACCCTGGACATGCCGCTGGAATTTGGGCTTGGCCATAGTGGCACCCACGCAAAATTTGCGCGGTAGCTGTGCGGCGCGCTGTGGGTGCCACTCGCTGCGACAGCGCCGGCCTGCAAAACGGCACCGCGCAGCGCCATGTCCGCGGCTGTTAGTAGCGCCGCGGCACCTACACTACACGCCACCTACACTAAAGCGCACGCTTTACCACGTGCGCGTCGTCCGCCGCGGCACACGCGAAAATCGCAGTAGCCGGCCAATCGCGCGGCGGGTCCTACTCTTTCGCGTGAATTTCCGGTCGAGTCCACGAATGCGCGACGCTCTCCCACCGCGAAAAACTAGTCAGTTCCAGACCGTAAGTTTGCGTTCCATTTTCCACCGCCTCGCCCATTCCGGCTTCGGGGGCGCAACACACGCATGGGCTTGGTGGCCTTCCTCACGTGCGGCGCGTGCGCCAGCCGCAAGCGCGGCCACGAGAGCTTCCCCGACACCATCACGATCCCCACGCCGTCGGCGCAGCCGCACAACGCGGCGCTGGCGCACCACCAGCCCTACGACATCCACGGCACGCCGGCGCCGCGCAACACGCACGAAGGGCGCGCCAGCCACGGTCAGGAGCAGCGGCGCGAGCGGCGGCCGTCCAACCCGCAGCCGCGCGCCTCCAGCGGGCCCGGCAGAGCGTCCAGCGGGCCCGGCCGATCCTCCAGCAACCAGCCCAGGCCGCGCACCCACTCCAGGCCGCAGCCCTATCAGCCGCAGCACCCGGAGCAGCGGCCGCGGCCGCAGCAGCAACGCCACGAACGTCCCGTGGTGCGCAACATCGAGCCCGTCGCTCCGGAGAAGGTGCGGCAGAGCGGCGGCTCGTCCGGCGGATCTGGCAACAACCGCGACTCCGAGATCACCGACAAGTCCCGCGAGGTGGCCAGCCGCGTGCTCGAGCAGTTCCAGTCCGACCCGACACTCAGCAGGACGCGTATTCCCTACTCGTCGCTGTACTTCACGCGCGTGCTCAGTAAGGGCGCGTTCGGAGAGGTGTGGCTCGCGCAACTCGAGAACAGACAGGTCGCCGTGAAGAGGATTCTGAACGAGAAGAAGAACGACGAGAAGGAGATCGAGTGCTTCGGCGCCGAGATTAAACTCATGGCGTCTTTTTCGCATCCGAAGATCGTCGAGTTCCTCGGCGTGTCGTGGAGCTCCATGCAGGACGTGTGTGCCGTGACCGAGTACATGGGCAAGGGAGACCTCTACGGCTTCCTCAAGCGCCGACAGGGACAACTGAACTGGCGAGACCACAAAATTTTCCTGGCGGAAGATGTGGCGGACGCGTTGGGATACCTGCACGGCCTGTCGCCGAAGGTTATTCACCGCGACCTCAAGTCGAAGAATATTCTATTGGACGACGCGTTCCGCGCGAAGCTCAGTGACTTTGGTATCAGTCGGGAACGATCGGTGGAAGACACGATGACTGCAGGTGTTGGCACAATATACTGGACAGCGCCAGAAGTGCTCATGGGCAAGAAGTATACCGAGAAGGCGGATATCTTCTCGTTCGGTATTGTTATGTCGGAGCTGGACACGCACGCGGTGCCGTACTCGGACAAGCGCGACAACTCTGGAAAGAAGCTACAAGGGATGAAGATCGTGCAAATGGTGATTCGACGGAATTTGCGGCCGACGTTCTCGTCGGACTGCCCACCGCTCGTAAAGGAGCTGGCGGACCGCTGTCTAGACTCTGATCCGGATGTGCGACCCAGCGCCATGGAGCTGCTGCGAATCATCCAGCGCATGCAAAACCTTTTGTAATTTGCAGTGTTGACCCAGAAGCCACTCCCGTAGAAGAACATCGCGAAGGAGAGGACGCTCGCCGATCGAACCGAAGGAAGGATCGAACGAGTGGCGCGTCAGGAGTAGGCGAGTCAAGCCAGCCATCGCTTGGGCTCCCTACGCCGACTAAAAGCCGTATGCACTTGTCGTGCCACGCCTATAGGACGCATTTTTTGTTGGTTTACCATTAATTCCCCAATAAACAAAGACAAATCAGATCGTAGAGCAACTCCAGCGTCATCACTTTCATCCACAGTAGCGAGACCAACACATATACTTCACACATGAAGCATTTTAGTATGAAAAGGTCAATAAATTAGTGCGACCAAATTTTGCTAATGTGGCGACCTTTTTCCTTTTGTGTCGTCACTTATCATTTTTGAGAAACCGCCCGTAAATGAACCAGGAGGAGGCGCTGCTGTCCTTCGGGTCTCCGCGGCGGGGCTTCTCGTCGCTTGCCAGCTCCGTGGACGAGCAGCAGCTGGAGGAGGAGGGTGGCAAGAACGCAGCGCAGTTGCTGGCTTTTTACCGCCAGAGATGCGAGCAGTTCCACGCCGAGAGAGAGCAAACTTTGGCCCATTTGGCGCAAATTGAGGTGCGCCATGGTTTGCAGCAATAGAGAAACACATTCTGGTTAAATAATATAAAATATTGCAAACTGTGCTATAGGTGTCCAAGGAGGAAGCTCATCGCCTCAAGTGGGAGCTCAAGACCAAAGATGAAGAGATCGCGGATCTGGAAGGGGCTCTGAAGAAGGCCAACGCTGCGTTGTTTCAAGTCAAGGCGGAGGTTATTGATCTACAAGCAGAGAACAAGAACTTGAAGCTGCAAGAACAGGATGACAGACAGAAGATCCAACATTTGCTGGCACTCACGCAGCCTATTACGGAGCAAGTGACCTTTTTCAGAGACTGCCGGCCGGGTACAAGGACCACTTATCCTTCAGGACGGACGCCGACACCTACAACATATCCGTATCCGTCGACGGTACATATTGGATCCGAGGATATGCAGGAGAGGAGGAAGAAGAAACAACAACAACAATCACATTTTGTTGTACGAGGCAATGCACCGAGCCTATCTAACATGGCTCGGACTATCCCAGCCAACAAGGTGCTGCGGACTGTATATATGCCAAATGAGCAGACGGCAGCGTTGACAAAGACAATTGAAACCCTCCAGAAACAACTTGAGGAGCACCAGCATCTCGCTGAAACGAGAATTCAGGTATGATGCTTAACGCTCGTTGCGGCCGCTAGGTATTGATTCCATGCTAACGTTTTGTTTTGACCCAGGCTCTGTTGGATGGCTTTGCTCAAGAAAAAGCTAAGATGCTGCTTCACCAGCAACAGGTTGAGGAGAAGAGCAATCAACTCGAGAAGGAAGTTGAGAAGACGAAGCGGGTTTTAACACAAACCACCAAGGACTATCTGGTACTACGACACAAATCTCAGGAAACAGAACGTCTAGCACATGAAGAGCTTTTCCAGGCCAAACAGAAGTGTGAAGTCCTGGTAACAGAGAAAACCAAACTGACTAAAAAGGTGCGCGAGGAAACTGATGCGCTACGAGAAGTCGTTCGTGAGGAAGGCAACCAGACTGTCTTGGAGTTCCGGAACCAGGCATTATCCCGGGAGCGAGATCTACACATTTTGAAGGAGCAATATGCAGCTATGCAAGAAGCATGTACAAAACGGATTCAAGACTTGCAGGTGCGCTTGACAAAGCTGAGAAGTCGGTACCGCAGTCTGGATAAGCGGCGTGCTATGGAGATGGAAGGCTTTACTCGAGACCTGGCAGGGTTGAAAAGGCATCTACAAAAACTCGAGGTTATTCTTTACGGAAGAGGTCTCACAGCCCAAGAGCGACAAGTACTGCGCTACGGTACGTTATCTTTAATTTACTGCAACGTAAAAGAAAACTCATGCGATTATCTTGGTTATGGCCAGATAAAAACTATGCATTGGACTCCAACGAATTGAGTGAGGAGATCGCAAATTTGCAGCGGCGCTTGATGGATCTATCAGCCGATCTCGCGGAAGCGTAAGTAGATTAAACGACAAGGAACACACGTGTACTGGCAGCGAACTTTTTATAAGAGATTCGAGTGGAGATACTCAATTCGTCAGTACTTCTTGATTTGATTCCCGATGCTTTTCAGACTGAAACCCCACAGTGCTGCTAAGGCCACAGGAAAAGTAAGCCATGCCATGGACGCACGTTGTGTCGGGAGCTTCGTCTTTGCAGCTCGAAACTGCTTTCGCTCTGCGAAGTTTGTGGTCCTCCGACCTATAGCTGTCGGCGCTATCAATTCCGAGCGGCCAAATCGAAGCTCCCGACTCAATCGGCTACTCTGGCGTGGCTGGCCTTCCCGGTGGTATTGGTTGCACTGTGAGGGGGGGGGGGGGGGGGGGGGAACTTGAGTAGCATCCGAAGCTAAACCAAGAGGCGCTAATTCCTTGTGGGGGCTCTCTGTAAACCTCCATGAACTATGCGCTTCAATCCTGTTCCTGTCGAAGTACCTAGGAGTTGTTGGCTTGCGTCCTTGCACAATTCAGGCTTCGCCTTGAAGAACAATAAACAAGTGGTGTGCCTGCACTGCTGTAATTCAACGTCGTATTCAAACAAAACGTTATTTTTTGCATGTTGGTTTATGGCCACCTGTGCCTCGATAATCGAAGTCTGTTACCTTGAGTCACTTTTCAAAACTTCTACCAGGCAAACGAACATGGCGCGCGGACAACTGTTGAAGCTGAACTACTACGAGGTGCTGGGGGTTGAGCGCTCAGCAACACCAGACGACATTAAGGCGGCTTATCGCAAACTTGGTGGGAATTGTTTGGTTTTGTACTGCAGCTGAAACTTTCATCCTCTTTGCAGTTTTGGAGCATCACCCGGATCGATATCATGCCAAGACCAATGGACTTTCAACAAGAAGCAAACAGGAGGTACTGCAGTTTTAACGATATCTCTAACGATTATGGCAAGGTTGCTGCGCTAAACTTTGACACTCTTGCGCTCAGAACGAGGCGATTATGCGCATCAATGCAGCCTACGACACACTAAGCCGTGCCGATATTCGTATCAAATACGACATGGAGATGTTTGGCGTTTCTTCATTCCCAGACAACAATGACCATGTCATGGTTGGTACGGGCAAGTACAGGCCTTTAAGTTCTGAAGATGTGCACGAAATGCTGGGAGGACTCAACGAGTTTGAGCGCTTCACTACAGCGACTACCGCTTCCTCTCACCGAGATTTGTGGCTCTCCGTCCGATGGCAGCCGGCGCAACCTGCGATCGTTGTCGGTAGTACTGCGCCGTCGTGAAGCGTTCGTACTCGTTTAAACCCCCAAACATCTCGTGTACATCTTCGGAGCTCATGGGTTTGTAGTTGCCGGTCCCCACCACCACGCGGTCGTCGTGGTCCGGAGCCGCAGAGATGCCGAACATCTCGATATCGTACTTGACTCGACTCGAGGTGTCGCTCAGCAGGTCGTAGGCGGCATTGATGCGTAGGATCTCGGCATCCTGCTCAGCGTCACCAGCTACGAGTGAGCGACCTCAACACTACACACAATTACACACAATTTGCACAAGTACGGTGAAGCATACCTTGCCATCCTTTCGACGGGCGGCGCCTTTGGTCTTGGCGTGGTATCGATCAGGGTGGTGCTCAAGCACTGCGCAACGCGTTAAGATGTCAGTATGAGGCAGCGTAGGGCGATTTTTTCAGTGAAAGTGTAGAGCCCACCAAGCTTGCGGTAGGCGGCCTTGATGTCGTCCGTGGAGCGGAGCGCTCGACGCCCAGCACCTCGTAGTAGTTGTGCTGTAAATGTTTCTTATGATTCATGGTTGCTGATCGGTGAAAGAATCGGAGAGTGACTCACAGCTGCAAGGGCTTTTGGCCTGCACTATACAGTATTACGCACAAATACAATCAACATGACTGGTAGTGCTTTGTATGACGCGCAGTCGCACCGGCACCCAGTGTGCACAAACATCTCAACAGTTACTGCGAATACTGCTACTTCATAGGAGCGGGCTAACTGCGTCTAGTGAAAAAGCTTGGATAAGCCGTGCGCTTGACCAAGTTTGGCCACCAAGAGGACATCATTAGAAATAACGATCTCCTTCCGCCGATCTGTAAGTCTTATTGTCTTCACCATCGACGCTGTCATTTCAGTTGCTCAGGCAGTATAAGTGACGCCCACACGCAACTAGTCTTCACGAAGCATTCATGGTGACAAGCATTGCAGTGCCAACATCGAAAAAGGTAATCGAGATAAAACACGATTTCGCAAAAGAGTTATCCCTAGGTACCTGGGAGAATCATTGTAGCAGAATATGCGAAAAATTTTCTTCCTCTCGTCATAGACAACTAATCAAGCATTGCATTGTGTCAGAGTCTTCAATCACTCTATTAGTCACCATAATGAACTTAGCGCTTCTTGGTTTGGCTCCGGATGCTACTCAAGTTGACTCCCCATAGCGCCACCAGCACCACCGGGAAGGCCAGCCACGCCAGAGTAGCCGATTGAGTCGGGAGCTTCGACTTGGCCGCTCGGAACTGCTTCCTCTCCGCGAGATTTGTGGCTCTCCGTCCGATGGCAGCTGGAGCAATATGCGACCGCTGTCGGTAGTACTGCGCCGTCGTGAAGCGTTCGTACTCGTTTAGACCCCCAAACATCTCGTGTACATCTTCGGAGCTCATGGGTTTGTAGTTGCCGGTCCCCACCACCACGCGGTCGTCGTGGTCCGGAGCCGCAGAGATGCCGAACATCTCGATATCGTACTTGACTCGACTCGAGGTGTCGCTCAGCAGGTCGTAGGCGGCATTGATGCGTAGGATCTCGGCATCCTGCTCAGCGTCACCAGCTACGAGTGAGCGACCTCAACACTACACACAATTACACACAATTTGCACAAGTACGGTGAAGCATACCTTGCCATCCTTTCGACGGGCGGCGCCTTTGGTCTTGGCGTGGTATCGATCAGGGTGGTGCTCAAGCACTGCGCAACGCGTTAAGACGTCAGTATGAGGCAGCGTAGGGCGATTTTTTAAGTGGAAGTGTGGAGCCCACCAAGCTTGCGGTAGGCGGCCTTGATGTCGTCCGTGGAGGCGGAGCGCTCGACGCCCAGCACCTCGTAGTAGTTGGGCTGGAGGTGCTTCTTGTCCCGCATGTTCGACCACAACTGCCGATGAAAAATAGCCCCACGTTTTATTACCTTTCTGGGTCTAGAATTGGTTTATTTAACGTTTTAGCCCTAAAGTATCAATTAAATTATTCATATAAGCACTATTTTACTGCGCTTTTACATTTTGATGGGGTGTTTTTAGGAGTGAGTCAGTGTCGGCTGTGCTATTTTTTACATACTTTTTACCTAAGATGGAGTCCTAAATCGCTCGCAACTAACGTCAAAACCCGCTTGCGCCGCTGCTTCAAGCGCAGCGCGCAGAGGACGGAGGGGAAACTAGAACCTGGCGGCACCAGGCATATGAAGACCTTGCACGCTGTAATAATTGGCGGCAGTGGGCAGCGCGGAAGATAGACTGGACTTCGACTACACGCGAAATTCTTGCTGCGGAGGATCGTCCAAGTGACGCTGCAGCACGACCAACCCACTATCAGTTCTCGTATCTCAGCCACACTGCTTTGTGGATGGATGCACGCACCTTCAGATAGAATTCTAGCTGATCTTTTGTCACAGTGGTCGAGTCTTCCGACGACGCAAACTACAAGTGAAAATGTCAATGCACACTTACGCCCACGAATCAAGGCAAACTGGCTTACCGAAAAGCGTCCGTTCTGGCTTGTCGAACTGGTAGACGACTGAGTGTCCTCCGAGGGCGGCTCTCGGTACTTCTCGTGGTTATCCATGCGCGCCCACATCATTAACTGCTTCTGGAACGCACTGCAGCAGCAAAGCACAAGTCAGGCTGCAGCACTTCTCCACAAGCTCGGCTTAGATCGCGTACATTGTCGATTCCTCACTGTCTTCTCGGACAGTGTCAAATCCCTTAGACTGCAGCGGGCGTCGATAGGGCTGCTCCGACGGCAAGGGCAGTCGGTTGGCCCGGCCGAACAGCGGGCGCGAGCCTCTTGGAATAAATATGATCTGTAAGTTCAGTCCATAAGTGCAGAAAGATGAGTACCGCATCAAGCTGAGTTAGCCATATCCAGGCTAGACCGGCAAAAAAGCCAGGCCAAGCAGCCAATATTACACACAGCGCAGCTTCCCACCTTCATATCCTCAAAGTTCTCGTCTTCCACGCAGTAGACATTGACTGCGACGCAGTCTGGTTGAGTGTGATCGAACTGGAAGATGTGAATACCTGGATAGCCAGCACTCCGATCAGTTTGGGAAAGAGTAGCTATCTCTCTGATCCCGAGCCGTAGCCCGTCCAACTGTTGACAAAGCAAAACCCACCGCATTTCGCGCAGAAGACGTGCTGGCACGACGTGGCTTGCGATTCATACAGCGAGACGTCGGCCGACTCCATCATCTCGAAGCAAGACGTGGGGATGATCTAGCACCAAGCACCGAGCCACCGCATCTGTCAGTCGCCTCTCAGTCGCCTCCCGGACCAAAAGATCCGTCACCAGCAACTACCCACCAGGAACGGGAACCTGCCCTTCTTGCACGAGAACGTGTTGCTGTCGTCGAACGCCTCGACCCGCTTGGGTGCAAGCACCATAAACCTGTGCGTCATTTCACCATAAGTTATCTTCCCTCCTCTCCTCCACCTGCACTCCTTCTCACCGTAGCGAGCCGCAGTCGCAGCCTCCTCGGTGCTGGAACAGCGGCAACTTGGGCATCCCGTACTTCTTCCTGCACGAGGCGACGTCGAGAGAGAGAGAGAAAAGACGCGTCAGCCCTCTCGCATCAGCCGTCGCCACCAGTCAACGCACTGGTAGTAGACGTCCTTGCCGCCGCCGTCCAAGTCGCAGCGCTCCCACTTGCCCTGGTGGTCCCGCACGCTGCGGTAAAACTCGCGAAGCTGCGCGCAAACCCACCAAAAACGAGCTAAAACGTTGGCACCAAAACGCCGCCAAAGCGCAGCCGCCACTCGCCGTACCAGCACCAGCCCCACGCCCAGCACCAGCGTCGACAAGGCGCCGATCGCGCGGTCCACCTCGCGCACCATCCCGTTGGCCATGACGTCCCAAGCGCCTCCTCCGCCGAAGCTACTTCTGCGCTGGTGGCCGTCGCTTGAAAACTGTCGGGAAGCGTCCTAATTTATTTGGTCGCACTTAGGCGGGAATCCTTGAGTGGGGTACCGGGAACGCGGTACGTTTCGTCTGATCGCTGGGACGTCACTTTCGCGATGACCATAATGATGGCGCTGGAACTGAATGATGGAGGCGGCGAAAGTACTAATGGATACATGAATTACTCTGTGGCGTCTTATCTGGGTTGCTGTTTGGAATCGCTGAAGGATTTGGAGTCGTAGGGCGAGCGGGTGCTCACGGAAGACTCGACAACGAGCTCGAACGGAGCTGTACTTGGGTTTTCGCACGTTGGCGTGAGGCAGCTCGAGCTCTCGTCCGAGTCCATGCCGCCTGTGTCCGCTGCAGCCTCTGCAGCCTTGTCGGATGAACGCTGGAGGTGACGGGAGTACCAGAGCAGCAGGTAGAAGACCAGCACGGTGCCGAGGAACAGCATGAACGTCGCTACGGGCGACGCCGTCGAGTGGAAGTTGAACAGGTCGTTGCTTGGCTGGTGGCCGCTGATGACCCACAGGTACTGGATGAAGATCCAGAAGACCGGCCACATGAGCACGAGGAACACGTGGTTCGACTTGAACAGCGGCGCCGTGAAGTAGAAGTCCACGCCTACGATCACGAACTGCACCACGTTTCCGAACACGTGCAACCCCGGGAGCGAGATGTCCGAATACGGCAATGTCACCACCCTGTGAATCGCAAAGAAGACAAACTATCAGTCCTCGAAGCACAGAGACGCAACAAGAGATAAGACCAAAACAGCACCTTACCAGAAGAACACAAAAGACACGACAGTAGCAGTGGTGGAACCCTCGAAGAACACCCAGTCCAGGATCTCCCACGAGCACGCAGAGGGCCGTCGATAGTGCAGCAGAATACGAGGTCCATTGAACGTAGGCTGGTAGAGATGAACAGCAGCAATCTACAAAACCACAGCAGCAAACACAATGCACTTTCGTCAACAATCTCATCAAAGTACTCCTTCTTCCCTACTCTGATGTCCTTACCCACATAGCGATCACCGAGTACAGCGCCGACATTGGACCGAAGAGCATCAGCGGCGGTGTCTTCTCCCTCCCATCAGCGAAGAATCCCTCCCACGCCAACAACAAACTCTGGAAGAACACGCTGCAGATAAATCTGCCATAGCGAGCAATACCAAAATTTTAGGACCGCAATACTTGACTACTAACACCCACACGAGACGTACATGGCCAGCGCACACATGAGCTTCCACCCGACGCGCTGGTTCCTCGAGAAGTACGACAACCGCGTGTGCCGCGTCGTGTGGTACGGACTTTTGCCCTTGAAAAAGTTAAAGCAGTCGTCCCACGCGTCCAGGCAGTCGGCGGACGTCATGGCGGCTGCAGCAGCTCTCTACGTAGAGTCTGGAGACCTTCCGACTCGCTGGTCGACGCTGGGAGAGCGCGATAGAGGCGCCAAGACGGAGCGTTCCAGCGGCGCAACAATATGGAGATTAGTATGGAGATTAGTATGGCGCACGTCTGTCAATGCCGCTGGGGCGGTAATTCATCCGATTTAGCTAAAACGTGGCAATTTAGTGAACAGTAGTATATTTTCACGTTGCAGTTTGGCTAAAACCGCGCTAGTCGAAGCTAAAACCGAACCCGAAGGTGCTGGCACTGCTGGTACTTGTCGCCGCAGGGTCGCTGGAAGATGTAGGAGATGTCTCCTTCTGGGTATTATCTCCAGAAATGAGCAGCTCCCACTTGGTTTTCCGATGCTTGCGCTCGTACTCGTCCTTGAGCTCCTTGTCCACCTTGGCGTACAATTCGGGAGCGTTTTTCGACATCACGTCCCGGAACATGCCGCCGAGTTTGGGTCGCTGCTCCATCGGACAACCGGACACTTGCTCCGGCTTCTCCGTCAAAAACTTTAACACGCTCTTCACGTTACCAGAACTCACAAAGTTTTGAGTCATGGCCACGCACTCCTCGATGTTAAGCACCGTGTGCCACCAACCGTGGGGCACGAACATGGTCTCTCCTTCGCGGCAGATACCCTCTAACGGCTTCAGGTGTGCAGGCAGTTTTTGCACATCCTTGTAAAAGGTGACAAACCACTCCATCAGCGATACAGGCGCAGACACCTCGCTGCCGTCCTCGCTGGGGTGAATCCCAGGCGGCACTTGGCCGGGCGGGAACATGATCCACTTCTTAGCGCCACGGATAACTCCATTCCACGCGTTTGTAGCGTTCGGGTCGACGTGAAAACCGGACCCAGACTTCTTCGGACCAATGATGAGCCAACGGTAGTCCGGTCGCTTCTCCTCGCCGAGGAGTGCAAAGTAGTCTTCCTGAAAGTACGCGGGCACCGTGTAGTCTTGAGCTAGCTGGGGCACCTTTGCTGCGAACTCCTTGTCAAACACGAACAGCGGCTGGTCGTCCAGCAACGTACGCGCATAGTTGAAATACTTATCCATGGCAAACTGGAAGCCGCCAGCGTAGAACGTTTTGCCCTTGCAGACCTCTCCCAAATACTCATCCGTCCACTTGTCCATGGCGGCCCAGTCGTCAATAGCATCCGTAATAATCACCGGCACATTGGGTCCTTCGAAGTCCCGCTTAAAGTCAGCCACCGTCATGTTCTTGGCACTGCGACGTTTAATGTTCTCCACCGCCAGCCACGCTTCCTCAATCGGCGCGGCGGCGCAATAGAACGACTGGAAGAGTAGATCGGAGTACACTCCCTGCACACGAATAGGGGCACCGAGCTGCACCTTGTCGCCGAACTTGGTCCTGAGGTACGTGGCCTTCCACGTGGGCTTGGGCTCGAAGTGGCCCTCTATCTCCTCGAGCACGAGCACGCGCCACAGCTCGTCGTGAGTGCCGTACACGTAGGCGGCGCGACTGCAGGCCGCCAGACTCGCCAGGTCCGCGGCCGAGCAGTAGTTCAGCAGTGACAGCAACTGGCTGTCCTCCAGCAACGCGAGTCTGCCCAGCCCCGAGGCGCGGCACTCCGTCACGCCATTCACGGCGTCCTCGAAGTAGTTGCCGATGGGCTTCACGCCCAGCGGGTGCTCCAGCCGCGCGCGCGGGCTGCCGGTCGACGCGTCGCTCGCGTCCTGCGAGATCTTCACCTTCTTCACCAGTCTGGCGACTGCGCCGCCGGTATCGACCCGTGCGGCGTCTTCGTGCTCCGGCTCCGCCATGGCGCCGCTCGTGTCAACGCCGAATGCCATCGACCGCCAATGCAATACTTTCGACCGGGTTCCGGCACCATTCGTGCCGACTCAAACAGGGCTAGGCTCGGGAAACTCGGCAGTCCCACGGGACCACGTGCGAGCGACGTGCGCGCGGCGCGTGTCGCTGCGGATTGGTCGAACCTTTCGGCCTATCCGCGCTCGCCCGAAAAATGGGCACCTTGGCCCGGCGCTGCGCACTGGCACACTGTACCACTCAGCCGCCGCACTTCTATAGCGTGGAGCTCCGGAGCGTTCTGACCAATGAGAGCGGCTGATGGTCGAAAAGAACGACCAATCAACGGCGAGAAAGGAAGCTGAAGTGGACGATGGCGAAAGACATGGCCTTCGTAGATGAGTTCCTAACGACGAGATACAAATCTCCAACAGGAAGGTCAAAGAGATGAAGAAAAGAAATAGTCAATTAATCCTTACTCACAAGAAAAAAAACACCGTCAATCACTAATGCTATGTCAGTTTCTACGCGCAAGGGCACCTGCTTGTATCAACGGCTTTAATACTCCTCGCCAAAGGCCTCGTCCTCGCCTTCACCCTCGGCCGTCTCCGCAGACACCTCCTCGTAGTCCTTCTCCAGAGCTGCAAGGTCCTCGCGAGCCTCCGAGAACTCGCCTTCCTCCATTCCCTCGCCCACGAACCAGTGCACGAACGCACGCTTCGCGTACATCAGGTCGAACTTGTGGTCGATGCGAGAGAACACCTCGGCGATGGCGCTCGTGTTCGAGATCATGGCCACAGCGCGCTGCACGCGAGCCAGGTCGCCGCCCGGCACCACCGACGGAGGCTGGTAGTTGATGCCGCACTTGAAACCCGTCGGGCACCAGTCCACAAACTGGATCGTGCGCTTCGTCTTGATGGTTGCGACGGCCGCGTTCACGTCCTTGGGGACGACGTCACCGCGGTACATGAGGCACGTGGCCATGTACTTGCCGTGACGCGGGTCGCACTTGGCCATCATCGACGTTGGCTCGAACGCGCTGTTCGTAATTTGTGCTACGGAAAGCGACTCGTGATAAGCCTTCTCAGCTGAGATGACGGGGGCGTACGAGCTGAGCATAAAGTGGATGCGCGGGTACGGCACCAGGTTGGTCTGGAACTCGGTGATATCGACGTTGAGCGATCCGTCGAAACGCAGCGAGGTCGTCAAAGATGAAATCACTTGTGCGATCAACCGGTTAAGGTTTGTGTAGGTGGGTCGTTCAACATCCAATGATCGCCGGCAAATGTCGTAAATGGCCTCGTTGTCCAGCATTACAGCGACGTCGGTGTGTTCCAGCAGAGCATGTGTCGAAAGCACAGAGTTATACGGCTCCACAATAGCTGAAGAAAGTAGCGGCGACGGGTAGATGGTGAAGCCGAGCTTGCTCTTGCGGCCGTAGTCCACCGACAGACGCTCAAGCAGCAGCGAGCCAAGACCCGAACCGGTGCCACCACCAACGGCGTTGAACACCATGAAGCCCTGCAGACCCGTGCAGGCATCAGCTAGTTTACGGATGCGGTCCAGCACCAGGTCCACGACCTCCTTGCCGATGGTGTAGTGGCCGCGCGCGTAGTTGTTGGCGGCGTCCTCCTTGCCCGAGATGATCTGCTCCGGGTGGTAGAGCTGGCGGTACGTGCCGGTGCGCACCTCGTCGCACACCGTGGGCTCCAGGTCCACGAACACGGCGCGCGGCACGTGCTTGCCGGAGCCGGTCTCGGAGAAGAAGGTGGAGAAGGAGTCGTCTCCCATGGCGCTGGAGTCGGCGGGGATCTGTCCGTCGGGCTGGATGCCGTGCTCGAGGCAGTAGAGCTCCCAGCAGGCGTTGCCGACCTGGATGCCTCCCTGGCCGAGGTGGATGGACAGGATCTCACGCATGTTGAAGTGGTTGAAGCTGGCCTGAGAACTGCTGGGCTAGTTGTTGCCTCGCTTGGCACGTGTTGGGGCTTGCGAACGTTGGAAGTTTCTTGAGCTCGAGTTGGACAATTGCACAATGAGAATCGGAGACCGGGCGAGCACAAAAGTGCAACTGGAACAGGTCTTTTTTGAAATCCAAAGGGATCAGGATGTAACGTCGGAGATAACTTCAGGTCTCGAGAGGTAATCAGATGTTGCAGGATGTAGTTGAGCCAAGAACAGAAGAAGCAGCGAGAAAATATCAGAGCGAGATGCAGAATAGCAGGTCAACAATCATTCCGCATGGACATCAGCATCTGGGCGGAGGCTCGCGCGTCTTGGCGCAATATGCATCGGCCTGGGCGACGCCGTCGAGACCCTCGGCATCTTGCACCGTCGGATTAGTCTCGGCATCATCGGAGGTGCTAAGCGCCAAGGACGATCAAGCACTGCGCGAGGCAAGGCGCTACAGTTCATGCATCTGATTCAGAATCGACTAAGCATCGAAAAACGGTTGGTCGGCAGTGCTTGCCTGCCAGTTGCAGTCGACGTGCTCTCCACTGGAGACTCCTGTCTCAAGCGAATCGCAAGAGAAGTACTCGCTGCAAGAGCTTGCAACAAGGTGCACGCCTAGTGATCTAGACTAAAGAAAAGCGTTTCCACGGCTTCAACAGATGCAGCGTGTTCCATCATCAGGCGAGATGTCAATCTGCTGTAGTGGCCAAAAGAGCAACGTGGCGAGCGCCAACAAACAGCCCAGCAAACGGTATCTTCGCTTGCAGCTTCCTTTCAGCGTTGAAGTGGCCCAGCTGCCTTGCATAGAGTCTGGTCAGAACCGCGATGCAAGACGGTTGGTGGCGCGCCTCCATTGGCCGTGCGCTTTTTCCTCTCCTACTGGTCAAAACCCTGTACTCCCTCCCTTCCCATTCGTCGAAATCCCGTTCAAACATTCAAACCCCCTTTCCCGCCTTCGCTGCCTGTCGCTCATTCTCCAATTCGACTGCAAGCGCCCTCACACCGTTTCCAGCCGTGCCGGACTCTTAACTCTTAGCACCATGCGCGAAATCCTGTCCATCCACCTCGGCCAGGGAGGCATCCAGGTCGGCAACGCCTGCTGGGAGCTCTACTGCCTCGAGCACGGCATCCAGCCCGACGGACAGATCCCCGCCGACTCCAGCGCCATGGGAGACGACTCCTTTTCCACCTTCTTCTCCGAGACCGGCTCCGGCAAGCACGTGCCGCGCGCCGTGTTCGTGGACCTGGAGCCCACGGTGTGCGACGAGGTGCGCACCGGCACGTACCGCCAGCTCTACCACCCGGAGCAGATCATCTCGGGCAAGGAGGACGCCGCCAACAACTACGCGCGCGGCCACTACACCATCGGCAAGGAGGTCGTGGACCTGGTGCTGGACCGCGTCCGCAAGCTGGCCGACGCCTGCACGGGTCTGCAGGGCTTCATGGTGTTTAACGCCGTGGGCGGCGGCACCGGTTCGGGTCTTGGCTCGCTGCTGCTTGAGCGGCTGTCGGTGGACTACGGCCGCAAGAGCAAGCTCGGCTTCACCATCTACCCGTCGCCGCTCGTGTCGTCGGCGGTGGTCGAGCCCTACAACTCCGTGCTGTCCACGCACTCGCTGCTGGAGCACACGGATGTCGCCGTGATGCTGGACAACGAGGCCATTTACGACATCTGCCGTCGCTCGCTCGACATTGAGCGTCCGACGTACGCCAACCTAAACCGTCTCATTGCTCAGGTCATCTCGTCGCTCACGACCTCGCTGCGTTTCGACGGATCGCTTAACGTCGATATTACCGAGTTCCAGACCAACCTGGTGCCGTACCCGCGCATCCACTTCATGCTCAGCTCGTACGCCCCCGTCATCTCAGCTGAAAAGGCCTACCACGAGCAGCTGTCGGTGGCTGAGATCACCAACAGCGCGTTCGAGCCGACGTCGATGATGGCCAAGTGCGACCCGCGTCACGGCAAGTACATGGCCACGTGCCTCATGTACCGCGGTGACGTCGTCCCCAAGGACGTGAACGCGGCCGTCGCAACCATCAAGACGAAGCGCACGATCCAGTTTGTGGACTGGTGCCCGACGGGTTTCAAGTGCGGCATCAACTACCAGCCTCCGTCGGTGGTGCCGGGCGGCGACCTGGCTCGCGTGCAGCGCGCTGTGGCCATGATCTCGAACACGAGCGCCATCGCCGAGGTGTTCTCTCGCATCGACCACAAGTTCGACCTGATGTACGCGAAGCGTGCGTTCGTGCACTGGTTCGTGGGCGAGGGTATGGAGGAAGGCGAGTTCTCGGAGGCTCGCGAGGACCTTGCAGCTCTGGAGAAGGACTACGAGGAGGTGTCTGCGGAGACTGCCGAGGGCGAAGGCGAGGACGAGGACTTCGGTGAGGAGTATTAAGCTAGCCCTACACTCGAAAGCGTCGGGCCTGGTGTATCTCTCTGCCTAATTTTGAGATCAGTGATCAGTGGCCAAGTGGTTTAGTTAACCATTTAAAAATGCATCCTGCCTTGCAGTGACAACTTCTCAGTTGGCTTCCATTGCGG
Organism: Phytophthora taxon juncus; assembly: GCA_033558005.1. Taxonomy (NCBI): domain Eukaryota; phylum Oomycota; class Peronosporomycetes; order Peronosporales; family Peronosporaceae; genus Phytophthora; species Phytophthora taxon juncus. The sequence goes on along the minus strand of JAUCEE010000005.1, from coordinate 3,223,750 downwards.
TGACTTGTCAACCTTGTTCGCCCATATTTTTAGGGTAGACGCAACTCAAAATACCTTGGCAACGGAGTTGGTGCTTGCCAATTCACAGCACAGAAGCTCATCGAGGCGGACATTTGTTGCCTGCTGATGCTTCTGGGAGCGTGAGTGAGCACTGCACCAGTTCCATGCCAACGAGAAGCAAGGTTGCCAAGCCTGTGGCAGGACGGAAGGTATGGTCGTTTTTGCTCCAAGTTCTGGCAAGGTTCAACAGGCTCATACCTAACTTTCCGACGTTTGTAATCCAGCCCGGAACACCTGACGAAAGCGCCAAGTTTCGCAACAAAATTCTAGGGCTCAGCGTTGTAGCAGAGCAGAACTCAGCGGTCCCATCTTTCGATGAGTACGGAAATGCTGTCGATCAGAAGGATATCGTAGCTCAGTTGAATGAGGAACTAGCCAGAAGACAGGTCGCCCACGCTTTCTAGTTGTCTGACGCCAGAACGAACGCCAATTCTAAACGAGTGCTCATGCAGGAGAGCTATGTAAGACGAGAACGACAATACAAGGTTCGAATAGGTGAGTTGGAGGCACTGCTATCGGACTCTCGAGCGAAAAAGAGCAAGGAAAATACGTTGGACGCCTCCATGGATCGCGTTCGTGCAATGCACCAGAGTATTCTTGAGAGCGTGGACCAAGTGCAAGACCGCACCAGCAAAATTTTGCAAGGCAAGTACGTGGTGGTAGATTCTACTCATGAGGTAGTAGTGCATTTGTGAGCTAACGAATGTTCAACATATTACGTTGCCAACAGAACAAGAGAAGGATTTACTGCGGGCATTTCGAGCACGGTTGTACAGTGTCCAAGAGGAGCTTGAGTCAGAGAAAAATAAGACCGACGACGGAGCTTCTGCTTGGATTGAGAAGAGCAAGCAGCTAGAAACTGAGGTGGAGTGGACGAAAGAGCTGGCCGATCGACTCGATCGGTTGAACCAGAGTCTGACGCGTGAAAACCAGCGACTGAAAACGCAGTTTTCCACCCAAGAAAATGATCGTGAGTTCCTCGTCAAACAGCTAGTGACGGTCAAGAAGGATAATGTGTCACTGCGAACAGAGCTTGACGCCCTGCGCCAGCAATTGGATCAGCTCCGAGAGTCCGGGCAACCGCCGCAGCAGCAACACCATCACCACCCACAGTCACAAACTTTATTTCCCACAGCTTCGACCAGCTCGCTGCCGAAAGTTCACTACCGCGATTCGGCGACAAGTCTTGCGCTTGCTGGTCATCAGCAGCGCCCCAACACCGCGGGGGTGAACACGCTGGCACTGACATCAGACGGTGACAATCGCTACAGAGAGATCATCAAGCGCCTGAAACGGCTGCTGGAGGTCGAACGACGCAACCTGCAGCAAGTGCGCACGGCATATAAACTGGAGCTGCAGAACCACACAGAGCTGGAAATGATTCTGAAAGAGTGTGTCCAAGATATCCGAGGTGAAATCGCGCACGTCTCGCAGCTCCCCCTCGTGATGTCGTCACACAGCAGCAGTGGTAGCTTGCTGGGAAGCCCTCAGCAGCGGCAGTCCGAGAGCAGACTGAGCTCTTCCGAGCGGCAGCGGTTGATCGAGAGGTTGTTGGAGAAAGAGCAGTTGCTGAATCTCCTCACAGCCAAAGCTTTTCCTGTTCGCAATGGCAAACGTCGAGGAGATCCGCTGCTCACAGGCGAAGCCGTTTCGCCTGACGAGGTCGCCAAGCTGCTGACGGACGTGTCGAGTTTCAGCGATAGTAGGGAGCGGCAGTAACGAAAGTGTAGCGACTAGGACTGAACACGAAATGGTACCCTCACTCCTGACTCGGAGTGCCCCCCTTGTGCAACGGATAAACAAGGGTCCCACCTGCAAAGTGCAGGGGCAGATACTAGTACTTGTCCGGCGTCGCGCTTAACGTGCAGTAGGGTCTGTCTGACTTCTTGATCTGACTAGTACGTTGAAGTTCGACCACCGGAGGAATGCTCACCACGACGGCACGCATCGACACCTTCGACTCGTTGCAACAATTTCCCTCTCAGGCCACGCACAAGATCCGAGAATCCTCTGCTGATGCTGTTGCCTCGCGCTGCCGACGCACGCGTTTATCGGATACTAGGCGGCTTTTCAAGATCCCATTTACAGGGAATCATAAATCACGACCGGCGTCTACAGCATTGAAGTTGCTAGTGCGCCATGAAACGGCGGGATATGGAACACTTCGGTCGTATGCAGTAAGCCGCGCCAGCGCGTGATTGCCTTGGCGCGATATTCCCACTTCTGCCACTTTTACCGTTAGCAAAGTCGCAGCCAGCGTCGTCGAATATGGCCGACTCGACCCAACACGCGCCAACGGCGAACGCTGCCACGGGCTCCGCCAGCCCTTGCGTTCAGCCCTCGCCGTTTCGGCGGCGATGCCGTTGTCATAGAACCCTCCGCCTGTTTCCAGAAAAAAATGTCCATCCCTTTTCCATCCCCGAAGCGTAGAAAAATCGGCGTGTTTGCAGGAAGAGCTGCGATCTTTGGTCTCACTTCCTAACGAGCCGCGTCGCGCGCAAGCCCCAATTCCTCCGCCCCAATGCTGCACTCGGACTCGCTGGCACCTCTGAACCTCCAACTCGTGGCGAGTCTGGAGGACGTGTACATGCAAAGCCCCTCAGTCCGCGGCGACGGCCAGGCCGCCAGGGCCCACGCGGCCCGCAAAAGCGCCTTCCTGTCCATGTCGCCCGCCTGCAACTTCGAGGCCTTCAGCCTGCACTTCCACCTGCCGCTCAAGGTGGCGGCCGAGAAGTTCGGCGTGCGCGCCACCGCCTTCAAGAAGCGCTGCCGCGCCATCGGCATCCGCCACTGGCCGTACCGCAAGGTGCGCAGCCTCAAGCGGTCGCTGCAGGAGCTCAACCGCTGCAAGGAGCAGGCCCCACTCAGTGACAAACAGGAGGCGCAGTACGCCACGTTCAAGCGCCAACTGGACAAGCTGATGGCCCCCGAGACCTACGGGCTCGACCCGTCGGGCCGCCTCGCCCCGCACCAGCAGCAGTTCCTGGCCAGCGACGACGACGACGACGACGCCGAGTCCGAGGACGGCAACGACTCGCTCGCGTCGCAGAGCCCTCGCCTCGCCGACGACATGGTCTACTACGACTGCACCGTGAGTCCCACCGACGACGGCAAGACCCTCGGCGGAGACGTCATCCCGGCCGGCTCGGCCCACCTGCGCATCCGCAGGAACCAGGTCATGCACTTGCCCCCGGCGCACTTGTCGTTCTTCGACGGCAGCGTAAAACACGAAGCGGTGACGCGCGAGGAGCTGGAAGCCTACTACGCCCAGCAGCAGTTCTATAGTCACTTTGATAGCGGTTTGGGCGGCTTTGCCAACCCCAGTGTGGTCGACAAGGCCGCCGCTCTCATTATGAAGTCCTCACCGACGAGTCAAAAGCGTCATGCCGGCGAGGACTATCCGTCTAGTGGCAGCGGCCTGGACAGCGCCGACCTCGACTTCCTGCCGTCCGAGACCAAGTACGCCGACGTACGATCTCTCAATGACGCAGACGAGGAGTTCACGGCGCATGCTAGCCAGGTTGACTACAGTAGCGAGAGGTTCTTTGACGACGTGTTCCTGCAGATTTCACCGGACTATGGCTGCCTGGTGTAATCGAGCTTCGTTAAAGCTTCGCATTGAGCGAAGTCCCAACCATTCCGCCGTGCAATCAAATCCAGACCTGTGCTTGATCGTTCATCGACCGCGATAAGCACGGATCTGCAAACACTTGCCCCAGAACCTACAAGGCTGAAACACGAAAACTATATAGCGATGTCCAATAAGCTTGGCGACGCATGTGAGTAGGAGCGTCGCCAGTCCCACAACGTATCTGTAATTCTAGTTAGTGCTAGTCGGTGCTGAGATAGTAAGCTAAAGGACAAAATGAACAGTGCGTATCATCAAGCTTGATTTCCTCGTGGCTATTACGTTACTCTCTTCACTGCCTCATCTTCTGCTCGGTTTAGGCACTGAGCAAGTAGTTTGCTTAACCACTGCCAGAAGTGGAGTTTTTACTTGGATCCGGCAAGATGCCGAGGTAGTCCTTCTTGTTGCGCGGGTACCACTTGTAGTACGATACCAACACGATAGCGATAGCGAGCGCCAGCATGATAACTACCAGTAAAATACGGCTTGTGAACGCCTTAAACGCCATTGAACGGATGTGCCCCTTTGCCTCCTCCGTGTCATCCTGCGTTTGGGCGACCTGGAACCCACATCGACAAGCATTAGATCTGAATCCCAACACTTGGATTTTAATGATTCATAGTGACGCACATTTAGTTCGGTGTGCTCCAGTTGATTCCGTTGTTGCACTAAGTTGTTCGCAACATTTTCAGCTGCAATTTATCACAAGACTGTCAGCCAAAACGGTTCGTCAATGACGTTGTCCAGGAAGAAAAGTTACCGATCGCCTCTGTATGAGCAAGGGTCCGCTGCGCTTCGTCAAGATGACGACCGTTTCTAGTGCAGATCACGCATTAACTAAGTTGTCAGCGAGGTAATTATGAAAACAGCTACAGCTCTCGAACCTGTCCACGCGCTCGGCGCATCGTTGCATTTGATCTCTCTGGACGATACAAACAGCAGCAGGTACAACGATCCACCACAACTCATGAGCCCACTACTAGCTTGCACTTCCAAACTTAAGTCTAGTACCGTACCGTGGTCGCATCTTTTGAAGACTCAGGCGACTTTCCTGCGCGCGCATCGCCCACTAACATTTCTTTCTGCAACGAAGTCTTCAGACCAGTCCATTTCGTTCGGCAGTGACGCACTCGCTCCATCATTTTTCGTTTTGCTGCAGGAGTCGACCCGCTCTTGGCCTCATTTTCCAAAATGCGTATCTATCAACAAAAAGCATGTTAACACCAGCAACAACAAAAGAAGCTGATACGACAAAATGCCGTACGTATCGCTCGACTTCGTCAACACAACTTTTCGCCGTCACCACGAGCTCTTCTCGCTTAGCTGCAGCATGCAATATGAGCCAAACTTAATGATGCACCTTCACGTGTTGACGTACCGGGGTCTGACGAGTGTGCATACTCATCGATAGCCTTGAGAGCCTCTTCTCGGGCGTGATCGAAGTCCTCAAGATACCCGTCGAACACCGTCATGCTTTTGGTGCACCTTCTTCCTCTCTACTGCTTTCGCCACAGGCTCCAGGTGGGCTGTGGAGAGCAATGCACATGAGTGTTTGAGTTAGACAAGGCTATTATGGGACGGGCTCCACCAACGCACTGTCCCAAAACACCTTCGCTTTGGGCGATGTGAGAATAGAAAAATCGGGTAACTGTAGCACGGTTAGGATCGAGTGCAAACGAAGTGATTGTTCGACTCAAACACTATCTCGCCGTTGTATTACGCGCAAAGATCATTGCCAGATTACCGCACTTCAGAGCCGCATTCTAATTGCTGCTGACTACATAGTGCCCACTCATTTTAAATTACCGCATCTGCAAGGGGTCTGTTGTCAGTTGGGTCTCGAGTACCTGCAGCTCGCGGTTTATCTTCGCAATTGCAGCCAAATGGTGGGGAAGTGGCGACTGCCTCTCCATTGTGATTGGGTGCATCGTCAGATACGATTGCGCATGAAAATCCCGCAAAATAGCAGTCATGGTGCTTGGTGGAGCCGATTCAGTAACCTCGCCGTCTTTAGAATCGGTATCTTCTTCTAATAATGCGAGCACAAGTGTCACTTTAAGCACCCTTGCCTCTCGCTTGTGCGTTAGCGTGTGCTGAGCGTGAAGTAGAGAAGTTGCCTTCCACGCATTACTACCCGTAAAGAAAACACCCCGACTGCTATCACGGGTTGCTGTGGTCTCAAACGGCGATATTACGGCAAAACCGAGATTATCAGATACGTAGAGAGCCGTTGACGACGGGTTCTCGCGTAATTGGACCTCTTGGTACGATGCCAGATTAAGTTGGACAAGCAGCACAGACAGTAAAAGTGGCGTATATGCCGCTGGCATCAGCTCCTCAAATCGATGGGATCGCAGTTGTTCCCATGCTGTCTGCTCTTTGTTATCTAAGGAAGAAATTCCAGCCACGCCGGCCAACCGCGTGATAACAAGCGTACTCTTTTCACCGAAGAGTGCGAAGAACTGCAACATTTTTAGCATCATTTCAAGTAGAGCATTTTCAAGACCATTCTCTCCTTGGTCTACACGGATTATGTGTGTTTCGAGAATAGACCCAACAGCATCGGAGCAACTACACGCAATCCACTTTTTGTCTTCCGAGAGCAGATACCCACCATAAATATATGGTTGTTCAGTTTCACTCCCCTGACCCATCGTTAGCGTGTCAGCTCGCCAGTCTGCTAAGTGATACAAACGTTCACAAAGAAATCGTGACCGCCCGGTACCACCAGAAACCCCTTCGGCTGGTTTGAGATTTATGTTCTCGCACACCCGATCGTAAAGGCCAAAGCAGTTTGGCATCAAAACAAAAGGACTCGGGTTCACCTCCACTTCATACAGATCGTCCAAGTACACCATCTCGATCGTAACGCTGTCTTTCCAGCCACTGACCTCGTTAATGTTATCCGTTTTAAACAAGCCGTTGGCAAATGCTCCCAAAGCCCACATTTTGTGCTTTACATCGCTTCGACGAAGAGGGACAACTAAATATACCACATTAGCAACAGCTGACCTTGAAAATGCTTGAGTCTTCTTGATGGCACCAGATGATAGCACAGGGTTTAACAGTTTTCCAGCCGCACGAAAATTAGCAAAGGGATCCAACATACTTTCAGCACAGTCAACAAGTAACAATCCATTCGAAGCGTCTACACTTGCGTAGTGGTTTCCCTCTATTTGACCCAGATCCACTGGAGCCAAATCGCCCATGTGACACTGAGCATACATGCTGCGGAAACATGTAAAATAGGAAAGCGCGAGTGATGCCAGCCATTGTGACGGAGATTGCGGGCAGACGATCACGTAGTCCACAGGTTTCGGTGCAGCTACCGGATGCAAATCACGTAATAAATATTCCGAAATGATAGCGGGCTCGACGTGGTAGCTCGACTCCAGCGTGGATATACATATTTTTGGCATTTCTTCCACGCGGGTACAGTCTATTCGCTTTGCAGCAACACCACTTGCCTTTTGGGGGGCTTCTGTGTACGCTTCAAAGCTCATCCATCGTCGGTCACGCCCGGTCTTTCTAAATTCAATTTCGTTCTTGTCTTCCTTTTTGAGAAATGACATCAGACTTTGTAAATAAGGCTGAACGCGATCAGCCATCTCATTCTTTTCCGACACACTTGCGGAACCGTTCTGCATGCTCGTATGTGCACACCACATTGAAATTCCATTGGGCTCTTGACGCCATGTCACCAATGCGTCCGAAGCTGACATTTGGACTCCTAACGTAATCTCGGCATCGCGAACTTTGAAGCGGTCAGGGTTGCTCCATATTTTCAAAGATTCCTGCCGGGCATGCTCCTCGAATGCGTTTTCGTCAAACTCGAGGATAATTTGGCGCTGCTGTTCGTTTTTGTACTGGCGACCATTTTTGGGATACTGTAGCTTCTTATACTCGGACCGCCAATACTTAAAGCGATCGGAGCATAAGCGAAGACGAAGCTGTTCGGCCGTTGCACGATTGATAGAAAGCCTTCCCACGTTTGCTCGACAAGAGGGCGGCAGAAATGCTTCAGCATTTGCCAATAACTTGATCTTTTGAGACACATTCGAAGTTAGATTGTCCTCAATCTTGGTCTTGGCTTCTTCGTCAACATAGTCTTGAAGAGCCTGCAGTAAAGGATGCATCTTAACAGGCCGGCCATCCAGCGCTTCTTGTTGTTCATTATGGGAAAGCGACTCCACGAGCGATACAGCTACACTTAGAGGCTTTAAGTCATTTTTAGGCTTATAGAAGCTTTGGCCAGAATTCGTAAGAGATGCTTTCGCGCTCGAAAACAGTTGGGAAGGATCTACCTCAGCGCTTCTCACGCCGTTGCTCATGGGTAAAGGCATTGATCTTGCTGTATGCCGCCTCTGACCGTTTAGTTTGACTGGTCCCCACATAAGCGCAACTGAAGAGTCATTTGCAGCCTTAGCTTTGTAGCCTCTCCGCCTCCGCTTAAAGCGCCGAACATCAGAGTCTACACGTAAGTGGAGCTCATCATCGTGTGGAAGTGTCATTCGAATAATCGGGCCAACTGCATCAGCAGCATTTACGTGGGTGTCCGGGGACATCGGCAGTAAGGATTCATCATTCTCCGTTGAATCAGCACTGTCACGTTTCCGTTTGGCTTTCGAAGCTCCACCAGCTACAGGTCTCCGCAGCAACTCATCCGTCTCCACCTCTGCCTCTTGGTTAGCATCATCTTCATCCTCATCTGCGTCTTCTTCATTTTCATCCTTTTTCACCTCGTCATCGTTTCCGCTGCCATCACTATCATCCATTCTTCGTTTGTGTTTTCGCTTAGATACTGCGCGAAACCATGGCGTCACATCAGTATACTTTGTTTCTGCGATAATACGGGGTACTAATCCATCTTTCAAATGCCAGACATCCACCATAGAATGATCTTTTTGTGAGGGTAGCCCCACAAGCCGTTCCCAGGAACACCGCGGGTCACCTAATTCACCTTCCTGTTCCATACTGCCTGAACCTGTTTCTTTTCTCACCACATCCACCGCCACAGCCAGCAGATTGCTAGGTACAAACAGTCGGAAATGCAACTGAAATGCTGGCGTAGGGAACTCTTCCTCCAAATACACCTCAACATGGTTCAATCTCGTGAGTGACGGACACCGGAAAATGAACTTAGCATCGTTCGGTTGATAGAACCCATCTTCTGTCAGCACAAACTCCTCCTGCGCAAGCAACTTCTTGCTCAACACAGACGCGAGTGCAGCGAAAAACTGCTTCTGAACAGTACCATCAAGAGGTTTAGCACTGTCTATCCAGGATCCACTGGCCGTCTCTGTGACACCCGTGGGGGGTTCTGCTGGGACTCCACTCTGCACCCCATTGACAATAAACACCCAGAGCTCTCCACTGCGACTGGGGGACGCCGCAGAAGACATATTGTCCTTCTGGTCAGTTAAGAGGACACAGAGCGCGTGCCGCTGCTGCAGCCGCTGGAAAAAGCCCGCGAGCGCCGCGTCTTCCGCAGCGGATCTGGCGGGTTTCTTGGCGCTCTTCTTCTTGCTCGAGGTCGCGTCCTGCTCCACCGGGGCGAGGGCGTACACGTGCCACTCTAGCGACCCCAACTCGCACTGCAACAAATGACGAGCCACAATTCAGGTCACCTGACGTCAACGTCTCGCAGCAGCAGGGGGGCCACTATTCGGGCCCCCAGAGGCAAATAAAGCACCATCACTCCGGCCCAACGTACCAGCGCGAAGGTGTTCGTCGTGAGCGTCGGGGCGCTCGCCGCGCGCTCCATTGCGACCACCGGAGGACTCGACGGGGCTCGCGTCGTTGGCCGCGCGCAGAGAGGGCGCCAGAGACTGCGCCACTCAGAGCCAGGGCCGGAGGACACGCGCGCTGCTTGTCCGCAGGGCGTTAGTATGAGTTTTGTATGGCATCGGAGGCAGGGGCGGACGCTCCGAGAATAAGGGCCCGTTCCGAAATTAGGATCGGTTTGGACGGGGAAAAATGGGCGTGTGTGGTCCACAAGAGTTGGGGACCAGAGGAACGGGACATGGCTACAACAACTTCAACCTGGGTTTTGCAGCGTGCTTATCGAGTCAACAAACGCGCACCTAACGCCTTCCTATCGACCTTCGAACACTTCTGAATCGAGTGCAGCTATGTAGTGGAGACTTACGCCTTCTGCATGGTCGCCTCGATCTCTTCCACTGTCCGGGGCACCTGGCTCATGCACTCGACGCCGGTAGCGGTCACTACGACGTCCGACTCGATTCGGACGCCGCCGGTGCCACGGAAGCGAGATAGCATCTCCTGGTTGATGAACTTTGCAGTGACAGGGTTGGCAAGCACCGCCTGGATCTGGGCCTCGATGAAGTAGCAGCCCGGCTCCACCGTCAGCACCATGTTCTTCTCCAGGTTGCGCACACATCGGAGCTTCGCCAGGATCTTCTTCGTCGAGCGTGTGTAGCCCACAGGGATACCACCAACGTCGTGAGTGTCCAGGCCCATCAGGTGGCCCAAGCCGTGAGGGTAGAAGTACGCCGACACCTCGTGATCCATCAGCTCGTCAACAGTGCCATTCTGGAACAGCCCGTACTCCAGCAGGTGCTGCGTCAGTACGCGGTGCGACAGCAAGTGCATGTCGACGTAGCTGACACCAGGCTTGATGGCAGCCATAACGGCATCGTGGGCCTTCAGCACACCTTCGTAAACCATACGCTGCTCCGCCGAGAACACACCATTCACAGGCCAGGTACACGTAATGTCCGACGTGTATCCGTGCAGTTCGCCACCCATATCGTTCAAGAACAGATCTCCGTCCTCTAGCAGCTTGTCGTTCGGTGCACCAGCGTGTCCGTAGTGGAGAGCAGACGCATTGTGTCCACTGCCACAAATGCACGTGTACGCGTGGAAGCGAGCACCGCCGTTGCTGTACACGTAGTGCAAGAAGTCGCTCTCCGCGTGGAACTCCATCTTGCCCGGACGGATGTTCTTCATCACGTTGATGTGCGCGCGCGACGACAGCTTGTTCACGAAGCGCAGCAGCTCCAGCTCCTTCTCCGTCTTGATCACGCGGCTCTCCACCAGCACCGGGTGCAGCGCCGTCTTGTCCACCTCGAACTTCTCGATGCCCTCGAACGTCGACGTCGTCGTGGTCTCCAAGCCACTGTCCGTGTTCTTGCCGTGCAGCACGTACAGCTTCTGCGCCTTGAGCTTGTCGGCCAGCACGGCGGCCAGCTCGTCCACGTAGAAGACCTCGTCCACCTTGTAGTGCGCCTTGAAGTAGGCCAGCGGCTTGCGGTCGCCGCACCAGAGCTCCCACTCGTCGCTCAGGCGCGGCACGAACAGCACGGCCTTCTTGGTGGCCAGATCCAGCAGCCCCGCGCAGCCGGGCTCGCGCACGCCGAAGAGGTACTGGAAGAAGCTCTCCTGGTGGAAGTTGTACTGGATGTCCGTGTCGTAGCGGTCCACCTCCTCTCCGCCGTGCAGCAGGATGGCGGCGGCGCTGTTCTTGGCCTCCGGGTGCGTCTGCAGGAAGCGGCCGAGCACGTTCTGGCGGATCTGCACGTGCATGGAGAAGTCGACGGGGAAGAGCTCGTAGCCCTCGGCCGGGTCGGCCAGCACGCGGCCGTTCTGCACCATCGTCAGGTGCTTGTGGCCGTTGGTGGCGCCGTTGAGCGCCGCGGCGTTGGCGCTGGGCCGGCGCTGGCCGGCGGTCTTGCGGTTCTTGGGGTCGTAGGCGGCCGCGCGTTTCTTCTGCAGCAGCGCGATGGAGGCCATGGCCGCGGTGGCCGTGGCGGCGGCCAGCAGCCCGTTGACGTGCTCGGAACTCATGGTCGCTGCTTGGGGGCTCGGAGCTCTTCGCGTTTATGCCGAGAAGGCCTCGCGCGGATATTTATAGTCGCTTTTGTATGGGCACAGTAGTGGGTGAGTGCAGGGATGTGTGTACGTCTGGTGTGGCACGAGCGGCCGGCAACGCTTCCATGCAGACGAGCTGCAGGTTGTGCGGTCGAGCACTGCATGGACGAAGGCTGCTACCTGCTCTGCGCAGTGACCAGGAGGAGGTGGTTGAAATTTTGGCCACATCGTTTGGTTTTCATGCAGTTTGCAACGGCTGACCGCCCTGACTAGAATTCCAGAGGATAACGCTCGACGTGGAGTCTGCACGATGGCTTTGCCTCATTGCTGTGGCCTTGTGTTTTGCAAGTACGAAGATCCTGGTGTTGTTTGAATAACGAGTTCAGTTGCTGTGTTAATGTGGAGCGCTGGTGTTGGTAGAAGGCACGTTGAAGTTGCCTTCAACACGGCACTTGCGTACAGTTGCTTGGAAAAAGATAAAGACAAGCAGGATTAGCAGGCATGCTGGTGGTCTCGCATGCAACACTCGGGTCGCTGAATACGCTCAACAATGACCAAGTCTTCACTTGCCGTTCGTTCGTTAACCACAACAAGGTACAGCGTCTGTACAGTTAATCTGACCGATGTTTTCGGCGGATGCGGTCTTGAACGTAGCTTCGCATTCACTACAAAGGGCCTGTCGCCGAAGGCCAGGATTCAACAAGTAATCTACAATGTTGAAGCAGCAGCAAGACAATGTAAGGTAATCAATCAGAATTGTTTTCACAAGCACAGATAGGTACTACTACTTCCTCTGTCGACAGCTCATTACTTGTAATAGTCTAAGGCTCGCGCTCGAAGACGGCAGCAGCACCCATGCCCGTGCCGATGCACATGGAGATGACTCCGTAGCGCTGGTTCTTGCGCTTGAGCTGGTACAGCAGCGTAGACATTTGGCGCGCACCAGTGCAGCCCAGCGGGTGGCCCAGTGCGATGGCACCGCCCTTCGGGTTCACCTTCTCAATGGGGATGCCGAGCTTCTCGACGCAGTACGTGGCCTGGCTGGCGAAGGCCTCGTTGATCTCGAACACGTCGATCTGGTCCAGCGTCAGGTTGGCCTTCTGCAGGGCCTCCGGGATGGCGAAAGCCGGGCCGATGCCCATGAGGGCAGGCGGCACACCGGCGACGGCGTAAGACACGAAGCGGCCGAGAATCGGGAGCCCCATCTTCTTGGCCACCGAGCGACGCATCAGCAGCACAGCGGCCGCGCCATCGCTGACCTGGCTGGAGTTACCGGCAGTGGTGGAGCCGCCCTCCTTGAAGGCCGGCCGCAGCTTGGCCAGCTTCTCCACGGTGGTGCCGGCGCGAACACCGTCGTCCTGAGAGATGATGACCGATTTCTCGTTGCCGTCCTTGTCCTTGATGATCGTGGACACGGGCGTGATCTCCTCCTTGAACCATCCGTTGGCCTGGGCCGCGGCGGCCTTGGCGTGCGACAGTGCGGCCAGCTCGTCCTGCTTGGTGCGGGAGATGCCGAACTTCTCGGCCACGTTCTCGCTCGTGATGCCCATGGGCACGGTGCAGTCCATGGCGTCCTGCACGGCTCCGACACGCTCCCAGTTGACCGTGGGCACGTCCTTGCCGATGCCGGCCAGCGACATGCACTCGACACCGGCGGCGATGCCGATGTCGTAGTAGCCGGCCTTGATGGCGGCCGTGACGTTGGCCACGGCCTGCAGGCCGGAGCTGCACTGGCGGTTGACCACGTGCAGCGGCACCGTGTGCGGGATGCCGGCGGCCAGCTGGGCCATGCGGGCCATGCCGGCTCCGGCGCCGGGCTGCAGCACGTTGCCCACCACCACGTCTCCCACGAGCTTGGGGTCCAGCTTGGCCTGCTTGAGCACGGCCTGCAGCACGTGGCCCAGCAGCACGTCGGGCGTGGTGTCCTTGAAGCCGCCGCGGCGGGCCTTGGTGATGGGCGTGCGCAGCGCCGACACGATCACCACGTCGTCCTCGGGCGCGGCCGGCGCCGGCGAGCCCTGGGCCACGTGCGAGCGGATGCGGTCGATGCGGTTCATGGCGGGGGCTTCAACGTGCGCGGGAGGCGGCGAGATCGGAAATGGCTCGAGTTTTGCCGCTTCACGTCAGTCGGCCAATGCTGCATCAACAGTTTTACTTTCTTCAAGTTAAACCGTAACTCCACCTCTTCATCCACAAATAAATGTCTATCGATTCTAACCGGTTTGTTGTTGCGAGATTAGTCTCTGAAGTAACATTGGGTAGTTTACAGTAACTACGCATACGTGTTGTTACAGGTGGATGACGTCGACGCTTACGAGTCCAAATCTTGAAAGGATGCGGCCGGCGGCGTTGCTGGCGGCCGCGACGGCGGCCAAGCTCGTGTTGACGTGTATCTTGCTGTACAAGCGTCCGGCCCTGTGGCCGTCGGCTCTCCGCAGCACGAGACGTGATGGCCGGCAGGTGGCCGACCCGGCCGAGGGCTACGAGCTCTTCCCCGTCGACTTCTCCATGCACGTGCAGATCCGCCAGAACGTGCTCGGCCGCTTCCTGCAGACGCACCCGGAGGCCAAGAACAGCGCCGCCGCCATCCTGCTGCACGGCGGAGAGGAGGTGGACCGCTACGACACGGACATCCAGTACAACTTCCACCAGGAGAGCTTCTTCCAGTACCTCTTCGGCGTGCGCGAGCCCGGCTGCGCGGGGCTGCTGGATCTGGCCACCAAGAAGGCCGTGCTGTTCGTGCCGCGCCTGAGCGACGAGTGGGAGCTCTGGTGCGGCGACCGCAAGCCGCTGGCCTACTTCAAGGCGCACTACAAGGTGGACGAGGTCTTCTACGTGGACGAGCTGGCCGCCGTGCTGGCCGACAAGCTCAAGGCGCAGAAGCTGTACGTGCTGCACGGCAAGAACACGGACAGCGGCTTGGAGACCACGACGACGTCGACGTTCAAGGGCATCGAGAAGTTCGAGGTGGACAAGACGGCGCTGCACCCGGTGCTGGTGGAGAGCCGCGTGATCAAGACGGAGAAGGAGCTGGAGCTGCTGCGCTTCGTGAACAAGCTGTCGTCGCGCGCGCACATCAACGTGATGAAGAACATCCGTCCGGGCAAGATGGAGTTCCACGCGGAGAGCGACTTCTTGCACTACGTGTACAGCAACGGCGGTGCTCGCTTCCACGCGTACACATGCATTTGTGGCAGTGGACACAATGCGTCTGCTCAGCATTATGGTCATGCTGGTGCACCAAATGACAAGCTGCTGGAGGACGGAGATCTGTTCTTGAACGATATGGGTGGGGAACTTCACGGATACGCATCAGATATTACGTGCACATTCCCGGTCAATGGGGTCTTTTCGCCTGATCAGAGAATGCTCTACGAGGGCGTACTCAAGGCTCATGATACTGTCATGGCAGCGATCAAGCCGGGCGTGAACTGGGTTGACATGCATATTCTTGCCAACCGCGTTATGACGGAGCACATGCTACAACACGGGCTACTGCAGAATGGCACAGTTGACGACATGATGGAACACGAGGTCTCATCATATTTCACCCCGTGTGGGCTAGGACATCTCATGGGTCTTGATGTACACGACGTCGGCGGTTTCCCAGCGGGTCACGTGCGCTCGACAAAGCGAAGTTTACAGATGTTGCGTTGTGTGCGCAAATTAGAGAAGAACATGGTAATTACCGTCGAACCGGGATGGTACTTCATCGAGGCACAATTGCGTATTGCGCTCGCTGACCCAACCATCTCATCATTCATCAACCTGGACGTGCTAGCTCGTTTTCGTGGCACTGGTGGGGTCCGTATCGAATCCGACGTTGTGGTTACGGCGACGGGAGTTGAAAATATGACACAAGTACCGAGAACTGTCAAAGAGATTGAGGCAACGATGCAGCATAGCTAAAAGCAATTTGTAGTCATGGGATGTCAATAGCATTTCCATGATGTCAGTATATATCCTGTAGTTCATTGAGGTGCATTAGCAGAAAAGTGTCTACGATCATTTTTCCGACTGCTATCTGCTACAACCCGAGGTGGAATTTGATAAGGTGATGTTGACTTCAACGGAGGTGCCGAAGCGTGCGAAGGCTTGGGGCTAACGTTGCGCTTTCGGAATGGATCAACTGTACTAGACAGATTTGCCGTCGCTGAAGCGGGTTTTACGCCAGTCCTTGAGATAGTAGGCAGCTGAACGCCAGCGGGTAGGCTTGTTTCGTCTTTCTGGTTTTGATTTTTACGACGCCGACGGGATCCATTTGTACGCGACGGCGAAGGTGGAGGGTTAGCTGGGGGCCGGGCACTTTTCTTAACCCACGAGATATCGCAGAGCTTATCGTTCGTCAAGGCACCACCAGTAACCCATTCTGGTTGAGGCTTTTGCAGCGTCGCCCGTGATTTTTTCAAAATATTACTTTGTCTTGTTCGGCGACGATCGGTGTTAGGCAACGGTGAACGCTCTTGAGTTGCAGATACCAACATTTCTTCAGACTCCTACCACATTTGAAGGAAAAACACGACATCGTATCCAGTTCAGTATATCAACATCAGCTAAGAAAATATGATAAGCACAAATACAGAATCAACCACCTTAACCTGAAGAACGGGCTTGAGATAAGTCCTAAAAATGTTTTAGTTCGAGTGTCAACGACAAATGAAAATGCTGAAACATATCAAGCAGCCACTCACAATTGTCGTCCACGATGTGCGAAACATTTCTTGTTTGGCTGGTACCATTCGCGTGTGTGCGAATACGCCAAGGTCTTGATCTTCACCTCCTCTTCATCATTCTCCTCTAATTGCTGTTTTAGTAACTGCTCTCGCCGCTCAGCCTCTATGCGCAACTCCTCCTGTCGTTGTTGCTCTAATGCCTCGATACGAGCTGCTTCCTCTAAAACTTCCTGCTCTAACCGAAGCTGCCGAGCCCTCTCGAATGCTATTTGCTCTTCAATTGTACGGTTTGCCGCGGTCTCTCTTTCTTCACGCGTAGTTCTGACAGTATGCTGCTGCTTCTCAAGCATGGTCTTGTAAAATGAAGTCAACTAAGTGGCAAAGAAAAAAACTTTAGTCCGGTAACACATTATAAAAGGCAGGGTTACGATGATGTCACCTGCGGAACCACAGTCGACGAGAAACACTCCATTGTCAGTCCATCAAGCACCTCCTCCACGAGAGTATTGAGGGGGGAGAGCGACCCATGTTCAAGATCTTCATCAATTTCATCAGCTCTATTGTCATGGTGCTCTAGAACTTCTTCCATCAGCCCGTCACTACCCAGTAAACGTACGAAAGCGTCATTTGACTGCAGCAGAGTCGAGATTTCACGCACAGCTTACTCACCACATAATGATTTCCTCGTAAACATCCCGAGACTGTAGCGTCGGCTCCTGTAAACATGCACGACCTCCCACTTTCAGCACACATGCTTCACCCTCGTTGTTACTTTCAGCTTCTCCTGCTTTAAGCTCCGTCCGCAATATTTGAATGTGCTCCTGGGATTCCCCTTCCAGCATCCCTGCCCCCGTCACTTGCAAGTATTGAAAATTTTGTTGCCAATGCTGAAACTCCGGGGGCTTCTTTAACCGGAACTGATCGCTCATATATATGTAGGCGGGAAAGCTTCCTTCTTCCGCGTTTACTCCTTCTTCTTCGACAGATTCTGCACCGGGCAATATTTCTTGAAAAAGCTGCGCAAACAGCACTAAACTGTCACGAATATCACATTACACATCCAAATGACCTCCAAAACCACGTACATGTTGATCTGTAGACTCTAGAAGCTCTAGCGTACGCTTTTCGGCCTAAATCCAACAATATTAGTAAAATAAAGATCAGACAACGCTCTCAAGCCAACAATTGACAATTTGAAGGAAAGCAGCATCTACCTGCGCCTCAAATTGCATGAACGCGTCTGCCAGCCCTCCCCCTTCTTCGTCCGAGTCTTTCACATAATTAAAAGTGACGGAATTCTCACATCCAGAGCCTTCATCAGCGCTGCCAGAGGTCTCCATTTCCATTCTCCAGGCAAAGCTCCGGTGTAGCCATCTCGAAACGACGCGAAAGCTGATTGGTCGTTTCGAGTTCTAATACTTGGGCATTGTTTCGAATCAGTGACGTGTCGACCACCGAAAGGCAACTCCAAGTTGAAGCTATCTTCGGCCATGCGAAGCAGCAGAGAACACCAACAATAATACGTGTGGGTCTGCTAAACTTGCCTTTTGGTGTGGATGAAGATGTAAGTCGGATTCAAGTGATAGGCTAACCCTGAATTGGAATGGACCGAGTTACCAGTAGACGACAGGGGTACTGGCTGCTAATTTGACTCGCTAAATGGAGAAAGAAGAGCTGCAATCGCGCAAGCATCCACATTTGGTTATCTCGACTAGACCCCGTTGAAGTGTTTGCAGCTGTTGAAGGCAAGATGGATGCGTCGTTGCCGTCCTATGAAGCGGCGATGCGAGAGGCGAGAGAATACCTACGTCGTCGCGACCTGTCCTCCAAAGACGAAATTCCGCTGTACTTTGCCTGGCAGCGTCTGTACACTGCGGCTAATGCCAACCTGAGTACAGATTTCTTGCATGAGACCCGCGCAGAACTTCATGCTCGCCAGCAAGCACGACTGGCTCCTCGTCGCGGTCTCCCACCCCCGTTGTTCACTTCTTTCGACAAGGTGAACCGTAAGTCAGCACATGCCTCTGCTTTTCTTCGGTCCGGAACATCATCCGATGCTGCTATTGAAATGATGGCTCGAAGATATCGGCGTGAGGCTGAAAAATTGCGATCGTCCAGGGAGAGGTTGGGAGAAGGTCTCGATACTACCGGAAAACGACTCAAAAAGGGCAAAAGGCGACAGAAATCCCCCGAGCAGGAGGTAGAAGAACTGCTGGAAGCTTTTGAACAGTCCAAACGCGCAACAGAGAACCAAGTACATGATCTTGATGGAGCTCCAATGACAACAACGAAAGGTGATTTAAAATTCACAAATGGTAAGGATGCTTTTGCCGAGGAGCTCGCCAGGGATCCGAACGCAACAAAAGCAGAGGAACTAAGGAAATCAAGTTTCTCTACGGGGAGCTTAACAATGGACCCAATACTATCCAACGTTGCAAATGTGGCAGCTTTTGCAGCCCAAGTATCTGACTGGAGAGTTTCGCCGGCTGATACAGAACCTACATCACCTCAGCTTCTTACAGAAAAAGTTGCAGCCCCAGCAAACGCGACAGAACTAAGAAGCATGCCGAGAAGCCGTGAGCGATTAGAAGGTAGCGAGGCTAATATCACGTTTGATTCAACTTTGGGTAGCTCAGGTTCAGAGGAGGGCAGCCTTGAGCTAGAAAATTCTCTCCGTACTAGAAACTTAAGCGCATCACCAACAAATGAACGACGAGCAAACGATGAAAAGGATAATAACTATGGAGAATACACAGTCCCAAGCCCAAAAAACCTATCAGGCCAGCGTAGATCAAATCCAGATAAAGCATTACCTCTCCAATCTAATTATGATGGAGCTATTGATCCAAGTCCGGCACACACGAGAGAAGATAGGCGATCCGAATCTGGCGAATTAGCTAGTTCGTCGCTACTCCACCATAAACTTCAACAGCTTTCTCACGCAGTTGGAGATATGCAGCTAAAAATCAAGGGAAATGAGATTGAGGTGACGTTTAAAGGAGCATTAAACACGGAAGATGTCAGAACGAGTACTGAGGACAGCCAAGGCCACGATTCTTCAACGATGCAGCTATCAGCGACACAAAAAGTATTCAACACGGTGGAGCAAAACAATCGTGAAAGCAATGACAAGTACGATGTGGAGGTCAGTCAGACAGCACCGCTTGAAAGACGTGGGAGAAATAGCGGGGATTTCCCTCGCAAGCAGAGTAGTGTAAGGTTTGCCGATATTGCAGACAGCGACACCAATGATGACGGCGAGATACATCAAGAATTGAGCAGCCGCGAAGCGATGCGAAAGAACAGCGAACCAGAAGAACTGCGTAATGCATCAGCTGCAAGTTTACCGGCACCACAACAACAGTATGTGCACGGTATTGTCCAGAATGACAGAGATCCTGTAGATATCCACGACGAGGAGTCAAAAGAAGAAAGGAATGAGCAAGAAGAAATTCGAGACTATCACCCTTCGATCGAGCACGAAATCGGTGATGGCAACTTTAATCATTTTCATTCTAGTATCTGTGATCGTACTGATAATCATTCGGTGGCAGGCTTGATGGAAGGAAGTCACAATGTACGAACAAGCTCTGTTGTTCGTCGTCGTGAGGAATTGATGAGGCCCGATCAAAGGTTTCATGCAAGTAGTTACCAGCTGAAGAATACTCAACCCTCAGTGTCCAGTCTGGTGAACGATGAGAACGCAGGTAAGCAAACTGATTGTTGTGAGGAAAAGCACCAAGAACATAAGGAAACAGGTTTTTCAGAGCACCAGCCAAGGCGAAGAAAACATGACCAGGAAAGTTTACAGCAACAATCCCTTGGGAATGTTGACCAAAACAGTGCAAGTCGCAAACGGCAGTCAGGAACTGTTTCCGGAGAATCAAGAATATCGCGATCTCGTAAAAACAGCTTAAAATCAGATGACGGTGAGAGTGAGGAACGTATGGGTAATGCCAGAGAAAGCAGTGACGCTGCATCACAGTCAAGAAAAAACTATCGCTCCAGCAACATACCCGTAAATAATCATCACAGAGTGTCGCGGAAGAAAGATCGGGACATTTCGTCACGGAAATTAAGCCTTGGGGAGACTTCAGCTACAGAAACCCGTGGCCGCAGGAGAGATTATTCATCACGACAAAGTCGCAATCAGAAAGACGAAATACCTAGCTCTGAGCTATCTAGTGACGAAGACTTTTCAGATGGCCCCGACACATCGGACTTTAAACGCTATCATCGTCGACAGAGCAACCACAGTTCTGTTAGGCTACAGACGCCAATTTCCCACGCAAATGACAAGCGTAACCGAAAATCATCTCGGCCAGCTTCTGCTTGGGAAACACATTCATTCAGCAAACGGAGAAGCAGCTCGCCTGATTCTAGTGATGATTACAGCTACAGCAGTTACGATAGCCGAGACGATTATCTCTCTGACAGTCACCGCAGGTCAGCAACAGGCCATTCTCGATCGGATCATCCCAGAAAAAGTCGACCTCACCAACAACGATCCGTAAGATGTAATGTGTACGAACAAGATCATCACCTGCCTGCAGAAATGGAGTTTCCTCCTATCCAAATCAGCACGGATGGTAGAAGCAAGCGGGGTAGCAAAGTGAGGAACGAAACTAAGCGACATCTGCCAAGAAGCAAACCTTCCAAGCTTCCAGAGGGAATCGTCTGGCCCCCTGGAATGGAAGTAGAGTGCATTGCTCGTCTTGGTCTAGATGGACACCATCCGATAGCACCTCCAGGCCTGGAGCACCTTGTGACGAAAGAACAGTGGGGTGATTACTGGACTTGGCTGCACTGGTACTCCTCGTGGCAGATGTGGTATATGAAAAACGGTAAAAAATCAAGACACAAATCTACCAAGGAAAAACGGACGGATCGACATGCAAACGACGACGGCCATCCAGATATCAAGTCTGAGCAAAAAAGCAGAAGCTCCCCATGCAATGCCAATTGGTGGCTGGATGTGGGACCCTCAAAACACGGTTGTCGCTCTAGTCGACATGAGCGAGTAAAATAGCTCTAAAAATTGAGGATCATCGAGTTTACCAGTCGAACAAGCTTGCAAAAACCTGTCCGGGCCTTAATGATCCAAATGCGTTGTCAATGTAGCGTAGCAATACCGAATAATACAGTTCGTCTTCTCTCACGTCAGGTTCGGTGTCTTATGCCTGCACAAGATTACGAAGCTCGTCTTCTCCAAATATACGAAGGCTGAAAACGGTCGTTTCGTCTGCAGGTTCTCGATGGTCCTATTACGTGAGTGACGATAAACTTGGGGCCGGGCGCTCCGGAGCTCACTACTATAAGAAGGTTTGTGGTCTAAGTTGACTGACGGTCATTTGTGCAGTGAGCTACGCTTTCAATAAATGACGTGGTCAGTGAGGATTTAGTCATGGCGACAGTGGACGAGAAGGAGCCCAAGCGAGATGACAAACTTTCAGCGATCAATGAAACATCTCAACCAGAGCCTGAAGAGTTGATGCAGACAGCAATTACAGATTGGGGAGCGGTTACACTGAAAACTGCAACGGTTGACACGTTTAACGACGCACGTCCCTCAACCCCGTTTTCAAGAAGACATGGCGTCATTGATGGAACGAGAAACCCTCCCCGAACTGGAGTTCCACCACTCAAGAGACGACTTCTGCGTTTATCAGAGACAGTAGCTAGTTACCTTTCTCGCGATCTCTCTTCCATACGCTCAACTGAAAATATTCGCCCCATGACTTTGAGGGAACGTATCAATCTCTATCTTTCGAAACCAGAGGAAACACGGATCGGTTGGCGATTGCAACAGTTGGTAATGCTGGTTTTGTTTGTGTCAATGTCGCTATCATGGCAAGTGAGACTCTGGATGGGCCGCGATACGGAGGAACAGATCCAGAATTCCACTACATGCCTCGCTATAGTTCATACAATTCAATCGAAACCTTTTTTACTTTGATATACCTCGTGGAGTTCATGGCTCGATGGTCAACTACACCCAGTCAGACTCAGTTCTGGAAATTGATATCCACATGGATAGCCCTTCTGGCAATGATAGCTGCTATCCCGAAGCTTGCTGGGCTTGCAGTCAATAGTCATTACTATCGGGCAGATACATTTATGTACAACCTACGCATCTTTCGTGCGGTTCGGTTGGTTGTACTAGCCCACGCTTACGTGGGCACCAAAGTTTTATTTCGCGCAGTATTACACTCAATCGCGCCTTTGAAGATCACGGTACGTTCCAGCTACTGTACATAGTGTCAACCTGCACCATGTTAACTCGTAGCTTACTTTTTTCTGTTGCTTTTTAAAGCTTTTCTTTTTTATCACAGTCGTGATGGTATTTGCTACAGCTATATTTTATGCTGAACCATGTTACGACCTAAATACATGCACATTCACCGATATCTTTAACGCCGGCTACTTCGTCATGGTCACGTATGTTATTTGTTTTGAATGACAGTACGAAACTTTCCAGCTCATCCAATTTGCTTTGTTTATTTCAAGATTGTTCTAGCGTGGCAACGGTGGGCTACGGAAACCAGGTGCCTTCGATTCACAACCCCGGATCACTAATTGTTACGTGCATCGTCATGATTTTTGTTACCCTTTATCTTTCAATGCCGCTTGCCATTATTGGAGTCAAATATGAATTGGCATGGAGGACGAGTACGCTCAAAATTTGAAGATAACACAGCGAAATCGCCCATTACGAGATTGCTGCTCATGTTGCAGCAGAAGAGACCAAGCGAAAAACACCACATATCATTGTCCAAGCCAACACCCCGTATGATATCGATGAGACGCTCGAGAATCTAGAAGTGCGGACAATTAACTGTGACAGATCCATCACATGTGAGCGATTCTACGAGCTTTCGCAGGAAATCGTGGACATTCACTTGGCTCTAGAGCCTTTAGTAGCGCCTTTTGATGGTTCTTCAGAACAACCTATGACAATGGAGGCCATTATTCAATTTACCAAGCGACGCAGTGATGAAGCTTGCCAGGCTTTGGACGCTGTTATGTCTGCGATGAAGCTCCACAAGCGTGTCTGCGCAGATGCCCATGCTCAGTTATTCTCTTAAAAATTACAGACAGAAAAATCAGGTTCAGAACGACGACTAAGCTCTCGATTTGTTTCCACTCTCATTGGAAGACGTGGCAGCAAGACCCGCAGCAGTGACTTGAGCGTTCAAAGTGGGCCAAAGCTGAGGCGTGCACATGGTACACTTGCATCACTCAGCTCGCGTGCAGTGAAGGCAATGACGAAAAAAGAGAAGCATGAGGATGAAAACAGTCTGCGTGCTATCATTTGGAGTATTTTCGAGCACCGGGAAGATCTATAGGGCGATTAAATACTACTCATCGAGACGCAATCACAACGCTACGGTACGGCTAATTCATGGCGCACAGACGACAGCGTCAAATGAAGATTCGACGCAGTGGCTGACCATTTCGACGAGTCCGTGGGAGATTGTTCCGTACGGACCGCTGCGCTTTCGTGTCCGTGAGGTTATACGTCGTGGCGATATATCGCTCGGTATTGTTGAATGCAACTTGAGCAGCATCTTGCATGAAATCATCGCTTTGAAGTGCACTCAACGTCCATGTAACGGCGGCGAACTGTTCTTGAGTATTTGGCGCCAGCAGCACACGACCACAGCGACCACCTGCCACTTGGTGTAGCTCATGAACGAGATCGTCTGTGAACGAGTTGACCGTCATCTGTGGAGGGCGTGTCTGCAACCAACCCGGTGCACGAGCTGCGTTCTGAGCATTAGCTGCCACCACAAATTCGATCAGGTTGTCCAAGTCCCAGCTCAACACGAAGCCTGGATCGTCGTCGTCGATTTGGATCGACGAAAGATACTCATTCAGCTACGTGCAGCAAGCATCGTTAATATTTCGAGTCTCGCAATTCATTGGTACTTACTCACCACTGGGGTTGCCGCGTGGCACCCCGTGCACCCTAAATCTGCACCCACATCGCACACGACCTCCCACAGATGACGGTCAGCTCGTTCACAGACGATCTCGTTCATGAGCTACACCAAGTGGCAGGTGGTCGCTGTGGTCGTGTGCTGCTGGCGCCAAATACTCAAGAACAGTTCGCCGCCGTTACATGGACGTTGAGTGCACTTCAAAGCGATGATTTCATGCAAGATGCTGCTCAAGTTGCATTCAACAATACCGAGCGATATATCGCCACGACGTATAACCTCACGGACACGAAAGCGCAGCGGTCCGTACGGAACAATCTCCCACGGACTCGTCGAAATGGTCAGCCATTGCGTCGAATCTTCATTTGACGCTGTCGTCTGTGCGCCATGAATTAGCCGTACCGTAGCGTTGTGATTGCGTCTCGATGAGTAGTATTTAATCGCCCTATAGAGATAAACCCATAAACAATGCATGTTATGTGTCAAAAAAAAGTGCCTAACAAGGACTTGAAGAAGCAAATCGAGTCCGCGGAGCGTTGAATGTTGATCCAACGTACACATCATTGCTCTTAGAGCAGATGATCTTGTAGACGTGTCCCTTTCGAGTTGAGCTCATGATTTATATCTTGCAGAGCTAACATCAAGATGATGCAATTTGCACCATCGGCGCTACAATTTTGTCGCCTCGGAGAATTACATAGCACATCAAAGTAGGAAAGGGTCGCGGCGAATCTATTGTCGGAAAAATTTCTTGGAAAACGTGATATGTAGAACAAGGAGAACAGCTCTCGTCTGCAAAATATCGCGAGAATCCTGTCTCATTCCATTTGGAATAGCCGGAGAAGCTAATTCTTCGGCACTAATTCTAAACCAATCGGAATTATTTTCAAGTCAACTACCAAACAGCACCTCGCAACTAAGCGGAGTATTGCCTGAAGGACCAGACGGTTTAGATCTACTGAACGTAAGCTCACTGGTAACTCATACCTTGGTGGAGCCATCTGCACCCCTCTCATTTACATTGTTGTCAAAGCTGTCCCATTCCCAGGGGGAATGGGACTGGGACAGCTTTGAGTCAAGAACACCCTCAAAGCTGGAAGCCATGCAAGAAGAGCAACACATGACGTCCGCACAGTATGATTAAACGACGGCGCTACAAGTATCAACCAGTTTTTCTAATGCACAAGGTATTCAGCGAGACAATCGAAGACCTCAGTACCCTTAACCGACTTGGAACTGAACGCATTGTGAATGCAAAAAAGACGAGTCTGGTCTGGTGCTGGAACAGATCCTGCTACCAAAATCGCGGATATAAGATACCGTGAAGAAAAAAAGAAGATGTCGAGGCCAAGATCTCCGCGAATATGGTGTTCTGTATGGTAAGGATCGTCTCGATGTGGTCTTGCGTTCTTTGAAAATAAGTATTACACTGACTTCTTTTTTATGTTTTAGACAGCGTATTTAAATTTCGCGGCGACGATAGAGCGTATCCTTGGCTCAAAAAGAGTTAGAAATCTGCGACCACCTACAGCAAACACGGATGCACTTCTTCCAACGACTGAATCAGTCATCCAAACCAACGATAGTCTGCGATCAAATGTTGCTGAAGATCAAGTTGACGGAGTCGGTGATTGTGCTACTCCGAACTCCGATGATCTGCTGTTGAGTTGTGACCGGTAACTCACTAATAAAACCTACCAATGTTCTTCTATATTGATACATATTGGAATTGATGTGACAAATGAGTGAGCACATTATAATGCCAACCCCAAGAAGGAACAGAAGTACTGTATGCAGCTTTCCGTTTGGTCAACAACATACAACGGTGTACGCTATATTTTTGCATTATGAGCGTTCTAATTAATGTGACATCCTAGAGACGCATTGTTCGGTCGTACGACCCACTTAGCTCCAGCAAGTTCGTGTACCTGCGTGCTCTGTGAACGTTGACAACTTGTCTTCTTGCCACTCCTCTTGCTCTCTTGAGACAGGGAATGTTGAAACAATACGAAAATAACAACTTTGTTCTCATGAGTCCGTGGCCAAAATGGGAACCGAAGGTGGTCGTTTCGTCCCAAGCAAGACTTGCATTTTTGTCTGTTGTTTAGACGGGAGCACCAAGAACCTGGCACTCCTTTTTCGGTGCCGAAGGTTGGTGTTGGCGTCACAACCTGCGTATGAACAATGCCGCAGGTTAGTGACGTGACGGAGGAGCGAACTGGTGGGCGCGGTGAAGAATTGGAACAAGACGATGAAGTTCATAGCCTATTAACATATGAGTCTTCACCTTCAGCTCGAGGAGAACTTCGTCAAATAAATACTACTGTTGAAAGAACAGAGCCATTGCCTACCAATCCTACCGAAATCCTCACGGTAGCACAACATTCCTCAACAACAGCAACAATTAAACACCCGCACAACACCAATCAAATGCTTAGCAGCCCTCGACAATTGGGAAGAGGAAGAAGAAGATTGTATCGACGTATTCGGAAAGCTGTTGTTAATTTTTTCACTCACGAACTCCCGAACCTTCGTTCGCCTGAATCTATCAGAGCATTGCCGTGGAGAGCACGCGTTAACTTATATCTCTCGAACCCAGAGGAATCACAGCTAGGTTGGCGATTGCAGCAACTATTAATGTTGGTAATATTTGTGAATATTGGCACCATGGCCAGTGAAACAGTCGACGGGCCACGATTTGGCAGCTCTGACCCGGGATATCCCTACATGCCAGGTGGTAGCGTATTCAATGCACTAGAGGCATTGTTCACTTTTCTATTCGTGATTGAGTTTGCTTTTCGATGGTTAAGTACACCAAGTCAGAAACAGTTCTGGTCATCAATACGTACCTGGATTACTTTTCTGGGTGCGATAGCAGCACTTCCTAGGCTAGGTTTGCTCGCAATCGGGGCGGAAACGTCTAGAGTCGAGACATTCGTTTACAATTTTCGAATCCTTCGTGCCATCCGGTTGATTTTGCTAGCACACGCATACGTCGGAACGAAAGTGCTCTTCAGGGCAGTAATAGCTGCCATTCCACCCTTAACAATTACGGTACGCTACATTGCAATGTCACCGGCACCTATTTACTTACAATTCATCCTTTTCTTCTTCAATAGCTTTTCTTTCTGATAACAGTCGTGATGGTATTTGCTACCGCCATCTTCTACGCTGAGCCATGCTATGATCTCCAAACCTGTACCTTTACCGACATCTTGAATACCGGCTACTTCGTTATGCTCACGTACGGCACGCATCGTATTTGTCCAAGATTTGTTTTAATCAACAACAAACTCACGTTGCTTTCTTATTTTTCAGGGTAGCAACTGTGGGGTACGGAAGCCAAGTGCCTTCGCTACATAACCCGGGATCTCTTTTTCTCGTGTGCATTGTAATGATTTTTGGAACGGTATATTTTTCAATGCCGCTTGCAATTGTCGGGATTAAATACGAGTTAGCGTGGACCGAATATGATACATTCGCTCAAAACACAAAGCGACTGCAGCTCGATCGGTCACTACGCGAAAAAAAGCCGTCGTCTAAGTTATTAACAGAAACCTCTAGACGCCATATCCTTCATGCGATTGTTAGACCTGATGAGGATGAAATACTGGAGAAAATTGATTCACTTACAATAAAATACGCAAGCTCCGTAACGTGTGATCGGTTTTACCAACTGTCGCAGGCAATTATACAAGTGACTTTTTCGCTTGAATATATTACTGCACCCCAAGAAAATGTAAAGGATTCTCTAATGACTTTAGAGGCTGTAATTCAGAGTACTAAACGACGCAGTGACGAGGCTTCTCAAGCTCTAGATGGTGTGATGTCTCTAATCAAACTGCACTCGCGTGTTTGTGCAGAAGCACACGAATTGTTATCGGCTTTACGGACTCCTTCGCCAGACCAAGAAACAGACTTGGATCGCTTTATCTCAAGCAGTAAACTCGGTAGTAAAGATACTCATGGCTTTGGCTCGCATCGTGTGTCAACCATGAGCCGAGCCAAGGGTGCAATCGCAGCATTTGGCTCGAAAGCTGTGAAGGCAATTACGCACCATGACTATCACAATAGCTCGAATACATTGCGCGCTAAGATTTGGAACACATTCGAGCACAGACACGTTACTCAAATATCTCGCGCAGTAAATAAAATGCGCATGTTTGTTGTAGTGCTCAGCATCGGTGTCTTTTACTTGCAAACCACGCCCGAACTACAGAAAACAGGGCTAAAGACATTTCTCTGCCAACGTAACGTTCACGATTTCTGCACTGCATATGACGAACCGGGTTGCTACGTCTTTAGAAGAGTGGCAGGGTCGGGAACTACAATATCCGTGGAAGTAACAGAGCAGCCCTTAGACCTTCACTGCTCGATCGGTGACCCCGACGAAGCATGTTATGCTTCGGGTGTCAACTTTGGATCGGACAACTTCCCTCTTTCGTGCAGTGAGGTTTTCCCATCTAGCTCTGGTATTGAACACGTGTGCAAGAACCGCCTGTGTAATCCTTCTGTGCAGCTATTGTTTGATATGGAACCATACTGGATCTACGTCGAGTTTTTTTTCGGTTTGTGGTTTACGGGCGAGCTTGCACTGCGTGTGTACTCCCATCCAGTGCGACGGCATCTTTGGGGGGATATGAAATTACATGGTCATGTGATTTTTCTTATCCCATTTTACGTCGAGCTCGTGGAAATCATGATAGGCGAGTGGCCTACCTACTCGGTCGTGCCAGCGATGCCATCGTTTTTTACGGCTGTTCGCTTTATGAAAAGCCTTCGGATTCTCAAGCTTGGTTCACACATTCCAGGCTCCCGCGTGCTAATACGGACAGCACAGCTAATCACTGATCGGCTCGCCATCCCGGTAAGGTCTACATGGTATCACGCACCATAATAATTCTCTTCACTTACACCTTTTCTTAGCTCTTTTTTTTGTTTCTAGGCTGTGTCGTCTCTGCGGCCGTGTTTTTCGAGTTAGAGCGAGGCACGGAGTGCTTTGTTGGACGAAGATGCATGTGGTGGCACAAAAACGTTCTGACACCGGAGTTAGAGGAGGGTTTGCCAACAGGTAAACGCATTCTTGTGCAGAACACCCTTCTAACTATTATCACCGACATGTTGCGCTCTACATGGTTTTCGCTTGTGAGTTTTACAACCGTCGGCTACGGTGACTTGTATCCACGAACATCTCTTGGCAAGATGCTTGACATAATTGGCATGATATTCTCTTCATGCTACACGGCCATGCCGCTGACACTAGTTGGGGGTCAGTTTTACGTCTGCTACGAGATTCATGCCCAAGAAAAGCGACTTCGTAGGGTACGCCCGGGGTTTGTATATCTTGTTGTTGCTATACTAACTTCGCGGCCTGTTTGTTTTTATTAGGAGAGAGTCCAACAACGAATCAAACCCGATGATACTACTTCACGTGCAATGGCTGAAAGCATGTTGCAGGCATTTGCCAGCTCGCGTGATGCCGTGCCAAACTGCGAAGTGGTATTGCCGAGGCTTCAACGAGCAGATGCTAGAACTGAATCAAAGGCCGCACTTGACCTCGTTGAGACTATTAACCAAATCCCTACAGCATCCCAGCGAACAATGTCCGTGTCGTCATTGCTTTCTACAGTGCGAGACGAAGACCCAGCTCCGACGCAGCAATACACACATTCTACTGAAGTTCAGATTATCAGCAATTTTTTCCTAATGCAGAAAGTGTTTCATGAAACCATCAAGGACATCAGCCTTCTTAACTGCCTAGGGATTGAGCGCGTGAACACAATGAGAAAGAATTCCAGTGAAGCTGCCACTAAAATCCCAGATGTGAGGGAGCGAGAGGAATTGATCGAGGCCAAAATCTCAGAGAATATGGAGTTCTGTGTGGTATGTTGAATGTCTTTGCTGTATTCAGCACCAATTTTGAAACTAATACTTGCTTTTCTGCTCTTCAGACTGCGTGCTTAAACTTTGCAGCGATGATTGAACGAACTCTTGGGACCCAACACACAAGGAAGAGGCGGCAACGACCATCGATCATTCAAACCAATGCACTACTCGCAGCTGCTGAGCTAACAAGCGAGCTGCTTCAACCCGATCTTTCGGTCTCTACCAAATCAAGCAAGTCCAACCGCACTAACAAATCGATTGCTGCACCCTCTGACCCGACCCCAGACCTAAGCGAGTCGCCATCATTTACCCCAACGACCAGTCTTCAGCCAAAGAGTACCTCGCTGAAGAGGATCGCTACCATCTCGAAAATATTTGTTGGGCCAATCCTTCAATCTCAGAGAACTCAGCGAGCAGCGAAATTGGCCGAGTTCACTAACAAAAAGGACCAGCGGCATAGTAGTTTGACGTTGTAGAGCAGCAACAGAAGCAAAAAGCTGGCAGCTTTTGATTTATTCGCGTGTAGATTTGGCATACAAAATTGCTGTTCGATCCTCAATTCTTCTTTCGATTCCGTTGCATGTGATCGTCAGCTCACATCTGGGAGTGACCACAAAATGGCCAGCACACGCAGAACGGACCATGCTGCATCACAGCTTTCTACAGACCGGCAGCAGGTGGTGATGATCTCTGGGGACTGCTGATTCTTGACTATTCTAGTACTCCTCACCAAACTCCTCGTCTTCACCCTCAGCCGTCTCCGCAGACACCTCCTCGTAGTCCTTCTCCAGAGCAGCAAGGTCCTCACGAGCCTCCGAGAACTCGCCTTCCTCCATACCCTCGCCCACGAACCAGTGCACGAACGCACGCTTCGCGTACATCAAGTCGAACTTGTGGTCGATGCGAGAGAAGACCTCGGCGATGGCGCTCGTGTTCGAGATCATGGCCACAGCGCGCTGCACGCGAGCCAGGTCGCCGCCCGGCACCACCGACGGAGGCTGGTAGTTGATGCCGCACTTGAAACCCGTCGGGCACCAGTCCACAAACTGGATCGTGCGCTTCGTCTTGATGGTTGCGACGGCCGCGTTCACGTCCTTGGGGACAACGTCACCGCGGTACATGAGGCACGTGGCCATGTACTTGCCGTGACGCGGGTCGCACTTGGCCATCATCGACGTCGGCTCGAACGCGCTGTTGGTGATCTCAGCCACCGACAGCTGCTCGTGGTAGGCCTTTTCAGCTGAGATGACGGGGGCGTAGGAGCTGAGCATGAAATGAATGCGCGGGTACGGCACCAGGTTGGTCTGGAACTCGGTGATATCAACGTTGAGCGACCCGTCGAAGCGCAGCGACGTCGTGAGCGACGAGATGACCTGAGCAATGAGGCGGTTCAGGTTGGTGTACGTCGGGCGCTCAATGTCGAGCGAGCGACGGCAGATGTCGTAGATGGCCTCGTTGTCCAGCATCACGGCGACATCCGTGTGCTCCAGCAGCGCGTGCGTGGACAGCACGGAGTTGTAGGGCTCGACCACCGCCGACGACACGAGCGGCGACGGGTAGATGGTGAAGCCGAGCTTGCTCTTGCGGCCGTAGTCCACCGACAGCCGCTCAAGCAGCAGCGAGCCAAGACCCGAACCGGTGCCGCCGCCCACGGCGTTAAACACCATAAAGCCCTGCAGACCCGTGCAGGCGTCGGCCAGCTTGCGCACGCGGTCCAGCACCAGGTCCACGACCTCCTTGCCGATGGTGTAGTGGCCGCGCGCGTAGTTGTTGGCGGCGTCCTCCTTGCCCGAGATGATCTGCTCCGGGTGGTAGAGCTGGCGGTACGTGCCGGTGCGCACCTCGTCGCACACCGTGGGCTCCAGGTCCACGAACACGGCGCGCGGCACGTGCTTGCCGGAGCCGGTCTCGGAGAAGAAGGTGGAGAAGGAGTCGTCTCCCATGGCGCTGGAGTCGGCGGGGATCTGTCCGTCGGGCTGGATGCCGTGCTCGAGGCAGTAGAGCTCCCAGCAGGCGTTGCCCGTCTGGATGCCGCCCTGGCCCAGGTGGATGGACAGGATCTCGCGCATGGCTGGAAGGGACTTGAGCTCTGGGGGGCGAATTGCACAATGACGCGGAAAGGCGCGACGCACGAGGCTGCCGCCCCCGGACGCGAATAAGGGTTTGAAAATGATGGGCGACTTTTTTTCGCGCCAAAGAGGCAAGTGGCTTCGCCAACTGAGCGAACAGATTGCGGGGGCGGGGCGACGACGGAAGGCGTAGATGCCAGTAAGAGGGAGTTGAGCGTTGTCTGCGTGCATTGGAGTGCTAGACTGCGTGGTGCTTGCTAGGCATTGGACTGCTAGGTGCAGCCAAGTATGTGCAGGTTAGACTCACCTGCGGCTTCAAGCACTTCGGCCAGATGTGGACCAGGCATAAGGACGCTGTGACGTCCGAGAATCCTCTGTCGATAGATGTAGGACA
This sequence comes from Phytophthora taxon juncus, assembly GCA_033558005.1. NCBI lineage: Eukaryota > Oomycota > Peronosporomycetes > Peronosporales > Peronosporaceae > Phytophthora > Phytophthora taxon juncus. Next base: position 3,191,270 of record JAUCEE010000005.1, on the reverse strand, counting down.
CCGCTACAACATGCAGCCTCCAGCTAGCACTCCCCTCGACTTACTAGTCGCTACGATCCGTTCCAGCGCCACACTGTGCCAGGCCGACGACCACAGCAACGCCGTCGTGTCCTCCTCACTCCACCCCCGCGTCTGTGTCCAGTCGGTGGCGGGATGCAGCACCACAATCGCCCACCGTATCCCATACCACGAACACCGGTATGCCGCTCGACAGTGCCTTCGCGTGCGCCACACGAGATTCGCATGCGACGTGTGAAACGCCGCCCAGCATGGGATCACCAGTTGAAGCCGGAGCTGGGATGGACCTCGCGCACGCCACCGCCAGCCCGGCGGTTGCCATTCCTCGATCCGCCGACTGCCGAGTGACACGCAGCCATGTCGGCCATGGCCAGTTTCAGCGACGAGCGCTCGGCGCTTCTGCGGCCGTCGGAGCGCGTGGGGCGCCGCACTCGCGCGATCGTCAGCGGTTTGGCGCTGCTGCTGCTGGTGGCGGGCGGCGCCTGCTGCGTCGCCATTGCGTTGCGGCTGCTGAGCCCCAAGACGCCGTTGCCGGTCACTCCGCTGGTGCTGGGGCGAGAGGTAAAGACACGCGGCCGCGAACGTCCGACTCGGGGTCTTGATTCGTGTGGCTGTGTGTGCAGTTCGACGCCATCGTGGTCGGCGGCGGGCCGGCGGGCTCCGTCGTGGCCAGACTGCTGTCGGAAGACCCGTGGAGACGCGTGCTGCTGATCGAGGCGGGCAACGCGTCGCAGACGCAATTGGGAGGCAAGGTGAGAGAAGGAGGAAGCTCAAGGTGAGAGGTTGTTGACATTTTTTTTTTTTCATTGCAGGATGCAATTCCGTCGCCGAAGAATACGAAGGGCTTGACGCCGTTTGATGTGCCTTTCTACTGGACCAACGTGGCTAACACGCCGGCGCTGCATTGGGCGTACCCGGACGTGAATGTGGCCAAGGCGCTGGGAGGCTGTGGCATCCACAACGCCATGCTCTACGGTAGGTGATTCGCGGTAGTGGTGGTGTGAGGTAGAGTATGCTGACGTGGTATATCAAGTGCGAGCGCTGCCGTCAGATCTGGAGCGATGGAAGATGGACAAGTGGACGTGGGAGAAGGCACTGGACATCTACATGACCATCGAGGACTTCGACGGACCCAACTCGAGCTTCCACAGCACGCAAGGGTTTGTTCGCACCAGCCCACCGGCACTGGAAACAGCACTGTCAAACGAATTCATCGATGCATGTGAAGAGCTGGGCATTCCACGTACAGCGGACTTCAACGCACCTGGCGGCAGATACGGCGCTGGGTTCTACCACTTCAACACCCGAGATGGTGTACGCGAGAGTGCAGCCAAGGCATTCCTGGGGCCAATGATCGATAGCAATACGGCAACCTCAACCCGGAGCAATTTCCACTTAATGTTGGACACGACAGTCACGGTGCGTACATTGATTCGTAAATCAAGCAGTGAGATGCGGTATGTTCTTATGCTTATTTCGTGCTGCAGAGAATCAGGATCAATGAGAACAACATGACAGAAGGTGTGGAAGTACGCTATGGAAACGGAAGCGAACAATTGATTCGCCTAGCTCAACATGGCGAAGTCATCGTCACTGCTGGGGCAATCAACACGCCGAAGATCCTGATGCTTTCCGGGATTGGAAACCGTGACATGCTTAAAAAGATAGGACTTCCGTTGAAGAAGCATTTGCCACGCGTGGGAATGAATCTACAAGACCACCCTGTGATTGGAATGACATTTGAGTGCGAGTCACCGCGAGTTATCGATCTGAAGTACGTCCGCCACAGTTAATCCGTCCTTAGATAGTTTAGGATATACTGATCTCTAGAGTTGATGTTGTTGTACTTGTTTTTAGGGCGGAGTTGAACTCGTATTTTGAAGCTACCAACACAAAGCATACAAATGCCTCAAGGTTTGGCTTGTTTGGGTCGGCTGGCATTAGCGTTGGAGCGTTCCTAATTCCCCCAGGATCTACTTTACCTGAAATCCAGCTCACGCTGTTCCCTCGAAAGTCAGAGCCGCACATGTCGAACAGTGCTGCTTTAGATCATGTGACCGAAGTAGTTATCACGGTCGCTCTGCTGCATCCGCTGGCACGCAATCGTGTGGTACTCGTCCACGACAATGACGATTCCGCTGACGATAATGACATCGATGACCACTTGATTCCCAGAGTTGTATCGGAAGTTCCAGAAACTAAACCGGAGCATCTTCGGGAGGGTGACGTCTGGAAAATATCGTGGGCAATTGAAGTGGTGCGAGGAATTGCTGCTAAGCTTGGTAAGGCGTGGCACGGCTTCCAACTATCAAGGTGATGATAAAACTAATAACAGTATTGTGTTGAGCAGCTGAAAAGGACCTAATCGGCAAGGAAATTACCCCGGGTGTCGGATTTTCATCCCCGAAAGGTGCGTGTGTTATATAGGATGGTTGCGGTCCTTGCTCTTTTATCTCACAGCACTTAAACTTGTTAACAGACTTAAACAACTGGGTACTCAACAATGTTTTCCGCAATTCCCACTGGGTTGGCAGTGCATCTATGGGAAACACAGAGGACGATGCAGTCGTCGACAATCACTTGCGTGTGTTCGGTATTAAAAACCTTCGTGTTGCCGACGCATCCGTCATTCCACTGATTCCGAACGGTAACGTGCACTCGTCCGTCGTCATGGTAGCAAACCGAGCAGCAGAAATTCTTCGTGAAGACGAAGCTGAGTATCGGCAGCAATCTCAATAGGTCATGCTGCGACGGATTCCTAGCGTTTTTTCTTAAGAATGATACACGCTGGGGCTTCTTGTCAGGTTTTGTGGTCGTTCTCAATGTGTTTACATTACTTTGAGTCAAGAAGGCTATGCACAGAAGCAAGCTATCTCATTTTTGAGCTTGCACGATTGGGGGAGTTGCTCAATCGCGTCCCTCGTATTTGCGTTTGGTTTCAGCAAAACCATTCGCCGCATCGTCAGAGGAAATGCGTCAGCACGCGCGCGAAAGCTGGTAGCACACGATGGATGATGTTTTTGACACGAGCAAGCGGATACGTTGACAGTTAGTTCAGTTAGAATGGTCAAGAACGCGAAAGCTATCGTATATGGGGAATTTTTGTAATTAAAGTGAAGGGGGCCAACACTATGGAGAGTCTTAAGAACGTTATCTGCCAAACGGGGTGAAATTAACTTTTTCGTGCTTTAACACGAGAGCGATAGCGAAGACCAGTCTGCTTGCTGGAACGTGGGGATGATGGTATGAATGTACGAATAATGATGCAGCGTACGATCGATACAGGTACGACAGATGTCAATTTGATGGACGAAGAATCATGCCAGGACATCGTATCTAAAATCGCTAGGAGCCGAGCACAACATCTCCGTGCACCTCCTTTAGCGTGTTAGGCATGCGCCTTCGCTCACACTGGGACAAACTCAGCAAAATCTTCAACCCTTCGTAAATTATTACTCTGTACGAGATGCGAGAGTATGCATAATTCACCAAGATTTGCCAAATCTTTTCGAGAAAGCGCCCCAAAGCTTCACAGCGTGGTTTTTGACTAGGCAATACCACGAAAATCGTCACTCCAAATCAAACGCCACAGTCGATCACCAGTCAGCGATGCCCGTTGCTCTTAGAACGCCACTTGAGGTGGGATTGCTGACTCAGTTTTACTCTCGGGCAGCAATTTATGAAGAGACCTTTGAAAAGTGTAAATAGAACGCTCGTACAGTCCATGGATCATAGATCGCATTAATAGCTGCGTCCACCTCGTTCCAAATCGCTTCAGGAACCTCGTCAGAGACCGTTGATGCGTTTTGTGTATACTCTTTGCATCCTGTAGCACTTGTCGATGGACTTTCACTTGATATCAGACAGAGCAATAGTTTTATTCCATGCAGGACTGAGAATCTTGCTGAGTTTGTGCCCGTGTGAGCGAAGGCGCTTGCCTAATACGGTAGAAGAAGGTTCTCGTAGATGCTGTGCTGGGCTACGAGCGGTTATATGCACGATACCCTCGCGTAAATCTTTCTCGATCACATTGCCCACTAACGCGACTGCATCGGTCGTACGCCCCATCAATTCTCGCACACTCATACGAGCACTCCATGTTCCAACAAACAGACGTCTTCGTTATCACCCTCACGTTGAAACAGAATCAAGTAAACATCAATTCCTGCGAACAGCTTGGGGATCGCAACCACCACTTTTAGATCCCGATCGTGGCCCCGCTGTGCGGTGGCGTGGCAGGCGTGGGTCTGCGAATGTGGTGGTGGAGATGCACTTTTTGTCAAGTGTGTAGCTGCTCTGTTTGTGGTGAGCATTCTGGTAAAAAGCTGTAAATATCGCCAGACACGAGAACAATTCGCGTGTGTGATGCTTGCTATACGTAGCACCGGTCAGAGCGCGCAGAGGAGGAGGAGAAACCATTAGTCCTCCCCAACAACCGATAGTAGTCATCGACAGGAATTGTTCGCAGTTTGTTTCTCAATCCATCCACAATCCAACAATACACTGCACTGTGGTTTACCAGTTAGATAGATTTCTGTTTGATCGACTCTTAATGAGGTAAGATTACAAATGATGCTTCAGAAGAAGAGTTTGCTGAAGGCTTGTGGGGGATATTTATCGTGTGTTGTGATGGCCACTTTCGAAAATGGCTGGTTGTTCCATTTTGCTTCCCCATCCATAAAATAATGCGTAACCTGCCAGCTGCGCTAGCTGACAACCTCGAGTAGTACATGCTAATGTCAATACCTGCCAGTTGAGCCAACGTCGTGCCCAAACATGTCCAGTCTAGGAGCTCCGAGCCTTGCAATATAGGAGCGTCCAAGCAAAACGGTTCGGTGATCTCGGTAATGGAAGTACCGAGCCTCGCAGTACCTCCGAAATCAACCAGCGTGGCTCCGCCCTTGTTCCCCACAATGAAGCATAATATTGGCAGGTTTCAAGTCAGCAAAGCAATACTTCTTAAAATGTATGAGGCAAAGCGCACTGATGCAGTCGGGCGCAATGGTGACCAAGGCGCGAAGTTCAACCGGAGACTGTTGCGCCAGCAAGTCAGCAGCACACCGAGCAAAGAACGGCATCACAATAATATGCCGCAACTCGTTGTCGGCATTTTCAATGGACAAGGACTTGAAAAACTGAACGATGTTATCGTGCCTTCCCAACGCGAGGTCAACCTCAACCTCTCTGAAATGCGTGCTGGTACTTCGCATCATATACTTTCGCGGCCATAATGCCACCAGATCTGGAATAGGCATAGTAGAAACCAGATTTGCTTGTCCTTGGCTCAAATTCAGCGGACCATCCAGTAGAACCCCTTCGCGGATTGCAATGGCACGTTGCGTTGCAGATTTGATCGCTGATCGAGCAAATGCCCGAATCAGGAGCGCTTCCTCATGCGTCAAAGCGGATGACCCTAACATAATATACTTTGCTGTGTCCTTGTCGAGTAAATGATTCAGCTCTCGAGTGGCAAACGGAACCTGGACCCGGTTCAGGTTTCTGCCGACATCGACGCGAGTATCGCGCTCAGGCACTTGAACGACGACAGCCTCTTGCAGTGAGCCACCCAACGACCAAGTTTTCGCATCTAGTTTCATCGCCTGCTTTGCGGCGTACGCCGCCTCGTTCTCAAACACAGTGAGGAATGGAGCATCCACTTGCGCGAGAGTGTTTGAACACTTCAATTTGACCGCATCTAGAAGATCAACAACGTCAGCTTCATCAGAGGGCACCTTCACGCGGGAAGCTGAGCCGATTGGGTTTCCCTCTCCATCCCGTAGCTGGAACCACACCTGACGCTCCATTTTGTCAGCAAATTCGTGAATGTAAACTCAGAAGTAAACTTTTCCGCTAAAACTAACCCTCCTGCGACCGCTGAGTAGATTTTGTGGATGGATAAATGTGCCCCATGATTAAGAGAAATACACGGATCGACCAAAGAGAGAGAGAGATAAAAGGATTCATTAAGATCACAACGATGGTGTAAGATCCTGTGGCATTTCGTGCTCGCCGACAGTAGTGTGCCAATGGCAAGCGAATGGATGCTGTTCATGTGATTCAATATATTCCGGACTAAAGTTGGCAAGGGGAACAAGAAAACCAATCTAGCCTGCAGAAATGTTACAGGGGAATGTCTCTCAACGCGTGTGTGTGTGAGCGAATGTTGCACTGTCATTTAAACAGTGTGGCGGCAAGGGCGCATGGAGTTATCCAGTGAGCCTGAACGGTCATTCAACACTGTTGTAAAAGTATAGCGCTGCCGTGCTTTGTCATCACGTTGAGACACGAAAACAATTGGGTCTGGCGTGCAGAAGAGCTGGAGTTATACTGAAAATGCCTGTACGGGTGGCTGAATCTTGTCTAGAAAGGTGGCGGCGGCCAGCTTCAAACACGCGACCAGATGCCGAAACGAACAACCCGAACAATCGTATGAGGAATGGATTATCAAGGAACAGCTCCTAAGGCTACTTAACAAGTATGTTGTATTTAACTACTTGCCAGAAATTATGTTATGATTCATCTAGCGCACGCAATGACAGACCGTTTTTCTCTCCTATTCCTACCTTTGCGTAGACTGCGTGCGAGTGACTGCTATGTCAATGAGTTAAAAGCTGTGACTTGCATCTAATTATTGTTGGCATTGGTATACATTGGACGTTTCTGTGTTTAACAGTGCAGCGTGCTCCAGATATACGTGTGGTTAGATGGTGTCTAGCTTACCCGAGGTGGTGGAATGTGGAGGGGCATCTTATACTTGACTCGGAGAGGCAAATTTTAATTGGGGCCATTGTGCACTTCTAGGTCACCTGTGGAAGAATTGTTGTGATTGAATCGTATAAAAATCATTGTCAGTCATTGTCAGGTTCCACGCAGCCTTATGTTTTTAACACCCGTAGCCAACAATGAAACCCTACGGAGGAAAACCGTCGAGTGGTTTCGAGTGGGCAGTGGGATTGGTCTGCTAACGTCTCGCCAGCTGCCTTCCATTCTCCAACTTCACCGGGTCAATACGTTGAGTAAGACGCATGATTCCCCGTGCAATCTCTCGCTTCTCGAATTCTCTTGCCGGGTACCGTCTTCCTACATCCGTTACTACAACGGTGGTGTCAATGAAGAATCGTGTGGCGTCAGCTGTGATGCCAGTTTGTCAAGGAATCGAGTCTTCTGCGTTATACCAACGGACGAAGCGTTCCTCTCTTTGGAGCCAACCATGGCTTGGATGGGCATTCGTCTACTCGTTCTCGCTCTTTATACTTTTCATTTACCGTTGGAAAAGCCTTCGAGCGCTGCTTGAGATGTATGCTACTCCGAAAGATGGCACCATTGGTGTAATAGTGAGCGTATTATTTCTTGGATTCTTAGAAGACTTTGTATGCGTCACGTACTTTGCGTGCGCTCTATGGTCTTTTGATGCTTTAAGAAGATTGATCAGTAAGTCAACGCCACTTCGAAACACTTGGAAATGGGGCACTTTCTTGCGTCACTGTAGTTTAAGCTTATACCTGACTGGGAACATCGCAAACTTTACTGTATCATGGTTACTGTTCGTCGCTATGATGGCGCCAGTCGTTGCAGACTTACTTATTGTGCAGATCCGTGGAATGCGATTTACGTTTGATCTCATTTCCATGGCAATAGAGGAGAAGGACCATGTCAGTGCAGCTCCGATTTCAAGCGAAGAGATCACGGAAGGCTACATAAGTGCTGCAGCTTTAATTATTATTGCGAAGATTTTTGCATTTGTTCGCACAAAAGGTTCGTGGACCGATCTCACTCTCTGGAATCCAACACTTCATCTAGCCCATATGATTATTTTGCGAACGGACAAAGCACTGAGTAGATCAAGCGCCAAACCCATCAAAAGCGGAGCCAAAGTTACTGACAGAAGTGTTGCCAAGAACTCTGAATATGTAGAGATTGAGCTCAGCAATGATGGCGCTGACAACTCTGAGATTGGCACAGCTGAGTATGCGTATTCGAACGAAGACAGCGAAGCACTGCTGTCACATTCTAAAACGTTTCCAAGCAGCCAAAAGCCGGGCTACAAGTGGCTCGGTGTGCAAGTTGCCATCGTTCTTTTCGGTCTTCTAATTATGCCCGCAATCGTTGTGGCATTGAGTTGCTCATGCTCACCACTTGTTGCGTACTCCGCTCTGAACGCGTCTCTCAATGAGTTGCTATCGCACGCTTTGGAGCCATCCATGAATGATGAAATGGACTCGATTGGAGACGCTTGGGTAGAGACATATATTCACAATAGTACCGAAAAGCACAGACTATTTGGACGAGATACGTTGTATCGAACTACGACGGGTTTTCAAGGAGATCTGGAGTTTGATGTCAAAGTTAGTGCTGACAACCCGCCTAACGTGTTGATTATCGCAGTTGAATCTTTCCAGTTCCATGACTCTCGCTACCTTGTGGGAGATGAAGACCCGTCCAACCTATTCAAAGGAACCAACCTCACTATTACTCCAAACTTCGACAGGTGGGCGAAACGTGGGGTGGCACTTCGTAATTTCTGGTCAAGCGTCCGCACGAGTCGTTCTGTGGAGAGCATTCTATACGCACAGATCCCTTACGATAGCCCGGTGCATACAGGCATGGCAGGGGGAAGGAAAGACACTAGACTTGCTGGGTTGCCGCAACTCTTTGCAGCCAAGGGATATGAAACATTTTTCACAACAGGATGCACAACACACTACGATAGTTGGGATATTTTCCTTCCAATTCACGGATTTCAGACCGTATGGAGTGAAATAGAGATGAAAAAACTAGCTCAGAATGAATTAAATATTACTCGCGACGACTGGAGAGGCCCGGAGGGCCGCGGGCTACACTGGGGAGTGCACGATGACATTAGTTTCAAAATCCTTGGTGATTTAATGAGCAACAAAACAAAAGAGCAGCGTCAGAAGATGGCAGCCGGGAAATCGAAAGAGCCTTTGTTTCTCACTCATTACACCATTTCCAGCCATGGTCCTTATCAAGAACGACCCAGATGGTTCGCTGAAGCTGAGAAACCTGACTTCTCTGATCTATACACGGTCGCAAGCGATCCAAAACTCCGTCAGGACTATCTCGAGATGAGATACTTTTCAGACATGGAGCTGGGCAAATTCCTAGATCGCATGGAAGCCGAAGGCATTCTAAACGACACCATCGTCGTTATCACGGGAGACCACGGGACTGGAGATGACGTGTCGGCGATGCGGGTAGCAGGCGCCATCATTGCCGAGGGTCGACTGGGTGACACCGCAGGACTTGTGCTTGATGACGCAGCCGAGCACTATGACATTCTCAACACACTGGCCGACATTACCGGCGTACCGGAAGGAGGATTCCTACAAGACGGTGTTGGCCGCTCTCTCAAGCGGAAAGTGCCATTCGGTGAACGTGTCGTCTTCAGCAATGACCCGAATTACAACATGGCGATTGTGCGTGGTCAGCAACGATTCCGCTACCACCGCATCAGCGACGCGGTGCTGCTCCATGACATTGACACCGATCATCATATGAACAAGGACTTGTTTCCTGAGCTTTCGGCGGCAGAACAGGAGGAGTGGCTGACTTGGCGGGATCATGGGCGTCGCTTAAACTCGTACTACACGCATCGGTGGGACAACAAGTGCTTGCTCACTGTGAAGTGTTGAGCAAATGCTGTGGCTGTGATGTTGTAGCAACAACATTTGTAGGCTACAACTTGTAGCAAGTATAGAGGCGCTAAGATTTTAGGTTTATATAACGTAGTGCATTTGCATTTTATCCGTCAACGCTATTTGCAACAGTAGTTGTATTATTCGTGTGCTTCGAATAGGGAAGGACAGGTTTGGGTGGTGGCGTCAGGAAACCGTAGCACGGTTTCTCGTACCCAGTTCACTTTCAAATATAACAGCTGGGGTGGTTTCAAGCCATGTGGGCTCACGACTTCACTCTTCAATATTCTTCAAAACTGTCAAGGCAACGCTCAACTATAATGATCTACCATGGTAGTGGTAATGCCAGCTTTTCAAAAAGATGTAATATGCTACCTGACTCTCGTATCACGAGCAGGCTTGTTCCAAGCGCTCCAGCTCCTTTCCAATGGCTTACAACTTCAGATATTTTCCTACGTTTAAAGCGTTCCGATATTTGGATTCGTCCATGGCTTGGATGGGCATTCGTCTACACTTTCGTGTTGTTTATTTTCTCCTTCTATCGCATTTTGTTCATTCACGATCTGATCGCATTATATGCTACTCCGAAGGACGGAACGTTTGGCGTACTAGCTGGTGCACTGTGTCTCGGATTCCTTGAAGACTTGGTATGCGCTACTTTCTTTGCATGTGCGCTCTGGTTGTTTGACACGTTCAAACGGATAGTTAATAACTGGGTGCTGGGTTCTGGGGCTGGGAAGAGCTTTAGATGGCACCACCGAAATTGCTTAACGCTTCCAACGATAAACAGCCTTACTACATTTGTGGTGTCATGGATGTTGTACGTTGCCATGACGGCGCCCTTCATCGCCGATTTGCTTATTGTTCGCATTAAAGGTATGCGGTTCACGTTCGAGCTGATTTCTATGGCTATTGAGGAGAGGAAATACCTAAGTGCATCTCCAATTTCAAGGGAGGAAGTAAACGAGGGATACAAAGCTGCAGCTATGCTTGTGTTTATAGCTATTATCTTTGCATCTGTGCGTGTGCAAGCTTCATGGGCCGACTTAGCTGGTTGGAACCCGACGAAAGAGCTAGCAAGGACCATTCTATCGCATGTCGGGGCCCGTCGTCATCTCAACATGAAAACAAACAAAAGCAGAACCAAGGTACTCAACAATCACAGTGCCACAGAACCGGCTAGCGTGGGTTTCGGTTTAAACGACGATGACATTGACAAATCAAACGCTGATACGGATATTGAGTGTGCTAGTATCTACAACCAAGACGATGAAGCACTTCTGTACAGTTCAAGGAAACCCACGACTGAGTCTACATTGTTCTACCAGCGTGCTGGCTTACAGATGACTGCTATTACCTGTGCGCTTTTGGCATTTCCTGCGATTGTTATTGCCTTAAGCTGTGCAAGCCCACCGCTCATTGCATACTCAGCTCTGAACGCGTCATTAAACGAATTTCTTTCGCATGCGTTGGAGCCTACGGTCGAAGTTGTTGCGGCTTCGAAAGGTACCGAAAGCAATCCTTGGGTTGAGACTTTTATCCACACAGCTACGGAGAAACATATACTGTTTGGGCCTAACTCATTGTATCGACGGACCACCGGATTCGAGGGAGATCTCGAATTTAATGTCAAGGTTGCTGCCGACAACCCACCTAATGTGTTAGTTATTGCTGTTGAGTCCTTTCGATTCCACGATTCGCACTATCTGGTAGGAGAAGAAGATCCATCCAACCTGTTCAAGGGTACCAATATCACGGTCACACCTAATTTTGACAGATGGGCAAAGCGCGGCATTGCGTTACGAAACTTTTGGTCAAGTATCCGCACGAGCCGAGCTCTGGAAAGTTTGCTATTTGCTCAGATTCCGTACGACAGCGCTGTGAACACTGGTACGACAGGAGGGAAAAGAGATACGAAGCTAGCGGGATTGCCTCAGCTATTCACAGCAAAAGGGTATGAAACCTTTTTCACCACCGGCTCAACTACAGACTACGACAATTGGGATATATTTCTTCCAACTCATGGTTTTGACACCGTATGGAATAACAGAAAGTTTTCGAAGATGGCCGAAAGCGACTTGGGTATCACACGTGACCAGTGGTTTGGTCCTGAAGGACGAGGTCACAATTGGGGTGTTCACGACGATGTAAGCTTTCAATTGCTCGGCGATCTGCTTGTGAACAAGACCAAGGATCAACGCGACCGAATGGCGAACGGAGACGATAAAACCCCGTTATTTCTCACACACTTCACGATTTCCAGTCATGGTCCGTTCATTGAGCGCCCACAATGGTACGCTGAATCCGAGAAACCTGACTTTTCAGCGCTGTATGAAGGAGAGGAAAATGCCGAACGTCTCAAGAATTACCTGGAGATGCGTTACTTTACAGACATGGAATTGGGTAAATTCATGGATCGCATGTCTGCTGAAGGTATACTCAATGATACCATCGTTGTTATTACTGGAGACCACGGTGGCTCAATGAAAGGAGAAGAGGTTTCCGGGCTCCGAGTAGCCGGTGCAATTATTGCTGAAGGCCGAATAGGAGATGCTGTAGGTCTCGTATTTGATGATGCAGCCGAGCACTATGACATTCTCAACACACTGGCCGACATTACCGGTGTACCTGAAGGAGGATTCCTACAAAATGGAGTAGGACGCTCTCTCAAGAGGAAAGTGCCATTCGGCGAGCGTGTCGTCTTCAGCAATGACCCGAACCGTAAGATGTCGATTGTGCGCGGCCATAAGCGGATGCAGTACGATCGTGTTGGTCCATCTGTGCTGTTGCATGATGCATATACTGATCATGCCATGACGACGGACCTGTTTCCAGACCTCACTGGGGAAGAGCAAGAAGAATGGATCAGTTGGCGCGACAATGGCCGCCGTATTGCATCATATTACACGAAACGTTGGGACGAAAAATGTCTCCTGGCTGTCGATTGCTGAGTGCCTCAGCACGAACCAAACTTAAAGTGAATATTATGTATGGCATCTAGTCTATGCAGATTTTTTCTTTGGTTCGATGGTAGAGTTTAAAGTGAAACACGAGTAGAACATTCAGATGAGTTGCCAAATATGCCATCACGACTTAGAATACACTGTCGAAAGCTTCGACGACGCCAGCACCAAGCATAACAAAACCCAAAGCCATCATTGCGCACAGGAAAAGCTGGTGAAGCCTTGAACCGATCGTTGCTGGTTCATCCCGGAAGAGACGCAGATGGAAAAATGCTGGTAAGATAAAAGCCAGTAACGAGCAGCACGTCGAGCCAATAAACGAGATAAATCGGCCAAAATCTACAACAATCAAGCACAAATATTAGACATCCAACAGTGTCACGGCAATATTGCAGCCAACCGTACCTGGTATCCCTGCAGCAACGACAGCAGTAAACAATACAATCCCGGCACGAAGAAGAACACCTTTCTTTTGATTCGTCTGCGGGCTCTCAAGTTTGTTGCCACACGACAGCATTGGCTGCAGCACTTCAAAGACTGGAAACAGCATTACTGGGTACGTAAAAAAGAGGCCCAAACACAGGAACACCTTAACGAGAGTAACCAAACCTCCACCTCCTTCAAAGTTGAGAGTAATAACGGCGTCAGTTTCGTTCCCAAAAGCAAGGTAGCCGCAGATGCCAAACGTCGAGTACAATGTTGTGATAATCACGACTGTGCAGACCAGGATTGGCGTAAAATTCCTCTTGTTCTGCATCGAGTTTTCCAGCGGCAATACCATGCCCACCCCTTCAAAACAGTAGCTCGCCACGCCAAAGAAGAATGGCACAGCTGACACCACGCCGATCGCCTCGATATTGTCGTGATCACGCTCCATGTAGGTCAAGTCAATATTGAGCACCACCAGGAGTCCCATAATGCACATGAAATCAGCAAGTACTGCCACGTAGGCCAACTCCCTCATGTGCTTCAGGAGAGAGAATCCAATGAGCGGAGGCACACACACCGACACCACCAGTTGCTTCGACACATCCAGGAACTTGTGAGCATTCGACGCGATGAAAATCAAATCTGGCCAAAACCAAACAAACACACCATCATAAGTCTTGCACCCTCCTCAAAATCCACTCCACAAGTCCTTACAGGCAATGCAAAAGCCAGTCTGTGAGATGACGAGCGCCGAGTTTACAATCACCGAGCCGAGATGACCCATGGCGAAGTACCCGATCTCCCCGTACTTGGTGATGTTCTTGCCCTGCTGCTTGAGCTTGTACTTGCACTGCACCACGAGCATCATGGCGTAGGTGCTGACTGCCGCCACGCCCACCAGCGTCACGAAGCCAATTAGGACGCCGCATTGGCGGAAGGCGTAGGGCAGCCCCAACACGCCCGAGCCCAGGAAGGCGATGCATGTATTGATGAACGTCTTCAAGTCGCTGTTTAAAACACCCATAAAACATTCGCAATCGTCAGTTCGGTGTTTTTTATCCTGTAGCCATGTCGCTTTAGTCTGTTTAATACGCACGAGGTGAGATGTGCCGCCGCCGCGTGGTCGATCAGCTCGGGGCTGTCGAGGCGCTTGGGCACGTCGCTGGGCTCGTCGTCGGCCACGCGCACGCTGAGGCTGGAGACGGTGGAGCAGGTCTCCGACTGGGTGTCGAGCTCCGGCTCGGGCACCTGCAGCGACGGCAGCTTGGTCGCCATATTCGCTAGTGTGACATTGTGATTGGGATGGAGCGGTGGTGTGGTCCACACGCACTCGCGGCGACGTGGCAGATGGCTGCACGTGCTGCCTGCTGCTTGGTGCGGGCGATGGCATGTGGGTGGTGGGGATAGTGGTGAGCTTTAGAGCGTGTGGAGCGTTGGGATGGTCGAGATGGAAGTGACAGTGGAGCAGCACGTGACAACTCGGAGCTGGCAGGTCTAGTTGAAGTTGTCGACGGACTAATCCGCTGGTCGAGTGCAGACCAGCTATGGCAGACGAAGTGCATTGCTGTTCGGTGCTAGAGCTCTGTGTGTGTCTGAAGGTGTTGGCTGTGGTCCTCGTCCTCTCTCTTCGCTTGCAGACTCAAGTTCAATGGAGATGCGAGGACCACTGCGAACCTGGTCTTGCTGAGAGGATTCGTCGAGCTCCGCTCACTTCGCAGTTGACGCTCTTCCGCCCAGCAACTCGATCCAATCGAACCACCATGGGCGTCGGATCTGCTGTGACGCAAGAGCACGTGGACACTGTGCGGCAGTACGTGGCGCTGCGGCTCGAGAAGCGCACGAAGGAGACGCTGCAGCTCGTGAGCGACGACATCCAGTTCTGCAGCCAGCGCGACGGCAGCTTCCAGGGCAAGGAGCCGTTCCGCGAGTACCTGGAGAAGACCCAGATCGAGGGCACGTGGGCGCCGCCCGCCATCGAGGACGGCGACGACGAGCACGTGGTGGTGCGCGGCGTGGTAAAGATCTTCTACATCCCCATCTCGGTCAAGTCCGTCTTCTCCTTCGACGCCGACGGCCGCATCTGCAGCATCCACACCAGCAAGGCATGAGTCCACACCAGCGTCCTCCAGTGTCCTCCAACTGTAGCCATGTTCTAAAAAAAAAACACGCCGATCCGTTTCACTTGATCTCACTATTCCATACCGTCAAAGATGTGGTCCACCCCACCTCGTACTTAACGTAGCGGCGCAGCTTCCATACATTTTCCCTATCACTCGGCCTGGAAGCGCCGCTCGCCGCCATGCCGCCCGAGCGCTCCAAGCAGCAGGACCTGTACGCCAAGCTGCACCTGGGCTTGGACCACGTGCTGGCGCGGCTGCTGCTGGAGGCGCCGCCGCTGCCGCCGGCGCTCAAGCTGCAGACGGAGACGCAGGCGGTGGGAGCGACGTGGGTGCAAGTCACTGAAGCCTTCGAGAAGCGCCGCGCCATGCTGCAGCGCCGCAAAGAGAAGAAAAAGGCAAAGAGCAAGAAGGCAAAAAAGAAAACTTTTAAGAAGAACAAGAGCAAGGAGAAGGAACCGGAGAAAGAGACCAAAACGAAGACGAAAAGCAGGACCACCAGTGCTTCTCCACGTGCTAAAGCAGAGAAGAAGAGTCAGAAGAAGACGACGAGCTCGCCGAAGGTGCTGAAGCTGGAAAGCAACGCGGCGCCGAAGCAGGTGCCGCCAGATGCGTACAACTCGTCTTTGCTGAAGAAGTTGAGGAGAATCCCGATGTGTGAGAACGTCCAGTACGGCACGAACAAGTACAAGGCCATTGTGAGGTGGATGGAGCTGGATAAGGGCAAGGATGCAGGCGCGCCGCCGGGGTTGGTTGATTTGTTGGCGAACTTGCAACAGGACGCTAAACAGGAGACCCAGAACAAACCGAAGTTGACGCGGAAACGCTCGCTGGAGTCGTTGGATGATACGCTGCGTGCTGAAAAGAGCAATAAGCGGAAGTCGCCGAGTAGCGGGCGGCGGCGGAGTGAGAAACAGCGCGCACCGTATGTGGACGAAGACGAGGTGGTGTACGAGTCTGGGGATGAAGAGGAAGAGCCAGAGTACGACGGAAGCTACTCTGATTCGGATGAAGCTGAGTTCGTACCTGAGCTGGGTGATAGTCCACCGCCTGAAAAGCCCAAGAAGCGGGAGGCCAAACGGCCAGCGAAGAGGCAAAAACAAGAAACTTGTGAGGAGAAGACAGAAAAACAGACTCCAACTGCCAAGACGAGCACCTCACAAAAGACATCGAAGGAGCAGTTGGCAGCAGTGGTGGCTAAGATCAGAGCAGATGAGGTGGCCTCCGGGAAGGGAGACACCAAGTATCTATCCTATGAAAAGACTAAACCAGGTGCTACATCGAACTCTGCTATCGTTCTCGATGATAGCGACGACGAAGACGAAGAAGAAGAGGAGGAAACGAAGGACGAAGATTCTTCAACCGACGATGACCAAGACATGTTCGATCTCAACGAAGAGGACGTTTATGTTGTCGAAGCCATACTGTGCGTTAAGGAAGGACGTTCACTGCTAACGGCTGGAGTTAAAAGGAAAGAAGCCGACTTGTATCTCGTCAAGTGGGATGGCTATAACGAACTAACATGGGAGCCGGACGAAAACATTCCGCGACGACTCATTGAGATGTTCCGGGAGCGCGAGCGAGCCAAGAGGGCGTGCCAGTATCAAATCAAGGTGGCGCATGAACGGAGAGTGGTGACGAATGTGACGACACAAACCCAGGAGGTTATTTACATGATCCAATGGATCAACCAGGATTCGGCTGTGTGGGAGTCACGCTCGACGCTTCCTACAAAGACACAGGTGTGGCTGGACAAGGTTCTTGGAGTCGCTCCAACCAAGAAACGTCGAGAGACGAAAGCTGCGAAACAATACATCTACCAGTAAATGCAGCGCAGTGTGGGGATGCCTGTCCAGGATAATTAAGTTGCGTTTCCAGCCTCGCTCGTGTTGATGCTACCTGAATTACAAATTGAAGAAGTACAACCTGAACAGTGATTGAATTGGACGCCGCGCGATATCGCGGCTTGCATTTGTTGGCTCTTGAGTGTCAGCTCTCTACCTCGTCTTGCGTCCTGTTCAGCTTCTCTTATACGATACGGTCCAGTTCCGTGGCGTATGCGAGCGTCTCGCCGACTAGTCTCAACGAGGGGATGTCCGAGGCGCCGAGCGACTTCTCGGGCGCCTTGAACCACACGCGGCCGTCGCGCACGACCCACTCGGGCTTCTCCTCCTGGATGTAGGTGCTGAGCTCGGCCGCCGAGTCGAAGATCAGCAGCTGCTGCGCGTCCTGCAGCGTGAGGCACTGGTAGGCCACCTCGGCGCAGTCCGCGATGTTCTCGCGCACGGTCTGCAGCAGCTGCGCCAGGAAGAAGCGGAAGAAGGGGTTGGGCACGTTGGCGCGCGCCTCCAGCACCTTATTGTACGTGCCCTCCATCAGGTACTGCTCCAGCTTGACGGCGAAGGCCACGTTGGGGTCCTGGCGACTCTGCTCGGGCAGCAGCTCCAGCTCGTTGTGGAACTCGGCCATGCGGTTCTCCACCAGCAGCTGCAGCAGCCGCGTGCCCAGGATCGGGTAGTGCAGCGGCGAGGGCGCCAGCCCGCTGTGGTAGTACACCTTGAGCTGGATCATGGAGCGCTCGAAGGCCGTCATGTCCTCGCGCAGGATGCTCAGCAGCGTGGCGCTCTCCAGCACGTGGCCTGCAGCACGGTTCGCGTCAGCGTTTGCAGCAGTTTAATCCGGCCTAAAGCACGTACGGGCGAGCTCCAGCTCCTGCTGGGCCGTGGGGGACGCGACGCCGCACGGGGGCAGCGCCGGCAGCGTCGTCAGCGCCGTCTGAAGGGGAAAACGGTCAGCGGACGGCGCGGGAGGGGGCGGGAGGAGCACGAACCTTCAGCTGCGCCAGCAGCTGCGTCGCCTCCGCCACGCGGTTGCCGTCGATGGCGGCGCGCAGCACCTGCGCCTCCTTGTCCAGCGCCTCGAGGTTCGCCGGCATCGTCTCCTGCTCTCTGCTTCTCCCTTTATGATCGGATATCTTGCGCTCGCACTTAAAGGGGAACCAATGAAACCAAGTGAATTTGTAGTTTTTTGTTGCTTTGAAGGTGTTTGTTGTGTTGAAGGTGCGTGGTATTCTACGGACGTCATGGATAGCGTTCAATTTGCTTCTTGAGCTCGCGTGAGTTTATCACGACCTCAGGTCTTTTCAGCAACTGTTTTTTTTTGTTTTTCACGGCTGCCTTGGGGACTTACACTTCGGCTAGGAAGGCTGCTTCTTTCCTTTCGCTGCGGTCGTCATCTGCTCGATCAACATTTGCACGGGAATGAGACTCGCGTCGTGCGTGAATACGACGTCGTACAGGTCCAGGTACTCGTCCAGCGCTTCGTCCACATGCACGTTGAGGAAGCCGACGCGGATAATCTCTTCCGCCTCCAGACCTTCAGCCATCCGAACGTCGCCGCGGGAGTCTCCCAGTAGCAGCACATTGCAGCGCTTTTCGAGCTGACACTCCTCCCAGAACGGCGAGTCGAGCAACACGCGTGCAGTCTTGTTCAGCGAGTGGATTACCGTACCTTCAAAGCCCTTGATGGTTCCGTTCGCGTCAAAGCGCATCATGTTAGACACCACGTGCACATTGCTACGCGTGAACACCTTTCCGTCTTCCTCCTTAGACGTGTTGGCGCCTCCGTTTCGTTTACTTTCGGCGGCGAACTCCTGTTCCAGTGCAGCGTGGATAACATCGTACAATCCTGCAGAGAAGATGAGCGTTGGCACTTGCTGATCGTGCAGCAGCTTGAACAGAGGATGAAAGCCCTGGCGGAAACTTAGCGAGCCCAGAGCCACCGCTTCTTCCACCTGCGCCTTCGTTAACTTGTACTCAATCAGCAGTGCATGCGCACTATTCCACCACTGCTCCATGAACGGCAGCTTCTCCTCCGCCGAAAGTGTCGGCGACATCTCCACAGGATAAAACCTTGCAAACAGCTCCTGCTCCCCGACACACACTCGAGGATGCAGCACGCTGCTGGTCATGAGCAGTCCGTGGCTGGTGCTCTCCTGTTCCAACGGAGCCTTCGGGTCACTCCGTTGCTTGTAGTACGGCGTCAGCGTGCGATCAAAGTCGGCGATGACCAGCAGCTTGCCCGAACCATCTTGCGTGAACTTCTTCATTTTACGCGCAAATTCGTCTACGTCAGACAAGTAAACGTCAGACAAGTTGGTTCATCACTAACGGAAGGATCCCGTACCAGGGTCTCCGATAACCATTCGGGGCGCGCGGCGTTGGTGGCCATCGCTGTAGGAATGCGCGTTGATGGAGGGGCCGGCGCCAACGGCATCGGCGCCAGAGAAACAAGAACTCGCGCGGGAAGCAAAGAGCGACCCGCCCGTAGCTGCACAGAGGGGCAGGAGCCCTGCACGACGCGAGAGGAGCTGCCGCCACGCCATGATCGATGCTGCTAATGGAAAAAAAAAAACCTTTTTCTACGCGTGGTCAAGGCGTTGCGAGACCCGAGTATCCTGCCGTCTACTCTCCTTGCAAGCTGTGCTTCTTGGTCGGAAAGATGATGTTGACGGGTATTTGAATACACCAGTGGTGAAATTAACGAGCTGTGCCAGCTGATCAAGCACTGAACTTCGATGACACGAAAAGCATTAGCTTTATTGTACACACAAGACGGTGGAAATTGTTCGACGTAGCTCTTCCAACGCACAGTGAGTGCTATCTCAAATGCTATGCCTCCGCCTTCACTTAACGTTAATTTGCACGTCTAAATGATTTTTGGTCGGACTTTCGCGGTGTATCAAGGACTTGATCGTGCTTGGTTCTCTTACTCCGTCATCTTCCGGTGACAACCTCATCGCCGATTTTATTCTGTCACTGTCGCTTCTTACAAGGGACTTTCTCGTGACTGTACGCTGCCAGCTGAGCGAATTTGCGTGAGAGTCGCTGTGCCAATAGTTGGCAGGGGTGCTCCACCAAATAGTACGACACTGTCGCCAACAAGGTCACCAAAGCAAATACCGAAATCAACTTGTCATAGTAGTTGTTTTGATTCTCAATGGGCGGAGTGTAGATCACGAACACGTGCAGCAAATACACGGAGAAGCTGATCTTGCCCATGTAGCGCAACACGATCCACTCGAAGATGAGCGATACGGTGGACGGCTGGATCATTTCAATCACAATCAGCAGCGACAACTTGACACTCGTGAACGGCATGATGTATCCTGTCGGGGCGGGAGCGGCATGCTCAACCAGTTGAAAAATAGTCCACGGAAGACCACGCTCAGGTACGCCGCGATCAAGACGGTCTCTACGACTCGAAGCGCGACGATGTGCAGCTTGCGGAACGTGAAGTTCGTGGCCTTGATCCACGCCTGCAGCTTCACGAAGATAGCAGCAGCCATAGAGCCCGCTACAAACGTCGGCAGGTGCGCAGTCAGCGGTTGACGGTAATGGTTGGTACGAGTCGTGTACAAGCCCTCGTGGATCACCCACACGTAGAGCGGGACGAAGGACATCCACCAGAACCGGCCCAGCTTGAGCACCGCCAGAACAAACGCAGGCAGGATGAAATAGTACGAGATCTCCAAACGGCAGCGTCCACATTAGGGAGTGTCGGTGCTCTGGGTGGAACGTGAGCGTCTGGAACAGGTTGAAGTCCTCGGGTTTGCTTACCTTGTAGTATCGTTTCTTGTCCTCGAACGGCATGAGCCACAGCGTAATGGCCACCAACGCAAACAGCGGGTACACGCGCAAAAAGCGCTTGGTAAAGTAGTCGGCCAGCGTGTACGCCCATTTGCGGTAGGACGCCTTCTCCGCGAAAAGTTTGATGCCTTTCTTCATGAAGATCATGGTCAGCAGAAACGACGACAGCACAAAGAAGGCATCGACACCGACGGCGCCTATGAAGATGTCGTGCATGTATCTGGTGTGCTGTGTGACGACGAAGATGACGGCGGTACCGCGCACTCCATCGAGGAACAAAATCTTCGCCACTGGTGACGAGGGTGGAGGAACTGGGTTGGTCTGTAGGAAATTTGTCTTTTTCGCGGTGGCCTTTGCATCGTACATGTGAGCTGGACTTGCGTCATCCTGTTGGGAATTCTCGCTGTCATCGCTCTGAACTTTGAGCACAGTGTAATTCTTTGATCCTATCATTCACAAATTAAGTATTCTCCGTCAAAGACTGCTTCAGGGCGAGTTGAGGAGTGGCTTACACCAGGGGCGTATTTGTTTGATGGATCAGGGCGTCACTCCGAGATTGTTACTTCCATTCGATTCGGCATGCTGCTGCGCAACAAATTGTGGTCCACAAGTTGCAACACGATCTGGCGGGTAATCCCAACGAACATCTTCTGAGGCAACCAACTGCTGCTTACCGCGCCTAAAATTGTCTTCACCGCGTGGTCGTGATTCGACCTATCCCGGACCAATTGTACTGCATAGTGTCACCAATCTGCGAAGCAGGACACCCCCGGTTGAGAGGCAAGATAGGACACCAATTGCGATGCTGGCAAGCCATTATCTGATGGCTGTCGCAGCGCAGTAGCGTTGTGACATCACATCAACTTGTACGTGTGCGTTTAGCGCATCTCCTTCGTTTTCCTTTGCATGGTCATTACCTGGTCTAACATCACGGCAGGGCGTGGCGTTCACTTTCGAACAAATGGGCCGAACCAATGGAAATCCTTAGAAAAAGGTCAATAGATATTTGCCGGTCTCTCGACGATGTTGACAATGCAGAATTGGCTCACAGAAGTACAATACATGCATCCTTGGCGAGGTTTGTCCTATCCAAAACAATAGACTAGTAGGATCCGATTTACCGGATTTGGTGTACAGTAGTCTAAGCAAATCGAAGGTTCATTTCACAACTGTGTGTCATACTTGCTGCGCCTCACTAGCTGACAATCACCCGAATGATATTGGTAAGGAATCATTCGTACAGTGTGGTCAATCCAAGAAATATATATAATGCTCGTGTACATTTTAAGCAGACAAACTTGTTTTGTTGATAGAAGCCCATGTGCAGTGCAATCTAAGTATATAGCATTGCATATAAGAAATGACTTACTCAAGCGACCGTTATCAAATTCATTGAGAGCCGATGCTTGAAGCACAAAAACGCTACTATCAGAAGAACCGAGAGGCTAAGTTGGCCAGTATCAAGAAGCGTATAGAGCGCGCAAGCGGGCCGAGAAAGCTCGAGTAGAGAATAGATCGTGATACTCGAATACTTCTTTTTTATCAATCTTCAGGTCTGAGATAATTCTATTCTGATGTTTATCTATTAGAGTATAAGAAATATTAGCACATCGAATATTATACATTTTGGAAATGTGCTCTGTCGAAAACTGTACCCGTACATGCTACAAGGCTGCACCTTGCTGCTGGAACCATCGTGGTCACGTGAGTAATTTCACTGCGGTTGTTAAGCCCGTTGTAGAATCAGTTCCTCAAGCGGTCGTCAAGCCAGTAGTCGGACCAGTTGTAGAACCCGACGCCGAACTAGTTGTAGAACCAGTTGTAGAGTCAGTTCTTGAAGCCGTCGCCGAACCAGTTGTTGAGACCGTTGTTGAAGCAGTTGTCAAACCAGTCAGTTGCTGAAGTGGTCGTCAAGCCAGTTGTTGATCGAAACCTTATATACGAATACAACTATGTCCATCGCGGGCGCCAATACGAACATTGGATTAAGAAGCACGCTAGTGGCGTTGGTAATGTACTATATGGAGAAGGTAAGGAACATCGTTATGATGTGAAGGACGCGCATGTGCTACAGGTCGTTGATGGCAAAGGAAAGAATCGTCGCTTCGTTTGGCTATACAGCCATGTTGATAGATCTGCATTTGTTAAATTTGCTCATGAGCAGTTAAAGCATGAGAGTCATGAAGTATTCATTGGCAATCGCAATAATCAAGTTCTTCATCGATTGCGGTCAAAAGCTCACCGATGCGGAATTCGATGCATATGAGATGACGACTGATGAGTTGGTTCTTCAAATGACTACTGATTATATGGCCGCGTTTAAGCACACACTTGAATATATCGATTGCAATTTTGCTACACGAAGACGACATTGACTTTCTTGTGACTAATCGATCGCGTAAATTGGAGGGTGGCGTCAAATTTATCCACGCATATTGTTACCAACATCGGATTTACTGTGGCAGAGTGTAAGGCTATTGTCAAATACATGCTGAGGGAGTCTTTCACACAAATCAGCGATGTCGGAGACTCTTACATCGAGTTTTTATAATCATGTATTGATCTTCAGCCATATCACAGCAATGGATCGCTTTCACTTCCAGGAGGAATCAAACGAGGGAATGTAATCAAGTAATTAAACCATTCAACTCCACCTTCAACACGCCTTTCTTGTTGGATACTGCTGCTGATATGGCATACACTGATCACGATTTGACCAATGATTTGAAGATCAAGTCAGTTGATAAGCCACAAGACATCTTCGCCGAGCCGAGTAATGAGTTCATTGACAAAGCACTTCAGAAGATCAGCAACTGTAATCTTTAATGAAGAGAAACAGTGTGCTTGGTGGAAATGTACTCATGCTCCAAAGGAAACAAAGGCGATTCGCTGGTATGGACGCGGGAAAACTGAGATTTCAGTTGATGAGGATGAATTCGCGCCAGAAGACATTGAATCATTCGCGGCTATCGCTAAGGAAACAGTTAAACCCCAAGCGGAACGCAAACTTACTGAAGCTCAGCGGCTAAAGTTGAAGTTAATCAAAATCGTTGGCAATAAATACAGACGCTCATATGGCTCAGGGGCAATCTATGAACGCCAGACGGATTATTATTACACCCACAAGTATAGTGATCCAAAGCTATTTCTGAACCATATCTTTGCAAATGATGAATCATATCAGTTGTCCTCGAAGAAAGAATCTGACGAATTGCTCCATTTCATTAAATATACGGTGCATCCAGGGTTTGCATTCATGACATTAGATCATAGCTATATTGGTTTCAGCAACGGAGTTTTTGATTTATCAACCGCTAAATTTACTAACGCAGCAGATGTCACAAAGGGAATTCAGGTTCGTAATTACATCAATCAGAAATTCGAAATCATTGAGACGCCGCTATTTGATAAGTACTTTCGTTTTCAATTGACGGAAGAAGAGGACCGCGAGTTCATTTATTTCCTCATTGGTCGATGTCTTACCGTTTCGGATGACAAGTTTGACTTCATGCTAATGATTCATGGACAGGGAGGATCAGGTAAAAGCTTTTTTGCCAATCTCATAAAATTTGCATCTGGTTAGATCAGATTTGGACTTCTAAGTAACTCGATGCAAAGAGAAATTTGGCCTAAGTGAATTTGCCATGAAACAAATCTTTTGCTGCGATGACATGCCTCATAACATCGCTAGGACGCTTCCTCGGTCAGATTTCTTAATGATGACCCGCGGTTCTATTCGTGTCCTGTCAAGGGAAAAGGCTCCATTGAAGTGCTAGATTGGAATATTCCAACTCTAATTAACGCAAATCATATGCCGAACTACAAAGACGAAGCTGGCAAAATCGTTCGTCGTCTGATGATTGTTGAATTTTGCAAGCAAGTCCCTGATGACGAAG
Organism: Phytophthora taxon juncus; assembly: GCA_033558005.1. Lineage (NCBI taxonomy): Eukaryota > Oomycota > Peronosporomycetes > Peronosporales > Peronosporaceae > Phytophthora > Phytophthora taxon juncus. The sequence goes on along the minus strand of JAUCEE010000005.1, from coordinate 3,166,543 downwards.
TAGATGTGGAACTTGAGCAGAAAATCAAAGATCAAGAGTTCGCAACGTTCTTGCATCGATGCCGTTCAAAATATATCGAGTTCAAAACCAAATACGCAAGCAAGAAGGTGACTGCATTTGCTCCACAGTCATTCATTGATAGAAGCAATGAGTTTCGCGAGACTGCTAACAACAGCTACGGATTTGCTACGGGAAACGTAGCATATGAAGAAGGGGCAGAAATATCAAGATCTGAAATGCGGAGACACTTGCTCGTTTGGATACAAGAGAAGTTCGGATTGGATAAACTACCTTAGGAACAGTTAAAGCCGCAAGAGATCGAGCGCGCCCATAATAAAATCAAATATGTCGATATGAAAATCTGCACGCATTGTGGAAATAAACATACGAAGGATTGCTGTAAGGACTACGAATGAAATGCCAGACGCACCAAGCGATACTTCATTAATGCTAAAATATTGTCTTTTATTCGAGTCGAAACTCCCTGAAGCCCTCTTGATAATAAAGGCTTAGAGTGTATCAATTGATAGAGCTATTAGCGAAAAATAATATAATGAGTTGATTGGTTAAAACTGCATTTCCTCGCGTGATTCGTAGATATTGAGATTGAAGGACGGGACAGTTTGAAAAAAACGCCATGTCCGACGAGGAAATGAAAGGAGAAGCGGCCGACGACGAGCGTTTGTATGAAGAAGCCAAGCGTCGATATCAAGCAGCAGGAAGAGATCTAGACAGAGCAAGGCAAAAGCTTTATGACTGGGAGAAAGGCCATGGTGATGAGAATCCCAGGTATCTCCAACTAAAGAAAGACGTGAATGATGCAAATGAACGATTGAATGATGCGGATCAACGGCTGCAGAATGCAAATCAACGATTAAGGGATGCTCGTGCTGCTGCTGACAATGCGAAGTCTGTTCGTTTGTTCAGTAAGTTGCGACAATGCATAGGACTCCACACTGCATACGACTCCACACTAACTGACTATTGATGCTTTGTCATAGCCTATGGCGAAAACAGGCAGCAAACGGAAGCCGTCGATCCTCGTCATTTAAGTGAATTGAATGCATTGGTCGCAATTGCACACAAACTTAGCGGTGCCAAGGACCTCAAGCTTGAAACGTTGTTGGATACTCCGACGACAATCTTTGGTGCAGCATTCGACAACGGCTTGTACATCCGACAGGAGTATTGGGACCTCCATGAAATCATTCAGAAACGATTGGCGTCAGATTCATCGCTCCGTAGAATTCTTGTGGTTGGCAGTCCTGGGATTGGGAAGTCGGTGTTTGGGGTGTTCTTGCTACTGCTGTTCATGATGGAGAAAAAGCATGTCGCCTACCGCCCTCTCGCTCATCCACAGGTCCATTATTTCACTTTGAGCAGCACGAACGGCTACGCTGTTTCGTATACCTCACGTGCTGGGATTACATACGAGGGCATTTTTGACGGGAATGAAGCCTACGGAGCATTGGACTCTGGTGTCTTCAAACATGCGTTTCTGTTCGCCAGCCCACGCACTACGAATTACAACGAGTTTGTCAAGGAGAAGTGCTTCAAGGTGTATATGAATCCATGGACGAAAGACGAGTGCCAGAGGTTCGCCGATGCGATGAAGTTGGAGGACCAAGACGAGTGGTTACGGAGGTTCAATCTCGTTGGGGGTAAACCAAGATTTTTGTTTTCATCATCCCAAACGTTGGATGACTTGGTACAACGAGTGAAGAAAGATATCCCCTACAATGTGGATGAGTTAAAGGACCAGGTTCGGCTCTTCGAGCAAGATGTATTCGATGATCGAATGAAGCACATTGTGTTCCACATATATCGCAATGAGAACGTGCCCAGCCGCTCGTATTTAACGTATTCATCTCTGGCAGTTGAGGCTATCATGAATGCGCGTTATCAAGTTGGATCCGCCGATGAAATTCGCTCGTTGTTGCAGACTCCAGCCCCGAACTTGCAGTCGTGGCGAGGCAAAGAAATCGAGAAATTTCTGCTGCAAGAACTTGCCACCAACGAGTTTTGTATGAAAGCACTCGAAGGAAGCAACGTCGGAAGTGTCATAACGCAAGGTCCATTGAATGCAGCGTCCAAGGTCATTCAAGCGTCATGCGAAATCCAAAATGAATTGGTGCTGTACGTCCCGCTATCGAAGACTTTTCCAGCAATTGATGGTGTGCTTGTCGTCCCACAAGATAGTCGTATTATCTACGCCCAGTCGACAGTGGCCACAGCTCATCCCATCAAATATCAACAGTTGAAAAATGTTTATCAGGATTTGACGCAGCGCCAAGAGTTTCAAGGCTATACACACATCCTTCTCTTCATCGTCTCAACCGAAATCTACGACGGTTTTACTGTTCAATCCTACAAAAATGCGGACGGGAAGAACCGTAGAGCGAGAAATGATATCGACGTGATGCAGTATGTTGGAAAGATCAGTCGGCAATAGATCAAGTTTGCACGATCTGAGAATCACTTCGGGTCACGCGTGCTCTGAGGCTTAATAATCTCGACCGCCCGTGCAATTTCGGAGCAGATTTTGCAGAGACGTCCAACGAAAAGCCGACCGCGGCATCGCTTCTCGAAGGAGAAGTTAGTTGCAGGAGCACATTTATAATTCAATATGACAAGAAATGCAGTAATGCAATGCAAATCGACTTGGTGCCGCGCATCTTTCTCCGAGTGACCAATGACGCTGAGTTCCGCTTGAGGAACACTCGACTCCGTTATATTATCAATGTCACATCTTCGACCTCGTTGTTTGTTATCCACGCGTCGCCCTTCTTGGTCAAGTACAACTGCAGCTCATCCGCGTCGCATGTGATCTTGTTGGGCAAGATCACATGCGACGCGAATGAGCTGCAGTTGTACTGCATCTTCGTCGCCATCGCGTCCTTCAAATCATTTAAACACTCGCCCTCATCGATTCAAATTATACACTTTTCCTCTAGTCGTTCTACAGCGACAATCGCTTAAGTTGTTGATTAGGAGACATTACATCAGTTTTAAGAATTTGTTCTTCCGCTTTTCGTATATTTTGATGAACCATTAATTGCAAGTGGATCACCAAGCAAACGGTAGGCGATATGCTTTTTCTCCATCATGAACAGCAGTAGCAAGAACACCCCAAACACCGACTTCCCAATCCCAGGACTGCCAACCACAAGAATTCTACGGAGCGATGAATCTGACGCCAATCGTTTCTGAATGATTTCATGGAGGTCCCAATACTCCTGTCGGATGTACAAGCCGTTGTCGAATGCTGCACCAAAGATTGTCGTCGGAGTATCCAACAACGTTTCAAGCTTGAGGTCCTTGGCACCGCTAAGTTTGTGTGCAATTGCGACCAATGCATTCAATTCACTTAAATGACGAGGATCGACGGCTTCCGTCATGATTGCTGATGTAGTTACAATTATTGGTACTTTAGATGTTGTTTTTGGTGAAATTGATCGTTAATCCTTTTTAGGAAATAAATAATATAGTATTAAAGCTGGACTTTTATTTCTTTTTTTTTTTTCTAAACGTTTTTGTTTTTTTAAAAATAATTGATTAATTGTTGACATATTATTTTTTTATAATTTGCTGCCTGTTTTCGCCATAGGCTATGACAAAGCATCAATAGTCAGTTAGTGTGGAGTCGTATGCAGTGTGGAGTCCTATGCATTGTCGCAACTTACTGAACAAACGAACAGACTTCGCATTGTCAGCAGCAGCACGAGCATCCCTTAATCGTTGATTTGCATTCTGCAGCCGTTGATCCGCATCATTCAATCGTTCATTTGCATCATTCACGTCTTTCTTTAGTTGGAGATACCTGGGATTCTCATCACCATGGCCTTTCTCCCAGTCATAAAGCTTTTGCCTTGCTCTGTCTAGATCTCTTCCTGCTGCTTGATATCGACGCTTGGCTTCTTCATACAAACGCTCGTCGTCGGCCGCTTCTCCTTTCATTTCCTCGTCGGACATGGCGTTTTTTTCAAACTGTCCCGTCCTTCAATCTCAATATCTACGAATCACGCGAGGAAATGCAGTTTTAACCAATCAACTCATTATATTATTTTTCGCTAATAGCTCTATCAATTGATACACTCTAAGCCTTTATTATCAAGAGGGCTTCAGGGAGTTTCGACTCGAATAAAAGACAATATTTTAGCATTAATGAAGTATCGCTTGGTGCGTCTGGCATTTCATTCGTAGTCCTTACAGCAATCCTTCGTATGTTTATTTCCACAATGCGTGCAGATTTTCATATCGACATATTTGATTTTATTATGGGCGCGCTCGATCTCTTGCGGCTTTAACTGTTCCTAAGGTAGTTTATCCAATCCGAACTTCTCTTGTATCCAAACGAGCAAGTGTCTCCGCATTTCAGATCTTGATATTTCTGCCCCTTCTTCATATGCTACGTTTCCCGTAGCAAATCCGTAGCTGTTGTTAGCAGTCTCGCGAAACTCATTGCTTCTATCAATGAATGACTGTGGAGCAAATGCAGTCACCTTCTTGCTTGCGTATTTGGTTTTGAACTCGATATATTTTGAACGGCATCGATGCAAGAACGTTGCGAACTCTTGATCTTTGATTTTCTGCTCAAGTTCCACATCTACTTCGTCATCAGGGACTTGCTTGCAAAATTCAACAATCATCAGACGACGAACGATTTTGCCAGCTTCGTCTTTGTAGTTCGGCATATGATTTGCGTTAATTAGAGTTGGAATATTCCAATCTAGCACTTCAATGGAGCCTTTTCCCTTGACAGGACACGAATAGAACCGCGGGTCATCATTAAGAAATCTGACCGAGGAAGCGTCCTAGCGATGTTATGAGGCATGTCATCGCAGCAAAAGATTTGTTTCATGGCAAATTCACTTAGGCCAAATTTCTCTTTGCATCGAGTTACTTAGAAGTCCAAATCTGATCTAACCAGATGCAAATTTTATGAGATTGGCAAAAAAGCTTTTACCTGATCCTCCCTGTCCATGAATCATTAGCATGAAGTCAAACTTGTCATCCGAAACGGTAAGACATCGACCAATGAGGAAATAAATGAACTCGCGGTCCTCTTCTTCCGTCAATTGAAAACGAAAGTACTTATCAAATAGCGGCGTCTCAATGATTTCGAATTTCTGATTGATGTAATTACGAACCTGAATTCCCTTTGTGACATCTGCTGCGTTAGTAAATTTAGCGGTTGATAAATCAAAAACTCCGTTGCTGAAACCAATATAGCTATGATCTAATGTCATGAATGCAAACCCTGGATGCACCGTATATTTAATGAAATGGAGCAATTCGTCAGATTCTTTCTTCGAGGACAACTGATATGATTCATCATTTGCAAAGATATGGTTCAGAAATAGCTTTGGATCACTATACTTGTGGGTGTAATAATAATCCGTCTGGCGTTCATAGATTGCCCCTGAGCCATATGAGCGTCTGTATTTATTGCCAACGATTTTGATTAACTTCAACTTTAGCCGCTGAGCTTCAGTAAGTTTGCGTTCCGCTTGGGGTTTAACTGTTTCCTTAGCGATAGCCGCGAATGATTCAATGTCTTCTGGCGCGAATTCATCCTCATCAACTGAAATCTCAGTTTTCCCGCGTCCATACCAGCGAATCGCCTTTGTTTCCTTTGGAGCATGAGTACATTTCCACCAAGCACACTGTTTCTCTTCATTAAAGATTACAGTTGCTGATCTTCTGAAGTGCTTTGTCAATGAACTCATTACTCGGCTCGGCGAAGATGTCTTGTGGCTTATCAACTGACTTGATCTTCAAATCATTGGTCAAATCGTGATCAGTGTATGCCATATCAGCAGCAGTATCCAACAAGAAAGGCGTGTTGAAGGTGGAGTTGAATGGTTTAATTACTTGATTACATTCCCTCGTTTGATTCCTCCTGGAAGTGAAAGCGATCCATTGCTGTGATATGGCTGAAGATCAATACATGATTATAAAAACTCGATGTAAGAGTCTCCGACATCGCTGATTTGTGTGAAAGACTCCCTCAGCATGTATTTGACAATAGCCTTACACTCTGCCACAGTAAATCCGATGTTGGTAACAATATGCGTGGATAAATTTGACGCCACCCTCCAATTTACGCGATCGATTAGTCACAAGAAAGTCAATGTCGTCTTCGTGTAGCAAAATTGCAATCGATATATTCAAGTGTGTGCTTAAACGCGGCCATATAATCAGTAGTCATTTGAAGAACCAACTCATCAGTCGTCATCTCATATGCATCGAATTCCGCATCGGTGAGCTTTTGACCGCAATCGATGAAGAACTTGATTATTGCGATTGCCAATGAATACTTCATGACTCTCATGCTTTAACTGCTCATGAGCAAATTTAACAAATGCAGATCTATCAACATGGCTGTATAGCCAAACGAAGCGACGATTCTTTCCTTTGCCATCAACGACCTGTAGCACATGCGCGTCCTTCACATCATCACGATGTTCCTTACCTTCTCCATATAGTACATTACCAACGCCACTAGCGTGCTTCTTAATCCAATGTTCGTATTGGCGCCCGCGATGGACATAGTTGTATTCGTATATAAGGTTTCGATCAACAACTGGCTTGACGACCACTTCAGCAACTGACTGGTTTGACAACTGCTTCAACAACGGTCTCAACAACTGGTTCGGCGACGGCTTCAAGAACTGACTCTACAACTGGTTCTACAACTAGTTCGGCGTCGGGTTCTACAACTGGTCCGACTACTGGCTTGACGACCGCTTGAGGAACTGATTCTACAACGGGCTTAACAACCGCAGTGAAATTACTCACGTGACCACGATGGTTCCAGCAGCAAGGTGCAGCCTTGTAGCATGTACGGGTACAGTTTTCGACAGAGCACATTTCCAAAATGTATAATATTCGATGTGCTAATATTTCTTATACTCTAATAGATAAACATCAGAATAGAATTATCTCAGACCTGAAGATTGATAAAAAAGAAGTATTCGAGTATCACGATCTATTCTCTACTCGAGCTTTCTCGGCCCGCTTGCGCGCTCTATACGCTTCTTGATACTGGCCAACTTAGCCTCTCGGTTCTTCTGATAGTAGCGTTTTTGTGCTTCAAGCATCGGCTCTCAATGAATTTGATAACGGTCGCTTGAGTAAGTCATTTCTTATATGCAATGCTATATACTTAGATTGCACTGCACATGGGCTTCTATCAACAAAACAAGTTTGTCTGCTTAAAATGTACACGAGCATTATATATATTTCTTGGATTGACCACACTGTACGAATGATTCCTTACCAATATCATTCGGGTGATTGTCAGCTAGTGAGGCGCAGCAAGTATGACACACAGTTGTGAAATGAACCTTCGATTTGCTTAGACTACTGTACACCAAATCCGGTAAATCGGATCCTACTAGTCTATTGTTTTGGATAGGACAAACCTCGCCAAGGATGCATGTATTGTACTTCTGTGAGCCAATTCTGCATTGTCAACATCGTCGAGAGACCGGCAAATATCTATTGACCTTTTTCTAAGGATTTCCATTGGTTCGGCCCATTTGTTCGAAAGTGAACGCCACGCCCTGCCGTGATGTTAGACCAGGTAATGACCATGCAAAGGAAAACGAAGGAGATGCGCTAAACGCACACGTACAAGTTGATGTGATGTCACAACGCTACTGCGCTGCGACAGCCATCAGATAATGGCTTGCCAGCATCGCAATTGGTGTCCTATCTTGCCTCTCAACCGGGGGTGTCCTGCTTCGCAGATTGGTGACACTATGCAGTACAATTGGTCCGGGATAGGTCGAATCACGACCACGCGGTGAAGACAATTTTAGGCGCGGTAAGCAGCAGTTGGTTGCCTCAGAAGATGTTCGTTGGGATTACCCGCCAGATCGTGTTGCAACTTGTGGACCACAATTTGTTGCGCAGCAGCATGCCGAATCGAATGGAAGTAACAATCTCGGAGTGACGCCTTGATCCATCAAACAAATACGCCCCTGGTGTAAGCCACTCCTCAACTCGCCCTGAAGCAGTCTTTGACGGAGAATACTTAATTTGTGAATGATAGGATCAAAGAATTACACTGTGCTCAAAGTTCAGAGCGATGACAGCGAGAATTCCCAACAGGATGACGCAAGTCCAGCTCACATGTACGATGCAAAGGCCACCGCGAAAAAGACAAATTTCCTACAGACCAACCCAGTTCCTCCACCCTCGTCACCAGTGGCAAAGATTTTGTTCCTCGATGGAGTGCGCGGTACCGCCGTCATCTTCGTCGTCACACAGCACACCAGATACATGCACGACATCTTCATGGGCGCCGTCGGTGTCGATGCCTTCTTTGTGCTGTCGTCGTTTCTGCTGACCATGATCTTCATGAAGAAAAGCATCAAACTCCTCGCGGAGAAGGCGTCCTACCGCAAATGGGCGTACACGCTGGCCGACTACTTTACCAAGCGCTTTTTGCGCGTGTACCCGCTGTTTGCGTTGGTGGCCATTACGCTGTGGCTCATGCCATTCGAGGACAAGAAACGATACTACAAGGTAAGCAAACCCGAGGACTTCAACCTGTTCCAGACGCTCACGTTCCACCCAGAGCACCGACACTTCCTCATGTGGACGCTGCCGTTGGAGATCTCGTACTATTTCATCCTGCCTGCGTTTGTTCTGGCGGTGCTCAAGCTGGGCCGGTTCTGGTGGATGCCCTTCGTCCCGCTCTACGTGTGGGTGATCCACGAGGGCTTGTACACGACTCGTACCAACCATTACCGTCAACCGCTGACTGCGCACCTGCCGACGTTTGTAGCGGGCTCTATGGCTGCTGCTATCTTCGTGAAGCTGCAGGCGTGGATCAAGGCCACGAACTTCACGTTCCGCAAGCTGCACATCGTCGCGCTTCGAGTCGTAGAGACCGTCTTGATCGCGGCGTACCTGAGCGTGGTCTTCCGTGGACTATTTTTCAACTGGTTGGGCATGCCGCTCCCGCCCCGACAGGATACATCATGCCGTTCACGAGTGTCAAGTTGTCGCTGCTGATTGTGATTGAAATGATTCAGCCGTCCACCGTATCGCTCATCTTCGAGTGGATCGTGTTGCGCTACATGGGCAAGATCAGCTTCTCCGTGTATTTGCTGCACGTGTTCGTGATCTATAGTCCGCCAATTGAGGAGCAGACCAATTACTACGACAAGACGTTTTCGGTCTTCGGTTTGGTGATTTTGTTGGCGACAGCGTCGTACCATTTAGTAGAGTACCCGTCTCAACTTTTGGCACAGCGGCTTTCACGCAAGTTTTCGAGACTGGCATCGTATGACCACGAAAAGATCGTGGAGCAAAGTGATACCGAGTCGGATGAACAATCCGAGCTTGACTCGACGAAGTCTTCGGTCGGTTTGCTGGCAACTAACGACGACAAAACAGACCGTTAATTATAAGTACTACATCCATGATGGTGTTTTGACTGCGTAGTATTATTGACTGCTGCACTCCATTCCCGTAGGATTCTTAAACCAATGTCTGCAGTAGCTGACTGATCAAACTCAAGCGCAAAACTATTCACTCAAATCTCCGGTGCTGCAGTTATAGGCGTATTTCATCGCCACTTGTGACGAATCGCGCCGCGGATTACGGTGGATACCCCGATACCAGCAGATCAGTGACTGGTTGGGCTCTTCGACTCAACAGAAATGTGTGGCACTGGCAAAGAAAGAAGCAAGATAGCGTTGCGGACGATACTTATGTAGCCGAGTTGAATGCTGCCCATGCATTCACGAAGAAGATTAAGTGGGCGAATTAGAGCAATAAACTGCACCGCCCAAATCAATCATTTCGAAAGTGTGAGGACAACACTTCCTATAAGAGCAAACAAGTTGTCACTTCGTTCATTATCATTAACGCACTACGAAACCATTTTCAAGCTAAGCCAGAGAGGCGATAAGGTTTCGACACCAGCAGTCCTAAACAGCTAGACCATCGACCAGCAGCGACGACACCGCTACCAACGAGCCGAACCACCGACTACCAGTGACTCACTGCCACTGCCACAGCGACAGCAACAGCCACTGCAGCCACCACCGCAACTTGCTCGCAGGAAGTTACTGCACGCCGCGGAACAGCAACAGCTCCGCCAGCTCCTGCTTGCCAGACACGTGGTCCGGCTCGCCCGACTGCGCCGCGTACGCCGCCACCTCCTCCAGCGTGGCGCGGCCCTCCTCGATGCGCTCGCCCAGCGCGCTCTTCCACGACGAGTAGCGCTGCGCCACCAGCTCGCCCAGCTCGTTCTTGGCCAGCAGCTTGGCCGCCTGCCGCAGACCGCGCGCGAAGCAGTCCATCGAGCCGATGTGCGCGATGAACAGGTCCTCGAGGTCCGTGGACTCGCGCCGCACCTTGGCGTCGAAGTTGAGGCCGCCCGGAGAGAGCCCGCCCATCTCGACGATCTTCTTCATCACGAGCACGGCCTTCTTCTCGTCCATGAGGAACTGGTCCGTGTCCCAGCCCACGAGCGGGTCGCCCGTGTTGCAGTCCACGGACCCCAGCATCTTGTAGCTCGCGGCGTAGTAGATGTCGTGCTCGTAGTCGTGGCCGGCGAGCGTCGTGTGGTTGGGCTCGATGTTGAGCTTGAAGTCGTTCTGCAGGCCGTAGCTGTGCAGGAAGGCCATGACCGTGGCGGCGTCGTAGTCGTACTGGTGCTTCATGGGCTCACGCGGCTTGGGCTCGACCAGGAACTGGAACGTGGCGCCCAGCTCCTTCTTGTACGCCACCACGAGCTTGAAGAAGGCCGCCATGTGGTCCAGCTCCGTCTTCATGTCGGTGTTGAGGATGCTCTGGAAGCCCTCGCGGCCGCCCCAGAAGACGAAGTTCTGTCCGCCGAGCTTGAGCGTGATCTCCATGGCCTTCTTCACGCGCGCCGCGGCATGCGCGAAGACCTTGATGTCGGGGTTGGTGGCGGCGCCGTTCATGAAGCGGCGGTGGCCGAAAAGGTTGGTGGTTCCCCAGAGGCACTTGACGCCCGTCTGGTTCTGCTTGTCCAGCAGGTAGTCCGACACCTCGTCCAGTAGGCCCTGCGTCTCCTCGAGGCTGGCGCCCTCGCCCACCAGGTCCACGTCGTGGAACGTGTAGTACTTGACGCCCAGCTTGGTGAACATCTCGAAGGCGGCGTCGGCCTTGCACTTGGCGGCCTCCAGCAGGCGCTCGCGCGGCGACAGGTTGGCGCTCTGCAGCGCCTCGTTCCACAGGCGGTTGGTGTACGTCTCGCCGCCGAACGGGTCGGCGCCCGTGTTGCCGAAGGTGTGCCAGTAGCACACGGCGAAGCGGCACCACTCCTCCATGGTCTTGCCCAGGATCACCTCCGACGCATTGTACTCGCGGTAGGCGAGCGCGCCCTTGGCGTCCTGGCCCTCGAACGCCACCTTGGGCACGTTCGGGAAGTACTCCTTCACTTGGTGCTGCACCATCGCGGCTGGGCTGGGCTGGGCTCGGCTGGCTCGACGGGGAGAGTTCGGTGGGAGGTCTTGCGCTCGCTGGCAGTTCGCGGAGACACTGGCGTGTGCGGTGCTCGGCGAATTCACGAATGGGTCGGAGCCGCGATGGAGACGATGGCGTTGGCGCTCGGCACGGGAGTGGCTAGCAACTTCAAGGTGGCCTCGGGCTCCGGTACGGGACCGGTAGCTCGGTATCAGATGGTCATCGTCTCGGTGTCGTTGAAGCTGCCGGCCGCTCGCCAAGATGCTCGCACGGTGTTGTGGCCTCCGCTGCCGAGTCCTTGACGCATTGCAGAGAGCTGGTGCTGCGGCGTGGTGATTGATTTCGCTGATGCTGCGGCTCGTGGGCCACGACTCGTGACGTCAGGCGTTGTCGGCCTGAGTTGGCGCTGCGGGCAGTGGCTATGCGGCCAGGTGCTACGCTAGACTCGAGAGCTCCTCTAGTTGAGGGTGGCGTTGTTTGCTGCGTGGTGATTGTGCCTGGGGAGGTGGATGCAATGACGAGCAAACGATGACGGACACGTAAGATCGGAGAACAAGGTATTTTATTGCCGGCTGGGGAAGCTTTTCATAGGAACAAAAGAAAAAGTGCAGAATTGAAAGGAATTCTAACCTTACTAACGAAGCAGGTCAAAACCGACAGTGGCAAAATGCAGCAATGCAGCAGTCCCCAGAGCAAGTCTGGGCCCATCGGCGTGAGTTCACGGAGTATCAAGTATGGATGTCGTATCGAGTAGTGCTCAGGCAACTAAATCTTTATCACAGCGAGTGGAAGCAAAATAACAGTTGCTAACTTGCTGCCCGCGGGGAAAAGGAAAATATGGAGCATATATTTTGGGAATGTCCTTGCGCCGAAGCCTGCTGGCAAAAGCTTATCTGCCATTGGACTGGAGAATGCTGGAGAAACCAAACGTACAAGAGGTACTTAATCAATAGTGCGAGCCGAAAACCGCCAGAAATATCAGAGACATTGAAGGAAAAGCTAAGAAGAGAACATCCCGATGATAAAAAAACAATTCGCGGATGAATGGAAAAAGGATATGGCGCATCGTGAGCAGCATATGTATAACCATGCTGTGGATACAACGAAATGGAGCCACATTTCACAGTGGAGGTGACAATTGCAGGAAGCGTACAAGAATTCTGGAAAACGGGAATAAGACAGCTACGAGCACTAGCCAAAAGAGAATGTAGAAGAGCCGAGACCAGAGTTCAAGGCACGCGCCTCATACTAAGCATATATACTCTAGAAGAAACACCACGAGAGCCGACGTCAAATACGACAAGCCCCGTACAACCACCGGATCTAACAAAGACACCGGCGCTGCTAACCAGGCTAAGGATTTACCAGACATCTTGCAACAAAATTAGTTAAGCTAATACGTAAATAGAATAACGAATAATATCGATTAGAGTTCCCCCAGCAAATAGATTGCCCTTCGAATAAAGAGCGGTCTGGCAGCGCTTTCTAAAACAATAGTGTGATTGATTAGCGTGCGGTCGACCTATACAACCTTTAAAGATCGGAACGGTACAAGCAAAACCGCAGCTCTCAAAGCCACTCATTGAGCTTAGTGCAGGTGGAAGCTCACACCTCCAATCGTTCTTCTTCACCCATCTACATCACGAATGCTGAACTCCTAAACCTTTCGTTTCCTCAGTCTTCATTTTGTCATGCCTACGCAACGCAAGCCCGTCGAGATCAGCCTCAAGCAGTAGGCTATCGACTGGATCGAGTCCGAAGGAGGTGGAATACCTTCTCGTGCGGAGCCGCATTTTCGTCAACTTGGATGGCGTATATCTGTGTCGGCCTACCGCAAGTGGTGGCGCGATCGCGGCTTCCCGCTTTCGAGTCATTGGTGGCGGACAAAAACTCGGAACACTCGGTGGCCTCGTTGTGTTCCGGGAAAAATCGTCGATAAACGTAAGAACGTAGCGAGCACCACCTACTGTCTTCACGTTCATTGGTCCCATGCCGTCACTATGGACCAGCGCAAGCACGTGTTGCGACTTCACTTTTGCCTTAACCGTTTTCGGAAATTTCGTAACTGGCAGCTTCCTCCCGAGCAAACTTCCTCGTCGCAGTTTGAAGCCAACAACTTAGGAAGACCAACACTTGCCCCAGCGATTTCCTTCATTCTGCGAGCCGGCGGGTGGCCTAAACGTGCGTGCCATATATCACTTGAGTCTGTTACAGCGCTCAAACTCGCCAGCTCTGTCTGGGGGTTCAAGACTTTGTTTGGGCTCGCAGTTAGCACAAACAACTTGCCTTGTCGGGTTATTGTGGAAATCGGAGTACCATCACCGGCAATCAGCCTGCAGAACTCTCCACGAAACCGGATCTCAATGTTCTTCGATCCCAATGCCGAAACGGACACCAGACGTCAATCTAGCGATGGCACGTGCAATACGTCTGTCATCCTTGCTACACCTGGCCCTCCCCATCAACAGTCTTAACTAATTGAGCTGTCAGTGCTGGTGATGGTGTTTGAATAGTGTGCGCATAAATTAGAGTTCCCTGACCGCACTCTAAGAAATTAGAGTGCCGCAATCTATTTCATATTATACGTTAGTCTGTCTGTCTGTCGTCTGTCTGTCTGTCTCATTGCTGGCTTGGGTTGGTGTGTTGTCACTACAACAGAAAGTAGGAACTCACAAAGCCGTCGACACTTTTCTTCGCGTTGAGGCCTTGTGTACCGACGCTTTGAGTAGTTGGGGGTATGGAAAGTGTGAATGACAGCCAGAGGCATCGGGGGAGGAATGCAATGACGAGCAAATGATTACCATTCTACTTGTCAGCAGAAGTGTCAACGTAGCCAATTGACGGTGTAAGAACGCCGCTACATACTGTACGTGTTTGCAATCCTTTTTTGGTGGTTCATCTTTCGCGACGTTTGCTACCCTTGCAAGGCCGGCATGTCGATGGCGCTGCAGGTGTACTGCTCCAACCTGCAATTGATGACGTCCCGTGATCTTGCTCACACTATTGTTCGACAACAATCTCTACCTACCCACTGCAGCACGCTCAACTAAAAACTTACAACTCGCACTCCGTTATGGTTTTACTTGGACAACTGCACTCTATAACATACACGATCGGACTGGATCAAGTGACGCTCGCCAAGCGTGAGGAGGTGAATTGTCGATCAACACGCTGGTCGTCTACAAGATCGTGTTGATGCACGTGACGCGCGTGGTAATCATTTGCTGGTCATTGCACTCCCTCCCCGGCGGTCTGGTCATCATCATGGTCCGTTCAATGAAGCTGATGACAACCACGCCTCGTGCTGCGACACGGCAGTGCGGACACGGCAATACGATCTAGCGTTGGAGTCGCTGCGTGGCAATACAAACCAGTGCTTTTGCATTGAGAGGGCGAAAAAACGACCTTAAGTCCATTCCTCGCACACGCACTACTCCGAAGCCAACCAGCATCCACACACAGCGCTAACAGACTTCCAGCGCACTACGCCACTGGCATATCGCCAGCTCACACGCCACTCCATCGCCTCCCCGCCGCCATCATTTGCTCGTCATTGCATCCACCTCCCCAGGCACAATCACCACGCAGCAAACAACGCCACCCTCAACTAGAGGAGCTCTCGAGTCTAGCGTAGCACCTGGCCGCATAGCCACTGCCCGCAGCGCCAACTCAGGCCGACAACGCCTGACGTCACGAGTCGTGGCCCACGAGCCGCAGCATCAGCGAAATCAATCACCACGCCGCAGCACCAGCTCTCTGCAATGCGTCAAGGACTCGGCAGCGGAGGCCACAACACCGTGCGAGCATCTTGGCGAGCGGCCGGCAGCTTCAACGACACCGAGACGATGACCATCTGATACCGAGCTACCGGTCCCGTACCGGAGCCCGAGGCCACCTTGAAGTTGCTAGCCACTCCCGTGCCGAGCGCCAACGCCATCGTCTCCATCGCGGCTCCGACCCATTCGTGAATTCGCCGAGCACCGCACACGCCAGTGTCTCCGCGAACTGCCAGCGAGCGCAAGACCTCCCACCGAACTCTCCCCGTCGAGCCAGCCGAGCCCAGCCCAGCCCAGCCGCGATGGTGCAGCACCAAGTGAAGGAGTACTTCCCGAACGTGCCCAAGGTGGCGTTCGAGGGCCAGGACGCCAAGGGCGCGCTCGCCTACCGCGAGTACAATGCGTCGGAGGTGATCCTGGGCAAGACCATGGAGGAGTGGTGCCGCTTCGCCGTGTGCTACTGGCACACCTTCGGCAACACGGGCGCCGACCCGTTCGGCGGCGAGACGTACACCAACCGCCTGTGGAACGAGGCGCTGCAGAGCGCCAACCTGTCGCCGCGCGAGCGCCTGCTGGAGGCCGCCAAGTGCAAGGCCGACGCCGCCTTCGAGATGTTCACCAAGCTGGGCGTCAAGTACTACACGTTCCACGACGTGGACCTGGTGGGCGAGGGCGCCAGCCTCGAGGAGACGCAGGGCCTACTGGACGAGGTGTCGGACTACCTGCTGGACAAGCAGAACCAGACGGGCGTCAAGTGCCTCTGGGGAACCACCAACCTTTTCGGCCACCGCCGCTTCATGAACGGCGCCGCCACCAACCCCGACATCAAGGTCTTCGCGCATGCCGCGGCGCGCGTGAAGAAGGCCATGGAGATCACGCTCAAGCTCGGCGGACAGAACTTCGTCTTCTGGGGCGGCCGCGAGGGCTTCCAGAGCATCCTCAACACCGACATGAAGACGGAGCTGGACCACATGGCGGCCTTCTTCAAGCTCGTGGTGGCGTACAAGAAGGAGCTGGGCGCCACGTTCCAGTTCCTGGTCGAGCCCAAGCCGCGTGAGCCCATGAAGCACCAGTACGACTACGACGCCGCCACGGTCATGGCCTTCCTGCACAGCTACGGCCTGCAGAACGACTTCAAGCTCAACATCGAGCCCAACCACACGACGCTCGCCGGCCACGACTACGAGCACGACATCTACTACGCCGCGAGCTACAAGATGCTGGGGTCCGTGGACTGCAACACGGGCGACCCGCTCGTGGGCTGGGACACGGACCAGTTCCTCATGGACGAGAAGAAGGCCGTGCTCGTGATGAAGAAGATCGTCGAGATGGGCGGGCTCTCTCCGGGCGGCCTCAACTTCGACGCCAAGGTGCGGCGCGAGTCCACGGACCTCGAGGACCTGTTCATCGCGCACATCGGCTCGATGGACTGCTTCGCGCGCGGTCTGCGGCAGGCGGCCAAGCTGCTGGCCAAGAACGAGCTGGGCGAGCTGGTGGCGCAGCGCTACTCGTCGTGGAAGAGCGCGCTGGGCGAGCGCATCGAGGAGGGCCGCGCCACGCTGGAGGAGGTGGCGGCGTACGCGGCGCAGTCGGGCGAGCCGGACCACGTGTCTGGCAAGCAGGAGCTGGCGGAGCTGTTGCTGTTCCGCGGCGTGCAGTAACTTCCTGCGAGCAAGTTGCGGTGGTGGCTGCAGTGGCTGTTGCTGTCGCTGTGGCAGTGGCAGTGAGTCACTGGTAGTCGGTGGTTCGGCTCGTTGGTAGCGGTGTCGTCGCTGCTGGTCGATGGTCTAGCTGTTTAGGACTGCTGGTGTCGAAACCTTATCGCCTCTCTGGCTTAGCTTGAAAATGGTTTCGTAGTGCGTTAATGATAATGAACGAAGTGACAACTTGTTTGCTCTTATAGGAAGTGTTGTCCTCACACTTTCGAAATGATTGATTTGGGCGGTGCAGTTTATTGCTCTAATTCGCCCACTTAATCTTCTTCGTGAATGCATGGGCAGCATTCAACTCGGCTACATAAGTATCGTCCGCAACGCTATCTTGCTTCTTTCTTTGCCAGTGCCACACATTTCTGTTGAGTCGAAGAGCCCAACCAGTCACTGATCTGCTGGTATCGGGGTATCCACCGTAATCCGCGGCGCGATTCGTCACAAGTGGCGATGAAATACGCCTATAACTGCAGCACCGGAGATTTGAGTGAATAGTTTTGCGCTTGAGTTTGATCAGTCAGCTACTGCAGACATTGGTTTAAGAATCCTACGGGAATGGAGTGCAGCAGTCAATAATACTACGCAGTCAAAACACCATCATGGATGTAGTACTTATAATTAACGGTCTGTTTTGTCGTCGTTAGTTGCCAGCAAACCGACCGAAGACTTCGTCGAGTCAAGCTCGGATTGTTCATCCGACTCGGTATCACTTTGCTCCACGATCTTTTCGTGGTCATACGATGCCAGTCTCGAAA
The DNA here is from genome assembly GCA_033558005.1 of Phytophthora taxon juncus. Classification (NCBI taxonomy): domain Eukaryota; phylum Oomycota; class Peronosporomycetes; order Peronosporales; family Peronosporaceae; genus Phytophthora; species Phytophthora taxon juncus. Next base: position 3,148,849 of record JAUCEE010000005.1, on the reverse strand, counting down.
ACTTGCGTGAAAGCCGCTGTGCCAAAAGTTGAGACGGGTACTCTACTAAATGGTACGACGCTGTCGCCAACAAAATCACCAAACCGAAGACCGAAAACGTCTTGTCGTAGTAATTGGTCTGCTCCTCAATTGGCGGACTATAGATCACGAACACGTGCAGCAAATACACGGAGAAGCTGATCTTGCCCATGTAGCGCAACACGATCCACTCGAAGATGAGCGATACGGTGGACGGCTGAATCATTTCAATCACAATCAGCAGCGACAACTTGACACTCGTGAACGGCATGATGTATCCTGTCGGGGGCGGGAGCGGCATGCCCAACCAGTTGAAAAATAGTCCACGGAAGACCACGCTCAGGTACGCCGCGATCAAGACGGCCTCTACGACTCGAAGCGCGACGATGTGCAGCTTGCGGAACGTGAAGTTCGTGGCCTTGATCCATGCCTGCAGCTTCACGAAGATAGCAGCAGCCATAGAGCCCGCTACAAACGTCGGCAGGTGCGCAGTCAGCGGTTGACGGTAATAGTTGGTACGAGTCGTGTACAAGCCCTCGTGGATCACCCACACGTAGAGCGGGACGAAGGACATCCACCAGAACCGGCCCAGCTTGAGCACCGCCAGAACAAACGCAGGCAGGATGAAATAGTACGAGATCTCCAACGGCAGCGTCCACATGAGGAAGTGTCGGTGCTCTGGGTGGAACGTGAGCGTCTGGAACAGGTTGAAGTCCTCGGGTTTGCTTACCTTGTAGTATCGTTTCTTGTCCTCGAATGGCATGAGCCACAGCGTAATGGCCACCAACGCAAACAGCGGGTACACGCGCAAAAAGCGCTTGGTAAAGTAGTCGGCCAGCGTGTACGCCCATTTGCGGTAGGACGCCTTCTCCGCGAGGAGTTTGATGCTTTTCTTCATGAAGATCATGGTCAGCAGAAACGACGACAGCACAAAGAAGGCATCGACACCGACGGCGCCCATGAAGATGTCGTGCATGTATCTGGTGTGCTGTGTGACGACGAAGATGACGGCGGTACCGCGCACTCCATCGAGGAACAAAATCTTCGCCACTGGTGACGCGTGGGTCATGGTCTGGGGTAAAGCTTCATCAGATTTTGTGGTTGTGACGGTAGTAGTTTGCTCTTGATCGTATTCGTTTTCTTTGGTTGAGATTACTTGAATTTGTAGATCAGCATCAGGGTTCTGCGCTGCCAGCATCATTGGATCGTTTCCGTTTCTCTTTAGGACGCAGTCAATGAAGCAACTGAACGAATGACCTTGAGCCCCAGTTGCAACGACACAAATTTACAAGCATCGAGATGAGCGATGGTAAGATTTGGTGTTCGCAAGCACGGATAAATGGATAGGCAATGTGTGTAGCCATGCGCGATGAAGAAATCTTTCGTACATGTACTGGCATAATCTCATCCCTGCATCAAGACTCCATTGTCGTCGATCGGCATCCGCCGCGATGAATTTCCTCGCCATGTACCCCGTCCTGCACTGGTGTGGTCTGCTCTGTATAAAGGAAGTGTGAAGCAGTCTCCATTTACAGCTCACTATAATAGGATAATAGGCTTGTGACTAAAAATACAATTGGAAATATTTGAGATACTAGTCAAGTGATTTGAGAATCCCCTAACAGCGTTTAATGTCGACTCGCGATCAGGAAATGCGTACGTGGGTTGCTCTACGAGCAATATTAAGCTAAAGTCAGGATGATTGGCACCTGCCCAAACTGTATCATTAACACATGGCATCACGCGTAGAATCTGCTACACTGTACAGTGTAGATCAGGTAATCACGTAAGGAATAGTAACGTCTCGTAAACTTCAGAGCTGAAGATAATGCTGAGCCAGTACCAGATCCATAGTGTTCCCATTGCGTAGCGAGGCTTACACTTTATACGATCGAAAGGCTCGACTTCTGCTGTGCGAGCAAAATCTCTTAGCAGCGTACGGTTTACCGCTCCACTTTAGGCCAGTGTAATTTGATGCTCTATATTCGCTATTAGCATTTTTTTATATGAAATCTACGCATCATCTTTCTCGAACTGCTTTAAAAAGCAAACCTACCGGAACATGTACTTCATCGACACAACTTCGTGAGACCCATCTTATTAATTTTCTGAAGCTATTGTGGGCCACATGTGTGGCATTTCCCGCTAGGATTTGCGCGTGTTGCTGTTGCTCAACACCGGGTTGCTCGACAGGGCATTTAGATTGCACTGCACATGGGCTTCTATCAACAAAACAAGTTTGTCTGCCTAAAATGTACACGAGCATTATATATATTTCTTGGATGACCACACTGTACGAATGATTCCTTACCAATATCATTCGGGTGATTGTCAGCTAGTGAGGCGCAGCAAGTATGACACACAGTTGTGAAATGAACCTTCGATTTGCTTAGACTACTGTACACCAAATATCCGGTTGAGAGGCGAGATAGAACACCAATTGCGATGCTGGCAAGCCATTATCTGATGGCTGTCGCAGCGCAGTAGCGTTGTGACATCAACTTAAACGTGTGCGTTTAGCGCATCTCCTTCGTTTTCCTTTGCATGGTCATCACCTGGTCTAACATCACGGCAGGGCGTGGCGTTCACTTTCGAACAAATGGGCCAAACCAGTGGAAATCCTCAGAAAAAGGTCCATAGATATTTGCCGGTCTCTCGACGGTGTTGACAATGCAGAATTGGCTCACAGAAGTACAATACATGCACCCTTGGCGAGGTTTGTCCTATTCAAAACAATAGACTAGTAGTATCCGATTTACCGGATTTGGTGTACAGTAGTCTAAGCAAATCGAAGGTTTATTTCACAACTGTGTGTCATACTTGCTGCGCCTCACTAGCTGACAATCACCCGAATGATATTGGTAAGGAATCATTCGTACAGTGTGGTCAATCCAAGAAATATATATAATGCTCGTGTACATTTTAGGCAGACAAACTTGTTTTGTTGATAGAAGCCCATGTGCAGTGCAATCTAAATGCCCTGTCGAGCAACCCGGTGTTGAGCAACAGCAACACGCGCAAATCCTAGCGGGAAATGCCACACATGTGGCCCACAATAGCTTCAGAAAATTAATAAGATGGGTCTCACGAAGTTGTGTCGATGAAGTACATGTTCCGGTAGGTTTGCTTTTTAAAGCAGTTCGAGAAAGATGATGCGTAGATTTCATATAAAAAAAATGCTAATAGCGAATATAGAGCATCAAATTACACTGGCCTAAAGTGGAGCGGTAAACCAAGAGATTTTGCTCGCACAGCAGAAGTCGAGCCTTTCGATCGTATGATACAGTTTGGGCAGGTGCCAATCATCCTGACTTTAGCTTAATATTGCTCGTAGAGCAACCCACGTACGCATTTCCTGATCGCGAGTCGACATTAAACGCTGTTAGGGGATTCTCAAATCACTTGACTAGTATCTCAAATATTTCCAATTGTATTTTTAGTCACAAGCCTATTATCCTATTATAGTGAGCTGTAAATGGAGACTGCTTCACACTTCCTTTATACAGAGCAGACCACACCAGTGCAGGACGGGGTACATGGCGAGGAAATTCATCGCGGCGGATGCCGATCGACGACAATGGAGTCTTGATGCAGGGATGAGATTATGCCAGTACATGTACGAAAGATTTCTTCATCGCGCATGGCTACACACATTGCCTATCCATTTATCCGTGCTTGCGAACACCAAATCTTACCATCGCTCATCTCGATGCTTGTAAATTTGTGTCGTTGCAACTGGGGCTCAAGGTCATTCGTTCATGGTTGCTTCATTGACTGCGTCCTAAAGAGAAACGGAAACGATCCAATGATGCTGGCAGCGCAGAACCCTGATGCTGATCTACAAATTCAAGTAATCTCAACCAAAGAAAACGAATACGATCAAGAGCAAACTACTACCGTCACAACCACAAAATCTGATGAAGCTTTACCCCAGACCATGACCCACGCGTCACCAGTGGCGAAGATTTTGTTCCTCGATGGAGTGCGCGGTACCGCCGTCATCTTCGTCGTCACACAGCACACCAGATACATGCACGACATCTTCATGGGCGCCGTCGGTGTCGATGCCTTCTTTGTGCTGTCGTCGTTTCTGCTGACCATGATCTTCATGAAGAAAAGCATCAAACTCCTCGCGGAGAAGGCGTCCTACCGCAAATGGGCGTACACGCTGGCCGACTACTTTACCAAGCGCTTTTTGCGCGTGTACCCGCTGTTTGCGTTGGTGGCCATTACGCTGTGGCTCATGCCATTCGAGGACAAGAAACGATACTACAAGGTAAGCAAACCCGAGGACTTCAACCTGTTCCAGACGCTCACGTTCCACCCAGAGCACCGACACTTCCTCATGTGGACGCTGCCGTTGGAGATCTCGTACTATTTCATCCTGCCTGCGTTTGTTCTGGCGGTGCTCAAGCTGGGCCGGTTCTGGTGGATGTCCTTCGTCCCGCTCTACGTGTGGGTGATCCACGAGGGCTTGTACACGACTCGTACCAACTATTACCGTCAACCGCTGACTGCGCACCTGCCGACGTTTGTAGCGGGCTCTATGGCTGCTGCTATCTTCGTGAAGCTGCAGGCATGGATCAAGGCCACGAACTTCACGTTCCGCAAGCTGCACATCGTCGCGCTTCGAGTCGTAGAGGCCGTCTTGATCGCGGCGTACCTGAGCGTGGTCTTCCGTGGACTATTTTTCAACTGGTTGGGCATGCCGCTCCCGCCCCCGACAGGATACATCATGCCGTTCACGAGTGTCAAGTTGTCGCTGCTGATTGTGATTGAAATGATTCAGCCGTCCACCGTATCGCTCATCTTCGAGTGGATCGTGTTGCGCTACATGGGCAAGATCAGCTTCTCCGTGTATTTGCTGCACGTGTTCGTGATCTATAGTCCGCCAATTGAGGAGCAGACCAATTACTACGACAAGACGTTTTCGGTCTTCGGTTTGGTGATTTTGTTGGCGACAGCGTCGTACCATTTAGTAGAGTACCCGTCTCAACTTTTGGCACAGCGGCTTTCACGCGAGTTTTCGAGACTGGCATCGTATGACCACGAAAAGATCGTGGAGCAAAGTGATACCGAGTCGGATGAACAATCAGATACAGACACATCGAAGTCTTTCGGGAACCTGAAGCAAGTTGAAAAACACTTAGTAGTGTCGTGATGGACGTTTGAGATATAGCCTTAACTATGTGTTGTAAGCCAAGGCGTTTTGAAGTGATGGAATCAGTGTGTTTTTCGTATTGAATTACCTGACAAGCCAACTGTTATGACCAACGTTGTTGGTGATGTACATCTCTAATGTGCTCACCTGAACTGCTCACTGTTGAATCTGATGCAGCAAGAGCTCAACAGGCAACAAACTAGAGTCATTCGTAAGTACCACATCAAAGCGCTGCAAGTACATGTCGAGTTTCTCTTCGGATCCATCGTTAAGAAATCCAATTCGTACGATTTCGTCCTCCTTGAAATTGAGGCCATCGGCCATCTTGGCGTCACCCAGTGAGTCTCCCAACAGCAAAATATTATGCCTCTTTTGCAGCTGACACTGCTTCCAGAAGTCCGTCTCGACCAGTGCACTTGCATTCTTGTTTAAGCTGTGAATAAGCTGTTTTCAACGATAGTATTAGCCTCACATCATAGCCGAGTTAAAATCCAGACGAGTCAACTTACCGTTCCATCAAACCCAACAACCTTGCCGGTCTCGTCGAAACGCATCATATTGGAGATAACGTGGACATTTTTCGGAGGCATTTTGGCCTCCGTCTTGGCATACTCCTTGTTCAGCACGGCATGGATCACATCATAAAGGCCAGCGGAGAAAATCAGTGTGGGCACATTTTCGCGCGCCAAAAGCTGAAAAATCTCCATGAAACCCTCCCGGAGCTCAATATCACTTTCTTCCACAGCCTTTTTGACAGCGTTTTTGGTCACCCCGTGCTCTATCATGAGTTCATGCGTCTTCGTCCACCTGGTGAACCGCCGAGCAGCATTAGCGCTACGCCGCATTTGTCGTACCTGAAGAAAATGTCTTACCACTCGATCATGTAAGGAAGCTTCTCCTCCTTGGTCAGCGTAGGTGACTGCTCGATCGGAAAATACTTGTCGAAGATTTCGCCCGCGACAGTCTCGGCATCAGGACCTAGCGCCTCACACTCCATTAAAAGACGGTGTGTGCTAAGAGCTTGGTCATCTGCTCGCAGAGCAACACAACAAAAATGTCTAAGATACATAAAACCCCAGCGATTACTCGACGCAATTGCAAAACAACCTGTCGGTTTGTACGCCGGAGTGAGCGTGTAGTCGAAGTCGGCGATCACCACCAGTTTATCCAGCCGGTCGGTGGAGAATTTCTTCCATTTGCGCGCAAACTCATCTGCACAAATAGTTTTCGTTAAACATTATGTTGTACGGGAAAAAAAGTTCACTATCGTCGTCCTGCCTGGGTCTCGCACGAACATCATGGGCTTCCCCTCGGGCCGGCGCCGCGCGTCCGAGCGTGCAACTCTCGAGTCATCGAGGAGACTCACAGCTGCAGCGACAGCGAGGCCGGCAGAGCCGCAGAGCGCGAGTGGCGAGCGCCCCAGGAGTCGGCGGAGACCGAGCATGATAGTTAACAATCCAATGCTGTAGCTCTCCTTTCACCTGCTATTAAATGTGGATTACACCTTATTAAGGGTTGTCCATGATGTGCATGTGGCAAAAACTTGGAAATGGTAATTCGTTGTGGCACAGCCAATACTCGGCGTACATGTTGTCCTGAGAGACCTGCGTGGATCAAACTATTGGCGAACAGTCGATTGCAAGGCGTTGTAATGATCAATTTCGGCCGCAGTTTTCTTGGTATCTACTTTTCTTACTACTAGTATATGCATGGCTTGCGATGGCGCCGTCCAAAAGAAGAGGTTGCTCCTCGAGGCTTCTTTCGCGTTACACAAGCAGAACCTTGTTGCAACGAAGCATCTTCTCTTGAAAACCGTTAGTATTTATTTTTCTGGCAACAGTTAAGTGGTTGCTGGTGGTGGGGGTGCTATCCGCTGTGGTGATCTTGTATCGTTTGATTTAGAGAGGACAGTTCCTTGAGTAGCAGCCGCTGCCGTAGAAGTAGTCGTGGTAGCAGTCGCCATCAGGGGTGAGTGATGTGGACTAGGTGCGTGAACAGTATGAGGAGGGGGTGCAGGGGCTTGTGGACGTCGTCGGATGACCACACCTCCATTAGCCGATGTAATAGAATGATGAGAAGGTGGTTCCGCTACAGGGGCCATGTGAATGGATGCCGAGTCATGAATATTACGATATGGGGGCGCTGCGTGTTGAGGAACTTCAGTGGAATGTCGACGTGTGGCTGACTGCGGTGTTGAAGGCGGTATCTCTCTCCTTGGAGGGTGCACTGACTGGGCAAGAGGTCGAAGAGCTACCATGCCGTTGCTGATAGTCACGCGAGTGTTGTTGTGGGGCTTCCTAGCAGTGAGTATTCCGGAGTGTCGATGATCACGTGGTGGGTTGGGAGCTACTGGCAAAAACCCTGCTCCAGGAGATATTGATGGACCGTTGTTTATCATAACAAGATTGCGTCCACCACGCACTGAGCTTGGCCGCTGTGTTCCTCCAGACCCATCGCCGTGGTGACCACCGTGACGGGGAGACGCGACGTTAGACGGTGTGACTGCCCGTCGTACATATGGGCTTTCTCCGTTCTGCTGTGAATGAGATGGGTGGTGGTGCTGGTGTGGAGTTGACTTCCGACGCGAGTTATCCTGAACACCCCGAGAGCCCGAATCGTGCTGTGCAGGAGCCTCGATTTGTTTTCCTGGTCCGGCCGTGGAGTTTGAACCCACGTTGCGAGCATCAGTACCTCCAACTCTAACCGGAGGCTCCTGCTGCCGATCTTGACGCTTGTTTTCGTTGTTAGCGGTGTTGCTTTCACGGCGGATAGGTCGATCGACCTGGGAATTAGGACTGTTGCTGGTCAAAGGTATCGGAATAATGCGATTTCTCATAATGCGCTGAAGTTTTCCATCAAGAAGGTAGTAGGATGCTGTGAATCGGTTGTACGCCTTTTTCGATAGCGCTGATTGTACCTCTTCTCTAGATAGACCCAACGATTCTAATTGACTCAAAACAAGATCATGTCGTGCCTTCATTTCATCGTTCTTAGCACCAGCGCCCACGTCATAGCCGGACAGATCTGGTGTCTGTACGCCGGCAAGCCAAGGGTGCTGGCGGATTTTGTCGACAGTGTAGCGCTTCTCTGGATCCGTTTCAAGAATGCGACGAATAAGGTCTTGCACATTTGCCGATAGGAAAGTCGGCATTTTGTAACTCGCGCTCAAAATCTTCTTGTATAGCAAGTTCGTATTGCTATCTTCGAACGGGAGAAAGCCACAGACCATCGCAAAGAGCACAACGCCTAGACTCCACATATCAGCGATAGGGCCATGATACAGACGTCCCTGGATCATTTCAGGAGCAGCGTAACAAGGGGAACCGCAGGCTGTACGGAGAAGACGGCCACCATCGTGCATATTACTCAGACCAAAGTCCACGATCTTCACCAAAAGTGTCGAAGGGGGTGGGTTTTGTTGCTGGCGGTTGTTGTGATGGCATTTCGACTGAAGCAACAAGTTCTCAGGCTTCAGGTCACGGTGTGTTATTTCGTTTGCGTGCAAGTATGCAAGCCCATCGACAATCTGACGGAAGAGGTACGCTGCCTCGGGCTCCCGAATGCGGTGGTGCGCGACAATGTACTCGAACATCTCGCCCCCATCAACGTGTTCCATGATAAGGAAAATGCGATCGGGTGAGTCAATCACTTCGTACAGCTGAATGACATTTTGATGTCTGTTGCGCTTTAAGATTTTTATCTCACGCGCCACACGCTCAACATCGGCTGCTTGTACAATGCGCTTCTTCTCCAAGATTTTAACTGCCACCTTCTCGCCTGTGAGCAAATGCAGCCCAAGTTTTACCTTGCCAAATGTACCCTTGCCAATGGTCTCTCCCAACACGTATTCTCCGATAACATCGCCGTTGCCGTCTTCGCTTGAATTGATAACGGCTATCGTGCCACTGTTTGCTGTTGCACCTGAACTCCGTGGTGGTGTTACCGTGGCTTGGACTACTCTCTCAGGACTTCTTTGCTGCTGCGATTTTTCTTGATCTGCTGAGGGTGTTGAGGTCGGTGGCATACCTTCCACTACCTGCTGCTTCTGTCTAGGTGAGGACTTGTCCGGAATGCTTGCCTTCCGACCTGGTGACTCCGGCGCAGGTGGAATGGAGGGGTTCATGACCGCTGAAGTTCCTTTTGTATTGTGCGCTGTCATCACCACTCCGTCCCCACTTGGTGGCTGTACGAATTTGGTACGCTGTACTTCGAAGCGCTCTAGTCTGCTTTCATCTGCTGAAGAGGACGATAAATGCGCGCGTGCAGCACTTGCAGCAACTGCGGGGCAAGAGAGACCTGCAGCACCAGCCCGAGCCAGCAGACGAAAGTATCACTGCTCTACACACCAAAGCACACACGCCACAATCTGCAAGGATAGACAAGCAGCAACCAAAATAAGCACCGCGCAACCACCATTTTCACAGCGCACCGACCTCGCGGTATCTCCTATTTATACGGCGGCACCCTCTATTCCTTCTTGACCTGCGTCGGCCCCGCCGTCATCTGCTCGATCAGCATCTGCACGGGCACAAGACTCGCATCGTTGGTGAAGACGACGTCGTAGAGCTCGAGGTACTCGTCCAACGCCTCGTCCACGTGCACGTTCAGGAACCCGACTCGGATGATTTCGTCCGCGTCCAAGCCATCGGCCATGCGCACGTCACCACGCGAGTCGCCGAGCAGCAGCACATTGCGTCGCTTTCCAAGCTGGCGCTCCTCCCAAAACGGCGAGTCCAGCAAGGCGTGCGCCGTCTTGGTGAGTGGATGAATGACCCGTCCGTCAAAGCCTTCGATGCGGCCTTGAGCGTCGAATCGCATCATGTTCGACACGACGTGCACGTTGTCGGGAGTGAACACCTGCTCGTCCTGGATCTCCCCAGCTTCAATTTGTCCGGTTCGCTTCTGCTCTGCTGCGAACTCCTTCTCCAACGCGGCGTGGATCACGTCGTAGAGTCCGGCTGAAAACACGAGCGTCGGCACTTGCTGGTCGTGCAGCAGCTTAAACAGCGGGTGGAATCCTTGGCGATAGCCCAGCATTCCCGACGCCACAGCCTCCTTCACCTGGCTCTTCGTGAGCTTGAACTGCACCAACAGTGAGTGGGTGCTCTCCCACCACTGCGCCATGAACGGGAACTTCTCCTGGGCCGAGAGCGTCGAGGAGATCTCCACAGGGTAGTACCTGGCGAAGAGTTCTTGGTGGGCGTTGGCCACCTCGGGCGACAGCACGCTGCTGGTCATGAGCAGTCCGTGGCTGCTGCTCTCCTGCTCCAGCGGCTCCTTGGGGTCGCTGCGCTGCTTGTAGTACGGCGTCAAGGTCCGGTCGAAGTCGGCGATGACCAGGAGTTGCTCCGCGCCGTCGGCCGTGAACTTTTTCATCTTGCGGGCGAATGCATCTGCCAGCAGGAGCTCGGATCAGACTGAAATGCAGGAATTTGTATTGAAAAAGAAGACAGTACCAGGGTCTCCGATGATCATTCGAGGCGCCCGACGCTGGTGGCCGTCGTTGTAGGACAGCGCGTGGATGGAGGGCGCGGGGTCGGAGCCGGCGCCCGAGCAGCCAGACGACAGGCAGAGCGAGGCGGCCGAGGCCGCGCTGACGGCGCAGAGAGAGCGGGGAAGGAGTCGCCACGCCATGGTCCAAGCAGAAGTGGCGACAAGGATACGTCTACCGAGCTCTTCGGTGGTCGAACGCGGCGAGCCAGTCACGAGTTGAAGTTGTCTCAAAAGTGCAGGTTTGACTGGTGAGGTCTACGTGCTACAGAGTGATCTCCTCTATCTCTTCGCCGTTTGCCTTGCGTGCTTCTTTCTGGCGGTTGGCGAGGATGGCTGACGATAAGCTGCGTTTGGAGCCTCCCGACGACTTTCGCTTCGCTCCGGTGGCTGCGGAGGAAGTGCGTGATGGCCGAGATGCAGTTCGTGATGACGGTCGCGCCTTCTCGCCCTCCTCGTCGCTGTCGACACGCAGGCATGCAGTGTCGCTCACGAGCTGCTGGCATAACTTCTCGATGGAGCCAAGTGTCTTCTCAAGATCACGCATCCTCTGGGTCTTGAGCCGATTACTCTCTGCTAAAGCCTCCAGCCGCGCTGCTACATCTTCGTCGACGGTGTGCTGGAGGTTCTCGATCTGTGATTGCTGGAGCTCCACACGGCGGCTAACTCGCAGTCGGTCTTCTGCCACCAGCAGTTCGCTTGCAACCTGCCGCTTGACATGGCGCGTCAACTTGCGAGATGCGGTCTCGCTCGGAAGCGGCAACTTGCTGCTGGATTTAGGGGGCAACATGATGAGAGGATCCACTTTTGTTAGATTGACACCGTTATTCCCACTACGTATCTCCGAAACAACGCGCTTTACATCAGCAACAAGTAGCCTCAGAGCTGGTGTTACTCCCTTCGAGAATGGGTACTTCCGAAGCTGCTCCATTTCAAGACGAGCGGCTTGGAGTGCACGCTCTTCACTGGGAGACAGTTCCGAGTTGGCATCAACTACATCTCCAGATTCGTCCCAACCCATGATCCGGTCATGAGCCGCTGTTGCCAGTTCTTCGTCTTCCTCCTCTTGCTCAGTAATAGTCTGCATGTATGCGTCGTTGAGAATAGCCAGGAACACGTTCACCAAAATGAGCAAAAGCAGCAAATAGTATAAAATATAGAAAACTGGCCCAGCAACACGATGCGAATCGGCCATGCTTGCATAGTCTAGTTCTCCAGCCACTGCTTGTAAAAGTGTGACGATTGCCAGCCCCAGTGAGCTAAAGCCACGTACATCCAGGCCAAATAGGAGAAGCCCAATTTGAGCGAAGGCGCAAATGCACACCAGGAAGCATACAAAGAACCACGCCAGATCGCGGGCTGCACGCCCCAGCATTCTTAACAATAAGTTCATGCGCTTGGAAACTGTTGTGTACTGTAATAGCTTAAGCCACACCAAGGCCGCATTGATACTTTCGATGACACTCTCTGCGTAAAGCACAGTCGCCAGACTTTGAAGATTCGGGATTTTCTCCAGTGATGCAGAAGTGATTGCTGTCGCTGCTTTCCCACTCATGGTGCCGTATGCCAAGTCAATAGTATAGAGTCGAACGGCTATTGCAGTTGTGAATACAACAAGATGAAGCGCTGTAAGTGCGTTCCAAGGCGAAGCAGTTAAATAAGCTTTTGACCCTCCACGATACATGTCCCTTAGCATGCGCCACCATTGCATCACAATGTAAAGCACCAGGAACCCCTCTAATACAACACGTGCTGTGCTACTGGATGAGTAGCGGAAAAGTCGTAAGACAGAATCTGAAAGCTGAACAAAAGCGCCACCAGAGGCTGGAAACTCCACTACAATTTGCACAATATTGAACAACTGGAGATATGCGTTGTAAACAGTAAAATCCACAATCAGCGCTCGTGTTGGAAGGTCTAAATACCTATCCGTCTTGAGCTCAGCCAACCTCGCGCGAGACAGGGTTCCATCCAAGCCAAGATCCACCACATATCCAGACCCTGGAAACGATACATCAGTGTATCCACGAACAGTCTGTCCTTCTGTTAGTTTTGCACTGCTCCAGTTATAGGCGTGCACAGCTGTGGGAATAGCTTCGCCCTTCCCGTTTGGGTTAGGATCTGTACAAAGGCGAATGCCCTCAGGCTCTTCATAAATACATGTACACTGTACTGCGCACTGTGCAGTGCACTGTGATGCGTAACGAAATTTATCCACACCAAATTGTTCACCACAAACACGTTCACAGTCTGAATTACACGTTTGCAAGTGCGTATACGCTTTCGTGACTCCACTTGTCTCTAGGTAAGTGAAAAATAGTCTTGCGCTAGTGTAGCTTATCGACGCTACGATGTCCTCGCTGTTGAGAATAAGGCCGTATCCCTGCTTTTCCTCCACACTGCTAGAAAACTTCCCGTAGCAGAACGGGACAATTGTTTCGTACTCAGGGATCTGGCTAAGGGACGGACACGACCCAGCTTTTACGCGCAGCGTCCGCAAACGAACACCTCCCAGCAGCCTATTGGAGCTTGATATGACAGTACCAGCTTCGGTGGGCGTGGTTGCTGCATTCTCATCGCTGTCCTCTAACGTGCCATAAACAACATCAGCAAAGGGGCCTTGAAGAAATGCCCACATCTGAGCTTGGTCGCGAATTGCAGTGAAGCTAGTTGGCAGCAAGGAGCTGTCGCTGACTGCTGCCGAAGTTGTTGACGTGGACGACGTTGTGCTGCCTGTCGGAACTGTGAAAGACTGGTCAACGAGCGCGGTCTTCAGTCGGTTTGTGAAATAGAAAGCCTGCGTGTTTTCTTCGAGCACAGTGGTGGCCAAGATGAACAGGATGAGAAATACTGCGTAGCTGAACGCTTCGACCAGGCTCCCAAACGGTACAGGAGTTCTTGCGATCCGTTTGATCTTTTCGTCTCGCTGGACTTGCGTCGACGGGTCCGCAGCTGCAGCGGAGGTATGCGGGTCTGGTGTGGTCGGCCGCGGCGATGTAGGTGCAGCTAGCGACACCTCGGCACTCTTGGCATCATCACCATCTGCCTTCACGTCCTTTTCCGGCTCCGCGCCAGAGTCGTCCCCAACTCGATGGCGTCGCAGCATAGCGGCCTCCAGCTCGATCGCCGATCTCAACCTGCACGACCCTCCGCTGCCCACTCCACCAAAGGACACCCAGCTTTGAACAGTCTCCACGACTCGCCAAACAAACAAACAAACAAAGCAAAGCAACACGCACAAGTACCCGCAGATCAAGGAGGAAATATATACACGAACACTCTCACCACTGTGCTCTCTTCTAGCATCTACAACGCACCCACACTCATCAGTCTCAGGCCTTCTCACTGGCTGGAGGGTTTGCTGTCGCCGAACTAGCGGCGTTCGCCGCCTCCACAGCCGGAGCTGGCGACTGCATCTTGGCGGGACTGGGCGTCATGCTGGGGTCTCTGAACTCCACGCGCCGCTTCTTGGCGACGGTGGCGGACGCGGCGGCGCCTCCGGCCATCTTGGACCTGGCCTCCTCCACCAGGATGTCCTTGAGCAGCTGGAACTTGGCGTGTTTCTGGTCCGTGAGGCCCTGCAGCTTGGTCTCCAGCTCCTGCAGCTGCCTCTTGGCGGCGTCCACGGGGTTTTCCTGCTCTTCCTGCTCCTGTGTGGCCTCTTCCTCCTGTTTCTCCTCGCTCTCCCCCGCCAGGCGTCGGTGGCGGATGCTGATCATCTTGCGCCAGTTCTTCTGCATGCAGCGTCGGCGAATCGCACTAAGAAAAAAATGAAAACTCCGCTCCGTCAACAAAACGCCTCGTATCTCCGTCATTTCCGCGCGGAATTCACCTGCGAATGGCTTCATGCTTGGCGTCGCGCAGTCGCGCAGGTGCCGCGACGCAAAAGGAGTGCGGCAGGATCGCCTCCAGGTCCCTGGGGCCGGCGTACGGCGCGCGCGGGTTGCGCGCATAAGGTCTGCCGCTCATGCCAAAGGAAAAAGTAGCGGCAACTTTTTAAGTAAATCCGGCGCGCCAATCAACGCGCGCCATCTCACAGCCGCCCCGGCCAGAACACGCCGAGAAAAAACAAACGCACACTCGAAACCGCCGGCCCCCGCCAATACGCCAAGAAGTCAGTCGCCGCCCGCCATGAAGATCGTCGCCATCGGTGCGTGCCCTCCACCACGTCGCCGCAGCCTCCTGACTGACGAGACGTGAACGTGCGCAGAGCTGCTGCGCCAAGATGGCCAGGGCCAGGACCCCACCATCCTGTCGGCGGGCTTCGAGGTGTCGTCCTTCGGCTACTTCCAGCGCTCCGGGTAGGCGCGCACGCTGCGCTTTGCGGCAGGTGCAGCGCTGACGACGGAGCTTTTTGTGTGTGGCTTTTTTTGCGTCGGGTTGCGCGCTGCAGAGTGCGGGAGATGATCAACTTCTTCAGCCGCACGTTCATTAAGCGCACGGAGCCCGGCCAGCGGCAATCCATCCAGCACGAGGAGTACAACTGCCACGTGTACGTGCGTCGCGACGGCCTGGCCGGCATCGTGGTGTGCGACCAGGAGTACCCGCCGCGCGTGGCCTTCGCGCTGCTCAACAAGCTCATGGACGAGTTCGACAAGGCCAACGGGTACGAGCGCAGCGCTTTTCTGTCCGTGCCACGTCACTCCGAAGTGTTAATCGACGTTGCTGCTTTGCAGAGGCAGCTGGAAGACGCAGTCCGGCGCCCCACAGGAGTTCGCGCCGCTCACCACGGCGCTGGCCGAGTACCAGGACCCGTCCAAGGCCGACAAGATCTCGGCCATCCAGAAGGAGCTAGACGAGACCACCGCCGTGTTGTCCAAGACCATCGACAACGTGCTGGAGCGCGGCGAGAAACTCGACGACCTCGTGTCCAAATCACAGGACCTCAGCAGCCAGTCCAAGGTCTTCTACAAGCAGGCCAAGAAGACCAACTCCTGCTGCGTGGTTATGTAAAAACCATGAGCTTTGCCGATTTTCGCCCATTTCTCGCCTTCGATCGGGTTCCCTACAGATGCATTCTTTCTCTCCTTCTACCGTGTGCATGTTGGTACTACACATTTAAACAAAGAAAATGCTTTACTGCACTCCACTATCCATGCCTCGCCCTGCGCGGGTGCAAAACAGTCTACTTGCGCTTCGGAGAAGCGGTGGCAGCTTTTCGCCGCGGTCGAAGGGAGCGCTTGGCGGGTTTAGCTTTGGCTTTAGTTTGTACAGCGGGGGGTGGAGCGGCATCGCTCGACTCGTTGCCTTCGTCCTCCGCATTCTCTTGTCCGCTATGCTTCCTTCTTAAGGTTCTCCTCATCTCGCCGCTGCGCACACTATCAGATCTGGAGCTCCTGCTATTGGTCTCTGAAAGTTCGTCACCGCCTAATGCAACAATGCAACACAGAATGGTAAAAAAAAAAAATAATCGGTTAGCGACGATTGCTTCCTGCTTCTGATTCCGCAGAAGAACGTACTGTCATCTTGCTTTGCTCCGGAGTCTTTCCTCCTTCCCCTGCCATGGTGAATAGCGTGCCCCTTTAAGGCCTTATGGCTTCCGCACGAAGGACAAATATCCACCGAGTTTCCTGAACCACTAGGGAGTCCTGCATTCTCTCGCAACTTGTCCAGCTAGGAGGTACGAATAAAGTCACTGTGAGTATGAAGAGCAACGATGGGTAATCCCACACCACCATACCTGTGACACGAGCTGGTTGATGGACTCGAGTTGATCACTTGCAAGCTGCTGCGCATCCAGTTTTTGAGCTATGCAATAACACCAAAAACATTAATTAACAAGGGCTCAATGTGGCTTGAGGTGACAAAATGTCTGAGTTTACCTTCTGATTTCTGGAGCTGGAAGCGGAGACGCTCAATTTCACCCTTCATTTGGAGCGAGGAATAACGCTCTTGCTCCCATTCATCCATGTTTTTAGGTAGATACGATGGAAGCCACTGAAGCGCATTGGGACCAACGGCAGCTACACGCTCCGGAAGTTGACTAAGAGGACTGATCAAGAGTCCCGTGTCATATGGCGCGATGGGGACCGTAGAAGCTGGGAACTCAATCACACGACGGTTCTTTCGCTTCTTAGAAGTTGTCCCCGGGGACGGTGTCATAATCAGTCGTCGCCTCTTTCCTTTGCGTTGACTTGAGTCCTCCATTGATTCATCGCCAGGTGTAGCTCCTGATTCATCTTCTGACGATGAGGATTCATCACTTTCATTTTCAGAATTCTCGTCGTCGTCACTATCTTCTCGGGTGAAGTCAAACGTTCCATGTAGCATACGCAGTTTGCCAGAAGGCTGAGCAAGTGCGCCAATCTTCTCAAAGAAGCGTTGTTTCAGATCTTCTTCCGTCTCCGCATAGGTAGTGTCAGACGGCAAGACCACGACATTATCCTCCTGAATATAGCCGACACCACCAAAGTCCAGTTTCACCACAAGTTGCCGAGTATCAAGACGTAGTTCCAGCACTTTGCCAGTCCCAAATGGATCGCACTTGACACGGTCTCCGACACATACTTCGTCAATTTCTGGAAGCTCAATACCTTGCGCTTCCAACATAGCCTCGAGTCTGCTTTTTTCGCGGGTAAGACGTAAGATTTTGCTTCCTCTCGCTTCAAGCTCGTTCATAATGTCCTGCAGCGCACTCGTACGACGCCGACTAGACTCCAGCTCTCTCGCTGTATTCACCACTTCGCGACTTAGTTCGCGCGTCACACGGTCATGCTGCTTCTGCATACGCTTCATCTCGCCAACCTGCCACAACAGCGTACATCGATGCCTGACATAAGCTCGTTCCAGGTCTTCACGCTCAATCCTCATCGCTCGCAGCTCCCGCTGCGTGATTCGCACAGCCCGTCTAGCAGCAGGCAGCGTCTCCACAATCTCCTCCGGTGCAATCACTCCACTTGTTCTCGACCTGCGGTTCTTCAGCACGGCAGTCAGTGGCGCCATATCCTCCTCGCTATCGTTCTCGTCCACCAGGAACAACCGTCGGTGGTCCTTGTCTCCCACAATTGGTCTTCCTCCGGGCATTTTAATACCTGCCTTCGCTTCAAACGCAGCCAATTGCTGCTGAATGCTCTTAATATCTAGCTGCGCTTCATGATGCGACAGACTCTTGACGCCGTCAATGTCCGGCAGCAGTCTCGGCTGTCGGTCGTAGTGCTGTCCTTCATGCAAATGCTGCATCAGGTGCAGACTGTCGGGTCCTAGTGGCAGCTGCTCCATCTCCCGGAAAGGTTTGCGCTCGTCCTCGTCGTCGCCCGCAACATCCCGTCGCTTCTGCGGCCCGCGTCTGCATCATCACAGCAAAGAGAGTGAGCCAGGGCGCCGCGCCAGCGCTGCAGGTCGCCACACACCTGCGCTTGAACTTCTTCATGTTGGCCATTTCCTTGGCGTCCTCCGCGTCGCCGAACGCGGCGGGTTTTCTGGCGCGAGGCTTGGCGCGGGTCTTCTGGCCCGTCTCGGCGTCTATCATGGGTCTGCGCGCAGCTGAGAGGCGGCGCGAGAAGCCGCAGACGGAGGAGGAGCTCGGCGACGGCCTGCGGGAGCGGCGAGGGTCCGGACGCCGCGGGCAGCGCGGGGAGCTCGCGGGCAGCAGGCGCGCAGGAGACCGGGAGGGAGAATGGCAGCAAGTGGTCTGTCTTGCCTGTTTCTGTTTAACCCGGTGATGCGCGTGGGTGAGTGCCGCGAAGGAGGAGCACCCGCCCCGCTGAAAGCGGGTTCTAGGGTGAGACGAGTGCAACGCCCAGGGAGTCGGAGTGGGTGATAGGAGACTGAGGGTCTCACCCAGATGGGTGGCTGGCTACGAACGACACGCGCACCTGCAGCACCACATACCGTATGCGTTTGGGAAGGTGGCGTCACCTCACTCAGTCGCGAATAGCCAGCAAGGCGCGATGATCTCCAACTCGACGCGCGAGAAGGCCAAGGCCACCAAGGCCTACCTCGAGCAGAAGTACGCCACCATGAAGCGCGAGCGCGAGGAGAGTCGCGAGCGCCGCAACACGCTGGAGCAGCAGATGGCGGCGCTGCGCCTCACCGAGCGCAAGAAGGAGCAGTACCGCCAGGAGCTGCGCTCCAAGGAGCTGCAGAGCCTGCGCCACCAGCGCAAGCGCCTGGCCGTGGGCGACTTCCAGCCGCTGGCCGTCATCGGCCGCGGCGCCTTCGGAGAGGTGCGGCTGGTGCGCAAGCGCGACAGCGGCGAGATCTTCGCGCTCAAGTCGCTGGAGAAGAGCGCCATGGTGCTCAAGAACCAGGTGGGCCACGTCAAGGCCGAGCGCGACATCCTCGCCAGCGCCGACAACGACAACAACTGGCTGGTCACGCTGCACTACTCGTTCCAGGACGACCACCGCCTCTACATGGTCATGGAGTATCTGCCCGGCGGAGACCTCATGGGGCTGCTCATGAAGGAGGACACTCTCAACGAAGCCACCACCAGGTTCTACGCGGCCGAGATGGTGCTCGCCATCCAGTCCGTGCACGACCTGGGCTATATCCATCGCGACATGAAGCCCGATA
Source organism: Phytophthora taxon juncus (assembly GCA_033558005.1). Taxonomy (NCBI): domain Eukaryota; phylum Oomycota; class Peronosporomycetes; order Peronosporales; family Peronosporaceae; genus Phytophthora; species Phytophthora taxon juncus. The sequence goes on along the minus strand of JAUCEE010000005.1, from coordinate 3,129,666 downwards.
ACGTGCTGCTAGATGCACACGGACACCTCAAGCTCACGGACTTGGGGCTCTGCAAGAAGATGGACTCGAGAGTAGACTTGCTGCCGGTCTCGCAGCATGCTATGAACCCGGAACAAGCGGCGGCAGCGGCGGCGGCGGCGGCCACCAGAGGAGGAGGAGGAGGCAACAGCGTGGACGCGTCCAGGAGTAAGCCGTTCTCGCGAAACAGACAGGTGGCGTTCAGTACGGTAGGCACGCCCGACTACATTGCACCAGAGGTGCTGGCACAAAAGGGATACGGCAAGGAGTGCGACTGGTGGTCCATGGGCGTCATTCTGTACGAGTGTCTAGTGGGCTATCCTCCGTTCTACGCGGACGAACCTGTGCAGACGTGTCGGAAGATTGTTAACTGGAAGCAGTCGTTCGGATTCCCGCCCGAGGCCACCGCTCGACTCAGCCCGCAATGCATGGACTTTATCCGGAGACTCATTTGCAATGCGGAGAACCGACTGGGAACAGGCTCCGTGGAGGAGATCAAGCGGCACCCGTGGTTCCACGGCGTGGACTGGGCCACAATACGCTCCATTCGAGCGCCATACATTCCGCTTGGAGGTGGCCCGCAGTTCGACTACGTGCTGAACCAGCTGCAGATGAACAACCCGGACCAGTGCGGCCCGCAGTATCAGGAGCTCGTCCGCCAGATCACCTCGAACTTCGACGAGTTCACGGAGCCGTGCGAGCTGCCTGCGCCAGCTCCAGTGCAGGCGTCGGCGCTGGGCCAAGCTGCTCCCTCGGCGCCGATCAACATCGCCGGCCGCGGCAACGGCGCAGCAGCACACGACGGCGCAGCAGCAGCTCAGGGCAACGGCGGCGACCTGCCGCAGGCGTTCGGCCCGGACGGCAAGCCGCTGACATTCAACAAGTTCATTGGCTACACATACAAGCGGAAGCCGCCGGTGCGCATGGCGCTCAACGACGGACTCTTCGACAGCGGCGCCGGTGGGACTGCGACCGTTGCGGGGTCTGATGCCTCACCCGCGTCGCCTCCGACCAGCTTCGGCAGCCACCCCGACAGCAGCGCACGGCAAGACGGCAGAGCGCGCTTCGCCTACCAGTAAGGCGCAGATATCTGTAGTAGATTGCAATTAAACATGTCGACCAGTGCGTTGGAAAGGAACCGTTTGGCGGTGCCGCCGGGATTTGGGCGCTGGAATTCCTACTGGCATCACGTTGAAGGCGCTGGCCTCCGCCCTGCTTTACAAACCTGTGCGCCCTCATTGGCCGAGCACGGTATCAAGCAAATTTTCAGATCAACAGGTACGACAAAGTCTAACGCTTTGGATGTCAACTGGCAGCCATCGACGCCACGTGCGACTTACGGGTTGTCACCTTCCCGGCGAGTGGCGGCGATGGGGGGCTGCAAGCCACCATTTACCAACTTGACTGCAACACCCCAAGTCAAGACTCGCCCTTTGCCAAAATGCAGGAGATGGACCCCCAGTCGACCCGGGCGCAATTCACGCAGGTGTCGACCCCCGGCGACCTGCAGCCGATGCACGTGAGCTCGGTGAACCACCTGCCGTCTCCGTCCATGGCAATGGAGCTCGACACCCCGCGCACGGTGGAGGTGGTGGCCGGCGACGGCATCCCCACGGGCGCGTGGGCCGCCGGACTCTTCGACTGCTTCGACAACCTCATGCCCAACTGCTTCATGGTAACCTTCTGCCCTTGCGTGGCGCTGGCCCAACTGTCCACCCGACTGGGTGTCGCCTCCTACAAAGTCGTGCTGAGCTTGCTGCTGTTCGTGACGGCGGTGGAGCTCACCATGTTCACGTTGATCTGGACCACGGCCGAAGACTCGAGTGACGAGTACTACAGCTACGCCTGGGAGCGCCGCCACCACTCGCACGACGACATCGCCAACGGCACCTTCGTGGTCATCACGATGATCGTGCAGATGCTGCTGTTCGTCTACATCTGGCAGCTTCGCACCAAGACGCGCACGCGCTTCCAGCTCCCGGGCAACGCAGCGACGGACTGCCTGAGCTCGTGGTTCTGCTCGTGCTGCACGGTGGCGCAACTCCGAACCCACGTCCGCTGCTACCAGGCCGGAAACTGCACGTTCGGGGCTCCCGACGTGCTCCAGGCCTACCCGGGCAAGTCGTACGCGGTGTAAACTAGTAAACCACCTCGTCCTCAGCTGTGACGAGTATCTCCATAACAATGTATTCCCGTTTTATTGAGAACATGTAGTCTGCGTCTTGCTGCTCTTGCCATGCATCTCCATCAACGGCCTTCATGCGATGATCGTCCGATTTAGGAGACGGCTCCGCTGCATCGCAGCTCGTCCTTGCCAAGCTAGTCCGCCAAAGTAAGCCGCTTTGCTTCTTATCGCATGCTGCTACATTTACGCTTGCTACACTTGAAGACTTGCTGTCTCCAGCTACGATGGCAGACTTCCAGAAGGCTCCACCAGCGCAGGAATCGTACGCCTATCCTACTGTGTACGCAACTCCTGTTCAGACGGTGGTGTATGTCGCGCATGCCCCGAACACCCCAGTGCAGCCAGGTCTCAACGATCAAGGCGTGATGGTCGGCGCGTGGTCAGCGGATTTCTGGGGCTGCTGCGATATGTTGATCCCCAATTGCTGCATGGTGACGTTCTGCCCGTGCGTCTCGCTGGCCCAGATCTCCGAGCGGCTCGGAGTCGCACCATACAGACGTACGCTGGTGATCTTTGTGCTGCTCGTCGCTGCTGAGATCGTCGCCGCCCTGTACCCCAGCAGCTCGAGTGGATGGTACCGCAGCTCGTCCCGATACTCGGACGACGACGACCGTCGGAGCAATCCAGTGCAGTCCTGGATTATCACCATCGTGCGCGCCATCTTCTTCGTGTACATTTGGCTCTTGCGCCAAACCACTCGCCGGCTTTACCACATTCCGGGAGGCCCGTGCGGGGACTGCTGGGCGTCGTGCTGCTGCTCATGCTGTGCGATCGCACAAATTGCCACGCACATCAAGAGCTACAAGCCCGGCGACTGTGGGTTTGGACCACCCGATGTCTTGCCTCCCTACACAGGAACGCAAGCCCGGCAGTAGGCACCTCATGATGAAGCGATGAAACTTATAAAACATGTAGAAGCGGATATTTCTCCATCGATTATGGTAGCACAAGCCCAACAGCAACTTGCTGTCAGCAAGACACACCGCTCGCATCATCTTCAATACTACCACCCCACTTTTTTTTCGTGCCAGTTAAGCAGTGAGCTGGGCAAAAGGTATGGAGCACTCTGGTACACACCCGTCACCAAGGCAAATCCACCTTTACCGATGCTGGTGCGAGTGACGTCACTTCACTGAAGTGGCAAAACCTGTGTTGCTCCATTCCGTTTGTCTCGACCGTCTGCATTTGATTTCCAACACAAACTATGAAAGCATACTTTGTCGTCCGCATACAGATTGTCCAGACAAGATACTTCCTCTGCCGACAAAGCTGCTGGTAGAAATCAAAACTAAGTATTGTATGCAAACAGCTTGTGTACGACCGAGGACGACTCAATGTTTTGCAGCCCTCACACCTGATGCGGTGTTTCAAGCGGTACAGCACAGCACATCTGTCGGCTAGAGCTGATAGCCGTAAGAGGACCCTTTTGCAGCTCTATTGCATACATGTCTTGTACTGCTGTTGGGCTCTCCTTCGCTTCTGTTTAGCTCTCACTTTCCGATTTCCTACGGAGTGGTCATCCTCTCCGTCCAAGCCAAGCCGCACTCCAAACGTCCTACAGCCTCAGCAGAATGAACCAAGCGCTCAGTACCGAGACACCGGCCAAACCCGTGGAGGTCCCGTACTGGGATCAAGCGGATGCTTCGTGTCCGGCAGCCAAGCCTTGTGCGCAGCGAGATCTCGAGAGTGAAGACGAGTTGACCAGAGGACAATGGCAAGTCGGATTCTGGGACTGCTTCACGACGCTCATGCCGAACTGCTTCATGGTCACGTTCTGCTCGTGCGTCTCGATGGCCCAAATTTCTGCTCGCCTTGGAGTCACCACGTACTCAAAGGCTCTGATCGCGTGCTTGGTGGTGATCATCGCAGAGTTTGTCCTTAGCAGTCTCGCGTCAAGTGCAGCTTCGAGCAGCTACACGGTCGAGACCAACTACACCAATGATGGAACGTCGTACAGCTACTCGACCAGTAGCGGTAGCAGCGCAGGTATCATTGTGTACCGGGCTGTCACGATCCTCGTCCACGTGGTGTTTGCTCTCTTCGTGATGCACCTTCGCATGAAGACTCGCGAGCGATTCCAGATCCCCGGAAACTCGCGCAACGACTTCTGTGCTGCCTTCTGCTGCTCGTGCTGTGCTCTCGCGCAAATGGCGACCCACATCAAGAGTTACAACCCCGGCAGCTGCGACTTTGGCCCCGTGGCGGACACGCTTCCTCCTTACTCGGAGTAGATTATGTAGTTCGATGCATGAAACCGAGAAAGTGTGTGTGACGTCGATAATACAGTACAGTTTTGAATGAATCGCGTGATGGATTATAGTTATGGTTGAGTTGTTGTTGAAGTGAATCAAATCGTGGCTGCTGCAGTGAATACCTCGCAGCTACGGTCGATGGTCATCCTCGCAAACGTCGACTGATACCTATCTACACCGACAAACGACTTGGCCGCCGAGATAGCCAAATAATGGCTTGCACTGTTTCCTTATCTGGAGCGAAGTCGCTCCTTCGACTTGACACGACCTCACTTGCGAATTGCCACCGTTGCGCATACCACCACCACGCTTGGAAATGGACGAGCAGTACATGAAGTCGGCACGCTCGGGCGAGCCCGATAGTGCCCCGTACGCGGCGCACGTGGATACACCTACCGATTCATCCCCAAATACCTCGACGGGAACTTGGAGCACGGGTCTGTTTGGCTGCTTCACCGACGTCATTCCCAACTGCGCCATGGTGACGTTCTGTCCGTGCGTCTCGGTTGCTCAAGTGGCGTCGAAGCTCGAGGTCATGGAGAAGTTCTCGGCCAAGTTCAGGCTCACGCCATACTGGATCGCGCTGATCTCGTCGCTGGTCGTGGTCGTGGGGCAGTACGTGATGCTCGCACTGTTCATCAACCAGGTCTCCGTCATCGTCACGAGCGACTCGGTTGTCTGGGGCTACATCAAGTACAAGTATCACCGCTGGGGCAAGGACGACACGTGGTACATCTACCTCATCCTGGCCAGCGTCTGCTACGTGCTCTTCTCGATTTCAGTCTGGCAGCTTCGCGCGAAGGCACGCCGCCAGTTCCGTATCCGCGGCAATTGGTTCGAGGACTGCTGGTCCTCGCTCTGGTGCCCGTGTTGCTCGCTGGCGCAGACGGCCACGCAGGCCAAAAGTTACACTCCCGGGAGCTGCAGCTTCGGGCCTCCATCGGCGGACACCTTGCCAGCGTACTCTAGCTAGCGGCATCTTTCCATAATGCACAGCACTTGAACCTAGCGAGCTTGCGTAGCTACGACATTTGCTCCGTGCACGCCTTCGCTGGCGACAAAGTCCTTGGCGCACCCACAAGCGTGGTCGGATCGCTGCGGTGCGATATCAGCCAGCCCCACTCTTCCTCGCATGTGCGGGTGCGAAACCTACACTTTTTTTCCGACGCCGCTTGAACGGCGACACCAGCGCCGTGTACCCAGCGTGTGGGTGCACCATGCACGCCGCGTTCAACGCGAGTTTCATCCGCCAGCGCCAACATGCAGTCCTTTACTCGTAGTTGATCGTTCGTCTTGCCCATTCCCCAACTCGCAAGCTGCACCGCACGAAAAAAAACCAGCTTACATCACCATGGCCGAGACCGAGCAAGCCTACGCCATCCAGATCGAAGACCCCAAGGCGGCGGACCTGGGCATCGCCGTCGGCAAGTGGGAAGTCGGCTTCTGCGACTGCTTCACGCACTGCGTGCCCAACTGCCTCATGGTCACCTTTTGCCCCTGTGTGTCGCTGTCTCAAGTGCTGGTGCGCCTGGGTATCATGAGCTACGGCGCCTCCTTGGCCGTCACTATCCTGCTCGGCGTCCTGGTCGTGTTCACCGGCGGCCTTGGGTACGTCGTGTTTGGCATTCTGACCTGGATCGCTCGATCCAAGACGCGCGAGCGCTTCCAGATCCCTGGAGGCTGCTGCGGAGACTACTGCGCCGCTTGCTGCTGTGGTTGCTGTGCGGTGGCGCAGATGGCGACACACATCAAGAGCTACAAGCCCGGAAGCTGCTCTTTCGGCCCGCAGGACACTCTGCCAGCCTACCACCGCGCGTGAGGCTGAATCGCGACGTCGCGCTGAAAGCTGAAGGCAGGTCGATGCGTTATGCATGTCCGTTTGCATTATCACCATGTTAATGGATGAACCATGCATTTTCCCACCTAGATGTGTTGAGTTCTCGTCACCACGTGCAGGAAGACCTTAATGCGTTTTGTTTGCTGTCCGAGCGGGGATACCACGGCCGCTTGCGGTAACGCTCGTTTATCGGAGTCTGCTCTTTGCGTTCGTTGTAGGTTGTTGTTGATTCAACAGGTTGGGCGGCTGCGGTCGCTCGCGTTGTAGCTATTGGAGCGATCACAGCAACGAGCGATGACGTCGTTACCGCTTCATCTTTCGCAACGCCGCGCTGTTGACAGCCGCAGTCAGCTCATCTGCCGATATAATATGCTTCAGGTCGCGCGTGGTAAGCCCTTCAGCCGTGTACCCAGTATGGCCCTGCTCACGGTTCCGGCGTCCGCTGCTTTCGTCTCATTCTCCATTTCGCAAGCTACTGCGCATCAACTCAAGTCAAGCCTCGCTTCGCACCATGGCCACGACCGACCAGCCCTACACCATCCAAGTCGAAGAGGACCCCGCGGCCAAGGCCACCGGCTCGGACATCACGGTCGGCAAATGGGACGCCGCGTTCTGCGGGTGCTTCGAGCACTGCGTGCCCAACTGCCTCATGGTCACCTTTTGCCCGTGCGTCGCGCTGTCCCAAGTGCTGGCACGTCTGGGCATGATGAAGTTCGGAATCGCCCTGACGATCACGTTCCTGCTCGGCGTCTTGGTGTGCTTCACCGGCGGCATCGGGCACATCGTGTTCGCCATTTGGATTTGGTGCGCGCGCTCGCACACGCGTGACCGATTCCAGATCCCCGGCAGCTGCTGCGAGGACTACTTGGCCTCGTGCTGCTGTGGCTGCTGCGCGCTGGCTCAGATCGCGACCCACGTCAAGAGCTACAAGCCTGGAAGCTGCGGCTTCGGACCCCAGGACACGCTTCCTGCGTATGCTCGCAGCTAGTCACCACGCTGACGATGAACCGTGCATTGGACGGATGTCTTCGTGACTCAATGTCTGCACCACCAACTTTGGTATAACTTTCAACATGCTTTGTCATCTCTGCATTGACGTATAGAATTGTCTACGCTGGGCTGAATCACGCCCACAACTCACCAAGTTGATCCCCACCAAACGTTAGTGGTCTCTCTAGTGGAAAGCTTCTTGATTAGTCGTAAGAATTGGTACTCAACACTTCTGTGCATTCACATGACCTGTCATGATAACCCACGCATATAGTTATATAGATACCAGACTCTTTGCTTATGCGCCGACTGCTTTGCCCAAAGCGTGCAATTGCTTGCCCGCCAAGCATCTTGAGCATTCTCAGTGATAGCGAAACTAATTCTACAACTTGCAGCCAGCTACTCGACAGCAAACTCGACGAAATGGGAGGATCCAACATGCCGTACGCCGGCGATGTTGATCCAGCTCTCACGAATGACAGATACAACTTGGACATCACCGTCGGCAAATGGGATGTGGGTTGCTGGGGCTGCTCACCGACTGCGTGCCCAACTGCCTCATGGCATCTTGTTGTCCATGCGTCTCACTGGCGCAGATCTCAGCGCGTCTCGGAATGATGCACTACGACATCGGCTGATGCTGTTCTTCCTGCTGTTCGGTTGTACCGGCGGCTTTGCCAGCATTGTTGGCATCATTTGGCTCTGGCGGGCGCTCAGAGAAGCACGCGAACGGTTCCAGATCCCAGGTAGCTGCTGCGGAGACTTCTGCGCTGCATGCTGGTGCCCATGCTGCATCATGGCCCTACTCGCCACGCACATCAAGAGTTACAAGCCCGCAAGCTGCGACTTCGGCTGCCAAGACACTCTGCAGCCCTACAGCCACGCCTGAACGTACTCTGGCAGCAACAACACTCTTACAGAATCGCGTAGAGAGAATCAAGCCGTTCTTCTACTCAATGCACCTATCGATTCCTATACCATTACCTCTGCGCGCATGATCGCGTGCTGTCCGCTTCAACGTCACGCACGTCTGGCATCCACATTTTAGCGTACCCAGTGGTGCGCTGCTGGCTTTAACTACGCAGCAGCACCGCCGACAGCGGCACCACCGAGCTCGAAGCAATCTCTGCTCACTCTGCAAGTTGCAACCAGCTTGACAAGCGCCTAGAAGAACTAAACTCACCATGGGCGGGACGAATCTGCCATACGCCATCCACGTCGAGGAAGAGCCTTGCGAAGACAACTTCGGCATCACCGTCGGCAGATGGGATGCCGACTTCTGCGGCTGCTTCACGCACTGCGTGCCCAACTGCCTCATGGTCACCTGTTGCCCGTGCATCTCGCTGGCTCAGATCTCGGCACGTCTGGGCATGCTGAAGTACGACCTGGCCTTGGTGCTCTTCATCCTGCTCTTCGTCTGCAGCGGGGGCATCGGAAGCATCGTTGGCGCCATTTGGCTCTGCCAGGCGCGCGCCCAAACGCGCGAGCGATTCCAGATCCCTGGAAGCTGTTGCGGAGACTACTGCGCCGCGTGCTGCTGCTCATGCTGCGCCATGGCACAACTTGCTACACACATCAAAAGCTACAAGCCCGGAAGCTGCGACTTCGAAGCTCAAGCCACACTTCCAGCATACAACCGCTCCTGATGTCGGTAGGTATCCTAAGATCGAAGCGATAGTTTGTGCTTTTCATTGAGCAGACACAGTGCCGTCATTCGACATGCTCAGCCGGTTGAATCCTAGTCACCATCTCTGCGTTACCTTCCACCACCTCTTATATTAATCGTTAACGTGCTCAGTCGCATAGTTGCCGTTGAGTAACTCCTGGCAGGGCCTTATCCACGTTCGATCGTTTCTTACCTAGCAGCGATGACGTTCTCCTACTCCACACGCATCCTCGCTCCTTTGCTCTCACTTCGCAACTCGCGGCCAAGAATCACCAGGAGGAAGAAGACGACCCAGTTCTAACGATGGCCGACCTAGAAGCAGGACAAGTCCAAGCAATCGTCGTGGAGGAACCGAAGGCCGACCAAACCGGTGGCAAGAACGCATCGGGAGACTTTACTACTGGTAAATGGGAAGTGGGGCTTTGCGGATGCTGCACGCACTTGGTGCCGAACTGCCTCATGACAACTTGCTGCCCTTGTGTTACTTTGGCGCAAATTTCGGCGCGCCTGGACATGATGCCGTACACGTGGGCACTATTACTCTCGATCTTGGTGATCTGCGTTCCTAGTATGGGAACTATTGCGTTCGCCGTGTGGGTTTGGATGGCGCGAAAGGAAGTGCGAGAGCGATTCCAGATTCCAGGTGGCTGTTGTGGAGACTGCCTCGCGTCGTGCTGCTGCGGATGTTGCGCCATGGCTCAGATGGCGACACACATCAAGAGTTACAAGCCCGGAAGCTGCGCTTTCGGTCCTCAAGACACACTATCTCCGTATCAGCGTGCTTAGTGAGATGCAACCAGTACGAGATAGAGATTTCACTAATATGGACATCAAGTGATGTCACAAAAATATAAAAGTTCATTATACACGGAGCAGTGATGAGATCGAGGGCATGTATTGACCTTCGTAGCCGTAGATCTAATGCTAATGCTCTATTTTCAAAGCAACACAAAAAGCGATGGATGGTTGGTTGATCGCATGAACTATTATTTGTAGTGGTGCAACGGCTAAGTGAGCTTTTCTCCTTAACATTCTCTATCTTCTTCACGGAAACCATCGCACCAACGACCATGGAGACTCCATACGCTGTTCCTGTGGACGAACCCACCAAGACCAGCCCAGAACAAACCGAAGTTCCTGTAGCAATCCCAGTTGGCGACCCAACTCCTGATAAGGACGCATCCGGCATCACTCTCGGTAAATGGGAAGCGCAGTTCTGTAGCTGCTGCACTCACTGCGTGCCGAACTGCCTAATGGCGACGTTCTGCCCATGTATTTCGGTGGCGCAGATTTCAGCACGCTTGGGTCTGGTAACATACACCTGTGCCCTGATCGTACTCATCCTTCTGTTCGCATCAACCTGCGGAATGGCGCATGTGGCCCTGTTCGTGTGGATTTGGCAAGTGCGTCAGCACACCCGTGAGCGATTTAAAATTCCAGGTGGCTGTTGTGAGGACTACTGTGCGTCGTTTTGGTTCCCGTGCTGCACGTTGGCTCAGATCGCGACGCACATCAAGAGTTACAAGCCAGGTGACTGTGACTTTGGGCCGCAGGACACGCTCCCACCATACAAACACGGGTAAAAGCAGCATTTAGAATGAAGAGAACCATAAGAAAAAGAGTCGGCTGTACAGCTTTGCCTTGTATGCTGCGATCAAGAAAGCATGGCTAAAATGCAGAGTGTAGCTAGCCATACTCCTTTGCTCAAACAGTTTTTCATTTTTTCCGTTGTGTTGTTTGAGAAGTGTAGTTATGCTTAATAAAAAGAATCAACAAGTACAACGGGAAACAGTCATCTCAGACGATTCAGGCAGCTACAGACCAGCCAGTAGTCACAGCTTTGTGAGACCAACAATTAATTTGTTTGCAATGGACACAAAGCACACATGCGAAAAGAAGCAATATATTCGCGGTTCAACGAGCTGATGCTGAATCTCAAAGTATGCTGTGATCGCCAACATGTAAAGTGTCTTTATAAAGGTATAAAATATTGCTCTTGTTCTGCGTTCACTACCAAAGCTTTCTTGGACTTTTTTTCTGCTAGTAGTATCAAGTGAATTATCAGGTTTGACCCATTTTATTGAGGCTCTCTCGATGTCTCTTAGACATTACTTCCGCATTTCAGGCCTTACATTCATACTCTAGTGATGAATCCATCTTTGGGGAAGATCTGAGGATACAGCTTTTTTAACTGAAGAACTGAATAACACAATCTTTTTTTTTTTTTTATTCTCGAATCGAGCTGTCCCCTTTCTAAATACGTTAAAAATGAGCGATTCTGAAAATCGGTCGTCTTGAAAATGTGTCTAGGACTACATGAAGACTGGGATGATCTTATGCCGCAACAAAACTGAGTTCGGGGGAATTAAACAGGCTATCTGCATCAAAGCATTCTGGAGACATGTGAGCATCGGAAAGCACTATCAAGGCCATGGTAATTACGCAGCCAAACTAATGATGAAGCCACACTAAATGTATCACGTGACTAAGGATTGCCGTACTTCGATAGTGTTGGTGGAGTAACGTACAAGCCGTTCCAGCGCTCAGAATCACCCCAGGAAAACCTGGACAAATTAACGGATGGCCACTCGCGCGGAAATTGACTCTGAAGACTTCCTCCTTCGTTCTATCCTAGACACAGGCTGGGTAGTAAAGTGTGGGTTCGATCATCTGGCTACCAGAGGAACCAATTAAAAAAAAATAGTGTGGTCTATGCGACTTGCGCAGACACGCTATTAGCGAACCCATACTATCGATTTTTTTACTGTATTCATGATGCCTTTAGTAGTACCCATGAAATTCACTATCATCGCAAAGCACTTCTCATGAAAGAGAAGTAGTAAAACTTGCTTAAAGTTTTTACTACCCGCAAAGAAATCCAATCAACCTCCGTTACCAAATAGTAGTAAGCTAGCATGGCTTGCAGAAGCTTAAACATGGACGATTTTGATTTGTTATCCCCAAGTAAGAAAACCATCGACTTGATGGGCGCTGTTTTTCTCGGTAATTCCAGAAAAACGAATCAATCACGCACACAGGGACACTTTTCCGACAGCAGATCCACAGTGTCCAATACTGGGGTCCTTACATACGACCCCAAGGCTTGTTTGGCATATACTTGAGACGTGAATTCGGGTTTCTGGCCATCCACTCTTGAGCGAATTTCTTCCATACTTCCCACTCTGGACCAAATTGATTTTTTTCTTTGCCGAGCTTAAGCCAGTTGTATATCTTGTCAGGGTGATACTTTTTCGAAAAAAAAATCTTTATCGTTTCGTCTTGGTTTATCACTGCTGACCGGTACAATACGTACCATGCCGACGGACGCTCCTTCAACCAAGTGCCCAAATTGCTCGTTTTCGTGCCCAGCTTCTTAGCGATCTCTCCGAAGTTAATTGCCCGCTCTTCGTCGCCCATGTTAATGGTTCTGTCGGTCGTTACATCCGCACGGAGAAATCGCCCGATGATGCTGTACTCTGGTTCAGCTCTTTTTGACTGAATTAGGCTTAACTCCTTGTTCGCAGTTGCTGAGGCGACATTGTTGCTGACGAGCAGGGTGATCACAACCAGAAGAAGCGCTGCAAACGCTCGCATAGCTAGTTGCACTAAAATCGAGGTCTCTGCGGTATAGTGCAGGTGAGTGTTTCTATTTGATCTGTAAATTTTAAAGTGAGCTACTTCGAAGTACTTCTACCTTACATGTGTTACTGCAATGTACGCATTTCTAGGAGATTATGAAGCACACCGTAATCGAAATCCAAATCCCAGGATACCTGCACTGGACGTCCAGTGCGATGCAACGACAACAGCCGAGGTAGTACCTCAGGTACACTTGCAAGTGCGGTGTCTTTGGCATGAGCATATCTATCCTATGCATGTAATTGGAAACGAATCTTGAAACTCCGTTCAGGTTTACCCGAACACAGAACATGTATGCATTTCGTTGTTTCTCGGCAAGAGTTTGCCTAGTGTTCTGCTGTCATCACAATTTTCGATATGCCCCATCTCAGACCGGATCACAGATGTATTTGTCTCTGGAGAAGGCGCCTTGGAAAGGAACGGCTATTTGAAACCGTTTGTGGCGACGAGCTGGCCTCACAGTGCACGTAAATTACTGCATCAATCTGAGCAACGCATCCTTGAAAGAGTGGCGTCAGCTTTTAGTTTACTCCAAAGTATGTCAATGAGCGTTGGTTGGTAAATTTCGTGTTGACGCTCATAAAAGCTCTTTTCTATTCATCTGCTGGCTACTTTCTATTCTTCGTGACTATAATCTATGAAGCTATAAATTGTATTCAGAAAGCTACATTGTATTTCCTCCGATCTTCGCGGTTAGTACGCGTTCTGCTCCTCCTTGGTCGCCTTAGCCGGTTGCCCCATGCTGTCCCTAATTTTTGTTCGTTTCCAGTTTTTCCACCGCCTCTGCGCGCTCCTTAATCTTGTTGCGGCTTCATATTATTTCTGTCCCCATTTGCTCGTTTTACCCCTCTTGTTCCCTGCTTTGGTTTAGCGCTATCAGCTACACCTTTTACCGTCGAGAGGCCGTATATTTGTGTGTGCTCAACACCAACTTTTCAGCCGACCCCCGCTTTCAATACAGCCAACGCCGTGCGCGATCAACACTTGTCATTCCCGCACACATCGAGCTCATTCATGGCTATCAGCGTTATTCTATCACTGAAAATAGTGTTGCTGGCACATGTGGAAGAAGTGGGGTCTTTGCTAAAGATGAATATGCCTGTCAAAGTCAAGGCGAAACGATAATGAGTACTTGTAGCAAAACTAACTCAACAAGTGCGGGGAGAGAAAAGCGCAATCTTCAAGGAATATCGCAGTTGATAACCTTATTTTGCTTTTATCAGGCTCCAAGGTGTACCGCATCACTGCCTACAACTAGGTCTGGTGGATCTGACCATAGTGTGGATTCCAGTGCAACATGCTTAACTCTGCTAATTGTCTAGCGTTGTGCTTTAGTTCTTACTACTGCATCACCCATTTTCAAAACAAATAAAATATACTTCGATTAGGCATTACACTCCAACAAAAATAAAAAGCTATTGACATCTCGTCTGTGCTAGAATATATACAGGTTTTATTAGCGTGACTAACACAATCAACTTGACCGCAACCTTGAAATCAAGCTTTACTACTGTAGTAACCACGAAGATTATGTCGGAGGCGCTGTCGGTGTGACGTATTGTCCATAACCCAGAGCAATTGCAAACAATGCCATTTTGCCGAGGTTTAGACTTGGCTAGTGTTTAGAAAAGAGGATATCGTTATGTTGACTTCACGAAGTTCCTAATTTCGGCACGAGCTCAATTAGATCGATAACCTTATTTGTAAACTCTTGCTCGCTATGACATTGCATTATGGGGAACACGTTTGAGCGGTTCAACCGGGTGTTTCATGATCCACGCACGAGCAAATTCGTCCCACAGCTCCAGACCCGTACCGTGCCATTGGTTTTTTGGCTTGCTGAGGCTTAGCCAGCTATACACTTTATCTGGGTGATAGTTCTTAGCTAAGAGAATTTTCACCGCTTTGTCCTTCTCGGTAACTGCATTGTAGAACCGCACATTCAGCGCAAATGGACGCTCCTATAACCAAGTTGTGATCTTCTTCGTAACGTCTGCGATGCCTCTTTTTCCCGATCCGGGTTGGTAGTTTCGTCGGTCGTCACATCCACTCAAATTAAGCGTCCAAAGTTGGTGTTCACGGCTGGATCTGCATTTTGCTGAACCAGGCGCTGCGCCTCGTTCAAGGTTGCTGAGACGACGAATTGCTGCTGACAACGAGTGCTATGAGGACGAGCAGACATGCCCCAAATCTGCGCATTGTTGGCCGCCTGGCACCTTTGGTTATAGTGTAGATAAGTGATGCTTGGACGCTCGATAAATTTTAAAGAGGCAAGCACCAGTTCAATTTGATTCAGAAAGCGTTCGCAATCCAAATCCCGTGCCGGAAGCCTCGGCTTACTGAATCATACTTGCACCCTGTTGAATGTCGATAATACGTTAGAGGGTAGTTTAGAGTGATATTAACCAGAACGAGTACAGCTAACCCACGCGTAGCTGGTTGCATGAACGCCTTTGTAATACGTGTTCGTGAGTTGCTTGATCCGTCGCAATTATGAGCTGACAAGTTACGGGGGAAGTTGAGTCTGAAAGCGTTCGTAATCCCAACCCAAGATATATCAGGTGCGTTGCTATCGTAGCACAAGAGTGGCAAAAGAAAAGCTAAATGCCTGCCGAATTTTAATGAGTCAATGTACAAGATGGAAGGAGTTTGAGGTGCTGTGAACGGAGGATTTCTCAACTTGACCGTAAAATACACCTCGAAGTGTATTTTACGAAATTTGCTGCGTACTCTACGATGTAGATTATGAGCCAAGCTATTATGACAAATGCATCAAATGGATTGATTTTCATGTGTAACCTACTGTAAAGCTTGTTGCGCACGCTTCAACGTAAATTAAAGTTAAGGTGAGATGTAAGATTAATGAAACCAAAACTGAATGGCAAACAAGATCAAACATATACAAAACAACAAGTCAATACGAGTTTTAACAAAATAGTGTGCATAATGCTCCACGACACGATCAGTATCACTTGATACTAGTTAACAACTCAGTATAGATTATTAGACTGCGCGGTCTACGAAAGGGTACTTATCAAACGGTTGATTCCTAATTCGTCATTATCCACGAGATTGTTGAAGTTGCTTCGTCTTAGGTTCAGTATGCGCAACTGCAACTCGTCGGCTACATTTCACTGATTCTGATGCTCACAATTCGTTGGTTTTCTAGTGGGCCACCTTTCTTCAAAACGAATGCCCCCCCCCCCCCCCCCCCCTCCAACTGCCACAAGATCCGAAGATTCTAAACACTTCAGCATGGACGAACTCTCAACTTTAGCGGGGAAGGTCGCGGTGAAGTGCCAACGCTCCCGTCAGCATCAGTGTCACCAGTAGCCGATTTTGGAGCATTGTCCACGCCGAATGTTGAGCAGTTCACGAGCGACACAAGACAGTCGAAGAGCTGGAAACCCAGTGGGAAGCGATGCTGCCGACGATGGTGCAGTTCTTTACATTATTCACTCAATACTGGGCAGAATTCAAGCCAATGTGCCGAGATAATAGCCTTTGCAGAGAAACCAATGCTTCGAGAGAAGTAAAACTGATATTCTCGTAGCAAACCATAGGGGCTTTGAGTATTGTGGTGTAGCTCGACAATTCGTTGATCACCGAGACTGGTGGAACATTTTGTGGCCTTTGCTAAAGCAACAACATGTTGCAGAGCTGCCGTGCAACCAACAGGATAATGGTGAACCAAGCGGTCTACGATTCAAAGCGTTGACGAGCCGAATTCGACCTGCAGAAAGCACCTCAACATCGAGAACTGAAAATGATGAGGACGTCTTGCCTGGGAGACGAGTGAGAAGGCGGTTGGACTCAGACGAACTTTGCTTGACATCATCAATGCAAAACGACATGGAATTTTGTTCAGGATGCTTAGGCGACTCCTTTGGCAGCGATACGGACAGGCCGATACACCCGAAGCGAGAAGAGATGTCTTGGTCAAATAAAGCAAAACTGAAACAAGCGGAAGTGATGGAGCGGCAGTGGGAGCTCGACATCATGACGCGTCGCAAAGAAGAATTGGAGATGGAAGCGGTGGAGTATCTCAGCTTACAGCGCGAGTATATTTTGAGAAGATTGAGGAAGCAGATTGCGCATCAACGCAGTTCGAGTTGACTGTGCTGCGTTTTGGTGTAAAGGCATTAGAATGGACTAGCGACTTCATAATATCCAGCACTCACCAGTTATTCCATATCGATGCGCATGCCTTGCCAGCTAAAGTGATAAACAAGATGCAACATTTGAGACCTTATTGCTGCAAGTATCCTAGTCTGCTCGGGTATAGCTCAGTTTTGGAACAACAATTCTCAGCCCAACTCTTCTGTGGTGGTCTTTTTTCACGGAGATATCGTCAAATTATGCGAAGTCATTGAGCAGTAAATCTCCCCTAATTGTGCTAACACACATTCCTCAACATTTGCATAATAACATCAGCAGCCTGTAGGAAACGTAAACCTATTCAAAAGTAGAACGTTTGTTAACTGCTCTGCAAACACAATTATCTTATAGTCGCTCATACATGTACATAAGTTCCAAACAATACAGGAGTCCCCAACAAATGTTTCGTTTCAGTTCTCAGTGAGGTACATTGATGGCAACTCCTAAAGACTTCCTATGCTCATCTCAGAGTCCGCCCCGCCCCTACGTCGTCCGTTGCTGTTGTCTACTCGGCCCAAGCAGGCGCTTCACCGTCCCGTTTCCGCTATCCCAATGCTGCCCATCTCGCATCACCTTCCGTTGGTTATCCCTTCAGTGCCTGAAACCCGTGTTCAGATGTTGGAGAACCGTGTGTCATCGCGGCAATTGCGAAGTTTGCCCTTGGATGTGAACCTGAGTGCTACATTTCTTGTCCATAGCTAAGTTAACAAGTGATGGTGCCATTTCACCACGCCGATATTATCTGCCGCGCGTCTACTGCGCCAATATAGAATTTTCAGATGAGTTGCTTTCGGCGGCGTCCATATTTTTTGCTGTCTAATAATCATGGCACTATCTCCGATGACATGCAGCGACTAACCTTTAGCAACACACGCTTGAAGACCCATAAACAGCCTCATGTTCTCAGCAAGGTTGTTGGTCGTCATCTATCTAGGTAGCTAGCAAGTGATAACGCCCAACAAATGCAGCCAAGAAGTGCTAGTTGCCCGGCTAGCTCTACTTAGATTCACTTGGAATAAGGATAGTGAGAACACAGTAGTTTATGGTTGGTTCACGCGGGTTCGACGGAGATCGAGTAGCGTTTGAGACGTGTGTTTTATTTGGACACGTCTCCGAATGGGGTGAAACACTACAAATATTAATAACTTTGGTCATGATTGGAAGTGTAGCAGGCTATTGTTTTCGCTTCATTTCACAAACCCCACACTATCGTCTAGCTGCGCAGGTCATTCTGGCTCTCACGACCAAAACAAATAGGCAACGCAAAGAGCACCAGAAAGGATCATTTCGTTTCTCAAATCGAGATCTCGGAGCAATACCTTAAAAAAAGAAGACAAACCAGCGCTCACAACAATTGATCTGGCAAACGAGAAGGCGGTCACCATCAACGTTCAGCATCCTACCACTCCACAAAAACACAACACAGAGGAAGAAGAATCAGCTCCAGTCCAAGTTGAAATCAAAGATGTATCGGAGAAGGAAGCCGATGAGTCGGAACCCAACTGTTGTTCTATGCTTCTATTTAGCCTCTGCTGTCCCTGCATAATAGCTTACTTTTTTGCTGGTTATTCTGGTATGGGATTTTGTGAAATCACTGGGCAAATCATTTTGCTGGCTTTACTGTTGCTGTGGTGAACCCTTGCAGTGGTGCAACTTTTTCGCTGACCAATGCTGCAAATGCTAAACACAAACGACCAGACATCGGTCAGCTACGAGCCAGACACTCTGGCTGCATATCAAAGTGCATAATAATAAAAGGTTTAGTGCACAATAGCATGACCACGGAGAGGCATGCCCCTAACGTATGTTTACCTTCAACTATGCGTTTACTTGGGCTTACTTTCCGCTCCTCTTTTTCCTCTCTCAACACTCATATTTTGCGAAAGGAAGAGGAACAGGAAATCTCATTACACATCGAGATGTGAAAAAAAAAATAGCGTTACAATGTTACGTTAGGATCAATGGGCACTCCGATGCGATTGTGCTGTCGAGATTACTACCAAGCCCGAAATCGACGACTATGATTGGGACGAAGCCCCCCCCTATAATGATGAGGCATTGGGGTGGTATACTTACTCGTATTTACAGTGTGATTTAGGTTTTTACGAAAATGGGTGCACTAATTTTGAGAATGGCTTAGGTTTACGTTTTATGATTACTTCTTCTGGACCCGAAAAAAAAAAAACTTCAAATAAAACCCGACTGTACGAACAACTTAAAGTACTGACTCTATACATTATATTTATTTTCTGTTTCATGGTGACTCTGTAGCGACCTTTCGCCATTAAAGTGAGGGGGTGTTTTTAATAAGCAGCGAAGTTGAGGTTCAAGGTGGCGAGCCTCAGAAATGATCTAAATCTGAGACGATTTAGATTTGAAGCCATTCCTTAACACTCTTTATTGAGGTCTTAATACCACGAAAATCACTGCCATTCTCTATTATTCTCGTTAAAACGGTGACGGGCGTAATTACACCACGACCGGCTCTGTCAGAGGGCGACGGGCAACACCACAATCGATTTGGAGCTGATCAGGTGTTCCGTTCCACGGACTCTACCATTACGGATGAAGTTATCGATGCCATTCTTGCGGAGGGTGAGCAGCGCACTGAGGAGATGAA
Source organism: Phytophthora taxon juncus (assembly GCA_033558005.1). Classification (NCBI taxonomy): domain Eukaryota; phylum Oomycota; class Peronosporomycetes; order Peronosporales; family Peronosporaceae; genus Phytophthora; species Phytophthora taxon juncus. Next base: position 3,110,301 of record JAUCEE010000005.1, on the reverse strand, counting down.
GCAAAATATGCAGGTTCACGACAAGGGTGGTATGTTTGACTTCAAGCTTGATGGTGCAGGTTGCCAGAACCACGACGCAATTGACTACTCGAACGAAAAGGAACGCCAGGAAGAATTGAAGCGTCTGCTGATGAAGAACTTGCTCGCCAAATGGCTGAGGGAATGGGAAAGCGTGAGCGGCGCACCGTGCTTCGCCTTAGTGACGTATCCTCGAGGCTCAACACAGAACGAAGCAGAAGCAGTTGCCGAAGACTTTGCGCTTGTCCCGCATGGATGAATGGCAGTTCTACGACTTATTGAGCTGCATGAAATTGGGTGCACCGACTATGAGCAGGCAAAAGAAGAAATGGAAAAGCCGCCTCTTCCACCGCATGCGCAATATCTTACCGATGAAGAGCTCTCAAGAGAAGGAAAGATTGCTGTCCGAGGCGTATGGCGATTGGAACAAGCCCCGATTCTTCCTCGTTATTAAGCGGCTTGCACGCTACGGCCGCGGCAATATTGAGGCTGTGGCTCGCGAGATGATGACACCACTTGAAGAGGTTGGAGAATAATCGAAGGTATTCCTTGCCCGTGGCCAGGATGAACTGGGCACAAAATCATGAATTCCATTAAAAAGGGTGAGTCAAACTTGCTAGAAATTGAACGTCTAACGGAGGAAACTGCACGTAGGCGAAGCGCTACGCAAACCTATAGGAAGATATACCAATCAATTACCAGGGTAAGGGTGGCAAGGTGTTCACCGAAGAAGAAGACCGGGTGCTGTTGTGTCTGGTGAACCAATTTGGCTACGGAGCGTGGGACCGTATCAAACAGGAAATCTGCAGCATGGAGATGTTCGCACTCGATTACTACCTTCGTTCCCGCACAGCAGCAGAAATCGGACGTCGATGCGACTCGCTCATGCGTATTTGTGATAACGCCGATCTGGAATATCGTGAGAAGAAGGAGCGCGATGTCCGTCACGTCTTGCAGGAGCAACGGGCAAAAACTGACCGCCAGCTTTCTGCAGCCCGACCTGATGTGAAGCAACATCAGGCTCGCGTGGGTGAACTGATCATGAAAGAGGCTAAACGTATGCTGATTCAACGTGAAGCCGCGCGTGCCAAAAGAAGCGTAAGGAGCGCGATTATAACGAAGCAATTGTGGACCAGAACACAGAGGCACTCGTGTCTTTCCTTTTCCCTCGTGAATCGATTTCCAGCTACCCCTGCCGCGAAGGTCACGCTCGACTTCTGTGCAAAGATTAGACAAGAGAAGAGCGAGGAGTTGCAGCCATCGAACGTGCTCAAGCGTGCGATTTTACGGATACTTCGGATTTATTACACCGTTCCGCTGCTTCCGTTGCACTATTAACTCCAGTACATTTATCTTTCGTGGTGAAGTGAGTCACCGGCAAGGAGGAAACACACAACCTTTAAGGATCAAGACCCTGTTCAAGCAGCGCGCGTTGAGCACGGTTGACTTACATTTTGCCGTCCGCTGCTTGTTCATCCCAGCCGTCGCTGTCTTCATTTTCGCCATTGTGAATTGAATAGCGTTGTGAAAGGGGGGCGTCGCACCCGGGTTGTGTTGACACACAATTTTAGGGTGGTCGCTCCTCAAGCATCACGCAAAACGTGCTGCTCAGCTAGTTACATCATGATCAAATGGAATGCAGTTATCACGACACATCCGACTAGCGATAGTTTCGAGCCCATTAGAGTTGGCTTTTTCGACGGAGGCTACAGAGGCAACCCTGGCCCAGGTGGTAGCGGCAGTGTTGTTGTGGAGATGACTGGGACCGCGCAACCACCAGAAGTGGTATGGGCAGCGGCTACTGCATTAGGAAGTCGAAGCACGACGAATAACGTGGCGGAGTTCGTCGGATTACACCGATTACTCAAGCGGGCGGCGGAAATGCACTGGAAAAACCTACATGTCGTTGGAGACAGTCAAATGATCGTGGGGCTCATGAGGAGACGGAAGGCTCCAAAGTCTAAGAAGATGCGGTTCTGGTATGAGAAGGTGAGGCGTTTAGCCGACCAATGCCAGGTTACCAGTTGGACCCATCACTACAGAGCCTACAACAAGACCGCAGACTGGTTAGCTAACCAAGCAATGGACACGAAAGCAAGCGGATCATTTTCAAAAGGATTCGGCGCACACCACTCCTGAACAGAGGAGTGCAACCCTTAATCGACGGTGACGTTAAGAGATGGATCCAAGTAGATGTCGGCCGAGCGGCCATGAATAATAGGCTAGGAAGTCTAGCTTATGAGAGAGATAGAGTCAAGCCGGGTACGGGCTGAGTCGGTACGACCTGACAGGATTGAATCAGTCAGTCGGGAACGGTTATTAGAGTTTAGCTGCCTATGGGCAATGGTAACACAATACACCTCAATCATATAAAATGAGTGCTACCATACACTAAAGCAAAAATCATGGTGTAAAATTAAGGTGTTGATGTGTGTTCGTACACGCTGGCTGCCTCGGGCACCCTTATGGAGTTGCTGTCGTGCCAATTTTGCTGTACAAGGAGCTTTACGACATCCTGCTCCCTGGCTCTTCAGCAAGGAGACAATCGCAACCAAGTCAAGCAACTAGTTATGGCTGCCAGTCGTCTCACATGGATAGTGTCTCATTTCTAGGATGGCGAAGTGAATATCGCCCAGTATGACGCTTCCGTCCGTCACAATTGATTTAGATCACCTGGTAGCATCCAGCTCCTGCTTCGTCGCCGACTCGCTCACGATGACCAAATCCAGCAACAGTGCGCCTTCGCCGAAGCAGAATGAAAGCGACTACCCTTACGCTATCCAAGTGGACACTCCGTTGACACCACCAGGGAATCCAACCGCAGGACGGACAATGCATGACGACGATATCGGCAATTTCAAGACTGGGGGCTGGGAGACGAACTTGTGCTGCGGCTGCTTCAAGCACTGCGTGCCCAACTGCTGCATGGTCACCTTCTGCCCCTGTGTGACGCACGCGCAGATCTCGGCTCGGTTGGGGATGGCTCCGTATTGGTGCGCCTTGGCCACGCTGTTCACCCTGGTGCTGCTTACTGGCGGCACGGTGCACGTGATCCTGTTCGTTTGGATCTGGAAGGCGCGAGCCCTCACTCGCGAGAGATTCCAGATCCCCGGTGGATGCTGCCGAGATTGCTGCGCCTCGCTCTTCTGTCCATGCTGCACGTTGGCACAAATCGCCACACACATCAAGAGCTACAAGCCCGGCAGTTGCGACTTCGGACCTCCGGACACGCTGCCTCCCTACTCCCGAACCTAGTTTTCTTCACTGCACACTTCCACATCGATAGGTGTAGGTAGGGACGAACACCTAACTATCCAAACCTACACATGCGTAATGAAAGGTGTCGCTAGCATAACGGATTCCGTTGTTCAAGGAGCTCTGAAACGCATTCTCTATGGTCGATCGCTGCAGCGAAGTACGGTGTCCTGCGTCCTCGCCCGGACTTGTCTGCACCAACTTGGCACGGGAAAGACACGATGTAGCTCCCAAGTCCAGTTGCAGGCGTTGCTTCGACCAGGACACGCCGCCACACGCACTGCAAGTGGCTGAAGCACGGTCAAGTGGCTGCATGTCGGTGGTACCCTCACATCTTTGCACGGTCTCCATTCACTGGCGATCTGCGTCGTCGACCGACAGCTCGAGGCCAGTGGCTCCGCCGTCAGCTCAACACGCTGCCCGCTTCGAATATCGCTCGACCCTCTGCTGAGTCGCCACTTCCGATTCGGACTCGTGACCATGAGGGAAGACATCAAGTTCCAGTTCATCTGCTTCGGCTTCGGCCAGGCCATCATGCTGCTCAACGTGGGGTCGGGCATCCTGTCCAAGTACCTGACGCTCGAGAACGCCAGCCTGCCCACGCTGCAGAGCACGTGTCTGTACGTGATGCTGGGCGTGGTGTACCTGATCGTGCGCTTCGTGCGCAAGACGCCGCTCATCGGCATCCCCTGGTGGTTCTACGCCATCCTGGCCGTGGTGGACGTGGAGGGCAACTACTTTGCCGTCAAGGCCTACAACTACGCCAACTACGCCACGCTCAGCCTCATCTTGAACATGACGGTGCCGTTCGTGACGCTCTTCTGCTTCCTGTTTCTCAAGACGCGCTACTCGATCCGCCACTACCTCGGCGCGGTGATCGCGCTGTGCGGCTCCGTCGTCATCTTCGTGTCGGACTACACGTCGTCGGCTAACGGCACCAGCAGCCGCGAAGTCCGCGGAGATATGTACGCGCTGATCGCCGCTGCCTTCTACGCCACGTCCAACGTGATGATCCAGGCCGTGGTCAAGACGCGCAACGTCGACTCGAACATCGAATGCCTGGGCTTCCTGGGCTTCTGGGCGTCCATCGTGTCCATCATCCAGGTGCTGATCCTCGAGCGCAGTCCGATCGAGGCCGTGGACTTCACGGGCCGCGTGTACGGCTACATGGCCGGCTATGTGTGCGTGCTCTTCGTGTTCTACACCATCACCTCCGTCTTCCTGCGTTGGGCGGAGTCGCTCATGTTCAACCTGAGCCTGCTCACGGGCCCGATCTTCACGGTGGCCGTGTCCTATCTCATCTTCGACGAGGCCGTGAACAACTGGTACTGGTTGGCTCTGGCGCTCGTGTACATGGGTCTGATCTGCTACAGCACCGCTCCCGCGCCTCAAGAAGCCAGCAAAACCAACCAAAAGACGCCGGACCACTACGGCGAGGCTCTCACCCCGGACGCCACTCGCTACGCCTAATAGGAACCAGCCCACAATACATCCAACTTGAAGTTGCCTTGACCATGTCCCGAACCCGCGTCTCGTCCCGCGGGACGTCCCCCCTCCCGCGGGACCGTGTCCCCATACAATCGCCAGTCATTCCGCAAGAAGCCATGGACGCGCAGCTGTACCAGCAGATCCTGCTGGCCGTGGAGGTGAGTCACTCGCCGCAGGCGGCGGCGGCCGAGCGCATGGCCGCCTACGCCTTCTGCGAGGACCTGAAGGCGCGCGCCGACTGCGCGCTGTACGCCGTGGCGCTGTACCGCAACCCGGGGGCCGCCGACGCGCACGCGCTGCACACGCGCCGCCACTTCGCGCTGCACGTGCTGGAGCACCACGTGCTGACGCGCTGGCGCGCGCTGCCGGCCGAAGAGCAGACCGCGACGCGCGCGGAGCTGGTGCAGCTGCTGCTGCGCGACGCGGCGCCGGCCGACGAGCCGGTCTTCGTGCGCGAGAAGAAGGTGGCGCTGCTGGCGCAGATGGCCAAGCGCCAGTTCCCGCAGCGCTGGCCCGAGCTGATGCCGCAGCTGCTGCAGGTGTGGACCACGGGCACGGCGGCCCAAGTGGAGCTGGTGCTGATGATCTTACGGTCGCTGGCCGAAGACTGCGTCAGCAGCTCCTTCAACACGTCCATTCCGCCGGCGAGGAGGAAGGACATTCTGCAGGGACTGAATGGGTGTCTGCCGCAGCTTTTCCCGGTGGTGTACCAGGAGCTGGAGAAGCAGTACGCACTGTACAGGTCCCAGATGGACAAGACCTCGAGTCAGAGGCTGATCCATGCTGCGCTGGAGATGCTGAAGGAGTTTCTGGAGTGGATGCCCCTGGGGAGACCTGTGGACCCAGCCACGAACCTTATTATGGTGGCGGTTGCGCTGCTGGATGATAACGAGTTCCGCGTCGCTGCAGCGGAGTGTCTGGAGGTGTACATGACGCGCGGGTTCGGGAAGGATAACAGAGCTATCATGCTGCAGAGCATCAGTCAGATTATTGAGAAGGTGGATTCCATCGATGTCACGACGCTGGAGCCAGATCTGGAGGCGAACTTGCTGTTTCACAAGAAACTGAATGATATGTTAGTGACGTGGGGAACCTGCCAGTTGGACACACTGCTGCTGGAAGCTGGGGAACAAGAGATGGCGCTCCTTCGTGTGATTCTCAAGAATCTGTGCAGGTTGTTTGCCCACCCAAGTTTGATTTTGACGGAAGCGCAGATCATTTTCTGGCTCACGGTGCTTAAGAACAAAACGGTGCTGAAGCAGGGGGAAGCCTTTCTGGCAGACGTACTGGAGCAGTTACGGCAGGTTTCATTCGACAAATACTTCAAGTTGGGCTCGCCCGAACGCGACAATCCGGGACCACAGACTGTTGCCTGCGAATGTAGCAGAGAAGAGTTTGATGATCATAACGAGTATATCTCGTATTACGGGAACTTTCGCGGGCGTCTTTACGCGCTTATTCGCGTATTGGTACAGCTGAATCCAACCATTGTGCTGCAGTCATTGCGCGAGCGTCTAGTATTCGTGCTGGCGCAATATCCTGCTGGAACAGACCACCTCAGTACTGACCGCGGTCTCTGTACTGATTTGAGCACTGCCTACCTGTACCACGAAGGCATATCGTCCCTGATAGACTGCATCGTGAAGCAACTCCCAGCAAATGCAATGCAAAATCCCACAAATCACCAGACGTTGCAGGCAATTTTGCAGGCGATTCTGTCGTTTGATACTCCCGACCCCCTTCTTAAATTCCGTCAGTTGCTCGTGCTGGCATCGTTTGCAAAGTATTATGTGCTCGATGGTAGCACGCTTACTGCCGTATTTGAGATGCTTTTCGCGAATATTAACTTTGTGATGTCTGGTGAGGACGTGCATGGTAAGATGAGTAGTGGCACCATCAATGTTCGGCGTCGGGCATTATCCTCGTTGGTTTCTATCTGCCAGGCAATTCCAGCGCATATTTTACCTGTTCTACCTGTGCTATGTACAAAGGCCCAAGAGTTGTTTGCTGCTGATCGTGTCACTGACACGGAAGGTGTAATGCTCTATGAGATGTTAGTGCTGGTATCTAACTCGATGGAAAACAAGGAGGAGCGTGTGCAGTTTGTACAGCAAATCGTGCAAGACCCGCTCACGCAGTGGACGTCCCCAGAGATGACCGCGCTTGTCAGCTCTCCGCAGAGCATTATTACTGCCATCGAAGCGGTTGCAAATGACGAAAAGGCGAGGAAACTTGTCGGAACGATTGTTAAGACGCTGACGACATTGTATGGCATTGCGAAACGAGCAGGAGTAACTTTTTCGCCCAAAACTACAGAAGATAGTGGAGCATTTGAGGGCGCTTGGCCACATCTACTACCCAACTTGCTGGCACTTGTGCGCTCCCTCCATGGCCTTCAAGAGCCTGCTGTAAAAGAAGCATTGTTGAAGACGTCCACCGCTTGCTGGCTGCTCAGTGTTTCAGTTGATGAAGTTGCCCAGTTACTTGGAGGAAAGAACCAGCTTGAGCAGGAGGAAGTGGATAAGCTGCCTGCTGCTTCCAAGTGGTCAAAGTGGCACAAGAATGTGCGGGACATCTCGTATCATTTAATGGGTGTTGCTGTGGGTCAGATGAGCTTTTACAAGAATCCCCAAGTGGCTTCAGTACTACAAAATAGCATGCTCAGCGATTTGGACTTGATGGAGCACCGCCATCTTAAGGGCGCGTTAGCGTATGTGTACTTGCCGTTCTTGAAGAACTGCCCAAGAGAGCTGTATCCTTCGCTACTTGATCCAGTGCTTGGAACTCTGTTCGGTCATTTTGCGCAACGCGCTTTGTCCATTTTCCAGCGCCCCGCGGCTGGGGACAAGCCAGTCCAAACTCCTTGGAGCGCGTTGGTTGTCGGTATCGAAGATGCCAAACAGGAAATTGCTCGCGAGAAAATGGTTATGGAGCTGACGCGTCAGTTTATTGATTTTATTGAGTATGCCATCGACCCAAAGACTGTTGTCGGCACCGACACGGACAACCCAAAACATGTGACGAGCCCAGAGGATGCATTCTTGCGGGACTTCATTTTGACACAATCACCTTCACTGCCATTTGCGATTGGGGCGATTTTGGTACAGGTGATTTGCTGGAAGGACACGTTGAGTTGCCGCAAGGCAGTGCTACTAGGAGACAAACTGGTTAACGTGCTTCATGCTGACACAAAATATCATACTCTGCTTGGCCGCGATCTCTTTTCCGCAGCACTTCAGGGAATCCTGCGCGAGCATGTCGGCCACGTGAAGGAAGATGGACTCAAGTGGGAGATCATTAACCTCGCCAGAAACATCTACTGTAGATTGACTCTAGGTCTGACGCCTGTGGAAGAGTGCAAGGGCATCGACCCTTGCAACCAGCCGCTTCGTCCCGCATCTTCGCTCTGTTCAGCCCCGCGTGAAATTCTGTTGTCGCTTCCGGATGTTACGCCTGGGCAGGTGGATGCACTGGATACTCTTTTAAGAGAAAAGCACAGCATGAAAACACAGAAGAATGCATTTAAGGAGCTCCTCGAGATGCCCATTTTGTCAATTCGGCGTGAGCAAGCCCTGGCATCGGGTTCGTCCTCACCTCTCGCCGGAATCTTAGGTACTAACAGTGCCTCGATGAAGAAAGTCCTTGACCTTCCTGAGAAGTTGGTCATCCCCAGCCGGGAGTTTGAGGCTCAGGTCAAGTGGCAGCAAGCGCAGAACCCCAATCTGGACACGCAGTCTCTCTTTGGGGCTCAGTGAGAAGGAGCCGTTGAGCAGCAATTTACGATAAACAAAACATCGTTCGCGTGGACAGCACGCGATTCACTCTAACGATAGAAGCAGAAAAGAGATAGCAAAACTATAGGAGCGACGACGCAACTAATACAGCAAACCATACCGAAAGCGCTAAAGCTTTCAGCTAGCAGTATCCCTATTCTCTCTGCCTCTCTGCGTTGGCAGCACCTTCCGCCTGGCTCGAAGCTTCTGTACCTGCCAATTCCTGTCCAGGAACATCAACAGGTTTCATCTGGGGCACGTCTTGGTACACCATGACGTTGTCGCCGAGAGCTAAACTATACTTGTCGTTAAATGCAGCGACATCTGGTACATCTTCTCCAGCGCGACAGAGATAAAACGTTCGTTCGAGATGGTACATCAGTGCCGGGCTGATGTAGTGGAAAGCTACGCTGTCAGGAGCAGCGCCTTCTTGTTTCCACCGCACGCCACCGATGTGTTGATGATATTGCACATACCAATAGTTCACTCGATTCGGGTTGGTGAAGAAGACACCTTTTGGCTTATCCGCATGCCATCTTTCACGTCCCTGGTGGTCTCGTGTATCCCACGGAAACACGTCATGCCACATCATGCAGAACGAAATGGACGCGTCGTCCGGTAGCATTGTACTGTGTCGATCCGACAAGCACGTCCAGTCCGGCAAGATGCTTACAATCTTGTCCATATAGAGTCGATTCATGACATACCCCGGTCCACCGGAGTTAAAGACCCACCGTTCCCACCTCGACCTCCAAATGGCTTCTAGCGAGTCGTCGACAATATAGTAGCTCACGAGGTCCTGCGTCAAGTTGAATCTGTGTCCCATTTGCATCGGCTCTCGCTTATACGCCTGCATAATCTCAGGTCTTCTGAGATAATGCCGTAAGTTCTCCAAAATGACATAGGCGTCGTCGTCCGCCTTATAAAACCAGTCGAAATCGTGGCGAAAGTGTTTGTGCACGTAGCGCAGCGTAGCCTTGTGCTTCTGCCACAGGTGGTTATGGTCTGCAATGACGTCCATCTTGACCACTTCGTAGCGTTGTTCCCTGTTTGTTCCTTCCCCCACCACAATGGTGTCTGTTGTATTGCTGAAGAACATGAGTTTATCGCAGCGTTGACCCCAGGTCTCGGCCACCGCCTGTGCGCGGGTCTTGTGGTGCACCGAGATAGTGTTCACGAAGCAGAAAATCCTCGGATACGCCGGTTTTTCATCGGATTTTTGGCCTGGAGCCGGCTCCGGCGTCACCTGCACCAGATTCAGTGCGAAGCTCGATCGATCGATGTCTAGCGCGCACAAATCGGCCTTGGAGAGGCCGACGACAGGGTCAGGAATGACCAGCTTGTCCGACGCCGTAGCGGGAGAAGGAAAGAGAGTTAGGAGCTGCAAAAACGACAGCATCACCAGGAGATGGCGGAGAGCATGTGGACGTAATGATGAAAGCCGGTAGCGTCTGTAGCGGTCGGGAGGTGGCGTCATGACGGGTCGATATGCCGCGGCAGAGCCTGGAGCAATGGTAACGTGGCGGTGTCGTCAATTTGTAGCAAATCAGAACTGAGGGTGATCGAGCAGCGGACCAATAGGAGGACCAGATTCAGGTCCGACCAATCTAGACCAATTTCCCAAATTCAATCCAATTTGGACCAATCTCACTTTAATCCAATTTGGACTAATTCATCGATCGATCGATACTTTTTGGGAGGAGCTTGATGATGGTCACCCTGATCACCGATTACTGGTCTCAAACCCTAATACTATTATAATGTTGTTCTTCGCCATCCTTCTCGACATACGCGATTCGAGCCAGGATGGGGATCCAGCAGTAAAATCGTGACAATCCTACATAAATGTCGTGGCCTGACATGACGGTGCAGTTTGCTTTTTGAAAGTGCATTTGTACTACATTTCCTTAGAAATGAAGCTGACATCATGGCCAGAGGCGTTGCCACATCGAAAAATAAATCATTCGTAAGTAAAGCTTGAAAATGAGTACCTAGGTTTATACAACACATTTACGTAAATGAAGCAACAAAGACAGCGTAGATTCGAAAGGACTCAAAAATATGAAGATTTACTAAATCGAAGTTATGAACGCTTGGATTGTTTGAGTACGTGAGTGCGCCTTGTTGGCGCTAATTTTGATGGCGTGCACAACTATCATGGGATTGGACTCGCAGGTCCCACCGCAAGCGTAAAACCATATACCTGCGGTTAGAATTCGCTGCACCTCTCCACTTCGCAATTTGCCCGACAAACGACGAACGAATCCCAAGACCCAAACCAAGTTCCAGCGTAGCTGACCATGCGTGCGTTCCTGGCACTTGTTCTGGTCCTAATGGCCCTGCTCGCCAGCGCAAATGCCTTGTCGGTGTCTGCCATCGAGTCTAAGACCCTTGCTGAAATCGATACCAAGGAAGGAAGACTACTCCGAACAGATCAAGCAATTGACGGACCAATTGACCCAAATGAAGAAGAGAGGGGTATTACAGATATTGCCAAGAAGTTTGGTGCCTGGATAAAGGATCGACCAAGCTGGTTATTGGTGAAGGCTCAGTCAGGTGCCCTGAACCAGGACGCAGTTGTGAAGCTTTTTCTGCAGAAGAACATTAATCCAGACAAGGTTTACATGTGGTTGAAGATTGCGAGAGTATCAGATGACATCCCCGAGCGTACCTTGTGGGTAAACTTCGCTAAGGCCTGGAAACGCAAAAACCCGACCAAAAAGCTTATGTTTGACCCTCCTGTTGCGTAAGCTCAACTCTCCTATTTGTAGGTCGTTTGTTCATACCAAACTATTACATAATAATTCTATTCACGGTGCACAATTTCACGTTTTCTTACAAGCATATTGTTTGCACCCAGCAGCAATCCCTCACTCGGATTTCTCCACGTTACTCTTCCGAGTAGTCGCACGTCCGATTGAGTACCTAGACGCACGTAAAAGTGATAAATATTCGCCAGCGGTATACGTATTAGTTCCAGCGACGCAAGTTAACCAGTTTATGGAGATGAACTACATTTTACATATGTCTGCATCAGCATTATTAAGGGATTGACCGAACTTCCGAGAAAATAGCATATGTGCGCATCCCTCTTTTTCTCATTTTCCAGGTCTCCTCATTTTACGGTTGTGGTACTTGTGGTTATGGGACTCTTGACCACACTGTAGTAAACGCCACTTAGCTTAAAGTCAAGACCAATCTCGATGAGCTTTCGCAAGCAAACCCAATTGTAAACTCAATACTTTATGTGGCAAACGCACAAGAGGCCAATGACGAGTTTAATCAACTTCTTCCGAATGGCGAGCCCAGTCGTGATCCGGTGCTATATCGTCCAGGTTGTGCAGTCTGCCTTACCATATTGACGAACGAATCGTGTCTGTGTATTGTACCAGGACTCTAATGGTCTCGATTCTAAAGAAACCGCAGAAATCCAACGCCGTGAGGTGCTACAGCTAAAAGTAACGACATGTAACCTGCTGTCGACGATCTGAACACGTACCCATGAAAAGACAGCCTAACGCGTGGCTAGTTAGCTAAGCGCCTCTTCATCAGTCTTGAAATTGCGTCGTATCGAACACTACCCGATTCGCAGAAGTAGCTCGATGGATTGGCCCCGAGTCGTGTTGCTGTTAGCTGCAGTGCTCACTGTGCTAGCACAGGCTTCAACTGATTCGTCGCTGTCAAAGGAAGCATTGTGTGCCTCTGACGTGCAGAACTCGCGACAAGTGCTTGATTTGCTTGAAGTGACGCCTGAACCGGCACCTTCGCGGAATGAAAGCGTTCCCGGTGTATATCCTCGCATTCTCTGCTTTGCAGTCACGTACTCGGCGCAACATCAGACGAGGGTTCGAGCAGTATCCGAAACATGGGGACAGCGGTGTGATAAACTGCTTTTCTTCAGCAACATGAGCGACACCATCGTTGTTGCTCCTGACACACCTGCTGAACGTCGGTTTGAGATCGTTCACCTGGATATCATTGCCGACCATGCTCACCTCTGGCTGCGGACGAGAGCGGCGCTGAAGTACTTGCATACGCATTTCCGCCATGACTACGACTGGTTCTACAAATGCGATGATGACACCTACGCGATCATTGAAAACATGCGCAGTTACCTGAAAAGACCCGAAGTACTTCAGCGTTTCAGTAAGGAGCCCATGCAAATGGGTCATCGCTTCAACATGCCTATGGACACGTTCAACTTTTACATTAAAAACGAAACTTTACGATCGCTGTGGCATTCGCGTTGGGATCGCTTGGTATACAATTCAGGAGGTTCCGGGTATGTTATGAACCGACTGTATTTGGACAAGATAGTGGAGTCACTTCCGGATTGGACGTGTCTGCCTGACGAGGCTAGTGGAATCATGCCAGAGGATGCAGGCGTGTCGTTCTGCATGATGTGGAACGATGTCTACCCATGGGATACTCGAGATCACCGCGGCCGTGAACGTTGGCATGCATTCAATCCCGGATACGTATTTGCCACATGGGACAACCCAAATGATTGGTACGTGAAGTATCACACGACAATAGGTGGCGTGCGATCTCAGTTCGAAAGTGCAGCGCCAGACAGCGTATCTTTTCATTATGTCAATCCTGCATTGATGTATCACCTTGAACGCAGCCTCTATTTATGCCGGTCTGAACACGAAGACATCACGGCATTTAACGCGAAGTTCGGGCTGTCTATTGGAGATGAAGTGATGGCTGTACAGTAATCGCACATTTAACTTCTGATGAGAGTTACTGAGAACTTGACATGTGTGCAGTACTGGGCAGAATCCACCAGAAATATCACAACTGTATTTCCTACATCTAAGCATACAGAGTGTTTTCATACAGTGCTATCAGTTGAATATGCTTGGAATATATACGAGTACTGCATCTAGACAAAAATAAAAAAAGATGCTATCACACTCCGCCCGGATACGTCTTCTTCCAGGCGGCGTCGTACCTTTCCCAGAGCATAAACTGAGGGGTATATTGCTTTCTCATGTCGACGTTCAGCCACGTTTTCACCTTGTCAGGAGGATTTTTTTTATTTAGGAACTTTTGCAGTTGTGTCCACGGGCACGAAAGATGCCCGATATTTCACATACATTTTCAGCTTCTGATCACTGAGCCATGCTTTGATTCGTGCCTAATTGTTTTGCACTAGCCCCCACCTTCTTATGTAATTGCTGGTAGTACGTGGATTTCATTTACCCAAAGAATACTTTCTCTCCTAAGGCGAGGCCAAACCGCTTGTTAAAGGTCTCAAGGTTGTCGTCTCCACCTCGACAAAAGTACAAACTGCGTTCCATGTGGTACATCAACGACGGTGAAATGTAGTGGAAGGCAACACTGTCTGGTGCAGCACTTTCCAACTGGGACTTTACCCCGCCGACAGTCTGATGGTACTTTACGTGGCAATCATCCGGATCGTCCCAAGAGCGGAATAAACTTTGCTGGCCTGTTTGAATAAGTTTGTAGAAGGATACAACAGCGATATTTAAAAATAACGTTAGTATGTAGGCGTCGGCATTTTTACTCCTCAATTTCAATTGTAAGCCTCAAGGTTGATTAAAACAGTTATTATATGCCGATATCGCAGCTGGGTTCTTTTGATTAAACGAACTCAGCCACGATTTCGGTAGTTGAGAAGTATTAGGCCACTTCATGGTTATAGCTAGGGACTGGACTTCGATATCCTAATTTATTTCAAATTGTTGAACTACTTGTGTGGTTGTTTTATATATATTGGTTCACTACTGCTCGTTGACCGCACGTCATTTTCATCGTATGATCACGCTAGTAGCAAACGCCGAAAACACATTAAACCTTTCGAAAGAATATCATGAGATTATACCGAGTAACAGGCGTGAAAACGAGTGCGCTTTCCTTGGTCGTCATCATTTTGCAATTCCCTACGAAGAAACGCCGCGATAATCAACCACCGCAAGGTCAAGCATGCGTAGCCTTGTGATCCTGTTCGTGGTTGTGATTACTCTACATGCCAGCAGCGACGTCGCCTTGGGACTGCGGACACCCTGATCCAGGCGAACGCTCAGAATGCCGTCATGGATCTCAGATTGCTCCGCGCGGAACCGACGACCGATGATATCATCGATCCGGGAGACGAAGAACGAGGGGTTGCAGACGTGACCAACCGGTAGGACGCTCCACAATAAAGAAAAAAAAATCATTTCACATCAACTATTGCTGCAAATTGCTCGTAACTAAAAACATACGACCACTGTGATTCTACAAGTCACCACCACTAGCTCCACCAGCAGCGTTTTGGCCCGCCATTCCGCCAACCTGGCCTGCAGCGCCAAATCTGCTTTGAGCACCAATCCCGCCAGCGCCAAAACCACCAGCACCAAACCCTCCGCCGTTCATACCCCCGAAGCCGCCGAGTCCACCAAAGCCTGCTCCGCCACCACCAAACCGGCCGCCAACGCCACCCATGCCGCCGCCGAATTGACCGTTGAAGCCTCCGAGTTGGCCGCCTGCGCCAGCGAACCCTCCAAGCGGACCTCTGCCGAGACTACCAGTAGTCACGCCGCTGCCAGCACCGGGGACTGCACCGCCGACACCATTGCCAGCTCCAACACCAGCTCCAACGCCGTTGCGAGATATGGGGACTCCACCCGGTACCGTCGGAGCGGGGGTCACCGGACCAGCATTACCAAGTCCACCGTTGCCAGTACCCGAGACCCCTCCCAGTCCGGCTCCAGCGCCATTCATGAATCCGTTCGTGGTGGAGCCAGCTTGTCCAAGCACGGCGCCGTTGTTTCCGGCTCCGAAGCCGAATTGGTTTCCGCCCAACTGGTTGAAGGCGCCAGCTCCGCCGAACTGCCCAGCTCCGCCGAACTGCCCAGCTCCACCAGCTGCGCCAAATTGCCCAGCTCCACCAGCTGCGCCAAATTGCCCGGCACCTCCGAAGCCACCGTCGTTCAAGCCGCCCGGGCCACCTCCGAAGCCGCCGCCGAACCCGTTGCCACCCCCGCCAAACTGCTCGCGGCCACGGCTCATGGGACCCATGCGCATAGGCCCACGCGCGACTTGGGCGAGAGCACCTCCATTCATGAAGACCAGTGCCGTGATTGCGAGTGCGAGTCGAGTTGTCATGGCGATCGAAGAGGCTTGTTGGTGAATCGCGGTGAAGGTTGGTTTGGTTCGATGCTTGAGGTCGAGACGGAGATTCCGAAAGTGAGCAAACCGGAGGCGAATGAATGAAACGACAGCGGAATGCCAAGTTCGAAGCGAGGTGACTCCATTGATCACTTCGCCGACAAAATCAATCATGACCGCTATGGGTGGCTTTCTGACACTGATAGATGCTTTTGGCGGAAACCACTTTCTGTCTTGTTGATGGGGGGTAAGAGTGATGTTAGCTATGTGGAAGAGTACTACTTGCATCTAGCAACGAACCAAGCATCTTTGAAGAATTTATGAACGGTATCCGCGCACGAGGATGATGATCCCCTGGTCACTGCAAAAAAGGAAACAAACACTTCAAAATGTAACTTGTTCCACAATACCTTACCGTCGGCCCCATACCGCAGCGGTTATTATTTTGTCTTAGCCAAGGCGATATATTTTGTGATGACGGTCTAGACATTGCGACTTGGCTTGAGAACGTAGTACTATGACTGGTAATGTTGACGACGTATACATTGAAGTTGATTGCGAAAAAAAAAAAACTGTACTGAACACTACTGGCAGCTCTTCACAACTTGACTCATTTTCATATAATTTGATGATATCTGAGCCAGGCAAAGGTGTGATACTGAGTGAAAGTCATTTGCCGGGCTAGCTCCTTAAGGAATGTAATGGGCTCGGCAACACCTTGAATACTAGTCGTGCGTAATGTCAATAGAGACTCAGCGAGTCGCCTTCCGCACACAAATGATCTGCGTCAAATACAATCCTTTGGTAGCCGTACGGTAAAGATTTGCTGTCATCGTGGTCTTTGGTGCTGGTTGGCAGCACAGTTTTCAAATCCAGCCGTGAAGACATTGCATAATCCATGAGTTGTTTTGCTCGCAGGATCCAAGGTGTTCCCAATATCAATATGCTGGGTTTCCTCATCCTAATGTCGTGTGGTTTGAGTAATGCTCTATTTGCGGGGCCACGACTTATACCGACGTCGGGTTCGTCAAAAGCGGAGCTGTGTGCGATAGATGTCGAAGGTTCGCGTGACACATTGAATCTGGTTGAAGTTACACCTCGACCAGCACCGACGGGAGATTTGGTGATGCCTGCCGTGTATCCCCGCATACTATGCTTTGTAAATACCATTTCTGTTCACCACCAAACGCGAGCGCAAGCAGTGGCCGAGACGTGGGGACAACGATGTGATAAACTTCTGTTTTTTAGCAATGTAAGTGACACGATCACGGTTGCACCGGGAACGAAAGGTGAACGCAAGTACCAAGTCGTCCCGCTCGATGTGCCTGCTGACCACGACCATCTTTGGCAAAAGCATAAAGCAACTTTGCAGTATGTTCATAAGCACTATCGACACGAGTACGATTGGATTTACAAAGCTGACGATGATGCATATGTGATAATGGAGAACCTTCGTGACTACCTGCGGAGACAAGAAATCATGGCGGCATATAATCGAGAGCCCATGCAAATGGGCCACCGCTTCTACATGCCCAAGGACACATTCGATTTCTTTATAAAAAACGAAACATTAAGATCCCTTTGGAATTCGAAATGGGAAAATATGGTGTACAACTCCGGTGGTCCGGGCTACATCATGAACCGCTTGTACCTGGATATCTTCGTCAAAAGCATTCCTGAGTGGACTTGCTTGTCTGATTCAGAAAGCGCGACCGTACCAGATGATCTTGCAATTTCCTTTTGTATGATGTGGTATGGTGTTTATCCTTGGAACACCCGCGACTTTCGTGGTCGGGAGCGTTGGCACGCGTACAGTCCTCAAAATGTTTTCCGTTCTTGGGACGATCCGGATGATTGGTACGTGAAGTACCATCAGACTGTCGGCGGGGTAAAGTCCCAGTTGGAATGTGCTGCACCAGACAGTGTTGCCTTCCACTACATTTCACCGTCGTTGATGTACCACATGGAACGCAGTTTGTACTTTTGTCGAGGTGGAGACGACAACCTTGAGACCTTTAACAAGCGGTTTGGCCTCGCCTTAGGAGAGAAAGTATTCTTTGGGTAAATGAAATCCACCTACTACCAGCAATTACATAACCGGTAGGACGCTCCACAATAAAGAAAAAAAAATCATTTCACATCAACTATTGCTGCAAATTGCTCGTAACTAAAAACATACGACCACTGTGATTCTACAAGTCACCACCACTAGCTCCACCAGCAGCGTTTTGGCCCGCCATTCCGCCAACCTGGCCTGCAGCGCCAAATCTGCTTTGAGCACCAATCCCGCCAGCGCCAAAACCACCAGCACCAAACCCTCCGCCGTTCATACCCCCGAAGCCGCCGAGTCCACCAAAGCCTGCTCCGCCACCACCAAACCGGCCGCCAACGCCACCCATGCCGCCGCCGAATTGACCGTTGAAGCCTCCGAGTTGGCCGCCTGCGCCAGCGAACCCTCCAAGCGGACCTCTGCCGAGACTACCAGTAGTCACGCCGCTGCCAGCACCGGGGACTGCACCGCCGACACCATTGCCAGCTCCAACACCAGCTCCAACGCCGTTGCGAGATATGGGGACTCCACCCGGTACCGTCGGAGCGGGGGTCACCGGACCAGCATTACCAAGTCCACCGTTGCCAGTACCCGAGACCCCTCCCAGTCCGGCTCCAGCGCCATTCATGAATCCGTTCGTGGTGGAGCCAGCTTGTCCAAGCACGGCGCCGTTGTTTCCGGCTCCGAAGCCGAATTGGTTTCCGCCCAACTGGTTGAAGGCGCCAGCTCCGCCGAACTGCCCAGCTCCGCCGAACTGCCCAGCTCCACCAGCTGCGCCAAATTGCCCAGCTCCACCAGCTGCGCCAAATTGCCCGGCACCTCCGAAGCCACCGTCGTTCAAGCCGCCCGGGCCACCTCCGAAGCCGCCGCCGAACCCGTTGCCACCCCCGCCAAACTGCTCGCGGCCACGGCTCATGGGACCCATGCGCATAGGCCCACGCGCGACTTGGGCGAGAGCACCTCCATTCATGAAGACCAGTGCCGTGATTGCGAGTGCGAGTCGAGTTGTCATGGCGATCGAAGAGGCTTGTTGGTGAATCGCGGTGAAGGTTGGTTTGGTTCGATGCTTGAGGTCGAGACGGAGATTCCGAAAGTGAGCAAACCGGAGTCGAGTTTCATGCTTTGAGGCTCGAGCTGGAGTCCTCGTTGTAAACAGTTGACTACACATCTGTCGTAGGCTGGACCTCGGTTAGAATCCAACATTTCTCTTGAAGAAGTCTCTTGCATTTCATTCTGTTGTCCATATACCTCAGCTAATCAAGTCAAGCTAGGAAACCGAATCCGTTGGGTTCATTACATTTGAATTAAATATGATTGTGTTTTTCCATAATTATGAAAGCGTACTTGGTATTCTCTGCGTCTTCAAGAGGGACGAACAAACGATAGCGTAGTAATAGCGCGAAGAGGCTCGTTGAGGTTGGAGTTGAGGGCAATGCTGGCTACAACAGGGGAGCAGTAACTAGTAATAAGCAGCAAAAGCAGCGGTATGACGATAAAAACTGTGCCTCCAAGAAAAAGGCCCAAGATACAAAACTTCCACCTCGAGATTGGTAAATCGCGTGTGTCATCGGAGAGAATCGCACGGGGTTGGGGCGGCTGGGTGCCTCGTATCGGCCTGTTGTTGGAGTCGAAGAACTCGCTCAAATTTTCGTTGTCACTCGAGTCAAAGAACTCATCCGGATTCATCACGAGGTAATTGACGGACGGACGGGACGAAATGACCGTTGGAATCTCCAAAGTGCGTCTACTTTGCCATATAGAGGCGAACTTCAGAGGTGTCCACCTTGTCATATCGAACCACACTGTCGTTGCAAGTGCAATACATCCCTGGCTAATCAGCACGCCAACAAGAACGTGTTTTATCGTCATCTTCTCCACTGCATGTGCCACGATAAGTTCTTCGCTCCCAGAGTCCCAGCCGAACTCATATCGACGACGATACGCCCGCACAGTAACCACATCCATAGCAAACAGCGTCACCGACAGTAAACATGCTGAATAAATAAAAGAGAACCGCAACAGTCTCTTGAACACGAGCTTCGCTCGCGACAGAAACGGGATGCCTCGTGTGAAGCAGTCGAGGCAGCCGTTTGGTGCTGTGTCATTGCAGCACGAGGAACCATTGATGACAGCATCAAAGCTCCATAGCACTAGTACAAGAAGGCTGATCACCACGAAATCTTGCACAATACCAAGCAGTACGCCATATGCTCGGCCTGACGCCGAGTCTTCACGTGGCATTCCAGAGGATTTCACAAGATCTCCGATGTTGCTCAAACGATAAGCTGTGAAGAAGATGAGTTCCGCCAGATACACGAAAAGCCAGCTGATCCACGCGTGCCTATTGATCTGTGTGTTGAGGGTAATATTCGCGCTCCTTAGAGCCCATAGCGGGCCGGACCTCATGCTCGACGGGGATATCTGGATATGACGGGCAGTGTAGTGTGTCGTCGATCGGGGCAGATAATTTGAGCTAGCTCACTCGCTGAGCCTGCCACGAGATATTCTGAAGGAATCAGTGCCTCGGAGACAGGCAAAGGCGCAAACTTGCTGGTGAAGACGCGCTACGGCGCCGCTGTCCAGCATAAACGAACGGATCTCGCCCGAAGCAGTGCTGTATTTTCATGCACTACAAGTTTTACACAATCATTTATCCTTACAGGTAAAATTGTATACAACGAAGAAAATCATTATATTCAGGATAGAAGGAGCATGATTTCACACAGAAGCGTTAAGTGGCGAGCACCAATGCTGGACTCAAGGCAAGTTGAAGTTAGTAGCACTGACTTCCTCATAAGTGTTTCCCTAACAAAGTAAATTTGGTAGAGACAAATACTTTTGGTAATTTGTATGGCCAGTATGCAATGGACTTTCATGGGCTTCAACTCCACTAAAGGGCACCTGCCTAACGTACCGCAAAGGCATAAGACTTTGGTAGTGAGTCGTTGAGGACAACGCGGTGGTCAGAATGAGGCGTCGTCAGCACGGCGGACCTAGAGCTTTGGCTCCTTATGCGCTATCGACTGCATTACTGCAGGGGCTATGCTCCTTTCATCGTTCGTGCTGCTTTCTGCAGGAGCTCGGCACTTCACAACAAAAACGATGGCTTTGTCTCCAGTGGAGACACGCTTCCTCACGGCGACCAGCACCGTTCAAGGAAACAAACACGGCATGATCTGTATTGATCGGTGGCATCACACAGCTGCAGAATTCCCTCCACTTCTGAGTGCCCACTTCAGAAGCATGGCGAATGTCTGTCGTGACCATGTTTTCAGTCTCACATTGCGCTCTCCCCTCAAGGCTGCGGAAGTAATCGGATGAGTTAGTCACAATTGCTGACATTAATGCTGGTGTGGCTGCTGCAAGTTGGATGGCATTGCGAGGAACTGCTCAGCTAGAACCCACGAGTAGCATTAGTAAAGCCACGTCTCCAGCGCTTGACGCAATCTATCAAATAATAGTTGTTGTAGGCATAGGTATACTTACGGTGGCTGCTCTACCCGATTCCATGGCTTGATCGCATGAACCATGCAAACGCATTGAGAAGCATGAATTGACAACTACCCACTCATAACAAATGACAGCTCCATAGCTAATAAACGTACACGTAGGTGTGGCCCTCTCGAAGAATGCCTAACTGGTCATCGATAGCGATTTTCTGCTTTGTACATGCATGTATCTATTCATTTAAGACTCATAATAGCTTCTTCGAGCTATGCAAAGGTAGCAACAATGAAGCTTTGGCACTTTGCCAATTCTTCTTGCTAAAAGAACTCTTCCAGGTTTGAGAAAGTTGAGGCAAAAGTAGTTGCCAGCATTTAGCACGTAGTGGCCTTCTTCAGCAGCATGCTGACGTCCGCGTAGCTGAGACCCGTGCTTGTAACTGTGGTATCGACAGGCTTCGCCTTAGGGAACCAGAGGAAGTCCGGGTGATCGTCCTCCGAATCGTAAACCCACTCACCACCGATGATCTTTCCAGCGGCGTCAAGTTCTAGAAGGTAGTAGTAGTAGTTGCCAGTCGTGAACGTGTTGATCTGTCCAGACGACACGAGTCCGCCATCCGTGTACGTCTCAAAGATCCACGTAAGACGTGACTTCACGTACACGATGCTCACAGCAGCGGAATTCCACGGGTACGTTTGAAGGCCGTAGAAGGTCTGTGCTGCTTTCTTGGGCGTCATAGTTGTCTGCTCATACACCTTGAAACCACGCACGGGCTGGTTCCACACTTGCGAGCCGGCCGTGACGTCAACGACAAACGTCCGTTTGAGTTTGCCGAGCATGTTGGCAGCGGCGATGTGGAAGAAGGCAGGGTTCAAGTCACGGTAGGCATTATTCGAGTGGCGGCCGTATTCATCCAGCGTGTCCGAGTCGCCGTTGTAGCGTGCACCTGTGAACACGGTGGCGACGCCTGCACCATCGTATACCGACGAGACGAGAGCCTTGAGGTCCATGGGCTGGAAGGTTACGCCGTTGTGCGTGACCGGGCACCTCGGCTCAGTCTCCAGAATGGCAGCAGGAGACCAGGCGTGGCAGATTCCGAACCACGTTGGAATGCAGTACCCAGAGGTTTTGCCCGCACGAATCGCACACGCGCTGCCGTCGGTAAGGGAGGCACAATCGTTCTGTGAAGTGCACTTTCGGCGGGAGCTCTGGGAGTCGATGCCGTTTTTCGCGGACACCTTGTTCATGAAAGTTGCCACATCCTTTCCAAACGCCTTCGCGTACTTTTCGGCGGGGCTCGGCTGGCCTTGCTTCCAGACAACATTAATGCTGTCTTGGTATGTTGGCCAGTACGGGCCTGCCCACGGCGAAGGGGTGATGGCACCAACCGTCGGGAGGTTCTTCAGGGTCATCTCCATCTTGGTTCCGAAGAAAGTTTCGAGCTTGGCGATGTCCTTGTTGGCGTTGGCCTCAAGACGGCGCTTGGACTCCATTTTGCGAGTGGTCTGGGTTTCGTCCCATCCAGTGGCACAGTCCTTCGGGTGCTCATTCACATTAATCGGAGACTGCTTCACATCGGTCGACTGCGGAACCGAGTCAACGTACGCGTCTTGATCAGCTTCCGTCGTTGGGGTATCCTCGAACATGACCACCGAGCCGATTTTCGTGAATACTGGTTCTGCCGGGGCCGTAGTCAGATTGGCCAACAGGTCCGGGTAGGTCACCACATCCACCGTCGAGATGTTGGTGATGTTAGGCAGTGTCGGGTCAATTTCAACGGTGACGATGCAGTCCTGGTCGGCCACTTCAGCACCGTAGGCGGGGAACTTTTCGGTGATCTCATCGGTGGTGCCGGAGACAGTGACAGGGTCGTAGTAGATCGACGAGGCGGCTGTCTGCTGCATTTGCAGCGCCACCATAGCCACGACAGCGGAGATGACGTAGCGACTAGGCGAGTAGACCATGCCGAAGGGGGAAGTACCGCGACGTGGAGGTGGGGCGAAGCGATTGAGATATCTTCTCGCAAGCGAGCAGATTGGGAAGTGAGCGGTTTGCTGTTCGCGTACCCGTTGCTAGCTCCTAGGGGCACTCAGCAAACGCGATGGTGCGCGTGGCATCTGAAACGCGCCGACCGGCGTGCATACAACCTACTTGCCAGATACCTATACGTCAGTCCAGCAATTGGCGTATCTATCCCCCGATCCGTTTCAAATGGTAAGGGCGTTCAGTAAGTAGTTTTGCACCAGCTTTGGCGCCGTGCCGTCTCCTTCCACTACTTGAATGCATCTATCTGCATACAGGTGTCGTTACAAGTCCCCCAGATTTCTACATAAGACATCCTGTTGGACGTTTCACCTACCAAATCATACTCTATAGCTGGAAGAGTGCACCCATAGTCTCAATGCCGGTGTTGCACGAAAGCATCGAAGTTCTGACGCTCAGCCACAGCCAGTGTATAAAGTAAAAGCTTGATTGCCTGCTTGTAAGGACAGTAGGCCAACCAGCCTGGATCCCTACATTTTGCGTTATTGATTACTGTAGCTACATTGCCAATAGTTTTTTGCCCGTCTCAGCAGCGTTCCTTAGAAATGACCAGCATCAGAATCCAGATGACTTGCTCCTTAAGGCCAACCGCGTCGCCACGTTGTCAAGCTCCATAACTAGGCAAATGCAATCTTGGTTAGTTTTGTAACATAGCAATGAGCTTAATTACGAAACGAGTTCTTCGTCATTGCCTGTCGAGGAGGCCTTTCGTTCAGAGTGTGCTTCAACGGTTTTATCTTAAGGCCGGAATGAATAGGACAAGTTTGGATTGTATCTTTCATTGCTTCATCAGCGAGTTTTACGTACGCCTTTGAACTTCAGTTTGCCATAACGGATTGCCTTGCTGACAGAAACTTTATTTAGTTCAGGTGTGTAGGAGTAACAAGCCTTTTCAGTGGGTTCAATTCTAGCGGATCGAAACATACGTAGGGATTTTGGAGCGTATGATGGCAAGTGCTTCCTTGCCTCCGTTGCTCTCCAAAACGGCAAGCGTGTCTTCAACGTTAGCTCGGAGGGACTTCGTTAGCAGTTTTCGATGAATCTGCTGAGTAAGTTTTGGTAGGTAGATATTCATCTCGCCCTCCACGAGGTCAGAAAGCAATCGTGTGGCTTCCAGCGCCATCAGGAACGTATCGTCGTCCTTCGCCATCAGTGCCCCTCTCAGCGGCACAATAACTTGCGCAAGAACTGGCAGCGTTTTTTCACGAGCATCTTCCAGTTTCATCAGTTCACGAAATGTGGCACGTGCAAGGAACACGAATGGATGCTCGGTCTCCAGGAACCCCTCGACGCAAGTAATGAGTAGTGGATCGAACGGTACACCTGCACGAATACACAATACTCCTTCAGCTACTGTTGATTACATGATGCTACCGGGAGACAACTTACTGTTCGGGTCTTTTGTCCACTGCAGCGAGTTGCGGATGCTTCCGTGATTAATTCGGCACGGAATTGACCCCGAGTCATAAGCGCTGGAAAAGTTGCTGTCCACATTTTGTGTTAATACGATAGTACCAAATCGCCAAAGTCACAACTAGCCACAACACACTTACGTCTTATGTTTCTTTTTACCAGAAGTGAAAACGGAGGCCTGCTTGTGCTTGTGGAGCACTGAAGACGGTAGCGGGTGGGCGGTAGCGGCTTTTTTTGCCTCTTGGTTGGTCACTGAAGTAGTACCAGTCGATCGTGTCGATGACTTCGCCGAAGACGGAGTAGTTGTCCGTCCAGTTGTTTTTTGGTTGGATCCTGTAGTCGGTGGGGTGGCAGATCTGGATGTCTCTCGGGAGCTGGTTGTTCGTGGTTGGCTTGATCTACTACTACTGCTTCTACTGCTGACGCGGCTACTAGAACTTGACGCAATCGTTGAGCCTGGTTTGTCATTGTGGCTGCCGATTCCTTTTTTTTCGATAGTGGAGTTGTTTCCACGATCAATTGAAGCTTTTGTCGCAAAAATCGGTGCCATCGTGCCAACTTTTTCGGATCAGCTCTTTACTCGGTCGTTTGCGGTTTGTCGAAGATGAACAGGAGCTTGCAGTCCTCACACCGTTTTTGCTCTTTGCGTGGGTCCCATTAAAGCCTAACTATTCATAGCGAGGCACACCAAAAGCACAATCTTCGCTCGACACAGTAGCACCAACGCACATTTGCGTGCCGCTCGACAGCATCATTAAGCCATCTATTTTCATCATATTTACACACATTTTGTAAGCAGTAGAGTCTATGAAGAACGCAGTCCATCAAAGATCTCAAATAGCAACATCATAGGTTCCAAGAGCGGTAGTAGTAGAACTCTTCATCCGCCGTGTCGTAGTAGTTGACCCATCCGCTGCCGTCGGGCTCCGAGTTGGCAAAGTGCTCCTTCAACACCAACTTGACATTCTTGCCACGCTCGCGCTGCGTGATCTTCAGGCGAAAATTCACCTCGTTGCAGTTCGTGGGCACCGTCACCACGAGTTCGTCCTTGTCGACGTAGAATCGTCCGCGGTAGACTCCCTTGCGTTGCGCGCGGATGTGCGACTCCACTTCGTGCGGGGGCTTGAACAACATGCCATAGAGCACTGTGCCGTCTCGCTGGAAGGAGAAGTAGCGGTAGTAAATGCACTTGAGGATCGTACCCGGCACGATATCGGTCCACATGCTGAGCTCCGGCTTCTTGTAGTACGACACCTTAAGCCAGTAGAAGCCGTTGTAGCGCACGCGCGGTCGATCATGGAACATGTCGAACCAGGTCGCAAAGCGGCGGAGCCCAAACTTGTTGCGTGCCGCGGCGGCAGCAGCTCTCGGGTTCTGCACGGGGAAAATGCGTCGACAAAGCGCTTCAAACAGCACCTCGGAGCGCGCCACTTGCATCAGCCTCTTGCACGTGCAGACACAAGCACCAATGGTATCTTCGTCCAGCCACTTGAGGATGTCAATGAGCATAATGTCAGCCATATTCAGCAGCTCATGGTCTTCATTAGGATCCTCCTCGTCCTCCTCTTCCGCAGTGACGGTGTCCACAACCTTCTTGACTGGCGCGAAAGGCTCGTCGTCTTCCTCTCCACTGTCCTCTGCCTGCTCTTTCTCCTCTTTTACTGTACTTCTCTCTCTTTGCAACTGGGCCAGTTGCGTCCGAGCCGATTCGGCTTCCCGACGACGTCGCAGGTCCTCGGACTGCAGGATCTCGGCCATGAAGTCGGGTCTGCGCAAAACGAGCGTTAGAGCGCCCACTTTGCTCCAAAAGCTCCAGAAACGGGCAACTTTACGCCATCGACTCTTGCAGCGCAGCCTGCAGCGCCTCCTCGTCCGCGTCTCGATGGGCCGAGCCCTTGACGGCGGAGGCCTCCGACCGGTGCGGCGCCATTGGAATTCGATGGCGAGTTCTGATACTGAGGCGGCTGGGGCCAGGAGCTCCGGTCGCACGTAACGTTCGCTGCTCGTTTCGTGTGATTGGTCGGAGACTCGACGCCGATTGGCCGAAAAGACACGTGACTGCGACTCAGTATGGATTACTCAACGCAAGACGTTTACGACCAAGCGGACGTTGAAGTGAGGTACCTACCTGTACCTGTACCTGTACCAGTTGCAGTTGCGGCGGTCTATCGCTTACAGCAGGAACTGGACTTGACTTGCGTCCTCGCGGGTGAGACGCAGAATGTGCTTGGGCTGGTCGGAACTGCCGCCGGCGGGGCTGTCCTTGCGAGTGAGGAAGTGGAAGCGACACGTCTGGATGATCTGCTTCAGGCCGGCGCTCGCGCCGCCCGTGGACGCCGGTGCGCCGCCGTTTGCGTTCTCTTTCAGCGCTGCGAGCTTGTGCTCCTTGAGGCAGGACTGGTGCATCTTGAGCATACCGCCGAACAGACCGGCGTTGCCGCTGTTCCACCAACGAACGCTACCGTCGCGAGCTGCGTAGGACACGAGCACTTGGCCGTCAGACCGGAAGCGAACAGCAGACACGGCTGAGGCGTGGCCATCCAACACGCGCCATTTCGTGGCGGTGCGAAGGTCGTAGATAACAATCACAGCCTCCATGGTACCCAGTGCCATGCGCTGCGTCTCCTTATGAAAGTCCACCATGGGGAACCGCCGCACCAGGCTATGTAGACAGCGCGTGCTCAGCGGCAGACAACGTCGGCGGCGCTCGGGCTTCGTCGGGTCCAAGCACGCCATGATGGTGTCAACGAATGCGGGGAGGTGGCGACACATCAGGAGATAGTGCGTGTTGATCAGCTCCATCATGTACAACAGAATGCTCTCGTGGAAACCAGGAGGCCGGTCGTGGTTGTGCATCTCCTGCTGTAGTAGACCCAACACGAAAGCTGACTCGCAAGCACCTACCTCTACCAGCAGACTCATTGCTGCATTGCTTCCACCAGTTCCACCCTCATTAAAGTTAGCCAGAGAACCACCTGGCCCAATAGAAACCTCGTCGCCATTTTCGCTCTGCGCACTACGGAGCTTTTCGCGCATATCTATTAGCAGAAGCTGGATAATAAGCGACGACAAATCCACAAGATGTGGTCTGAAAAGCATGAGTCCCTTCGTAAGAAGCTCCGCCGACACCGATGCCACGAACCGTTCTGGCGCCTTCAGCAAGAAAACCAGTATGTCGCACACTTCACGGGCACCAGCAGGAGATATTTCACCAGGGAAATACGTGCCAATCATGCTCATCAAAAGCACGAGCGAGCCTAGTCGTTCGACCACCAAAGAGAACGACATCAGATTTGCTTCAGGGCTTACACCAGTACTGTTCCCACTTCCACCGGTGGCATTGCTACCAGATTGAGAGCTTGAACTTGTACCACCGCTGGTTCCAACTCCGCCCACAGTTCCCAAGAATGAGCTACCGGTCTCTGTTTCCAAACGCACCATTTCCCAATGAAGCTTTGCTGAATACTCTGCTGACAATGCACTTCGTTCATTTGGAGGGAGGCGCTTAATCACACCACTCAATAGAGTACGCGCTGCAAGCTGCGTGTACTCACAAGAGTCAAAACCAAAAGCAGCTAACTCTTCAAGGGCTGGTTCTCGAAATTGAGCTACGCACTCTGGCAGCACGACTGAGTGCTGTGTAATTAGCTGACTCCAGAGAACTTGGAATTCTTCCTTGTTTGTAGGTGACATGCTCCCATTGCCAGATTTTGGATGTTTGTACTCCATGCAGCTCATGCATAGTGAGACAACGCCGAGGGCAATACTAGCCGA
Organism: Phytophthora taxon juncus; assembly: GCA_033558005.1. NCBI lineage: Eukaryota > Oomycota > Peronosporomycetes > Peronosporales > Peronosporaceae > Phytophthora > Phytophthora taxon juncus. The sequence continues at coordinate 3,081,924 of JAUCEE010000005.1, read as the reverse complement.
TAGGGCAGACGAGTGCTGCCAATTTCGCGCAAAAGCGGGTACAGCTACCGTCTCTGTGCTTACAGTCTCCCTCCCCGACGAATCATCCACAACTATTGGTGGCACTACCGGTGTTGTCCACGGAACTGGAATTGTCAACGCACCTGACACAAAGTCTTGAAGTGCGCAGGAATATAGAGCATGTGCTGGTTCAATTCCCAGGATACTTCGGCACGACTGATCAATTGCAGGAGTAACACCCCACGAAAGCAGCAGTGACAGCATAAAGAGTTCCATCGAGTTCGTCGCATATACAGAGGCTCCACGCGATTGGAGAGTATCGTCCGAGTTGTCGGTACGGGCCCCACCGTGGTATAGTGAAGCATAGTAACTACTCCAGTTCTTCTTGAGTTGTTCTGCACTTCGAAGAACACCAAACTCAATAAGCTGTACGACCGCGTTGCCAATAAATAGTGTAGAATTTTCAACAAGAGGACAGCTAGTCGAGGAGGATTCTTCAATAACCCCATCGCCAGACGAATTACCTCCCCCGTACAGCAATGCACACGGCACTGTACGCTCTAAAATGCCAGTGTCAGTGCTCCAAACGTACACCATACGATCAGCGCATTCCACCTGTAATAATCCACGCTCAAGTTGCCAATCCAAATTGCAGATTTGATCACCATGTTCAGCAAATTCTAGAACACACTGCCACTCGACGTCAATGTGACCGTGGTGGCGGCCCGTTAAGGCGTCTCGAGCGAACGAGCGACGCGAAGACGGGTGACGCTTGTACTGAGGTGCATAAATTACGATCCTGTTGTCTGCCCCAACGGTTGCAACTAGTCTGTCAGGGTAGATTGAGTCCCAATCACTTCCATCGGCACCAATCCCGCCTCTCTTTAGCGGTGATATGCTGATCTGCTGGATAGCACCGCGATGATTTCGAAACCTTTGTCGAGTTGTGGCTTCGTGTTGAACTAAAGAATCTGAAGCTGCCGACCTGTAGAGAACTAGCTCAATTACCCGCATGACGCCGTCTGTTCCTCCGCTGAACACCATAAATCTAATTGAGAGAAGAGAAGCATCGAAAGAGTCGGGATTCAATGCAGCGTTTGGTCCTGATTGACCCGGCGTTTCTATCGTCAGTGTGTCTCGATCAGCAGGTTCCTTGCTTTTAATATTGAGGTGGCGGGCACCTGAGTTTCTCTTAAACGTCGGGTCAGGAAATCGAGACCTATAAAATGGATTAGTCTCTGTAGCAAAGTTCATATCATCAATAGATGGAGCCGATAATTGGGTTGCGAATGAAGACATTGACGAAGTAGTTGTGCTCGTTTGACCAGCCCCAAAACCCCAAAAGCAATGCGCTAGCGCTGTTATCCGTCCAGTATGACACGATAGTCGCGTATCCGAATCCGTCGCGGCACCGTTTGGCAGATGCTCTTGAGTAAGTAACCCGATGCAAAGCATTCCATCCGAATATCCCTTGGCAACAATAGGTATGTCCAGCAGGTACCGATACTCTGTAATCTCTGGCCTTCTCTGTTCACTTTCATCTGCCTCTGGTTGAGCAGGCTCACCACCAACTCCTGGAGGACCTCCACGTCCTGTTACAGGTGCCAACGCTGTAGCTAGCACACTACTGGCAGTGCTCGTAATCGATGCCCCAGTTCCTACGGAACCAAGTGCATCGTTAAGGTCTTGCCGGCGCTTGCGACGTATTCCAGCGCGTCGAACTGTTTCGTACGTTGAAGACGCACGAGCATCATCCCTTCCGATAATTAGGTGTGTTAGGCAGCCTTTATAGTGTGGTGCTATGTGCGTGTTGTCTTTGATAATCTCACCCTGGGCTACTATTGCTGCTGCTTCAAAGCCATCAGTAAGAGAATGAAATCGCACGTTTTCAGCTGGTGGCATCCTTGCTGCGACGATGTTCCCTTTATTTTGAATCATGCGTGTTGGTGACGGAACCCTTACTGCGGGCATCGTCCAAAGACCCAACGTACCACGGTGGCACATGTGCACCACCTCCAGTGTAGATCCTAGCATAGATGATCCCGTCTTCATGCATGATGTAAATCCAGCCTGCTGTCTTCGCCCTGTTCGAGAAGTTACCGAGCTCCGGGGTTTCGTTTGCACACATTTATCCTTGTGTACAAGAAGGTCGCAGCACTTACACCGGTCCATTGATGTAATGTACAATGCTTTATCAATAACGCGCAGCGCTTTCGAATCCGATCGTGGAACTAATTGATCTTGATCTTTAGTAAAAATAAAAAATCGCCCGGCAGTGTCTGCAGACGATTCTGCTGTCATGAACTGAAACACGTGACCCGTGTTAGTCCACAACATCACGTTACCGTCTTCCAAGAACTCTCCATTCTCCCAGCACACTGTCCCACAACCACCACCAGCACTACATGACGTTAGATATTTACTGCCATAAGTGCTGGCCGCCTGCCGCACAAACTCCACTGGTAAGATCTGACAGCTTCCAACACCGGTTGTTGGGCGCGTCTTGGAAAAGGATTCGTTGCCGGCCTGGCCATCACTGCGTATTTCTAATGGACATAACCATTTTCGTTTGAGTATTACAAACTTGGTCTTCCAAATAAGTAGCACAAGCGATGAGTCTGGAGAAACATGCACTGAAAGCGGAAAGTAGCTACTTTTGATAGAGCCCATCAGAGCCGTCTGTGGGTTCATATTGTCCCCGTCTTTTAACGAAGTGCTTTGAGAGCATGTTATGTCGTCCGCCTGATCCGCCCATGAAATGACCCAACTACTCCGCTGTACCCACCGAAAGCCCCATGCCACACTAGCAGACCCGCCGCCTTCACTAACACCAAATGGAGTACCGCTTGTAGAGCCCCGAGGCTGTGTCCACAGAAAGCATTTCACCAGGCCTTCTGCACCCAGCGAAAGAACTACTGCATCCCACCGTTGCTGATGCTGTTGCTCTATAGATACATTTGATGGCAGAAACGTAGCTATCCGTCTCGAATCCGGCGATCCACCAGCTATCGACGATCGTGACGGCGATATCCTACCACTTGTCGACGGATTATCAATTACCTGATCGCCAAGAGGTCCATAACCTGTTTCAATTCCCGATCCGCTACTCGACCTCACCAACCTCGGTCTTGGTGACTTGGGCCGCGGCATCTGCAGTTCTCCAACTGCGATACTTCGTCGAATCTGTTCCTGCGCTGTATCCATGCAGTACAGCAGCTGCATTCTCCACGTATCCAGCACCATCAACCTCGATTCCTCGCTCACCACGACAGCAAATCTCCTGTTACACAACATCTCGAGTCCCAACAATGGCGCCAGTTCTTTCGCCAGCGACGCGTTGGCTTCTGCACATGCTCCATTAGGCAATTGCCAGCGAGCCAGCGCTCCGTCTCGCGTAGCTGAGACTAACGTGCTCTGTCCCCATTCGTCCGTGCCGCTGACAATGCCCACAACCGGCTGACCGCTGCCTTCACTGCCTGGAAATACCAGCATGTTGACCTGTGCTACGGCGTCCTGCTCGAACCTCCAGTAGAGCACGACGCCATCCAGCGTGCCGGCAAAGACACATAACTGTGTGCGAGTGTCCTCCTCTTCGTCCTCCTCATTGTTGACACTTGTGTCCTCCTCGGACGCCAAGGTAGACGAGTTCTGGCTCGGCTGAGAGACCGGCAGCTGCAGAACGTGCAGCGCCGCCACTTGCACCTGCGGCGCCTTGTTCCAGAGCACAAGGGGGACAACCACGTCCTTCCCCGCTGCTCGGTGTTGTTGGCGGACGCTTTGTGTGTCCACCGACGTCCTCCAGGACGCTGTCTTCCGCACCATGTAGACGATAGTGTCGTTCTGGACTTCGGCTCGGGAAAACGCAGATCGCTTCGCCTACAGGGCGCCCCAGACGGAAAACTTTGGTTCAGAAGATAGAGAAGACGAAGGCAGAGGAGATGCACAGGGCGGGGAGCTCGAAGACGCCGTGGGAGGAGCGACAGAGGCGACGCCGATCTGCCCTCGAGCTGCTTGAAGCGACGCCAGGCGTCGAGCTCTTTGATACTGTTCGGGGACGCGGAGAGTGGCATTCATTGGATGAAAATATGGATTGATGAGGATATTGATTAGCTGAAAAGAAGTAGTAGGTTTGCGCACTAGTTGGACACAAGAGGACAATGGAGGACATTTTAATGAATTACTTGTTTTTAATGTGCGACGGCGCGACTAGGAAAATGTACACGTTCTCGGCGCGTGTGGTCCTGAGGAGTCCTGGACGCGAACGAGCGCGCTTTTTCAGCACGATCAAGTGACGGAGGTCGTCCACCTGGGCATGGTACAACAATGGTTAGCAAGTAGACATTGGAAGTTCGCTGCAGAATGCTTACGATGGTTGGATTGAGGTTGAAGTAACTGTGGCGGATTGCATGCACGTTGTTGTCCATCCAAGTTGTGTCGATCACATCCATGTCCAGGTATCGCGGTGATGGGGCTTCTTTACATTTACCACCACGTGTTTTGTCGTGAGGGAGATCTTCAGGAAGTGATGGAGCTCGTCTACGGTTGTATGCCAACGCAGTGACGCCAGGGTACTTAGCACTTTGATTAATCATCGCATAAGCCTGATCCATGCTGTGAAGCGGGAGTTGCCAATCGGAAATCTGCAGGTCCGGCTGTTCTTTCTCTTCTTGGTCTTCTGGGTCGCGATGAATCATGAAAGCTCGCCTACCAAGCGAGTAGTTTAGTGGCCCAGTTAACGATGTCTTTGACAGGTATTCCGAATAAAAGAGTGCTCCATCCATATTGTCAGCATATAGTGTGATAAGGTTGCAGAAGCGACGAACCCGATCGTAGGCTCCTCCAAATTTGACGAACTCGTTTCGCTCATAGTCCGGATTGCAAAATGTAAGAGTCGAGAGCTTCATCTTTCGGCTAGTTATGGAAAAGCTACTGCGGTTATCCGTTTCCTATGCATAACATGACAATAAAACATGTTAGTTAAGTGTACGATTCACAAAACGCGCTTCTTAATCCGATTCTACCTCAAATATGTCGTCAAGCAATCCTTCCTGAAGGCAAGTGAAGAAAACGCGCGCACCCATAGAGTGTCCGATAATATTTATCTTCGTGTATCCTGCATCTGCCAGGCTGTTCAAAAAGAGGATAAAATCTTCAGCTGTGCGTTTGCTTTCGCAGCCCACCGCCCTCGCTTCATTCAAGCAAACCCAATGCAAATGAGTTGTGAATCTATAGCAACGAAAGCCCAAACTGCACTCACCTTGAAAATACGCAAGAACACCTCCGCTTGGCCAGCTGAAAACGAACGGGTGAAGAAACGATGGAAAATCCCCCAGCGCAAGGAGCTGTGCTAATCGTTTTACTGCACCATCCACAGGACAATTGTAGCCGGGCAATAATATCAATGCTTCCTTATCACTGTCGCAATTGCTTTCAATATCAAACCTGGGGATAGCCTCCTCCACTATATATTCCGTAAAAGAAGTTGGATCCATACTGCGTTGTCCCCGTAATACTGCCTCCTCGCCCTTGTGGTTGAAAACAACACCGTCCGCAGGCGTCCGCAACGCCGGCAAACACTCCGCCGCACTCTGAGGAGACCCATCCTCGTATGAAGGCGTCAAATGAGTCACCGTCGGCAAATATTTGAAGAACCCACCCGACACAGAACACTCCACACTCGCCACACCCCAGTTCAATCCATTCTCTGAGTGCTTCGGAAAGAAGAAAATCTCTGTCGAACCCTTCTCTCCACGATTGTGGCAAAAACCGATACGGATATTCACGAACGAGTAGCCACTCCCGTGTTCGAAACTGCGGAACGGACCTACCGGCACACCGTCTTCCCATTGTCCTGTCAGACGCTCACCATGATAATCCGTGTCCGTCCACATTCCGTAGCCATGCGGCTGGCCTTGAGCGTTGAGGCCTCCGCAGTACTTGATCACGTTGCGCTTCCGAGTGTAGAATCTGGCCTTCGAGCGGTACGTGATGGTGTTGGTCTCGACGCCAGGCTTGATGTTCCACCAGTCCACCAGGTTAAACTTTTGGTGCAGCACCATCCATGGGTATGCGTAGTGTGTGAACCAGTACGCGACCACCGTGATAACTTCGATCGAAGCAAGTGCAATACCAGTAGCGTAACGTACTTGCCTTCCAGTGTGCGATAAAGTGTCGTCATTAATCCAGAAAAGTGCGTACAAACTGCCTGTAGCTGCGTATACCAAGAGGACAGCAATCATTGCCCAGTAGACTACGAATCGTACCACCAGCGCAAGCTTTGCCACAAAATATACAGCAATAGCGATCACAGCCAAGTAAAAAACGTTGTCGGATTCAGACACCTTGGTGTCGTCTGCGACCACAAAACGTGGTGTCAGTTTGAGCAAGAGATCAATAGTACCTTGGTAAAAGTAGCAGTACCGGGATTCCTAGCAGCTAGAATCGCGAACACTAGGACGACGTAAACGGCAATCACCCACGTAAGAAGTTGGACTACAAACGAGTACTTACAAGGAGACAGCATCAATTCCACGTCAGTCCCCAGGAACTCGACATTCAATAGGAGAAGCGTACCTTCTTGTAAACGCCTCGGTAGCGGCGATGCAGGCGTCGACCAGCCATCACTCCAAACGACCTGTTCAAAAGACGGCCGAAAAGAAATAAGCGTGCATCGCTCACACGAGGTTAAAGGTCGCAGCACGCTTTACCGGAGGAAATCAAACTCCTGTGGTCCGTCTCGCACGTGAAGTACTACTTCCGCTACATCGGTCGGAATCACTTTTTCCTGAGCAGAGGACTCCATAGGGCTATAGTGACCACTCGGTGCTATCTCATCGGCCGTCAAGCTCGCTTCCATCGCAACTTGTTTAATGGCATCCATTGCTTCACCGTCCTGTCCGCCATGTGTATTACGGACGTTCTTTGATCGCTGGATTAGTACAACATAATATTGTAGGTACAAATGGTAGGTACGATTTCGCGACAAGTCGAAGTCTGCCACTTCCACTTGGGATACATGAACGAAAAGATATTCTCTGCTGCATTCATTTAGATTGGTCTCCACAAATGGGGGATGAAAGCTAATCACTTGTTCTTGACATGGGAAGGCGCGACTAGGAAGATGTACACGTTCTCGGCTGACGTTGTTTTGAGCAGGCCGGGGCGGGAACTTGCACGCGCTTTCAACACGATTAAGTGGCGGAGATCGTCAACCTAAACAGCAAACATGCACAATCACAAAGGGTTAATTGTGACGATAATCACTGGCAACTGAGAGGAGTGGCGTACAATCGTGGGGTTGAGGTTGAAATAGTTGTGGCGGATGGCGTGCACATTGTTGTCCATCCAGGTCGTATCAATGACGTCCATGTCCAGATAGTGGAGCGGGGCGTCTTCTTCGCTTGTGCCCCCACGAGTTGTGCCGTACGGTGCAGTCTCGTCGGTTGTCGGATGTGTTCGACTGCGGTTGTATGCAAACGAAGCCACTCCCGGGTATTTTGCTCGCTGGTTTACCGCCGCGTAAGCAAGGTCCAAATCTTGCGGTGCTGCTAGGTTCTTGTCCTGCCAGTTTAGGAACTGCGTGTCTGACCGACCGGCGACTTCGTTATCTTCCGGGTCACGATGAATCATATGTCCGCGTCTCCCGAGCGAGTAGTTTAGCGGACCTGTGATGGACGTTTTCGATAAGTACTCCAAGTAAAACAGCGCGCCGTCCATGCTGTCCGCATACAATGTAATGTGACTGCAGAAGTGGCGTGCACGGTCATACCCTCCACCATATTTCACGAAATCATTCCGGTCGTAGTCTGGATTGCAAAACGTAAGAGTTGAGAGCTCCAACTTTTTTGTTGCACTACCCACGTTGGCGTGACTACCAGTAGGCTGAAATCAATGGAAACATAGTTGTATTAGTTCATCAATTAGCAATACAATCCGTATATGTGAACAAATACGAGCAAGAGAGCGTACCAAAAAGACCTCATCAAACAGACCCTTGTTGAGAGAGCTGAAAAAAACACGAGCTCCCATGGAGTGTGCGATGATGTTGAGCTTGGTGTATCCCGCATCAATCAGGCTCTTCAAAAACAGAATAAAGTCGTTGGCTGTGCGCTCACTTTCACTACCGACCTGCTTTGCTGCTCAAAGAAACAGCTCGTAGTGAGATTAGTCAAAAGAATGTGATCCGTACCAAGGCACTTCCACCTACCTTGGAAATACGCTAGAACACCTCCACTGGGCCAGCTAAACACAAAGGGGTGGATATATGAAGGAAAATCACCGAGCGCAAGTAGCTGGGCAAGACGGTTCATGCCGTAATCCAGCGAGCAATTGTATCCATGAAGCAGAACGAGAGCTTCTTTTCCTTCCTCTCCATCGCTTTCCGGAAGGTCAAGAACAGGTGCAGATTCTTCTCGATAAAGGTGCCGTCTTGTAACTCGCTCTCTGCGCGGTTGACCCCGCAATACTGCCTCCTCGTCCTTGTGGTTGAAAACAACACCGTCCGTAGGCGTCCGCAACGCCGGCAAACACTCCGCCGCACTCTGAGGAGACCCATCCTCGTATGAAGGCGTCAAATGAGTCACCGTCGGCAAATATTTGAAGAACCCACCCGACACAGAACACTCCACACTCGCCACACCCCAGTTCAATCCATTCTCTGAGTGCTTCGGAAAGAAGAAAATCTCTGTCGAACCCTTCTCTCCACGATTGTGGCAAAAACCGATACGGATATTCACGAACGAGTAGCCACTCCCGTGTTCGAAACTGCGGAACGGACCTACCGGCACACCGTCTTCCCATTGTCCTGTCAGACGCTCGCCATGATAATCCGTGTCCGTCCACATTCCGTAGCCATGCGGCTGGCCTTGAGCGTTGAGGCCTCCGCAGTACTTGATCACGTTGCGCTTCCGAGTGTAGAATCTGGCCTTCGAGCGGTACGTGATGGTGTTGGTCTCGACGCCAGGCTTGATGTTCCACCAGTCCACCAGGTTAAACTTTTGGTGCAGCACCATCCATGGGTATGCGTAGTGTGTGAACCAGTACGCGACCACCGTGATAACCTCGACGCAGACAAGCACAATGATCATAACACGTCGAACAGTGCGATCCGAGTCGGTTACTTCATCGTCATCGATCCAGAACAGCACGTACAAGTTACTGGTAATCGCATATGTCAATAACTCAGCGATGATGATCCAATAAATGATCCACCGCACGATGAGCGCCAATTTTACAAGGATGTACAGACAGAGAACGATTATGGCAAAGTAGAAAACGCCGTCCGACATCGACGCCCTGTCGGTGCTTGCTGCAACGTATAAAAACTAGTCAGCAACAACAAAATCAATCCCAAAAAAAAAATAAACAGTACCTGAATTGTTAGCAGCAAGCACTGCAAATACCACAATGATGTAGATGACAATGATCCAAGTCACCAGTTGCGTCATGAACGAGTACTGCACAGCAAAAAGCATCACCAAACAATAAGCAACCAATAAAAACGCAACTGCCATTTCGCAGTTTAAACGCCACACGCCGACCTTTTGGTACACGCCTCGGTACCGTCGCTGCAGTCGCCGACCCGTCATGACTCCAAACGACCTGCCAAAACCGCAAAAAGTGTTGCAATTAGTTTCCTTCGCACCGCCAAAGCCGCATTGCAAACGTTGCGCACTGGTGAAAATCGAACTGTTCGGGTCCGTCCTGCGCGTCGCTCGGCGGCTCCTCGTCGTGCGCGGCCAGCTTCGACGGGCTGCGGTAGCCGCTGAGCGCCACCTCGTTGGCCATGAGGCTGGCGTCCATGGCGGGGCGAAGCGGCGTGCGCTCGGTGGCAGCAGTTCGCGATTGTGGTGCTGGCCACATGCTCGAGGATGTCACCCAGCCTGCTCCGGTTAAGTTGCGCAATGAGCAACTGAAGCGGAAAATATCCGGTGCAATGTCGCAGACTAACCTGCACTTCCACAATGAGGTGGAACGATGATTCACCGAGAGGTGATTATGAGCCCCCGATCGCGATGATACAGAGCGTCTACCAATCTGCTGGTCGAGTGGTGTTGCTGGCCGTAATCTCGCCAGTGCAGTGACTAGCTTACCACACATTGTAATAACGGACCAGCAATCGTTTTTCAGTGACTGGGACTGTCATGGAGACTGCGATGGAGTCTGCAACCCTTTGCGTCTCCATTACTGTCCGCCCCAGGAAGATTGTTCAAAGGCGCTTTGGGACAAGATATCGATGCTGTCCGAGCCCGCAATCAGTCCACTTGCCACTTTAACCTGCCAGCGAAGTGACCACTTGCCACGTTATCAGCCAAGTCTCGCTGTCCGCCAAAGACGAAAAGCAAACGTCTGCAACCGCAAAGACGCCCACACGTCGGCGGCAACCTTCCGTTGCAGCTTGCTTTCAACAATCGCCGCAACTTGCGCGCAACATCGAGCAACTTGAACCCGCAACCCTACGCTTTGGTCCCATAACGACGGACCCATTTGCAGTCAAAATGGCGACGCCTCCCGCCGCCACGCTGGTGCTGACCAACCGGCCGCTCTTCCGCCTCATCATGGACTTCGTGGACGGCGTGCCGGGCCGCGTGGTGGCGCTGGCCGCCGACTTCCAGCGGCTGCACCGCGGCGTGCCGTGGTCTGCCACGGGCGCGTTGCCGCGCGCCGCCATCCAGCGCGGCGACGTGGAGACGTTGCGCCACCTGCAAAAGCTGGCGACCACCAAGAGGTTCCACAAACGGCCGGAGTTGGCGTTCGACGGCGCCACGCGCTGCGCCATTCAGTTCGGCCAACTGCAAGTGCTGCAATTTCTGGCGGACGCGGGCGTTTTGGGCGACGGAAATGGGGAAGATCTGACTAGTCGCACGGTGGGCAGTGCGCTCATGGGGTGGGCTGTGCGCTACTCGGAAAGCCTCTCGGCGAGTGGCAAGCTGCAAATTGTGCAGTGGGTGGCGGAAAAGTTCAGTCGGTCGGCGCTGAGAAATGTCAAAGCTGAAGATCTGAGTCGGGCGGGCGTGCAAGTGTTGCAGTTTTTGCTGGAGAGAGGGCTGGCGACGAGCGGGTTCGAAGACCCGAGACTTGTGGATCTGGTGGCAACGATGGGCAAAGCGGACATGTTGAGGTTCCTGCTGGAAAGAGAAGGAGGAAGGTCGAGGTGCTCGTCGGACGCCATGGATGGCGCTGCTGCCAATGGACATTTAGAGATCGTGCAGTATTTGCATACGCAAAGGACTGAAGGATGCACAGTGGCTGCCATGGATGGCGCTGCTCGCAATGGACACATGCAAGTCGTTGAATTCCTGCATACACAGAGGACGGAGGGGTGTACGGCTGCTGCTATGGATGGAGCAGCACGAAGTGGACATCTTGCCATGGTTCAGTTCTTGCATACCAATCGGACGGAAGGCTGCACGACTGCTGCAATGGATGGTGCTGCAGCAGGGGGGGTTATCGATGTAGTGCAGTTTTTGCATGAGCACCGCCTCGAAGGTTGCACGGTGAAGGCTATGAATGGAGCTGCACGTAGTGGGCATTTGGAGGTGGTAAAATTCTTGCACACTCATCGCAGAGAAGGTTGCACTACGGATGCAATGGATGGTGCTGCGCTTGTTGGACGATTACCTATTATTACATTTTTGCATGAAAATCGTAAAGAAGGCTGCACCACCCGAGCGGTTGATGGTGCAGCTTGGAGAGGACACCTTGAAGTTGTGAAGTTCCTTATGACAAACCGCTCGGAGGGGTGCACTTCCAAAGCAATGGATACTGCCAGCCAAAATGGGTATCTGGAAATCGTGCGGTTTCTCCACGAGCAGGGAACTGCTCAATGTACGACAGCAGCGATGGATAGCGCTGCTAGCGGTGGCCATCTGGAAATCGTGCGGTATCTACAGGAGAATCGAGTAGAAGGCTGTACGAAGGACGCCATGACAAATGCGGCAATTAATGGGCATGCGAATGTTGTGCTATATCTTGGTGAGCACAGACACGAAGGACCACATGAATATGCTCTCGAGCGTACCGCTGCACAGGGTAACGTGGATTGTGTTGATGCTCTAATTCGCTGCTCAATGCGTGGGTGCCTTTTTGAGGCACGTCGAGTTGCGCTTCAGGCAGGTCACCCTCGTGTGGCGGTACTTTTGTCGGCATGGATGAATCCCGAAGTACGTTCGTGCTCATCGCGATCTTATCATGTGCGTTGGGGACCGCGATGGTGCCAGCGCCAGCCACAAGTACAAAAACCAAGTCAACCAGTACCAAGTACGGAGGCTAAAATCGAGAAGCCGTCAAATGTCCAGAAACCTTCTGGATGGTGGTGGTGGTTCCGATGGCTGTAAAAGCCCACGTATAAAAAGCGGTCGTACATGTACATTGATATTCATAGTTCATATTTGAATATTTGATTTAAGAAATCAAAGGAATCCGAAGAACCTCGTTTCTCTTTTTTCACATAACCATTTTCTTTTTCAGCTTGCTTGTCGAGAAAGCGAACTATATCCATAAAGCGGGCGCCAACAGCACACTGACGAGCCTCCGCCAACTCCACTGCCCAGTTCCACGAGATGGAGGTCGTGCGAACTGGCACAGCGCTTCAACACAGCGCAGGTGACCTGAACTAGCTGTCATTTCGAGAGTACGATCGTCGGGGCCTTCCGATCGGTGCTGCCCAAGATATTTTACAACGTCATGGTATCCATTTAGCGCAGCGCCGTGCATTGCGCGCGTCGTGCAGCCTTCCGTTCGGTTCTCATCCAAGAACTGCACAAGTGCTAAATGCCCGTGCATCGCAGCTGTGTCATCACTAGCGACGAAAAGGCCGAGCTTCCATGTTCATGCAACCAGCGAATAGCTCGAGTATTCCCAAGCCCCGCAGCTCAGCATACCTCAATCTCTGTCACTGCTGCAATGGACTCGTGTGGTCCTTCTGCTGCACTATGCAGCCAGTCCATGATCTCACATTGTCGAAGTAGCTTGTCACTGCCACACTAAGCAGTCTCGGTTAATCTGAAAGTGTCGGGGACTTGTCACGCGTAGCATGTAGCCATTTCAGAAAGTTGCAGACTATTGTACTCAATGGCACAGCAACGCACCCCACTGAATTGCAGCTGTGGCAGCGTTTGCAGGCGCGGGTTCTGCGTGGCTTGCAGAAGCAGCTCCAGCATGTGCTGGTCTCGTTGTCGAATGGCAAATTGAGGCAGTTTTCCCCGGAACACGCCGAGCTTCGTCACCCTCGAGACTGGCGTCTACTTGGCCCACCACATACGGCAAACCTTCTTGGAAGCTTGTAATGTGTTGCAATAGCCCCAGATCCGTCAGGACAGCGAGCGCAGCATTCGCAACAGGCATGTTCATGGCGAGACGTCTACCCCCGAGCGAGAATGTAGCCATCTGAGCATTCTGCAGAAGGTGATGTGCGGCAGATGAAAGTCTCTGTTGAAGACAACTTCAACAAATGTTTTGGCAAAACAAGATTGGCAAAACAAAATGGTTTGCTAGATTAATAAAATAGTGACGTGTGAGTGTGTTTACGTGGGTTCAGGGGGGGAGTTGGCGTGGTTTTTGCCGTCGTCAGAGCCAACGTAGCCGGGTGCTGGGTGAATTGGCTCGGCAAGTTTTCCGCTGTTTTTGCGGCCTCCACTACCAGAAGCACTTCCCTTGCCACCAGAGCCATCCGGCTCGATGAACTCGACGAGATACGTGTCCATCATGGGGATGTTGGTGAAGTTGATCTTGCGGTGGAACGTGCAGCGGATGTCAATCATGTCTTTGACCACTTCCTGGACGATCGGACTCACGAGGATCTTTTCGGGGACACCGTTTGACTCCAGTTCGTTCGCTGTGAGAGCGTCAGGCCCCCACATGTCATAACGAAGTGTTGTTGTGCCAATCACACCACCGATAATGTTGCCGACGTGGATGCCAATACGCATTTGCAACCGCTCACCAGTATTGGGGTCCTGCACCTTTCGGACCTCCTTGTGCATATCGCGAGCCATTGCAAGCAGATCGCGGATATGACTGCGCAAGTGCATTTGGTGTTTGTGCTTGAGCGTGCTTCGTCGCAATAAATGTGATCGCAGTTTAGCGCCAGAGCCCCGGGGACTGGTTACACCAGGACCACCGATGATTTCACTGTTGCGCTCTAGAGGGAGCACACGATTACTAGACATTCGCGCCAAGGTCGACGCGAGTCCCCCCATGCTGGCAGTTCCAACCGGTGCAACGGACATGCTTGCATCTGCGTTTGACATGTCTGCGGTACTTGCAGAGCTTGTAACGAGACCTGGGCCGAGGCTCATGTCCACGTATGGTAAACCTGATACAATCACGTATGCGTCACCAATGGTCTGCATCTTGAACACGCCGTGCTTTTCGGTAAGTTTGTCAAAAGCACAGAAGAGCGATGCCAAAATGTTGACAACTTGAGCAGTTGCAGCCTGCGAAGCGATGGAGGTGAAACCTTTGATATCGGAGAACAGGATGCCCACCTGCTGATGTTGGTCGCAGACCATTTCTCCCTCCTTTAAACGCATCACCACAGCGGCCGGAAGCATCTGATAGAGAAGTCGGTCAGCGTTCATGGTTTCAAGCTGTGTACGTGTCTTAAGCCAAATTTGACGCCGTGTGAAGAACTCTACACTTTGCGATGCGATGATGTTGGCCACCACTGAAAAGTACGTAAGTACTATCGGGTAACTTGTCTTAAACTTCGAGTTGAACTTGGCAGCATCTTGATGGTACCTCTGAAGTGATACCAATGTCGTTATGGACACCATCACTAGCGCTATCACATTGAAGACTATCATGTGGCGGTACAATATCGATCTCCCGTTTGAAACAACGAACATAGCGAGCACCGTATCCAAACACAAGTTCACGTAACGGGGTGACGTATCAATCTCAGATTTGTAATTGAGCCCCCAAAGAAGCGCTTGAGCGAGGGTAAATACAAACAGCCCAACTAGATAAAACCCAAGCAGTACGTTGCGAATCTTTATCTCGGAGTAAAATACGAATTCATCGCGCACACGACGGGCGACCAATAATGCCACGATGGCGAACGGACTTCGAATAAACAACAGAATCACATACATCGTGGGAGAGATATCTGTTTGCGGGGTGTATGAACTGATCACCGAAAAAATCTCCACAATTAGGTCACGCATGCAAGTAAAGGAAGCGTAAGCGGCGAGGGCAAGAAGGGTAGTGCGTGCGCCTTCGACTCGATCGGAAAGCGTACTTTCGAGGTACTTGTTTTCCATATCGTCATCTCTGAAGCACATATTCAGCAATCGAATTTCTGTCAACATGTGCTGCTCGACGCTTTCGCTTGTATCAGTTCCTCCCCACGACGCAAGATCAGGTGGTGTGCCAAGAAGCATACGAAACGGATCATATTTTTTCCACCTTTGCCTTGCTGAGTGCAGAATCCTGTTCCGTGTTGCGGCAAGAAAGTCTTGCTCAAAAGGACGACGAACATTAATAACTGATGAAGACATCAAAACCGAATCACGCTTGGGACTGAACTCTAGCTGACCGAGACATGCCATCTGTGCTACCTCTGTGAGAGGCTCACCAACTAGATAGGTAGTCATGCTTCCTTTCCCTTTTACATCGATCTGACGTTCTTCGAAAGTGAAATGGCCGGCCAGCTTTTTGTACGTAACTTGCGAGATCTGACACCGTCCAGTGATTCCAGTAGACTGCATACGAGATGCAGTATTCACCGTGTCTCCAAAGAGAGAGAACTGCTGCTTCTTCATACCCACCAACCCGCTAACCACACGACCTGAATGCATTCCAATGCGCAGCTTAATTCCATTACCATTGGAAGCTCGACATTTTTCTAGACTAGCAAGCATATCCAATGCCATTGATACTGCTCGAAGTGCAGCTTCTCGTCCTTGGTCCTTACCTTGCAATCCAGCGCAGGCCATATAAGTCTTGCCGACGGTCTCCATTTTACGGACACCGTGCTTCTGGCAAATTTGGTCAAACAGTGAGTATACCCGATCGAGAAGAGATACGACTTCTGTGGGGCTAAACCGGTTCACAAATGACGCAAAGTCTGCTATATCGCAAAACAGGATCGTTACGTCTTGTTCATCTTCGCTGATCAAGGTATCACCCTTTTGCATACGCTGAACAACATGCTCAGGCAGCATATTTTTTAGAATCTGGGTGGAGCGCTTCTGTTCGATAAGAAGTGATCGGCTTTGAAGAAAATCCCTTCGCATAGTAATTTGGAGCGAGTAGCATGCGTAAGCTCCAAAAGAGATAACAAAAACCAAGTATAGCGCAAAAAGCATGAGGTCCGACAAATCCACGCTGTTGCTGTAGTTCATCGAACTCAGTCTATCTGCCAGCATATAGAATGCAAAATTGTAAATCGATAGCATCAGGGCATAGAGAAACTTTACGCGGATCACCACAAATAGGCCGACAGGGTAAAGTGCGGCAGCAAATTTGCCTGTGTCGGAAATTGTGAGTGTTAAGGCCATACCGACCATGCTGTACGGTAGAAGAATGGCGATCTGATAGTTCTGCACAAAGTACTTCGTGCGAACAAAGCGCATGAACAGCAAGTCGCACACGAAATACCCAATCCGAATCCATATATACGACTTCTCGCGCTCCCAAAGAATTTCATAGGCCGCATAAAGTGGAATCATGAACGCCATTACCTTCAGACATAACATCACACGACTTCGCTCGCGGAATGCAAACGTGAATTCATATTCTGTCTCGAGACGTTGGTGTTCCTCACCCATAAACTCCAACGTCAGAGGGTGAACAGGTGGCTGCACTCGTAATGCCCTAGAGCTGTGAGCATCATCTTCCTGCGAGAGTGGATCGGGGTGTCCAATCTCCTGAGCAAGCTCGCGCTGGACTGAAATGAGCTGTTTTGATAGCTCATCGTGTTCAGTAGGAAGATCGAAGTCGCGAAATTGTTGACTCCATTCTCCTTCCAATAGTGTTGGCGTCAATTCACCTTTCTCTGATCGACCACTTCCACCTACTACACCATTAGCCCCTGTGTAGCTTCCCTCATCGGACCGTCCTGACGAGCTGTAGATAAGTTTTGCTGCACGAACATTTTCGATCGAACCATCTGCGTTGCGAACCGGTAACGCGGGGAGATCACCCAACCCGCTGTCAATTTCGAGAATAATGTCGTTGCTCGATGGCAAGTACATCTTTCTCAAGTACATGACAGCCAAGTCGACGCAAAGGCATGAAATGGATGTGAAGAACAGCAGCGCCCAAAACAGTAACTCAGAATAAAGGATCCCGGCTAAGCCTTGAAAATCGCGGAACACGTCGAAAGTTGGAAACATGCGGTATGCTTGAGAGTAAGCACCGACAAACAAAATGTATGCAGCAAACCCCCCAAATAGGGATATGTAGTGTGCCCGCGTCCAGCGATACAAGCACTGCATATGAAGCGATGCCTTCAGAGTCACGGTAATAATTAATGCTCCGTATACAGCAGTGCCATCCGGGAAAAGACCATTAGCGTGACTCTCCTTGGACGATACTCCACCCATTGTTCTCAGAACAAAGAAAAACACTAGAATTGAGTGAAACAACGCATTTGCGACCCAGAAACTGAGGCCTCGTATGCTTAGTTCACTCTTCCTGAGCGAGCTGCGATAAACAAAGGGGAAGCGCAACACAGCACTATCACGAATGTCTTCGTCCGTGATTCCAAGTACGAAAATGGGCAGCACAGTGTACAGCACATTCCACCCGACCATCAAATACGACTCATAGAGAGTTTGACCCGAGTAGCCGTTATAAAAAGAAAACAAGAACAGCGTCATGATTAGAGCCATGTTCTTGTAGAATGAGAACAAGATGACCCGCGCCACTCGTCGATGATTCCAGCGCCCGTGCACAAGCAAAAGCCGGGAGAGATGACGAAACGTGACGATAGCGAAATCTGCCGCGCGCACAGCTTGCATGCCTTCATGTCCGTAGATGCCAATACCAACGTGAGCTTCTTGAATCATACTCACATCGTTGCCTCCATCTCCCACGGCTAGTGTCAGAGGCGTGCCTGGTGCTGCCTTCATTAAGCTCACGACTTGAGCCTTCTGCATTGGGCTAAGACGGCAAGCAACAACGGTTCTGCACTGAGAAGCTAGCTCTAAAAACAATTCATGTGCCAATTGAACTGCACCATTGGCATCTGTAATCGACGTTCGTGCTCCGGGTCGTGAGCTGGATCGGTGTCTTGAGCCTTGCATAGGATAATTTGCTTGAAAAGGTAAACTTCCTATCGATTTTGAGGACATCGAACCACTGAGGCGCCCACCTTGAGCATCACGTTCACTTCTTAATACATCGCTGTGGTGATAGGTTGGATCAGAGTGGCTGGTATGACTTGAGTGTGGTGCGACTTGGTTGGTATTGGCATATGAGATTTGGGCTTTAATTTTACTGCATGTCAAAGCGTCCGCAAGCAAATACTCTAGAGCTTCTCCGTTGATAACCAGTGAAATGTCTTGTGAAGCAACACCAGGAACCCAAACACCTTCTCTTTTTAGCTTGCGCCGAGCCTTAGCAATCTCGTCGAGACAATCCTGCTTTGTCTTTCCCTTAATGATAATAATTTTGCTCTTAGGACCAATCAGCCCACACATATGCGCTACCGATATCGCAGTTTCATCCTTGTCTCCTGTCAGCATCCAGATGTTAATTCCACCGAGCGATAATTGAGAAATGCATTCTCTCACACCGTCTTGAAGCAGATCTTCGACGCCTGTAGCACCTAGGAGCTTTGTAGACTTCTCAATTTGCTTTGCCACTTCCACACATTGCTGTTCACGATTGGACAAAGCCTTTTTTGCTGCATCGAAGTCGCATTTCCACGCAAGGTACTCTGTCATTGACAACGTACGGTAGCCCAGCAGTAAGGTGCGCAAAGCCATTGCAGCGAAATAATGGACATGCAGTGCCAATTTACTGATATCCTGATCTCTGCTTGCGTTAGCAAACATCACGGTGTCGGCGCCCTTTGAAAAGACCAGGATGTCTTGCTCCTCTGACTCCGAATCACTGCTTATGCCATCGAGATCAGTTTCTAAGGGGTGTTCCAAATCGCCTAAACTATCCCGTACTCGAGGCAACTTAGAAGCAGCCGAGCCAATTTCTGTTTCGTCTCGATTCAATCTCCTCACTACCACAGACATGCATTTTCGAGTGCTGTCAAACTCGTTTAGCGCCAGTAATTGGTACGATTCAGGTTTGCCGAACAAGCGAATATGAATGATATCACCGTCTCGCCGTTCGTACACGCATTCAAACTCCAGGGCAGCGTTGAGAAGCGCAACTTCATCTGGTGACGAGCCAAAAAATTTTCGATCACCTTTCAGAGAAGGAAACTCATCTCGTGCTTCAGCCGCGGCATGATTGCTCGTAAAAGAGTTAAAGCCACCACTCTGGCGCCGGCTTTCAGCTCGCATGCTTTCAGCTCGCATGCTTCCTTCTGCACTATCAGTTGGTGTTCGACCGGCTGCACTCTGAGTGTCACCAGACTGATCAGCTGGTGTTCCGTTCTCTTCAATTGCAACTGATGCCGAATGACAAAGAAGCAAGCATCGGAAGAATGGACGAGCAAGCTCTACTGCGTGCATCTCCTTGGACGAGAACCGAGATGGATTTTCCACAAACTTCATCATCTGGGAATATGATCGGACATCTTTTTCCGTCACTGATACATGTTTTGATTTGCGTCTTCCATCAGCGCTGCCTTCCCTACCAGCACTCCCCCCTCGTACCCCAGAGGTCGATCCGAGTTTAAGCATCATATCACTACCACCGGATAGATCATCACTACCAGCCTGCGCTGCACGACGAAGGTGCATATTTGACCCGTCGAAGACTATTCCACCAATGCTGCACACTTTGAAAAGCATTTGGTTCTTCGTCAGAGTCCCGGTTTTGTCACTGAAAACGTACTTGATCTGCCCTAGATCTTCGTTTACATTTGATGTGCGGGCTGTTACACCTCTACCAGTGACCGAGCAATACATTTTCGGGTCGTTCTCGATTCGCCGTGCTTGGTACCACTTGACTACCTCTAAACTGATGTAGAGCGAAATGGGAACCATGTTGTTGTACAAAATCAAATAAGTAATCCAGGCCTCAATGAAGTACCCCGGATGGAATTCAGAAACAAATGGATAAGCGGAGGCATAGCCAGGTTTCTCATGAACCTTAACCGCAAACAGTGAAGCTTGAATTGAGCTAAAGCAACACACGCCGAACAAAACTGAGAAAATAAGGAATATACAGCGGTTTGCAATACGATCTAGGCGGCTGAACTTTGATGGGATAGCCTTCATGTTCTGCACCAGTTTGGTATCATTTCCACCGCCTACGACAACACCGACAATCCATTTGGTATTGCAAAGTTTCATTCCACGTAACAGAACATTTTCGATCGTAATCGGAATTTCATCATCCTCCGGTGCTAAGCCTTGGATCCTCTGGTCCACAAATGCCCGAGGACGTAGTGCTGATGTCGATGCCTCCCCTAGTGCCTGCTTTTTCGTGTGGGAAAGTCGGATCACACCATCGAAACTGTACAGCCGCTTATTAGGTGCTTCGCAACGTATTTCGCCGTGGACAGAGTCTCCAAACTCCTTTGGTGTATGTGGGACGATGTGATTCCACTTAACACAATGACGAACTTTGAGATTGGACTCTCCGTCGAGACTAGATGTCTCGCACATTGCCTCTCCGCTCTCCTGACTTGAAAAGAGGAGCACTATATCGGCGGGTACTTGTTCCTGATCGTGAATCTTGACGACGTGCCCGACACGTAAGCTTTTCCAAAATATGGACTGAAAATCACCTAGATGGATACCGCTTGAGTCATTCTTCTTACCCCCTCCTTCTAGCATGCCGTTTAACGTGTCAATTTTCCCGTGGTTTACAGTCCAATCTTGTTGATGTCGTGCTCGGTCTTCCAGTCCTTCCTTTATCATCGTAGCGGTCAAAACGAGCATCAAGGGCCCGATTGTCGAATACTCATTGGTAGGCGATAAGTCCGTACACAACTGAAGAAGCGAGATTATAAGAAAATAAAAGTTGGCCACGCGACGGAACTGCTCGAAAAGCGACTTTGGCAGAAAATTGAGAGCTGTATACTTGGAGGAACGTACAGTGTTTGTCCAGTACGGGTCCGAGTGGTGATGCTTCTGCATATATGCCGCGTACTCCATCGTCCTTTGCACATCGTTCACAAACAGTAAACGACTTTTGATGAGCTCCTGTGAGTTATCACTGTCATCGTCACCTTCTACTGGGTGGTCCGCTACTCGGTTCCGACGAAACAGTCTGCTGAACAATCCTCGTCTCCCGTGCGGCCTCTTGTCAGAGATGGTTTTGACTTCATCGGCGTTTGAGGTGGCATCAACTTTCTGCGAAACTAAGGTCAGGTCGCACTTCGGTGACGGAAAACTGCTGATGCCCGACCGAAAAGCTTGCGGGTGCAGCGGGAGTGCCATGCTGCTTGCTGGAGGGCCGGGCGGGAGAGTAGGCTGGGCGCCGCGCTCATGCATAAACCCAACGCGGTTCGACCACCCTTGAAAGTCAGCAACGCCGCTCGAGCCGAGCGATTGAAGCTGCTATGTGGATAGGTATCGAAATGTCCTGGCACCTCCCCGTCGGATCGAACTCACGTGCGGAGAGCTATCAACGTCTCGATTTCGATGCAAACGATGACTGTAACGCGACGTCTGTGGTTTCTGCAGTGCACCAGCGCGATGAGCTATTCGCAGGGAGGCGCGCTCAAGCAAAACGGTTCCTCGCATGGCGGCGACATCGAGTCCATGTCGAGTATTTTTACCGTCCCTTACGCTTCGAAACGCCCTGTAGGTGCGCATACAATTAGACCGCTACGAGACGAGATGGCCACACGTGTGCATACACGAAGGACAGACAAGTCCTGGCACAGCGTTCACCATCTCGAAAAATGTGGTGTCTCTCCTCGCAAATCGCAGCAGCTGACGATTCACTGTGTATTGCGTACATGCAGGCTTGCACACGACACCCATGTCTGACTACTCATCTTGATCGTCGCCATTTCACTTTCGCGTCAACGATGACTCTGCTCTCCCGACGTAAAAATCCCCATCCATTCGCCCCGCCAAAAACACCTTTTTCCGTCAGCAATTACACCGTCAAACATGCCAGGTTTACTATCCGCTTGCACCGCCCGGACTCGCACTTCAACTTGACTTCAACTTGACGTGTGGCGCACACCACATCGTACCCTTTGTCGGCCTGTCCCAGCATGTGGCAAACATCAACTAGCGAGCAAGTGGACAAGTCCATCATGGCGCTCTTCCCCCGCGAGTCGCCGGCGCTGCTGGTGCTGACGCAGGACGAGCTGCTGCACCACGTCGGCAGCTTCATGCGTGGCGTGCCGCTCGCCGTGGGCGCGTTCGCCAGGCGCGAGGCGCAGCTGGCGGCGCGCGAGCGGCGCCACGGCACGCACAGCACGGCGCTGTATCCGCAGCCGCGCGGCTACCTGCCGCAGCTCGCGGTCATCCGGGACGACCTGCACATGCTGGCGCTGCTGCGAAGAGTGTCGCAGCAGGAGGAGCATCGGCGCAACGCGAGGCTGGAGTTCCACGAGGTGGTGCGCTGCGCCGTCATGTTCAACCGGCTGCACGCGCTGCAGTGGCTCGGCCGCCACTGCGACCTCGAGCACTACGACTTCGAGGGCAACCTGCTCAACTATGCAATTCACTACAGTGGAGACGTGGCCGTCATGGACTGGCTGCACGAGCATGTGCCCAGGCAGTTCGTGCACATTCGGCCCTGGCAGCTGTGCTTCGCGGCGTCGAGAGGCAACCTCACGGCGATTACATGGCTGGACGAACATGACTATGAAGGCTTCTCGCCAGGAGTGATGGATGCAGCGGCTATTGCCGGACATCTCGAGGTCGTGCAGTATCTGCATGAACATCGCACGGAGGGCTGTACCTATGAAGCCATGGATATGGCGGCGGCCAACGGACATTTAGAGGTGGTGCGGTTCTTGCATGACAACCGCACGGAAGGCTGCACGACGGTGGCCATGGGCTGCGCGGCGGGCTTCGGACATGATGAAGTGGTGGAGTTCCTAGGCAAACATCGAACGGAAGGACCACACCCACGCGCACTGGAAGACGCCGCGAAGAACGGACACTTGGAGTGTGTGCGCTTGCTGTGCCGGTATTCGACACGAGGGTGCTTGTTCCAGGCACGTAAAGGTGCTGCAAAGATGAAGCACCAGGAGATTGTAGAGTACCTTTCAAGCATCATGGAAGACAACGTCTGGAGCTGTAACCCTCGGCGACACGAAGGCGACGGTCCGAGACGATGCCAGAAGAACCAGTACGCCATGGTGCTGCAGCGCAAGCCCTCCCGTCTTCCTCGCAGCAACAGCAAGGCGCGCAAGGTCGAAGGCGGATTATTCTCGCGGATTTTCGGCAGTGACACCGCTCGACGAGAGCCCACACGCCTGTGCTCTCGAGACGTCAGCGTGCTACATCGAACGTCGGAGTCGCTGTCGACTCACGAGCTCATGGCGTAACTCGTCGACCAACAATTGTAAAGGTAAGTGTATCGAGGACGTTGTCGTGACCATTTCGATTCGACTCGCAGAGCTTTGTAGTTTCTCCATGTAGCGCTCGTGAAAATAATGCTATTGTTTCCTCCAATTTCCGTTCGTCACCAGTGTAGCCATGTCGCGACTATCCAAACATCAGTTGCCACATCCAGGCCAGCCATTCATTTTGGATTGTGGCAAAACATTAGTAAAAGTGGCATAATGGACTTCGAGGCGCTGTTCCCGCCGCTGGCGCCGCCGGACGAGCCCGACGAGGACATTAGCGTGGCCGACATCCTGCTGCCGCCACTGGAGACGGCGGTGGACGAGGGCATCTACCGCGCGCTGCGGCGCTGGAACGAGGGCGACTCGGCGCTGACGGACAAGGCGCTGCCCTACGCCGAGCGGGCCAAGAAGTACCAGCGCATAGCGGCTCTGGCGTTGCAGCCAGACTCGGAGCTCAATGCCACAGCAGAGCAGGAAGAGAAAGATGAAGAGTCCACCGAGTCCGAGGAGGAGGTCTCCGATGTGGCAGACAGAGCCGCAATTGTGGCAAAGGAACGTGCGGCGGCAGCGGCACTGAGACGCCAAGCCAAGGAACGCAGGAAGCTGCAAAGAGAAAGAGAAGATGAGAGAAGAAGGTTCGAAGGCGTCTTCGCGGAGCTGGCAGAGATTGACGAGCTGAGAGCTGAGAGGATGCCTAGTGGACGAGTGCAGGCTTTCGTGGACACGTTCAAACTCAAGAAACGCCGACTGGCGATGAAGCGGTCAGCGGCAGACACGGTGACGGCTATGAGCTTTGAGTTTGCTCGGCCAGTGCCGGACGTGCATGACGACCAGGTGAAGGAGAAGGATAAAAGCGTAGAAGTGGAAGTAGATAAGGACCCAATTCTGTGGTTTGACGTACTGCATCCGAGCAAGGACCCGTCGAGAACGCAGTCGTTCCTTGTGCGCCGCTCACAACCGATTTCGGAGCTGGTGGACCTGGTTGCATGCGCGAATGATGAACGTCTGCAAGAACATGGGAAATCGTCAAAGCTGGTGTACTTTGGACAGAAGTTTTTTGTGGATCGACGGTCTGCAGGAAGCTTGGACTACTCGGAGCAGATTGTTCGCTGGATTCGAGCTACGCCTGAACGCCAGAAAAAGTTTGGAGATTTTAATGATGGTGGTCGTGTTGCTCGTAGTCTTCACTCATCGACGTTTGCCGATCTTGAGCTACATGTTGACACACCGGGAGTGTATATTCACCAAGGAGAGTGTGAGCACTTGCTTCGACTACGAGATGCACGATTACCGCATGAGCTGGATGCACCCAAGAGCTCAGGCATCTTTCCGCTGCGATTGCCAAACCCACTAAATCGAAAATTACGCAACTGTATGATCTGTCAGCATTACAGCGCCAAGTATGTCTGCTATGGCGATCGACTGGCAATGATGGATCCCATGTTCTTTTGCAACCGCTGTTACCGTGCTGCTCATTATGACGCTAACGGGAAGCTGCTCTACACAGACTTCTTGAGCTTCCCATTCGTACAAGACTAGCTCACTGCTTTCACCATAATTTAAGTGAATACTGCACTACATTTCTACCTCTGTCGTCTCTTGATCTGCAACTGTATCACGGGAATTTGTCATGAACACCGTAGTCGTTGTTGGCTGTGCGCGAGGCCTTCGAAAACTTCGTCAAACACAGCACCCCAAGGCTACACAAGGCACTCACAACAAACATCATGTCGAAGTAGCGGTGGAACACGTTAAACTCGATTTCACCCAGCACCTCGTCAATTCGTTGGCTGTTCATAGGAGCAACAGCAGCACAATTACAGTCTGAGTTAGAGCTGCAGTACCATTTGCCTAGATCGCATCAGATGTAGACGTACCGATGAAGTGGACTCAGATTCATCCGCATGAGGACAAAAGACGAAATGAAGTACATTCCCATCAAATGCGCCAGCCAGAGCACGACGCTGTTCGAGGACACGGTACTTGAATAGGCTCGGAAGAATTTCAGCAACGTCACCAGAAAGCCTCTCGTCTGGGTGAATACCAGGATGCCTACGAAGCCGAGCGATGCCACCTCCGACACGAATCGGATATTTATCTGCTCTGCCAGTGACGGCCAGATATACAGCAGTTTCTCCACCACATCCGTGATCGGGTCCTTGTCCCGATTGCGCCTGAATACCACGTTCACCGTGCTCATCACCATTTTGTACACGCAAAACGCAGACATCACATAGCCGAAGAAGTTGAACACGCGGCCACGCAGCGTTCGAGCCCGCAGCGATCGTTCCTGTGCATCTCGCAGGTCGTTCACCTCCAGGAAGAGCTCGCGACCGAGAATCTCCAAGGTTAAGATCTCCGCTTCCAGACTCTTGATGTACGTCGTGTCGTCCCTCGTCGACGAGAAGAAGCCGAGCGCCCTCGCCAGCAGCGATCCCTTCTTGCCAGCACCCGCCTCGTCATCCATTCGTCTCGCCGATGCACGCAGCTCCAGCGCCAGCCTCTTCTTCTTGGCGAACAGCATGTCCAAATTATGCCGCAGCCGTTTCTCCAAGAACTCAATGTCCTCTTCCGCCACTCGTCTCCAGAAGAACGTCATGTACTCGTAGGGGCAGTTGACCGCACCGAACCCAGACAGCAGCGCCATGAACATCACCCCCAGCAGACTCACTCTGCTCACAAAGTTCCTGATCGAAAACAACGCTACCAAAGAAGAAGAAAAGGAGAAGAAAAAAACATCAGCATCTTCTCTAAAGAAGAAGAAAAAGCTGCAGCAGCTCACCGTCCACCGACTGCGGCGGCAAGTCCGGCTCCAGCACGGCGCCGAGTCTCCAAAAGCCGTAGAGATACAGCAGCAGCGCGGCCGCCGCCGCCAGCGCCGCCCGCCGCCGCGCCACGCCGTACTCCCTGGCCAGCGCGTAGAACAGCCACGCAGGCAGCACCAGCACCTCCAGGTACGTCATGGCCAGCAGGTCGGCGCGCCAGACCCACTGGCGGCTGTCCACGCGCATCACGTCCGTGACCTCGAACAGAACCACCTCGAACAGGCTCAGCGAGAAGGTCAGCGACGCCGCGAACAGCAACGGCGTGGCGGCGCTGCGCACGGCGTAGTCGCGGAACAGCCACCACGAGAAGAAGAAGCGCGCGAACACGAACAGCCCCAGCCAGCTGCCGAGCGCCAGCGCCGCGTCGCGCGTCGGCAGCGCCAGCAGCGCCGGCAGCAGTGCCGACCCCATTTCCTGCGCGATTGGGGAAAAAGTACGATGTGGGCACTTTGTAGAGTAGAGCGGGGTGAAGCTGGCGAGATGTTAGCGATGAGCGAGTTTGTCGTCGTTGATGAAAACTCGTCTGCGTGCTTGTTGGTGAGGCTGGAAGAGCTTCGCGGACAGATGAGAATCTGCAGTTGAAGACGTACATTGTGGCATAGGTGAGCTGGTATGCACGTATCACTTGGGCCGTGTGGTAGTGGACTGGTTCCATGTCGTGCTCATGGAAAAGCTCGCGAACGAACACGTCGAGACTACATTGGCCTTGGAATTTGATTGATTGCTGCTAGCTTCTTGTGGACTCAATGTCCAACATACTCACCTAGACACGCCAACTGAATTTCCTTGAGTACTTGTTTTCAATCCAAGTGTCGCCCGGATGAGATTCAGCAGTACGCAAAACGCTGGCTTCTCGAATGCGGCTGTCTTCACCAGCTCGCTGAGCACTTTCTTCGAAAGATGGAGAGATCGCAATACTAACTGGCGACCGTCTTCCTCTAAGGCAGCTAAATGAGCTTCGCGGCCTGGACCGGAAGTAAATAAAATCACGATCGGCACAAGCGTAGATTAATCCGGTACAGGATGGGTCACTGGAACTCAAGGGCGCTTTTCAATGCCCAAGTATCAAGTCGTGCTGTTAGGGTATTTCACACGCCTAGCAATACTGACAATAATGACCACGATGCGCTAGAGCGTTTTTTTTTTTGAACGGAGTGGGTACCGACGGAAATTATCATCAAGTGCATAAACATTTGGATTCTAGTCTTGAGTCACTCGAGAGCGTCGAGGTAGACTTCTCGTTACCGATTGGATGTCGAGCTTTTGTTCAGATGCGCAGTGAATGCTTCGAGCGTGCAAAAAAATATCCGAAAACATGGTTGGGCTTTCTCTCCGAGCTATTGACTTTAGAAATATTCACACCACTCGGTAATGGCCTAGCACCAGAAAGGCTTGGCTGATTAAATTTTACAGGGCATCGTATTGCTGCAACACATTTCTTGTAGTGTTTGTGCATCTTGGCCCCTCTCGTTTGCATTGACTTTACGATTCATAGGTGACAACACATTTTGGGGAAACGCACTGTGGATGGAAAGGGGAATTTGGAAAGGCACATCCAGCGCTTTGTTGCAGGGACCTCGAATGAACCGGCTGATTTTTGTTTGATCGACTTTCGCCAAGTCGCAGTCGTAAATGCTGCTGCTGCTGTTGCAGAAAATAAGTTACTGAAGATGCATATGTTGCACCGAGCTGAACTATTTGACGTGTGCTATGATGTAACCATGGAAAAATGTACACGAGCTCAGCGCTATCACACTGTCGTCATTGATTCACGCAAGCTCAATAACTAATTTGCCTCAGCTAACGCAAGCCCGTGCCAATCAGCACACGACAAATAGCCTACTGTAACTCTCACGAGGCTTCAGCAAATTCTTCTTCTGAAGCATCACTGCTTCGTCAAGAGTCGATCAAACAGAAGTCGGTCTAACTAACACCCTATACTGCAGTGCATTGTTAAGTTCTGGATGGATTGAAAGAAAATTAACTGGGAACAACTGCTGTCGATGACTACCGTCATTTGTTGAGGAGGACTAGTGTTTTTCAGTCTTCGTCGCTACTGATTTGGGGGCGTGCCGACCGCGGTACAAATGACGAAGTTTTCATTGTAGCACCTCCACTGCCAGGGTGTGGCGTGGCGGGTTAAGCGGTGGAAGGTAAGATGGAAACTAACACTACGACTGCTCCTACTTCGTGCGTTGGTTTCATCTTCAGCGTCTTGCCTCAAAAGGTTTTTTCATCATGGCGCTGCCCCAACTGAAAATATGCATTCTTCTTCTTGTCTGCGTGTTCTGACCGAGACAAGCATCACAATTCTCGTGCATGGCGGTACAAGCAGCTTTCTACCAGAAATGCTCACCACAGACCGAGTAGCTACACATTTGACAGTGAGTTGAGCAATGGCGTCAAGGCTGCCTCGATGTGACGCTGACACGGGTCCTCGAGGCAACTAACGATAAGTGGTTCAACGAGCTTGTTCACGGAGTGATCCCCATCCTTCAGGGATAAGGCAAGCTCTAGCCTCGAGTAGTACACGCTAATGTCAATACCTGCCAGTTGAGCCAACGTCGTGCCCAAACATGTCCAGTCTAGGAGCTCCGAGCCTTGCAATGTAGGTGCATCCAAGCAAAACGGCTCCGTGATCTCGACAACGGAAACACCAAGTCTCACAGTACCTCCGAAATTAACCAGCGTGGCTCCGCCTTGTTCCCCACAACGAAGCATAATATTGGCGGGTTTCAAGTCAGCAAAGCAATACCCCCTGGAATGTATGTGGCAAAGCGCGCTGATGCAGTCGCGCGCAATGGTGACCAAGGCGCGAAGTTCAATCGGAGACTGTAGCGCCAGCAAGTCAGCAGCACTCCGAGCAAAAAACGGCATCACGATAATATGCCGCGGCTCATTGTCAGCATTTTTAATGGAGAATGACTTGAGAAAAACTGGACGATATTGTCGTGACTTCCCAGCGCGAGGTTGACCTCAACTTCTGTCTGAAATGCGTGCAGATACTTCTCTCCATACACTTTCGCAGCCAAAATGCCACCAAATCTGGAATAGGCATAGTAGAAACTAGATTTCGCTTGACCCTGGCTCACATGCAGCGGACCATCCAGTAGAACCCCTTCGCGGATTGCAATGGCACGTTGGGTCGCAGACTTGATCGCCGATCGAGCAGATGCCCGAATCTGGAGCGCTTCCTCACGCGTCAAAGCGAATGACCCTAACAGAATATACTTTGCTGTGTCCTTGTTGAATAAATGATTCAGTTCTCGAGTGGCAAACGGAACTTTGACCCGGCTCAGATTTCTGCGGACATGGACGAAAGTATCGCGCTGAGGCACTTGAACAACGACAGCATCTTCCTTTGACCCACCCAACGACCGAACCTTCGTCGTTGATTCCAACGCCTGCTTTGCGGTGCACGCCGCCTCGTTCTCGTACACAGTGAGGGAGGGAGCATCAACTTGAGCGAGAATGTTTGGGCAGTGGTTCTTAAGCAACCTCTGAAATTGAGCGATCATAGCATCATCTGCGCAGTCAACGGAGTCGGCTGAGCCGATGGAGTTGTTTTCTTCATCCCGCAGCTGGAACCACACCTGACGCAACATTACGAGAATGGAAGTCAATGACTAATACCCGCAGGTGAGGTTGCGCTGCCCCAGCACTTTTTTTTCTTCTTCAGAGCGGTTGGACTATCTCGAAGTCGAACTTTAACGGGGGCACTGCCCCATCTATATCCTTCATAACCGGGTTTCAGTCAGGTACGCCAGGTAAAGCGTAGAAGAGAAAAAAACAGAAAGATGTTCAAAATCAAAAAATTCAAATAAATAAATTAAAATAAATGTTCTTTCAAGAAAAATAAATGTTGAAGAAGTATAAAATTAAAATCAAATTATGCCTCAATTCGATCAATTTTCATTTTTTAATCAAGTTTCATGGGTTTTATTTTTTTTTCTTACCCCGGATGATAAAAACTGGAGTTTTTGTTGCACGGGGGAAGTTTGATGAAATTTACCGCCTGCACGTACGACAAAGCAACTATCTAACGTGAAGGATAATCTACTGGGATGAAAAATAGAAGTGCTATTGATTGAGATTACTCCGCTTTGACGCGTGAGGAAGGCTCCAGATTCGGGCATCTATCTGCTCGATCAGCGATCAAGTCTGCGACCCAACGTGCCATTGCAATCCGCGAAGGGGTTCTACCGGATGGTCCGCTGCATGTGAGGCGAAATCTAGTAGAAACTGGATGGTCCGCTGCATGTGAGGCGAAATCTAGTAGAAACTAGATTCCCCTGCATGTGAGACCAAATCTAGTCGAAACTAGATTTCGTAGAAACTAGATTTCGCCTCACATGCAGCGGACCATCCAGTATGCCTATTCCAGATTTGGTGGCATTTTGGCTGCGAAAGTGTATGGAGAGAAGTATCTGCACGCATTTCAGACAGAAGTTGAGGTCAACCTCGCGCTGGGAAGTCACGACAATATCGTCCAGTTTTTCTCAAGTCATTCTCCATTAAAAATGCTGACAATGAGCCGCGGCATATTATCGTGATGCCGTTTTTTGCTCGGAGTGCTGCTGACTTGCTGGCGCTACAGTCTCCGATTGAACTTCGCGCCTTGGTCACCATTGCGCGCGACTGCATCAGCGCGCTTTGCCACATACATTCCAGGGGGTATTGCTTTGCTGACTTGAAACCCGCCAATATTATGCTTCGTTGTGGGGAACAAGGCGGAGCCACGCTGGTTAATTTCGGAGGTACTGTGAGACTTGGTGTTTCCGTTGTCGAGATCACGGAGCCGTTTTGCTTGGATGCACCTACATTGCAAGGCTCGGAGCTCCTAGACTGGACATGTTTGGGCACGACGTTGGCTCAACTGGCAGGTATTGACATTAGCGTGTACTACTCGAGGCTAGAGCTTGCCTTATCCCTGAAGGATGGGGATCACTCCGTGAACAAGCTCGTTGAACCACTTATCGTTAGTTGCCTCGAGGACCCGTGTCAGCGTCACATCGAGGCAGCCTTGACGCCATTGCTCAACTCACTGTCAAATGTGTAGCTACTCGGTCTGTGGTGAGCATTTCTGGTAGAAAGCTGCTTGTACCGCCATGCACGAGAATTGTGATGCTTGTCTCGGTCAGAACACGCAGACAAGAAGAAGAATGCATATTTTCAGTTGGGGCAGCGCCATGATGAAAAAACCTTTTGAGGCAAGACGCTGAAGATGAAACCAACGCACGAAGTAGGAGCAGTCGTAGTGTTAGTTTCCATCTTACCTTCCACCGCTTAACCCGCCACGCCACACCCTGGCAGTGGAGGTGCTACAATGAAAACTTCGTCATTTGTACCGCGGTCGGCACGCCCCCAAATCAGTAGCGACGAAGACTGAAAAACACTAGTCCTCCTCAACAAATGACGGTAGTCATCGACAGCAGTTGTTCCCAGTTAATTTTCTTTCAATCCATCCAGAACTTAACAATGCACTGCAGTATAGGGTGTTAGTTAGACCGACTTCTGTTTAATCGACTCTTGACGAAGCAGTGATGCTTCAGAAGAAGAATTTGCTGAAGCCTCGTGAGAGTTACAGTAGGCTATTTGTCGTGTGCTGATTGGCACGGGCTTGCGTTAGCTGAGGCAAATTAGTTATTGAGCTTGCGTGAATCAATGACGACAGTGTGATAGCGCTGAGCTCGTGTACATTTTTCCATGGTTACATCATAGCACACGTCAAATAGTTCAGCTCGGTGCAACATATGCATCTTCAGTAACTTATTTTCTGCAACAGCAGCAGCAGCATTTACGACTGCGACTTGGCGAAAGTCGATCAAACAAAAATCAGCCGGTTCATTCGAGGTCCCTGCAACAAAGCGCTGGATGTGCCTTTCCAAATTCCCCTTTCCATCCACAGTGCGTTTCCCCAAAATGTGTTGTCACCTATGAATCGTAAAGTCAATGCAAACGAGAGGGGCCAAGATGCACAAACACTACAAGAAATGTGTTGCAGCAATACGATGCCCTGTAAAATTTAATCAGCCAAGCCTTTCTGGTGCTAGGCCATTACCGAGTGGTGTGAATATTTCTAAAGTCAATAGCTCGGAGAGAAAGCCCAACCATGTTTTCGGATATTTTTTTGCACGCTCGAAGCATTCACTGCGCATCTGAACAAAAGCTCGAAAAATCCAATCGGCAACAAGAAGTCTACCTCGACGCTCTCGAGTGACTAAAGACTAGAATCCAAATGTTGGATTCTAGTCTTTTTGATGATAATTTCCGTCGGTACCCACTCCGTTCAAAAAAAAAACGCTCTAGCGCATCGTGGTCATTATTGTCAGTATTGCTAGGCGTGTGAAATACCCTAACAGCACGACTTGATACTTGGGCATTGAAAAGCGCCCTTGAGTTCCAGTGACCCATCCTGTACCGGATTAATCTACGCTTGTGCCGATCGTGATTTTATTTACTTCCGGTCCAGGCCGCGAAGCTCATTTAGCTGCCTTAGAGGAAGACGGTCGCCAGTTAGTACTGCGATCTCTCCATCTTTCGAAGAAAGTGCTCAGCGAGCTGGTGAAGACAGCCGCATTCGAGAAGCCAGCGTTTTGCGTAATGCTAAATCTCATCCGGGCGACACTTGGATTGAAAACAAGTACTCAAGGAAATTCAGTTGGCGTGTCTAGGTGAGTATGTTGGACATTGAGTCCACAAGAAGCTAGCAGCAGTCAATCAAACTCCAAGGCCAATGTTGCTGAGAGCAGTCTCGACGTGTTCGTTCGCGAGCTCTTCATGAGCACGACATGGAACCAGTGGAGCTTTCAGATCACAGCACTGGTCTGTTCCGTTTGAGGCAGCACTGGAGTCGCTCCTTGCCAAAAAAAACAACGTTGATCGAGAACGCAAACGTGCTTTCTTTTTCACACACAGCACGAGCATGATAACCCTCGGCACCGAAAAAATTATCCAAAGCAATACTACTAAAGCGTCCCTGTCGGGTGTTCATCCAGACCATGTTCATTTTATAGGGCGCTCAGCTGGCGGGCATCACCCCTAAAGTGCAACACGTCCAGTACATTCTAGATGTACTGATTTACGTACACCTACTAAAGCAAGATCACCCGTGTCTTAGGAGAAAAGCGCCGGACTCAGCTGGGCAACTATGGCTGCTGCGGAGACGTCGGTGTACATGCAGGTGCTGACGAGCGCGCCGCTGTTCGCGCGCGTGGCGGCCTTCATGGACGGGTACCCGTTGGCGGTGGCGCGGTTCGCTCGCGCGCAGCGGTTTAAACCGCGCGTGGAGGGCCGGTACCCGAGCTCTCGGGGGCTCTTGCCCCAGCTGGCCGTGATGTGCGACGACCTGGCGGTGCTGGAGACGCTGCTGAAGCTGCGCGCGAGCCGGTCGCCCAGCTACAGAGACCCGGAGACGGAGTTCGTGGGGGTGGTGCGCTGCGCCGTCCGGTTCGACAAGCTGCAGACGCTGCAGTGGCTGGAACGTCACGTGGATTGGGCCTGCTACGCGTTCGAGACGGACCTGATGGACATTGCCGTGGCCTACACGTCGGGGGTGGACGTCATGGACTGGCTCAAGCTGCACCACTCGGAGATGAAGCTGCAGGTGTCGGCGTGGGCGCTGCGGCTCGCGGCGTACGGCGGGGAGCTCAAAAAGATGCAGTGGCTGCATGAACACGGCTTCCGAGGGTTTTCGAGCACCACGGCCGACGACGCAGCGCGTGCGGGACATACGAGAGTGCTGAGCTTCTTGCTGGAACAGCGCAGAGAAGGCTGCAGCTCGAGAGCGCTCGATCAAGCGGCGGCTAATGGACACCTTGAGGTTGTCAGGTATTTATTCACGTTCATTAGTGGGCGAGAAGATGCTGAACGACATCGAGTGACGGCCAGAGCGTCGTTCGCCATGACCAAGGCAGCGTTGAGTGGGCATGCAGAGGTGGTGGGGTTTCTTGGACGACGGCAGTGCACACCGCTGAATAATACGTTGTTGGACGTGGTAGCTACAGGAGAGCTGCACGTGCTCAAAGAGCTGTGTCGATATTCGCACGAAGGCTGCTTGGTTGAAGCACGCAGGCGAGCGAAGGCTCTCGGATATGCGGACATTGACGCTTTCCTGCGCACTCAGATTGTTCCAACCGCTTGGGCCTGCAGAATGCACCGACACTCCCGCTATGGCCCACGGCGATGCCAAAGGAAACCTAAAGGGCACTGAGTGTACCGGAATGTGAATTAATTAAGTTTTTTTTTTATGCTATACTGTACAAACCTACCAACGATAGTTAGTCACCACGAGGTGCGGCCGGTTTAAGTCAGAAAAGAAAGCTCGCAGAAATAAGCGACTTGATCAACCCCTCCTCATTCGCAAATGCAGGGAGGTGGTGGTTGGGCAAAACGACTCAGGAAATTCAATGGTCAGATTGAGTGCCATCGCGTCGAATGTTCTGAAGACACATCGTCGATTCCAATTGTGCTCTTGAACGAACCTTTTGCAAGATTTGAGGATAATTGCAAGGCTATTCAACCGAGTCAGAATGACTACAAGTTCGTGAGCAACCTGTGCAGCAGTTTGTCGGCTCCTTACGTCAACCAAGCAGCTATTGCAGAGGAGGCGCGGAATTTGCTAGACGAATCTGCTTAGTAACAACCCGGTCTCTACAATCGCACCAGTAACTATCGATGGATCTGTGTCGGATGGCTCCTATCGGTTTGGCAAAACGTTGCTCCTTAACTTGAAATGCAAACTCCAAAAGGGAGGCGGTGGTGGAGATCCAACAATGCAAAATGTTGCACTCTATATCAAGAACTTACCAAGCCTCATCGACCGTCAATTCCCCTGTTTCTTGGTGGATCTTTGTGGGCCGTTGATAAGTGTGTTTGGAATTGTAAATTCGGGCGACAAAGATGTCATTTGCGAACCTTTACGCCCCAGTTTTCCACTTCTGTACTTTGACAACGAGTGGCTAATGGTGTCGCTAGCTCGCATGTGCGCGTCATTGAAGATTGCCGCTCAGGAGCTGACAGTCAGGTGCCAGGAACTCAGTACTGGGAGTCCAGGAAAAACGCAAGGAATTTGCCTTCCTGCAGCTGCTCTCGACCGATTAAGCTTCCCGTACAAGGATTCATTTCAGCTCAAGGGATCAAAGGTTTCATTCCAATATGTTAAGGTAGTTGGGAAATGTTTTCAAAGCGCAATGTCTCGGAAAGAAGTTGATCGTCAAGTTCGCCAAGCGATACGGGAAAGAAGTTCATGAGTATTGTTCGAGCAACGGATTTGCACCTGAACTGCTATGCTGTGAATCGTTGTCAAGTGGTTGGCAATTCGTGGTTATGGAAGAACTTCCTTTAAAACACCTTCGGCACGCACCTAGCTCGGAGGAGGTTGATAATCAACTGGTGCATATCCAAACCAACCTTAAAGATGCATCTTTTGTCCACGTCGATCTTCGGGATAATAACGTGTTGTGGGATTCGGTGAAGAACCGCGTCGTACTAATTAACTTCGATTGGTCTGGCAAGGATGGCGTCGACAAATACCCACCATTTATAAAGTCTGAAATCGCATGGCCGTCTGGGGCTGAGTCTGGTTTGCCACTTCGCGTTGCGCACGACGCGTACTGGTTGCACTTGATTCGAGGCCGCTTAACATGATTCTTGCACGTTCCCCTCTCTATTCGAAGCACACGCATAATTACAACTACTGTTGAACAGCGATGGCGGATATAACCATTATATAAACCTAAAATCTTAGCGCCTCTATACTTGCTACAAATTGTAGCCTACAATTGTTGTCGCTACAACATCACAGCTACAGCATTTGCTCAACACTTCACAGTGAGCAAGCACTTGTTGTCCCACCGATGCGTGTAGTACAAGTTGATGCGACGCCCATGATCCCGCCAAGCCAGCCACTCTTCCTGTTCTGCCGCTGAAAGCCCAGGAAACAAGTCCTTGTTCATATGATGATCGGTGTCAATGTCATGGAGCAGCACCGCGTCGCTGATGCGGTGGTAGCGGAATCGTTGGTGACCACGCACAATCGCCATGTTGTGGTTCGGGTCATTGCTGAAGACGACGCGTTCACCGAATGGCACTTTCCGCTTGAGAGAGCGGCCAACACCGTCTTGTAGGAATCCTCCTTCCGGTACGCCGGTGATGTCGGCCAGTGTGTTGAGAAGGTCATAGTGCTCGGCTGCGTCATCAAGCACAAGTCCTGCGGCGTCACCCAGTCGACCCTCGGCAATGATGGCGCCTGCTACCCGCATCGCCGACACATCATCGCCAGTCCCGTGGTCTCCCGTGATAACGACGATGGTGTCGTTAAGAATGCCTTCGGCTTCCATGCGATCTAGGAATCTGCCTAGCTCCATGTCTGAAAAGTATCTCATCTCGAGATAGTCCTGGCAGAGTCGCTGATCGCCGGATACCTTACACAGTTCGGAGAAGTCGGGTTTTTCGGCTTCAGCATACCACCTGGGTCGTTCTTGATAAGGACCATGGCTGGAAATGGTGTAATGAGTGAGAAACAAAGGCTTCTTAGCTATTCCTTTAGCCATTCTCTGATCTTGTTCACTTTTTTTCTTGATGAGTAAGTCACCAAGGAGCTGAAAACTTAAGTCATCATGCACCCCCCAGACCAATTTTCGCGCTTCAGGAGGTTTCCAGTCAGCATGCTTGATTCCCAAAGTTTTCTCGGCTAGTACCTTCAGCTCCGTTTCGCTCCACACAGTGTCAAACCCATGAGTAGGAAGGAAAGTATCCCATTCGTCGTAATGCGTTGTGCAACCTGTTGTGAAAAATGTTTCGTATCCCTTGGCTGAAAAAAGTTGTGGCAGCCCAGCAAGTCTAGTGTCGGTTTTGCCTCCTGTTGTACCTGTGTTCACTGGGCTATCGTAAGGGATCTGTGCGTAAAGCATACTCTCCACAGAACGACTCGTACGGACGCTTGACCAGAAATTACGAAGTGCCACCCCACGTTTCGCCCACCTGTCGAAGTTTGGAGTAATAGTGAGGTTGGTTCCTTTGAATAGGTTGGACGGGTCTTCATCTCCCACAAGGTAACGAGAGTCATGGAACTGGAAAGATTCAACTGCGATAATCAACACGTTAGGCGGGTTGTCAGCACTAACTTTAACATCAAACTCCAGATCTCCTTTAAAGTTTGTCGTACGCCGGTATAATATATCGTCTCCGAATAAATCATGCACTTCGGTGGCGTTGTGGATATATGTCTCTACCCACGCCTCGCCGACTGTTGACAGTCCATTGTCTAGCGCAGGTTCCAATGCATGCGAGAACAACTCATTGAGAGATGCGTTCAGAGCTGAGTATGCGACGAGTGGGGAGCTAGCACAACTTAGTGCGACAATGATTGCTGGAGCAAAAACGAGAGCAAATGAGAGAATAGTGATTTGGATTCCAATACGCTTGTAGACCAACCCCGACACGGTAGGATCTGCTCTTGAGGACGGAAGCAACGATTCGGTATCCTGGTTTTCATGTGAGTACTCACTTGCTCGAACCTCGGAGTCACTGGAGATTTCAATATCCACGTACGTGAGATCCTTAGCTAGATTTCTCTGAATAACCTTGGGAGAATCCTTATCCACGTGAACATTGTCGGGCTGACGTCTTAACCTGCTTTCTCGCGGTAAAACGAAGATCTCAACCGCTAACGTTGGGCTCCATCGTGTCAGGTCTGTCCACGAAGCTTTCATCCGAACGCACGAGAAAACACTCGCGACAATCACGAGGTTGAAGGCACTCACGTACCCTTTGTTGACCTCTTCAACTGAAATGGGAGCTGCCGTGAGGTACTTCCGCTCTGCGATGGCCATCGCAATCAACTCGAACGAAAATCGCATGCCCCGGATCTGCACAATGAGCAAGTCGGCCACTACCGGAGCCATCACCACGACAAACAATATCCAGGACCCGGCAAAAGTTGTAATGTCGCCAGCCTTCCTCGTCGTTAGTCTGTAGCGCCGGACCAGCATGCTATTCTTCCACATGTGCCGCAGAGTGTTAGATTTGCTGCTCGCGTGCTTGAGCGAGTCGAACAGCCACAACGCGAGCGTCAAGTAGGTGACGCACACGAGGTCTTCGAGAAAGCCAAGCCCCAGCACTCGCAGCTTCACCTCCAGCGTGTCGTCCTTGGGGGTGCCGTACATCTCCAGCAGCCCTCGAAGTCCCGACCAGCGATACATGAAGAATGCGAACAGTGAAAAGCTGTAGACGAAGACCCATCCGATCCACGGCTTCGTCCACAGACTCGAGCGCTTCGCTCGCTGGAACGGCGCGGACGCCTCGATGCGGCGCCACACGGGCGTGGCCGTTGCCACCACCTGGTCCTTGACGGAGACCACTGCCCTGGCCGCTCTCGCGATCAGGTGGCGCTGCATTCTACGCAGAACCGATGAGCCCGGGTGCTGTCCGGCGCGGGAACCTGGGGAATGGAGGGTGCACCGTCGTCGCGGGGCTCGACTGGACCGTACCCACTGCCTCGAACCTCCCTGCAGTTTCGTGACGTGGCGCCTAGTGATCAAACGCTGTCGGTTTACGGCACAACGTTCGACTCGTAATATCAAGCTATGCTTTGCTTCGAGAGATCGTTGCGCCCTTCTCAGGGTGGTGTTGGCCAGCACCACCGTCGAAGCCTCATTGCTACACCAGCCATTTGAATTCAGTGCGCTACGATGCACGACTCGGAAGTGGATACACGATGCAGAGCTTCCACTAGCACCGCATGCTGATGGGGGAGTGACGATGCAGTCGGCTGTGATTATTATTTGTTTGTAGGCATCGCTTCGACGTGCTAATTTATCTATGTGCTGCTAGGTCTTGCGTTGGCGGCTAGATGGAGGTCTACTAGCAATCCGCAGCAAGCAGACACTTGCCTACCCACCGCTTCGTGTAGTATGAGTTGATGCGGCGTCCGGCGTCGCGCCAGCTTAGCCATTCTTCACGCTCCGCATCCGTCAGGCTTGGGAGCAGATCGGTCTTCATGTCATGGTCGGTGTCAGCATTGTGGAGGAGAACTGACTCGGAGACACGATCATATCGAAGCCGGTCATGGCCCCGCACGACTGACATCTTGCGCGTCGGGTTGTTGCTGTACACAATGCGCTCACCGAACTTAATCTTGCGCTTGAGCGATCGACCGACGCCATCTTGCTCAAAGCCGCCTTCAGGGACGCCAGTGATGTCTGCAAGCGTGTTCAGAATATCGTACTGCTCTGTGGCGTCGTCCATGACCATTCCAACAGCCTTGCCCAGCCTTCCTTCAGCGACAATGGCACCTGCTACGCGAGTTGCGGAAACATCTCGGTCTTCCGGAACATCGTTACCGAATTCAGGTCCCTGGCCGTGGTCACCCGAGATGACGACAATCGTGTCGTTCAGGATACCTGTTTCAGCCATGCGGTCCATGAACTTACCAAATTCCATGTCAGTGAAATACCGGATCTCGAGGTAGTTCTTGATGTTGTCCGCGTACTTCTGACCTTTGTACAAGGCAGAAAAGTCTGGCTTCTTAGATTCGTCGTACCATTTGGGGCGCTGCTTGTAGTTAACGTGACTGGAAATGGTGTAGTGTGTAAGGAACAGCGGCTTCTTGGCCTCCCCACGAGTCATCCGTGCCTTTTGTTCCTTCGTCTTGTTCACCATAAGGTCACCTAGAAGTTGGAAACTCAGATCGTCGTGCACACCCCAGTTGAGTCCACGGTGCTCAGGCCCATTCCAATCGCCACGTTTGATGCCGAGATCACTCTCCGCGAGCTTCATCATTTCATTGCGACTCCAGACCGTATCGAATCCATGCGTGGGGAGGAAGGCATCCCAGCTGTCGTAGTTTGTTCTGCATCCAGTTGTGAAGAAAGTCTCGTACCCCTTGGACGTAAAAAGCTGAGGCAAACCAGAAAGCTTGGTCTCGCGTTGA
This sequence comes from Phytophthora taxon juncus, assembly GCA_033558005.1. Classification (NCBI taxonomy): domain Eukaryota; phylum Oomycota; class Peronosporomycetes; order Peronosporales; family Peronosporaceae; genus Phytophthora; species Phytophthora taxon juncus. Next base: position 3,041,555 of record JAUCEE010000005.1, on the reverse strand, counting down.
CCTCCAGTCATGCCGGACTTCGTCACGTGATCGTATGGAAGCTGTGCAAACAACAAACTCTCCACGGATCGGCTTGTGCGCCAACTCGACCAGTAGTTGCGGAGTGCAATGCCTCGCTTCGCCCACCTGTCAAAGTTTGGCGTAATGGTGATGTTGGTGCCCTTGAACAGGTTGGACGGATCTTCCTCTCCGACGAGGTAGTGCGAGTCATGGAAGCGGAACGATTCCACCACAAGGAGAAGAACGTTAGGCGGGTTCTTGTCGCTAACCTTAACGTCGAACGCGAGGTCTCCCTTGAATCCTGTGGTTCGACGGTAAAGCGTATCGTTTCCAAACAGCGCGTGGTTCTCGGTCGCGTGGTGAATGTAGGTTTCGACCCATGGTAAGGTTTTGTCATCAACATCAGACGAGCTTCCCTCCACGTCAGGCTGGAATGCGTGGCCCATTAGTTCATTCAACGATGTGTTCAGCGCTGAGTAGGCGACGAGAGGGGAGCTTGCACAACTCAATGCAATCACCACAAGTGGGAAAATCACCAGGCCAAACAGAGCAATGATGCTCCGCCTGATAATCTGACGCTTGTCCATCGACGTACGCTCGTCCTTTGATACAGGAAGGCACTGAGCCGTATCGTCGTCGTCTTCTGTGGATGACGCAGTCGAGCACTCCGAGGCATCATTAATGTCGACCGTCACATACTGAGATGACGTGCCAACTTTGAGATCTGCTGCCTTGCCGTCTTCCTTGTCTCCTTCAACAGTCTTTTCGGGTGGACTAGGATCCTGAATTTCTGTGCGAACTTCCTGGCTTCCTTTAGCACCGAGTTTGTTTTTCGTGCTAGACATACTCAAGTTATCGTAAGAGTAAGACGTGTGAATAGGAAGGGGGATCTGCGTCGGGTTCCATCTTGACAGATCAGCCCACGACGCCCTCGTTCGCACTGTAGCAAAGAAGGTAGCCGACACGACGAGCACTGCGGCGTTCACACACGCGTCCGTGATTTCCGAGGTCGATACTTCAAAAGCGCTGGCATTGTCTTTCTCCGCGATCGCCATGACAACAATGTCGAACGTGAAGCGCATGTCCCGCAGACGTACAATGAGCGCATCAGCGACGACGGGCACCACCACAATCACAAACAGCAGCCACGACACCGAAAACGTCGCGATCGTGCCGGCAACCCGAGCGACTACACCAACACTAAGCCGAGCGAAGTACTTCGCTGCAACAGGCTTGAAGCAGTCGAACAACCACAAAATGCACGCGAAGTACGTGACGCACACGAAGTCTTCCAAGAAGCCGAGTGTCAACGCACCGAGCACCACGTCCAGCGTACCATCATCGGCATTGGCGTACATCGTGATCAATGCACTCAGCTCAACGCAACGGTAGACGAAGAAGAAGAAGAGCGTGAACGCGTAGACGAAGGCCCACCCGAGCCACGGATAGTCTTGCTGCAAAAACGCCTGCATCTTCGCTTTCACGCCGGCCAACCTCAAACTCGTTTGAAGCGTGGAGGACGAGTCCGCCGTTGCATCGTTCGAGACGACAGTCGAAGGACTGTCCTGAGCTGGTTTGAGCTCGTCGGTGGAGTCACGACGCCCCATCACTTTCCTGTGACTAGTTCACTGGTCCTGCTGCAACAACCGGAGACTCGGCACGGTCGAGGCCGATGATCTGGCGAGTGCACAGCAAACTGCGCAGTGCTGCGGGTGCAGACGATTGGAAAGTGATGCACGCCCCAGTCGTCGGATCGACACCTGACGAGCGGAAAAAAACTCAATCATCCGATGGGGAGGCAGGTCCCGGGATATGAGCTGGACTTGAGCCAGGACAGCGCTGTCCATACCTTTTAGGGAATACATGTGTGCTCGTAGCGCCGTTTACGAGACCTGTAGGCTCAACTACCGTGCCATCTGTGCCGTAGAAGAGCTGCGGCCAGAACTCGGAACCCGCTTCGAACAGTGAATGCTGCGGACAGCAGATTTGCGCTTCATCATCATCATTTTGCTCTCACCTCTTTCGAGTGGACTCCGGCTAGACGACGAGCCATCTGCCGTTCATAGTCAGCTGTGCCGCAAATTATGCGGCGGCCCTATGCCAGTTGAACCCGCCGGGCCAATGGCTCGAACATGAGAATGACACCGGACAGGCTTCGCTAACGAAGCACTGACATGCTAACTTGACACTGACACATTTCTACTCGCGGTTGCGCCGCTATGGCAACCGGCCAAGTGGATTCATGCTCGAGAACCAGCACTTCGATACCCAAGAGAGCTGGGTGCAGCTCTTCTCTGAATAATGCTGGCAGCGTGAACAACCACCTTCACCGAAAAAGCGGGCCATGTTAGTGTTGTACGCGAGAGCTTGTGGCTCCTAGCGACAGCTGTGTCTTCAGAGCAAGGAGTAGTAGGCGAAGACTTATCCAAAGCCTTGGCATTGCAGGCGTCAATACACTCCTCGGGAGGAAGAAGCAAATGCATTTATTTCAAGGGTGTTTTCTCTTGTTGCGGCAGCACCGTTTACTTTACACTAGAGCAGTCCACAGCCAGCAAGCAGCCTTCGTCCCAGCGCGTTGTGTAGTAAGAGCTGATTCTGCGTCCATGGTCACGCCAAACTTCCCACTCCTGTTGCGTTTCCTGGGCGAGCGCTGGAAACAAATCCGTGGTCATGTCGTGGTCGCTGTCGGCATTGTGCAGAAATACAGAGGAAGCGATGCGGTCGAAGCTAAGGCGTTGATGACCGCGCACGACCGCCATCTTGCGAGTCGGGTTGTTGCTGTACACCACCCGCTCACCGAACTTGACCTTGCGCTTGAGCGAACGGCCAACACCGTTTTGAACGAATCCTCCGTCGGGTACACCGGTGATGTCTGCGAGTGTATTGAGAATGTCATAATGCTCCGTGGCGTCGTCGATGACAAGGCCCACAGACTCTCCCAGTCGGCCTTCAGCAATAATGGCACCAGGAACACGCGTCGTGGAGACTTCTCGCATACTCATCACATCGCTTTCAGGTGCCTGCCCGTGGTCGCCTGTGATGACTACGATAGTGTTGTTGAGAACACCCTCGTCGGCCATTCGATCCATGAATTTTCCTAACTCCACATCTGTGAAGTATCGCATCTCTAGGTAGTTTTTGATCAGACCTGCTCGTTTTTCATTTTTGTAAAGCGAGGAAAAGTCGGGTTTTGTCGACTTTGCATACCACGTTGGCCGCGGTTCGAAAGCTGGACCATGACTTGAGATGGTATAGTGATTGAGAAAAAGTGGTTTATTGGGATCGCCCTTGGCCACTCGGGTGCTCTGCTCTTTCGTCTTGTTGATAAGCAGATCGCCAAGAAGCTGAAAACTCAAGTCGTCGTGGACGCCCCAGTTGAATCCGCGATGGTCACTACCAAACCATTGATCATGAGTGATCTTTAGATCACTTTCGGCTAAGTTAACAAAATTCCTGTTATTCCACACGGTATCGAAGCCATGAGAAGGAAGAAATACATCCCAGTTGTCATACCCGGTCGAGCACCCTGTCGTGAAAAAGGTTTCGTACCCCTTGGCCTTAAAAAGCTGTGGTAAACCGGCCAACCTCGTCTCTTTCCTGCCACCGGTGATGCCAGTTTTCGCAGCACTGTCGTACGGGATCTGAGCGAACAATAAACTCTCGAGAGAACGACTCGTCGGTATGCTAGACCACATATTGCGTAGAGTCACACCTCGTTTTGCCCACCTGTCGAAGTTTGGTGTCACTGTGATATTGCTACCTTTGAAAAGGTTTGATGGATCTTCATCTCCAACAATATAATGCGAATCATGGTAGCGAAACGACTCGATCACGATAAGCAACACGTTCGGCGGGTTTTCGGGGGTGACTTTGATATCAAACGCAAGCTCTCCTTGAAATCCAGTTGTTCGTCGGTATAACGTGTCAGGTCCGAACAGAGTATACTTCTCAGAAGCGTGGTGAATAAATGTTTCGGCCCACCCCGTTGACTTGCTTTCTACAGTGGGTTCCAAAGCATGGCCAAGTAGCTCGTTTAGTGTAGCATTCAGTCCAGAGTAAGCAATGAGTGGTGAGCTTGCACAGCTAATCGCTATTGCTATTGCGGGCAAGACAGCGGTGAAAAATAATACAAGCGAGAGTTCAAGCACACACCGCCGGTACCTCTGCTTTCGACTCCAAGGATTACCTTGAAGCAGTGCTTCGGTGCCGTTATCGCTGGGGGTAGATTTTTCTGCCCATGCAAATTCAGAATTCCTGAATTCATCGTCTCCGACAGCAGAGTCTTCGATGATGTTACCATTCATCACGCTGGAATGTGTACCTTTCGTCTTTGTCTGAAGTTGGCCCTTCTCCACTAGCACCATTGTCAGTGTCGCTATCGGCGCCCAACCCGTTAGATTCGCCCAAGGAGCTACTGCCCGCACACCCGCAAAAAATGACGCCAAGAGCAATAGAACGACTGCGTTAGCATAGCCCTGGTTAATGTCGTCGACTGATATTGGGGCAGCACTGATGTGGTCCTTCTCTGCAATCGCCACATCAATCAGCTCGAACGTGAATCGCATTCCTTGTGTTCGCGCAATGAGCAAGTCTGCGATGAAAGGTGTCAGTACAGTGATGTAGAGTATGAAGGAGACTGTAAATGTTAAAACCTTCCCAGCCCTTTTCGAATTATAGCACCACGATTTAGCTACTGACCCAGCTCGCATCACTGGCAGCTTGCTGATCGTGTCCTTTAAGGCGTCAAATCCCCATAGCGCACACGCCAAGTAGGTAGCACAGACAAAATCTTCAAGGAAACCGAGGCTGAGCGCCGCTACGATCATACCAGGTGTGCCGTCCTTGGAGCTTGCATAAATAATAATAAGCGCCTTTAGTGACACGCATCGGAAGACGAAGCATATCGGAAGAACACAGGCGTAGATGAACAGCCATCCAAGCCATGGGCAACTCCAAAATTTAGCGTGTCGTACGCGTTGAAGCATGAACACAGAGCTTGCAAGAGGGCAAGCTACTCGTAGTAAAGGCCTACCTTGCTGCTCCGTATGGTCCTGGCGCGAGCTAGTTGGTGTAGCTGCAAGAGCCCCTTGTCGGAAGTGAAACTACAGCTCTGGTTTTCGTCGTGGGTGCAACTCGAGATACGGCGCCTTCGGTTCTGAGCCTATGATTATAAGTATGAGCAGAACTACTTCCATATAGAGTGCATGAACCGTTAAAGTCAATTGGATAACGGTTTTGTCGCGTCTTATCTTACCAAGAAGAGGAAGACGATCCTCTACTGTCTGATTATACTCTCTTCGTTTTAAACAATCCAAGTGACTGTTCTACCTAAAATCGGCGCTGCATTCAAACCTTGGCAAGAATTAATACGATTACCGTGCAAAAATGCAAATACGTTTTGTGAAACATCACAAATGCTTTCAGCATCCCGGGACCAGCAAGCACTTCTTCTCCCAGCGCTGGGTAAAATATGCGTTAAGAAGGCGTCCCTTATCACGCCAGTTAAGCCATTTGCACGTTCTTCCGCTGAAAGTTCTGGTAACAGATCGTTCTTCATATCGTGATCAGTGTCGGCGTTATGGAGTAAAACGTAGTCCGTGAGTCGTTCATAGCGTAGACGCTCATGACCACGAACGATCGACATCTTTCGGGTTGGGTTGTTGCTATACACGATCCGCTCACCAAATTTGACCTTGCGCTTGAGGGATCGACCAACCCCGCCTTGCTCGAAACCACCTTCGGGAACACCGGTGATATCTGCGAGTGTATTAAGAATATCATACTGCTCGGTAGCGTCGTCGATTATCAGGCCAGCAGCATCACCGAGACGCCCTCAGCAATAATGGCTCCTGCGCCTCGAGTTGCAGACACATCTCGATCTTCGGGGACATCGTTGCCAAGTTCAGGTCCTTGGCCGTGATCACCAGAAATCACAATGATCGTATCATTGAGGATGCCTTCGGCTTCCATGCGATCCATGAATTTACCAAATTCCAGGTCTGCGAAGTACCACATCTCGAGGTAGTTTTTGATGTTGTCGGTATATTCTTCGCCTTTGTAAAGCGCTGAAAAGTCTGGCTTATCGGCTTCGTCGTACCATTTTGGCCGCTGTCTGAAGTCAACGTGACTTGAAATAGTATAATGGTTGAGGAAAAGTGGTTTCTTGGGTTGTCCTCTAGCTGTACGTTCAGCTTGCTCTTTAGTCTTTTTCACTATCAAGTCGCCAAGAATCTGAAAACTCAAATCGTCATGGACACCCCAGTCAAGTCCGCGGTGGTCCTCACCGCGCCACTGATAAGGCTTAATACCCAACTCGCTTTCAGCTATCTTCATCATCTCGTTGCGGCTCCAGACGGTGTCAAACCCATGAGCAGGGAGGAAGGAGTCTCATCCGTCATAGTCTGTCAAGCATCCAGTTGTGAAGAAAGTTTCATAACCTTTGGCCGAGAAAAGTTGAGGTAACCCCGAGAGTTTAATACTTCGCTGTCCACCAGTCATGCCAGACTTCGTCACACTATCGTACGGGAGCTGCGCGAACATTAGACTTTCAACCGAGCGGCTCGTTCGCCAGCTTGACCAGTAGTTCCGAAGTGCGATGTTTCGCTTAGCCCATTTGTCAAAGTTTGGTGTGATTGTAATGTCGCTTCCCTTGAAGAGGTTGGATGCCACAGTTATTCAGGTTGGCACGACAAACTGCATTTGCTGCATTTGTGGACGTCAGCCGCGTCCAAATGCTATTTCTGGTCTGACTGTACCCACCACTGGGTGCGAATGAGCATTTCGGGCGTTTCAACACCCCGTACGTAAACTGAGGCGGAGGTGGGACGTATGGTAAGGGGGAAAGAGCTTCCGTTTCATTGAATGGTCTCAATCACCAACGACAACACAAGACCGGCTGTGCTGGTGCTTTATATTTAGTAGGTCGACCAACTATGACGAATCATTGCGCAATTTGACCAAGTTATTATCCTCAACTGTTGCCACTGACCCAGTCGCATGCATCACATTTAGCAGACATGCGAAAAGAACAAAAACAGACTTTGGTATTGGTGCAAGTGATCGTTGTATTTTCAGACATTAGAATTCTATTCACCAGCTATTGGTGCTTCTACGAAATCAGCATTAGCATGTCACGATATAGATTATTTAGCATTCCGCAGCAAGCAAGCACTTTCCCTCCCAGCGTTTTGTGTAGTAGTCATTGATGCGGCGACCGGCATCACGCCAAAAAACCCACTCCTCGCGCTCCTCCTGTGTAAGCCCAGGCAGCAGATCATTCTTCATGTCGTGGTCGGTGTCAGCGTTGTGGAGGAGCATATATCCTGTTAGCTTGTCAAAGCGCAGACGCTCGTGGCCACGTACAATCGACATCTTTCGCGTCGGGTTGTTGCTGTAAACGATGCGTTTGCCAAACTTGATCTTGCGCTTAAGGGATCGACCGACCCCGTCTTGGTCGAAACCACCTTTAGGCACACCGGTGATATCTGCAAGCGTGTTGAGGATGTCGTATTGTTCCGTGGCATCGTCCATGACCATTCCGACGGCATTTCCGAGGCGCCCCTCAGCAATAATGGCGCCTGCTACGCGAGTTGCAGATACATCTCGATCTTCGGGAACATCGTTGCCGAATTCTGGTCCCTGGCCGTGATCGCCAGAGATGACTATGATGGTGTCGTTCAAAATACCAGCCTGATCCATTCGGTCGAGGAACTTGCCCATTTCAACATCTGCAAAGTATCGCATTTCCAGATAGTTTTGGATGTTTTTGGCGTATTCTTCACCTTCGTACAGAGCAGAAAAGTCAGGTTTCTTCGCGTCATCATACCACTTTGGTCGCTGTTTGTAGTCAACATGACTGGAAATAGTATAGTGGTTGAGATAAAGTGGCTTCTTTGGTTTTCCACTCGCCACACGCTGCCTCTGTTCCTTTGTTTTGTTGACCATTAAATCTCCAAGTAGTTGAAAACTCAAATCGTCATGGACGCCCCAATTAAGCCCACGATGTGGTGGGCCATTCCAATCACCGTGTTTGATACCTAAGTCACTTTCAGCAAGCTTCATCATTTCATCGCGACTCCAAACAGTATCAAACCCATGAGATGGCAGGAAAGCGTCCCAACCATCATAGCTAGTCAAGCAGCCTGTTGTGAAAAAGGTTTCGTAACCTTTAGCAGAGAAAAGCTGGGGTAAACCAGAAAGCTTCGTGTTGCGCTGTCCCCCGGTCATCCCGGATTTTGTGATGCTATCATACGGAAGCTGAGCAAATTGGAGGCTTTCTACAGATCGGCTCGTGCGCCAACTCGACCAAAAATTGCGAAGTGCAATACCACGCTTCGCCCATTTATCGAAGTTTGGTGTGATTGTAATGTTGGCTCCCTTGAATAAGTTAGAAGGATCTTCGTCTCCGACAAGGTACCGTGAGTCGTGAAAACGGAATGCTTCGACCACGATAACAAGTACGTTTGGTGGATCTTTTTCAGACACGTTGACATCGAAGGCAAGATCACCTTGAAACCCTGTAGTGCGTCGGTAAAGTGTGTCATCACCGTACAACGTGTGTTTTTCCGTCTTAAAGTCAATAAATGCTTCAACCCAGGGAAGACTGGTATTGCCGACGGTAGGCTTGATTTCACGCACAGGAGGCTGCAATGCGTGTTTAAACAGTTCGTTTAATGTTGTGTTTAGCGCCGAGTACGCGACTAAAGGAGAACTTGCACAGCTTATCGCAACAACCACAAGCGGGAGGAATACGAGACCAATGAGTACCACCACACATCGTCCACAATGTTGTCGGCACTCATACAATCGAATAGAGTCGCGTTTAGCCAGCGAATCGCTTTCAGTGTCCACATCCTCACTGGCCGTGGATTTGGTAGACTCCCCTGCCAAGTTTTCTTTCTCGTCGCTAATTTTTAGCATGACGTATCGAGAAGTTTTCACAGCACTCTCATCGTCATCACCCATTCCGTCCTTGATTTTCTTTGATCGACTCGATAAGACTTGCGATGGGTCCAGCTCGGTATCTTCCGTGGGACTTGAGTCATCATCATCATCATTTCCATCTTCTGGGTCGTTGTGAGCTACCTTGACGCTTTGTCGGTGCTTGTGCGTGGGTCCACTACGGTCTAAGGCACAGTATCTGTGCAGCAGTCGTGATTGCATTATGGGTAATACAAGGTGCGTTGGGCTCCAGGTCGAGAGATCTGCCCAAGGAGCTGAAATTCGGACGATAGCGAAGAAAGTAGCTGTGAATACTAGTGCAGTCACATTTAAGACGGCGTCAACGATTTCCGAGTTGGATACTTCAAAAGACGTGGCGTTGTCTTTTTCGGCTATAGCCATCGTAACGATATCGAACGTAAACCGCATGTCACGCAGACGTACTATGACCGCGTCGGCTACGACAGGGACCATCACAAGCGCGAAAAGAATCCAGGACACCATAAACGTTGCAATCTTACCAGCGAGACGTGCCGAAGCCGTTCTACTTGCAGGTCTGAACCATTTGCTGCCAATATTTTTGAGACTGTCAAAGAGCCACAACGAGCAAGAGAAGTAGGTCGCGCAGACAAAGTCCTCAAGAAATCCAAGAATCAATGACCCGATCACTACGTCTGGAGTTCCGGCCTTGGCGCTAGCGTACATCGTAAACAGTGCCTTAAGTGTTGTACATCGATACAAGAAGAACATGAGGAGTACTAAACAGTAGGAAAAAGCCCATCCGAGCCATGGATAGCGCAATTCTGCAACAGTCTGCATCAGCCCTTCCAACCGCATCATAACTGGAGTATTTAAGCTGCCTTGCTTCTTCGTAGGGAAATCATCAGAAGCGTCTCCCGCCACTGCCGATGGGAATCCATGCCGCACCATGGAGGTCGCCGTCCTATACTCGTAACTCAGCTCTACGAGTCGTAGAACGACGGGGGGAAGTTTTGGAAGTGAAGTCAAGATATCGACATCAAGTGTATCACGGGATAGCCCGGATGCAAAAAAACTTCCCGCGATCCTGTAACTGCTCAACGTTGCTGTGCCTTTTTAGCGGGGGTTTTCATGGTCGTGTTGCCGTTTCGAAGGGATGGTACAGCGTTGTTGCGACGATTTTTGGGGGATACATCAAATGCCGTGAGATTGCTTGCCGCTGGTTTGCTCATGGCGCTGAATTTCTCGGATTGAGGCAAGTTCTAAATCGCCTTGGAGGGCCTTCACCTCACCATGTCGCGAGTTCACAGGCCGTTTCAGCGGTTTCCTTCCAGCACCGCCGTCGCCACTGCACCGTCCTCACGTCATCCCAATGACCGTAAACAATAGCGGAGTCGCGATATGGATCACATGTCATGAGAAGAAACATGAAAAATAAAAAAAAGATAAAGCAGCATTTCATCAACTTCGAACAAAATGGATGCACAGAAAAGCTTTTGGCTATCTAGCAATCTGTAGCAAGTAAGCACTTCTTATCCCAGCGCTTCTTGTAGTACGCATTGATGCGACGTCCCTTGTCGCGCCACGCTCTCCAGTCCGACTTGTCTGTTGGACTGAGGGCTGGAAACAGGTCTGTCTCCATTTCGTGGTCGGTGTCTGCATTGTGAAGCAGCACTGAACTGGAATAGCGGTCGTACCTCAATCGGTCATGGCCCCGCACAATCGACATCTTACGACTCGGGTTGTTGCTGTACACTATCCGCTCCCCAAATGTGACGTTGCGCTTGAGAGACCGACCGATGCCGTCTTGCAAGAACCCTCCGTCGGGTACACCAGTGATATCTGCCAGCGTATTCAAAATGTCATACTGCTCCACGGCGTCTTCAATCATGAGGCCAACGGAGTCGCCTAGACGACCTTCAGCAATGATCGTCCCTGCAACCCGTGTGGCCGATACTTCTCGAGCCTCAGGAACATCAAGACCAAATTCAGGTCCCTGCCCGTGGTCACCAACGATGACAACGATGGTGTCGTTGAGGATCCCTTCATCAGACATGCGATCCAAGAATTTCCCGAGCTGCATGTCTGTGAAGTACCGCATTTCGAGGTACGCTTGAACGTCTTTGGCATGGTTTTCACCTTCATAAAGCGCAGAGAAGTCAGGTTTCGTGGCGTCAGCGTACCATTGCGGGCGTTCTCTAAACGGCGTGTGGCTCGATATCGTGTAGTGATTGACAAACAGCGGCTTCTTATCTTCCCCCTTAGCCACACGAGCACTTTGGTCTTGTGTCTTGTTGATCAGCAGATCCCCGAGCAACTGGAAACTTAAATCATCATGCACACCCCAATTGAATCCGCGGTGAGCGTCTCCATACCACTCATCGGACGTAATGTTGAGATAGCTTTCTGCCATTTCCATCATCTCGTCCCGACTCCAAACTGTCTCGAAGCCATGGGAAGGCAGGAACGTATTCCAGTCGTCGTAGTCAGTCTTGCACCCTGTCGTAAAAAATGGCTCGTACCCTTTAGCCTTGAATAGCTGCGGTAAACCTGCCAGTTCAACATTTTCTTTTCCTCCAGTCATTCCAGAGTCTGCTACACTATCGTACGGAAGCTGTGCAAACAACAAGCTCTCGACGGAGCGACTTGTTCTCCAACTCGACCACATATTGCTGAAGGCCACGCCACGTTTCGCCCATCTATCGAAGTTCGGCGTCACTGTGATGTTGGTGCCCTTGAACAAGTTAGACGGATCCTTCTCGCCGACAAGATAGTGCGAGTCATGGAATCGAAAGGACTCAACGACGAGAAGCACAACGTTAGGCGGGTCTTCGTTACTGACATTGACATCAAAGGCGAGATCTCCGTGGAAGCCTGTCGTTCGACGGTAAAGTGAGTCGTCTCGAAAGAGTGTGTAGTTCTCGGTCGCTGAGTGGACGTAAACTCTAGCGCTTTCAATACTGCCGTCTGCAGATGTAGGTGCAAAACCTTGCAGTGTAACATCGAGGCCGCGGACAAATAGTTCGTTCAGAGTTGCGTTAAGCCCGGAGTAGGCTACGAGCGATGAACACGCACGGCTTATCGCGAGAACAATGAGAGGCAGAATGACGAGCCCAAAAGTCAGAATGAGTACCAGAGCACACAGCTGGAAGAGCGTTAATCGGGTATCGTGAAGCTTTGTTGGTGTTGCTGACCAGTCAGTGGTGGCGTCGCTGCAACTCGCCTTGTGAGGTGAAGTCGTCCCCTGGTACGGCGTCGCCTCTCCGAGCTCCAAAATGGCCTCTCCAGCTTCATCTTTATCTTTGTCTGAAGTCAGTTTGCACTTATCTTCTTCAATCTTCGACTCCGTCTGAGCAGCTCGAGCCATGACAAGGCTTACCAAGGCGATATGCGGGTTCCAACGTGACAGGTCAGCCCAGGAAGCCCACGTCCGCACGATGGCGAAAAAGGTGGCTGCAAACACCAGACCTCCTCCGTTCAGATAGGCCTCGTTGATCTCTGACTGCGAAATGGAGGCTGAACTCGCATTATCCTTCTCGTGAATCGCCATGGCAACCAGCTCAAACGTAAAGCGCATATCTCGGAGTCGCACGATCAGCAGGTCGGCGACGAACGGTGCCAACATAGCGACAAACAGCAGCCACGACACCAGAAAATTTGTGATGCCGCCGCAGACGCGAGACGCCGTCCTCTTCCTCTTCTCCGACACATCCATCACCTCCTCTCCTCTGCCTTCGTTCCACTTCCCGACCACGCGCTTGACGCTGTCGAAGAGCCACAGCGCCAATGCGAAGTAGGTCGCGCACACTAAATCCTCCAGGAACCCGAGCGCAAAGGCGGCCAGCTCCACCTCGGCGGTGCAGTCTTTGCTGCTGCCGTACATCGTGATGAGCGCCGTGAGCCCCACGCATCTGTAGATGAAGAAGACGAGCATCACCACCATGTAGACGAAAGCCCAGCCGAGCCATCGCCGCTGCCACAGACTCGAGCTCTGGACGGTCCGGATCATGCCGAATCGGTGTCCCCAGCGTCCAAAGGTCTTGGTCTCCGATACCGAGTGGTCCTCCAGCACCACCACATCCGCGGGACTCGCACTCATGGCCCCACCAAATCAAGTTATGGCAGCACAGCACGCGAGGAAAGACCCCGGACTTTTCGACGCACCGGGCAAGTCAACTACTTTCTGGGCACATCTGCTGCACTACCGCATGCGCCTGAAGTGGGTGCCGCTCGCCCGAGTTAGCGTAACGACGGCGCTCTGCAGCTTGCAAGTCGCGCGTTGCAGGCGTTACTGCGCGGGTTCTTTTTTGCTGTCCGGACATGTGCCGGGCAGCGTTACCAGGTGCAGGGCATCAACAGTGTCGTGCCTTTGAAGTTGCACGTTTGCATGGAAGCGGAGTGGTTCTTCAAGGCACCGGAGAGTCCGCAAGGACCTCGACGTTCCTAGTGTCAATGGGTTCATCGAGTTACTACGAGCCACGTATGACGTCGGCATCGACGGATTGGAGACCGACTAGATTGAATTTATACTGCAGTCCAGAGCGCTACCTCTCTAGCAAACGCCAGCAGGCATGATATGCATGTTACTCGCAGTCTCGAGAGTTAGCGTGTCGCCGCCCAATAAATCTGCCTTCAATAGCGCGACGGGTGGCGTCTTATCATTAGTTAGAAGTCATGTACTCTTTTCCGCTTAAGTACGCCTGAAATTCTCTCCCCTCCTTCTTCCTCGTTCCGGCTCGAGGAAATATGGTGACCCTCTACTGTATTATCGTTGGTGTGGCGGGAAGCGCGTTTCCTGTGGACATCGAGATCAACGAGAAGACGTCGGTGGGCGAATTGAAGGAAAGAGTCAAGGCTGGTAGTGATGGGATTATCACTGTTCCATATCCGAACCTGCAGCTCTTCCTGGCGAAGGCGGAAGGCGATGCGTGGCTGCCGAGCCTCACTGAAGATGTGAAGAAGCTGAAGAAGGGCGAGAAGACGGCTCTCATCGAAGCGCTAATGAAGGAGGACCAAGAGCTACAGGCAGAGGATTCGATGAAGTACGTGCTGGATGAAAACAGTATGCCCACCCCACAGTCGAGACAGATTCACGTGCTGGTGGTGGTTCCGGAACCAGACAACATTCCATCCCCATCCGCAGTACTTCTTGAAGCAATCTTACCCCATGTACTCACAAGTGCTTCAACGACTCTGACTGATCGGAACAAAGGTTTCAAGGACGAATTGTGCAATTTGTATAAATGCTATCGTCGAAAGAAGTCCTGGGTTCAATGCATGCTACTCGATGTTGCCTTTCCCAAGTCACTCGTGATAGCGTCGCATTTGTTTCGCTGCAGCAACGAGTATCTATCCCTCGTGATGATGCAGATATCGGACTTTGATCATGTGAAAAATGGTTTGCTGCTGTTCAAGCCGTTGGAACACGCGTTTGACCACCATCAAATCAGCTTCATTCGTGATGATACGGACGGTCTCCGTTTGAAGCTGTTCGACCCATGCATCCGAGATACCCGTCTTATCGATCTCATGGACCGCAACGGCAAAAAAGTGCTCAGCGCTCAGCAGACACAAGTACTCCTCAACAGTATATCGTTGCCAAAAAAACGATGTCACTTCGATGTGCAGACAACATTTGGTGACGTGGATGGCAGTACACTAACGTTCGCTGGGTTAGAGCGACCTTACTATCGCTGTCTAAACCTGCAGGCAAGAGTGGCACGCATGAAGGCCTTGAACAAGAAAGCAATCGACTCATCTTACGACTTCAAAGATTTTTGGTCCGAAGTGTCGCTGGACGATAAGATGGACATATTCCACCGCAACATTTTGAATTCCAATGCGCTACAACATCGACATTGCTTGCATTGTGTCCCCCTAATAATTCTTTATTCTAAGAAATATAAAGTTAGTAATATGCAAAAATGGCGTACTCACCTCAGCAATACCTCGCTAACAATGAGCGGATTAAGTCGGCACAGAAGCGCTACTACCAGCGCACACGCGACGCTCCCTTGTTGTATCAAAAGAGCTACGACGACAAGAATAGAGACCAGATTCGAGCTCGCAAGCGTAAGCCGCGAACCGATCGTAACGACACAGAAAGCGCTTAATTGTGAAACCGAGCTAAACTAACTAATTAAAGTTTTTTCTCTGATAAACAGTCAAACCCAATGACTCAAATGACTGGCTTAAAGCCTCCAACAAGGCATAAACCAAATAATTAATTTCAGAATTTTTTGTAGATGACTAAGATATAAAGTCGATCCTGATACAAGATCCAAAATATTATAAAGTCATATCAACGAAGAATAATATACCCAAGAATATATAGGCATCATGTTTGCATACGAGCTCGAAGGATTATAGAGATTAAATATCCAAGCTATCAAATGGGGTAGTAGCTACCGTGTTAAGATTCGTGGTAGAACTGACAAGATGGTGTATGTTAGCAACGTTTCGCGTCTAATCAACAAGAGATTAGTAGCTAAGCAGTACAATGTTTCGATGAAACCCTTGAGAAACACTTGTCGCCCGACTACAAGGGTACCGTTTTTACAATGGTAATCACATGGAATCACACCTATATGAGCGTATCGAGGCTACTGATTTCTACGATAAGCTCGAGAACGTTCTTTCGACTCAGGCAAGTGCGTTCAAGGTAAATGTTGCTCTCGGGTACAAACTTGTGAGCAAGACTGATCCTGATGACACTCGCTACTTCTACCCTATTCTCGCTAACACTTATGTATTCAGTAAGCCTATCGCAATCAACAGCAAGGCGGATATTCGAAAGAAGATAATGTCGGAAATCCGGTCTATGGAGTTGGCTGACAAGCTGAACTACCCCAGCTCTGGATATAAACTTAAGGCGATCACTGCATTAAAATTTTCATCTATCATCGCGACCATGCTCTGGGGGATAGCAAAACTGTCATCCCTAAGATTATTCGCGAAAACAAGCATGTAATCAACTCCCCTAAGACCAACAACAAGTGCGTCTTCCACTGCATTGCCTGGCACACATTCCAGAGCGCTAAGAAGGATCCTCGCAGAATTCAGGCCCAGCTGAAGGAGGCATTCAAGCGCTACTGCTTATTCAAGGGGATTAAATATACGCTGAGTCTGTTTAGAAGCTTCAAGCCTGTTGACCTACTACAGCTCGATGAGGTTGAGGACTGCTTCCAACTTGGTATTAACGTATATAGCATGGATGTGGCTTCCGGAAATGTAAAATGCATTCGTAGATCAGACAAGGGGTATGAAGCTATGGATATTCTATCACACGAGAATCACGCTCTCTACATCAAGAGTATCGATATTCTTCAGTCTAAGTATCAGTGTCCCAAGTGAGAAATGGTTTTCGTGAGCTGTGAAAGACTTAAAAATCACAAGAAAAATCAGTGCGAGCTTGTGAATATTGAGAGCTTCCCCGCTGAGCTAGCTATCTACAAGCCAGCTCCTAACACGATTCGATCATTGCTTACAAAGTATTCCATTAAGGATGCTAACCAGTACATCGACCACTTTATTGTTTATGACTTTGAGGCAATCCTTAAGCATACCGCGACTAAACACGGGGAGAATACTGTCTTCCCGAACGAACACATTCCGGTGTCTGTATCCGTAGCTGATAGCTTAACCGAGGAGGTGCGCTGTTTTGTAAATGACGATCCGAAGATGTTGCTTATGGATATGTTCAAATACATTGGTGATGTATCGGTGAAGATCCAACAGCACAATGCCGATAATGTCGTGTATGAACACGTCCAAAATATGTAGGCACACTTCGCACCAACAACACTTCCCGAGTCCGCGAAGACTCGTTGAGCTTGTCGGGCAAATCGAACCTGACTGATGGTGTATCCGATGCCGCTGGTGAATGACCTGCTGGAAGACTTAGATCGGTATCGCTGGTACTGCTCCCTTGACATGGCGAGCGGATTCTGGGTCGTTCCCATGACAGATCGGGCTCGGCTCATCTCAGCCTTCATCACGCCTTTGGGTCTGTTCGAGTGGCTGCGAATGCCGTTCGGTCTGTGCAACGCGCCGCAGATATACCAGCGCCTGATCGACAACGCGCTCTATGGATTCTGGAAGCTGTCGCCGAAAGGGGACACGCAGGATGTCTTCGAGGACGGGGAACCGGAATCGCCGGGCACCCCTCCGTTCTAGGTCGAAGATCTTATATCGACGACATCCTAGTCGGAGGCACGTCTTGGGACGATCTATGCGACAAGGTTGAGCGTCTTCTGGACGTTTGCGAGAAGTGGCACTTGTCCATCAGTGTCGAGAAGAGCGAGTGGGGAATGTCCCGACTCGACTACTTGGGCCATAAAGTGACAGAACGCAGTCTGCAGGCGAAGTCGAAGAACTTGGACGCGCTAACGACGTTGGAGTTCCCGCGTACACTCAAGGGCTTACAGTCCTTCTTGGGTAGCCCCAACTACTACCACAGGTTCATCGCAGATTTTACCGTGTACGCGACCTCGTTGTACGCGCTCACAGAAAGCGATTTCGAAGAACACGTCGCAAAGCCAGAAGTCCGGGACCAGGAGAAATGGGTACACGCTCGACGCGCGTTCGAAGTTAAGTCGAAGTTCGCGGAAACGCCAATGCTGAAGCACTTCGACCCAGAACGGGAGTCGGTCGTGATCGTCTATGCCAGCGACTGGGCCATCTCGGGCGTGCTGACACAGGAACACGACGGGGTATGCATGCCAGTGAAGTTCACTAGCCGCACGCTGAAGCCGAACGAGTTGAATTACGACATCGTCGAGAAGGAGATCTTGGCCTTGCTGCGCGTTCTGAACGACTGTTACACGATGCTGGCCGGAAGATCGGTACGCGTCTTGACACGTCACACGGCGCTAGCGTGGCTGTTCCGATCCAAGGGTCTCACGGGTCGGCTCGCGCAATGGGCTGCGACCCTCTCGCCATGGAAGCTGGAGATATGCCGTTCCACGAGGGGAGAGGAGGAGATTCTCAGTGCACTGGCTGCGAGTATCACTCCGCGTGCCTACGTCGATGCCACACTGGAAGAGATCGCGCCGCTAAAACGACCGTCTAAGGCCACCATCATCCCGGTCCCGATCGTCGGGCCCGACGAGGAGGTGCATGTCCTGAGTTTTGATGGGTCCGCCAAGCCGAAGCAAGAAGGAGGAGGAGCGTTTAGCGCTATCCTCTGGAAACTGCCGGACTGGGAAATCGTCCACGCTGCATCAGGGTACGCTGTCGACCTAACGGTCAACGAGGCTGAATACCGAGGCCTTCTTCTCGGATTCTCGCTCTTGGATAACGCGGACCTCGCACGACTCATCATAATCGGTGACTCGAACTTGGCCATACGGCAGATGCGGGACGAGATGGACTGCAACTCCCCAAGCCTAAAACTGCTGCGTCAGCGGGCTCGGAACGAACTGCGGAAGTGGCCACGGCATGAACTCTATCACGTTCGTCGCGACTAGAATGCGAGCGCAGATTTGCTAGCCGGGAAAGCGTTACAGCGCCAGGGAGGCCGTAACACGCACTCCGACGAAGAGCTGCAGGATCTACGGACGTTAAATCGTCTTGGAGAAACCATCCGACCCAGATCGCCCGATCTGCCCGAAGATGGCAGAGAATCGCCCGATCTAGCGGACTCGGGACGGGACCCGAGTGTTGCCCGTGATGACTCGATCTGCGGCCGCTCGAGCTACCCCGACTAGAAACCAAGCGCCGGAAGTATTGCAGGAGCTGGTTGTGCAGCGACTTCGGCTGGATCACATCCGTGTAGCCGAGGACGAGGAGCTCTGAATCACCCCCTCAAGAAATATCTGAAGGGCGATATCGACGAGCTCTCTCGACGAGAAGCCAAGAACTGCCAGAAGATCGCGTCACAGTATGAGGAAGGCGAAGGTGGCCTGTTGTACTACCAAGTACGAGGCGACGAACTGGCCGAATATCGGGATACGATCATGAAGCTGGTAGTCCCGGAGACGTTGCGCGAGGACATTCTTCACCATTATCACTCGAGTCTGGAAGGTGGACACCAAGGCATAGGTCGCACGTACCAACGTGTGCGACGCCACTTCCACTGGCCGGAGATTTTCAAGAGCGTCCAACGCTTCGTCGGGGAGTGTACCGATTGTGAGACGGGAAAAGGCCGACCCATGGTCCAAGGTGATTCGCCGGGCAACATCGTCGCGACGTATCCGTTCCAGGTCATCGCTATGGACTACATCCCGTCACTACCCGCGTCGTATAAAGGTAACACGGAGTTGCTGGTGTGGGTCGACCTCTTCACCGGATTTGTCATCGTGAAGGCCAATGCGTCGAGGAACGCGCATACCGTGGCAGAAGCATACGAGGAGACCATCTTCAGACGTTTTGGTGCGAGTGAGGCCATCAGACACGATCGGGAACCGGGCTTCATGTCCGACTTCTCCCGAGCGTTCAATCGACTAATGGGCCAGAGACAGCGGGCCACGCTCGCGTATCGGTCCCAGGCTAATGGAGCGGCAGAACGAATGGTGCAGACAATCACGAGAGCGATCATGATGTACATCGCGGACATCGATCAACGCGACTGGGACGAGTACGCAGAGCGACTTACTTTCGCGCTCAACACGGCTCACGATCGGACGCGGGACGAGACCCGTTCTTCTTGGTCCACGGATGGGATCCCCGATCTACGCTGGAAGCGACGCTCGCCGTCGGAAGTACGTCACACCGGGACGTGGAAGTGAAGCGCTGGAGATTCCGAATCCAACGACACTACAAGTTGGCACGAGCACAAGCACTCGAGTTAATCCAGGAGGCAGTAGAAGCCAGAGCCCGTCGTCAGAACGAGGTCGCGACTGAACATCTGATCGCGACCGGCTCGCGGGTATGGCTGTACCTGGATCAGGTGAAGCCGGGCTACGCGCGTAAGCTCGCGCACATGTGGCACGGGCCGTTCCGCGTTGCGGACATGGTAAGCGCGTACGCCGTCCGTCTGGAGACTGAAGGCACACCGTACCAGTTGTACCCGTCGTTCACATCTCCAAGCTGAAACCCGTCCGAGAATTCCCGTCGAGGCCCGCGGTGCGTCTGGCGACGCCCGACGAGGAACGCTTCGATTTCGACGAGGAGCTCTTGCCGGAGGACAGCTGGGAGACACGCGATCTAGGCGAGGACGTCTTTGAGGTCGAGAAGATCTTGGACGTCCGCGAAGGGCGCGCGACGAGGTATGGTCGAGCACGACGTGAGTTCGAAGTGAAGTGGAAGGGATACCCGGACTCGACTTGGGTCAACGAGTTGGACCTGAACTGCGGCGGATTGTTACACGACTTCCTGCGCCAACGCACGGGACGCCACCGGTTCGAAGTGATGCAGTCACATGAGAACGCGGGCGAGGCGGAGCCAGGTGGGTGAGCACCTCAGGGGTGACAGAAGCCAGCAGGAAGGCTGCCGGCGGGTGGATTGGTGGAAAACCTCGTTTCTGGAATGGCCAGAGTGAGGGGAAAAGGGAGAATGTCTGGAGGACCGGCCTGTTCACCGAAGACGGGACGATGGAAGGTCGTACCATAAAAGAAGAGTGGAAGAAACTGAAGCAGATGCAAGAATGTGGATTATGGAATTAACGCTGCGACGAACTACCGCTGGACCTAGATCGCTTGGATGAACTTGTTCTCGAGACGAGGGACGGAGAAGGCTGGGTGCGCGCGCGTCACGGTGCACGGGGTGCCAGCGTCCATCTCGGCCACGGTTAGCGGAGAACGATAAAAACGGCGCCAAGGCTCCTGTGCGTCGACCGCATCCAGAGCCTCTTGAAGGGTCGCGTGCTGAGCGTCCGGATACCAACGCCCCGCACTGGAGCGACTAGGCGAGAAATGCAGCACCATTGGATCGAGAAACAGGTCCATGTCGGCGAGACGACGCTGAAATAGCCCCTCGACGAGCTGTAGTACGCTCGCGAAGTGGTCCCCGGCGTGTGAGCGACGGGAATTGCGTTAGCGACGCCATGCGTCCCACTCCGCGCCACGCACGACAAGCTCTTGGGACGATTCCCAGTAAGCTTGGGCCCAGTGCTCGACGTGGACGCGATAGCGCGCCACGAAGCGTGCGAACGAGGCGTCGCCGACTGCGAACGTCAAACACGGCACCAACTGTGTCAGGTACCGCCACGGACGAGTGGCGTACAGCGCGTCGACGCTCGCACGCGTCACGAGCACAGGATCCCAGGACGGAGGCTCAGGTGCCGGCGTAGCAGGGTAGATCCACGCGGCCGGAGGCAAACGGGGCCGAATCTGGCGAGCCGAGATGGTGGTTAGCCACAACCGTCGAAGAGAACGAGGCCACGGCGCGGTAGTCCTTCGGCTCCACACATGTTGGTCACCTACCGGAGGAATGACGGGCGTAAAAAAATGGGGCCGGCGACTCGTTGGTGGCTGTGTCGGAGGAAGATGACCCCGTCGACGACGACGACGACGACGAATCGTCACCACTGCTGGATTTTGCAGTCTGAGATCGGGACGATCCCCTCGACCCGCCAGAGGGCGCGGAGGTGGCGGACCGCTCACGGGACGCAGAACGCGCGCGGGACACGGAACTAGAGCGCGACCCACCAGCCTGGGACGTCCGAGTGGACGAATTGGAACGCGACGCGCGGCGACGGAGGCGGCGACGCTTGGTACGATGGTTGCGAGCCCGAGTGACGCTGTCGGAAGAGGAGTCCGAGAGCGTGGACCCCGACCGCTGACGTTGGGTGGCAGCGCTGTCTGAAGCCGCGGTGTTAGCTGCTGTGGACGAACGCGAGCTACGCCGAGGCGAGGGAGTCCCGAGTCCCGGTGGCGACCCGCCCCCGGCATTAGATGCACCACCGCGTACCGACCCACCGCCCGGCGAAGGCGAAGGAAACCCCGATCGCGATCCACCGGATCTTGATCCACCGGAGGAAGCGGCAGTCGGAGAAGGCGGAGGACGCGGCGTAGACGAAGATCCAGGCCTTGGAAGAGGCGACGCGGGAGCAGAAACCGAGGACCCATAATCCTCGTTCTCCTGAGCCAAATCGGGATCGTTGGGAGGGAGCGGAACGGCGGAAGCCACCGCAGGACCCACAGACGTCTCGATCGACCGGATCAACTCATCCACGGCGATGGTGCCGCCAGCTGCGTCAACCACCGCCACCAACCGAGCAGATAACGCAGTGTTAACCCGGTGAGCGCTTTCCCGACCTCGCCGAGCTTCCCGCAGCACGTGACGCCAAGCGGCCGCGCGATCGTCCAAATCACGACGGACCCGATCCAACTCCGCTTCGAGGTCAACCACGCGAGAGCCCAAGCGATGGACACGGTCTTCAGAAGCCGCACGTGCTTGAGCGGCCGAACGCCGGATGTCCAACCAACCGCGACGGTATCGGGCGCTGCGAGCGACGGCCTGGGTTTCAGCAGCTTGAGAACGAGCCTGCTCGGCCTGCGCGGCGATACGCACCGCCTCGGCCGTAGACACGGAAGCCTCCAGATCTCGAACGCGACCCAAATCGCGCTGTCGCTCTTCAGCGTAGGCGGTCAACAATGCGTTGACGCGCCGAAGATCGTCATGGATCGGCTCGTTCAGCGAATGAGCCGACTCCGTCTCGGCACGGCTCCGACTGAGTTCGTCCTGCAAGACGCGCACTTCGCCCCGAAGCGCCCGACACTGGCGCCCCAGGCTCTCGGAATCACGGAGGACGTCGTCCCGCTCCTGGGAAACAGCCTCGAGATGAGCTTGCAAGTCGGCAGAAGCGTCGCGGGCCGCCGACAGCGCTGCAAGCGCCGTCTCTAAGTCCTCGGAGGCGTTGGCGAGACGATCGGGTTGTGCCGCATCCGGCGGAGACACCACCGTCGGCACGATGCGCGGCGAGATTGAAAGGGCGAGCTGGGTCCGTAACTGGACGACATGAGCCCGTTCTGCAGCCAGTTGAGTCACCAACTGGAGACTTGGGCGTTGCCGGCGGCGAGCTGTAACTCCAGCCCAGCCGCGTGCGATTGCGCCGCGGCGAGTGTGTCTTGGGCAGCGCACGCGTCTTCGTATGATGAAGCCTCCAGCACACAATAACGAGTCTCCCAGTGACGAGACTGGTCGGCGGCCGTCTGAAGATCGGCGGCGAACTCGTCCAGCCGGGTATTCTCGGATTCCAGCTCCTCGACGCGACGTTGAAGCCGGTTGAAAGCGGCCAGACGATGTCAAAACCCTCGCGGTTGCGCTGGAGCAGAGCCATGTTGCGGTCGTGAAGCACGGAAGCATGGGTGGCGAGACCGGCGTGGAGCGCGGTAGTCTCCTCGATCTGCGCGCGCAGAGCTCGGTTGTCGGCTGCCAAGGCATTGGCGTCGGATACGAGGCGCTGCACCGACGAAACGCGACTACTGGAAGATAGAACTTGCACTCGAGGGGGAGAAGCCAAAGCTGGACGCGTAGACCCGAGCCGGCAGACGTCGCAAGAGTCGCTGGCCAAGTCTTCGGTGTGGATCGTCGGGGGAGACGGGCTGCCCATGCCGTCATCGCTCGACGACATCGTGGATCGACTGGGACACACGATCAACGGACAAAGTCAACAAGAGGAAGACGCGGAGGCGGGTTCTGCTAGAACGCACGCACCTGGGGAGTGCTCACGTGCACCAGCGGGACGGTTGTGGTGTAGTGGCCTCCGAGAATGACGCGAGACCGCAGAACAAGACGACGAAGGACGTACGGTGTCCAAGACGGGAAATTTTTTTCGAAGATTTTTTCGAAGATTGATGGGTGGTCCCGTCTATGTACCGACCCCGATCTGGCAACCCTACCCCGATCTGGCAGCCTTGATCTCGGGAATCACGTCTCGACCCCGATCTGGCAACTCGACTCCGATCTGGAAACCCCGATCTAGGATCTAGATCGGGAACTCAGATCGGGTTACGATCAGGACATCATAAATCAGGTTGAAGATGGAGAAGCACGCAAGGCACGACCCGACGCCAATGGTTTAGTCAACAGTTAGTGGCATAGGATAGGATATAGTCAGTCCTAAATCTACTTCGTTCCACCCAAGAGATCTTCCTCCCGTGGAGCGGTAACCACCAAGCGTCGGCAAGTCGAGCCGCCCGGATAACGCGGCCCCCGTCACTCGGCTGGGTTAGGTACTCACCCCCAACACCCCGTGCCCGACAGGAGGGACACGTTAAACTATCCCGTCGCAAGGCGCGCCCGATAACCCGCGCCCCGACGAAGACCCGTGCTGGCCAGATAACGCCGCACACAAACCGCGTCGGCTGGAATTCGCCACGCAAGACCCAAGGACACGCCGGCCGGAATTCGCCGCGTGATCAAGGGGAGAGGACGCCACTGCGCACGAGCGGGACGTCCAAGTCATAGAAGACACAAGAGAGAGAGAGGGCATCTTCTTCCAGCTTACCACCCCGCACCGATCTCCGCCCCAAGCCAGAGATACGCTGCTCAAGAACCGGGAAAACACCCGACGCGACCACGCAAGAGGACGCGACGGGTTTGTGCGAGGACGGACTCAAGGGAGTTTATTAATTTCTGCGAGGGCGCTACTCCACAAATCTCTTGGTCCAATGACCTTTCGGCAGCAGCTTAAGCAGCCTCAGCAGAGTAAAGCTGGCCACGCATCGTCGCCAGGTCCAACGTGACATCCCCGCCAACATCCAAACAAGGCACAGCAGCATTACCTCTTCAAGCGACTTGGCGGCGTCAACTCGAGAGTGTACACGCCTATCTCCACGAATTGACGGAGCAACTTGGAGCCCGACGGCAAGATGGCCGAGCTGCTCTGAGCGCGGCCCCAAGACAAGCAATCACACGCTCCGAAGACTCCGCACCCGCCTCCATCAATACTTCTTCAAGGACGTCACGCGGAATTCGACGGAGCCGATGACGAACTCTCGGCAGACGCGAGGCTCGATACACCGTGCGAGCCCGAACGCGCTTGGGCAACATGGTCCTCCACTGCGACCGCAGCAGACAAAGGCTTGCACGACCCATCCGGAGACGAAGACGACGTGCCTACCGTCTCCGAAGACGACGGGGCAGTTCTGACGGCAGGCGCAGCTGCCCGAGAGGGTTGAACACCGTCGGTGTCACCTACAGAAGTCTGCGCACACGCACAAAGGATGAGTGACAAACCTGAACAAACGACAAGCATCGACATCTCCAACTCACCGCCATGGCAGGTGGCCGACGACTGCGCGGCACCCCAAGCGACTTGAGAGCGGCGGCAACAGCGCCTGACAACAGATGGCGCGACTCCGACATGGCGCTGACAACAGAGACACCACGACGCTCACCAAGAGCCGTGTATCGCCTCGCGGTGGGGGCAGTTGTGGTGTTGAGACTCAGCTGGAAATGGACTTGCCGGTTGCCGCCGAAGTTCCAAACGGTGACAAGTTGCCGGGATATGGGTTAAAGGATTTACTAGCCATTGATTGGCTAATATTCACTGGTCCCGATGTCTCAGGGTCAACCCATTGAGTGACATGACACTATTTCCAAGCCGAAACCCCCGGTCAAGATCCGTACTTAGCCGAGTTTTCGACGTCGGTTCAAGTCTTCGGCGACTAGTCCGAGTCTTCGACGTGACCTTTGAGTCATCGGTGGTTACACCCAAAGATCGCAACGGACATCGGGAGCTCCAATTCGGACGCGTTTATACTAAATATTTGTACAAGTCTATAGGAAACTCTAGATGAGAAACTAACGCCCATTGGGCACTAATACACAACAGCTTTTCCTCCCAACCACGCAAGGGTGAAGTCCGGCTATCGGTAAGTACACGTAGCGTCTGTGTCAAGCCCGGTAGGAAGGATTATGTCTGTCGGTGAGCACGCCTACTAGTGTAGCGAGTGTTCATCCTGGCAGGGCCAAGATACAGTGGTAGTGGCCGTGTGTATTAGAACCGTGTGGCAAGTTGTCGCCATCGACCGGAGGGAGCGAGAGCGCACTCCCGTCGACTCTTCCGCCGGAGCAGAAGCTTCGGCACCCCCGTATCAGGCCGTGACTGGCTGGTACCCATCCTTCTGTGGGACGGCGGGGTATATTTGCGTGTGTAGAGCATTCTAGCCGTCGCTCGTGGCTAGAGGTGCTGGGCTTTGTCGGTGGCCTGTGGTAACCACGGTACACAGTGGAAACAGCCAACCCGGTGTAAGGGTAAGATCCTGGGCCTTCAGGTTCGATTTGCCCGACAAGCTCCACGAGTCTTCGCGGACTCGGAAGTGTTGTTGGTGCGAAGTGTGCCTACATATTTTGGACGTGCTCATACACGACATTATCGGCATTATGCTGTTGGATCTTCACCGATACATCACCAATGTATTTGAACATATCCATAAGCAACATCTTCGGATCGTCATTTACAAAACAGCGCACCTCCTCGGTTAAGCTATCAGCTACGGATACAGACACCGGAATGTGTTCGTTCGGGAAGACAGTATTCTCCCCGTGTTTAGTCGCGGTATGCTTAAGGATTGCCTCAAAGTCATAAACAATAAAGTGGTCGATGTACTGGTTAGCATCCTTAATGGAATACTTTGTAAGCAATGATCGAATCGTGTTAGGAGCTGGCTTGTAGATAGCTAGCTCAGCGGGGAAGCTCTCAATATTCACAAGCTCGCACTGATTTTTCTTGTGATTTTTAAGTCTTTCACAGCTCACGAAAACCATTTCTCACTTGGGACACTGATACTTAGACTGAAGAATATCGATACTCTTGATGTAGAGAGCGTGATTCTCGTGTGATAGAATATCCATAGCTTCATACCCCTTGTCCGATCTACGCATGCATTTTACATTTCCGGAAGCCACATCCATGCTATATACGTTAATACCAAGTTGGAAGCAGTCCTCAACCTCATCGAGCTGTAGTAGGTCAACAGGCTTGAAGCTTCTAAACAGACTCAGCGTATATTTAATCCCCTTGAATAAGCAGTAGCGCTTGAATGCCTCCTTCAGCTGGGCCTGAATTCTGCGAGGATCCTTCTTAGCGCTCTGGAATGTGTGCCAGGCAATGCAGTGGAAGACGCACTTGTTGTTGGTCTTAGGGGAGTTGATTACATGCTTGTTTTCGCGAATAATCTTAGGGATGACAGTTTTGCTATCCCCCAGAGCATGGTCGCGATGATAGATGAAAATTTTTTATGCAGTGATCGCCTTAAGTTTATATCCAGAGCTGGGGTAGTTCAGCTTGTCAGCCAACTCCATAGACCGGATTTCCGACATTATCTTCTTTCGAATATCCGCCTTGCTGTTGATTGCGATAGGCTTACTGAATACATAAGATCCAAAAGACGTGGCTTTCGCTCTCAGGTGGCTGAGAGGTTGCGTCGTCGAATTGCAGCTGCCTCGAAGGAACGTTCTATGATTGTTCTTGTTAGTAAATTACGGTAAGGAAAAAAACTGCCGGCGTAATGTTCCATGTCATACTACTCGTGCTTCATCCCGTGCCGTTGCTGTTATTCGGAATGACTCACCCCAATCTATTTCCACAACACCTTTAGTCTTGATCATTCAAGCCCCGCGTGGTAACCGCGTAAACGGCTTCACACCTCCGATCTCTCACACAAAGAGGGCTACACGACGTAGTTGCCGCAGCTTCGACGACACCAACGTCTTTGTGTACCCAACGACGGATACCTCCTTCCGCAGCATTCAGGAGGTCGGTTTCAAGTCACAACCTCTAACAACTTCCCAGCGGGAAGGCGAGCACCTTGATCTGCTGCCATGCACTTCGACGCAGCGGGATAGATCGCTTGTGTCAGCGCCAGCCGGCTGAGCTAGGCGTCCATATTGAATCCCAACGCGATTATGTCCGAGTCGCCCCACTGGATTCCAGTGCAAGCAAATGCAGCCCGCATACGATCACGGACGCGCAGCAACTGTATCCGCTATCGCAAGTGTACCCACGGCGTCTTCACTGTTTGTGATCGCGCCACCTGTCTCACGTCTTGCAGGCTTTGCATGACGCCGCCTCCCGCAAACCAAGTCCATCAGTGTCATCGCCAGCAGAAATACACCGCGAATAGCCCGCCCAGCTGTCGGCCGTCGGGGAATCGCGGCCGAACCGAAAAACCGGCACTTCGCTTCACGCGCTGCCACGATGGCAACCGCCGCGGGCTGGGCCTTCGCGCTGGCCGTGCCGCTGCTCTTCTTCTCGCTGCTGCGGCTGCTCACGCTGTCGGCGCTCGTGGCCATGTACGGCACGGCGCGCGACCTGACGCCGGGCGTGGGCGCCGCCGCGCTGGCGCTGGGCGCGCTGCAGGACCTCGTGTGCGCCACCTACCTGTGCGCCGCGCTGTGGGCCGTGGACGCGTGGCTGCGGCGCCGCGCGCGCGCGCCCCAGACGGCGGACGGCGAGCCCCACGCGCTCAAGCCGCTGGACGTGCGCGCGCGGCCCGCGCGCCGCGCCGCGCGCGTCGTGCGCTTCGCGGCGTCGCTTTTGCTGTTCGCGCTGGCGGCCGTGCCGTTCGTGGCCGACCTGCTGCTGGTGCGCATCCGGGACATGCGCTTCCACTTCGACCTGGTGAAGATGGCCATCCACGAGTCCAGCAACGCCGGCGCCGCCGAGATCTCGCGCGCCGAGATCCACCAGGCCTACGTCAGCACGGCGCTGGCGGTGGCCACGGCCACGGCGTTCGCCACCGTGCGCGCGGCGTGCGACTGGGCCGACCTCACGCTCTGGAGCCCCGCGCAGGCCCTCACCAGCTGCAGACGCCGCGACGGATGGACCAAGCTCGAGGAGGGAGACGCGGAGAGCGGGGAGTTTCTAGCGGACAAGACGCTGCAGGACGACAGTCTCGACGTGGTCGTGGACAGGGACAGACGGTCGTGGGCCAACCGAGCGCAGGTGCTGCTGGTGCTGCTGGCGCTGGTGGCGTTGCCGGCCGCTGTGTTGGCGCTGAGTCAGGCCTGCTCGGCGCTCGTGGCCTACGCGGCGCTGAACGCCACGCTGAATGAGCTGTTCACGCAGGCGCTGTTCGTGTCGGCGCAGGGCTTCTTGCCGCTCGTCGCGAACGGGAGCATCTCGGCCGAGACGTTTATTCATACGGCAACGGAGGACTTTGAGTTGTTTGAGAACGACTCGCTGTATCGACGCACGACTGGGTTTCATGGCGACCTGGCGTTCGACGTCAAGGTCCAGAACGAGAACCCGCCGAACGTCCTGCTCATTGTGGTGGAGTCGTTCAGGTACCACGACTCGCACTATCTTGTGGGCGAAGACGACCCGTCCAACTTGTTCCGCGGCAGCAATATTACGGTCACGCCGAACTTTGACAAGTGGGCGAAACGAGGAGTGGCGTTTAGCAACATGTGGTCCAGTTGGCGAACGAGTCGCTCGGTGGAGAGCTTGCTGTTCGCACAGGTTCCTTACGACAGCGTGGCGGACTCAGGCATGACTGGAGGAAAGAAGGATTACAGGCTTCAAGGGCTGCCCCAGTTTTTCAAAGCAAAGGGATACGAACCGTTTTTCACGACTGGTTGCAAGACTGACTACGACGACTGGGATACGTTCCTTCCTTCTCATGGCTTTGATACTGTGTGGGGCCGCGACGAGATGATCAAACTAGCAGAGAGCGACCTGGGCATCACGCATGATCAGTGGTTTGGCAAGGAGCACCGCGAGCTGTACTGGGGCGTCCATGATGACGTGAGTTTCCAACTGCTTGGTGATTTAATGGTGAACAAGACGAAGGAGCAAAGTGGTCGTCTCGGAAAAGGAGAAGCCAAGAAGCCGCTCTTCCTCACTCACTACACGATTTCGAGTCATGTGTCGTACGAAGAGCGACCGACATGGTATGCTGAGTTTAAAAAGCCTGACTTCTCTGCTCTTTACGAAGGTGTGGAGTATTCCGACGCCATCAAAAACTACGTGGAGATGCGCTACTTCTCGGACATGGAGTTTGGGAAATTCATGGATCGAATGTCGGCTAGTGGTATCCTAAACGACACTATCGTAGTTGTCGTGGGTGACCACGGCCAGGCACCAGAAGCCGGAAACTACATCCCGGAGGCGCGTGACGTGTCTGTTCATCATGTGGCAGGCGCTCTCGTGGCTGAAGGCCGACTAGGTGATGCTGTGGGTCTAAAGATCGAGGATGCCACTGAACAGTACGATATCCTTAACACACTAGCGGACATCGTTGGTGTGCCTGAGGAAGGGTTCTTGCAAGACGGAGTCGGTCGTTCGCTTAAGCGCAGCGCAAAGTTTGGTGAACGGGCAGTGTACAGCAACAACCCTAGCCGTAAGATGTCGGTTGTTCGCGGGACTGAGCGTCTGCGTTATGATCGTGCCGCGAGGTCCGTGCTTCTGCACGATGCAAAGGCTGACCACGACATGCACGTCGACCTGTTCCCTGGCCTCACTTTAGAAGAGCAGGAGGAATGGCTAAAGTGGCGCGTCAATGGCCGTCAACTCACCGAGTATTACACCAAGCGGTGGGATAAAAGGTGTTTGTTCCAAGCCAAGTGCTAAACACACTAAACTAGTATCATTACGAACAAGATGCATTCTGACATGTTAGGCTCAGCGCAACTACGGTCAATAGCAAGGCCAGCTTATTGCTAGCTATATTTCAGGGCACTATCGAGCTCAGCACGTTGCCGAGAGCAAACACTTGCCTTCCCATCGTTTTTTGTAGTACGCCGTGACTTCGCGGCCTAAGTCTCGCCACTGATTCTTCTTCTCCGTCGAGAGGGCAGGGAACAGATCGTGCTTCATATCCTGGTCGATGTAGGCATCATGAAGAAGCACGGAGTCTGTACTTCGATCGTACTTGAGTCGCGCGTGACCCCGTACGATCGAGTTCTTCACGGCAGGGTTGTTGCTGACTATCGCTCGGTCTCCAAAAGTGACGTTCCGTTTGAGAGATCGGCCCACGCCATCCTGCAGGAATACTTCCTCTGGAACTCCAGTGATGTGTTTAGCATGTCGTACTGCTCCGCAGCGTCTTCAATTTTGAGCCCTGCGTATTTGCCGAGTCGACCTTCCGCTATGAGAGCTGCAGCTACGTGTGTGCACGAGACATCTCGCTTTTCGGGGGTATCATTTCCGAACTCCGGAGACCATGGTCCCCGACGACAAGAATGATCGTGTCGTTCATAATGCCTGCGGCCTCCATCTTGTCCATCAACTTCCCGAACTCCATGGCCTTTTTGATCCCATTTTTCACGAGAGAAGCAATAACAAAACTATCCAGCAATTTATCCATTTTAATAAAATGGGATGCACACAGCTATCTAGCAATCTGTAGCAAGTAAGCACTTCTTATCCCAGCGTTTCCTGTAGTACGCATTGATGCGACGTCCCTTGTCGCGCCACGCTCTCCAGTCCGACTTGTCTGTTGGACTGAGGGCTGGAAACAGGTCTGTCTCCATATCGTGGTCTGTGTTTGCGTTGTGAAGCAGCACTGCGCTGGTAAAAGGATCATATTGCAGCCTTTCATGACCCCGCACAATCGACATCTTACGACTCGGGTTGTTGCTGTACACTATCCGCTCGCCAAACGTGACGTTGCGCTTGAGAGACCGACCGATGCCGTCTTGCAAGAACCCTCCGTCGGGTACACCAGTGATATCTGCCAGCGTATTCAAAATGTCATACTGCTCCACGGCGTCTTCAATCATGAGGCCAACGGAGTCGCCTAGACGACCTTCAGCAATAATCGTCCCTGCAACCCGTGTGGCCGATACTTCTCGAGCCTCAGGAACCGATAGACCAGCTTCAGGTCCCTGTCCGTGATCACCAACGATGACAATGATGGTGTCGTTGAGAATCCCTTCATCAGACATGCGATCCAAAAATTTCCCTATCTGCATGTCTGTGAAGTACCGCATTTCGAGGTACGCTTGAACATCTTTGGCATGGTTTTCACCTTCATAGAGCGCAGAGAAGTCAGGTTTCATGGCGTCAGCGTACCATTGCGGGCGTTCTCTAAACGGCGTGTGGCTCGATATCGTGTAGTGAATGACAAACAGCGGCTTCTTATCCTTCCCCTTAGCCACACGAGCACTTTGGTCTTGTGTCTTGTTGATCAGCAGATCCCCGAGCAACTGGAAACTTAAATCATCATGCACACCCCAATTAAATCCGCGGTGAGCGTCTCCATACCACTCATCGGACGTAATGTTGAGATAGCTTTCTGCCATTTCCATCATCTCGTCCCGGCTCCAAACTGTCTCGAAGCCATGGGAAGGCAGAAACGTATTCCAGTCGTCGTAGTTAGCCTTGCACCCTGTCGTAAAAAATGGCTCGTCAACAAGCTCTCAATGGAACGACTCGTTCTCCAACTCGACCACATATTGCTGAGGCCACGCCACGTTTCGCCCATTTATCGAAGTTCGGCGTCACCGTGATGTTGGTGCCCTTGAACAAGTTAGACGGATCCTTCTCGCCGACAAGATAGTGCGAGTCATGGAATCGAAAGGACTCAACGACGAGATGCACAACGTTAGGCGGGTCTTCGCTACTGACATTGACATCAAAGGCGAGATCTCCGTGGAAGCCTGTCGTTCGACGGTAAAGTGAGTCGTCTCGAAAGAGTGTGTAGTTCTCGGTCGCCGAGTGGATGTAAATATTAGCGCTTTCAATAGTGCCGTCTGCAGATGTAGGTGCAAAACCTTGCAGTGTAACATGGAGACCGCGGACAAATAGTTCGTTCAGAGTTGCGTTAAGCCCGGAGTAAGCCACGAGTGGTGAACATGCACGGCTTAGCGCGAGGACAATGAGAGGCAGAATGACAAGCCCAAAAGCCAGAATAAACACCAGAGCACACAATCGGAAGAGCGTTAATCGGGTAACGCGAGACTTTGCTGGCGTTGCCGAACTGTCAGTAGTGGCATCATGGCAACTCGCATTGTGAGGTGTGGTCGTCATCTGGTACGTCGCCTCTCCAAGCTCCAAGATGGCCTCTCCAGCTTCTTCATTCCTTGACTCCGTCTGAGCAGTTCGCCGCATCACAAGATTTACCAAAGCGATATGTGGGTTCCAGTGATAGGTCTGCCCAGGTAGCCCAGGTTCGTACGACCGCGAAAAAGGTGGCTGCGATCACGAGACCAGCGATGTGCACGCAGATTTTGTTGATCTCCGATTGCGAAATAAAGGCTGCACTCGCGCTGCCCTTCTCGTGGATCGCCATGGCAACAAGCTCAAACGTAAACCGCATACCTCGAAGCCGCACGATCAGGAGATCGGCGACGAGCGGCACCATCATGACGACAAACAGCAGCCACGAGACCAGAAAAGTTGTGATGCCGCCGCAGACGCGAGTCGCCGTCCTCTTTCTCTTCTCCGACTGATCAACTTCTCCTTCGTCGTTTTCTTCCGGACGTTTGATCCACTTCCTGACCGCACGCTTGACACTGTCGAAGAGCCACAGCGCCAGCGCGAAGTAGGTCGCGCACACTAAATCTTCCAGGAACCCTAGTGCCAAGGCGGACAGCTCCACCCGGGCGGTGTGGTCTTTCCTGCTGCCGTACATCGTAATGAGGGCCGTGATCCCCACGCATCTATAGATGAAGAAGATGAGCAGCACCATCACGTAGACAAAAGCCCATCCGAGCCATCGCCGCTGCCACAGACTCGATCGTTTGACCGTCAGGAACAGGTGCCAGCGTCCGACGGTCCTGGTCTCCAATACGGAGTGGTCCTCCATCGCATCAGCGGGACTCGCTCTCATGGCCTAAATCGCGTTATGGCAGGCCAGTAGGTCCTAGACTTTTCGACGCAACCACAGCGGGGAACGTCAACTCTAGGTCATAATTTTCACATATCTCTTTGTTCGAACTTGCACTTTACACATAGATTACAAATGCAGTGTACCCAACTCTTACATATTGTTGAGCAGCGGTACACATTTCGCATGTGCCAAAGTGGGTTCCGCCAGTCGTGGGACGTCCATATGCACCAAAGGATTTGTTTCCTAATCTCAGTAAAGTGGAGCAGGAGAAATGACTTATCTGTTTCAACTGTTAAGCACGTATTCCATGGGTACAAATTGCTGGAACGAAAAGTGTCGGCGCGATGGCGAATGCTGAACTTCACTATCGGCTTGATCGTCATTAGTTCCACTATTTTTGTCGTGGTCTTCATTGGGAGCCTGGGAGAAGTGCATGATTTTTTGAAATCTATCAGAACTGACATATATTTCTCAGCGAGGCACCCACTCTGTAGTCTTACAGTGCTGTTGCTCGGGTACCTGTTTTCAGCGCGACTAACCATGCTGACTTTGTTAAAACAAGTTTGTTTTTGATTACATGGTCGAAGGCCTTTGGAAGGTGAGTGCTGAGATTAAATTGAGTAGTCACGTACAAGTCATAGAGCTCTCATGCTCTTCCATCACGATCTATATATGGACAGGAAATCCCACCGCACTGTTCTCCGCCAAAGCTCTTTCCGCGGCGACAACATTCATAGACAATCCAATGGCAGGATTTCATCCGTGGCAGGTCTTTAATCAGAAGTTTTGCTATGTCCTACTGCACAAAGAGGCTTTATATGACAGTTTCTTCATCAACAGACTTAGCTATATCATGACTTCTACCACCCCATACGCACTTCTCTACTGAATTGTGGTAATTGCTCCGTCCGGACAAGTTGATCTTAGGATTGCGATAATGACGAAGAAAACAAATTGGATTTAGTACCGTGGGGTAATCACTGGCCCGCAGCTTGAGCAGTCGGGTTCGCGCACCGTCCTGTATACGGTCAGGAGATTGCAGAAGCCGCAGAAGCAAGAAGAAGATCAACGTCGCAGCCAGCGCGAAGGCCATGGTACGGTATCGGCATCTTTAGAGACCACGTCACCCAGTCGCCGTATGAATAACCGTTTATACGCGGTGTGGCAGATGTAGGCAGTGGAAGGGCCAAGTGTTACCACAGTTTTTAGAGGCAAAAGGTATGAATCATCATTGAATGACAGCAAGACTGACTGCGACGACTGGATTCCTTCTCACGGCCCAGATACTTTGCTGGGTCAAAACAAGATGATCAAAATAGCAGAAAGTGATCTGGGCATCGAGGAGCATCGCGATCGACGTGAGTTTGCAGGTGATCAGTGAAATAATGGCAAAACGAATCGTGAACAGTGCTACACGTAAACTAGTATCATTACGAACAAGATGCATTCTGACATGTTAGGCTCAGCGCAACTACGGTCAATAGCAAGGCCAGCTTATTGCTAGCTATATTTCAGGGCACTATCGAGCTCAGCACGTTGCCGAGAGCAAACACTTGCCTTCCCATCGTTTTTTGTAGTACGCCGTGACTTCGCGGCCTAAGTCTCGCCACTGATTCTTCTTCTCCGTCGAGAGGGCAGGGAACAGATCGTGCTTCATATCCTGGTCGATGTAGGCATCATGAAGAAGCACGGAGTCTGTACTTCGATCGTACTTGAGTCGCGCGTGACCCCGTACGATCGAGTTCTTCACGGCAGGGTTGTTGCTGACTATCGCTCGGTCTCCAAAAGTGACGTTCCGTTTGAGAGATCGGCCCACGCCATCCTGCAGGAATACTTCCTCTGGAACTCCAGTGATGTGTTTAGCATGTCGTACTGCTCCGCAGCGTCTTCAATTTTGAGCCCTGCGTATTTGCCGAGTCGACCTTCCGCTATGAGAGCTGCAGCTACGTGTGTGCACGAGACATCTCGCTTTTCGGAGGGATCATTTCCGAACTCCGGAGCTTGACCATGGTCCCCGACGACAAGAATGATCGTGTCGTTCATAATGCCTGCGGCCTCCATCTTGTCCATCAACTTCCCGAACTCCATGGCCGCAAAATATCGCATGTTTAGGTAGTTGTGGATGTTCGTGCTGTATTCTTCACCTTCATAAAGGGCAGAGAAGTCAGGTTTATCGACATTTGCGTACCGTGTAGGGAAACGATCATAGGTCACGTGACTTGAAATGGTGTAGTGCGTCAAGAACAGTTAGGTTTTTGATGCCCCTGCAGCCACTCGATCAGTCTGCTCGTTTGTCTTGTTTATTAGCAAGTTGGCCAGGATCTCAAAGCTCACATCATCATGCACTCCCCATTCAAACCCTCGCTGCGCTCCGTCCTAGTCTTTTGGCGATATACCAAGGTCACTCTCGCCCAAGGCCATCATTTTGTCTTGATCCCAGAGAGTATCAAAACCATGAGCTGGAAGGAAAATGTTCCAGTCGTCGTAAGAAGTCCTCGTTCCCGTTGTGAATGTACATGGAGGCGTTTATAATGGTACCGTCAGCGACGATCGGGACAAATCCAGCCTTGGATACCTTCAGTGCTCGCGTGAACAACTCGTTGATTGTCGTGTCCATCGCCAAATTTGCTACCAAAGGCGAGGATACCTGACTAATCGCCAAAATGGCCATGGGTATTAGCACAAATGCAAGCAGGGCGACGAGTAGCTGTACGCTACGTAACAACCAGTCGACACTTTGGCACCAAATCACGAAGCGCTCGTAGGCCGATTCTTTCACGCTGGCCGTTGTCGCGAAAGATGCACTGCCCAACTCGTCAAGAGGAACGGCTCTGACAATTGTGATGCTCGGTCGCTTAGGTGTTACAGTTTGTGTATACTGGACAGGTTTGCCATTCTCAAGCAATATCTCACTGACGTCGTCGTAGCTATCGCTGGATGAATCATGCTCTGAATCTTCTTTGGGCGTCCACAGCTCTATTTCCTCCTCCTTCGAGCAGAGAGGGATTTTCTCCACTAGACGCATTAATGCAAGGGTCGGATTCCAGCGGATGAGGTCCGCCCAAGACGCGAAGGTGCGAATTGCAGCAAAAAATGTAGCAACGAGGAAGACGATCGTCGCCGTGACGCAAGCTTCCTGGTATTCAGAGCTCGAGATCGCGACGCTGCTAACCATGCCGCTCTCATTAATGGCCATCGACACGATTTCAAACGTGAAGCGCATGCTGCGCAGTCGTACGAGCAGGATATCTGCTGCAAAGGGAGAAACTGTGGCCACGAACAGCAACCACGACGTCACGAATGTCACCACACGACGAATAGCACGCTGACGCTTCCACTTGATGAATGTTTGGACCGTCATTCTGCTATCGGAGGAGGCCCCGAACGCTTTGCTCAGAATGAAGTCGATGAACCACAGCACGGCGACAAGATACGTGGCACAGATGAGGTCTTCCAGCCATCCCAGCCCTAGCGCCGCGAGCTCCACGCCGGCCGTCCTGTCGTCGTCCGTGCCGTACATCGCGATGAGTGCCGACAGTCCGACACAGCGGTCGATAAAGAAAACCAGCAATACGACAGCGTACACGAAGACCCAGCCGAGCCACCGATGCGACCAGAAGCTCGAGAACTGCACGAGCTGCAGCAGCTCGCGCGGATTGTACCAGCGTCGCTTATTGCCGCCTCCTCTACGAGTCGTGTCGAAGGCCGACAGCTTATCCTCCAGCGTTGACGCGCCCACACTCAGCGCCGCAGACATCTCCATCGCTTGCGTCTCCAGGTCGTCTGGAGGTGGCAAATGCTTGTGTGCGGCCCAGCAAATTGGAGAATGACAACCTCAGCGCTCAATACCCACGAACTCGCACAGCAAGACGTTGCTCGCTGGGTGGCGGCGACAGAGCCAGCAGTTGTAGGTGCTCGAAGGTTCCTTTATCCTCGGATCCGACATGGCTACACATTCGGAAAAAGAGTCGGACGACCACTTCAACTTGTACCCTCGTTCTTGGCACATTCGGATGTGGACTACACATCTGTCACTTTTCTAAATATTGACAGTTTATCGACAAACCATTTTAGACAAGTATGGTGCACTGGGGCACCGTCTTCGTGACGGTCACGGCGGCCAGCTTCCTGCTGGGGCGACGGGAGCTGCCCAAGATCGGGCGCTTCGTGGGGCTGTATAGCGGCCGCTCCGTGGGCGCCATCCTGCGCGCCAAGAAGGAGTTTTTCGACGCCACCAATGACAACGACCTGGTCAAAGTATGTCGAGAATGCGCTCCGCCACACGTTTTGCATTTCTGACATTTTTGACACTATTTTCGACAGCTCCAGCGCGAGTTCCAGCGCGGCATCGAGGAGCTCAACGAGATCCGATCGGAGCTCACGAGCGTCGGCAGCATGAGACGCCCGCTGCAACCCGAAGGAACGGCCGCCACAGCTCCACAGACCAAAGCTTTCGACCACTCGGCAGCTGCATTTTCGACAAATGGACCGCCTTCTGCGCCGGTGTCGAAAATACCGTCCGCGGGCCGATCCAGCGTCTCGCTGGCCTCGACGGCTCAGTACGAGACGCAGGACGCGGTGCGTCGCAGTCCCGAGGCCAGTTTGGCCATGGCCGAGCTTAAACTGGCCGCGCAGGGCAAGTTTGTACCGCGGGTGGAAAGTCAAGAAGGAGGAGCGGACTACGTGTCTGCTAGCATCATGGATAGCTTGCTGCTGGACCGGCAGAAGCTTAAGGAGCCTGCAAATTAAGGGAAGTGCGGGGCCGGCTGAGTAAAATGCACAGAAACTATCCAAATTTGTGTTTCTGGCTGATACCAAGTGTTGAGTAGGTTGTCTTTGCGTGTTTGTTTTCCGGTGTTAGCTGATGATGTTTGAGATCAGGCTGGCGTTGAGCCACGGTACATGCTGGGATGAGTAGGTCAACTCATTTGAAGACGAGCACACAATACAAAGGAGTAACACACAAACCAGAGCAAAACACAAAAGAGGGCATTTGGCTGCTTGGTTCTTGCCGCGAAATGAGTGTGCTCATAACTTTTTCAGCGCAAGCACACACCTAGATTAATCTTGTCAAGGCATGAGGTTGTGGAATGGAATGGTTTGCACGGTTTCTATTTGGAGCCGACCGTGGCCATGAGCCAGCAGATCTCAATCCGTGCGGTCCGGTACATAGCCCAAGATGTAATCGATATTTTGATGTACGCACGAAGGCTGGTTCAAAATTTTGAGCGGGTATGACGAAGGGGTCACTAAGATCGAGTGAGTTCAGGTCACACTCTATGCCAACACTAACAGTAACTAATACGTGGTGTTACCATCGTATCGATCAGCCACAATGCGTAAGCAAAGTACGTCGTACAAACAAAGTCTTTAACGAGTCCGAGCGCCAATGCACCAATTATCACGCCGGGAGTGCCATCTTTTTCGGTTCTGTACATATTGATCAGCGAGTGGAGCGCGTGCATCGATAGACGAAGAAAACTGGTAGAACGAAAGCGTAGGTGAAAGCCCACCCCAGCCACGTACAACTCTCTTGAGAATGCTTCGTCTTTTGTGAGACCGATTCTCGTGTTGTCTGCACGACTTGACTCTTCGCAGCACCATCGTGATCTCCATCTATGTCGACACGGGATTCGATGACCATTTGATGCGACGCCTCCGGTGAAAGTGTCGTCGTACATCATTCGACACTTGCACTTGTACTTGAGCTCCGTGGATCACATTAAAAAGTGATAACGACGGAGTCACCGTCCCTCGCAATGTTCGGCTTGGCCGCACACCAGGAGATGACGGTTCTACTCCCATACCGTAAACATCACGGCGCGTTAGTACTGCACTTTCATGTACGGCTTTCGTAATGGAGCAGACAGATACTTCTCATCATGGTGGAACTTGGTACCCGTCGTATGGTCTATTTGACTGCATTTTATATTAGCGTCGATTGACACCAGATCATGTTAATCCTCGAATTAGAACTATCAGTTCATGTTAGTTCATGTATGAAATGTTAGGATCAAGAAGTGCATCAATATGGGCGCTCAAGTTCTCATTGAGTATCTTTTCGAGGCAGCATATTACGGGATCCACAACGACACACCATCTTGCTTGCTTGCAAAATTGCGATGGGACCCACAATGAAGCAAACGACTCATAATGCCCCGACTGTCTTCAAAGTCGATGATTGATCACTTAACTTGCATGGCCGGCAAAATGAATGGCTCCTAAGCCAGATGTGTTCTTGCGCATTGGTGGCGGGGCAGCTGCACGAACTTCCTCCAAGATAGTAACATTTGTGCTTCGTGACTACTCTTTATTGGGATGATGATACCTTTCGTCGCCGATGTGGTCATTGTGCGCTTGCGAGATATGCGTTTCACGATCTGGTTGCGATGGCTATTTAAAAGAAGGACCACGCGGATGCGGTTGCAGTGTCTGAATCACAGATTGTTATGGTAACTGTGAATGTTAGTGTTCTCGTTGTTGCGGCCACATTTTTCTCCGTCGTGGTACGAGGGTGTCATGGGCTGATCTTGCAACCTGGGACCCAACTCATATCGCGTTGTCTTACATGGACTCACACGCACGGCATGCTTATGGAGCTTTGACTCCGACTGAACCCACATCGAGTCCGCGTAATGACCTAGATGAAGACTTCGAGTCAAGCGTCGAACCAACTCAGCAATTGTTGGATCGATCGAGGGCCGAGAAAAGCAGAAAGGTGGCGGGCGCGAAAAATGGTACCAGTCTCAAATACACGGTGCTATCGATCAACGATGCTACAGAGAGCTCCAAGACGGAAACCCTTTCAGCTAACGACGTTGTCGTCACTGATGATCTCGTGGTGGAAAACGGAGACAAAGGAAACCACTGCGGGTACTGCATACAAAGCACCAGCGCTGTGATAGATCTGGCGCTTATTTCGTTACTCGTGGTTGCACTGAGTAGTGCAAGTTCTCCCCTGGTTGCAGATCTGGCACTAAATACACCACTAAACGAGTTGCTGGGGCATCCATTGCAACCTAGTGTCGACTCAAGCTCTTCTGCTATCGACGACGGAAGCCTCCCATGGGTTGAAACCTACATTCACCACGCGACCGAGAACCACGAGCTGTTTGGAAATGATACGCTCTACCGCCGAACCACAAGTTTCAAAGGAGATCTCGCGTTCGACGTCAATGTCAGCGACAAGAATCCGCCAAACGTTTTGCTGCTTGTGGTGGAGTCGTTTCGTTTCCACGACTCGCACTACCTCGTCGGAGAGGAAGACCCGTCCAACTTGTTTAAGAACACCAACATCTCCATTACGCCAAACTTTGACAGGTGGGCGAAGCGAGGCATCGCACTCCGCAACTACTGGTCGAGTTGGCGCACAAGTCGATCCGTGGAGAGTTTGTTGTTTGGACAGCTGCCGTATGATAGTGTAACGAAGTCCGGCATGACAGGAGGTCGACGGGATACCAGGCTTTCTGGTTTAACACAGTTTTTCAAATCCAAGGGCTACGAAACCTTTTTCACCACTGGCTGTTTGACCGACTATGACAATTGGGATTCGTTTCTGCCTGCTCATGGATTCGATACCGTTTGGAGTCGGAATGAGATGAAGCAGCTTGTGGAAAGCGACTTGGGTATCAAGCATAGTGAGTGGGATGGACCGGAGCATCGTGGTCTCAATTGGGGTGTACACGATGATTTTAACTTTCAGCTGCTTGGAGATCTGATGGTAAACAAAACAAAAGAGCATCAGGCACGTTTAGCTCGCGGGGAAGCCCAGAAGCCGATGATCCTTACACACTACACCATTTCCAGTCATGTTGACTTTAGAAGAGGCCAAAGTGGTATGCCGAATCGAAGAAGCCAGACACTTCTGCACTGTATAAGGGCCAAAAGTTCGCGGACAACATCAAGAATTATCTCGAGATCCGGTATTTCACTGACACGGAATTCGGCAAGTTCATGGACCGCATGGCTGAAACAGGTATCCTGAACGACACGATTGTCGTCATCTCGGGTGACCACGGCCAGGGACCCGATTCGGTAACGATGTTCCGGAAGACCGAGATGTGTCTGCAACTCGCGTAGGAGGTGCCATTGTCGCTGAAGGAAGACTGGGCAAGGCTGTTGGAATCGTCATGGACGATGCCACAGAGCAGTACGATATTCTGAACACGCTTGCAGACATTACCGGTGTCCCTGAAGGTGGCTTCGAGCAAGATGGTGTTGGTCGTTCGCTTAAGCGCAAGATTAAGTTCGGTGAGCGCATTGTGTACAGCAACAATCCAACGCGCAAAATGTCGGTTGTACATGGGCACGACCGGCTACGGTTTGCGAAGTCGACAGAATACATGCTCCTTCATAATGCAGACACCGATCATGATATGAACATCGATCTGCTACCAAGCCTGTCGGAGGCAGAGCGTGAAGAATGGATCCGATGGCGTGACGCACGGCGGCGCATCAATGACTACTACACGAAGATGGGAGGCAAAAAACCGTTTGCTTGCTACAGGCTGTTAGAATAGAAAACAGTAGATCTAGATGGATAGAGCGCTAACGATCAAGACTGTTGTCTACTGTAAATTTGAAAACAGTTTAGCAAACTAAATGTAGCTTGTGCTCACCTCACGCGTTTCATACTGCTGATTCGCGATCGAGATCAAGTACAGTATATAAATGTAACGTTCACGTGCAATTAACTCACGTTGCAAGCCATATAGTCAATAGCTTGCACATGATTTATTCGGGTACATCAGACGTCCCTGGAGTGGCACGAACAAGCTCTTCAGCAGTAAAAAGAAGCCGTTTGGCGACCATCCGGCTGCGTTTTTTCAAGCTCTACCGATGTTGGCCAGCTTTGCATTTGAGGACCGGGGTGGGAAATACTCAATCGAGCGTTGGCTTGCTCTTGATGAGTACACACGGAGACATTCACTGTTCCACGTCACGTTCGTGTTCATGACGTTTTTTATACCAGCAGAGATGATCACCATAGCTCAAGAAAAAAGCAGTTCCACTTCAAGACCCTGCTCTTGGATGACAAGTGAACTACGGATTTTGGGTTCGAGCTGCAGTCGTCATAGCGGCAGTGCTGTACCAGGCGAGGTATTTCGTTAATGGTTTTGTGCTAACTCGACGCCAGCGAATCATTTTCTATATTATCGTGACGCTTCTTCAGATGATCATCGCAATGACTTTCGCAGCAAACGTCTGCTTTCCGATACCGTTCACAGTCATCACACTTGTGTCAGCATTTTAGGTGGTATCGATCGGGTCTGCCCGCTCAGTGGCGGGGATGACGGTTGTTCGTGAGATGCTCAACCGTTCGGTTTGGTGGTTTCATAGCTTCTTAACAGTTGGTGGCTCTAATTTACCCTGCCTATCAGGTACTATTCCACTCCGCATTGCGGTTCATATCTTGTATTGCTTGCGAAGACCGCAAGCAATATAAGATATGAACTTCCTGTGATTCTTTTGCTTCCTGTCATCAAATCGATTGTGAAAAAATATTGCTCTGCAATGTGTGACACACATGGAAGATATGATCCCAGAGGCCGTCATCCTTACAGTTGATTTTTCAGTGCACTGCATTTGGCAACAAGCATGGAGCGTGCGACATCAGTCTCAACAGTTATGATTGTCGTTCTCGTTTGAGAAGCGCTGAAAGATGAGTAAAGGGTCAACATGGACAGATGCTGTGTCAACTTAGGGTCTCAACACACTGGCTTGGGAGCGTGCCCAAAGAAACA
Source organism: Phytophthora taxon juncus (assembly GCA_033558005.1). Lineage (NCBI taxonomy): Eukaryota > Oomycota > Peronosporomycetes > Peronosporales > Peronosporaceae > Phytophthora > Phytophthora taxon juncus. The sequence goes on along the minus strand of JAUCEE010000005.1, from coordinate 2,998,231 downwards.
AAAAAAAAATAGTGCAACACGCGGGAATTTTTTAAGAATCACTAGAAGTATTATTTACAGCTGAGTGTCAACTTCTCATCTCATTCCTTGACGCAGTTGTGCCTTTTTTCTATGGAATCCTTATGTTAGTGCTGATACATTTTCAAATTTCACAGTACCATTCCGAGCTGGTCGGCATTGGCTTGGATAAACATGTCTCTTGCGTTCTGCGTTGTACACTTCGGTGAGTGTTGCCAAATGACTACTTCATACCTGACATCTAACGACTAGGGATTGACTTTTATGTCTAGGTGCCGACTTTACATTTCGATTTCAACGGCGTCACAAATAAATTTATCGCATGGCTTTAGTTAGAGCGTCTTCTTAAATTAGTGTACGGAGACATCTGTGCCTAAATAGCGGTCTTACATCATCGTAGGGTGTTTGTGAGCTCTGGTACTGCTTCGTTAACATTTCAAATTGAGGGCTTAAAGGGATGACCGTGCCTTTCCCGGTTGTACCTGCCGACCCAAACAATGCTGACATCGTCAGGACCAACTCACAGAAAGTCAAAGCTAAAGTCACTCTGTTGATGCGTAAACAACTGCATTACTGGGCTGTACTACATATTAGTTATCGAGGAGGAAGATATTCAATCGAGAGACTTCTGTCACTAGATGCGTATACTCGAACAACACCAGTCGCACGAGTCGTATTTGTGTGTCTTGCAGCACCAGGAAGTCTAGCACTGTTCATTCTCGCACTTGAATCGGTGCCACTGCAGGATCCAGCAGCGGGCTGGGCTGGTAACTACGGATATTGGGTTCGTGTGGCTATCGCTGCAATGGTCGTTGCAAACGGCTTTTTCGTCCAAGTCAAAATTTTTGTTAAAGGTTGTCGTATTCAGCCGTGGCAGCTACTTTTGATGGTAGTAGGGGCGGCTGTGCTTGAGACCCCGGTTGCAATAGCTGTTTCGGCATTGACTTGGTTTCCAGTTCCTTTTTCCATCATCACTATGGCTCCTTCATTCTATCCTGTTTTGCTATTTGTTTTCTACGCTGTTGTTGGCAGAGAAGTCATTCGTGAAATGCTTAAACACATTGATCAAGTAATTCAATATCTTAAGTTTACGGCTGCGCTGCAGCTAATGGCTGTCATTTACCCAATGTATCAAGTATTATTCCTTGCCGTTAATGATACTCACTACGAATTACCAGTCATGCTACTTCTTCCTGTCCTTAAACTAACGATTAAGAATGTAATTTTACGCTGCGTCACGCATATGGAAGATATGATGCCAGAGGCAGTCATTTTTACTGCCGACTTATTTAATGCACTGTACATGGCAACCAGCATGGAGAGTGCGACATCGAAAATAACAGTGGTGATTATTGTTATGATTGATATTGTTCAGTCTGCGATTGTTTTGTATTGTCTAAAGGATCGAACGAATAGCACATTAGCGAGGTTGGCCCAGGTTACAGGAGTGACTATTGATGTAATCGCAGCTGCTTCTCAAATTTGTCGATCCTCGGAAATATTCAAGAAGCAAAACCGCCAGCGACTACGAATTCGCTCCTGTCTTCCACACAAATTGTCGACAAACGATCGTGATCTTCTTGAGAGACTGGAACGCATATCAACTTTGGATTCTCTTCGACGCCACACCTCACCAGCCCGTACCGACACGATTACAGTCGACACGAGGGTTGTTTTCGAAAGCCGACAACAATTAAGTAAGGCTTTAACGTGGGCAGATCGTCGTGAACCAACTGTAAGAATACCAGCCGGCACAATCATTACCACAAAACAACCAAGTATGCTTGCGAAAAGTCAAGGTGGCGATACTAGCCTCAATCCCCAGCGAGAAGTCCTGCGACGTTCTCTCGAGCTACTGTTTACAACTGAGTGCCTTCTTCTCAGTGCAACCTTAGACGCTTCCGTGCCTTTATTGTACGGCAACTTTCTTCTTGTGTTAATCCACTTGCCTGCAGCGAAGTATCATACAGAGCTTACTAACGTTACGAAAGAGAATATTGGCGACATGGTGGATACTGTTTTTCTTTTTTCGTTTGTGGAGATTGTGTGCTTCGCTTTATTAGCCAGGCTGATTTTTCAGAACTTGCGAATAAACGCCTTTTACCATTTAGCATTCGTCCTGGAGACACAACAAGAACTGATTCGAGCGAAGTTAATGTTGTGGTTCCTCATGACGATGGCCTTTCGAGTTTCACATTTCGGTACGTTTTTCGTATTCCCCCCCCACAGTAGCATCTCTCAACCGACAATATTTTTGTACGACAGGGATCGACTTCACATTTCAGTTTGCATGGCTTTTTAAGGAATAGAGACGAGCCGCAAACATCACACATTTTGGTGGATAATGTTGAAGTCCGGCGTTTTGATGTGCGTAAGTAGATTCTTTACTCTTTAAGCATGTCAAAGTGTTATCTGGGTTCTATCATTATCATCACTAAAAATACTAAAAGGGTCGGCAAATCGCGGTACTGATTGCCTCGTATCAGTTTGCTGTTGTACTCAAAAAGCTCACTCCATTTCTTGTAGTCACTGAAGTCAAAGAAAGAAATTGACGGACGGCCGAAATGAAATTACCGTTGATAGCTCCAAGCGCTAACTCGAGGGTCACCTCGTCAGATCGAACCACACGATTGTTCCCTCTTGCAGGCAAGCATTTCCTCCTGCCAATAAGTTATAGTAGTTTCATGTAAAACATAATACTATCTGCCGAGTGCACGACATTATGGTACGCACATATCACGATGGATCTACAGCGAGTCCACAAGAGTTTCCAGACCTCAGATCTAAGTCGAGATGGTATTCGCATCATCGGTAGCCACCAGCCACTTTGGTCTGCTTTTATCGGCCGACCGACATACATCATCAAGCCTTCTGTGAGCCGCTGATGAAGCACGCTGTTCAAATCACTGCGATAAAAACAGATGAGAGCTGGTATCTGAGTTTTTTTTCACGTGACGGTAGTAATCATCTCCTATTGCCTCAGCTCGGTTGAATCTCCTTTTCCTTCATCATTGGTCAAAGTGCTGCAGCACAAGCGCACGTCAACTTTCACAACAGTGCTGAAAACCGTCCAGGCTCACTTGATAACTCCATGCTGCATGGACATGTCCTTGCCGCCATGATGTTTTTGAATAACAGCGCAAAAGTCACTTACACACATGCGTTGAAGGACATTCTCCTGTAAATAGTCTTCAGGTTTGATTGCTTTCTCTGCTTCCCTCGCCTACTTTCGTCTGGAATATGGATCATACAGCATTCACCTGCTTGCCATGAGCACGCTGCTGTCGGCGAGCCCAAAATGCCACAGGATTTTGCACCATCTTGTTGGCCTGGAAGTCTAAGAGTTGCGACTTCAGGAAACCCACAGAGGTTAATAGCACCCTGCAACTCAAAACGTATGGCTATCACGTGGGGTCCGCATAGGACGGTTATTTAAAAAGGGTAAAAGGGTTAAAAACCTTAACGAGTATTTTTTTTAACAGGCATCCTCGAATTTACCGGCAAAATGGAGCGTCGAGTGTATTTCCAGCTGCGTGATGAAGAAGGCAACCCAATCGGCTCAGCCGACTACGGTGACTGCGCAAATGATGCTACGATTGCTCAATTTCGGAAGGTGCTCAAGAAGGAGTGCCCAAACATTCTCGCGCAAGTGGATGCTGACTCCCTCAATGTGTTCAAGAACGAGTCGGCGATCACCGCAAAGCAGGCAATGGAAGTAGATGCGAAAATTGGGTCTCTGGGCGATAATGGTGAGGCACGCGAATCCGATGATAGCACGGTTTTGGGCAGAGGGGACAGTGTTGAGTGTTACCCGAGCTTCTTCACGCTGGCGCCGTATGAGAAACGGAAGACGGTGATACTGGCATTCCAACCTTTAAAAGTTGGCGTCTTTCACGTTTGTGGTTGCTTTCTAAAAGCGTTGTAGCTCAAGGCTAGATACTGTCGTCGTAGCCGTGCCGACTTTTCCTCTAGTGGATACTGTTGTGAAGGAACTGTTGGTGGTTCCAAAGCACTTTGGCAAACGGACTCGCAGCGATGCATGGTTTATTGGAGAATATCTCCAAACGAAAAAGCGCAAAACAGTGGAGAAGAGTATAAATGATCGAGTATTCAAGTATTTCAGAATGTCTGCGTTTCCCCCCTTGGCGAAGAACGCTACAAGAATATCGTGGAGCGGCATTCATTCAGAGTAATTTTTACGGAGCTAATGCGCAAGGTGAAGACATGCTTTGACGAATCCACAAGTGCCAACATGGTTGTCACAGGAAATCCTGGCACGGGGAAGAGTCGTTTCTACCTATATTTCATACTTCAGCTCATTCTTCGCCACCAAGCCGAAGTTCAGGAGCTTGACTCCTTTGAGTTAGTGCTGAATTTTCAAGACAGGTTTCACAGCTACAATTACCAAGACAAAATGTTCACTGAACTAAACCAAGCGGATATTCGGGTGCTCTCAGACACCAAACGTGTCCTACGGTTAATTGAGGGAAAGTCATCAGAACTGGTTGGGTGGAGCGGTGTATCCATTCTATTTGCTTCTCCTGGTCTTGATGGTTTGAACGGATATGAAAAAAACCGCTCGTACACATACATCGTGCCAGCGTGGACTTTGGCCGAGCTGCAGGACTATAATTCTCTCCTCACAAGTAAGCTGCACGTACCAGATAATATTTTGATCTCGAGATACTTTAAGTTTGGCGGAATTCCCAGGTTTATCTTTACGTCAACTGAACTTGAAGATAATCAAAAACTGAGTGTGGCAATCGCTTCGTTCAATGCCCTTAAAGTAATTGCGTACACCAAAAGCAAGAAGCCTGCCATAGATAAAGACTACAACCACCATGTCCTCAGGATGGTCCCTACCGGAAGTGATTTCCGGTCGGAGTTTAATGTTTTATATTTATATATATGTTCTTTTCGTGTATTAATTTGGAGTTTTTATCCGAGTAGATCGCTGAAGAAATCGTTTCAAAAGTTACCGAAGATTCTCTGCAAAAGGTGTGGGAGTTTGCTACTTACTTCACTGGTGATGACTCTGGAAGTACGTCTTCCCTTCGAGGTAAAATCTATGAAATGCTGGTCATAAGCAGGAGATTAAACCGCGGGTGCTAGAACTGCGTCCACTGTTTTCAGGCCAAGCCTTATGCGATGTTCGATTCCCAACGCAACTTCCAACATTGCATTTTTCCTCGATGGACGAAGAAATCAAAGCTGACACAAAGGAGTAGGCCTACTATCGACCGAGATCAAAAGAAGATGGTGTGCTGGACGTGTTCATCATTACTGGATCAAAGTGTTACGGGTTGCTAATGACACTAAACCTAAACAATGGGATTAAAGCAGCCCCATTGAATACGTTTCTTACCTGGCTTGAAGACAAGGGAATTGATGCAGAGCGATTCACTTCGTATTCGTTGTTCCAAGCACCATGGCAGGATCCTTTCGAAAACAAACGATCCTAACGAAACCTGACTCAATCACGAAAAAAGCAAGCGTTAACCAGTTTGTACTCGCCTTAGATATTGTCTCTGGGGCCAAGTAAGAAAGACTGACTGGAATCTTGGTGCGGTTATAGCGAGATCGTCATCATAAGTACTTACGTCCAATTCATGATTTCCTTTAGGCACCTTTGTTTTCGTGTTAGGATACTTTAGCTTTTGTCGAAGGTCAATGACTATGCTTTCTCCCATGCTTTCTTGCGAAGTAGTAGTACCTTGTGGGGGGCTCCAGAGAAGTTTTTCACATTCGTCTCTTGGCTTAAGCAGCACTACAATGTAGATAGAACGACGAGAAGCAGACGGTCGTTGGATTTTCAAAAGGGTTGCTAATCCTTCAGGTCGTTCACCCTTCTGGTGAGCCCCCCTATTTCAACATGTCACCTATCCCCATCACTTTCTCGTTTTTCGAGAACGCCGTTGACTCCTTTGTCGCCTATCCAAAAAAAAAAATATCAGATGGATCGTGGCCAACATGGGTACAGCGCGGGCATACTCCGCCCAAGTGAGTCGATCGCCGCAAATAGTTTGGCGCGGAGCTGCTGGTCAAGCGGGCGCCAGAGCGGAAGATGCAGCGCAGCAGCCCGAGCGACGCGGCCGGCGCCGTGCTGGGCCGCCAGCGCCACAACGGCTTCGAGCGGCCGTTCTCGCGCGACCAGGTGGTGTCGTGGCTGGGCCACGCGCTGTCGGCCGCGTGCTTCGTCGTGGGCGCGGCCGGCCTGTATCTGTGCACGGGCGAGCGCGGCGTGGAGGAGGAGAGCTCCAGCTCCGCGATCACCACCTTGGTAGGGCGGTTCTACCTGGGTAGAGCGGGATAACGTCTAATTGTTCGGGCTGTGCAGACCATCGCGGCGGTGGCGGTGCACGGGCTGACGGCCGCGGTGCTGGTCGCGTCCTGGAGGTCCTGCGAGACGATCGACCCCGCTGCGCCCGTGGAAGACTCGCTGCCGAACGGCTGGTGCGGCGTGCGACTGGACGGCCCCCGCTGGGAGAAGACGCGCTACTGTGCGCTCTGCCGCAAGGCGGTGCCGGGCCTCGACCACCACTGCACGTGGCTGCAGACGTGCATCGGCAAGGCCAACTACGCCCAGTTCTTCACGGTGGCGTGCACCGGCACGCTGCAGTTTGTGCTGCAGGTGGTGTACGCCGCGCTGTGTCTGCTCTGGCTGCACTACCACCCGCTGGACGACGCGGGCGCCTTTGGCGTCGTGGTGGAAGTCTGCCTGATCGCGTGCCTGGTCATCTCCGTGCCATGCATGTTCATGTACTTCGTGCTGCTGGGCTTCCACCTGTACCTCATGGTGCTGGGCTACGGCACGTACGAGTGGATGCTGCGTCGCCGCAAGGAGCAGCGCGCCAAGCTGGAGGCCAAGAAGAAGAAGGGAAAGGCCGCAGACGACGCAGCGGAGGTCAGCTCCACCAGCACCCGAGAATCGGCATCAATAGGAAGCAGCACCGCCGTCAAGGTCGACGATGTCAACGTCGAAGAACGAGACCGAGAGCTCACCGTGCTGTAAAGCGTCTTCACCCCTGTAACCATAGTATCATCAGCAACGCACAAGTAGTAGTTAGGAAGCGGAGCCTCCCCGCCAGTATCAGCCTGATACTATCAGGTCCACCGTAAAATGACCCGTTCTTATAAACTCATATAGCCTCAAGGACAGCTCCGTCTTATACGCCCGGATATGGCTCTCCACGTGTCTTCAGTTTCGACCTCAGACTTTCCTATCCCAGCCTTCGCGTATTAGATAGATACGCGCTTTTCCTATCCATCGCAGATTTAGCGGGCCTCATTATTTCAGCGATCACCTGCATCAACAACCGCCGCTCCATCAATCAACACCTGCAACCATCACAGCGTTCACCACACAATGTACAATGTAGGTTATTTTTTTAGCTTTCTTCTTCGACGGCGCATATTCGAATTTGCCAAAAAAATGGAGCGTGAAACTCGTGACGTGTGGTTCCGGCTGCGGGATCTAGAGGGCAACCCAATCGGCTCAGCCTACCGCGTGAAGATGTCCGTTGAAGCTGCCATTGTTGATCTCCTGGATGAGCTTAAGAAGAACTATAACGACACTTATCTCGAAAGGATTGCTCCTCCCTCCCTCACTGTGTTCGCGAACGAGGCGGCGTACAGAGAAAAGAAGGCGTTTACAAAACGAAGTACGGAAATTGGGTCGTTGGGTAGTTGACACGTAAAGCACAAAAGTTGATCAAAAAGATAGAGGCGTGCAACCTGGACAAGATATTGAGGTTGATTCCGTCCTAGAGCTGCCATTTCCTTCGCAACTGTTTCCACCGAATGGCTTCAAGGTCAGTAAAGGTGTTTTTGAGTATCAAGCCCTATCAGAGCTGAAGCCGCTATATGATGAAGTTGTGGGGCTGTGGGAAGAAATGCGTCCTGTGACGATAAATGCGGTGGGGACTATGCAAGTCACACGTGCTGGCTGCGTTGGTGCTGTTACTGCTGAAGCGCGGCACGAGTCCCGTGCTGGATCTAAGCCGTTTGTGTGCTACATTCCTGATTGTAGAGGATTGTTGCCTGGGGCATTAAATGTTCATGCCATTCTGACCTATAATAACTTGGCAAACATGCCAGATTTTGACAAGCCACTCGACACAATGGCAGATGTCCAGAATGCCCTGCGGGGTCAAATCGTGATTCTTGTAGCCGACCAGTGGAACTCGATTGACGGTGACAAATACAAATGCCGAAAGGCACGGGATAATTTGTCATCGGCCTTTTTGGGCTCTTATCATATTACCGTTTGTTCAGGTTAATGGAATGTCGATGAACACGAAAATGTATCGTGATCTAGAACCCATGCAAACTAGTAACGTTAACAAAACTTACTGCGGAGGCTACAACGACGCCGAGTTTGATACCTGGCTGGATAAGCATCCAAACATTTTCACCGAACATAAGGAAGAACTTTCGTTCTTGACTGGCAAAGTCCCTTTGTGCTGTCTGCGTTTGCTCGCGTTTCTAATGTTTGGGATTCTTGGGAAGATATTGTGTTACATGCCCAGCAAGACGATATTGTGATAGAGTGGATGAGATTGCTCTGGGAGTTTTATGATGCCATCGACGAGGATAATATATGGGAAGGTGCTCACGTTATCTGTCGATTGTATGTCAGAGTCCGATATCGTAGATTTTCGTTTCTTCTATGAAGATCCCAATGAGGAGTTACGTGCCACAAGTGAAATTGTATTGCGTCTACTCTACCGGCTATGGTCCAAGAAAGCGGCGGATGATGCTTGCTTTCACGTTGGCGCGACCTTTTTTCGCGTCCTCAAAAATCGACCAGTTCTTGGCTTCACTATTAAAGAAATTATGAAGGCCCAAATATGTTCCCAAGGTGCCGTCGGAAAGCATCGGCTGCAAAAGAATTGCACTATCAAGAGAGCTCGCTTTGACCCTGGATCCGAAGGGGAAACGCTTACAAAGGAAATTAATAACATGGGAACGAATGCGTGGTGGATTCTTCTAGACCCTATGGTTTTCAACTATCCTGGCGTCGATATGATTCTGGTTACTAACAGCGCGCTTGTTGGCATTAACGTGACGATTGCTGAAACGCATACGCCGCTGGCTCCATTTTTCGAGGTGTGGACACCACTTGCGAAATCGAACAATTTGGTAATCAAGGGGTTATTTGTTGCCCCAGACGGCTATGTTCATGATGAGGATAACGTTGGCATCCTCTTCTTGCGTGACATCTACAAGGAGTTGTGGGAAAGAATCGACTCGACGACGACTCGACCACCTATTCAAAATTCTACGTGCAGATGCAAGACTCGATGCGGTTGTCACAAACGTGGACAGTTGTGTAATCAATCTTGCAAGTGTGAAACGTGTCAGAACTCGTAAGGACCTAAGTGCAAAGGACCCAATATTGGGTCTTGTCGTGAGGAAGATGAATTGACCGCATTCAAGGTTATCGTTTCAACTGGTCGACATGTAGGGCTCTACCTTTCGCGGGAACAGCAGGAGCTAGATTTCAGGTAAGAAATGTTCCGGCGCTTACAGAGTGAAAAGAGTCGCTCTTTGCCCATTGCGTTAGATTCCCACCTCCTTTCAGTTGACTCGTTTGCCACGAGTGCAGTTTCCAGCATAAGATGATCTCTGTGTTACACGCTCCGCTAGAAACATCACTACATGTACCATTCTGTCTCTTCAATGTGAACTAATGCAGCAACATTTTGACTGGCGTCAAAGCTCGCAACAGTTTGCAATTTTCACTTGGTACTTCATCTGACCTAGTACGGAGACACTGCCCTCATCTCTGGTTGCTGGTACGTCTACAACTTCTACAGTTCATAAACTATTTCTACCTGTTGTTTTCTAACAATTCGGATGTCTGCTTCGGAAGCACAGATACTAGTAGTAGAAGAGATATCTGCGTCGACGAGAGAAGCATACGAGCGGATCTCTACCATGATACCTTCATAAGTGCACAAACACGGACAGCTGCACGACAGCAGCAACAACGTCTACGAGTTGAACACCGGGGCGCGATTCCAGGCAAAAGTGTTCCTATGCTGGCTCATTCTGCAGGTCCATTGACCCATCAATCAAACGCACGACATAGTTCTTTCATTTACAATTCTGTCGGTAAGACTGCAAAACTCCACAACGAAACGTACGTTGGAGCAGATGCTGCAGCTGCGAAGCAGGCGCAGGAGATACTCGTTTCCTTTCCAGTCGGTTGTGTAAGCCTGCTTATATTTCCTTGTCTTACACGTGCAGGGCAGGTGCTATATGAAAACGGAACTCTTTTCCTTTCTTGTTACGTTCTTGTACTTCGTGCTGCTGGGCTTCTCATAAAGATGGGCTACGGCACATACGAGTGAAAGCTGCGTCGCCGCAAGGAGCAGCGCGCCAAACTGGAGGCCAAGAAGGAGAAGGGAAAGGCCACAGACGACGCAGCGGAGGTCAGCTCCACCAGCCTCTCCGCCAGTATCAGCACCGCCCGTGCCACAAAGAAGAGCAGCTCTCGAACACGACGTGGCGTCCTCTCTATTGTTGCCGCTTACTGCTGCTGCTGCTGCTTGAGCTGCGCCACGGCCTGCTCGATGCGCGAGCTGATGTTGGGCAGCAGACTGATGTGCGAGTCCACGCAGCGGCCCACGCACTTGTCCATGTCCTGCTGCGCGCGCGCGATCTGCTTCTCGCTGGGGCTGCCGCCGGCCGGCAGCGCGTCCTGCGCCTTGTCCTGGCAGTCCTGCGCGCAGCGCTGGATGCGGTTCTGGAAGTTCTGCATCTCCTGCTGCATGAACTGGTTGATCTGCTGCGTGGGCATCTGGCAGCGCTCCACGGCGGCCGCCAGCTGCTCCGACGACCAGCTCTTGTTCTCGAACACCTTGGCGGCGCACAGGTAGCCGTCGCGCTGCATGCCGCGCAGGATGGAGCGGTCCAGGCGGTCCACCATGCGCGTCACGGCCTCCTGCAGCTTGTTGTCCGCCATTGTTGCTGCTTGTCAACTGCCGATCGTGTGGTGAACACCGGCCAGCGTGGACCACAGGAAGGGTGGTGGACCACACTGTTCTAGATGAGTAACAATTCAAGGTGGGCCACATCCGTTAGTGTGAGACACATCAATTCGAGCCGGCAGCTCCGGTCATAACGGCTCTATCATGGACTCGGACTCGTCACCACCTTCGGAGCTGCAGTTGGGCGCGCTGTACGGGCGCTACCGGTCGTGGCGTGCTCCCCCGGCGCCACCTTCAGATGCTGCGTCGACAGGCGATTCTAACGATGCCACGATCGCTCCTCTGCGTGCGCTGGTGGTGCAGTTCGAGGCGTCGGCGCGCGAGGACCTGCGCGTGGGCTTCGCGCCGGCCCCCGAGACGCCCGAGGACGCCGACGGCCGCCGCAAGACGCGCGTCGAGTGGAAGTACGAGGTGGCGGTGGGCACCAGCGGCAACACGGAGCTGGTGTGGCGCAAATCCGCGTCGGGTCGCAGCAAGGAGCTGGACCTGGTGCGTGTGTTCACGGGCCGCACCTGCTCGGCGCAGGAGTTCGTGGCCTACTGGGCTGTGGTGGACCTTAGGACAGGATCAATGGCCTTCGGTGTGGGCGCACAGGTGGGGCAGGACGTGCTGGCCACGTGCCAGGACAAAGGTTTCGTGCCGGTGACGCACACGTCCTTCACGTCCTGGAACACGCCCGCGTCGGTGCGCGGCATCCAGGTGCACGCAGTCTACGACGGGCAAACGGAGGCTTTGGCAGCGGCAGATGTGGCCATGTTTCCGCCACCGAGACCCATGGTGAGAGCTGACCCCATGGGCAAACAGGACCTGCTGACGGCGGAGCAGAAACAGCAGTACGAGGCCGAGTACACGGCGTCCAAGCGCCGTGCTGAGAGGTTTGGCGCACCCTTCGCTCCGCCGGATATTAAGAAGTTTCTGGACCCGAGGGAGGTGAGGAAGCTCCAGCGCACGGGGGCTATTGTGCCTGGCTTTTCGACGGGGATCGACATTACGAGTCAGGAGGAACTCAGCAAGCGTGAGCAGCGTATGAAGAGGTTCGACACGCCGCAGTTCGCGGTGGAGTACTCTGCGGAGACTGTGAAGGCGTTGGAACAGGGGCTTACGCAGGAAGAGTGGGCTGAGAAGCAGCGCGACCAGGAGAAGCTACGTGCTCGCGCGCAGAAGTTCGGACTTTCAGCTGAGGAAGATCGCTCACACGTAGTTCCGACGGGCATTAAGCCTGCATCTGCTAAAGTAGCTCGTGAGCGCTTTGATGTAAAGGCCGCTGCGGAAGGACAGTCTGTGGCGTTTCGTGATGACGCGCTGCACATGTACTCGCCCGACGAGAAGTTCCAGCAAGTGCGTACAAGCGACGTGATGGAGTACTTTGTCGGTTATGGACCGGCATACGTGGAATGGTTCAACGACAGCTCGTGCACCGTGGTCTTTCAAGACCATTTTACCGCAGGCAGAGCGCTTATTGCGTTGAGCCAGGCGATACCACCGCAAACTTTAAAACAAAAGCAAGAGAAAGCAAAGACCGAAGATGTACCAGCATCCGGAGAAGATGTCGACATGGCCGATGCGGAGGAATCTACAGGCAACGACTCTGCGACGGCGATGGAGGAGGACGAAGTGGAAGTTGAAGTCCCAGATGAGTCCTTTAACCGGTCGCTGTGGCATTTAGGCAATCCTATCGGTAGCCAAACGCAGCCTCGTGACAAGAAGTGGCGAGTGCTTCTTCGCAAGGCGACGGATGATGATTTCCCACCCGAAAAGATCCCTAAGAAGGGTATGTATCACTCGCGAGGTAACCAGCGCCATGACTTGCGCGGTAGCCGTCGTCGTAATGATCGTGAGTATGGATCTTCCTCTCGAAGAGGGAGCGGCCGGTCTCGAGCTCACCCTTACGGGGAATTCCGTGAGGACCGACGTGGAGAGGAGCCTGCTGGAAGTGGTCGCCGCCGCCGCAACAAGAACGACGACCGCGACACTGGTAAGCCATCCAAGCGGATTCGTGTCAACGCTGATGGCTCCATCAACATCGTTCGGGATGAGCAAGCGTCGTCGGAGTCGGCCTCCGCCGGTGCAAAGGGCGAGAGTAAGCCTGCCGAAGCTGCCAGTACCGAAGCAGCTCCGAGTGCAGATTAAGCTGGCAGCGTTTTTAGCGAGACGTCACATGCAACTCAGCGGTATGAAAGGTGTCAACCAACTGGAAGATGCACACATAGATAGAAAGCCAAACCGAGCAAGCCAGAAGACCCCATGGCCTGTCCATAAGTTACCGCTAATTTGTTGTCACCTGGACTTGTATCTAAAACTCTGGCTGGAACTTGGCGCTGATAGCTTCACGACAATAAGGGCACTCACCAAACACAGCGTGGAACGACTGACGCGACGTGGGCAGCGCATGAAGCCACTCGTAGAGGCACTTGGCGTGAAATGGGCGATTGCAATTGGGGTTTTCGCACAGTCGGTCTGGAATGCGTGAGCCCTGTTCCGTCGTCACCTTCGTCGCTGCAGCGTCTTCATTGTTATCTTCCACAGTCTCTCCTTCTAGACGATACGAGTAACAGATCCCGCACTCAACGGCGAACTCCTCCGGTTTCGATGTCTTTGGCGACGGCAGCGTCACCTGCAGCACGTTCTCGAGATTGCTCTGCAGCGAGCACGTTTCGTCCCACCGACTTGCCGCGCAGCTCCCCCACCTTTCACGCAGAGCTCCAACACTCGCCTGGTTGCCAAAGAAACTCAAGTCGTTCAGCACCGCCGTGGGGTTGTTCGGGTCCACTTCGAACTGCACCGAGGCGTATCGCTCCAGCGCCAGTCGTCTGCGTCCCGTGGCTCTCGTCGGGTGGTGCGGCTCCAGCACACACGTCGCTGCGTCAAGTGCATCCAGCACGTCCCAGAAGCCCTGAAACCTGTCCAGGAAGCTCTCGAACTGCCTCAGCACGGCAGCTAACGCCGTCTCGCCGTCGCGCGGCGGCCATTGCAGCTCCAAAGGCTCGGGGGCGTCCACCTGACACTGCGGGCGGCCGAAATCCAGCGGCAGCAGCACGTGCACCACGTGCGCGCGTCCCGCGCGGTCCGCGGCCTCCAGTTGCAGCGCGCGCAGGTCGTCGCTGAGCTCGCGCAGTCGGCGCCAGCCCACGCCGTCCAGCTCGCTCATCAGTCGCGAGTAGTAGGCGGCGGCGGGCAGCGCGGGCGCGCGCGCGACCTGCGCGCGGCCGCTCACGGCCACCAGCTCCTCCAGCTCCGCCGCGAAGCCCGCGAGCGACGCCGCCTGCGCCAGCCGCAGCTTGAGCGTCGCGCGCAGCGGCTGCAACTGCGCGGCCAGCGCGCGCTCCACGTGCAGCTGCGCGGCGTCCAGCCGCACGCGCCCCGTGTGCGCGTCGTAGCCCACGTCCGATACGCGCACGACGAACTCGTCGCCGCCCACGCGCACGTAGCCGCGGAAGGCCGAGCGCGCCGCGTCCTCCGGCACGAAGTGCATTATGGACAACTGTGGCGAAATGATGACACCAAATGCAAGAATCGGCTAGCTTGGAAGATGTTTTTTTTTTCATTGCATGGTTGGTGTCATGAGAGAGCATGGTGAAGCTGTTCTGCGGGATTGTATGTTGGGGCTTCATGGTCGAAGGTGAAATGGTGAATGAGGGAGCTGGACCCCGATCACATTTTACGGCTGCTTGTTTCGCATCGAACTACAAAGGTGGTGGGGCTTTGCTTCCTTCAACATTTTCTGAGCCGTGAACACGTTCGAGTAAGTCGTGCTGTATGCAACATGTTTTTTTTTTGTTGGTACAGATGCGAACTTCACATGGTGAAGTACCGGTAGCTAAGCCGTCCGCCGAAGTCAACGCATTAAACGGTATGGAGCTATGGTTTATTAGCGGATGTGGAATTGCATCTTTGTAACACCATTTTTGGAAAAGATGAATCACGGCATGGAGTAGTATATAAACTGCTTCACGATTACTTGTGATTTCCAGCCGACCCACAAGGCCAGCCAACTAGACCTATTACATGAGTGGAGACCACCATCTGAGCATTCCAGTCTGCATCAGCGCGGCGTGGCGCAGTCATTAAAAATTTACGCATCATCATTAAGTGGACCCTCGGACAGGAAAGTCACTGTTCCCGCTGTCCTCACAGTCATCGCACGAAATCTAGTTTTGGTGACACCAAGCTGCAGTTGGTTTCCATTGTATGCCTATCCCAAGACGAGTTGTAAATCCCGTCCGACGGATAGAGTGTTTTTCGTCGGTGTATTTTTTTATGGTAGGACAGTAATGCAACTGCACAACGATCTCATTGTCAATCTTGCTGTCTCGAGCACAGCTTTTCTGGGTTGAGCCCAACGTACAGTCCGATTAAACTTTATCTCTGACTACTTCATTACTAAAAACGTTTTTTGGGATGAACGACTGGAATTACGCAGCCCACCAGGGCGATCTTGCCGAAATCGTAAGGCTCGACGCCAATCGCGAGGAAGGCTGTACGACGGAAGCGATGGACTGGGCCGCTTCGAAAGGTCGTCTTAAGGTTGTTCAGTGGCTCCACGCCAACCGCAAGAAAGGCTGTACGACGGTAGCAATGGACTTGGCAGCTAGATTTGGTCATTTCAAGGTCGTCCAGTGGCTCCACGCTAACAGCACCGAAGGATGTACGGTGAAAGCGATGGGCTTGGCAGCTAGATATGGTCATCTCGAGGCCGTTCAGTGGCTCCACGCCAATCGCACGGATGGCTGTGTCGAATCTGCGATCGCGGAAGCTGCCAAACGTGGTCATGATGATATCGCTCAGTGGTTACGTAGCCAAGTGGTGTCCGAGCCTGTAGCCGAGCCACTTCCGGCCGTGTGTACTCTCTCTTTCGACGACGAAGAGGCCGCTATGCTCGCGAGGCAGAGGCCCTATCGCAGCGTCGCAAGCAGTTAGCTCGACGTCGCGCGATTCATGCTCGTGTCGAGGCGGAGCTTGGCGAGGCAGAGGCTACTCTAGAAGCGAGTCGAGTTAAGCTGAAGAAGCAAGGAAATGCGCTGGCTGCATTGCGCTCCCAACTCCAACAGGAAGAAGCCGCTTACGCTGCAAGACGCGCTGATATTGAGAAGGAAGAGGTATCTCGAGAGCGAATGGCACACACCAGGTCGATGCTCTTCATGGTCGACGACCAGTACGGCACGTGCCCGCTTTGCCGCAGAAACCTCGCTGGATCATTGAAATGTAAAAGAAAGACGAGTTTCACCAGAATCACAAAAGCCAAAAACAACCCGGAAATACTGTAGCGGTAGTGTCACTTGTCGAACACGAAACACACAATCTGTTGCGGCACTTCAGTCTGAAGCACCTCCGAGGAAAGATTGGAGGTCTTACCATGTGACGTGTCGTGAAATGAATTGTAGCAATGGAAGGGCGTCAAGTGGGCTAGTGTTTCGATCTGGGAGATGCCAGTAGGAAATTGGTCATTTGTTGACCAGAGGAAATTGGTCATTCACACTTTTCGTACAAAACCCCGTGTGTCGAAAAGTCTGCGCCATTGCCTTATCCACTAAAAGGTCGACCGCACGTTCAGTGCCCAGTCTCCAGTGACAGCGCGAGGATGCTGAGCTTGGCGCGGCGATGCTCGGCGCTGCGGCGACGCGCGCCGGCCGTGCAGCTGCGCGCCTTCGCCGACTCCAAGTGGGGGCTGACCAACGAGCGCATCACGGCGCGCGTGGTGAGCGTCGTGGACGACGGCGGCGCCATGCGCGCGGACGTGCCGCTGCGCCAGGCGCTGGCCGAGGCGCGCGCGCTGGGCGTGGACCTGGTGCAGGTGTCTCCGGCCGGGCGGCTGCCCGCCGTGTGCCGCCTGTTCGACGCCAAGAAGCGGCTGTACGAGCTCAAGAAGGCGGGCAAGAAGGCGTCCAAGCAGCAGAAGCCCAAGCCCGACAAGGAGGTGGTGGTCGGCGCCAAGATCGCCGTGCGTTGCTGCTCTCTCGTCTTCTTTTTCTCGTGGTACTATGCTATTTTTTTTTAGATGCACGAGCTGACTACTATTTTTCGTGACCGCTGCAGCCGAACGACTTGAGTATCAAGGTGGAGCAGGTCAAGAGGTTCCTGAACAAGGGCCACAAGGTCAAGGTGACCATCAGGTTCGACCAGGCCTTCCATCTGAAGGAGCAGTCGCTGCGTCAGCTGGAACATATTGAAACCCTCATCGACGCCGAGACGGGCGTGCCCAGTGGCCAGCCTAGAACGCAGTTCGGCGGCGTCTACGTGTACTACTCGCCGGCGAATTAGAAGCAAGCTGCAGACTGGGTGTGTGTGGTATGCCGACGGAGCAGAGCGACAGGGAGCTGTGCTGCGATCTTATGCAGAGCGGAGGAGTCCCCGTGGAAGTTGCAGAGCAGCGTCTAGCACCGAGCGCGCCATGAGGTACGCTGTACTTATCAGCTTCAAGGCCGCGCTTTCGATCCCAGCTTTCGGTCGTAATCGGTTGGCAAAAATGTCACGTTGATTGGTTTGATGCCAGCTACTTTATTGAAGTGTGCAGCTCAGCTCGCAGGTAGAATAATGCAAAGGACATACCACTCCTCGATACGTTTGTACGACTTGTACTTGGTCCATAAGATGGAGTAATGTTGACCCCAGCAGATGTGCATCCTTTGGAACATAAGCAGCATTACTATGTTGCACTTAGCTTAGCGAACATGTACGAGTTGGAAGCTCTCCGCTATAGCAATTATCTCAAGATTGGCTCTGTTTTAAGCGTTTAACACACAGGCATGGGCATGCTGTCGAGCGTTACTTCTGTACATGGCCTGCAGTGCAACAACGTTGGACCACATAGCGTCTGGAATGCGAACTGACTGGTCTACGAGCGCATTGGAGGAGGATTTCTATTGTTGTGCTAATTTTACTTGTACCTATATAGGGGGTGTTTACTGCGATTGTTTTTCATGCAGCGTGGACGATCCGAAATGACGAAATGATATGGCCAATGCACCACACATTTTTCTGATCCAACACTCCTTCAAACACATTGCCTATCTGCATAGAAGTAGCTTCATTTGTTGGAACTGAAACGGATAAAGCCAACACTAGCATCGCTGACCCGTGAGTTTGGCTTTAACCCCAAGATTTGATGACCTTCGTTCACTCAAAATTTTCTTAATTAAGGGTCCGTAGTTACTGCTCCTTGACTACAGAGCAAAAATTCTGCGAAGCACAATACTGCTATTCATTATGTCTCTGGTCGCCGTTTTGCAGATGGAGGAGCTGTTCCCCGTGCATAATATCAGATGAAGCGGTGTAGCGCAGCGCGCGTTGTTGTATCGAGTACTTGACCTCGTCAGATTTCAGAGTTCAGTTGCAGCCAACACGAATAACGAACAATCTGACTTGTTACATGCGTACTGTACTGAGTTTTAGTACCTACTCGATGAAAATCGACCTTGTTTCAAAGAATCGACGATACGATATTCGTGGCAACGATTCCTCCATCTGCTCTATTCCAGGCCATTTCCTAAATGAATGAAGATAAATACACGGATAATACATGTACACCCGTCACTGTTAGTCTTAAGATTATGGAAATGATGCGTAGCACATCCCCACCAGAGCGGGCGGTAATATACGACGTATCACTAAAACAGTAATCAACCAATCCTTCGATCGGAAGTGCATCACGCGCTAAGGTCATTTTTCAAGTTGCCAGCATCATACCAACTTGTTCATTGCTATACCAGGAATACTATGCGCCTTATGTATATTGTGTTGTTCACTGCCGCTGCCACTCTCTTCACCAGTACTGACGTTGTAGTCAATGCCTACGCCTCGAACAAAAAAAAACAATTTTGCCATCGCGTCTTCTGACTCAGACGACACACTTGAGGGCCAATATACCCAGAACCACGGCAAGCACTACCAGAAATGGTACCACGAAGAAGATGACGACGATGAGGACGATGACGATACTAACACGGACGACAGCGTTTCCGCTCGTCACGTGTAGATGAATCTTCGTCTGAGGATTCAGTTGAACAAGAAGAAAGAACCATCAATACCGAGGTCATCACGAAGCTAACGAAGAGCGCGTCGACGAAATCCAAAAACTGGTGGTCCAAACTTTTAAGCAAGGTAGCGGCTAAGAAACCAACGCCTGTTGATACGAAGTTCCACAGGAACTATTACTTTCGGCCGGTTCGGATTGATTGAGCGGGGTCGTTGATGTCAATTAGCATCTGCCAGAAAACCTCACACCATCATACAAGTACTGTTTTTCGTCTTTCACACTCTATTGCATCTGTATCCACGCAAGGTAGCTTCACTTGAATTCACTTCGATGGTGCTGCTCTTCTGTATGCTCGTAGCGATATACGAAGTCGCCCTTTCGCGGTAGAAATAAATGCAGATTCCGATGGCGATCGTGTACATGATTTAAAGAAGGCCATAAAGGCGGAGATTTCCCGCACCGTGACAGTAGACGCCGACGCCCTGGAGGTATTCCTTGCAAAGATGGCGGACGGTGGGTGGCTACCGAGCGATAATCCTGCTGTGCGAGAACTATCGCAAGGAGGAGTGAGTCCTGAGATCGAAGCGATAGTCAGTGGCGAGCCGCTGGAGCCGATGCTGACGATTGAGGAAGTGTTGAACGAGCACAACATGAGTGGAGAGCGCGCCCCAAATCGCAGGCGCTTTGGAAGCGATTACCAGCTAATGGAAGCCCGCTGAGTTTTGATGATGCCGCCAAAGTTGTCGAGTGCAAGCTGCGTAAGAATTTCCAACAAAATAACGCCCAGCAGCCGGCAGAACTCTCAACGACACATCGCCGTTCTATCTCTTTCTGGTATTCGTATTGACGAATATGAGCGAGTCGAGAATGTGGAGGCTCAACGGACTTGGCGAAATACATCTCTGTTGATGGAGCTGGTGCATGACGTCATAAGCACAATATGCTCGCAGTCGAAAAAAATAGCGGTGCTACCCATGTTTGTGGGGATGACTGGAGTGTGATCAAGGATGGTTTAATAGACCAAGAGAAAAGCAATTGAGTTGAGTTTAAATCGGGATTATCGTAATCTGATCGAGTTTACACTTTGTTAGCAATGGGTCGCAACGGAGATGGCGGGGAATATACAATCTCGAAGACAAGAAAACACAAGATCTACAGCAGCACTTATGCAGGTAATTGTTTTCATTGATATGCTTACTATTAATGTCCTCTATTGAGTTCTTGGATGCCAACGGGCATCCAAGAACTCAATAGAGGGGCATTAATAGTATCGTTTAAGTGATGGCACACGTTCATCAACTTGTATCGTGGTAGTATCGAAGGCGTAGGTGGTTGAATCAATTTCAACTACTTCTGCAAATAATCTTGTGTTCATATTAGTGCTTGCTAGCCATGGCTTCAGAAGTTATCATTCTCAAAATGAAGACCAGCAAAATCTTCGTCCAGGTTGCTTGTCGCTTCATCGATAGCCATCAATAACCATCATATCCTCCGAAGCTCTGCTTCGATACAAAGGGAAACCACTTGGATCACCACACGGGGATATCTTTTTTTGAATAGCAAATGCTGAAATGGCTTGTCGAGACTTGCCATAGTCACAATCTTTCGTAATT
This sequence comes from Phytophthora taxon juncus, assembly GCA_033558005.1. Taxonomy (NCBI): domain Eukaryota; phylum Oomycota; class Peronosporomycetes; order Peronosporales; family Peronosporaceae; genus Phytophthora; species Phytophthora taxon juncus. The sequence continues at coordinate 2,977,634 of JAUCEE010000005.1, read as the reverse complement.
TTTCATGTGTATCGAATGTTTCTTACTTATTCAAGAATCTGCCTCCTCGAGAAAAAAATGAAAAGGCTTGCATTGCATGACACTTGGGGTGCCGGGTATGCTGTGCCCGCGAGTAAGCGCGGGCAGTGCTAGGCCCGAAACAGTGGAAGACTTTATGGCGGCCATAAAGGAGATGAAATTAAGGACAGTCACAGTTGACGCAAAGGACCTGCGAGTCTTCCTGGCAAAAAAACCAGTGGGGGATGGCTACTGAAGGATGATCCTGCTGCGCTAGAACTGGAGAAAGGGAAGGTTAGTCCTGAGATCCGGGAGATGGTTCATGGAAGACCGCTGAGACTGACGAGTACAATTGAGGAGGTGCTAAAGGAGCATGGCATGAGTGCTCCGATGTACGGAGAGGTACATCTGCTGGTGAAACTTCCACAGGATATTACGTTTTGTGCGTCCCGAGGTGAACTTTCGCTCAAATAGCGGTCTTCTCGAATTTTTGGAATCGACATGGCTGCTGTCAACTCGAACCCTCACATTCTAGACGAATCCAGTTTGCAAATCCCTTTCGTCGGCCGATACAAGGCGGTTACCAAGACAGCGAGGTGCTTCAATGATATTATTGACATGGCCAAGGGTAATAATGGTCTTCAAAGCGACGATGTCATTCCATTTTTCCGTGGGATGGCTGGCCTCGGGAAAACGCGCATGTTGGAGGAAGGCGAGATGATATTGAAAGATAAACTGAAGTTTTGGATATTATAACTGGTTTAAAACCTCCAGCAAGTCATACTCCAAATATTTGAATTAATTAATCTCAGATTTTTTGAATATTAGTATGATATAAAGTCGATCCTGATAAAAGGTCCAATAATCATAAAGTCATATCTACGGAGAATAATATAGCCAAGCATATATAGGCAACATGTTTGCATACGAGCTCGCAGGTTAAATATCCAAGCTGTCAAATGGGGTAGCAACTACCGGGTTAAGGTTCGTCGTAGAGCTGGTAAGATGGTATATGCTAGCAACATTTCACGTTCAATCAACAAGAAATTGGTGGCGAAGCAGAACAATGTTTCAGTTGAAACCCTTGAGAAGCATATGTCGCCCGACTATAAGGCTGATCCTAAGTACCGCTTTTACAAGGGTAATCACATGGAATCACACCTATATGAGGGCATCGAGGCTACTGATTTCTACGATAAGCTCTCTTTCGACTGAGACAAGTGCTTTTATGGTAGATATTGCTCTCGGGTACAAACTTGTGAGCAAGACTGATCCTGATGATTCCCGCTACTTCTACCCGAATCTCGCTAACACTTATGCATTCAATAAGCCTGTCGCAATCAACAGCAAGGCGGATATTCGAAAGAAGGTGATTTCGGAAATTCGGTCTATGGAGTTGGCTGACAAGCTGAACTACCCCAGCTCTGCATATATAAGCTTAAGGCGATCACTGCATTCAAAATTTTCATCTATCGTCGCGACCATGCTCTGGGGGATAGCAAAACTGTCATCCCTAAGATTATTCACGAAAACAAGCATGTGATCAACTTCCCTAAGACCAACAACAAGTGTGTCTTCCACTGCATCGCCTGGCACACATTCCAGAGCGCTAAAAAGGATCCTCGCAGAATTCAGACTCAGGTGAAGGAGGCATTCAAGCGTTACTGCTTATTCAAGGGGATAAAATATACGCTGAGTCTGTTTAGAAGCTTCAAGCCTGTTGACCTACTACAGCTCGATGAGATTGAGGACTGCTTCCAACTTGGTATTAACGTACATAGCATGGATGTGGCTTCCGGAAATGTAGAATGCATTCGTAGATCGGACAAGGGGTATGAAGCTATGGATATTCTATCACACGAGAATCACGCTCTCTACATCAAGAGCATCGATATGCTTCAGTCTAAGTATCAGTGTCCCATGTGGAATGGTGTTTGTGAGCGGTGAAGACTTAAAAATCACAAGAAAAATCACAAAGTCTTATTTCAAGAATTTGAAGTCAAAACCAGTTTTTCTCGAGCATGAGAGCGTGCGTCTAGTGCGAGGGGGAATGAATTGTGCATCGGCGCCAAACCGCTGGCCACTCACCATGCCCAACGATTGCTTCCTCCTGACCAAGCAAGGATACCAAGCGTACCATGGGGCATTCGCGTGTCACCCTGCGTGCAACCCTTTCCTTTTTATCAACTCAGCGTCAGGGACATCTCTTAAAACAGTCTTCGAAGGCAGCGAAAGCGACGTCGATGAAATCGTCAGCGGCATCCTAAGAAAGAGAAAGCGGTAAACAAAATGAGAAATCCCTCTTTTCCACTGAAAAATCCGATTATCCAACGTAGCCATGTCCGCCTTCCCTCCCTCGTACTTAGTCGAGCGCTTGATCTTCAGTCGAGATCCTTCCCAGCAACGCACACACCCAGGAAGCTCCCGCAACGATGGCCGACGCGCCCGCGCTCAAGAAGCAGGCCAGCGTGGGCAACATCTCGGAGGAGATCGAGGACGACCTGAGCACGCTGCCCAACATGGCGCTGGGCCAGCTGCACTTCCTGCTGCGCCACGCGCAGGGCGGCGCGTCGACGCTGGCGCCGGCCGAGGCGGCGGCCGCCAAGACGCAGCTGCTGGCGCTGGTGACGCAGGGCGACATGGCGCCGTTCTACCGCCGCGTGTGCCGCGAGTTCCAGTGGCCGGCGGACGCCGCGCTGGAGCAGCAGATGGCGGCGCGCAACGCCGCGGAGCTGGCGGCGCTGGACGAGCGGCTGGCCGACGCCGAGCAGAACTTGGGCGACATCGAGGTGCTGGAGGCGCTGCTGGCGCGCGCGCGCATGTTCTCGCGCGTGGGCGACAAGGAGCAGGCGCTCGAGGCCTTCCGCGTGGCGGGCGAGAAGCCGCAGAGCATCAACCAGAAGATCCTCGTGGCGCTGCACATCATCCGCATCGGACTCTTCTTCTCCGACTTGGAGCTGGTGGAGAAGTACATCAAGAAGGCCACGGAGTGCGTGCGGATGTGTTGGCTTTGTTGTTGTTCTTGGGGGCTGATGCTTTGTGTGTGCTTTCAGGCTCATTGATGAAGGAGGAGACTGGGACCGACGCAACAGACTCAAAGTGTACGAGGGGTGCTATCTGCTCATGGCCAGAGACTTCAAGAAGGCCTCCAAGCTGTTCCAGGAGTCGGTGGCCACCTTCACGGCCACGGAGCTTATGCCATACAACACGATGGTCTTCTACTGCGTCATCACGTGTGTGCTCAGCATGAGCCGCGTGGACCTCAAGAAGAAGATCGTGGACTCGCCCGAGATCCTGGCGGTCATCAACGAGATCCCGTGTCTTACCGACTTCCTGAACGGCCTCTACGACTGCGACTACAAGAGGTTCTTCACGGCGATGGTGGATATCCAGCCCTACATCCTGCGCGACAAGTACCTGTCCACGCACTCGCGCTTCTTGTACCGCGAGCTGCGTGTGCTTGCCTACGCACAGTTCCTGGAGGCTTATCGCAGTGTGACCATTGCCTCCATGGCTGCTGCCTTTGGCGTGAGCGTAGAATTCCTTGACACGGAGCTCGCACGTTTCATCGCCGCGGGTCGGCTTAACGCGAAGATTGACAAGGTGGCCGGCGTGATTGAGACCAACCGCCCAGATGCCAAAAACGCGCAATACCAGGACGCCATCAAGAAGGGCGACTTGCTGCTCAACCGCATCCAGAAGCTTGCGCGAGTTATCAATGTCTAGGCAGTTTTTCTCTGGTTCGTCACTAAGCTTGGGTGCGATATATCGCTCAGTGCGGGAGGCAGCACTAACTGCAGTGGAGGATAAACCGGAGTTACCATTAACAACATACAGTGACTTGAGACTCGCAGAAAAACCTTGTCCGTGAAAAGAATGCTTGATAGAATGCATGCAACAACGTAATTATCAGGTTATGGCGTTTTGTCCTGCTTGTACCTAGGCCAGCAGCTGTAGGAGCGCCTCGAGGTCTATCGTCATGGACGCCCTGTCTCCGTAGTTTCGGACGATGGTGATAGCGTCGTGCTGCGCAAAGTCAGCGACGAGGTTGTTTAGCAGCGAAGTCAGCTCTTCAACATCGACCTGGCACTGCTTCTTCTGAAGTTCGCTGACTTTAGCCAGTAAAGCCGCCTTGTCAAGTTGATCGCGCACCTTTCGTAGTACTGCCAGCTTGTCTGACCGTGCAAACCTGGTCGGGCGAGCTTCCATGTACTTGGCACTGTATTCGTCCATTTCAAAGAGCACGAATACACGGCCTGCCATGCGAACCCGGGCTCCTACGTAGAAGTCATCCAGACCAAGCCACGAGCTGTGTCCTTCGGTTGTTGCAATTGATCCATCTGGCCTGGTACGCTTAATGCGGGTACGCTCAAGGAACTTGCCCCCCACGATACCAGCATTTCGCTGGATAAACTCAATGATGGACACACTTTGATCAGACACAATGACCGAGATAACAAAGCGGCGTGCTATATCTTCTGGCTGTTCCGTCTCGAAACGCGCACGGAATCGCAGCACTTCAGTCGTGTCAAGCGATTCAATACTCTTGAGCGGCGCTTTTGGCAACAAGTGGTAGCACGACTGGAGGGAATCTTCTTCTGAGCCGAGGCCGTCATGCGGCGGCGGCGTGAACTTAGGCCGAGGAGGGACTTCTTCCCTTACAGTAATGGCGGCAGCGAGCGGCATATTGTGGTCCTCATACCACGCACGCGTAGATGCATCAGCATCCAGCAGGAGAATACGCCGATTGTATATTTGCAGGTACTCGCCGATGGCCAAGTCTTCCCATGAGTAGTAGTTGTGCGGTGCTGTTGGGGTGACGTCTTCGCCATCCGCTCCTTCCTCACACACGGCTGCACAAGCTTGGCGTTCTGGATCCTTCGACAACTTTGCGCGGTTTAACAACTTCGGGAAAGGATCGCATCCCGAATTACGCTCGTACGACTCAAGAATTTCAATAGTGTTGTCTGCAAGGAAGAAGTGCAGGGTGTAGCGGTGACGAATGCCATACAGCTTCTCTGTGTCGTCCCAGATAGCGAAGAAGCGCAACACGTCGCGGTCATGCGCGAGGAAGCGGCGTAAGTGGTCGCTTGGACGGGCGAACTTGCCAAGAGAGGCCTCCATGAAGTCTTTCATTGGGTATTTCTTCTTTCCGTAGTGTGCGTCTGGGTCTTGACCAGTCTCACGAGCCATGTGCGCTTGACGCAACACTGTGTACGGGTCACGAGGAACAGCTTCATCTGGTGGAACGTAGACTCCCTGGGAAACGAGGTAGTTTCGGGTAAACTCGTCGGCTGAAATGAGGTGGAACGTTCGCCCGTAAAAAGTCAGTTCTTCACCCACGTTGAGGTGGCGCACCGTGAAGAACTGCATATTGCCCCGGTTATCGCTTTCCGGCATCGGGATGCGGTGTCGCTTGACGAAGTTACCCTGTAAGATACCGCTGTTCTCCACCTTGGGCTCTGTGATCTGCAATGTATCGTCCTCAAGATAGTATAGCACTTCGCATCGTCGCACTCGGTAGTTTTCCAGGTTGCTTTCATGGACAGCTTCAAGGAAGTATGCCTCGAAACGCAGCACCTTCTTGTCGTTGGCAATAAACTTAGGGTTAAAAGGGCGGGTCGCTGTCAGCACGGAAGCGTCCAACAGTGTGGAGCTCCCGGTATCTCCTTGGCGCTCCAGCTCTCGGATGTAGAATGATGCAGGCTTCGCATTTCCTAAGGCGTGACCACGAGTCTTGGGTGCAGTGTCGCCATGGCGGCGGAATATCATAGGCACCACCTTTTGCTTCTCTAGGATAGCTGGGCTCGGCATGGCGTCGTCGTGCAGCTATCCGGCTTTGCACTTCTTCTTGGATTAGGCTTGGCGGGCCTGTCTTCTGTTTTGGTCGCTGGCCCGAGGGAGCTCTCTGCACAGTGCACTGGTTTGGAATTGCAAGCTCTCGAGTCTATAGATAAGCTGCTTTGGGTTTCGCCGTGGCTTCCACAAAAATAGACTTCACATTCTCCATATTTTTGTCTGGGAAAAGAGTAAGTTGAAGAGCCTTTCTTGTGAGCGTTGCCACCACTGCCACCGCCTCAAAGAAATTCTTCAACGTATATACTGTCTGCCCGTGGTCGCATACGTAGAGTGGACGAGCGGGTCCTGAGTAGTCTCTGTGTTTTTTCAGTTATTCCGCTTGGGTCACAGTTTGTGGGATCTGATGCCCCAGGTAAACTATCTCTTTCAGAGACCTCCGACACGCTAGACTGAGATAGAGCTTCCAGCCTTGCTGCGTCTTCGAAATAAGCCTCCACCACAAACGCGACCACTAGACTCAGTACCATGACTACTCCAACTACGTAAAAGCTAACGAAATAGATACGATTCCACTTGGTTGTCACTGTCACCGCGCCCTCCATCGTCACGAACCACTGCACAGGTTATCAATATGTGTTAGTATTTACGTTCGCCTAGCAGCTCAACTAGTGCACTCACATTATTAACGATCAGCAGCTCAAACAGTGTTACCAGTGATGATGCGAAGTCGTTAAAGTTGTTGCTGTAAAAATTGGCCTGGCCGAACGTAATGTCGGTCAAACGCGGATCTCCCACAACTAGTTTCCCCCCAAAAAGCTGCATTCCAGCGGCAGCGTACGCATACATGAGCACTCCTAGCATTCCTGTGCAAGAAGAAGTGTAGTTCGAATAAGTACATTACAAAAATTGAAGCATCGACGTACACACGGCGTACCGTAAAGAGTCATGAAAGCAGGGATAAGTCGCATCACAATGGCAAACATTGAGCTAAGCACTTGTAACGCTACCAGTAGCCGCAAGCAACGTAGAAAGCGCAAGAGCAAGAGAAGACGTATCCACTGCCATTCGACTTCTAAACTGTGAGTATGAACGCTTATCTCAGCAACAAAAATCACGAGTGTGACTGCACAGTCATACATGTTTTTTGCCGAACTGAAGTAGCCACCTGAGCGGAATGCATATATTTTCAGAAGCATTTCAATGATGTAGACGACTGAAAACACGGGCATCCATCGCTCCCACGAAAGACTCATTATCATATCTCCATGAATTTTCGCTTGAATTTCTACTAGGATCGCCACAAGATTTCCAAAAATGATCACGTCCACAAATCTATCAAACCAACCATGCAAAACAAAATGTTGTGTTGCGCGAATGATCTTATAACTACTTGGTCGGCGAGGTTCGTGCACGAAATTTGCAGATGCCTCACGCCCAATAAAGGCCTTGATGAGGACCACGAATTCTTCAAATGCTATCGGCTCATTACGTGAGTCCTCAAGACTGCCGAAGAAATCGTCAGAAGTGGCGGGCTCATCGTCGTGAAAAAGTGAAAGCGTTGGGCGCATGAGTTTATTCACAAGACGATTGTACGTCTTCCGGCTGATTGTTTTGATTTGAGCCTCGTCTTCTTTCGCATCTTCAGGAAAAATAAATTGTTCGGTAGGTAAAAGGTGGAATGCTGCTTGAAGCGCCAGCTTTCTTTTCGTAGAATAAACGACAGCACGTTCAGCGATCTCTTGCCGATAGTGCTGGTATATTGAAGCAAACACGAGGTTCATCACAAGTAGTTGCCCAATCATTAAAAAACTAATAAAGAAGATACTGTAAACTCGTGATTGAGAGTAAATTGGCATCATGATGTCCGGGAAATTAGCCGTAGTCAACAAGATGATTAGGCTAAGACACGCGTCCTGAAACGATCTGAAGTATGTGTCGGCTTCAGGGGTTCCAACAAACAGCACCATTCCGAGCACCGCGTACAGAACAACGAGGAAAACCAGCGTAATGAGACCATCGGCGAAACGCGGGAGGGCTCTTATGAGGCTAGAGAAACCAGCACGTAGCCGATGACTCATGGTGATCAATATTAGCGGGCGAATAAGTGGTGCAAGGACAATAGGTTTTGAATCATGGTGATCAACAACGCGTCGAACATTTCTAGCAGAGTCATATACCTTCACATCTAAATCTTGGGGTGTAACGATGACTGTGAGCACTGCAACAAAGTCTGCAAGTACGAAAAGTATCTGAAGAATGTGCCACTTATCCACGAAAAAAACTCGAGACCCCATGTACTTGTACTTCATGGACAATTCTAAAGCAAGAAACAAAAGGCACACCAGCTCAATTGCCATCGAGATATTCTGTGGGAGCACAGGCAAGCCCCACGTCAAAACTTTTGAGTGATCGCCACAAGAAGGTTGAAAGAAACACCAAGACGGCGTCTCAAAAAATGCAAGAGACATCAGTCCACACATGTTTGCCGCTCTGAAGTACCACAATCCGTGAAAGAGCTGTTTGTAATGCATCCTGTTGAGACCATCAATTAAATATTCTTCTCCAAGAAAACGACCGTGCGTAGCGTCGCGCACGTACAGCGCAGCCAACTCTATGCGTTTGCTGTCGATTGCTCTTCGTGAACCTCGTTGCCGAGGTGGGCCTGGCGAGGATGAACCTAATGGTGTCGTAGCCTCTTCCGCCAGGATCTGTTCATCCACTGCGTTTTGCCGATAAAGGCGTCGGCGTCCACTACTCTCGGAAACTCGAAGTTCATCAGCGAATTGAACTAATTCTCTGTGGTAGTACGCGGTATAACCCAGGAGCAGTACAGATGCGATGGATACGAACGTAATTGATACAATGAGGAAGAACGCTGTGAGGGATAGCAGACAGCCCAGTAATGCCGTCCATTTCGAGTACTGTACCAGACATTATCGAAAATGACACTGTCAGAAAAAGAGTTTACGGGCGTCAATAAGGCGTACCAGTTTACGTACCATTCGAAAGGATGGACGAAATGTAGTTGATGACAAGTCCTGAAAAAAACAGGCAAAGTTGAGCAGGAAGAACGTGAGAAGGAAAGTCGAGCTTACGACAGGAATAATCGCGTCGACAGATCCGCAGAGTAGAGCAGCTTGGCACAGCACCCAGACGCAGACTAATGACAGCATGGAAGGTTGTTGCACTGCAAGAGCATTCACATTTTCAGCTGAGATGCCCGGTGACCTCGCGGCCTCAGATGTCTCGGGGTTCTTCTCTTTTAAAGGAGGGGGTTGTTGAGCGGAGTCAGAATGAGTTGGCTGGGCGTAGAGTGTCGCGAAGATAGTGGAGGCGCCTTTAATATTGGAGAGTGCAGATGACAGCGTCGTGGAAGCAACTCCGAGGAATATTATAGGTACCCCTAAAACAGAATCCACCACAAGTGGAACGACAAACGGCTCTGTCTCCAACACCTGGTTATCCACGCACGATGCCAGTACAAATGCCAACCCCACATAAACCACCAAGCTGAACGTCAGCGCCTTGTGTATCCCCAGCAAAAAGTACTGCGACGCCTTCTTCGCCACAGCAGGCGACGCTCTCGCTGCCGTTCTCTCCGACACAAACTCCGCCAAGTTGGCGCCCGCGATGACCCCGCAGAACCCGGGAAAGAACGTCGCGAACATTTGTCGGAACATCTTGGGCGTGTGCTCCGTAGAGTTCTGTCTGAAGTGTTTCATGGACATGCCCGTGTGGGTCGTGGCGTTCGGCACCGACAAGAACAGCACGTTACAGGCCACCGCCACCATCACCATCACAAAGACGAGTCTGAGTGCTCGCAGCGTGATGCGGAGCTGAGCTCCGTACATCAACAGTGCGAGGATGCCGCTGGCCAGGGCTACAGTCACCACCGAGGCGTCTTCGTTCCACGGCAGCGCGCGTTTGTCGTCGCGCAGCCCCACCACAACCATGGCCAGCTCGCTGAAGCCGAGCAGGTAGAAGGCGGCGCCCACGCCGAAGGACAGGTACAGCATGAGGCCGATCATGTGGCCCAGACGGTGGCCCAGGGAGCGGCGCAGCGCGTTGAACAGGCCGCCGCTCTGCGCCACGTCGTCCCCCGCCGAGGCCAGCGCCGACAGCGACAGCACCGTGAGGAAGGTGACGAGGAAGGCGGCGCCGACGGCTAGCAGCGCGTACAGCAGCCCCAGCACGCCCACCACCACCCCCAGCCGCATGAACACCACGACGCCCAGCACGCTGCAGACCACGGGCGCGAACGTGTTGCGCTCCAGCTTGCGGCTCAGTGTCCGCAGCGACTGCACGTGCGTGTTCTGGCTCTGCAGATGCTGCATCAGCCCGTCGCGCGGTGGCGGCACGGCGCCATACGTCGGCGCAGGAGCATGCAGCGCTTGGTGCTCCATGCGTGCGGAATCGGAGTGATGGTCGTCTTCAATCGGCGTACCGTGGCGAGTAGGCGTAAGTACGAAGTGGTGTGCGCCACACCGGCCTTTTTCTTGTGGTGGGGCAGTGTGACTGGTGGCTGGCGCTAGCAGAGTGAGAGAATCCTTCCTCCCCGACGACAAGATGGCCGAGACCCCCAGCGCTGCCGTGGTGCCCGGCGAGGAGACGACGCAGGCGCAGGAGATCCTGCACCTGCAGTGCCGCTTCTACGAGCAGAAGTTCCCGGAGATCGATGAGCTGGTCATGGTGAACGTGCGCTCCATCGCCGAGATGGGCGCCTACGTGTCGCTGCTCGAGTACAACAACATCGAGGGCATGATCCTGCTGTCCGAGCTGTCGCGGCGCCGCATCCGCTCCATCAACAAGCTTATCCGCGTGGGCAAGAACGAGGTGGTCATGGTGCTGCGCGTGGACAAGGAGAAGGGCTACATCGACCTGTCCAAGCGCCGCGTGTCCCCCGAGGACATCGCCAAGTGCGAGGAGCGCTACAACAAGGCCAAGACGGTGCACGGCGTGCTGCGTCAGGTGGCGCAGGAGAACCACCTGGAGATTGAGGACCTATACTCCAAGGTGGCCTGGCCGCTCTACAAGAAGTTCAAGATCGAGACCGTCAACGACGACGAGAAGAAGGTCGAGTACGTGCACTGCTATGACGTGTTCAAGATGGGCATCACGGACGACTCGGTCTTCGAGGGCCTGGACATCACGCCCGAAATCCTCACGGCGCTCAAGGCTCAGATCCGTCGCCGGCTAACCCCGCAGCCCATCAAGATCCGCGCGGACATTGAGGTCACGTGCTTCACGTACGAGGGCATCGAGGCCATCCGGTCCGCCCTGCAGGCTGCTCAGAACGTCGGCACGGAGGACGTGCCCGTCAAGGTCAAGCTCATTGCGCCGCCCATGTACGTCATGACCACCAGCACGCTGGACAAGCAGAAGGGCATCCAGAAGCTGCAGGAGGCCATCGAGGCTGTGCGGGAGCACATCACTGCCAAGAAGGGCACCATGTCGGTCAAGATGGAGCCGAAGGTGGTCAGCGTGAACGAGGAGAAGGAGTTCTTGCAAATGATTGAGAAGCTTGAGAACGAGAACCGTCTGGTGGACGGTGACGCTCCGGAGGATTAGAGAGGAACACAGCACACAGAGCACCGATTCGGTCAGGGTGAATAACGCGTGGTGTGGTCGATTGAACGTTACCAATATTGGTGCTGCAAGCCTTCTGGCGTACTCTTGGCCAAGTTGGGACCGATTCTAGCGCGGCTGCTCCCCATTAGCAAGTCAAGGGTAGTTGATTCTACTGTGACAGATTAGATGGCAGCGCTTTGCATGCAAACTCAATAGAGCTGGATGCACCGCGCACCTTCGTGGTGCTTTTATATACAGCGTGCCTTTACGGCTACTTAGATGCATGTGTCAAGTGCGTGTTCATCGGTCTGCAGTTTGCAGATTCCGACACCGAGATACCCAAGTGGAACTCATATTAATCAGACGCGCAGGGTGCCAGCTTCTCCCTCTTCTACCTGCTTCACAACGTTGATTCCTCCGTTATACGCATTCGCTTGTACTCGTTGTACTTCTTCGACGATCCTCTAACCTGCATTGCCAAAAGCAACACGTTATCAGCTCGTCAGCTGCACAGGCAAAGTCGTCTCAAAACACAAAGTACGAACCAATTCAGCAGGGTATTTCCTCGCATTCTTGGCAATCTTGTCGTTTAGAGCAGCAGGCAGATTTACATCGCACTTGTCGGCAAGTCGCACCAGATAAATGAGTACGTCACTGATTTCTTCACCAAGGTGTTCCTTCTCCCTTGCAGACCAATCTATCACGAAAAGTAATGTCAGTATGGCATGGAATACGTTGCAATTCACGTAGATCGACAGCATCAGTCCGTGAATGTACCTGCCGTGTTCTTGACTTCGCCCTTCCATTGAAAAATCTCACACAGCTCGCCCACTTCACCATTAAGAGCCAACAGCAAGTTCCGAGGTGTGTGGAACTACAGTGTTGAAAACACGCACACGATATTAGTGATCGCCATGTCAGTAAGGCCAGAGCATGCATCAACAATACCTGATTCCAGTCACGTTCATCAGCAAAGTCCGCAATGCGTTTACGAAGTGACTCCAGAGTCATGGATTCCTCAAACTTGGCAGACGGGTGAATACCATTGGAAGTTGCAGGCGGGATATTGCTGTTAGCAACAGCGGTGACATCGGTCGTAGGAGCTTGAGCTGCAGAACTCGGGAATACGTCCATCGTGCTGTCCATAGCACCATCCAAGAGTGCGTCGCTGTCATGACCGGTGGAACTCAAAATGTCGGCAGCGTTGACTGCTTGAGGCTGTGTTTGACCATGGTTGTGTTGAAGCTGCTGCGGGGAAAGCATTGCCTGCGCTCGAACCTGGGCCTGGGCTTCCGTCATTGCCTGTACTTCTGCTTGCGCCTTTAGAAGTGCTTGAGTCTGTGCGAATTGGTACGCTTGAGACTGGGCTTGAGCTTGCGCGTGTGCTCGAGCCTGAGCTTCTGCTTGTGCCTGTGCCTGAGCCTGGGCTTGAGCTTGAGCTTGGGCTTGTGCTTGTGCTTGAGCATGTGCTTGAGCCTCTGCTTCGAGTTGTTCTCTCACCTGCCTCTCGTAAGCGGCTTGCGCCGCCTCCACCGAGTTGTCATGGGTTGTAGTGGCTGGCACCTGCTGTGTCGCCTGAGTAGCGGCGGCTGGGGGTTCAGCTGACGGCGCCGCTGCCTCGTTCTCTCCGTCGTGGGTGACCAGGTCGTAGTCCGACTCGTGCAGCTGGCCGCTCATGATCTTGAGCGAGTCGGGGCCGATGGGGTGGTTGTGCTTGTCGTGCGTGCGCACCTTGACGCGGTAGGTGGCGCCGAACTCGACGGCCGAGGCGTAGACGTGGAACGGGCAGCCGATGTCGCGCAGCTTGTGGCGCATGCGCTTGCCGCTGCCGCGCGAGCGGAACTTGATGCCGTGCGTGCACTTGAAGGTCTTGGACAGGAACTCGGCGATGTTCTTGCGGTCGTGGCGGCCCTTGGACACCGTGCGGTTGTACACCTCGAAGGTCAGCGACGAGCGCTTGCGGATCGGGTGGTAGGCGGCCGTGGCGCGCGCGATGGCCGCGTCGAAGGCCGCCCAGTCGTCGTAGAACTCGTCGAACAGCGGGCGCTCGGCGGGCGGCTCGGCGCTGGGCGCGGGCTCCAGCGCCTCCGCCTTCGTCTCCTCCAGCGGCTTGGGCAGCTCCATCGGCGCTGAATTGAGTCGCGCGACCAAAGACCATGGACTAGACGACCAAATTCTGCGGCGGTATGTACCCATGCATCAAATATTAGTGTCGGTATGTAGCCATGAGGCAAAGTTTGACGAGGCAATGTACCCATCAGTCAGAAATTGGGCATTCCGCACGCGATGGCGGCGGACGAGCTGGCGCAGACGCGCGAGGCGCTGCAGCGGCTGCAGAGCGAGAAGGGCGAGGCGGACGGCATGCTGACGCTGCTGCGGGGCAAGCTGGAGCAGGCGGAGAACGATAACTTCGACCTGCAGCTGCACATGGCGGGCTTCGCGGCCGAGACGCGCGCCGAGAGCGCGCGCAAGGAGCAGGCGCTGCAGAGCCGCCTGGCCGCGCTCGAGTCCAAGCTGGCCTTCGTGGCCGAGAAGCTGCGCAACGCCGACCGCGCCAAGCTGCGCGCGCTCAAGGAGGTGGAGGACCTGCAGCAGAAGCAGCTGGTGGAGGGCAAGCGCCGCGCCGCCGAGCGCCGCCTCATGGCCACCAAGCGCCGCAAGCACCTGGCCGCCAGTCAGTCCACGCTGCTCTCGCAGCAGTCGCAGTCTTTCGCGTCGCAGGCTTTCGCGGCCAAGCCGCCGCCAGTGCCCGTGGTGGAGTCGGCGGTGCAGACGGAGACCAAGAGCGAGAGTGCAGAGCACACGGACAATGAACTCAAGCAGGAGAACGCACAGCTAGTGTCGTACTTGCTGACGGGGACGTCGAGAGATTTGTTGACGCTGCTGAACGGCACTGGGGCTGTTAGTACGGAAGAGACCAAGCCTAGTGGAGAGAACGACCGCACACAACCACCGCAGGGATGCCACAGCGCTACGCCGTCGCAATTTTATCAGGGATCGTCGGAGAACTCGTTGAGCGAGTCGATGCAGCAATCGGCGAGCGCGATTCCATTCTCGCAAAGTGTGTTTTCACAAATTGCAGGACGCGCGTCCGCGCAAGTGCATGCTTCGCTGCTCAGTGTGGCGATTGAGACGAATGTTACGCAGAGCTCGTTGGCGACAGAACGCGCGCGAGAACTGTATGATGTGTTGGGGAGAATGCTGGCAGGCGATATCTCTGCTGCCGCGCTTGCGCCGGTGTTCGTTAAATATCTAGCGGCGCCAACGGATTTGGAGTGCTCGGTGATTTGCAGCGTGCTGCGCGTTATGTATTCCGTAATGCATCACAGCTCCCGTTTCCAGCACTTTCTTCTGGTGGGATCCTCGCTCTCCGATGAATCATCGTCTGGGCTGCGAAATTCAAACAGTACGGAACACCCACGAGTTGTGCTGTCAGGATTGCGGTTTACCTCGCTGGACGACTATTTATCAGCTCGGGCAGATTATGAATCGGTGGCGCAAAGTGACTTGCTCCAGCTGTCTGCAGCAGAAACTGCTTCAGAACAGCGGCAGCTTCGGTCGAAATTAATGAGTGCACTTTGCCGTATTATAAAGAACAATCTGAAGGAGCCCGCCGTTGTGAAGGATGGCATGAGTGTGCTGTGCTTTTGGGTCGACCTTGGGTTATCGCATCGGCCACCTCTAACACCCGACTTCAAGCCCTTATTGGCAGCAAACGTCATCCCAGCCATTTTGCTTGCGCCCAAGGGGCTTCCTACGGTCAAGGCACAAACAATCGGGTTGCTTACCCAACTGCTTCGAGTTCCAGAGGTATTCACAGAAGTAGAGGCCGAGTCGAAGAAGTCGCTGCTATTTAACCGCTGTGCCAAGATGCTGGTATACGAAGAAACCCTGTCTTCGGACGAAGCAGCTAAAATGCGCATTCTTCAGCATCAGATCGTAAAGCTACTGTTGTCGATCATTACATCGTTTCCATCGGTGGGGATTCGCTTCGTGCTCGAAAGCACTCATGGCCTTCCCGGCGACTCCGACGGACATAGATCGGTTATTTATTATTTGGCGCAGCTACTTCACAAAGAGACTTTTGAAGCACGGACAACCAGCACTGGCGGAGAAAGCAGCGCGACGCGACAACTGCTGAAGGACCAGTTTCGCGTTGATCTCATCCAAGATGCGTTTGCGCTGCTGGGACTCCTTTCGCGCTACGTGGATCTACACAGCGAGCTGGATGGTGACGATCAGGTGCACACGTTTCTCGCAGTTTTATATTTTCTAAGCAACCTTACCCAAGACGTTGGTAGCGGCGTGCGAAACGACTCCATAGCAACATCAGCACGCGGCTTAGTCGCATTAATTACTTACCCGGACAGTTAGACCTGAGATGCTTGTCCAGTAGTCTCAACCACAGAGATAGACGTCTGTTGAGCGCGCTGAGGGGCGGGGTGGCATTTCGCTCGATCACCTCCAGCGGGTGCACCACTCCTTCCTCGCTGAACTTTTGGGGCATGCGATCGTGCTTTCATGCGCGTTTCGAGGAACGGAACGCGAAACTAAAGCAAGATCCCACATACGATGATGTAAGGAGACTGATATTTGAGTCATTTTCTGTCGTGGATGAGCAGTCGTGCGGCTCTAGCCATTCGCAAACACGAAGCAGAGAGAGCAAGCGCTGTAGGTTAAAGTCGGAAGAGTACAGCCTCTTTTACAGCAGGGGTAGAGCGGAGCAAGGATGAAGCTATCCGTAGTTCAGGTGTTGCTGCTTGTAATGACGGGGCTTCACAGCAACGTTGCTCACGCAGCAGACAACAGTAAGCTGCACCCCTGCGCTGTTAGTTGTTTGCCTATGTGTCGTGAGGTTTGTGATATCTAACCATTTGCGTTGCGCTTGCGCTGTACTTAGCGTGCTTTGAGCTCCCAATCGTTGTGGTATCTCCTACCAAGGTGAAGTTACCGACTGAAACCTGCAACCAGCCTCGCCTTCCTGCACCAGACTGCATGAGGGACTCAGTCGAAGCGAACATCGAGGTGATCGACAATCCGAAAGGCACTTTGAATTGCTTGAACGGAAATCGGACCGCCGTGTATCCAGCAAGTGTTCATTACCGCGGACAATCCAGCCTTCATTTCTCCAAGCATCAAATTGCGGTTGAGCTGAATAAAGACGAAGAGCTACTTGGCTTTCCAGCAGATCGAACTTACGTGCTCAATGGCCCCACAGTTGATGCTAGCTTGATGCGCAACCACTTGGCCCACTGGATGTACCGAGGCACTGATCGTTATTCGCCCCGGACTCGTCATATTGTAGTGTTTGTCCGCGATGAACTGGCTGCAGACGACTGGAGTCCTCGGTACAGAGGAATCTACCTGGCCCTAGAAAAAATTGCTTATACTCCAAACCGTGTGGGACTTGCAGAGCTCAGCAACACATGCCAAACGAAGGAAGAGCTTTCGGGTGGTTGGGCGTGGCAAAACAATCCTCTCGGCTACGGTGATTACTCGCCAAATGTTGTGCTGAACGAAGCTACGGGGCTCTTCGGTGCTGGTGCAAGACCAATTCTGACGTTCCCAGAACCCAAAATGCTTACACAAACCATGCGCGACTACTTCGTGTCACCCGAAACTGGACCACTTCCCCGTTTGTACCAGTACCTCTATGACAACATGACCCACCCCGATGGACTCGAGGAGCATATTGACATTGGCTCATTCGTAGATTATTTCCTGCACTCGGAGTTATCGGAAAATTCAGACGCCTACCGCCGCAGCACGTACTTCTTCAAAGACCGCAACCAACCCATCAATGCTGGGCCTGTGTGGGATTTCAACCTAGCGTATGGCCGTGGTGGCGCTCAGACAGCTTGGATGTACACGATTCACACCTTCTGGAAACGCCTCGCGTGCAACTACAAATTTGCATCACTCGTTCAACAGCGCTGGGCAAAATTACGCTCGACTACCTGGAGTGACGAGTCTATTAGCTCATTTATCCAGACAAATGCGGAGCCAATTCGGCGTCAACTCAAGAAGTGCGTTGGGTGGAAGAGTGATAATTTGCAGTGCGCGAATGTCGAAGCAAAAACTAAAGGTAGCTATGATGATGAAGTGAACGAATTGCTCAATGCGGTGCTCGCTCGCGCTAGCTGGATGGACAAGAGTGTTGCAGGATTTTACAAGACGCTGGATCGTGATCTGTGTGTTGCTGCTGGTGAGCTTCCTGCCTACAATTGTGCGGCAAACGGTGATGACAAAGGATGCCTCGCGAACCCCAGCAGCTACAGTAATGCTGTCGAATTTCCAAAGCCCCGCAAGCCTATTGCTGCGAAGGCTTGTAGTGCCAAGACTTCTAGCAGTGGTGCTGCTGCGTTGGAGAAACCATCGATCGATCCGTGTTGGCTTTCAGCGGGTGTTTATATGATGGACGGGTCCATAACGCCATTTTGCTCGGGTTATGGATTTTGCCCCGAAGGCCCAAGTGCAAAATGCACGTGCAAGACTGGCCACCGCATGCCCTCTTGTGCTCGCGACGACGACGCTATAATGCCTCGCGGTGGGATGGTCGATGACAGCGTCTCCACTCAGAAGACGACTCTGAACAATGCTGTGAGCGGCCGGACAAGCTACGACATAAACTTCCGCTATCCGCTATTTTTCTTGTGTGCAGTGTCAGCGATGGCATTGGGAGTGGCCCTTGCAACCCGCCAGCGCCGTCGCCGCCAGCGCTACGTCCGCCTGCACTATGCAGCTGCGAGATCAGATGCCAGTACACGCGATGGCACAAACGGACCTGAACTTCTTTACGGCACCTCGTAAAGGGTGGCCCAGTCTAACTTCCTTCACTACCGCTAATGTGATAACCAAGAATTCAAGAACGATTGCTGTTCAATGGCAAGCTGACAAAGCACTCGAGTATTGCTGCCCTCTCGTAACTATACGCACTATGGTATTTGGTACGGTTGGCGACAGGAACTAAACTTAACAATGCCTACTTCTCATCGTTTCGTAAAGAGCAACAAACACACTATCAGGGTACTCCTTAATGAATAACAGTGACATCCAATAAAGGGGTTGGTTGATCCTTTTTGGATTGTTTTGTCGGTACGACAAGAAGTTCGTAGTAGAAGTAAGGGCGATTGCCGGCGCACTAAAGAGCCCAAACACGTAGCGCATACCGTGAGTTAAACAGCAGAAGTGTCGTGCAAACGAAACGACAGAAGTGATGTACAAACGAGCTCATATCAGCAGTAACAGCATTTATTTCTGCATTTTTGCATTTCGTGCACTTTCGCACGTTTGCATTATCCTCCCTTCCTTACAACATCAATTACTTGATCCGTTCTTACTTTCACTTCCGCACGACTTCAGCGACCCTCTTGTTCAAGAAATTAAACCGCAGCCGGAGCCGATGTCGCTGCATCCGTCGCCGATGGCGTGACGGTGGGTGTCGACGTCGGCGTCGATGTCGGGGTGGGTGTTGGTGTCGGCGTGGGCTTCGTGGGCGTGGGTTTCGTCGGCGTGGGTTTCGTCGGCGCGGGCTTCGTCGGCGTGGGCTTTGGGGTCTCCGGCTTCGTCGGTTTGGGAGGTTGCGGTGTTTTGGCAGGCGTTGACGGCTTCGGAGGCGCGGTCTTCGTCGCCTCGGGTGCCTTCGTTGCCGGTGGCTTTGTCGTCGGTGCATTTGTTGTTGGCTTCGGTGTTGCGGGCTTCGGTGTTGGCTTGGGCGTCGCCTTTGCTGGCTGCGTCGTCTTCTGCGCCGCCTTCAGAACGTCGTTGCTCCGCAGACGACGGGCCTGATCCGTGCTATCAACGTCAGCCGGAAGCTGTGCTGGCTCGATGTCTTCGGCAATGGCCTCAGTCCCCTCGACAATCTCGCTGTCGTCGTCACTTTCGTTGGCAAGGGGGTCTTGGTCGCTGTCGTCGTCCGAGTCGTCCGGAAATTCCAAGAGACCAATGTTGACGACCTTGGCTTCCAGACTCAGCGCGAGGTTAAGCTCGCTGTCATTGTCACTCTCGCCAGGGCCAGAAACGAGCTCGCTGTTGTCGTCGTTGTCGTCGGGACCACGGAGGAACTGCGATTCACCTTCGTCGTTACCGGATCCCGAGTAGCTCACGTCCAGCGCCTGAGCTGAGGAGGTTGAGACGGCGGCATTTGCGAGAAGGGTGGCCACGCACACGGCGCTCACGAGGAGGTGTCGGAGGAGCTTCATGGTGCTCAGGTGCTGCGAGGCACGCTAGCGTGTCGGGTGGGTGGGTTGGTTGGCTTGATTTGGTTGCTTAGCACTTGGCACTTTCGATTATAAGGCTGGTGAGCGGGCAGCGAGCAGCAACCACTTCGGCATAGATTGCATGGCTGCGTTATCGACAACTCCGCCTCAAACGCGGATCTTGTCATTTCGGCGTTAGTATTGTACACTGGTCATCCAGCATCGTATCCGAAGTATCCACGTCCTCCATCCTGGTTTCGGCTGCTTCTTCACGGAACATGCTGGCAGTATTTTCGTAGACAGATAGGTAAGCAAAGTGGGTGACATATTTGGTAGATCAGACGCGGAGGCCTCCGTCATATGTGTGAGGTCGTCCCCTTTATTGTCGGTTCAACTCTCACTACGAGGAGCCAGCCTAGATATCGTTGGCTAGGTATCGTTCGTGTATGGTGTCGGTGGTGACTGCTTGTTCATCAGGATTGAATGTAAATGTGCAATTTGGCTGCTTCTTGTATGGGTTTTGGTTTTTGGTTCCTTGCTGTTGCTACGTGACGGCAAGAATATTGTTTCTTCGGTACGACAAAGACGTCGTCGTAGTTCGTAGTAGAAGTAGGTTTTTGTAGCCGGACCGCAGAAAACATAGTGTGGGCATTTTAATCACTTCGAGCGAGGAGCTCGTGCTGAACTACAGATGCGTTGAGCTCGTGCTGAGCCATAGGTGCAGGACTATCGACGTCAGAGGTCTGTCTTTGCTGCATGGGTCCACGTTTGTGAGAACATCGGGAACTTTGGACCCGATGAGGCGATTGCCGGCGCACTAAAGAGCCCGAACACGTAGCGCATACCGTGAGTTAAACAGCAGAAGTGTCGTGCAAACGAAACGACAGAAGTGATGTACAAACGAGCTCATATCAGCAGTAACAGCATTTATTTCTGCATTTTTGCATTTCGTGCACTTTCGCACGTTTGCATTATCCTCCCTTCCTTACAACATCAATTACTTGATCCGTTCTTACTTTCACTTCCGCACGATTTCAGCGACCCTCTTGTTCAAGAAATTAAACCGCAGCCGGAGCCGATGTCGCTGCATCCGTCGCCGATGGCGTGACGGTGGGTGTCGACGTCGGCGTCGATGTCGGGGTGGGTGTTGGTGTCGGCGTGGGCTTCGTGGGCGTGGGTTTCGTCGGCGTGGGTTTCGTCGGCGCGGGCTTCGTCGGCGTGGGCTTTGGGGTCTCCGGCTTCGTCGGTTTGGGAGGTTGCGGTGTTTTGGCAGGCGTTGACGGCTTCGGAGGCGCGGTCTTCGTCGCCTCGGGTGCCTTCGTTGCCGGTGGCTTTGTCGTCGGTGCATTTGTTGTTGGCTTCGGTGTTGCGGGCTTCGGTGTTGGCTTGGGCGTCGCCTTTGCTGGCTGCGTCGTCTTCTGCGCCGCCTTCAGAACGTCGTTGCTCCGCAGACGACGGGCCTGATCCGTGCTATCAACGTCAGCCGGAAGCTGTGCTGGCTCGATGTCTTCGGCAATGGCCTCAGTCCCCTCGACAATCTCGCTGTCGTCGTCACTTTCGTTGGCAAGGGGGTCTTGGTCGCTGTCGTCGTCCGAGTCGTCCGGAAATTCCAAGAGACCAATGTTGACGACCTTGGCTTCCAGACCCAGCGCGAGGTTAAGCTCGCTGTCATTGTCACTCTCGCCAGGGCCAGAAACGAGCTCGCTGTTGTCGTCGTTGTCGTCGGGACCACGGAGGAACTGCGATTCACCTTCGTCGTTACCGGATCCCGAGTAGCTCACGTCCAGCGCCTGAGCTGAGGAGGTTGAGACGGCGGCATTTGCGAGAAGGGTGGCCACGCACACGGCGCTCACGAGGAGGTGTCGGAGGAGCTTCATGGTGCTCAGGTGCTGCGAGGCACGCTAGCGTGTCGGGTGGGTGGGTTGGTTGGCTTGATTTGGTTGCTTAGCACTTGGCACTTTCGATTATAAGGCTGGTGAGCGGGCAGCGAGCAGCAACCACTTCGGCATAGATTGCATGGCTGCGTTATCGACAACTCCGCCTCAAACGCGGATCTTGTCATTTCGGCGTTAGTATTGTACACTGGTCATCCAGCATCGTATCCGAAGTATCCACGTCCTCCATCCTGGTTTCGGCTGCTTCTTCACGGAACATGCTGGCAGTATTTTCGTAGACAGATAGGTAAGCAAGTGGGTGACATATTTGGTAGATCAGACGCGGAGGCCTCCGTCATATGTGTGAGGTCGTCCCCTTTATTGTCGGTTCAACTCTCACTACGAGGAGCCAGCCTAGATATCGTTGGCTAGGTATCGTTCGTGTATGGTGTCGGTGGTGACTGCTTGTTCATCAGGATTGAATGTAAATGTGCAATTTGGCTGCTTCTTGTATGGGTTTTGGTTTTTGGTTCCTTGCTGTTGCTACGTGACGGCAAGAATATTGTTTCTTCGGTACGACAAAGACGTCGTCGTAGTTCGTAGTAGAAGTAGGTTTTTGTAGCCGGACCGCAGAAAACATAGTGTGGGCATTTTAATCACTTCGAGCGAGGAGCTCGTGCTGAACTACAGATGCGTTGAGCTCGTGCTGAGCCATAGGTGCAGGACTATCGACGTCAGAGGTCTGTCTTTGCTGCATGGGTCCACGTTTGTGAGAACATCGGGAACTTTGGACCCGATGAGGCGATTGCCGGCGCACTAAAGAGCCCGAACACGTAGCGCATACCGTGAGTTAAACAGCAGAAGTGTCGTGCAAACGAAACGACAGAAGTGATGTACAAACGAGCTCATATCAGCAGTAACAGCATTTATTTCTGCATTTTTGCATTTCGTGCACTTTCGCACGTTTGCATTATCCTCCCTTCCTTACAACATCAATTACTTGATCCGTTCTTACTTTCACTTCCGCACGACTTCAGCGACCCTCTTGTTCAAGAAATTAAACCGCAGCCGGAGCCGATGTCGCTGCATCCGTCGCCGATGGCGTGACGGTGGGTGTCGACGTCGGCGTCGATGTCGGGGTGGGTGTTGGTGTCGGCGTGGGCTTCGTGGGCGTGGGTTTCGTCGGCGTGGGTTTCGTCGGCGCGGGCTTCGTCGGCGTGGGCTTTGGGGTCTCCGGCTTCGTCGGTTTGGGAGGTTGCGGTGTTTTGGCAGGCGTTGACGGCTTCGGAGGCGCGGTCTTCGTCGCCTCGGGTGCCTTCGTTGCCGGTGGCTTTGTCGTCGGTGCATTTGTTGTTGGCTTCGGTGTTGCGGGCTTCGGTGTTGGCTTGGGCGTCGCCTTTGCTGGCTGCGTCGTCTTCTGCGCCGCCTTCAGAACGTCGTTGCTCCGCAGACGACGGGCCTGATCCGTGCTATCAACGTCAGCCGGAAGCTGTGCTGGCTCGATGTCTTCGGCAATGGCCTCAGTCCCCTCGACAATCTCGCTGTCGTCGTCACTTTCGTTGGCAAGGGGGTCTTGGTCGCTGTCGTCGTCCGAGTCGTCCGGAAATTCCAAGAGACCAATGTTGACGACCTTGGCTTCCAGACCCAGCGCGAGGTTAAGCTCGCTGTCATTGTCACTCTCGCCAGGGCCAGAAACGAGCTCGCTGTTGTCGTCGTTGTCGTCGGGACCACGGAGGAACTGCGATTCACCTTCGTCGTTACCGGATCCCGAGTAGCTCACGTCCAGCGCCTGAGCTGAGGAGGTTGAGACGGCGGCATTTGCGAGAAGGGTGGCCACGCACACGGCGCTCACGAGGAGGTGTCGGAGGAGCTTCATGGTGCTCAGGTGCTGCGAGGCACGCTAGCGTGTCGGGTGGGTGGGTTGGTTGGCTTGATTTGGTTGCTTAGCACTTGGCACTTTCGATTATAAGGCTGGTGAGCGGGCAGCGAGCAGCAACCACTTCGGCATAGATTGCATGGCTGCGTTATCGACAACTCCGCCTCAAACGCGGATCTTGTCATTTCGGCGTTAGTATTGTACACTGGTCATCCAGCATCGTATCCGAAGTATCCACGTCCTCCATCCTGGTTTCGGCTGCTTCTTCACGGAACATGCTGGCAGTATTTTCGTAGACAGATAGGTAAGCAAGTGGGTGACATATTTGGTAGATCAGACGCGGAGGCCTCCGTCATATGTGTGAGGTCGTCCCCTTTATTGTCGGTTCAACTCTCACTACGAGGAGCCAGCCTAGATATCGTTGGCTAGGTATCGTTCGTGTATGGTGTCGGTGGTGACTGCTTGTTCATCAGGATTGAATGTAAATGTGCAATTTGGCTGCTTCTTGTATGGGTTTTGGTTTTTGGTTCCTTGCCACGTGACGACATACCATTGTCCACAGCATTAATCTAACCGTACAGTTCCTACAACTTTGTTGTCATTCTTCATTGTGCAGCCACAATACTATTATGAGGCGTCGACAAGAATCTATCGAGGCAATCAGATCAGATGCAGGGAGATTAAACACACATTAAAGCGCTGAAGCCGAGGCGAAAGCGAAACAAGTGCAAGTAATTCGGCCCACAAACATGCGGCTGTGCACGAGATTAAACCTACGGAGCACAGAACTTAAGAAATGATGGTAGCGCTACTCCCACTACTTTTGCATGTCTGTTCGCTAAAGTATTCCAGAGTAAGCCATGCTCAAACGCCACTCGAGTTTTTTGTTTCGCGTTGAACGAGCGTGCTGGCTGCTCGTATGTTGTTAGATTTTTACAGGTCCTTAGCAGCAACGCCTTACTTGGCGTAAGGGCACTCAACACCATTCATCTCCACGTACACCGACTTGAGCTGCGTCCATGACTCAATACCTGCGAGCCCGTTCTCGCGGCCCACGCCGGACTTCTTGTATCCGCCCCAAGGGGTCTCCACGGGAGCAAGGTTGTAGTTGTTGATCCACGTAGTGCCGGCCTGAAGCTCGTCAATCATACGGTGGGCGCGCGTGAGGTCCTTGGTGAACACACCCGCCGACAGACCGAAGATCGTGTCGTTGGCACGGGCCAGCACTTCCTCTTCTGTGTCGAACGGCAAAATGCACATGACCATGCCGAAGATCTCTTCGCGCACAATCGTCATTTCGTCGTTGCAGTCCACGAAGATGGCAGGAGTCAGGAAGAATCCGTCCTTGGTCGCCTCGGACGGCATGATGCGCTCGCCGCCACCCTTGAGCAGCGTGGCACCTTCAGCCACACCCTTTTCGATGTAGCTCTGCACCAGCTTCATGTGCTTCTCGTGAATCATGGGGCCAATGTCCGTGGTCGGATCCAGAGGGTCTCCAATGCGCAGCTTCAGCGTGCGCTCGTGGACGCGCTGCACAAACTTGTCGAAGATCTTCCTCTGCACGAACACGCGCGTGCCGTTCGAACACACCTGTCCGGACGAGTACCAGTTGCCCATCATAGCTCCTGATACGGCTTCCTCCACGTCGGCGTCCTCAAACACAATCATGGGCGACTTTCCTCCCAGCTCCATGGTCACCTTCTTGAGATCCTTGGCCGCGCCGGCATACACGTTCCTCCCGGTTCCCACAGACCCCGTAAACGACACCTTGGCAATGTCCGGGTGCTCGACCAGCGCCTGGCCCGTCTCGCCGGCGCCCAGCACTACATTGAACACTCCCTCGGGCACACCGGCCTCCATGTACGTCTCAGCCAGCTTCAGCGCCGTGAGCGGCGTCTCCTCCGACGGCTTGAACACCATCGAGTTGCCGAACGCCAATGCGGGCGCCGACTTCCACGCCGCGCTCTGCAGCGGGTAGTTCCACGCGCCGATTCCAGCCGTGACGCCCAGCGGCTCGCGCTTGGTGTAGGCCCAGCTGCCACCCGAGAGCTCCAGGTGCTGGCCGCCCACGCTCGGACACACGCCGCCGTAGTAGTTGAGGCAGTCCGTGGCGCTCAGCACGTCGGTCGCCGTCGTCTCCGCAATGGGGCGACCGGTGTCCAGGGTTTCCAGCCGCGCGATCTCGTCGGCCCGCTGCGTCAGCAGGTCCGCCGCCTTGCGCAGCACTGCGCCGCGCTGCGCCGGACTCAGACGCCGCCAGTGCCGTTGACCGGCTTTCGCGGCGTGGACGGCCGCGTGGACCTGCTCGCGGTCGGCGGCTCGGAACGCGGTTTCCGGCCGCCGCGTGGTCGCGTTCAGCAGCGCGAACTGCTGCGAGGCCGCCGGCGCCGCCACGAACCTGCCGTTGATGAAGGACTTGACCACTCGCGACGCCATCGGCGTTGACACAGTTGACACACTGGACGCAGCTGCGCTTTGGGGAATGAGGGGTCAGGAATCGCGCAGCGAAAAAGCCTGCGACAAGGTGACAGGAGCAGACTTTCAGCCAGTGAGAGAGAAGCTCCGTTGAACAGCCACCATGCTGGCGGTCCGAGGGGCGCGAGCGGCGCTGCCACGCGTGCGTGCAGCCCCCAGCCGACGCGATCGAGTGGCGAGGGCGGCCACGTGCTGCGCGGGCGTGTCGCCGAGCGCTGGAGCCTCGTTGCACCTCGATCCGACCGCTGGAAGGCGAGCTATGGCGCTTTCCCCGACTGGAACGAGGCGCTTCAGTACGTTGCTCGGGAGCCGGGCGAGGCCGCGGCGGGCGACGCCCGTTGCAGCCTCGGAGCCCGTGGTCTCGTTGCCGCCCAAGTACCAGCTGCAGGCGGACGACGTGCACTGCTTTGTGGGGCTCAACGGCAGCGGGAAGACCAGGTTCCTGGCCCAACTGCAGAGCCATGTGAAGACGCAGCAGCAGAGGGGAGAGCTGCCGGCTTCGTGCCGTCTTGCTAGTCTCAGTCTCGATGCTCATCGAGAGTTTGTGGCCGAGAACGGAGATCGAGTCGTTGCAGACGTGCTGGGAGGCATTGGCTCGCCTACAGCACGAGACCTGATCGTGAGGCTGGGACTGTTCCCCGTGTGGGAGCAGCGAGTTCGCCACTTGTCGACCGGAGAGATGAGGAAGCTGTTGCTTGCAGTGGCACTGCTGGATACGCCGAAAGCCTCGGTGTTGATACTGGATCAGCCGTTTGATGGGCTCGATGTGAAGGCGAGGAGGCAGTTGCAGTGGATGCTCGGACAGTTGACGAGGGGGTTTACGAGGCTGCTGGTGGAGACGACAGGCGCCAAGCATGAGGCGTTTGCATACAAGACGCAGGTGCTGCTGGTTGCAAACCGCTTGGAGCAAGTTTTCCCGGAGATATTTTCGCACACGGTTCTGCTGAGGCAGGATGATGATGATGGGCTGGAGGTAGTGTCATGGCCTGAAGACAAAGAGGATGACGCGCGCAACAAGGCTATGATGGAGCGGCTTGAAGATTTTTACGATGAAGAGCATGAAAAGCGGGTGAGGATGACGGAGACCGAACTTGTTTCGCTAGTCCACGAGCTATTTGACTGTCAGGGTCAATCTGATGTTGGTAAAACTGGGACACCAGCCGTGCAGTTGAATGGAGTTACGATTTCGTATGATCGAAAGCGAATCTTGCTGGAGGATGTGGATTTTGCGCGACAGTGTGACGAGCACTGGGTGTTGCTCGGACCAAACGGTTCTGGTAAAAGCTCCTTGATGCGTGTTTTAATGCAGACACCTGGTCACGGCCTTGTGGATGGCAAAGTCTCAGTAGTTGGTCAACAGGTACGGCCTTTTGATTCGGCTCCCATGCCTAGCGATTCCAGTACCGACTTTTTAAAGCCGAAGATGGAAGCCATCTCGACCGATCAGCACATTCAGCTTCTGCACAAGAGTTTACAACAAAATGCTGACGAGGATCAAACCGCATTCAATCTCGTCGAAAGAAACGCTGAGAGTCCAGAGGCAGCAAGGCTAGCCGTGCGCCTGCTAGTGCTACCCGATGCAATTGAGACGCGCAGCTTGTCGGAGCTTTCTCAAGGAGAGCAAAAGCTGGTCTTAATTGCTCGTGCATTAGCTGCTTGCCCGAAGCTGTTGATTCTGGATGAAATTACGCACGGACTCGATCCGTTCAACCGTGCTCATGTCCTGCGTGTCATTGAAGCCATTGGCCAACATGCTGCCCAGAAGACTCACATGGTGCTTATCACGCATCACGAGGAGGAAATCACTCCGTGCTTCTCCAGTATTTTTGAAATCCAAGACAAGCAACTCGTTGAGCGCCCACGCCAGCAGCTGACACAAGAAGAGACCACCTAGACAACCGCTAGAGCACGCCCGGATGTGAACTAAAGCAACTGATTGCACAACAAATGCATAATGCTATTGGGAATAGACTACATAGAAAAACAAAGTGACGGGCATTCTAGATGTTTGCTCTGTTAGCTGTTTACTTCAGATCGATCTAAAATGTGTACTCAGTAATTGTTGTAGCCTCTTCGCGCCGCATTTGATTGGCTTTAGTTGTCACCGTTGGGACGGCAGTTTGAGTTTTCGGGGCATTCCTTCCACTGAAAGCAAGAGCAAGGAAGTCTACATTTCCGCAACTATTTGTTCCAGGGTATGGTGGCGGTGGTGGCAGTGGAGCTGGATCGACCGACTCGTCCTCAGGAAGGTCCGTGCTTTCGAAGTCTGGGGCTGATGGAGAGTACAGAGAGCCCACGGGAGGTAGCATGCAGGTCACACTTTGTTGTGAAGGTGTTTCAGCAAAATCTCTACCTGGAGGTTCTGCCCGAGGTGAATCCATCACCACGTCGACAATCGGTTTGGCTGGAACGAGTAAGGAGGCTGACACGCTAGTTCCAGCAGTAGTTCTCACGTCTGGTGATAGTGAAATGTGGCCGATGCACATCTCGCAAAAGGAAGAAGTCATCGGGTTCAGGTAGGTACACTGACCGCAGCTCCACGTCCCACCTGCCTCTGTTGCATTTCCATACTCTAGTTCAGGACCAACAGCGTATACCTGACTTGGTTGATCTGGAATCAACTCGCCCTCTACACATTCCTCAGCGACCTCTGCTTCGACAACATGTGCCTCAACAACATCACTTTCATCGGATAGAGTGTTCACCACATCAGCATGGTTGCCACCACTTTGTAGACTTAGCAGAGTTGTTGCTGCTGCACTATTTTCCTGACAAGCAGTGCTTAAGCTTGCACTGCTAGTGCTGTAGTTAGTACCGTAAGTTTCATTGTAAGACGGTGGATTACTTGTATAGCCCGTTTGATCATTGCAGTAGTGGCTTGTTGCTGCGTCGGTTGCTGTCTCGCTACTCGCACTACTTGTGTAAGCATAGCTTGAGTAGTAGTCGGACGCAGCATACCCGGCTCTTTGGGTTTGGTCGTAACTAGTTGATGCTTCGGTCCACTCCTGGGTTGCTGCTTCATCCTCGGAAGATATTGAAGGGCGAACCGCAGCGTAGTAGTCCTCGTACCCGCATGATGGAACTGTCTCGTTGTAAAGCGCTGTCTGGTCTAGAACTTGTTGGATAGCAAGCTTCAGCCGCCCGGGTACTTCCAGACTATTCACAAATGCAACGATTTGTTAGTCAGATTTATAACGAGGTCAGGTTCCTGCGATCCAGGGTCAAGCGTACGCTTGCCACTCGGTAGTCTCTCGCCGAGCACTTCTCAAGTCACCAGCCGTCTGGAACCAATGCTTGCTACACGATCATCACCAGAGCGAGAGATTTTAGTTCACTTGTGTTCAATAAGGGGCCTTGTCAAGAACCAAGAGGCTTGCTTCGTACTTGATGAGGTAGTCGCAGATCTTCTGAAGCTGCTTGTGGTTCTGAGCTTTCCCAATCTGCTCGGCAGCCATCCAGACGACCGTCGCCGTCGGAGTGTCCTCAGTCACCAGCCAGTTCATCGTCACGAAGGTTGCGAGAGTGACCCGATCACTGCTGGCATCCTCAACCTGCTATGAATAGGAGGCCAACGTTGTGCGCTTCCCTGCACTGCATCGAAACTTCCAGCAGAAATTAGACCCTGCAACGACCTGCACGTTCATAGTCACTTCAGCAGCTTCAACTACAGATCTTTTTCAACCTCACGGCAGTTGCTTCTATCGATTCGAAGTCGTGATGGCACCAGGGACGGCTGCATAGACGTCGGTAACGCTATCTAGGCCATCAAAGGTAGAACCTCATGAGGGTTGCAACCCAGTGATCGACAACGATCAAAACTTTGGACACGGAATGTCAGCGCCAGGCCTCGCACATTATTCAATCCAACTCCAAGCGAGCACTCCAGTCATCAATCACTCGCTACTAACCTAACTCGATCATGAGCACTGACGTCGGAAGTGCTTCAGGCAGTCGAGTATCTCTCCGAGGTGTCGAGAGGATGGTGTCCGCAACTGATGGGGTCTCCACCAAGATCGCACATTCGATGCTTGTTCGAGGCGACACAACCACTCTACTTCGATTCCTGCCCAGCGCTGTCATACGCACATTCAATATGCATCCTCGGATGCGAGCCATTCAACTCAAGGACAAACCTTTCACTGCCGAGATCCAGTCGCCAGTATCCTCGGACACCATATCAAAATTGCTGCATGTTCGGATGATGACACCTGCAGACTACGGAGATGGCACTCCGACGAGCTGGCAGACGTTCGTAGAGAACGAATGCAGCATGGGCTTTGACCGATACAGCCAACTACCCTTCTACCTCGTGGTTTGGGTGGCCCAACGCAAGAACACAACTCGGTTCATGCTTTTCTCGGACCAATACATGTCGGACGGGTTCTCCGGTGTCGTGGTGCTCAACTGCATTCTTGAGCAGGTATCACTCCTCGCGAGGCAAGATTCACAGACGACGGAGTCATTCAAGGAACCGCCATTGTTCATCACGGAATTTCCGCTGCGTCCGTCACTCTACCGCATGTGGTTGAGCAAGATCACATGGGCTAAGCCGCTACTCAAAGGCACCAATGCTGTCTTTGGACGTCGAATGTTCCGCGGTAACGCGCACAAGTTTATGCCACTGCTTCCGGCTCGCAACGACCAGAAGGACTTCGCCGTGCCTACCGTTGTCAATACTACTAGTGCTCTGTTCGCGGATGGAGACGCGCAATGCATGCGTGAGGCATTAGCGAGGTGCAGGAAAGAGTGCGCATCGCTAAATGGCGCTTTGGTTGTCATCGTTATAATCGCGCTCTACCGGGTGCGAAACAGCAAGGAGCAGCGAGGGCGATTCAATCCTTTTCGAGTAGCGATGGACGTGGACTGCAACATGCGCAAGCATGTACAACACCCTGCCGAGGAAGACCAAGTAGGCATGTTTACAGCCACCACTGACCTCGACTGGCTTGTGGAAGAAGGTGTCGACATGCTGACAACTCGCTTCTGGGACTTGGCCGGACGTGCCACTCGTGAAATCGATGCCAAGCTCAAGAACACCATGGCTATGGCACTACCAACAATCACTGCCGACCAAAAGCTCAACGCGCACACGGGCCCTTCGTTTCTCAAAAATGTGCGCGTCGCAAACTCTATCACGGCCGATGCATGCATTGCGGAGGTAACGCAGTATCCATTCGAGAAGCAGCACCCGCTCACAGCGAGATCCGACACGGGCAGTCGGTGCGCTTTGCTCTCGTTCAAGAAAGTGAGGCAATCCGCGCTGACACCGAATGGTGAAGCAGATTTGACGCGATCATGGCGTAATGAGAGCGTAGGGCCAGCTCACCGAGAGATGTTGGTTATCCAAAGCTTGAACATGTACAAGGCCTTGCCAAGCCTCGCTCCGACCGTAACGATATTTGTGTCAGCGGTGAGCGCTTTCGGATATTCGATGGCACACAAGGTGCCGACAGATATAGGAAGGAATCTGTTCGCGGTAATAGTGGAGCTCTGTGAAAGTCTGGGGGATATTGGAGCTGACGAGAATCTAGCAGAAGTGATGACACGCTTGGGGGAGTAAGCACCAGTCAACTTCTACGTAAGCCAAATGCTTGGTACACACATCCAGCTTACCAACGGCACTGGTTGTAAGAATCCGCAGAAAACACACTCAATCACTTAAGTATCTGGGGCCGACAGCGATGGTATCTCCAGATACATGAGCCGTCGAAATCACCACCACCAGCATTCTTTTTTCTTGCACGATGATCTTCAGCTGTCACCTTGTCCAAGGTAGCCAATTGTGCCGAGCTTGTCATTTGACCCGTTATAGGCCTTACAGTGTCCGTAGCCTCGGATAATAGGTATCGAAATTCTCCAACTTGTTTTTCTTTTATCACGTGCCTCTCCTTCGTTTCCATTCTCATCGATTGAAACCTTAAACTGCGGATTTTTTCGCAGCAGACATAGCATTAGTAAACGAATCTATAGTCAAGACCCCAAATTGGGGTCTTGCTTATCCCCAATTTGCAACTTGGCTGCTTCTTTTATCCGTTTTGGCGTTCTGGTTCCTTGCTACGTGACGACAAGAATATTATCTCTTTGGTACGACAAAGACTACGTAATAGTTCATACTATGAACTTCGTCGTTGGAGTAGCTTTTTGGAGCCGAACCGAAGAATTGGCGTCTGTACCAGCACCTCGTGGTGAGAGGTGAACCGACAATTAAAGGGGGCGACCTCACACATATGACGGAGGCCTCCGCGTCTGATCTACCAAAATATGTCACCCACCTGCTTACCTATTTGTCTACGAAAATACTGCCAGCATGTTCCGTGAAGAAGCAGCCGAAACCAGGATGGAGGACGTGGATACTTCGGATACGATGCTGGATGACCCGTGTACAATACTAACGCCGAAATGGCAAGATCCGCGTTTGAGGCGGAGTTGTCGATAACGCAGCCATGCAATCTATGCCGAAGTGGTTGCTGCTCGCTGCCCGCTCACCAGCCTTATAATCGAAAGTGCCAAGTGCTAAGCAACCAAGTCAAGCCAACCATCCAACCAACCCGACACGCTAGCGTGCCTCGCAGCACCTGAGCACCATGAAGCTCCTCCGACACCTCCTCGTGAGCGCCGTGTGCGTGGCCACCCTTCTCGCAAATGCCGCCGTCTCAACCTCCTCAGCTCAGGCGCTGGACGTGAGCTACTCGGGATCCGGTAACGACGAAGGTGAATCGCAGTTCCTCCGTGGTCCCGACGACAGCGACGACAACAGCGAGCTCGTTTCTGGCCCTGGCGAGAGTGACAATGACAGCGAGCTTAACCTCGCGCTGGGTCTGGAAGCCAAGGTCGTCAACATTGGTCTCTTGGAATTTCCGGACGACTCGGACGACGACAGCGACCAAGACCCCCTTGCCAACGAAAGTGACGACGACAGCGAGATTGTCGAGGGGACTGAGGCCATTGCCGAAGACATCAAGCCAGCACAGCTTCCGGCTGACGTTGATAGCACGGATCAGGCCCGTCGTCTGCGGAGCAACGACGTTCTGAAGGCGGCGCAGAAGACGACGCAGCCAGCAAAGGCGACGCCCAAGCCAACACCGAAGCCCGCAACACCGAAGCCAACAACAAATGCACCGACGACAAAGCCACCGGCAACGAAGGCACCCGAGGCGACGAAGACCGCGCCTCCGAAGCCGTCAACGCCTGCCAAAACACCGGAACCTCCCAAACCGACGAAGCCGGAGACCCCAAAGCCCACGCCGACGAAGCCCGCGCCGACGAAACCCACGCCGACGAAACCCACGCCCACGAAGCCCACGCCGACACCAACACCCACCCCGACATCGACGCCGACGTCGACACCCACCGTCACGCCATCGGCGACGGATGCAGCGACATCGGCTCCGGCTGCGGTTTAATTTCTTGAACAAGAGGGTCGCTGAAGTCGTGCGGAAGTGAAAGTAAGAACGGATCAAGTAATTGATGTTGTAAGGAAGGGAGGATAATGCAAACGTGCGAAAGTGCACGAAATGCAAAAATGCAGAAATAAATGCTGTTACTGCTGATATGAGCTCGTTTGTACATCACTTCTGTCGTTTCGTTTGCACGACACTTCTGCTGTTTAACTCACGGTATGCGCTACGTGTTTGGGCTCTTTAGTGCGCCGGCAATCGCCTCATCGGGTCCAAAGTTCCCGATGTTCTCACAAACGTGGACCCATGCAGCAAAGACAGACCTCTGACGTCGATAGTCCTGCACCTATGGCTCAGCACGAGCTCAACGCATCTGTAGTTCAGCACGAGCTCCTCGCTCGAAGTGATTAAAATGCCCACACTATGTTTTCTGCGGTCCGGCTACAAAAACCTACTTCTACTACGAACTACGACGACGTCTTTGTCGTACCGAAGAAACAATATTCTTGCCGTCACGTAGCAACAGCAAGGAACCAAAAACCAAAACCCATACAAGAAGCAGCCAAATTGCACATTTACATTCAATCCTGATGAACAAGCAGTCACCACCGACACCATACACGAACGATACCTAGCCAACGATATCTAGCCATCTAGCCTAGCCTCGTCGGCACCTCGTAGTGAGAGGTGAACCGACAATTAAAGGGGGCGACCTCACACATATGACGGAGGCCTCCGCGTCTGATCTACCAAAATATGTCACCCACCTGCTTACCTATTTGTCTACGAAAATACTGCCAGCATGTTCCGTGAAGAAGCAGCCGAAACCAGGATGGAGGACGTGGATACTTCGGATACGATGCTGGATGACCCGTGTACAATACTAACGCCGAAATGACAAGATCCGCGTTTGAGGCGGAGTTGTCGATAACGCAGCCATGCAATCTATGCCGAAGTGGTTGCTGCTCGCTGCCCGCTCACCAGCCTTATAATCGAAAGTGCCAAGTGCTAAGCAACCAAATCAAGCCAACCATCCAACCAACCCGACACGCTAGCGTGCCTCGCAGCACCTGAGCACCATGAAGCTCCTCCGACACCTCCTCGTGAGCGCCGTGTGCGTGGCCACCCTTCTCGCAAATGCCGCCGTCTCAACCTCCTCAGCTCAGGCGCTGGACGTGAGCTACTCGGGATCCGGTAACGACGAAGGTGAATCGCAGTTCCTCCGTGGTCCCGACGACAACGACGACAACAGCGAGCTCGTTTCTGGCCCTGGCGAGAGTGACAATGACAGCGAGCTTAACCTCGCGCTGGGTCTGGAAGCCAAGGTCGTCAACATTGGTCTCTTGGAATTTCCGGACGACTCGGACGACGACAGCGACCAAGACCCCCTTGCCAACGAAAGTGACGACGACAGCGAGATTGTCGAGGGGACTGAGGCCATTGCCGAAGACATCAAGCCAGCACAGCTTCCGGCTGACGTTGATAGCACGGATCAGGCCCGTCGTCTGCGGAGCAACGACGTTCTGAAGGCGGCGCAGAAGACGACGCAGCCAGCAAAGGCGACGCCCAAGCCAACACCGAAGCCCGCAACACCGAAGCCAACAACAAATGCACCGACGACAAAGCCACCGGCAACGAAGGCACCCGAGGCGACGAAGACCGCGCCTCCGAAGCCGTCAACGCCTGCCAAAACACCGGAACCTCCCAAACCGACGAAGCCGGAGACCCCAAAGCCCACGCCGACGAAGCCCGCGCCGACGAAACCCACGCCGACGAAACCCACGCCCACGAAGCCCACGCCGACACCAACACCCACCCCGACATCGACGCCGACGTCGACACCCACCGTCACGCCATCGGCGACGGATGCAGCGACATCGGCTCCGGCTGCGGTTTAATTTCTTGAACAAGAGGGTCGCTGAAGTCGTGCGGAAGTGAAAGTAAGAACGGATCAAGTAATTGATGTTGTAAGGAAGGGAGGATAATGCAAACGTGCGAAAGTGCACGAAATGCAAAAATGCAGAAATAAATGCTGTTACTGCTGATATGAGCTCGTTTGTACATCACTTCTGTCGTTTCGTTTGCACGACACTTCTGCTGTTTAACTCACGGTATGCGCTACGTGTTCGGGCTCTTTAGTGCGCCGGCAATCGCCTCATCGGGTCCAAAGTTCCCGATGTTCTCACAAACGTGGACCCATGCAGCAAAGACAGACCTCTGACGTCGATAGTCCTGCACCTATGGCTCAGCACGAGCTCAACGCATCTGTAGTTCAGCACGAGCTCCTCGCTCGAAGTGATTAAAATGCCCACACTATGTTTTCTGCGGTCCGGCTACAAAAACCTACTTCTACTACGAACTACGACGACGTCTTTGTCGTACCGAAGAAACAATATTCTTGCCGTCACGTAGCAACAGCAAGGAACCAAAAACCAAAACCCATACAAGAAGCAGCCAAATTGCACATTTACATTCAATCCTGATGAACAAGCAGTCACCACCGACACCATACACGAACGATACCTAGCCAACGATATCTAGCCATCTAGCCTAGCCTCGTCGGCACCTCGTAGTGAGAGGTGAACCGACAATTAAAGGGGGCGACCTCACACATATGACGGAGGCCTCCGCGTCTGATCTACCAAAATATGTCACCCACCTGCTTACCTATTTGTCTACGAAAATACTGCCAGCATGTTCCGTGAAGAAGCAGCCGAAACCAGGATGGAGGACGTGGATACTTCGGATACGATGCTGGATGACCCGTGTACAATACTAACGCCGAAATGGCAAGATCCGCGTTTGAGGTGGAGTTGTCGAAAATGTCGACAACGCAGCCATGCAATCTATGCCGAAGCGGTTGCTGCTCGCTGCTCGTTAACCAGCCTTATAATCGAAAGTGGCAAGTGCCAAGCAACCAAGCCAGTATTTAGTAAAGATATAGAGAAGATGATATGATCGGGTTTTGTCTAAACTGGCAGTTCTAGTAATCTCCCCTTTACAAGTTCACTTTCTTCAGCGCATTCGTGATTGTATTTTCCGCCCCGACGTTCCCCATGTTCTTTTGACAGCCACTTCTTCGACAGCCACTCGTACAGTGAAGGTCGCAGTGGAAACTCTTGTACTTGGTTGATTTCCGATTCACTATCGTGCTTAGCAAGGAAAGCGACCTGTTCCAAGACACAGTTCAGCACTACCATTCCTGAGTATCCGTCGGACATGTAGTGGTCGGAGAAGAGCATCAAACGTGCTTGCTCCTCTCTTTCGTCGACCCACATTGTCATGAAGTATGGGAACTGAGAGTACCGATCAAACCCAATGTTGCACTCGTCTTCAGCATATCGCTGCGACTTCTCGAAACTGAAGTTGGAGTCTTTGGAGGAAGAAAATAGTCGAATACGTAGGAGATCCATGGAGGCAATATCATCGATGGTCACTGGTGCTTGGACTTCAGCGGTGAAGTCTTCATCCTTGACTTGTAGCGCTCGCATGCGAGGGTGCATGTTAAAAGTGCGCGTGAGTGCCCTCGGCAAAAATTGCACTAATGTCTTCACATCTCCGGCTACGAGCATTGAATGCACAATTTTCATGGAGACCTATTGCTTGAAGGGCTTATGTCCTTGTTCGGGGCATCGATCTACCGTTGCGCGATGAAGAAGTTCCAGCCTGTACTTCCAGCACGAGAAGACCAGCGGGACTTTGTGGCTCCTCCGGTTGCAAACCAACTACAGCCTCCTTTGCAGAAGGAGATCCAGCCTGCATGCGCAGCACTCTTCGTCGATGCAAAGAGGAGAGAGTCACGGTTGGAGGTGCAATGGTGGCCGCTATCACACTTGCATTTTCTCATGTGGCGAAGGAGAAGCCTACTTTCGTTCCAGGGCGATCGTTCAAGCTCCTGGCAGATATGGACTACAACATGCGCCAGCGCGTGCAGTACACAGCTAAAGAAGCGCAGCTTGGTTATTACGTGGGCGTATGTGGCCTCGAGTGGTTAGCAAAAGAAGGTGTTAATGGAGAGACGACCCGGTTCTGGGATCTTGCACGCCGGGCCAAACAGGAGACCGACAGAAATCTCGAGCACACAATTCACATGGCTGCAGTGAACGTTGTCGTCGACTAAAATCTCCATGCAAATATCCGTCCGTCGCTCACAAAATATCTCAACATTCAACACTCGCAGACTTCAGACGCCAACATCTCCAACATTGGGCGTTATCCGTACGCGAAGGAGTTTTTTCTGTCACCAGAAAATGACAAGCGTCTGCTTGCAGTGAAGAGCTTGCACGTGTTCAATCCAATTCCTCACTTGGGTCCGTCCGCTGCTTTCTGGGTTTCGCCCGTAGATTCATTCAGCTACGCGATGGGCCACAAGTGCAAGGACGACGCCGACCAAGCTCTTTTTGCCGCATGGGTCAAGATCTGTGAGCCGTCAGCCATTGACGCCATACGCTCGAGGCCACGGAGCTCGATCCGTGTCGGTGAGCTTGCTTCAGCGCAGATAGCCGTTTGTGAGTTGTGCTCGGGTGTTATTGGTCTTGGATGGAGTATTTGAAAGTGAGAGGCGACCGTAATGAGAAGCGAGTTTCTTTTCACCATGTAGAACCTTTCAGCCTTCTCTGTTGACGGGTGTCGCCTGGAAGTTGCGTTCATCATCAAACACAAGATTCAGGCAGTAAACGTGAAACTAGTTGTTGACGGGTGCCGGCGTTCCATCATCACCAGGCGTGCCTAAAAGATTTGAAACATACTCTTACACTCGGCGCCTTGCTTTTTGCAAGGAATATATGTACTGCAAAGAATCCCCTCGCAACGTTCAGTATCCGGTCGTTTAGTTGTGGTAGTGCAAGGCAAAGCCACATCGACATGGATTTGTAAGACAGTTGAAAACCAAGTTATCAGATGTGCAAAAATACACTAGTCATCCTTCGTCGCATCACAAATTCAGATGGGTCAGCACATTGCCAGCGTGTCCTCAGCTCCAATATTGCCAATGTTTTCGCACAGCGCAACCCATGCTGTGAAAAGCGAGGTTGCAGCGTCATCCTCACACTTGTGACCCATCGAATAGCTGAAGGATCCACCGATGAGAAAAAAGCACGCCGAAGGTCCTAAATGGGGAATTGAGTTGTACACTTGCAAGCTCCTGACTGTCAGCTCGTGTTCTCCATCTTCACTCGTGAAAAAGGCAACTTCAGTAGTAATACTTAGAACATTACGCCGGCAGTTGTTTTCCTTACCGTAATTTACCACCGAGAACATTCCTGAAACCTTCTTTCGGGACAGCAGCGATTTCAAGGACGCAACCTCTCGACCACCTTAGAGCGAAAGCCACGACTTTTCGATATTAGGGTAGTTTTAAACCGCTCGACCACTGAAAACGAATTGGTAAAAATTTGATATATATATATATATAAAGCCGATTGGTTATATAAAGTCCATATCATATATACGATCAACCGATCCAAACAACTGACCATAACCATGTGCAATTACATCATGAATAATGGAAGACAATGTCCGAAGTCCAAGACTTTAGATCGATGCTACCTTCATCCTATCTCTAAATATCCAGAAGCAGAGATGAATGTTGATACAGCAGAGGAAATGATCATGACTACATTCGACAGCGACAATCATGATGAGGTTTTGTGTCCTTGTGGAAAAGCTACTAAGCGTTGGAATTAGACGCATCTGGACGGCCTGAGACGCCTTTAGAGACCGTCTAACTACCTTAATCTATACTGCTTTGTTTCGGACAAGTAGCTCCCCATCCGTACGCCAAAATGCTAACCATAACGAGTCTAAGTCTTTTACGTTGGGATTCCCCATACCGGACAGATCTGTTGGCGGTATTAGCAAAGTCAAAGCGATGTGTATTGATGCAGTTAATGCCTCTCTCATTCGATCTAATCAGTCGGGGTCCCAGGGCTGAGCGGGTCGACAGCCATCCCGCTTGAGCTTGAACTCAGCTCACTCAGATCGAGAGGCTCATCCAGGCGGAGAGACCCTGTCCGATCCGATATCGAACTGATCGAAGGGGTCGGGGACGCGGGGCGGGACTCGGTCTCTTGGGCGTGCAGATCGATCGCGTCTCGCAGCGCATCCTCAGTCCAGCCGGTCTCTCGCATGATGTTGAGCAGACGGGCTTCGTCTCGACTGATGAAAGCCCAGCCGGACTGAGGATCGGCTCGGTCGCGATGGTAGGTGCAATAGGCGGGCTCGAACTGGGCGCGGATCGGGCGCTTGCACTCAGCGCACAGCACGGTTGGGCAGCCGGAGGTGGTGGCGAGAAGGGTGATCGGTGGCTTCTGGTCCATGGTAGATTGAGATGTGATCGATCTCATTGACGAGACCGATCTCGGGATGAGACCGATCGCGGGATAAGACCGATCTCGTCTTCGGATCGATCTCGTCTTCGGATCGATCTCGTCCTCGACAAAAAAAAGATGGGATCGATCTGATCTCTAAAAGGGGGGTGAGACTGATATCATCGTACCTAACCGGGGAGTAGTAATCAAATCAATTGCGACAGGTATGCTACATATCAATATCGAATACGGAAGGTATCAATTTGTGAGTATGGAAACTCACTTCCTGTGAGCACAGCAAAATTCAATAAACGTAAGACCATCGAGAAGGCGTACCAATGTCATAGATGAACATCGTTTTGTGAGCACGCAAAATGAACGAAGTAGAGCCCCATATATTACATTTTTCAGAAGGGTACCCCCCTACCTTCAGATATTACAACCTATATACATACATTGATTTTAGGAAACTCACATACTCACAAATATTATGTTATAGAAATATATAACGAGAGTAGCTATAGACATTGAATTCATCTCAGCTTGTGAGTATGGAAAACACAAACTCACAAAAACTCACACATCACATTCGGTACTCACACAGATTTTGATAACCAGAGCTTCCCTCGGAGAGATCCTTTGAAGTCCCAAAAATAGACAAATCCGAAGAAACTTCTTATCTTAAACGAAGAATATACAAGATATAAAGTCTCACACACAGCAACTCAAAAAGTATGCCGACGAAGTATGTTAAGTGCATGTGCGGAACAAACAACCTTGATCGCGCAGATGCGTATCTACATTCAAAAACAAGAAAGCATCAATTATGGGCAGTAACGAATCCTGGTGTGCTGAACCCGTACTTTTCGATCAAAAGCAAAGTGCCTATAAAACGATATGAATATCCCAAGATTAATTGCGGCTGCGGTAAGACTGTTAAACGTTCCTCATACAATGATCATCTAAAAACGGGATCCCATTTACTATGGGAGTCTCAGATGCGACACAAGCTGCAATGAGCTATCGATCACCTTTTTTTATCAAAAAAAATGCATTACTGGGGTCGATCACGAGCGCCAATCGATACTCTTTCCTCGTGCGGGACTGGTCTTACGGCTTGCGGACAGCAGCGTGTAATGTATGTTAAGTCATCAAGATCGAATTAGTTGATTCGTCCGCTAACCGGCCAACGACAAGGTGTGTATAGCCCAAACTGGAGCTGTAGGTATTGGCCGATCGTAGTATCGGGCTTGTAGAGCTGATTGCGCCACAGCCACTGGCAGTAGCCTCTATCGCGCTTGAAAACCGAGTAAATGCACTCGCCGCAATGCTTCCCAAAAGTCAATGTCGTGTTCATGTTATATCAATGTCGATATAGTCTGTCAAGTTTTTTATTAGTAGGCCATCACATGAGAGGCTACTAAACCGTGCTTAGTCGGCACGGAAGACCTCTCCTGTGGTTCTGTCGATCTCAAGGGTGCGCTCATAGACTACCAGCACCAGGAAGTTTGTGCCCTGAGTGGCAATGTTAGTGCCCGAAACCTTGACTGACTGAGGCACATCAACATCGCTTACACGCGAGCAATCAGCAACAAGGATACGCTGAGCCGTCTGCCACTTGTCAATGCCAATCAGACCGTTCGAGATCTCACGCGACAAGTCGCCATTGACAGCGCCAATCTTACTGAACTCGTCAAGGAAAGTCATCCAATCGTACGAATGTACGTCCTGGAACACATTCTTGTTGCCGACCTGGACCTGGAAATCGCGAATGGACGAACCCGGCTGCATGGTCCATGGAGCGCTATCGAACGGCGATGCAAACTGAGGTGTGGTAATCGCTGCCGCATAGTTTCCGCTCTTGGTATTAGCAAAAGGCAACAAAGCTACATAACGAACATTCTTGTGAGAACTGGCAATCTGAATCGAGAAGGTCTTGTTAGAAGTGATCATACCAATACCAGCTTGATCCTCAACGAACTGGCTGTAGCAATCGAGGTACTTGATAGTCTTCATCGGCTTGCTCACGATCTGAGTGGGGTTAGCAATATCGTAGAAGGGTAGCATCAATCGCGATTGCGTGAATGGGAAGTAGCTTCCAGACGTAGCGAGAGTAGTAATCGAGTTGTGGATTGGACCCCAAGCCACACGTAGCTTATCGCTCTTACCCGTCGCTCCAATAACAGCGTTCATCACATCAGCAGTTGGACCTGTAGCAGAAGCACCGATCATTACAGGACAAATGCTACCAGCGACAAGCGTCGTCGAACTTAGAGCCATTGTGCGAGATGCTGATGTACCAGGAGCAACGGTCAAATCAGTGTAGCCAGTCTGAACCTTTAGCTCAAGCTTTAGTTGAGGATTGCCAACAAGATCCAGCTCATTGAAAATCGGGTGGAGATCAACGAGACGAATTTTAAGCATGTAGAACCACTCTCCGAGCGTTGAACCCTGAGTGAGAGCAGTGCCTTTCTTGAAAGCGCCGGTGCCACGCATCTGAGCAATGGCCTGCGACGATGTTGTATTAAGGGTAGGCCATCCATGCGAGTTGGCCGCACCTGCTACTTCAGGAGGGTTGTTTAGTACGCGACGAGCAAAGCCAGTGTTGGAGCGTAGAGGTTCGCCACTCGTCAGAGAGAGGGAACTGTTGCCAGCGAGGGTGTTATTAGCATATCCATCTCCAGCCACACTGGCGGACGTGGAGTGTTTGATTGATTCCCAGTCATCAGGGAAGAGGAACATATCGGCGCCGTGCTTCTCAACCTCCGCTGTAGTGAGCTCAGCCATGGCGCGGACATTCGACCATAGCTGCTTGTATTCAGAGGGGGTGATGATCGACTTGCCGTTGAGATAGACTTTGACCTCATCGACAACGGTCGCAACATTGCATTTGAGGCCGAGAGCGTAGCGAGTGGGGTAATCACCAGCATCGA
Organism: Phytophthora taxon juncus; assembly: GCA_033558005.1. Lineage (NCBI taxonomy): Eukaryota > Oomycota > Peronosporomycetes > Peronosporales > Peronosporaceae > Phytophthora > Phytophthora taxon juncus. The sequence goes on along the minus strand of JAUCEE010000005.1, from coordinate 2,935,209 downwards.
GAGCCGATGCAGCATTGTTCTTCATCGATACTACGTATGGGAGCACGATGTACGCATCCTTAAGCGAGGCGTAGCCCTGAGAGCCATTAAGCGAGGCGGAGCAGTCGAACGAGACGATACCGGAGGAGTATGAGCCGCTCTGACCATCATTAACGATGGCGACGCTCTTGCCCTTAGAAACCTTCACAGAGGTATCGGGCTTGAGGGACGACTGGAGTAGAAATTGATCGGCGAGCTGAGTACTATCAGACATAATATCGGGGATTTGCTTATATGAGTACTGATATAGTAGCTACGAAAAATTAAATAATGGAGCTCATCAAACCAATAACTTCAGATCACGATCTAATCGAGCTATCGAAGAAGCTCGGCGTGCATGTAGATCAGATCCTAACGCTCCCCGAAATCAAATCACCTCTCCCCGAACTCGGAACGTTTATCATTCTCCTTCGTAGCGATGGTGGAGTCGGGCACTGGGTTGCGCTCAACGATAACCATTATTGGGATCCGATGGGGGTTGGTCCTCCGAGTGTGATCGGTCCAGTTAAGTACAACGAGAAACAATATCAATCGACCTACTCAGAGTACTGCGGGCCTTGGTGTATGCTCTGGTTATACACTCAGCAACATAATCGACCCGATCTACTGAACCACTTTTACGATCTCGATGTTGATGTAATTTAATTTCAGAAAACTATGATCGCTATTGATATATCCTGATGTACTCAGAAATCTCAGTATCGAGCGACATTCCCGCGGCTAAGCTCCGCCGGGCTGCTAAGACAGGCGTTCTCAGCCTGACTAAGGATCAGCTGCATGGCTCTGGAGCCACGCTCCACATCCATCCCGAGACCGCAATGAAGGTTCAAAAAGCTAAGAAGGCTAACCGCGGCGTTCGACTATTGATTACGCCCCATGAGATTGCCTATCCGATGACTTCGTTGAATGGAGGTGGCATGCATGGCGGCAGCATTTGGAGCAAGGTATGGGGAGCTATCAAGACTGGCGCTAAGTTCCTCAAAGACTCAGGAATACTCAGCAAAGCGGCTGATGCTCTCGTTGCGCCTGCCTCTGCTTACACAGGCAACCCCGGAGCGGTAATGGCTGCACGCCAGGGACTTCGTTCGCTAACGGGAGTGGGTATCACGCTGGATGACCCCGAAGGTGGGCGCCTGACTCTCGCGGATGTTAAGTCAGCTGGAACCAAGGCATTGTCGTATGCTAAACGCAAAGGAATGCTAACCGATGCTGCTGATCTAATCGAGGAGAAACTGATTGAGAAGGCAACCAAACCTGAGCACGTAGATATGATCAAATACCTACGTAAGGGAGTCAAGAACCGCTTCGGTGTTGGCGTACCCGCACCCAAAAAAAGATTGGTCAAGGGATCGCCAGAAGCTAAAGCTAGAATGGCTAAGCTACGATCTAAGCGCAAGACCGGCGGCAGTTTTAGATTATCATGATCAAGAGACTCTATAAGAGCTTATTTTTTTGGCGCGTCGCGGAAGCTCAAGCTGATCAATAAATTAGCATCCTTAAATTTGATAAATCGTTCGAGCTGATCAACGATCGTGATTGTGATAACATTGTAAGAGCCGTCATTGACCTTCATCCATGAGAATTCATTCGGCTGAAAGTTAATTAGCTGACCTCCGGCTGTTCCCTGTGAGTTGAATACAGTGATGATATCGGGTGGCTGAGTGAAGCTGTTATTAACGAGCGAGCATCGAACCACGTATGCGGATACCGGATTCACCTGAGGGGTAATGTCGCTTAAGAACGATTGAGTAGTGGTTGATGACGCGGAAGGGTACGAGCCAGCGCTAAATCCGATGATCTTACCAAATTCGGCATTGTCAATGATCAGTCGAGGCACGCGAGCCGTAGTCGGCAAGCCGGATCCGCCCAAGCTGTACAAACCCGTAGCAGGTCTTTGATAAGACCCGATAGCAGTGGGAGTCGAGCTCACATCTACCTGAGCGGCGTAGTAGGTACTGTTTTCGATCAATTGGATGAAGAAGACATTATTGCCATCAGCATCGATCAGATACGCTCCGTTGCTGATCAAAGCTGCCTGAATCATACGATTGATATCAGCATAGCTGTAAATGCCGTCCCTGAGGGTTATACTGATGGTACTGACTGTCGCTGCTGTTGGTACCTCGACCTTAAAAGTAGTATTGCCATAAGCAAGGGCATCAATATTGAATTGAGAATTGTACATGACGATCGACTGAACGCATACTTCAGTGTTTTAAAACGTAGCCGATGCTGGAAAACGATAGCGGTACTGGTTATTGAACCCATTGGGAACGAGGTCCTTGGAAGAAATGCCGATAATGGAGCTCATATCTCTTCAATGTCCTGTGTATATTCGTAGCGAGATCGTTTGATCGGTCTATCAAAATTAAATCTCATCTCGCCTCTGACTGAATCTATGAACAGACACTGACCCTTAGATGCGGTGGCTTGTTCGTATGCTCTGATCAATCCATCTTCAGTCGTACCGGGGATGTTAAAGTCTTTGAAGAGGAGCTTGAGATCCCTTTTAGAGTTCGCTTTCAGTATCGCAACATATTCACTGTTTAAGCGAATCATTTTCGGACATGCGAAGTAGCTGTGGATCAGGCAGATCGTGCTGAGTTTGAGATGGCGACCCCTGGTGAAGTAATGACTGAACACTCGTTCCATTAGTAGCTTATCATTGCTGTAGTCGTCTATTATCACGAGCTCGATGCCATCACCCTTAGTCTTGCGAATGGTATCTACTGATGGCGGAGCGTCTGGATCGTGGATGGTGATAAACCCGTTCAACTTATCGCGTAGATACCGATATAGCTCCTGATCCGGGTTCCGGGCTACTATATGAAGATGCGCGAAGCAATTGGGGCTATGCTTGAGAATGTACATGCAGAGGTTGTTTTTGCCGCTAAAGCTCGGTCCAAGGATGACCATCCGGAACAATTTCTTGATACCGAGCTGTTTGATATCACCTGCCGACGCCGTACGATACTGCTGAGGAAGTGCAGCTCCATAATCTGGTATCGCGCTCATGGTTAATAATCTCTTGACGTATATATACACGATCGAAAGAAAATGGGGTTTTCGTATCCACCGGTCATCCATGATTCACCGCTCTACAATCCACTATTCTATCCATCGTTAGCCGCGGACGGGTCGCTTACGTATGCATATGCACAAACGTTGTATCTAAGTCGCAATGATTACCGCCTTAGCTACATCAGCGGAGTTGTTTCTGGCCAAGCAACGGAGGGCATCGCGCTCGTTCCGGGTGCCAATGCTGACATCAGCGGAATCGGTGCGTTGAGCTGTAGTAGCCTGACAGTGAATGGATCTCCCGTATCAACAGCCCCCACCTACGTTATTGGCATCACACCAGGATCAGCCGCCGCGAGCAAGGCTCTTGTACTGAATTCAACATCTGATATCAGCGGCATTAACTCCCTAAGCGCATCATTGCTGAGCGGAACGCTACAGACAGCGGCTCAAGGTAATATCACGAGTCTTGGTACGCTATCAGGCTTGACTATTGGCGGCAACTTGGCATTCACGGGCGCTTCTCGATCACTGACTGGTCTCAGTTCGCTAACCGCCTCCTCGATAACTGGAACGCTACAAACAGCTTCGCAAACCAATATCACATCTGTTGGAACGCTTGGATCACTAACCGTTAGTGGTAATGGATCGTTTGGCTCATTGACGGTAGGTGGAAGTACCATATCATCATCAGCTGCTGAACTGAATTATCTGTCCGCTATAACACCTGGAATGGCATCGGCAAGCAAAGCTTTGGTTCTTAATAGTTCGAACGCTATCAGCGGCATCGGACAGACGGGATACATCATCAACACAACGCTCGATGTTAGTCCAACCGCAACAATGGATAAGTATTTAATAACACTCAAGAACAGCTCTGGTAGCGACGCTGTGCTTCAAGGCATCGCGATGCTCAGCTCGTCGATAGCAAATACAGATTCATACACTCCTGGTGCTTCAATCACATTTCAGCGTTCAAGCGGAGGAGGAACATCAGCTCATGAGCTGCTCTTTAACGTCAAGTCTGGTAGTTCAACTACAGGAGCGTGTGCTGAAGCTTTTCGCATTCGATATGACCTTCGTATAATATCGAAAGGAGGAATTGAAATCAATCCCCCTACGAGTCAAACGCTCGGAACTGTATCAGCAACCAATCCACTTTTTTGGTCTGGTGGTAGCTCTCGCAACTTTGGGTGGCGTTTGATTGATAATAACACCATCTCTACGCTTTCATACTCCTATGGAGGTAGCTACAATGATCAGATCACATGGAATCATAACGCTGGCCAACCGATCTATAGCATCGCTGGTTTCGATAGCATGCAAGTGATCAATGATAACTCGACTACCATGCTCTACATAAATAACAGCGACCGATGTGGAATCAATAACACAAGCCCGGAAGCAACGCTACACGTAGGAGGACAGGTCTGGTCATCCTCGGGTGGGTTTCACACGAAATCGAACGGCATTGGTGGTACATATACTTTCAGAGGTTCTTCTTACTCTCAGTATGTGGGGATGGGTAGCAACTCAAGCACAACGATTGGCATTCGATTCGCAGCATATGACAGTACTTTCACCTTCGCTGCTTACGCCCCATGCTACGGAGGGGCTTACACGAACAGTAGCGACCGCCGGCTGAAAGAGAACATAGTAGATATGAGATATGGACTTCAAACCGTTCTACGCATGCAACCACGTGAATTCACTTGGAAAGACAGCGGAAAGCCATACGTCGGGTTTATCGCTCAAGAGATGGTCGATTGCATACCCGAGTTGGTCAATATGCCTCAAGATCCAGACGAGATATGGGGAATCGACTATGCATCACTGACGAGTGTTCTATGCAAAGCGATTCAAGAATTGAAGGAAGAAGTTGATCAACTGAAAGCAATTATCGCCAAATGATTATAGACAATGGTCGTGTTTCGCATTTCAATGAGGAAAGGCAAGAAATATGATGCTTTGCTTGATGATGGTAGAATTGTATCTTTTGGTGCTATTAAGCGGGACGGTGAGCCTTATCAACAGTTTCGCGATCGCACAGGACTAAAGGCTTACAGTGCGTATGACCATAACGATAAGGCGCGTAGAGATCGATACTACAAGCGCCATGGTCCTATCAATAATGCTAAGCCTTATACCCCCGACTGGTTTTCTAAAAAGTATCTCTGGTAGTCTATACCATGGGTTGTCGCCAGACGAAAGACTTGAAAACGAACGTTTCCGCGAAGGACCCAGATCAGATGGTTGGATCAACCATGCTCAAGGCTGATCAGATAGTCGTTCTTGGGGATAGCGTCTTCCTTCCAACGACCAACCCAGACGGTGAGTCTGCCATCCTCGAGGTGTCGATCCATGACAAGAAAATATCTGTCTATCGCGGCTTTCGCAATAAGCTCGTTAGGGATGGTATAAGCTTATAGTTATCGTGGGCTCTTCTGTGAAAAAAAAAAGCAAAATAGAACGCGTTTTTCGTATTTTCGGGTTTTGGGGAAAGTTTTCCAAAGGTCGGTCTCAGATCTGAGAGGTGGGTCTCAAAATATTTTCCCAAAACGCGTTTTTACGAAAAACACGCATTTTTTTGCTTTTTTATAGTTTGAAGGTTTTCGGCTTCCGTCGAGGTTCGCTTGCCCAAACGGTACCGCCTGGCTTCTTACCATGGATCCACTCTGGGGGCGGGTGTTGCTTGGGCTTATCCAAAACTGGATCTTTCACAGATAGTTCTGAGAGAATTTTTTTGAGCTCATTCACGTTCGCGGTAGCTTGGTTGCCATAGCTCGAGCCAGGCTTGAACAACTTCGGATTGAGGACGATCATCTTATAGTAATGCGCTCATAATCGATTTGAATTCATTACTATTAATCATCTTCTGTTCGAACATATCCGTCGCGAGCCTGTAGAGCTCTCGCAGCATGTCCGGGTTGTCATTGCCGAGCGCAATCTCGCCGCGTAGCTTATCAAACTCGGCCCTCAGCGTTAGTCGCGGATCTTCCATTGGCGTCTGTAGCGTATGATCGACATGCGTCTTCTTAACGATCTCGTAGAAGACTCGCTGGTCCTCGATTGGCAGCGCACGATACGCTTGCTGACTGATGTTATCGTTGTACAGTAGATCCTTAACCATTGCCGTTAATTCATCACTCATATCGCGGATAGGACCAACGCTTGTGCGGTTAGGAAAGACCAACTTTAGCCGATTGTTCAATAGATCCGCCTTTCGAATGAATTTAGTACCAATCCGCTTGTACTTGAGATCAGATGCTGTGCCTGATCCCTCGATGTCCGCGAGATTGTAAGAACGATTCTTCTTATGAGGAGCTACAACTCCCGCCCCCTTCAGCCCACGACCAACGAGACCCTTTCCGGCAGGCGGCTCATACACAAAGTCTTTTGCTTCCTTAGCAGCAGTGAGGGTTGGTTCCGACTTCCCCTTGGGAGCAGGGGTTCTATATGAACTTGGTAGGAATAGCTGATGTTCTGGATCGACAGTCTTGATAACATCCATGATATGTTGGATCTCTTTGAATGAGTTCGCTTGCTTCTTGGGGTTCTCCTCCTGTCCAGCCATAATATTGAGCTTCCGCAGAGCATCTTCAAGTCTCGAGATTGCATAGCCGAGAGTCCTCTCCCAGTTGATTTTATTAGATAAGCTCTTTACATCAGTCTGCTTGTATTTTCGACCATCGGCGATGAGATAAAATACCATTTTTTTGCCAAGATATACAGTGTTAGACAGTTCGTTATCACCCAATCCGCCTTTGGTGAATACATACGGTCGGATCTTGAGAGCCTCAATGTTAGCAATGTTATCGTACAGATATTGGACTTTTTCCTTGAAGACGATCTGCGCGGTCTCAGGCGATTTCTTCTCTACTCGCGTATCCAACGATACGGCTGAGTCCTCAAGCTCGCGCTTGTTCCCTGCCTTTTCATCTCCGAACAATTTTCGAGCATATTCATTACGCTGTTCATCATCCATACCTTGCATATTTGGCTCCATATATTGATCCATCGCCGCCGTCTGAGCATCATCTAACCGCTCTCCACGGAAATCAGATTCCTTTATACGTCTGGCATTATCTCTCCATCGCTTAAACAGCTCTTTCATTGCGACGTCATCAGCTACGTTAGAAATCTTAATCGTAGCGCGATCGATTGACTCTATCTTATCCCGGATGCGTTCAAACGTTAGCCGCCAATCGATCTTCCCCAACAGGGGGCTGTTTGAGGGTACTTTATTTCCGCTTTTAAGGATGCTTCCATCTGATTGATCAATGATGTATTCAGCATTGTTTGCTACCGTTCCATCATCATCAACTACGACGGGTCTGAATGTGTAATTGCTTAGCACTGGAAATCTCTTAAATATCTTAGCAAGGTCATCTTGGTACTTCTCGTTATCAGCGGTAGCCTTATCGTCAGGAGCAACCTTCTCCTTCTTAACAGCTTCTTCCATAGCTACATCAGCGGTACTATCTACTGTTGAAAAAACACCATTCTTCTCATGGTAATCACCCATCTCAGCATATACATCTGCCGCTGAAGTGAATCCATTGGGATTTGGTTTATCCGATGCGCTCGATTGTGCCTTCATCAGCGTTAGCATCCGCGTTAATGTATCAGCATCTTCCGTAGCGGATTTGAGCTTAGTCTGCTCGCTATCAGTTGCCCAAATCGCGTTAGCGTAAGCCGAGCGCTTCATCGCTTCAAGCCGCTGCTCGAGCGCGAGCTTCGCAAGTAGAGCCTCGCGCTTCGAAGCACGATCGCGTTTGTTATCAAAATTGGGATACATCTCTATATATGCGGCTCGATAAAAAAATAACATCAATCTGATATTAATTATCTATAGCCTCGCTTGAGTCGATTTCCGTTCAGTCCATCCAATGTATAAGGATGAACCAGCTCGTTGCGTCTTGCGAGCAGAGCATCGTACTCGTCTTGAACCTTGTCCATATTCATGTCGAACAGGCTCTCTACTTCATCCTTGAAGCATGGATTTGAGAGTACTGCTCGGTACGGCATGTGCGGCCCGCCGATCATAATCAGTCTTGATTTGATATAATCGAGTCTCTTGATATCTATCAGTTTCTGATTAAAATCATTGCTGATCTCGAGGTATCTACGCACCCTCTGATGCATCCTCGCAAGTTCCTTTCGATACATACGTATCTTCTCGTCCTTATCGTGCTGTCGGCAGTATCCTGATTTAAGAGCATTGCGAGAGCATGCGGTTGCGTTCTGGGTCATCGCTTTGCACGTATCTGGCGAAGTCATTGTAAATTAACGCTATCTATATATACCTGAACCAAAATCTCCATGGATCCCGAAATCGAATATGTCGATATTGATCCTGAACAGGGGAGAGTCTATGACAACAGCCGTATCGAGGAAGAAGCCGCTCGCCGAGAGGCGGAGCTGAAGCGAAGGCATGACATCAATCGAGCGCGACTGCCGACGATTGAGGAGGTACAGGCTCAGCTAAAGCAACGAGCTGTCCGTACGCCCTCTGATCTCAGCTCTATCACTTTGTGATAAAAAAAAGCGTTAGCCATTTTTTTATGAATTAGCGAATTTGCCAGTCATAAATAAGACCAGTTCGGTGTGAGTGGAGAAGCTTACCATGCGCTCGGTCGCGTTCGCCAACGGTCATATCCTGATAACTACTATCGCGTTGTAGGGCAATCTCATGGGCATGCCTGAACGAATTGACGGTCTGTCGCTTACTGAGGATACCCTCAGATGCTCTGGATAGAGCTTTGGAGAACGAATCACGGTTAGTCGATGATAGAACGACGTCTTTGTCCGGAGCCAATCGCCAAATGAACAACTGAGTTGGTGCTGATCCAGTAAGTCGCGCTAATAGATCGATCCAGTAGCGAATCATGCGTTTGAGATCCGGAGAATCGACATCTACTGTCTGAGCACCCATGTGCTTCACATTCTTGAATTGATTCATGATAATACGGATCTTGCCTCCTCTGAGGACCTGTATCCAGTTCTGATTAAGCGCAAGCTTAGTAATTGCAGATGATGTGAGCTCAAGCGACGCCCAGTCAGCTCGGAGCGCAGGCTGGAGAATGTAGCAGGCGAGCATCAGTAGCTTTTGGTAATCACGAGCAAAGCTCTTGATGTTCTTGCGATCAGAGGGGATATCCCAACGAGCGAACTCATCGACAGAGATCTTCTTAGCGCTTTTGTCAATGCCGTATGCAGTGAATAGAGCATCGATACCGTCGTTGAGCTGTCTTTTCATATCAGAGACACTAAGATACATAGCCACTTGTTCAGGGGTTGCGATGTTCTCAACCGTACGAGCCATGCTCTGATTACGAGCACGCGTCGCCGCTGCACGATATTGTTTCTTAGCATTAGGATCAATGCTTTTGCCGGCTTTGCTATCAACGAGGAAGAGGATGTGGAAGAGCTTGGTCTTCGTTCCCTCTGCGCTCGTGCCTTCTTTCGTATGCTTAATCACTTTGGAATACTGATTCATGAAACCAAGGTCATCAGACTCATTGCCGAGGTCTCTGTATAGCTTGAACAGGTAGTTGGATCGATTGCGGATAGTTGCCTCGGATAGTTTCTTGCCCGTTGAGAGCATCTTCACGAAATCAGTTTTTGTAAGCATGATCGACAGATCTGGGAGTTTATATATTAATAGGGGAAATGTTTAAATAGGATTTTTTATCATATCTGGCAAAAAAATATAGATTAGCGACCAATGCACTAATTATTCAATGTGTGATCGAACTGTATAACGAGCGTTCAACAAGTACTCAGCCTTAGATCTACCAGTGCGTGAATACTTATCGCAACAGCCAGTGCTGTGTTTGTTTCGACAAGATTGGCAAATATTCTCGCGAACAAACTGATATCGATCATCAGACTTAGCAACGGATTCTGCATCCATTGCTTGCTTGGGGCTCTTAGTTAGGTTATACTTATCCTTGATGTAAGCACGAAACATACGCGTTAATTCAGACTTTGCGATCTTCTCGCCTTCGGCATACTCAAGGTGAGCCTTGCCGAACTGAAAGCTTTCATTAATGGCTCCGCGAAGCTCATCACGACTATCGATGAAATGCTGAGGGCAGAAGGTGTAGATATTCTTCCCTCGGTACTTCTCACGGTATTTGAGGTACGTAGATCGGCATCGGTGAAGGAACGTGCAGTACTCAGTTGCCTTGATTTTAGACTCAAGATCATTGTCCTTTTCCTCATCAGGAACCGCGTTGTTAAATTTGATAATCGCAACGCGTCGAACAATCTCGCCAGAAGTATCGCTGTAATTAGGCAAGTCATTGGAGTTGATAATGGTCCCGATATCCCATGAATCTACCTCAATCGAGGTCTTCCCCTTAACGGGACAAGAGATACGACCACGACTCTGCATAGATAGGAAGTCTGACTTAGGAACTGTCTTCGCCAGATTACGAGGCATATCATCAGAGATGACGATTTGCTTGGTAGCAAACTCAGACAGGCCAAATGTGCCCTGAAAAGTAGAACTGAGGATACCGATCTGACTTCCGGAAAATGAATGAGAGTGAAGGTTCATAAGTAGCGATTTACCCGCTCCTCCTACACCAACAAGCATGATCATGAAATCAAATTTATCCTGAAGAGTTGTAAGAACACGACCAAACATGAAATAGATGAACTCAATCGTTTCCTTATTCTCAAATTGGTATCCAAAGTACTTGTCAAGCAGAGGTGTTTCTTCAAGAATCTCGTAATCGATATCATGATACACACGGACCTGAATACCGCTTGGAACAAAGCTCCGAGCGATAAACGTAGCATCCTTAAGGCAATACACTCCGTTAGCAAATCCAATGTAATCATAGTCAATCTTGACGAACGGGAAATCAGGGTGAGTAATATCTTTGATGAAGTGGAGAAGCTCATTGTGGTCCTTCTGAGACGACATGTGATACATCTCATCAGTAGCAAAGATCTCGTTCAGGAACTGTTTAGGATCATCAAAAGCGCGAACGTAGTAGTACGGCGTTTTCTTCTTATAAATTCGTCCAGTGCCGAACTCACGACGGTATGTACCATCTGAGATACGAATCATCTTTTCCTTCATCAGTTGGACCGGCTTCTTCTTCTCATCGTCGCCGGATGACCGCTTAGACGCTTTGGACGTAGAACCCTCTTCCGGCTCAGGCTCATACTTTGACTTCCACGCGGAATAAGCATCCTTGTCAGCTCCACCAGCGGCTTGCTTAAGCTTACCAAGACCCATCAAGAATTTGCCAGGCTCGGAAGGACCATCGCGCTGATATTGCGCCAATACTGTCTTGAGATCGAACCACTCACCGCCATGGTGGGCCATAGTCAATAGGTAAGTATTACGCATAACCTTGGGATCACTCATGGCCATCTGATGAATCATACGAGCCAGGCTACGGATGTTGGGAACAAGTTTAAACCAGTTAGTAGGGACAATCTTGCAAAGATCAAGCAGCATCGAATCATACGACTCGGGATTTGCCTTAATCTCATCAAGATTGATATCCAACAGTTCCTGTTCAACAGCAATTTCCACCGCAGTCGTAGGCTTTGCCTCATCAGAGTAATCCGGCTCGCTACAATCGAAGGGATCGTCCATGTCATCCATGTCAATCACTTTCTTAACCGTAGGCTTAATCTTCTTGGTAGCAAACGCAGCGACAGCATCGTCCTCATCGTCAGATGTGGAAACGCTTGACTTAGCCTTCTTTGAGGCAAATGACTCAATATCATCTTCTGATGGAGCAGCCGATGGTTGCTCAATACGGAAGAAGCACTTGCTTTCATTGGCTTTGCGACGACATTTCCAAGTCGCAAACCCATCCTCTGAGTTAAAATACAGCTGAAGAGTGTTGTCCTTGTCGTGGGTGCGTTGGCAGACGGAGCAGTGGCTCGGTGCGTATCGCTTTGCTATCAAACAGGAGCCTTTCATGCGAGCGATGCTGACATCGAATGTTGCAGGGTCGAAGTCAGGAATGGATCCGACACAAGCGAGAGCTTGCTTGACGAAGTCCAGATCAGCTTCACCGACATAGGTGGAAGCAACCTTGACATTGTACATCTCTGTACGAACATCACTGATGCAAAACTGATCGATCTTTGAGAGGAAATGACTCTGGCCCGGGATAGAGTAATCCCGGATAATAAAACTGGTCATGCCACGCTTGGTACCATAAGGCAACCCAAGTGAGCCATGCTTCCTGTATTGAGCCGGATCGACGGCTCCTGCGATAAGATCGACTAACGCCTCAGGTACCCCAAGGAGTTGAGCATTTTCATTAATCGTAGCGTCTTGGATATCTTTCGCAATAGCGGCGCAGGCAGCATGCGGTAGAACGATGTTCGTGATCAAATGAATGCTGATCTTGAATCCATCGTCGCCGATCGGGCGATTGCGCGACGTAGCCATCCAGTCAAAGCTGTTCGGGTCGTCAAGCGCGCCATGCTCCTCAAGTGAAATTGCAATAGATCTGCTGTAGATAGACGCCAGCTTCTTAGTAGCCAGCTCCATTACTGCAATCTCATCACAACCATCCTCGAGAGGATGTCCCATGGCTTCGGCGAGATCGTTCTTCTCCATCTCATCGAGGGATAGATCGATATCAAAGAAGAATCGGCACTGAGGGGTGATAAATACCTCATGACACTCAGCGCGGAGGCGGAGACCAACATATTCGTTGAATACCTTCGCATCATTCGGATTGTAGATCCAGTAGAAGCGACGATTGTCCTCATGCTCGACCCTGAGAAGAGACATATCACGCATGGGTTTGTAGAGATACTCACGCTTGCCGTCGGACGTATCTTTCAGCATGCAGTTGGTCTCGTACCATTTGCCGGTCGCCTCTTGCTTGAGGAAAGCCTTGCACTCAGCGAAAATATTTTTCACTGATACAGACTTTGTCTCTTCCAATATAGAGGCGTTCGCAATGGGCGTCTCATCAATGTGAGCGATCTCGGTCGAAGTGTTGGGGGGCATGGTGGGTAGTGCTGCTATATTCTCAACAACATTTTCCTCCTTGATCTCAATTTTTTTATCAACAATGACAGGCTCGGCAACAGGCTTTTGGCTGAGGTGCTGTGAGCACCATTCGGCCTTGCGAGAGCACGCCTTACCGGTCTTCGTAATTCCGTTGCACATGGTGTATATGGGTTGGTTCGATGTGTTCGATGGGGGGGACTTTATATTTTAGATATGCTACGCTTAAAATAGAAAGTTTTGCAATCCTGAATCAGAGACAAAAAAAATCGGTATTACCAGGTATTTACTCAATAGTGATTTTCGCTTGACCTCGTTGCTTTCGCTCGAGACGATATCTTCGCTGTCGTTCGCGGATCTTCTCCCGGTTGGCATCATCATATGCTTTTTGCTTGGCTAAGCGCTCAGCCCGAGTCTTTTCATAGTAGCGCTTCTGAGCCGCGGCAATGCGCTCCTTGTTCGTGATGTAGTTCTCCTTGTCATACGCCATGGTATCAAATTTAAAGACTTTGTATTGGTATATGATATGATATTAAGTGTTAAGATTGGCAAAAAAAGTTGGCTGATACTTAAATGATCGTATCATAGTCTGGATCGTAATAGTAGTAATCATTGCGCGGACGGAGAGATACGACAGGCAGCGGACGGCGAGGCGCGAGAGACAGCGATCGGAGAGACGCACGAGGCAGCGATCGGAGAGGAGGTACGACACGCAGCGATTGGAGAGACGCACGAGGCAGCAAAGGGCGCGGAGGTGGCGGACGTGGCGGACGTGATGGAGGCGGAGGCGGCGGTCGCGTATGTGTCGAATTGTCGTCGTGGTATGTATTGTGATTCTTACAAAGCTTGCGGCAACCCTTGCATCGACTCGTTTTGCACCGATTCACGATGCGGCAGTCTATACATCGGCGCTTGTGTCCTTTGAAGTATTTCATACACGTACTCCCAACGAACTCAAGTCTGCCTGTGGGGATGTGTATAATCAGGCAATTAAAGCATATAGGCGTAGTACAGTGGCAAGCTGTAAGCTTCTGAGGCATCTTACTACGATCGAATGACTCGAGCAGATACGTTGGGTTCTTCCATTCGTAATCCCATCCGTTGTCATCGTAGATGTCATCGTAGGCATTGCTGAATATTAACCCTGTGAATATGTATTCATCAAAATTGCCGAGATACGCTTTTAGCATTTCCTTCTTCCGACTCTGCTCTACTTCTGCATGCTCCATATCGCGTAGTTGCTGTGTGTGAGACTTTATATCTTGTATATTCTTCGTTTAAGATAAGAAGTTTCTTCGGATTTGTCTATTTTTGGGACTTCAAAGGATCTCTCCGAGGGAAGCTCTGGTTATCAAAATCTGTGTGAGTACCGAATGTGATGTGTGAGTTTTTGTGAGTTTGTGTTTTCCATACTCACAAGCTGAGATGAATTCAATGTCTATAGCTACTCTCGTTATATATTTCTATAACATAATATTTGTGAGTATGTGAGTTTCCTAAAATCAATGTATGTATATAGGTTGTAATATCTGAAGGTAGGGGGGTACCCTTCTGAAAAATGTAATATATGGGGCTCTACTTCGTTCATTTTGCGTGCTCACAAAACGATGTTCATCTATGACATTGGTACGCCTTCTCGATGGTCTTACGTTTATTGAATTTTGCTGTGCTCACAGGAAGTGAGTTTCCATACTCACAAATTGATACCTTCCGTATTCGATATTGATATGTAGCATACCTGTCGCAATTGATTTGATTACTACTCCCCGGTTAGGTACGATGATATCAGTCTCACCCCCCTTTTAGAGATCAGATCGATCCCATCTTTTTTTTGTCGAGGACGAGATCGATCCGAAGACGAGATCGATCCGAAGACGAGATCGGTCTTATCCCGCGATCGGTCTCATCCCGAGATCGGTCTCGTCAATGAGATCGATCACATCTCAATCTACCATGGACCAGAAGCCACCGATCACCCTTCTCGCCACCACCTCCGGCTGCCCAACCGTGCTGTGCGCTGAGTGCAAGCGCCCGATCCGCGCCCAGTTCGAGCCCGCCTATTGCACCTACCATCGCGACCGAGCCGATCCTCAGTCCGGCTGGGCTTTCATCAGTCGAGACGAAGCCCGTCTGCTCAACATCATGCGAGAGACCGGCTGGACTGAGGATGCGCTGCGAGACGCGATCGATCTGCACGCCCAAGAGACCGAGTCCCGCCCCGCGTCCCCGACCCCTTCGATCAGTTCGATATCGGATCGGACAGGGTCTCTCCGCCTGGATGAGCCTCTCGATCTGAGTGAGCTGAGTTCAAGCTCAAGCGGGATGGCTGTCGACCCGCTCAGCCCTGGGACCCCGACTGATTAGATCGAATGAGAGAGGCATTAACTGCATCAATACACATCGCTTTGACTTTGCTAATACCGCCAACAGATCTGTCCGGTATGGGGAATCCCAACGTAAAAGACTTAGACTCGTTATGGTTAGCATTTTGGCGTACGGATGGGGAGCTACTTGTCCGAAACAAAGCAGTATAGATTAAGGTAGTTAGACGGTCTCTAAAGGCGTCTCAGGCCGTCCAGATGCGTCTAATTCCACGTGGAATTATGCTCATCACTGTTTATTTCCTAAGCATAAAACATGGGTAAAGATGATGCCTGAAGCAAAGACAATTAGATCGTGGATTGCTACTGGTAATGAGCTTGGTGGTTTTAACTAATTCTAACTTTCACAGGATTTCTCATGATTTCCTAACTAATTTATCTTTTTCTCAAAAAATTAAGTAGGCTATGTATATAGATACCCCAACTGATAACATGTCGTTCGAACTTACTTTTGGAAAATACAAGAACAAGCCTATTGAGGAAGTATATTCTTCCGATCCCGGCTATTGTCGATGGATGCATAATCACCCCAATCTTAACATTAGCTAGGACATCAAGATATTCCTTCACTCCAAGTATCTTAATAATGATAACTCGTATATGGTGCCATGGGGTAAATACAAGGGTAAGACTCTCAAGCAGATCAGTCGAATGGATCCAAATTACATCGACTGGCTTCGCAAAAGTGAATTCGTAATTGAGAAATGTCCTAAGCTACTCAAGGAACTTAACTAAGAGACAGAAAAGAAGATTTTTTTGTCTTTTAAAATGGTATCGACAGCCTACGCGGTTGAGCATTCGATCACTTCACCCGTTAGTCTATCGAACGTTAGCTCTTGCTCACTGATCACAAGAACCAATAGATTTACACCTTGACAGCCAGCGTTGGTACCCTGAATCTGAATCGACTGAGGTACATCGCGCTCTGTCAGGCGACTGACATCAGCGATAAGCATGCGGTTAGATAGCGACCAAGTCTGGTAGTCAAGTAGTCCATTAACAAGCTCAAGAGTCAGATCACCGTTAATGGCTCCAATCTTAGCAACCTCATTACTGAAATGGCGGAAATCATAGTCATGACTGATATCGAATACCTGCGTCGAACCGATGCGGACGTTGAAGTTGCGAATCGACGAGCCTGGCTGTAGCGTCCAAGGAGCCGAATCGAAGGGGCTTTGGAATTCCTGTACCGCTGCGGTTGCGAAACTACTTGTCTGCTCAGCGAGGAAGTACTACAAGGTATTTAGCATTCTTAACACTCGCGGATAGTTGTAGGTCGAAAGAAGCATTGAACTGAGTCGATTGCTTACCGATATCGGCTCTCTGATAGAACCACTGAGCATAACAATCATTGTAGCGAAGTTTTTTGACAGGCTTGGAAATAATAGCCTGGGGATTTTCGAGGTGTACAAAAGGTACATACAATCGAGTAGTCGTGAAAGGCATGTAGGTTCCATCAATAGTTGGCTGAAGAGAATTAACAACCGCCCCCCAAGAAACGCTGAAACCAGCGGAAGTAGCAAGAACACTCGCCATAGGATTACCTGTAGCAGCGCTGGCGATCATAATTGGGCAACTATTACCAGAGGCAAGGGTGGTAGAAGTTAGCGACATATTCTTAGAAGCATCCACAGCGACAACAGCAGTACCCTGATTCACACGGAAACGTAGTCGGATCTGAGGGTTAGCCATGAGATCAAGCTCACGGAAGGTAGGGTGCAAGTCCGTTAGTTTGACCTTGAGCATGTAGTTCCAAGTACCCATGATTGCATTAGCCGTAGAAGCACCAGCTACGAAGGCACCACGAGCAGTTTGATTCGAAATGGTAGTAGAAGCAGAAGCACCACCAACCGAAGGCCAACTGGTAGAGAAATCGGCACCTGAAGTAGGAGGGTTTGATACTAATCGCGTAACAAAGCCATCGTTAGGGATAGTTGCTCCACCTTGAGCCTGTACTCCGAGCGAGCTGGTGAATGCGGTGTTGTTGGAGTACGCATCATCAGCTGTAGCAGCAGCTGCGCTGTAAAGTACTGATTGACCGGCATCAGGGAATAGGAAAGACTCAGCTCCATGCTTTTCAACACACTGAGGGCTATATCCAGTTTGAGCACGAACATTGTTCCAGAACAGTTGTAGTCAGCCATAGATACAATGGTCTTACCATTTAGCTCGAGCGACAACGAATCAATGACATTCCAATTGCCGCACTTTAGTGTAGTACATAGACGGTTAGCAGCCGTAGTTTGGGCCGTACCACCATTCTTCATCGAGATCTTGTATGGAAGCATAATGTAAGCATCACGGAGCGAAGCAAATCCTTCGGAGCCGTTAAGCTGAGCCGTAGCATCAATTGTGATAACACCATCCTGATACGAACCCTGATTTAAGTTAATAACAAAAGGCGTACACTTGCTGGAAGATACCTTGATCTCCGGGTCGCTCTTTAGCGAGCTCTGGTACGGTACTTATTAACCAATGAGAACGTGTTTTGATTCTTTTACGGCCAATCAAGATCATTTTGGCGATTTTAGCGAATCAAATCGCTTAAACAACAACAATTTTATCCAATAAAAAAGGATTTAAAGCTGTTGTCGGATACTGAGCGACTCCGACATATCTGGTCGGAGCAAACCCTCAGATATGTGTATCGTGCTACAAACGGGAGGTGTGACACGTATCACTCTCATATTTCCCGCCTCTCCGACTGAAAAGGCCCCACAAACCAAGGACAGGCAAGAACGATGAGTTTAAACGACCTGAAACCCAGCAACACCAAGCGCGCGCGTGCGACTGCCATGAAGGCGTTTGAGCGCTTCTCGTCTCGGAGAGCACGAACATGAAGCATGTCAAGGCATTAATAGTCGCCGACGAGAGTCGCGCGACTACAATTCTAGTGACTTTGATAGACAAGTTTGGCGTGTACCTGGCATTCCAAGCAGGAGCAAAGGGACAGCACTTGTCGCGCCACTCGGTTGCTCAGTACTTCCGCCAAGTGAAATGTTGGCTCTTGGACGAATATCCGGTCCAGGGTGGCGCTGCATCGCGGCAGCTGCTGGACATGGGACGTACGCTTGAGCAGCACTGCATCAAGCGCGAAAGTGGTGGATTCGTCAAGAAGGCGGTCGCATGCACGAAGGAGGATCTCAAGAAGATGACAAGCTATTTGTATTCGACAGCCAGCTGCGCTTCGGACTACCAAGACGCAGCACTGCTGTGCCTTCTGTGGTTTCTCTTCGGCCGCGCATCTGACCTCACATTTGTTCGGATACAGCAGCTCTCGATTGGTGCTGGCGGCGTGTTTTTCATCCGCTTCATCCGTGGGAAGACTTCCGACGAGCAGGCGCTGTCACTGTTTCCCGATGCTGACTTCACGACTTGTCCTCTGCTGTCGATCGCTTTGGCCTTGGTCACGCAAGAGTCGCCTTGTGCTGCTTTACTGAACCACCTGCCCATGCAATCTAAGGACGTGTCTGTTGAGCTGACCGACTCGATGCCTTGGCTGGATCTACTGGAAACCAACGAACCACTGGAACCTTCTCTGCCGAAGAAAAGCGCAGCGGACCGAACGACGCCAACGCTTGGGATCCATGCTTTTGTCAATCGCTTGCTTGATCGCGTTGCTGCTCCAGCTGGAGTGGAGGAGTCTCTGAGCTCGCATTCGTTTCGCCGCGGTGGAGCATAGCACGCCAACGCGAGCTCAGATCTGACGGCACAGTGGATATTTGATCGTGGTGCCGGAATCTGACGACGACGAACAAAGCCTTCGCGTACGTCTTCAATACTCCGAAAGAAGACCACCAAGTCGCCAAGGTACTGAGTGGGATGGCACCAAAGCAAGCCTCTCACCTGCCGTCGTTGGAAAGCTTCGACTCTGTCACACAAGACCAGATAAGAGAGATCAGTCACAAGCTTTTCAACACGAGTCATGCCCTAAGCGACATGGCCTTCAACATCTGCGCGGCAGTGAGAGATGTGCTAACAGCAACCATCATCCTTCACTACCCGTCACTGACAAAACTCAACCCACAGGCCCCCGTAGTGAAAACGATTCAGCGCTGTGTTGCAGCCTCTGGTGCGTCGATCACGAGCCTGCTTGCCTGGTCACAGCAACTCACACTGTCAATGGCACAAGTCAGTTCCACAGCAGAAGACTTGATCACAGGAAACGTGAAGGCCAAAGTAGCGTTCGAACATCAGGCTGCTTTGATTGAAAGGTTAATCGAGGTCAACAACAATCTTGAAGCACGGGTCAATTTGCTAGAAGCTGCAAGCAACAAGCACGAAGAGAGAACATCAGCACGTAATGATCAAGCCAAGCGACCAAACGAGGAAGTTGAGAGCGTACCAGTAAAGCGCCGACGCCGATCGAAGACGACACCACTTGTCGACACTTGATTTGCGTGGTACACGGCCGTTCCGCGTGGATGGCTGAGTACTGACAAGCACAAGAAGTCTGACTCCAAGCAGCTTGTGGCCTTCATGAAACTCTTCATAGAAGACGGGTATACCCTCGACGAGGCATCACCAAGCTACAAAGATACCACCCGTCATCTTGGAGAGTTAGCGTCAAGCAAATTCACAGCATACCTGTCTGAACGAGGCATATCATCGAAGGGATCCAGCGCTGTCCTCAAGGCACTTCGACAGCTGCATCGTGAGGAAAGCCTGAACGAGCTCATCAGTGCCTATGACCAGCGCCTCGCTATCGGTAGAGTCGTAGATCCAGCACCGATGCATCACCAACGCTCACTAAAAGTGCTCCTGTAACACAACGTGAACCCATTTCTGTTCTTGTTGTTGTTGCTTGCTTGCAGGTCTGTAAAAGGCATTCAAGCATACAAAATTTACCGATGGGTGGAATCGAACCACCTCCTTCCCGTTTGGGAGCTCTTCCATTGAGTTACATCGGTGGGGGGTTAGACGGCAACATCGCAGGGTACTCATCTGGGTGCTCGACGGGGCATTAACGGTGGTTCCACAGTTCTTCGTGGCCGCGACAACCCTCTAAGGTGTACCGATGCGCGGTACACCCCCTCAATTCACCGCGCCGGGTGGTCAATCGAGCACTGCGCTCCCAGGGCAAAATGGCGCACAAAATTGCTCATGAGCCAGTCATTTACAGGGAGTAATTACTTAGTCAAGTAGCCAATCACATTTGAAGAGCTGTTTTTACAAAACCTCTCCAATCTGATTCAACGTCATGTTGTGATACGTCGGATTGGGAGTCGGAGAGCAGGGACGGTCGGAGTCGTTATGCTACGGATCCTAATATACTTTGCGCAAATTAATTATTATGTCTCAACTTATCAAGCCCATTACCAGTGATCATGATCTCATTGAACTCGCAGAGCGGTTGAATGTACATCTGGATGATATATTCGAGTCAAGTGAGATAACAAAGCCACTCCCGAAGAAAGGTACATATCTGATTTTGTTGCGACAACCTGATTTGGATGTAGGACACTGGCAGGCTGTTCATGATGGGGAATTCTTCGATTCAATGGGCGAAGCAGCTCCAACAAAGTACGGAATCGGTAATTACAATCCAAAGCAATGGTAATTATTGCGGTGTATGGTGTTTGCTCTGGTTATATTGCAAACAAAAAAATAAGATGAATCACTAAATCGATTTAAGGATCTTAGTTTGACTATTCCTAAATAAAATGTTTCAAGCTATATAGCAATAACGTATCGCAAACCAACTATTTCAAGCGACGTACCAGCTCCAAAGCTGACCAAAGCTTTCAAGACTGGTAAGCTAAGCCTGACAGCTGATCAACTCAAGGGTAGCGGCTCCGTTATCCATCTCCATCCAGCTTCTTATGAGAAAGCTATTAAGGCACGCAAGACAGGTCGTGGTGTTCGTCTTGATATCACACGACACGAGGTTAAAAAGGGATACAAGAGGGCCCAAGGAGGCTCTGTATAGAGTAAAATTTGGGGAGGTATCAAATCCGCATTCAAGTTCGCTAATAATTCAGGTTTGCTTACCCAAGCAGCCAATGCAGCTGTTCCAGCAATAGCAACGGCCTTAGGTGCTCTTCAAGCAGCTATCCCAGCGCGAGCAGCTATCCGTTCTATGACAGGTATCGGTGTTTATGACAGTATAGTGATGTAGATAAGGAACGTGGTCGTGTCTCAGTAGCTGACGTTAAGAAGGCAGCTAAATCCGCGCTTGGTTATGCTAAGCGAAAAAGGGTTCTAATCGATTTGGTCAATGCTAGAGAACGATACCTACTTTCCAAGGCAACCAAACCAGAACATGAACATCTCGTCAAGTCTCTCCGTGGCGAAGTCCGTCGTCGCTATGGTGTCGGTGTAGCTAAGAAGGGTAGGTAGTTTGCGAAGGGCTCGCAAGAGGCAAAGGATCATATGGCAAGCTCCGAGCTATGAGAAAAAAGGATTAGTCCGGAGGAAGTTTCAGATTGTAAGAAAAAACCTAATGCGATCAGCTTATGTTTTTGGTCTCAACAGTAGCATGATCGATACTGAAGTATCACGGAAGATTACCATTTTTTCGTTCGGGTTAAAGATACTGACTGTGACCGTTGATCGCGAACCATTGTGACAATTCACCCAAGCATACTGAATGGGTTTGTACGAAATCAATTTTCCAATTTCAGCATCACCTATATCAAATGCACTAACAATATCACCTGATGCAACATACTCATTTTTAATTAAATCACAACGAACGATGTATGAACTGGTTGGGTAAATCTGTGGATTGATGTTCGATAGCTGAGCACTGGCTGCGGTAGCAGAAGCTGATGGGTAAGTACCCGCTGCCAGGCCTAATACCTTTCCAAACTCAGCATTATCGATGATTAGACGCGGAACTCGTGTAGTAGTCGGCAATCCAGTACCACCAGATGAGTATAAACCTGTAGCAGGTCTTGTCCAAGTACCACCAGTCATTGCTAAAGTTGTTGGGGTTGGAGAGAAATCAATCTGACACGCGTAATAAACACTGTTTTCACTTACTTTCAGGTAGAAAACATTTTCCCCTGATGGATTGATCAAGTACGCTCCAGCATTGACGAGAGCAGTCTGGATTGATCGATTGATATCATCATACGAGTAAATACCGTCTTGAAGACTGATACTTATGGTAGAAGTAGTAGCAGCAGTAGGTACTTCAACTTTGAATGTTGTGTTCTGGAACTGAAACGAATCAATGTTATACTCACTATTGTACATCGTGATCGATTGGATAGCGCAGACTACATCACGGAAGTCAGCAGCTAAACCAGGAAACGAATACTTCCAAGTTGAATTCGTTCCATCTTATACAAGGTTAGAACTGTCAAGTTTTAGAAAGCTTGTCATTGTAATAGTATATGATTCTAACCATAATTTTGATCAATAAATTTGATTTAGTTATCGATAACAATTGGTCTGTCGAAGTTGTAGCGGATTTGGCCTTTAACAGAATCTGTGAACAACATCTGTCATTTGCGCTCCGTGGTTTTATTGTAGTATTAGAGATTGATCGTTCGTTCATCAACACACTTGATATTGAAGTCTTTCACAACCAACTGTAAATCACGCTTCGAATTGGCCTTTAGGATCGCTACATACCCTGAATCTAAGCGAATCATGTTATCGGTTGCAAAGTAGCTGTGGCTTAGAAATATGGTACTCAATTTGAAGTGTCGGCTCCTTGTGAAGTAGTGTGAGAAGATGTTCTTCTGGAGCAGACGGTCATTACTAGAATCATCTATGATGACAAGCTCAGCTTTGTTAGAACTGATAGGGGTATGACGTACTTGATCTACACTAGGAGGCGTATCTGGATCAGCAAACGTAATTAATCCATCCAGTTTGTCGCGAAGATACTCATACAGTTCCTGGTGAGAATTCGAGATATAATCGTTAAAGAGCAAATGCGTGAGGAGAAATGCTTGAGAATTTGAACATACATAGGTTGTTTTTCCCACTGAACGATGGTCCAAGGACCACCATTCTAAACAACTTTTTAATATCAAGCGCTGGGATATCACCCATAGCGGCTGACTTGTATTTTTTCGGTAGAGAACCACCGAAGTCAGGAATAGCGCTCATGATCGTGTCTTTAATCACTCGATCTATTTAGCTCTAGACAAAAACATCAACGATGAGCTCAGGTTTTTCATATCCGCAAACGGTATGCTCATTATCGCGATCAAACCCCTTTAAAAGCATACTCACACCTTGGCCATAAGGACCCCGAACGCCGTAAGAGATACTATTTACGACACAATGTTGATTATCCTCCGTATAGTGCGGATTTTCTATCGAAAAGATATCTATGGTAGTAATATACAATGGGTTGCGTACCAAGTAAAGAGCTCAAAACCAATTTAACTAACGATGAACCAAGTCAGATCGTTGGATCTACGCTTTTAAGAGCTGATAAAATTGTCGTTCTCGGTGATTCTGTCTTCCTGCCAACACAAAGCCCTAATGGGGAGTCTGCTATACTTGAGGTTTCTATCAGCTATAAAAAAAATTCAGTCTATCGAGGCTATGTAAATAGATGTTAGGAATGGTATTACTTAGATGGCAAAAGTTTTAACAGTATTGATCTTTTTATGGCGGGGGGCAAAGCCCCCGCCCGGAGCCCGAAGGGCTCTTTTCTTGGGTTGGTAAGCCAATACGCGACCACCCTCTGTCGTCTGAGTCGATGCATCTACCTTTCTGATTGACTTATCAAGGTCAGTAGCCCTTCTGGGGGCGATCATGGATGATGAGATTCTTCATGATGGCTTAAAACTCAGCAACGTTGAGATCGGCGTTATCGCCATAGCTACCGCCTGAACTGGAAATAATGCGTGGGTTGAAGAACATGTTTCTATAGTAATCAAGTTATAATTTGCTTAAACTCTTTATCACCAATTAGTCGGTTGCTGTACATATTCACAGTGAGCGCCTTAAGCTGCTTGATGATGCTTGGATTGTCATTTCCTAACTCCATCTCTCCTTTCAGCTTATCATACTCAGCCCGAAGTGTCTCTAATGGATCCGTGAGCTTATCATGAAAATTGTCTGAAGATGACTGATCACAAGGATCTCCTTGAAGAGCTTTTATCATCAATACTGAGCTTACCGTATGAAGCCTGGTCAATATGATTCTTATATACAAGCGTTCTGATCATGGCTTGGAGACTATCGCTAATTTGACACTTAGGACCACATTTACGCCGATTTGGTTGAACGATTACAAGGGTCTTAGCATCCAAGTCAGGGATACGTATATACTTGCGTCCAAGCTGCTTGTAAGTATATGCTGACGGTGTTGCTAGTCCATGAATCTCATTGAGATTGTACGTACGACCACGACGAACTACACCTTCCAATGGGGCAACACCCGCGCCTCTAAGTCCACGCCCCTTACCGGAACTTGACTCGCGTCAGAATATCTCTTAGCCTTCGCTTGGAATATAGCCTTTGTAGCTCGCATCGCTGCGGTAGCTGCCTTCAGTGCTGATCTCGCTGATTTTTGAGTTAGATCCCCTCACAGCTTCCTTAGCTTTTTCATAGCGCTTCTGAGCTTCACCATACGCTTGAGCAGCTGCCTCCGAGTCATCATGAAGCCTTTGCAAATTATCGTCATGGTCGTATTCCTCGATACTTTGACGTCTGATATTATGAACAGACTTCAGTATCGAATCATTTAATGCTTCGAGGTTATCATCAAGGTTTTTACGTCTTTGTTCGTCCAGTTTCTTCTCTTCAACCAATTTAGCTGCTTCTTCATCATTTGATGGGATGGATATTCATCATCATCATTAAGGTATTTATCCAAATCCTCAAACCAATCAAGTAGTAATGTAAAGGTATCCATCCACCTGATAGTTCTCATCAATCCCTTCCAAGTTGCACCAGATACTTGCTTATGCTTTTTATATTTATCTTCCGTCATGATATTTAATGATCTGGATTCAGTTGGCTGACCAAAATAGTATGTTGGATTAGGTTTTACTCCATTTTTTGTGTCAACCACTGGAATTAGCCTGAACGGTATTTCAATATCATTCGAATAAAGCTGTGTATAATAATCAGCCAATATCTTTTTAGCATCATTGTCCGCGTTGCTCAGATTTTGATCCATATCTTCATCGATGCCACTCATTGTTCCATGCTTTGCTTCCCTATCGACTGGCGTGAATTCCTTGACGTCAATTTCCTCGTCATTCTTACCTATCATTTCTAACTGAAGTCCTCTGTCTCTGACCATATTTATAAATGAACGCAGCGTAAGTTGCCAATTCACCGTTTTTGTGATAGCTGACTTAGACCTATCACTTTCTTTCCATAGACGCTAATTAAATTTCCATCACCCAAACGTTTCATCGTTATCAATTGGAGATGATTGGCTTGGTCCATTAAGAATAGGGACAATCTTCTTTCTCAAACCATTGGATTCAAACAAACCCTTATTTTTACTTATGATCCAAACCAGTTTGATTTTGCCATCCGTTTGATCAGAAGTTGTGGAAGTAGAATTATCGAAGAGAAAACTGTCCTCATGTCTTTGTTTGGTACAATCAGCAATATCCCCATCTGATGCATTGACTCTTTTCCTCTTTAATCCAATAGACTGCCATATCTGTTCGGGAGTATTTATATCCTCTTTTCCCATTTCGTTGCGTTCCCTCTTTTCATTGATGTAATTTAGGAAACGAACGTCATTAGTTATAACCATGCGAATATGGTCATATGTCTCTGACCAATTAATACTTGGGACTAAAACAAGCTTGTTCAATCTAATACTATATGTATTGGCGTCTTTACCGATGTAGTACTTTGTTAGCTGACGAGCATTAGACCAAGAGGATGAATGCGCAAGTCTGCAAGAATTGGATAAACCTCATATATTTCAGCAACCGCTTGTTTTGATCGCTTCTGTTCTTCGATTTCAGCGTTATCATCGTCATCACTAAATACATTTTTTTCTATATTATCAGGAGCATCTTCCCCAACCATAGCATCATTCATGATAGGCGTGTTGTTAATACCAACATCAATTACTAAAGGCTTTGCTGATACACCTACATCAATTACTGAAGGCTTTGCTTCGACGCCAGTATCAACCATCATCGGTTTAACATTTACTTCTGGAGTAGTTGATACCTCAGGGTTTGTCTGGGAGTATTCACCAGTCAGCG
The DNA here is from genome assembly GCA_033558005.1 of Phytophthora taxon juncus. NCBI lineage: Eukaryota > Oomycota > Peronosporomycetes > Peronosporales > Peronosporaceae > Phytophthora > Phytophthora taxon juncus. The sequence continues at coordinate 2,908,621 of JAUCEE010000005.1, read as the reverse complement.
TTTTTTTTAGGCCTTAGATGGATCGGATGTTGAGTCTGTCTAAGTTGATTCAGTTTCTTTCTTGGCAACAGTTGTAATTCCATTCGAGATATCAGTAGCCCACGAAACGCCTTCATACATCTCACGGTCGATTTAGCTTGACGAGCTCAACGCTGAGCTCTTCCAATAAGCTCCTGTCGTTTTCGCTCTCTCTGAGCGAGGGATGTGAAATTTGGAAACATCGTATCTATATTTTGTGAGCTATAAAAAAATGAGTACTTAAATTACCAATAGCTCGGCATAACTGAGTCATGGCGGAAAGGTAAGTAAGAATGACAGATACGGTTTCGCTCATTGAGAAGATTCATATAACGGTCTTTAATACAATGGAACCGAACGCCAAAGATTACTTCCAATTCATGCTTGTACTTTTGATTGGCTACCGTTTTGCGAAAATTTGAAGCTGCATCAAGATTAAGCAACTCATTCTTGATTCGACTAACCTCTTGAATGATCCATAGCTTTCGCCGAAGCTTTGCAAGCTCACGATCCTTTCCTATACAGTGAGGCCACATCTTTATCTATATTTATATCTATATATCAAGTCATATATTTGTCAAATCTTAGAAAAAATAGAAAAAATATAATACATGAGCCGGTGCTTAAGAGTATGCCTCTATTTTATTTATTATGAAGCTAGCTGGAGCTCTTTTTTTTTTTCTTCCAGTACTCCTTCTCAAGAGTTGAAATTCGATTCTTATTGATCAGGCGCAAATTATCTTGGGGCTCCCATGAGTCAGGCTCATTACCAACCCACTAACTAAATATTTGAACTTACCCGATAGCATCTTCTTGTGTTCTAAGATCTTCTCCGCCTCAAGAATATCACCTCGACTAATAGCAGTATCTGTGGTCTCTATTTTAACAAGTTTAAGATCATTTGGTGCCTTGTAGAGGGTATGACCATTTTTTGAACGGATTTGGACTCGGTAGCCATCAATTCCAACAATCTTATAGACTGCTTTGCTCCATGAGCAGCTTCTTTATCAAATGTCTGCTTCTTGAGCCGGTATAATACGCTTGATCCGATCTCAAACTCCTCCTCAATTCTATCGGCTTTCACCTGAAATATGACGCAGATCCACATCCATTACTTTGCCTTTTGCATCATTCGGGGTCATACCAATCGAGCGATGAAATGTGCTATTGTAATTTTCGATAAGATCGGCAATAAGCTGGTGCGTAATCCTTTTGGGAGGCATTTTGGTTAGTCTCTGCTTTAACGTTCTGTTGAACAGCTCGATTTTTCCCAAAGTACCGTGATCACCGGGCTCGTTGTTGTAGAGCTCAGTTTTCTTGGATTTAAAAAATTTTTGAGCCTGTTGGTTCATGAACTCGCTACCATTATCCCTTGTCAGGATATCAACTTTGTGGAGGCGAACAAACGCTTTAAGTGCTGCTAATACAGTTGGCGCAGTCTTGTTTGACATGAGCTTTGCGTAGCCCAATCTTGAGTTGATATTGATAGCTGTTAAAATTGGTCGCTTCTCCCAAACGCAAGATCCATTTGCCAAGCGTTGGGGTTATGCGAAGCTATTTTGAAGCCATTAAATTGCTTGTTCTGCTCCTGAAATCGTTGAATGTCCGTCTGTGATGAATACCAATACGTTACGATTTTTAAAGTTATCTTAGGATTTAACTCCTTTGCCTTATGATACAGAGCTTGAGCTCCGATAAAGCCGGTTTTGAGGTCATAGTATAACTTTGACAGTAGCTGATCCATAGCTCTATATGGTTATGAAACAAAAAAAATCCCCTGCCAGGTAGTTGTTTATATATCAAGCGGTTCGGTAGTGATACCATCTGCACGTACTCGACGCTTGTCGTAATAGTAATTGAGAGCCGTTTTAGTTTGGCTGTAGGTGTTGATTGATTTGGTCTCCTTGCTTAATCTGAAACCCTTGCTTGTACCTTGTAGCGTGATGCGATCCCGTACAACAGTCTCAAACCCATCAGGATTAAGAACACCATTCTTTCGACCACCTCCCTGCTATATACCCTTCGCTGAAACTTTCACCTTGTAAGATTCGTCAGGCAGATAGCAAATATAGTTCTTACTCGATAGTGATACCATAGCATCACCTAACCATTCATCTTTGAACAAACCAGGAGTACGGCGATCAAACTTAGCTACCTCAATGTTGTAGTCGCGTAGGAACCAATCGTATTTATGCTCCTTAAGTGGGCACGTAGCTCAGGCTTGATACAGTCTTGAAACGGATTCTCACAGCTGAAAGCGATATAAGCTGAATCAGTGTCCATCTCCTGATACTGGAAGTCAGAGCGGTCGAAGTAGAAGTATATGCAGTCATAGTAGAACTGAAGCATACGTAGCTTAGCAAGCTGATAGATAGCAATCGACAAATGGATTGGGTTCTTGTTATTATGGCGGCGTTTCTTCATGGTGATTTCACACGCATTATCAAGCTCTTCCAACCCATGGAAAGTAAAGTGTTCGATCTTGCTCTTAATAGCTTTGTCGCTCGACTCATACTTGACCTCTTTGTGCTTGCTCATGTCCATTCCAGATCGACCAAAAGCACTGTTGCCTACAGGTTTCATCATCTCAGCAATCATAGCCTTAGACTTATCAACATCACCCTCTCGTCGCGCATTTGATACAGCCTCCATAAGGGAGCAAAAGACTTGTGAGAGCTGGCCTTGACAAAGCAGTAAGTCTTGGTGATCTCCATACCATGAGAAAGGTACCACTCGAGCAAAGGAGTGTAGATGAGAATCTTTTCACCAAATTAGCTACCAATCAACTTGCGAGCTGGCTTTGCTCGGCTTTGCTTGCGCGCCTCATTGTGATCGAACATGTGCTTACCAATGACGCTCTCATTTGTACAGTGGATCAGTACATTCTTGAAAATTGGAGTCATCTCACCAAAGTACTGTTTCAGGTTCTCTGGTGTGTGAATATCACACTCGAGAAAGCCGAAGATTTTATCGGCCGTGATATTCTCGATGATACCTTCATACGCTTCCACTGTTGTTAATCGACCGCATGGCATCTCATTACCAAGTGCCCACAGGTATAGAGCGTTAGCATCGTATCCGATAATTTTCTTACATACCTTGCCACCACGAATTGTCGTCTCATTACGTTTAGCGTAGCGATTGAAAATAATAGATGGACCTCCGGCGATGTTGGCCTTCATCTTAGCGTAGATATGCTTGTCCTCCCGAAAAAAAATAGAATATACCAGTCTATCCGAGTTGAAATCAAACAAGTTCTTGTATCTAAATCCCCCGAGGGACATATCTTTACGAGCGGAGTTGCACTTCATACAGCTGATCAAGATGTTTTTTGGGTTGCCGTCGATGTGGCCAAGATTATTGTTGATACGGTCAGCTGAAGCGGTGTCAGCGGTCAGCTGGCGGTAGCATAGACCACATAGATACTTTTGCTTTTGCAGCAATGTATTCAAGTGCTTAAGTGTAATACCAAATTTTCGCTTTGCCTGAGCATCCTGATTCTTGTATCTGGAATGCGTTAGCTGGCTTCTTTTCTGGATATTGGAGATTATTGAAGCAGGTCTGATACGTCACCTTCTCCAAAAGACCAGGTAGCGACACTCCATCCGCAAACATATCCAGATCGAAACGCTTATAGAGCTCTCGTTGAGCCTTGATAGCCTTGGTGAATGGGCTACGTCAAGATTGTTGTACCAGATCAGTAGGTCCTTGATTGATTTCATCTCGATACTACTCCCACACAAACTTCACTCGTTCATAGTCCTCATCGGTGATACTTGTTTCACGGAGCTTACTGTCAAAAGCTGACTTAGGCGGGATAGTAGTCTGGTTTAGCACATTGAACGCGGTGATGTACTCGTATGGGAAAAGACCCTTACCAAGACCACAGACACATCTAATTTTGTCATCGTATTTGCAGCCACCAAGATATCTTGTGAGATATTTATCGTAGCTGGTATGAGCTGGTACATAGTTGCTAATATCGAGCATTTTCATGTCCGATGTAGCTATGCACATGTAGCTGGGATTCTTGATGACAGATTTGATATTGTCGGTACCGATAACAGCAAACAAATCCTTCTTAATCAAGTTAATTTCGTATCGACCAGAATTGAAACCGAATACTGGTACCTGATTAAGCTGCTGTTTCAGTTTCCCGTAATCAGACCTTCGCTTACCAAAGCCAAGACTGCTATGAAAGTCAAAGGCATACTTTCCTTGTTCAATCCAACCCTCGACATCAGACATCTTGTAGGTCTTACCAAGATTGACCCCTGGAATTTCCATACCTGTCAGACCGTGAGCGTTAATGATTTTCTGTAGAAGCGACTTGTACTTATTGACATTGTACTGCTGGATCTTCACGGATACATCACCGATGTATTTGAACATATCCGTAAGTAGCATCTTCGGATCATCATTTACAAAGCAACGCACCTCCTCGGTTAAGGTATCAGCTACTGATACAGACACTGGAATTTGTTCGTTCGTGAAGACAGTATTCTCCCCGTGTTGAGTCGCAGTAGGCTTTAGGATGGTCTCAAAGTCATAAACGATGAAGTGATCGATGTACTGGTCAGTATTCTTGATTGAATACTTCGTAAACAGTGATCGTATTGCTGGTTTGTAGATAGTTGACTCAGCTGGAAAGCTTTCGATATTCACGAGCTCGCACTGATTCTTTTTGTGGTTTTTAACCCTTTCAGCGCTGACGAAAACCATTTCACACTTAGAACATTGATACTTAGCCTGAAGCATATCGATGTTTTTGATGTAAAGAGCATGATTCTCGAATGATAAGATTCCATAGCTTCATACCCCTTGTCCGATCTACGAATGCATTCTACGTTTCCAGAAACTACATCCATTTAATATACGTTAATACCAAGTTGGAAGCAGTCTTCAATCTCATCGAGCTGTAGTAGGTCAAAGGGCTTAAAACTCCTAAACATGCTCAACGAATATTTAACCCCCTTGAAAGAACAGTAGCGCTTGAATGCCTCCTTCACCTGAGCCTGAATTCTACGAGGATCCTTCTTAGGGCTCTGGAATGTATGCCAGGCGATACAGCGGAAGACGCACTTGTTGTTGGTCTTGGGGAAGTTGATCACATGCTCGTTTTCGCGAATATTCTTAGGGATGACAGCTTCGCTATCCCCGAGAGCATGGTCGCGATGGTAGATGAAAATCTTGAATGCAGTGATCGACTTTAGCTTATACCCAGAGCTGAAATAGTTCAGTTTGTTAGCCAACTCATTAGAACGGATTTCCAAAATCATCTTCTTGTGAATATCAGCCTTGTTATTGATAGCAATAGGATTATTAAATGCATGAGTATTAGCGAGATTTGGGTAGAAGTAGCGAGTGTCGTCAGGATCGGTCTTGCTTACAAGTTCGTACCCGAGAGCAATATTTATCTTAAACGCACTCGTTTTTTAAGTCGAAAGAACGTTCTCGAGCTTATTGTAGAAATCAGAAGGCTCAACCCCTCGTTCAAATGTGATTCCATGTGATTACCATTGCAAAAACGATACTTAGGATCAGCCTTGTAGTCGGGCGACAAGTGTTTCTCAAGGGTTTCAATCGAAACATTTTTTGTACTGCTTAGCTACTAATCTCTTGTTGATTAGACGCGAAACGTTGCTAACATAAACCATCTTGCCCGTTCTATCACGCACCTGACACGGTAGCTACTACCCCATTTGATAGGTTGGATATTTAATCTCTTTAATCCTTCGAGTTCGTATGCAAACATGTTGCCTATATATGCTTGGCTATGTTATTCTCCGTCGATATGACTTTATAATTATTTGACCTTGTATCAGGATCGACTTTATATCTTAGTCATTTTCAAAATATTCTGAAATTAATTAATTCAAATATATAGCTTATACTTTTTGGAGGTTTTAAGCCATTGAAGAACCAAATAATATAAAACCTGAAGCAATTGATCCTCATTGACTATATTGGTTTTATTTGAAAGAAAAATGAATTAATTAATTAAGTTCGGTTTCGTCGGGTTTGTCTTCAATAAGTTCGGTTTTAGGCTTACACTTTCGAGCTCGAATTTGGTCTCGATTCTTGTCGTCGTAGCTCTTTTGATACGACAAGCGAGCGTCGCGTGTGTGCTGGTAGTAGCGCTTCTGTGCTGCCTTAATGCGCTCTTTGTTAGCGAGGTATTGTTCAGGTGAGTACGTCATCTTAGTATATTACTAACTTTATACTTATCAGGATTAAAAAAAAGAAATAAGGAAGGGACGTATTCATTACTTGCCTTAGTGGTTTAAACTGATCAGTTCCGAGCTCTCGCCCAATCCAAAAATGCAGCGACATGACGAGAAGTCTCCCAGCTTGAAAAAAACTGTGACCCTCCCTTGTTTGCGGACAACATTCGTAATTGTCCCACTCATGTTTCCTCGGAAGTCGATGACAACATATTCTTTAGCTGCAAGTGCAGCATATTTCCCACCTGTCGCGAATCGGGACATATGCTCGCCAATCTTGTCGCCATTCACAAGCAATTCGATCCCCCACCGAAGACTTCCATTCAAATAGAAATCAATCTCTCTATTGATGCGCTGGCTGCGTTGACGGGGTGAAGCAGGAAACACTCTCGACAGTTCGAGGCATATGTAACACGTGCTCGTAGTGTGAAGCGCAAGAGCAGCCATAAACTGATGCTGGAAAACAGCTTCTTTGGGAAAGTCGTATTCGCAGACAACGGATTGTTTCAGAACAGAAGCAGACATACTTCCAATCGCCTTCCGGACCAGCTCATACAATGATGCAGGATTTACATATCCACGACCAGGAAACAGCCACTTGTAGTAGTATCTCTCAGCCAAGGGGGACGTAAACTTCACATAGCCGCCATCTTCAAATACAATACCGGCCTTCTTTAACCTTGTAAAGCATTGGTTTTCATCGTCACTTAAATCCTGTACCAATGGCTGAAAGGCGGGGTCGTCGACCAAACACATGGTAAGAAACCTTTGATGATCGGGATGGGTTGGTGTTCTGTGATCACTTCCGAAACAACGAGCCATTTGGTCCACAAAGGCCCCCGACATGTAATATGCCAGCAAATCTTGCTCGGTTGGACGTGCCTTTTTAAAATGCGTGTAAATTGTGTTAACGGAAACGCGCAATGAACCAATATGCCCGTTGCACTCTCGTATGATCACCTCCAAAAATGTGGGCTGTCGCAAGCTTGCCGGCAATCCGTTCTCTAAGTTTAAAAATTCATGCGCCTCCGCATCACTGATCAAGAAGTCATCTCTTGTCAGCTTCCATGAAATGCTGTTGAAGGCAACAGGGCTAAAAGGAGCATCTGTCTCGAGCAAATGCGTCGCGGATATGATGAACCGAACATGAGTCGGCAACCAGGTCGCTGAGCCCTTAATAAGTCGAACCCAAAAATCCAAATCTTTATACTGTCGTTGACAATCATCCATCATAACGACGCACAGCTTGCCTTCGGGTACTGAACACTTTTTACCACGAACATCGACCCCATGGTTGAAGAGAATGGTAGTTGCATCTTCTACGGCACTATCGAACGCGATAGGTACATAGCGAAAGTCAGGATATTGACGAGCGAACATCGCCAACAGTGAGGTTTTCCCAGATCCCGCTGGCGATGAAAGGAGCACGAAGCTGGTTTCGATTATCGCACTATACAGATTCAACATCAGTGCGTCGCGTGAAAGGTGAGGCATGTCCACATTAAGTCCATCAGCAATTGGTCGAAACGGCGGATAAAAAATCTGGGGAGGGTTGACCGGCGGCTCTTGCTTCGGAACCACCACCAGCACGTGGATCTGGTCCGTTGATGGTTGAGGCATTTTGTTCTTCTCGAATAACCAGTGCTGCAAAGTCTTCGTCGCCTTTATCTTCTCCCCATCGATCAACGCTTGAATGTCCTCATGAACCTTTCCGTCTTCCAGATCCAGCGCAGCTTGGTCGTCGTCCGTCAGCCACGCGCCGCCCTCCGTCTTCGCCAGGAAGAGCTGCAGGCCCGATGCAACGACACTCCTGAATTTATCGTCGTGGATAAACTTCGCTTTGATTTCCTCCCAGATCGCCTTCTTCAAGTCTCCCACCAGCTGACTCGCGTCGATGTCCACAGGGAAAGCGATTTCCGCCACACCAACGATCGCACAGACAAGCTTCACCATCTTTCCTCAAGCCGGCAGATTCTGGAATGAGGAAAAAGGGAGGGAGAATTTCTGGCGTACTAAGCGGAAGAGAAGGCGTGTCACGTAGATTTCCAGCCCATGATGAGACGCCACGTCGCGCTGGTCCGAACTAATCCTTGAGGTAAGAATCTGCCGGCGTAATGTTTTATTGCTTTTATCAATATAGTTTGAATGTTGTCGGTCGCGCGGTCCCGAAACGCCCTAAGATCCAAAAGGCGTGGCTCTCGCTATAAGGTGGGCGTCGTCAAATCAACGTCTGTTAGATCACACCGGTTGAGCGGCTCTGAAACTACCCTAAGATCCAAAAGACGTGGCTTTCGCTCTCAGGTGGTTGAGAGGTTGCGTCGCCAAAATAGCACCTGGCCCGAAAGAAGGTTCCAGGAATGATCTTGGTGGTAAATTACGGAAAGCAAAAAAACTGCCGGCGTAATGTTCTAAGTATTACTACTAACTTCTTCGTGCGGCCCACGTTTGAAATGTTGGCATCCGATGTCTGCGAATAGCGGACATTGACAGCTTGCGCAAACGCCGGCTTCATCTTGGCATGGACGTTTTGGTCTAGCACAACAGCTACAGCTGCCATCGGAAGTGTGCGGCGAACGTTTTCGATCTCACTCTTGGACCGGCGTGCGAGGTCCCAGAATCGCGCAGTGTTGACATCGACGCCTTCGTTAGCAAGCCAATCGAGACCAGCAAATTGGTCTTCGTCTGCAGGGTTGGGCACGCGTTGACGCATGTTGCAGTCCATGTCAAGGAACTGGAATGGCTGTGCCGGTGCAAAGCTCGGCTGCTTCTTTGCCGTACGATAGAACGCAAGGACGATTAAGGCCACCATAGCCCCGCCAACAGTGACCTTCTCCTCTTTGCACTTGGCCAGCGCTTGGCGCATGCGAGCTGGATCACCCTCGGCAAAAGAACCCACTCTGCCGTGGAATCCTCGACTAGAGGCGACTCAAAGTCGTGTTGGTCGGCTCTCGCGGGCAGTACCGACTCAAACTTTCTCATCTCACTTCGGTAAATCGCTTTTCCCAGCAGCGCCATGACGCCTTTCACCACAACTTTAGACAGCGGCTTCTTCGACAGCCACATCTCGTACAGTGAAGGACGTAGCGGAAGCTCCTGTACCTGAGACTCCACATCTTCCTTCTCTTTAGCGAGGTGAGCCACCTGCTCAAGGATGCAATTCAAGACCGTCATGCCCGAACGCCCATCCGACATGTAGTGGTCCGAGAACAGCACGAGTCGAGCTTGCCTGTCCTCCTCATTTGCCCAGACCGTCAAGAAGAACGGGAACTGCGTGTACCGGTCGAACCCAACATTGCATTCTCGCTCAGCATATCGATACCACACATCAAACTCTCCCTCAATGTCTTCAATCGAGAGAACCGACGAACTCGAAGGAGTTTCTTGCCGCAACTGAATCAATATTAATCGGTGCATGGATCTCTGCAGTGAAGTCTTCACCCTTTCCTTGCAGTGCCCTCATGCGTGGATGCATGTTGAACGCGCGCATGAGCGCGGCAGGCAGAAAGCGCAGCAAAGTCTCGACGTCTCCAGTCACAAGTATTGAATGAACGATCTTCATGGAAACACCGTCAGCCATAGTGACCATGCGCTCCAAGCTTCGCAGCTTGACTGAGCGTGATTAGCTCTTCGCGGACCGTGTTCGCCTTCCGGGGCGGTCTGCAGATCACGATCCTTGCGTGCCGGTCTGATTCGAAGCACCTCCCACTCATGAACAGCTTCAACACTACAAGTTGAGCTGTTCCAGCACACCTGCCAATGTGTCATCGGTTCCGATATCGCCAATGTACTCGCTGATCGCCACCCACGCACTGAAAAGAGATTTAGCGGCGTCGTCCTCGCACTTGTGCCCCATAGCATAGCAAAACGAGTCCACGGACGAAACGAAGAGCACTGCCGATGGACCCAAGTGAGGGATCGGATTGTACACATGAAGGCTTTTGACCGTCAGCGTGGTCTTCTCGCCCGCTTTAGAGACGAGCAAATGCTCTCTTGCGTATGGATAACGCCCCACATTGGACAGGTTGGCGTCCGAAGTCTGGGAGTGCCGAATGTCCAGAGCTTTCGCGAAGGACGGTGTGATCTTGGCATTGATCCGCTGGTCCATGATAATCGGCACTGCGGACAGCATCAAGGTTTGGCGAAGAATTCCGTCGATCTCGCGCTTTGCTCGACGTGCGAGGTCCCAAAACCGTACGGTCTTCAGGTTAAGACCCTGCTTGGTGAACGATTCGAGGTTGCCAAATGCTACGTAGGCACCGACTTGATCTTCTTCGGCAGGGCATGGTACTCGCCGACGCATGTTGTAGTCCAAGTCTGCTACGAGCTTGAACGGTTCTTCAGGAGAAAAGTCGGGCTGAGTTTTTGCTGCGTGGTAAAATGCGAGGACTGTAGCACACACAACAGCACCACCGAAAGTGACGCGTTCGTCTTTACATTTTGCCAGAGCCTTGTTCATACAGCTCGGGTCGCCTTGCGCGAAAGAGGCCGAAGTCGGGTTTGAGATGGGTGGAACCACAAAGTCGTGTTGGTCGTCTCGAGCGGGTAACACAGGCTTGAACTTTTTCATCTCGCTACGGTAAATTGTCTTCCCCAACAATGAGATCACTCCTTTCATTAAAGCTTTGGACAACGGCTTCTTCGCCACCCACATGTCATAGAAGGAAGAGTGCAGTGGAAATGCTTGAAGCTGGTTGTCTTGGTCAACGCGACTTTCGTGCGCAGAAAGAGTAGCAGCTAGCTCTAGGATGCAGTTTAACACCACCATTCCAGAATACCCGTCCGACATGTAGTGATCCGAGAAAAGCATCAAGCGTGCTTGCTCTGCCTTCTCGTCAATCCACACCATGAGGAAAAACGGAAGTTGAGAGTACCGATTAAAGCCGATATTGCACTCGCCTTCTGCGTATTGCTGCCAGTTGTCAAAAGAGTCCTCAGAGGACTTCGAGAATCGTTGGACCCGCAGAAGATTTTTCCTAGCAATGTCGTCGAGCGTAATGGGCGCTTGAATCTCGGCCATGAAATCTTTACCCTTGACTTGCAGTGCGCGCATGCGTGGGTGTAAGTTGAAAGTCCGCATGAGCGCGACTGGTACGAATTGGACCAGGGCCTCTGCATCTCCGGCGACGAGCATTGAATGCACAATTTTCATGGAGACACCGTCAACTGTAGTGAGCATTCGCTCGAACCCTCGCAACTTGACTTGTTGTAATTTGTGCCTCCCAACGTTGGTGGTCATTCTTGGTTTAATATGTGGCAGCCTGCACTCGTACGGCGAAATTTTGAAAGTGAGGCGGTGTGCTTAGTCTCAAAATGAATGCAAGCCTTCGTCAACACGCAAGTGTTTCTCGTATAAGCGGCACGAATTACATCTAGGAAGCGTGCTATTATTTGGATCGTGTGCTTTGTCGATGATTACTTAGAGACAGGATCACGAGGCCGGTCGACAAGTTGTGCTGTTTGCTTTTGTGGCTGTGAAGGCTCCCATCGCGTCAGTTGAGCCTGGGGTGCGTTCTTGATTTGAACAGCGAAGTTACGCACGAGTCGAAGAAAATGGTACGAGGATTGATCGTCATCGCCATCATTGGTGATTCCTCTACATCGTGATTCATTGGGGCAAACACCGTATAACAACCACCACCTTTTTAGTAGTATTTGAACTGAGCAATATTATTTTCATTGATTTACTTGACTCCATCGACGACTACGACACCCCACTTCACATTTACAAATTTCAACGTTCAGAAAAGTCAGCCCTGGGCGGGTGATTTGAGCCAGCCTTGCTTTCACTTGCCACCACTTGGACTGCGGGCTCATGCACTCAGGCTGATCAACGTGCTTCGCAGAGTCTGCCGAGATGGGAAAGCTTAACTTCGCAAGTGGCGGTTGAAGTCCAGCGTGTCCTGCTCGTAGGACGGCTCTACCTGATCGTTGTCAGCAGTAGTTTCGTCTTCGACAGTGTCCATATCGAGGTCTTCCGTGTCAAAAGGACTTTCATCCAAGGGTTCACCAGCACCAAGGGTAGAAATATCAGCACTAACCTCGTCGAGACCGACGATAGCGTTGTCTTCTCTCAGGACGTCGGCATTGAGCTCAGGATAGTTTTCGTACTCTTCACCAACGGAAAGAAGTTGCACATTCTCGTTTTCACTCACTTCTGGGCCAGGATAGAGCTCTATACGGTCGTAATTATCCTCGGGCCCACGAAGCATTTTGGACACGTCGTCAGAGACCGTGTTGCCCACGTCAGCAGCTTGGGCAAGAATCGGTGAGGGTGTGGTTGCCACGAGCGCGCCAACACAAACGGCACATGCAAGGAGGTGGTGGAGGGGCTTCATGGCACGATCAGTGCTTGGACAACTTGATGCTCAGCTTTTTCGATTATGAGAAACCCTTTGATGGGGTCTTCTCTGCTCTTCCCAGTTTTCCAAACACGACGCCAAACCTCTTTCGCTTCAGTCTCATCGTCGATTCTGGTCTGGTGAGGATGCAGTTGTTGAGGCAACAAAGCTTTATGATGGATAAGATAGCGAAGGAAAACGGCGGTGCACTCTAAGAACGCTCAGGTGGATCGAACTTAGCGAAGATGCACACGAACATGTTTACTTCGTGTAGAAATAAATCTGTACTGTGAGATTTTATTTACAAGAGGGCGTAAGACCAACAAAGCCGATTTAATATTTGCTGATAAATAATAAACAATTTTAACAACCTACACTACACTCGCTTGAGGGTAAGCTGCTGAATCGTCCACAAAGTAGCTTGATGAAGAGCGCCTTTTAACTCCCACCGAACACTTTACACGTTAGCATAATGCAATCTATTGATTTTTCACTTTATGTAGTTTGGGCTCGATTTACGTTGAGGTCAACACGTTTACTGAAGTCAGAGAAATGCTGAAACCACTTGACTTTCTGACAGCTTAAAGAAGTTTCAAGTTGGCGTAGGGGTCACTGGCGGCTTGGATGTCGAAGGCTTCGGGGTTGGCGAGGCCGAGGGCTTGGATGTTGAAGCCAGGGGTGTGACTGAAGGTTTTCCCGTGGCTGGGGCAGAAGATGCTGGTGTGGACGTGTTGTAGGGCTTGGATGTTGAAGGCAAGGGTGTAACTGAAGGTTTGCCTGTCACTGGAGTCGTCGAAGGTGAGGGTCCTGGGGTAGGCGTGCTTGATGGCTTAGCCGTTGGGGTTGCTGAAGTCGAAGGCCTTGGAGTAGCTGAGGTTGAAGGCTTAGATGTTGCTGGCGTGGGCGTGACCGATGGTCGAGCTGTGGTTGGAGTTGCCGAGGTAGGCTTTGTAGTCGTAGCTGTAGCCTTGGTAACTCCCAGATGACGAGTATACTTTAGGGGTTCAATGAGCTCTGCAGGCAGTTCTTCGTTGTGCTTTAAAATTGCCATCTTCAGGGCCACGCAGCAACTTGGGTGCGTTGTTTTCCACCGAAGTGAATGTTGCCCCATTGACGACTTCAGCTGACATTGGGTTGGCTATTAGGGATGCCATGCAGACTGCGCTGATCAGGAGGTGCTGAAGGAGCTCGAATCCTTGAGTGCTTGGAGACGCTGGTTGTCTCGGTTAGGGGTTGCTTGCCTTGAGTTGATTCGATAGTGATGTCTATGCAAAGAACTCGGGATCATTTTCGTTGCAATGGTGATTCTTCTTGTCGTTACAGCAAACGCCGGTTTCCTCGACTCCTTATTCTATCACTTAACTGTCCTCGACTTTCTGGTCTGGCGAAGACGACCTAGGGCATAGTAATCGGAATTGGAAGGCGTTACTCCCAAATTTGCGAGTCCCAAGTGAAAGTATGTCAGATATTTCAGGGCCAATTAGTTTTTAAATATCTTACCTTAGATATGCCTTGAGATAACACACTGCAAGCCCGGTGCTGAAGCCCTTACATGAACCCTGAAGTTGCTATAGAATTGGTTAATTTGTTGTGTCTAAATGTGTAGTCTATCGACCTAGTATTGGTAATATCGTGTTTACCCGCTGGCTTTGAGGGTTTCTGATGCAGTATTTAATTTACCTGGACATCGGTTTGCGAGCTCCGATGACCTGATAAGGTGGGGAAGACATAAACAGTTGATCACGTCCTCGCAATTGAAGACCTACAGCTATTACGCGAGCAGGAGGGGGGGGGGGGGGGGGGGGGTCTATAGAGCTCCGCTGTCCAAAGCAGTTTAATAACAACCAAGAAGGAAGCAAGCGATAGAAGCAAACGCAACTCAAGATGAAATTGATCAGTAGAGCTCTCACTGCCGCTGCCTGGGTAGCGGCCCTCCTAACGCTGGCACCAATGACCGAATCTCGCTATGTATACGGATCGGCAGCGGGGAGCTCGAATCGCGAAGGAGATCAAGAAGCTGGAGCGGTCCAGCATGCTGGCCATTTTGCTTTGCCACCCCACCGAGGGTACCCTCATGGCCCGCAGGGACCTGTCAAGTGGCCCCACGGTCACCGATCCTCACCTGACAAAACTCTACTGAGAGCCGAGAAAGATGGCGACTTTGCGCTGTCTCCGAGTGTCCCTAATCAGAGCGACCGGAAGCTGAGGCTACGCGGCAGGAGTGACTGATGTTAAGCCCAAACATGTGAACAAGACCGTAACGCAAAGAGGATATGTTCCAGGTGTATGGTGTGACGTGAAATATGTTGTAGTATAAGTGTGAGTTATGAATGCGTGTGAAATACAGTTTTTGCTTTTTGTTCAAGAAACTGTGCAATCCCCGAACAAACAGTGTGAAGTAAAGCACTGGCACTAGTGCTAGAAAACTGTTTCATGACCCTAGACAGCACCTGTTGTTCGAGTGCTGGAGTTGAATTCAGAACTCTTCCAGCGTATGCGCCCTGCGCACCCATGGAGTCAGATATTGTCGGATGAGTCTCCGTTGGCTCTACACTGGTAGGGAAGTCGTATTCAATAGAGAGCACGCGTGGCGACTCACCGAACTCACCGAACTCGCTCGGCTAAAGGCTTCACCTCGCCATCACTACTTCAAACGCGTTAGAGGTCGCAGATGCAGGTGGGATCGCACCAGATACGCATGAAAAAAACAAGCACCACCGCTCGAGCTCGACAGCGTGGATCTCTTCGTGGATATGAGCGCACGCTTACCATGGTCGATGGAATATCAACGAAGATTGTTCACTCAATGCTCGTGAGCGGCCCCACGACAGTTCTACTACGTTTTCTGGCGACCGCCGTCATGAATACATTTAATATCCATCCTAGGATGCGGATGCTGCAGGTCAAAGGCGAGCGGCACATGGCCGAGGTTCACCCTCTGCTCAGTCGGCACGACGTCACCTCCTTCGCTCTGGTTCGTGTCCGAATGGTGTCTTCTGTTGCTAGTGATGCTGACGACATGATGAGTGGATGGCATCAATATGCGGATGACGAATGCAGCATTGGTTTCGATCGATTCAAACAGCTACCATTCTTCCTGACGATTTGGGTGGATGAACGGGAGGGAACCGCCCGCTTGATGCTCTTTTCAGACAGCTACATGTCGGATGGGTTTTCCGGAATGGTAGCCCTTAATTGTATCCTCGAGCAAGTTGCGCTCCTTTCCAACGAGCATTCCGAGTCACCGCAGAACGAACCTGAACCGGAGCAACCACCTGTTCAAGTGCAGGAGCTTCCTCTGCGGCCTCCACTCTACAAAATGTGGCTGTCTAAAGTTCCTTGGATCAAACCGATCGCGAAAAGCGTAGTAAATGTTTCTGGTCGACAGATTTTTCGTGAAAGAGCGAGGAACTACAAGCCATTGCTGCCACCTCGAGCAGACCAGCACCATTTCAGAGCGCCTCCGATGACGAGTAGCAGTACAGCGTTATTTGCGCAAGGAAACCCTGGCTGCATGGAGAAGGTTGTGGCGAAATGTAGAGAAGAGCGTGTTACAGTGAGTGGGGCACTAGTAGGCGCCATACTACTAGCGTTCTACCATGTTATGAAGGAGCGAAAGAGCAATCCATCGCAGGAGTGCTTTAAAATTGCGGCGGATATGAGTTTTAACATGCGCAAGCGCGTCCCCAGTCCTGCTAAAGAAGAGCAAGTGGGCTTGTATACGGCACTTACAGGTCTTGATTGGCTGACAACTGAAGGCGTTAACATGCAGAAAACAAGTTTTTGGGATCTTGCGCGTCGAGCCAAACAGGAGATGGATGAGAAACCGAAGCACATTTTGGGCATGGCGCTGCCGACAGTGCTGTTGGACAAAAAGATTAACTCACAGATGCAGCAATCCTTCCTCAAAGGAGTTTACCTCCCGCACTCGCTCACTTCAGATGTAAGCATCTCGAATATTGGTCGGTACCCATTTGCAAGAAACCACCGACTTACAGAAGATGAAGACGGTAGTGGGTCCTCACTGTTGAAAGTCTTCACGTATATCACCCACTTCCGCACCTAGCATCGTCTGCAACATTTTTCATAGCTAGTGTTGACGCGTTTAACTACTCAATGGCGCACAAGTGCGAGAATGTTGTGGGAGAAGCACTTTTCACTGCCATCGTCGAGCTCTGCGAAAGCATCGACCGCATTGGCACAGACGAAAAACTCTTAGACGTGTTGAATCGTGTCGGGTTGCGCTACACAGGCCACGACTACAAATAGCTTTGACACGGGAATCACTGCTTGCTTACGAATATATGTTGAAAATATAAATCTTGTCTTGTGTTGTTTCCCTCCCCCCAATTTCAACACTAAGATAAAGATTGTACGACTTCACTGAAGTTCAGCTTGTCTTACTCCAGGAGTGGACTGACTTGAGCGAAAACATCGGCCATTGTGGCGTTTTGACCTACTTTCCCGATGTGTTCGGCGAAAGCGACGTAAGCCTTGAACAATGACTCGGCGTCCTTATCCTCGTACTTGTGCAGCATGGCGTAGTTGAAGCTTTTAACAGTTGATACATACATCAGCGCGCCCATGGCGAAGAAAGGCACAGATTCATACAGGAACAGTGCCTCCACAGACAACTCGCCAGCATCACCAAGACTGTGCTTCATCGGGTAGGGATATCGTCCAATATTGGAGATGTTGACATCTCCACAGCACGAGTTCTTAATCACATGCTTGGAGAATGCTGTTGGCACAGCCGCAGAGTTGAAGTTCTGGTCCATGAAGATGTCTGTGAAGGCGACTGCAGGCGACTTCAGGCCAGCTTTAATGTCCTGCTTACAGGTGCGAGCTACGTCCCAAAATCTGGCCGAGGAGAAGACTGTGCCAGGGCTCTTAGCACTGTCCAACGGAACCAAGGACGCAAAGCTGCCGACGACGTCTTCGCGCACAGGTGTTGGCAGGCGGGTGCGCAGATTCGTGCTCATGGTGAGCGTAACTTTAAAGCTCTCAGTGAGGGCCATCGAGTTGTGGGTTTGCGAGGCATGGTAATAAGCCAATATCACCGCAGCACTTAGCGCTCCAGAGTACGTGACTCCTTCTTCCTTGCAGCGTGCAAGCACCTTCGTCACAGTCTCAGGTGCCCCCGACTTAAAAAACGCGTAGCTCGGATTGATCTTGAAGGGGTAAACCATGTCTGCTTGATCTGAACGAGGAGGCAGCAGCGGCTTCGTGTGAGAAGTGAGGACGCTCTTAATCACAGGTGCCAGCAGCTTCACAGTCATCTTGTTCAGCGGCGTCGTGAACGTGTAGCTGTCCAGCCAGAGGTTGTAAGGTGACGCACGAACGGGGTACTGCTTGGACTCGATTTCCACCTGACGAGCAAGCAATGCAACATGCTTCAATGTGTCGTTCAGGATCGTCGCTCCAGAGGTGCCGTCACACATGTAGTGGTCCGAGAAGAGCAAGAGTCTCGCCATGTTGTTCTGTTCGTCAGCCCAGACCTCAAGGAACGAGGCAAAGTCCTCGTAGCGGTTCACGAACCGCTCGCATTCCTCCTGCACGTGACGTTTCCATTCACCTACTGCCTCCTCCTCCGCGTTCGTCAAGCGTACACGCAGCAACCGACGAGTAGCAACGTCGTCGACAGTGATCGGCGGCTGAATTTCTGCCTCATGGAAAACTCCTTTCACCTGCAGCGCCCGCATACGCGGGTGCAGGTTGAACGTGTGCATGAGCGCAGTGGGGAGGTGATGCACCAGCGTTGCCACTGGGCCCATCACGACCATCACGTGCGCCACCTTGGTAGACGATTCATCCACCGCGGTGTACACGCGCTCGAAGCCGCGCAATTGCACGCGCACGTTGCCATTCGGTGCCGTCCTCACTGGCAGAGGGGCCATCTTCTCTCTGCTCAATGCAAGGCCAGTTGTCGAGTGAAACGCAGTCTGGCGAGGACTTGGGGCGGGATCAGAGGTCACGATCCCAACAATCTAAGAGCGGACAGCACATTGCTGCGCGGTCATCACCGTTGTCGAGAGCCCTATTGATTGTGGCAGTGCAACGCCTGACTTCCTCAGCAGAGACGGTGCCCGCCACGCACGCGGTTGACGTCCACGGTACTGCTGGTCCTTGGTCTCTTTTGATGAGCGGCTTCCCTGCTGACTCAAGGGCGCTAAGCGTGCTGCTGGCCTTCCGGAGCGACATCGGAGCGTTCGTAGCGTTGTCGGACCAGAGCAGCTTGTCTAGAGCGTCATGGTGGCTGTGTCACTCCGCTGCGAGGCCGAGGACGGAGGTGAACGCGTCGTGGCCAACGGATGGGCAGCTCCACTCGATGACGCAGCGTGTTCATGCTCGATTGACGCGAGGTGGACCCTCCGGTGTCCGTAAGAGGAGGACGAAAGTGAGACTGACAGTGAGCCAAGTGCGCGTGCTGCTTCGAGACCTGTTGCTCGTGGCATCCGGACTGCGGCCGTCGTGTCTGGTGGACTGCTGCGCTCTGACGACGGAGCTGGCCCAGCTCTTGCTGGACACTCTAGCAGACGAACATGAACCGTATCATCAGTCGTTCGCAGTGGATCAAGTGCGCGCGGTGCTGCTGGACGGCAACGTCTTCTTCGTTCACGTGGACACCTTCGTGCGCGAGAAAATGGTGGAGCTGGCGTCTGGGTTGTATCAGCAGATGTACGTCGACGCGAGCGCCAGCCTCTCTCTGCCTAGAGCAATTACCAACAGCTCGGAGGCCGGGGCTTCGAGGCTGCAGACGCTCGCGTGCTGGACTGTCACGACTTGCAAAGACCTGCTCGAGTCGCTGGATGCTCGAGGTGCTCGCGTGCTGGAGTGGAAGCGACCGGCGGGTCTGAATGCAACGACATTGGCCGGCATCCTGCTGTGCTACCCGTGCGTATACGACATTCTGGACGACGACGCCGAGCTCATCGCTGACGACGGCTGGAGCGAGCAGGAGAACTGCCTCGCCATG
Source organism: Phytophthora taxon juncus (assembly GCA_033558005.1). Lineage (NCBI taxonomy): Eukaryota > Oomycota > Peronosporomycetes > Peronosporales > Peronosporaceae > Phytophthora > Phytophthora taxon juncus. The sequence continues at coordinate 2,889,065 of JAUCEE010000005.1, read as the reverse complement.
TGTCCGCTCGTGCTGCTGCAGACCGCAGCTCTCGTGTACGTGTGCCGCTCGCTGTCCACATTTTCAGCTGCGCCTTGCCAGCCCCGATCTCTCTCGCCAGCGCTCATGCTGACGTTGTTGTCACCTGGTGCAGGCCATCCCAGCAGCTGGAAATCGTGCTGCAGGAGTTCTCCGTGCCGCGCAACGTGCTCGACGGCAGCAGCTTCAACCTCGACAACGAAAACCAACTCACCACGTCCACCAAGCTGCTGCGAGCGCATTGCCGACTGAAATTGCAGCGAACCATGACGCAAAGCTGCTTGGCCGCGTCCTGCATGCCACAAGTGCAAGTCGTTAATCGCACGTTGACCCGCGTGGCACTCTAGGTACAGCGGTCGCCTGATCTGTCAACTTACCGCACGCACCACCTATCCGTTTAACCAGCATTTCCCTATCCTGCCTACTTATCCAAGTCACGTATGTACGGCACACCAATTAGTGTGACCGCACACGACGCAACGTACTTGGCCAACTTTGCCCAGTTCGTAACAGTCGACGTCATGGGCGCGTCGGCCTCCAAGCAGCGACGGCTCTACCGCCCGTGTACGTGTCCCGGGGGCTCCTCTCCGCGTCTGCAGCTGCGGGGAGGAGGCGGTTCGATAACTTGTCGCGCGCAACGCGTTCTGACCGCTGCGCTTAACGCGAATTGCTGCGTGCGCAGTCGACGCCGGGGAGTTCACAGTCGCGTGGCTCACTTTCAAGGTCCGTGTCATCGTCGAGGAGCTGGAGGAAGCTGTTGTTTGTTAAGGGATAGGCGACGTGTTGTGTGGCGGACGCAGGGCGACGCGGTGGAGGACGAGGAGCAGCGCTACGTGGCCAAGAAGCACGGACTGCTGTCGTCCAAGTTGCTCCGTGGACTCTTCGGGGGTGGGCGCTGCGCAGGTTATTCGGAGGGAAAAGTGAAACTTATGGGCGATTCTTATTTTTGCGTCGGCAGACGTCACGATGCAGTGCTTCGAGGAGGTGCCGGGCGACACGATCTCCAAAGAGGCCTTTGTCTGCATTTTGGCCTTGTTCTACGAGTACGCGCTGTGCTGGTTGGGCTGAGAGGAGAAGATCCTGATTTTTCGCGTTGTGGCGTCGTGTGCGCAGAGGCAATACGGAGGACCGGATCAGCTACATCTTCAATATGTACAATATCATCTTCTCCGGGGAGAAGTACGTGCTGCTATTGTCGAGATGTGAGGTGGAATTTGGACTGACAGTCATTTGGCGTGGCGTGGTGGTGCTAGCAATAATGGAGAAGGATTTATCGCCGAGAAGGACTACCTATACCTGCTGAATTACCTGGAAGAGTACATGCCGTTGCCCAAGCAACTCTACGCTGCGTTTGAAGAGTGCATGATCCCAATGGCGGGGCTACTGTCAAACTCGCAATTCGTGACTTGGGTGCGGCAATATCCAGACGTCATGGAGGTTGGTTCAATTGATGCGTTTGCGGTTGTGAAAAGCATGGTATCGGAAGTCATCTAACCATGATTTTTTCCTTCATTGCCACAGTTTCTTGCCATTCACCTTCCTCCATCACCACTGCCAGGCAGTCCAATTGGATCTATTCGTGCAAGTGACGAGTTTCTGTCCAGCTCGTAAGTATTAATTGTGCTTGTATCTCCAGAGTGCTGAAGTCCCCTAACGACCTTTTCTGTTTACCTGTTTTTGCAGAGACCCTCTCAATAACAGTCCATCGTGCAGGAACGACCCGAACCGAAATCCGTTCCGTTCGTTCGACTTTATTGGTGGCGAAGACAGCGGTGATGAAGACTCGGACGGGCTGTACGACTCTGACCAAATTACGGAGATGGAGATGTCACAAAGTTCGTTTCGTGACAGCACCACATCGTTGAATGGCCACGATGAATTGACTAGCATTTTAAAGGAAGCTGGAGCAGTCGTCCAGGATGACAGCGGTGAGCGCTCGAGCGATCTAAGTGTTAGTAGTCAACGTACAGACGGAGCACCACTACCTGTATCTGTTCGGGATCCGTTCTACCCGCCTGATGATTCTGTGGCGCCATCTTCACGTCGAGGGCAGGGTCGATCTGGGGGATCACGTTCGCGGGGAGTTCAAAAGATGGGAAGATACATGGGCAAAGCTGTTGGAGGCGGTATCTCAAGGGTTGGACATGTGGGTCGAAGCATTCTTCACGTTGGAAAGTCCCAGGGATACAACCAGCATGACCATCACAATGATGACCCTGCAGCACTAGAACTCTTGTCTGCAGGCTATTCGTTTTCTTCCGAGTCTCAAAGCACTAAGAAGTATGTTTGCGGCTACCTCCACAAGATTAGCGATAGCAAGTGGGGCAAAAAGCGGTCGTGGCATCGAAGGTGGTTTGTGCTTGACCGACAACGTGGTGTGCTTTCCTACTACCGGCACAACCCTGCAAATCACATGCCAACATCTTCATCTCATGGCAATATCGTTCACATGGCGGATTCTCCTGTGCCAACAGGCAAAGGCCTTGCTGCTACCTCCAGTGACCAGCCTGTCGAGACGAAAAGACAATCATGTGGCTCACCGACGAAGGTGCCATCCGCACCTGGCAGCAGCTCCGGCGAAATTGAGAATAGAAGCAGCGAAAGTGCCGACAGCGTGGGTGGAGTAGCAGTGGAAGCAAAGGAAGCTGAATCAGCTGTCCGCAGCGCCACTACCATTGAGGAGCCGATCAACACTGGAAAGCAGCAGCAGGACCAAGATCAACTGCAAGAGCAGCAGCAAACTCTCCTATACCTGAACGAAGCCCATCCATGGTATCGTGGCGCGTTGGACCTAAACATGGATAACGTCTCGTTACTCTTCGAAAAGACCCTAGCGAGGAACGCACCTACGCGTTATTTTTTTCAGGTGTCGACGTTGTCGTTGCATGATATTGACTCGAAACGTGGTGTCCAGTACAAGGTACGAGAAGAATTGTGTCCTCTAGTCATGGGTGTGCAATCTCATAACACGATTTGTGACATGCTTCTTTGTCATCTAGTTATGCGCCGACACGGAGACAGATTTTGACCTCTGGACATCTGCGATTGCCGAGGCCATCAACCGGAAAGACTCGCAGAATGGAAAAGCTAATAGTGGTGCACCAGTACTTTCACACCAGCAGCTTTATCGACAACGTCTGCTTCAGAAGCAAATGGAAGAGCAAGCAGCGCAGGCGCGTGAGTTGGAAACTGGACCTGACAGCGGTCACGATACACCCCCGCCAACTCTCGGACGGCCTTCTCTAGATCAGAATTCCCCAGCGGAGGAAGGACGAGCACTGAGAAATGCTGCCTCATCGTCTTACCCCAAGCGAAAAATCCCGCCGAGAATTGTGACCCAATTCCCCTCGGTATCTGACTCTGGAGGTGCTGCTTCCTCATGCTGGCACCTCCACATTCATGTTGATGGAACCAAGCAATGCCTCATTGTAGGCTTCATGCTTAACATTGTGGCAATTCGTTGCCTTGCAAGCGAGCACGTACTGTGGAAGATAGCAGTTTGTCTCGCGGTCACATGCATGTTCGTGTTCAGTGTCTACAATCCGAGACCATTGACACGTCCTCGTCAAAGTAGCTATGGAGGCTATGCAGACTCTCACACCAATTTGGATAATACTCTGCTTGCTACGGATATCTCGCAGTGCAGTAACCCTGAAAACTGCTGCCTGCACAAGGCTTCAAGCACGGTGAGCTCAGAACGAGGGGAGAGCAATGGTAATAGTGGTGCAAATTCCACTGATGTACCACGTCGACGGTCTAGTGGTGTTGGCAATGGACGCATTGTAAAGTTTCCGATGGGTAGCACCATGGCTCAGTGTGAGATGCAAGCTAGCGGGCGATCCAGCAACGTGGAACATTCGTGGACGACAACTCGGGCTGAAACATTTTCAGTTCGAAGTGCCGAGTACAAGAGATCTCGGAAGAAAGAGGTTTGTCTTGCATTGGAATGATGCTATGATATATATTTGCTTACCCCGTTACTATTTGTTTGTAGCCTTCAAGACCAGCGCTTTTCGAGTTTATTGGTGCTGACTTGGTCAAAACTGATAGCAAGCTGGATTTAGTATCCGAACGCGTAGAATTTCCTCCTGAGTATGAGAACAGTCGGCTTTTCATCATCAACGCTCAGGTAATGTCAAGCTCACTAGCCACAAGCTGAGTCTGCGGTTCTAACCATGGTAATGTTTTGGGTCTGAATCCGTGACAGCTTCCGTCGTACGGGCCGAGCGTGTGGGGAGATGGTTCATACGATGGTCCTGGTTACAGCTTGGCTCTCTACTGGAAGATCCCAGACGCAATTGTCGAGGTTTGTATATGCCACGGCGAAGAAAGCTCGAAGCTCCGTTGTGACGTTAACGTTTGTCTTGTGTGCGTTTGCAGGAGTTGAAGAATCCAACTACAACAACGCTTAAACTTTTCAAGCGGTTCTTAGAGGCAGGGAACGACACGTCGTTGACGGATCGTTTCAAAGTGATCGCGCAAGTGACGAACCAAGACGAGTGTGGCATCACTGGCATGGGCAAGAAGCTCCTGGTGAGCCACAATGCAACGCCCGTGCTCACGAGGCCGCAACACCGGATCTACCACTTCCGCGACGGCACTACCGAGATCGTCGTGGACGTCCACGCGTTCTCGTACATCGCGCGTCGCGGCATCCACTCGCTGATCGACAAGACGTCGCGTCTCGTGATCGACGTGGCGTTCGTGATCCAGGGCGAGACGGAGGAGGAGCTGCCCGAGCAAGTGCTGGGCTGCTGTCGCCTCGACCGCGTCAACGTGCAGAAGGCCGTGGACCTGCCCTGCTGAGCGACCAGAAGCTTCGTCGTCACGCAGCATACATGTACATTAAATACTCGGTCTCCCGTGCCAGGCCATTGCCCAAAGGGAAGCATGGCCGCAGCAGAATTGCAGATAACGGCGAGAGAGCACTTACGCAATTACACTTTACCCCTGATGCGGAGGTTTTGGAGGAAAGGTCAGTATTCCTGTGGTATGCATCAATTACTTGGAAATATCAGCCCCGAAAGATGGTTGACTGAAAAGGGATTCATCACTCCTTTCCTCCTCTACTGGTCTGTCTACTGTGCAGCTAGCTAGCTGGGTGGGAATGCTCGGAGTAAAAGTCTCAACAACCAGGGCTACTACCCCCTGGATTCAGAAACTCTAGTCTGAAAATTGAAAGGTTGGATCATCATTGCATTCCCGTCGTACGGCACTCGCTTTCCTGTTCCTGTTCCTGGAGGCTCCTGTCGGTCGCGCCGCTAAAGTGGAAGTGGCAATGGGCAGAGGGCGACTGCGGTCGTTTCGCCCGCTCCAGTCATTTGAGATGCATTTTCTCTGTTCTATTCTACGTGGTGCACACGATTTAAGGACGAAAGACTAGGTTTAGCTATTCTACGCTATTTAAAGCATGTAGTGTTCATAATTTCAGGATCAACTTCAACTTGGTGGTCGTATCGTACATGTTGTTTGCAGACGTCCCGCCTAGAGCAATGTACAGGTTTGTTTGCCCGCGACTTGCCGATAGGTTTTAATGCGACGCGATCAATATTTTGCGAACACTCTAGTATGTGTAGAGGAATCGAAAGAAAGGTTCATTCGGGTCTGCGACGAAGTTACAGATCGGATAAGAGAATATGCAGATGACGATCATCCGCAAGGATTGGTTGTTGACGACCCGCCCATTGTAAATCTACCAGCAGCGCCCTGTTCACCGCAATACGCATGGACTATGTTGCATTGTCTGTGTTTGAAACCCACACCAGCGCTCTCGATCACTCCCGAATATAGGTACATTGGGTTATCCGACGACACAAGCGCGAGCAAAGCCCAAACTCGATCATGGCATGACTGGCTCCACCAAGAAGTTTTTCGAGTTCTTGACAAGAGCTTACTTCACCACCTGTTACCCACCACCACCTTCACGTGCTCAACAACCTCAAGGAAATATGCGTCTATGCCCTCTCTTGTTGGTAGCGGCGGTCACTTTCGTAGTGAGTTGTGATAGGGTTTCAGCAGCTGCTGATTCGAACCCGAGAACCGTTGATCACGTTGGCAAAATCCCAAGCAAGCGGATGCTGAGAACTGCTCAGGCCAACAAGATTGACACAATTGACGACGATATCAGCGACTTTGATCTTAGCAACGAAGAGAGAGTTCCAGTGAAAAAAATGTACCCAGGCGTTGTCAGGGACTTGGTAAGATATGAATACTTCCGGCTAGCACACTTTGATAGTCTGCTTAGACAGAAAGTCGGCTTTGACGATTTCGCTAAGAGGCTGACGCTTCGTCGGCCCAAGAAGGGTAAGGTTTGGAAGCTTGACGGCAGGGAGCGGATCAAACTGCAACAACTGGATGAAGCAAAACTGCTGCTTGAGCAGTATCGCAAGTTCTAGTCGCTGCCCGTGCAGGCAGGAGCACGTGAATGATGTTACTCCAAGTTACAATAGAAGTCACTGATCAGGTTGTGATAGTCTGCACGAGAGCTATACAGTTTTATCGAACCTGGTTTATTCTTCTTATATTCTTTTTCAACAGCTAAAACCACATTTTGCTTCTAACAAGTCACTAAGAAAATCGCATTTCCGAATTCAAGGAAGCTTTAAAAGCTTGTTGGCCATGCAAGAGGATGTCAGTGCAGATGATACCCTTCTCGTCAACCTTGATCCTCATGTGGCACGATTAACAGATTTTATGCGGTAAACTAGGTACGTTGTTGAGTCTGGAGGTTGGATTCTTGGGAGTGGGTTAGGATATTGAACTTGTTCCAAATGCAGCAACACTTGTCCTGGTAGAAGTAGGCTTTTTATGGCACGTTGGAGCATAATATTTTGGAGTACTGCAAAGCGCTGTAGGCGCTAGGAATCTTGAATCACACGATCAACACGAAATACACAACAAATTCCAGTTCCAGTAGCAAAACAAATCATTTAGCCAAAGTTCCAATAGATCCGACGCTACCAAGTCACATCGAGGCGCTACTTCAGCAAAGCGTGAATGCATGTATCACTATTTTCCAAGAGTAATGACCAAACGAGAAATTCGGATGATAACCGAGACGACTTGACAGGAAGATGCAACTCTGCCAAATGAAAGGCACCACGATGAATACTTCACTCTGCTCACGCAAAGTCGTAGCTTAATTGTCCGCATCAGCACAATTAACTTTCAATTACGTGAACCGCTGCTCACTTCGCTAGACTACAGCAGCAAACAAACAAGGCATTACTGTTAGTCCCAACACTGCAATTGAACCAAGATCTCTGGAGTGTCCGCGGAAGTACCATCGATCTCGTAGATCGCTGCTCGGGTTCCTTCGAAATGCATTCAAAATGCCAACTGGTTAATGATCTGTGAGGGGAAGAGAAGTAGGAAGACTTCAAGTGCGCCAAGTCGCAAGGACTTTACCAGTTCATGTTTTGCACATGATTGTGTGATTCACACAGCTGAGTGTTGAAAACGTTGACCCAGTGTTGGCGACAAATAATCCCTGATGGGCTGGCTACCCGATAGCAAGCTTCGCTACCCAGTATAATTACGTTCTGCCTGTGTTTACGTTCATATGTATCGAAGTATTTTCAGTTCACAGTCAGACATAGCTAAAGCATGGATATGCAATAAGCATAGTAGCGTAAGCAAAGCCTAAAAAAGAGCGTGGTGTAACTGGCTCGGAGCCAAAGGATCCCCCAATCTGCAATCTGCTCCCCACCACTCAAGCACCATCACCGCAAGTTATCCGACCTACACGCAGATATGCGTCTGCAGTATTTCTTGTTGGTGGTAGCAATCACGTTTGTTGCAAGCTGTAATGTGGCTTCAGCGACAACCGAGTCGACCCAGATGGTTGCTGCTGACGTTGATGCCTTGACAAACTCAAATAAACGAATGCTGAGAAGTCCCCAGATCGACAAGATGGACGGGATTAACGACGGTGGTTCTGATCTGACCAATGAAGAGCGGGCACCACTGGAGAAGATATCCGCAAGCTGGGTGAAGAAACTACTATCAATGGACGACTTCAGGAATTTTTACTTCAATGAGCTCCAAGGACAAAGCTTGAAAACCTTTAGGAAGAGGTTGAAACTTACACGTAAAAACAAAGTTCGGAAGCTTGACGCCAGGGAACGGCTCAAGCTGAAACAGCTCCGTGAAGCAAATATGCTTTATAAAAAGTATGCCAAGTTTCTCCGTACAGGAGACTCGTGAATGATCTTGCTCTAGGTTTAATGGCAACTTGTCATTGAAAAAGCTCCAGCCAGTGTTGTTATCATGGTATCAAATACTACAATACTAAAGTTAGTTTTTCATTCTGACCACAATAAAGAAGGTGAGGGGAAAGCCAAGACTCGTGATTTTGCTTGCCGGTTTCACGATTTTGCTCACTTCCACTAAACCAGTAGAACCAGTAGAACGAAGAAAAGAGACTAACTAAACCGGCGTGGGTATTCCATTGTTGCCAAGTCAAAAGGGGTATCACAAACAGCATGGAATCCAGTTGGCTGTTGCTAGAATCCCAAACATCGAAGAGCTAAGGCTACGGAGCTCAGAATCCTTTGTATATCAACCGAAGTGACAAAGCCGATTCTAGGAAGCAATAATTCCTTTAGAGGCGATTCTTGAATATGCCACACACTGATGAGGTCTCTCCTCTCGTCGGGCATATGGAGCATCATCCCAACTTGTCATTCTAGTGCAATCACATGGGCAATTTACGGATTTTTACTCGGTGAATAGTTTACGCGACATAAGCCAGCTGAGGCTCGACGGCTCGCAAACAAGGCGTGCAGTGGGAAAATCTGTCAGTCTTACAACTCGACAGACAACCAAGGGCACGCCAAGCTTCAGATGACCGACACAACCGAGACCAGTTACCCGCAGCAGGTGACGCTACGTAGTTTTGAGCGCTCAGTCACCATGGTGGACGGCATTTCCATGAAAATCGTACATTCGATGCTCGTCGCCGGAGATGCAGAGACTCTGCTGCACTTCCTACCAGTGGCGTTGACGCGGATTTTCAACACGCACCCACGCATGCGCGCGCTGCAAGTCAAAGACAAAGACTTTACGGCCGAGATCCAAGCGCCCATTACGCTCGACGACATCGTCGGGAAAAATCTTCTGCGGGTCCGACGCTTTTCGCAGTCATCGGGGGACTCATTTGACGACTGGCAGCGATACGCAGAAGGCGAGTGCAATATCGGCTTTAATCGATACTCTCAGTTCCGTTTTTCCTCATGGTGTGGATTGACGAGAAGACAGAGCAGGCACGCTTGATGCTCTTCTCGGACCACTACATGTCGGACGGGTATTCTGGAATGATGGTGCTCAATGGCATCTTGGAGCAGGTAGCGACACTTGCAAAGGAGAAAAACCGCAACGAAGAAAAAAAAAACCAAGTGCAGGAGCTCCCGCTGCGCTCATCGTTTTACGATGAGTTCCTGTCCGACAAATGGTTATACAAATCTTTCATCAAGGGTGTTTCTTTGGTCCTGGGGAAGCCGATCTATCACTATCTTACTAAAGGTTTCAAACCTGTGCTGCCAAGCCGGGCGGACCAAAAAGGCTTTGTGATGCCGCCTACTGTGAGTCCAACCTCGGCGTCATTTGCAGAAGGTGACTCCGTCCTCATGCGCAAGGCGCTCGCGAAATGTAAAACGGAAAACGTTACCTTCGCGGGGGCTCTCGTGAGCGCTACCGTGGTGGCCTTCTATCATGCGGCTAAGTCCCAGCCAAACTTCGACCCAACGAACCGTTCAAGCTGATGGCCGATCTGGACTACAACATGCGCCAGCGCGTACCTCACCCCGCCGAAGAAGCGCACGTCGGTGCATTCATTTCATTTGCTGATCTTAGTTGGCTGGGAGTTGAAGGCGTCGACATGAAAAACACGTCGTTCTGGGACCTCGCTCGTCGGGCGAAGGAAGAGATCGATGGAAACCTCGATAAAACGCTGTGGATGGCTGCGGTGACAATTGCCATTGCCAGCATATTAATGCTCAGATGGATCCGTCGTTCGCCTAAAAGCTCAACATCTGAATTCAGATATGAACAACCCAATGGGGGGCGGTATCCGTTCGCAAAAGAATTTTCGCTGGCAACGGAGGCTGACAAGCTGACAGTGAAGAGCTTGCACGTGTATAATCCGATTCCTTACCTCGGCCCGTCGACAATTTTCTTCGTGTCGTCCGGAATCGTTTTGCTACTCGATGGGCCACAAGTGCGAGGACGGCATCGCTAAAACGCTCTTCACAGCTTGGGTTGCGCTGTGTGAGAACGTGGCAACATCGAATCAAACGACACGTTGACAGACGTGCTAGAACACTTAGCACTGTAAGATCATCGATCGATAAAAGACTTTTCATTTCCGCGACTTAATAAACGTTTGTTAGCGTACCAGTCAATATCCACGCATACGCTATGATCACGCTTGTTTGCCACTGTCATTGGATGCGTCTTTCCTTGGTAATCTGCTTACGCGGTCGCCTTGGTCTTCAGACCCGAGCTGGCCAAGAACGCATCCAGCGTGGCGTGGACCTCGTCGTGGAACGGCAGCTTCTTCATACGCTGCATCCAAGCAGAGAACTTAGGGTACTTGGAAAAGTCGTAGATGCCCATGAGCTCGATCTGCACGAACTCGCAGTAGGCCGCGAAGTCCGCGAGCGTGGGGTGGTCCGACTCAGCCACAAAGTCCTTGACCAGGAACTTCTCCATGAGCTCCACCAGCTTGGTGAGCAGTGCGGGGGTATCCTTAATGAACACCGCCTCCTCGGGCGTGGCGATGTTCTGCTTGGTGTGCATAAGCGGCACGAGCACCTTGGGCGTGATGAGACGCGCGTTCGTGTGGTGCCAGTGCAGATACTGGTTGACCTTGGCGTGCGCCTGCACGTCGGCCGGGTACAGGTCGCTCCAGTTGAATTTCTCGGCCAGATACGGCATGATGGCGTTGCCCTCGAAGAGCGAGAAGTCTCCGTCCTGCAGCACGGGGATGAGTCCGTTCGGGTTGAGCGCCAGGAACTCGGGCGACGTGAACGTGGGGCTGCCGAAGTCCGTCAGCACCAGCTCGTGCTCCAGGTGCTTGAGCCGCATCACCCACTCGGCCGCGCGGCTGGGCTGGCTGATCAGGTTCGCGTACAGCTTGATGGTCATCTCTTGGTCTTCTGTCGGTCACGTGCGCTTCAGCCGGCAAAAAGGAGAATGATTCCTTCGACGGAAGCTTGAAGCTCGACATGGCTACACGTATCTAAGTACGACGGACAATCACTCCTTCGTACTTAGTCAACTCGTGTAGCCATGTACACATGGCTACACCTGTTAAACAGCATGCGCATGCCGCCGCATGGGGAGCGATCATGACACTGCGGCGAGCCGTCATGACGCACCGGCCGACGCTGCTGCACTCGAGCGCGTTCTGGTCCGACCCGCCGGCGCATCGCGAGGCGGTGCCGCGGCTGGCGGTGCTGCTGCTGAACGCGGCGCACGCCTCGTGGCGCGTGGGCGGCGGCGGCGCGACGCGGGGCGGCAGCGAGCTGTTCTGGAACCTGTGGAGCAGCGCGCAGCTCACGGTGTGCGCCGACGGCGGCGCCAACCGCCTGCTCGACCGCGCGGTGGCGCTGGGCGCGCAGGACCTCGTGGCGCCGCAGTTCATCAAGGGTGACCTCGACTCGCTGCGCGCCGACGTGCGCGACTTTTTCGAGGCCAAGGGCACCACAGTGCTCCAGGACCCGGACCAGAACACCAACGACCTGGACAAGTGTCTGCAGCTGATCTACCAGCAGCAGGAGCAGCACTGCAAGACGCAGAACACGGACGAGCGTTTCTCCGTCATGGTCTTTGGCGCCATGGGCGGCCGCTTCGACCAGGAGATGCAGAGCATCAACGCGTTGTTCCGCTGGAACGGCAAGTTCCAGCAGATGGTGCTCATGTCGGACGAGACGACGGCCAGGTTGCTGGTGCCCGACGCTCGACATGTGATCAAGCCCAACTTCCACTTTGAGACGCGCACTTGCGGACTGATCCCCGTGGCGGGGGCTTGTAAGGAGGTTACGACGGCAGGGCTGAAGTGGAATCTTAGCCCCGGGATGGAGACAGGCTTTGGCGGGCTCATTAGCAGCTCCAATCATGTAGATGACGCCTGCGAACAGGTGGAGGTGGCGGCGTCGCACCCGCTCATCTGGACCACCGAACTCAAAAAGTAGGCTAACGATCCTTTAAGCAAGTTCGGGACAATGGAGGGAGTGGCCGCACAGTGAGCTGCGATAACCAGGATGCGAATCACAAGTGGAGGTATATACTATGCAATTGCGTTTTTTCTTACTTCTTCGTTCAGTATTGCACTCGATAATCACGTACTTCTAGTATTATTTCTGCCTTGTGTTAGCACGCAAAAGAGTTTGTTTGAGCCACATAGCCTCCGCTCTTCGATGTTTGGAATCCTAGTGAAGTCAACCAGATTCCACGCTGTTTACGATACCACTAGCAAAAACGAAATATCCGCACCCAATCAATCTGTTCTAGTTCGAAACGCTAATCGATGTCTGGCTCAGCAAAAATTGCATTGGTGAATAGTGAAACTAGCAAGCACAAGCACGAGTTTTGGCTATTTTTAAAGCTTTTTTTTTAAATAAGAGACAGAAAGCAGAAACCTCAGTTGCATTATTGCAGCTAAAACGATAACCAACGTAGAGCAGTGATTGATCTTGTGCAGAGTAATAACATTTAGTTAGGGAGTTTCACGTGCCTGTTTCAAGAACTTGCCAAACAGTTTAAGAAGCTTATTTGCCTCATGCAGTTCTTCCAGTATGCGCCGTTCCCTGTCGTCTAGCTTCCGAACATGCTTCGGAGCCAAAGCTGGCCGAATTATCGTCAGTCTATCCGCAAATTCGTCAAAGGTGACTTTTTGTCTAAGCAACCCCTGAAAAAATTCGGAACTCTTCCGACGATAGCAGCTCCTTCACATGCCCCGGGGCCATCTTTGTGACTGGATTCCTCTCTTCGTTGCTCAGATTAACACCAAAGATGCGCCGGGGCCATCTTTGTGACTGGATTCCTCTCTCTTCGTTGCTCAGATTAACACCAAAGATGCGCCGGGGCCATCTTTGTGACTGGATTCCTCTCTTCGTTGCTCAGATCAACACCACTGGGAACGTCGTCAAGTCCGTCCATCTTGTCGATCTGAGAAGTTCTCAGTATTCGTTTGCTTGAGTTTGTCAAGCCGTCAACGTCAGCAGCGGTGATCTCCGCTGAAGCCACATTGCAGCTTGCAACAAACGTGGCTGCTACCACCACCAAAATGTATTGTAGACGCATATATGCCTGTAGGAGAACTCGAGGTGATGGTGTGCTTGAGTGGTGCGCAGCAAATTGTAAAGTGGTGTGGTGGAGCCTCTGGCTCCGAGCCAGCCAGTCATGCCGTGGTGACATGGTAATGTTTGGGCTTTGCTCACTGTCGTGTATACGTAGCTTATTCAACGGTTGGTTATACTCAACTTTCGAGATCTCCGGAGCTGCCGTACAGTAATCAGACAGATTGTTTGAGTCTTGGCTGTTTCAACCACTTCGAAGCAACAAGTAGGCACCACATCTACGAGTTGATTCACTTCGATGTGCACCTCACTTGCTTCGGAGTAAGCTTGGTGTAAATCTAGGTCATCGTGAGGCATTTAATCTTTGAAACGAAAAATCTACTAACCAGGTAATAGTTTATTTTCTTCCCTCCATCCTGAGGCATTTTAGCATTTAACTCTAAAGTCCCTAATTGTTTTCAAATCTCGTTTACGGGCAGAAGAGGTTCGGATGGCGAACACAACTAGACGTCTGCTGTCGCGTAAACTATTGGCCGAGCATAAAATCTGTTAATCGCCCCCGTGATTGTTGCAAGCCAACAAATAGAAGTCTCGAGACGAAGAAGCGAAGCCGTGATGCTCCTCAATACGACCGGTGAGAGGGGAGGTTGTGCCAACTTCATACATGACAGACACAGCAAAAAATCACTCTGCAGAAATTTTAGGGCTTCCTTTCATTGTGCATCGAGAAAAAAGAGGTCTTCTTTCTTTTTTGAAAAATAGTTGTCACGTTTGCCAGAACTTGACCCTGCCATCAATCAAAGTCGCCAAAGTCTCCGTCGCAGCGACCTTCACTCTGATGTTGAAGAAAATTTGATAATTGCGTAAGTAGCGTCTTCTCTCCTTCTCTCTGCATTACCGCCGCAAAGCCCATGGAATGCTCTTAACACTGCCAGTGTACACTGGGCCCCTCACACGCAGAGCCCTACACTCACCACAAGGGTCCAGTTCCTGGCGTTGAGCGGGGCGATGTGGAACGGCAACTCCAAAACGCCCATTTCAGCTTAAATGGGTCGGTAAATGGGGTCAAGATAAAGTATTGGATTACGATGGTGTTGGTGGGGCTTAATTGCTTGCTTCAGTAACCCGTCGAGCTTGGCTGAGCTCAAACTACGAGTCGAACGTGCAAGCCGCTGCGTCTTGCCTTAGCTGAAGTATCTAGTTTCGTTCGTCTCGGCCGTGCGTGCCTGCACCACCAGTTTGTAGTGTTGCCTGACCTGCATCTTTTCCTTCGGTTGTATTTTTGTTCCTACTATTGTGGAGCGGCCGCTCAAGTACTGAAATCCTAGCTCCCTAAGGCCAATGGACCCTTGCACGACGGCAAACCTAGCACAGAAAGCGTTTAGTACCGGAAAGCGTTGTGTAGTCGCTCTATCAAGCTACTATAGTCCCACACAACGCAGCCTCTGCCGGGCGTACGTGCAACCGTAGTAGAAGTTCAGGTGTTGTAGAGCTAGTTCGAGCCACCAACATGTTCTCAAATGCTGCTGTAGCAGCCAAACTGTAGCCCAAGCTACAATCGGTGTCTCTTCACCTCCGTGCTCTAGGATTGCAATGGAGCACGCGACGTCCTGAAGTAACATTCACCGAAAATGGGCACCTGGAGGTCGTCCATTTCTGCACCGTCCGCCCAGTTTGAAGCGGCCCGTCCATTGGCCATAACTCGGGCCGCGTTCTTCTTCAAATAAGCCGGCGAGAACAACCCAAAAAGGGCCGAGGCACTCGGCAAGACGCGGCGCCCGCCCCGCGCTCTCTCCGTCCCCGTCCCCGCGCGCGCGCTCCGCCCAGCGGCGCCCAGCAGGTGAGACGCGTGCGCACGTTGCCGCGGTTTCCGCGGGCGTCGAACGGCTCGCGCGGCTCCGCGCGCAGCGCTGCAAGTCGCGCTCGCGTTCCGCTATTTGCTAATTTTTACCTCGGTAGGCTCTAATTCGTCGCGGCGGGCGCGCTCCGAGCCGCCGCCTGTGTGGTAAATCCGCGCGACTGGGATCTCATTCGCCGCCGGAGCCATGCAATTCTTCAAGCAGCTCACGGACCCGGCGCTCAAGCGCCTGTACAAGTTCGTGCTCAAGCGCATGATCGGCCGCTTCCTGGCGGCCGACGAGCTGGACCTGGACCAGCTGGACGTGCACCTGCGCTCCGGCCGCCTGGAGCTGTGCGACCTGCTGCTGAACGCCGACGTGCTGAACGCCGAGCTGTGCGAGGCGCAGGGGCTGCCTTTCAAGGTCAAGAAGGGCTACCTGGGCTCGGTGCGCGTGGCCATCTCGTACGCCAACATCATGAGCGAGAGCTGCCTGGTGGAGGTGGACGACATCGAGATCATTTTGGTCCCGTTGGACAAGGACGAAGCCCAGAGCAGACGGAGCTGCACAGGCGAAGAGAAGACGCAGAAGCAGGAGCAACAAGATGAGCAGCAAAAGAAACCCATGCCACCTGAGCCTGTGGACGAGATCTCGCAGGAAGGACTTGACTTTGTGGCTAGTTGGATTGAGCAGGTCACGTCCAAGATTAAAGTCACGCTGTCGAACATTTGCTTGCGGCTGGAGACCGGAGAACAACATAATGGACGAGATGTAGCGCTGCTGTGTAAACTGCAGTGGGCGCAGTTCACAGATGAGTCGGCGTCGGAGGTGCAGAGTGTCTACGGAAGAAGTAGCCTGGACCATCCTGCGGGCATGTACGGCTCACAGACAATGGGCGGAGGGATGCAGTCCATGGCTGCGAGTACGCTGTTTGGTATCTCGCAAAAGGGTATTAAGTTTCGGGGTATCAGCATGGATTTGCATCTAAGCAGCGAAGAGGAAGGAGAAGCAGACCGATGGACGGAGCGGCGGCGAACGGAATACTCCGACATGGTACTGCATCCGTTCTTGGCTAGCGATCCGAACAAGCAGTGTTATATTCAAGTGAAACTGTCCCATTACGAGGCATTAGAGGCGCCCGCAATGGATGCAGATGTGTTCTTTCACTCGATTCGGATCGTGTTACAGCCCCAATACTTCCCCGAGCTCGGAACGCTTGTTGACGCGTTTTCGACAAACCCTGCCAAGCTCAACGCCCAGTACCATAATGACCCGTATACATCGGCCGCGATGTTTAAGTCTATATGTGATGACAGGCCAGCTTGGATGACTGGAAGTGATGATGGGGAGGTTGATGGAGGGGACGGTGCGCTTAACTTGTCATTTAAAGAATTTCAGCGCATTGAGCAGCTTCTACTCCAGTATCGCCAAACACAAGATGAACTAGAAAAAGCCCAGAGGCGCAAATGCTCAACGGAAGAGGATGCTCAACGCGCAGAAGGAAATTTCTTTTTAAAGACTCGCAAGCTATCTGCAGCAGAGAGCGTTGAAAGTATTGGACTGTCAGACTTAGAAGACGAAGATGACGGATTTTTTGAGTGTGAAACGGGGCTTGCTAGTTCGATCGCGCCAGGTGCACTCGACAGCTCAAGTATGATGGCCCAATCCATGTATGCATCAGCACGTTTTCGATTTGACGATGATGAAGCTGACAGCACACGCGATGACCGAAGCCAAATGTCGTGGTCAACCACAGCTGCCCAAAATCGTGCGGCTCGGCGAGTACAGTCGCGCGTAAAAGTACACTTACTGGAGTGCAAGTGCGTTCTACTGTACGATGATTTGCCTGATGATGAGGGGGAGGAGGGTGAAGAAGCCGATGAATCGTTCAGTGAGCAGGAGGATGAAGGGTCAATGACGGATAGTCGTTTCCTCCGTGCTCCTGTTAGACCTACAAAGCCCTTACCATCGGTAGACGGTTTAGAGCGCTTAGAACTCTCAATCAAGGACGTGATTTTCTCAAGTTTGGCGTACTCCCAACATACCTTACTTGCCTTCACGATTGGAAAGCTCACGGTAACGGAAAAAACGCTGCCGCGCATGTCGTTGGATGCCGAGGAAGACGAATCAGCAATGTTGTCAACCTGCGTTCTGAAGTTTGCTGACACCTCACCGGTTTCGGGACGAAGAGTTAGCTTGTCTGCAAACGTATCAGCTCAGTTGCGCATCGATTTTGATCCTGCTTCCGAGGGCGACACTCCAGTTGGCATTTCATCTCTAGGTGTGCAAGTGAATGTTCAACCCGTCCTTGTAGAATGGGATATGTATTTGCTGGATAGAGCTCATCGACTGCTAGCTCTTCTTGAAAAAGACACGTCAACGCCAAAACGAAAAGCTATGTCGACACCAGTTGCTGGAACTCCACCGAAAGAGTTTGCCAAACAGCTGGACATGATGACAGAATGTCTGCAGGTGACGTTGCGATTTCCTATGGTTAACAGCGACCTAATTCGTTTTGGTCCATCGTCAAAGCGTGGCTTGTGCGAAGATAGACTGCTGGTGACTTTAGAGGGTGCAAAGGTGGCTTCATTTTCTCCTCGCTCAGATGTAGATGGAGATGATAATGAACCACGTTCGCCTATGCCACCTCAGTACAGGAAGGGAAGCTCATTACCGTGGCTAGCAGAGTTTGGTGTTTCTTTTGACAACGCGAAAGTGTCATTGCTAACCCCAGAAAATGGTAACCAGAGGTCATCACGCTTGGAAAAGGCCGTTCTTATTACCGCCAGCAGTAACGAGCGCTCAGAGGAGGTCTGCACTCTTCGTCTTCGTCTTCAAACCCCCTCTCGGGAAGAGATGAAAGATGCTATTGTGAGCAAACGAAATTTATCTCAAGACGCAAGCCAAAGTCCTGATGGTGCATCAGTCGGAAGCTCGCCTGACGATGTTAGTGGAGACGACAACGATGGTGGAAGAGTGGGATTGAACGGCTGGAATCTCGATGCGCTGGGCCGAACAGAAGCGTACGAAAGTACTGCTGCAGCGGCGTCATTATATTCCGTAGAAATTAGACTTCCTCAGGCCAACGCGGTATTATTCAAGTCATCGTTGGACCGATTGATGGTGCTATTTGACGCATTATTAATGATTAACCCTATCGACGTCGATAGCTACAACCAGATGCTTGCTGCTGCGGCGCTTCGAAACCGATTGATGCCAAGCTACATGAGCTTAAATCTCACATTAGGTGAAGGTACAGTCAGAATATGTGACTATGAGGCCTTGCCTTCTCAAGAACCAACTGCGACTGGCTTGCACGAGGTTAATACTCCTCTACCTGAACCTGAAAAGGTACTTTTCACGTATCATTTTGCATTCCGAACTCTCAAGGTCTTCCAGATTTCTCAGTGGATGGGACAGTTAGTATCGCGTGTTCACGTTCTCGCTCAAAATATGACTCTGCTGGAAGAAGATGGTCGCACAAACGCTGTCGTACCAATCATCTACAGAACACCTTTTGGTGTTTCTAAAGCCCCGATCTTTTTCATGGGTGTTGATATTACCGACCAAACAAACGAAATGCGCGAGATGAAGGTTGAGCTGCATCTTTCGCACCTTAGTCTGCGGTATGATGTTCGTTCCAAGTGGTTGTTCCAAATGCTGGATATGGTGCTGATGGAATATCCCATTCCGATTATCCCGCTGGATTCAGCGAGCATGTCAGACGAGGAGAGTACAAAACTCTATGAATCTATCAAAAGTGGAGGCAGCCACGATGCTGTGCCTTTGGCAACTGCCCCGAAAACTGTATTCACTAAGCTCTTCGTCAACTTCTACGACGCAATAGTAGATTACGCACCGCTGACACTGACATCACGTGTAATCCTTGTGCTAGGCAAGGTTAGCGTGTCTTCGAACGTCGTGACGGGTGCTGTCATGCAGGGCTACAAGATTTCTGTGGGTGACTTGGAGTTGTTCCTGACGCAATCGCGTGCTGGCTACGAAGAAATCGATGATGTTCTGTTAGGCAACGAACTTTTTCTCTGTGGCAACTCGAAGAACTCGAAAAAAAAGGTGCTCAAATTTGCGGATTCAAATGCTAGAGGAAGTGGTGGCACTTTAGATGCCGAATACCCTTCACTGCTTACGTTCTTGGAGAAGTTTGGATTCTTGCAAATTGTTACCATGGACTTCGTGGATATTTTCTTGCGTGTGCTAGTTCCACCGTCGGCACTCGAGATCGCATCTGCGTCACGTGACCAGCTCAAGGAAAAGGCTTCGGCTTCATCTTCATCACCGGAGCTGTCAGTGGAATTGAATTTGGGCACTGCTAATATTTATGCTTGCTTTGACTCATTTAACACGCTGATTGAATTGCTCTCAGTGTGGACGGACCAACTTGCTATTGAACAGGAGCCACGCGACACCACTGCGTACGTGGGTTTAGATGGTGAAAGTGATCCGTCGAGCGTTTCAGTTGTCACAAATTTGAGTCCCGCTCCTGCTAGCAGTATGCGACCTAGCGTTATTCCTACTCCAGACACACCTAGTTCACAAGGAGTGGGAGATTTCTCCAGTACGAGCAGTGTCCGTAGCGATCGCTTGTCAATTACAGACAGCGATGTGGGTGGGGGTTCTGGACGACGCTTCGTTAATATCTTACAGCAGATTGATGAAGACGCTTTTGGTGGTGGGAAGAAGATCTTTCCTGGCACAACGGTTGCAACAGATACGGAAGCTCGTCTGCTACGTACGCGATTGGATTCGATTCAAAAGGAGAAGGATCGTCTGGTTCACGGTCTCGAAAATGACGACCAGCTATCTGCATCTGAATTGCGTCGAAGGTATCAGCAAGAGGAACGGCGGAAGTCTGCGAAGCCTATTCGCATTAATGAGCTGGTGATCGAGGATTACTACTCAGATACGCGATCATTCGACGGCCAGGCCGATGAATCTGCAGGTGCTTTCCTCATGGAACCTGATACAAATACTGGAAACTCACAGGCTCACACAATTGGAGATGACCCTTGGTTTTCATCAAATCGTGGTGCATCACCTAGTGCATCGCCGCGTATGGGATCTTCCCCCGAAAAGGCAGCAGCGTTTTATAACGAGCAGGCAGCGCGATGGCTTGCGCCGGATGGAACCTTAAGTGATGGTGGTGAAGGACCTGCTATGAGTGAAGAAGCATCCGGCGATGACTTTCCGCTGTTTGAACCAGTAGAAGAAAAGCCACCTGCTCCGTCATCTGAACAGCCAAGTGTACCAACTAGTGTCGGACAAGTGGACGTAAGCTACAGTAACGACAATGTTTACGACCTCGAGGAAGAAGACGAAGATGATGAGTTTGATGCGAACCATTTTCCAATGGGGGCGTTTCCGGCTGCATCCAAAAACTGGTGGGGCATGCAGAACCAACCTGATGAAGTGGAACTTAGCGACCTACAGACGGAAGAGACTGCTTCGTCGTTTTCTCACCGAATGGACCTTTTGGAGGACAGGAGTGTAGCGCACACGACGTCGAGTGAGGCCAGAGGTGAAATATCAGAGGGATCACATGGCAACGATGTGTTTCCCAATGCAATGTCCATGTCGATTATCGACGCAGGGGAAGACGAAGGCAAAGAAGTCGAATTGGACTTTACTCTTGACACAGATCTCCAGTCGCGTTTTAACCGGTTATTGGATATGGAATCGAACAGCGGTCGCGAAGTCGATGATATGGACGACGATGATGCTGATGATGAGACTCATGGCGAGCACAACCACTCTGTAGCATCTTCCCCGCGAACTATTCCAACTCGACAAGCATCATTCTCGTC
Source organism: Phytophthora taxon juncus (assembly GCA_033558005.1). Lineage (NCBI taxonomy): Eukaryota > Oomycota > Peronosporomycetes > Peronosporales > Peronosporaceae > Phytophthora > Phytophthora taxon juncus. The sequence goes on along the minus strand of JAUCEE010000005.1, from coordinate 2,868,086 downwards.
GACTAGCAGTCATCCGGGTGCTCCATCGTCATCGTTTGGGAATCCGACTGTATCCCCACCTGATCAGCCAACTGCACGCTGGTTTTACGATGACCAGCGGTCCGACGATGGTGGTCCTCCCATGACTGGCCCACCGTCTCGGATTTACCCCCACCATGTTGAAATTCCGATCGGTGGTTCGGCCACGTCCCTTTCATTCGGTGAGAAAGAATGCGAAGATGCCATTAAATCTATCGCAAGAGAGAATGCGGTACGCAAACTGGAGGCAACAGCACCGATCGTCGTGCAACACGTACTTTTACGCAATTTTAACATCTGCATGCGGTTCTTTGGTGGTTGCGACTGGACGCGTGATGCAAGCGAAGCTGTTAGCTTGCACCCTCCGAAGGATATCCACGCGGAGAGTTTGCATGGGAAGCAGCAACCGGACAGTGCTACCGCGAAGAAGGAAAAACTTTTGGATGCTTTGTTGGACAACTACGTACCGTCAGACGGTGGAGACCTTTTTGGCGGGTCAAATGACAGTCCTTCTCTGTTTACAAGTTCTAGAAGTGCTCCGACGACGTCGTTTATGAAGCGTGATCCTGCCACAAGGACGGCAAGGGCTGCATCAAGCGACAGCACTCCCGCCTCTAGAAAGCGTTCCTTGAAAAAGAGCGGGCGTAAGACGGAAGAAATGCTGGAACTGGTGGTCACGCGTATTCAACTGCGTTTGGACATGTTTAATGACGCTGATACGCAGCCGTTAGCATCTCACACTGTGCTAGCACTGGGTGATGTCGAGTTGCTAGACTACATCTCAACATCACAGATCCGCAAGATCGTGTGCTACTGGAAATCTGAGGCGACCCATCCACGGGAAAGCGGCAGCTCTATGGTGCGATTGCAGCTGATAACTGTGCGTCCTGGGCCCAACCTGTGCGAGGAGCATCGTCTCAAGGCCAGGCTGTTGCCATTGCGCATCAATCTTGACCAGGAAGTCGTGAAGTTCTTGCGGCAGTTTGTGCCAGTAGAGGAGGCGCCAGCTCCGAAGAACCGTCCGGCGCGGCGACAGATTGGCCTAATGCCGGATGACACGGACGATGAAGTCGAGATAACGATGCACGAAGGCATGACGGAGATGACACCAATTGGAGAAAGCGCCCCTACGGAGGGAGAGGTGAGCTTGGGTGCGTGGTTTTTCCAGAGTATCGACATCAAGCCGTGCAAGATTAAGATTGACTACCGGCCGAACCACGTCGACTATGCAGCGCTTCGTGCCGGTGATTACTTAGAGGTTATTAACCTCTTTGTGCTAGAGGGTATGGAGCTGGTACTTCGTCGTGTGCAGATGAGCGGTCTGGACGGCTGGGCAGCTCTCGGTGAGAACGTACTCGTGTCGTGGGTGCAAGACATTTCGCGGCACCAGATCCACAAGTGCGTTGCAAGCGTGTCGATGCCTCCCTTACGACCGTTCGTGAACATCGGTGCTGGTGCAGCCGACTTGATCCTGCTCCCGATGGAGCACTACGGGCGTGATCGGCGGCTTGTGCGCGGCATCAAAAAGGGTGCATCCAGCTTTTTGAAGTCAGTGACGATCGAGACGCTGAACACTGCCTCCAAGGTGGCGCAGGGCACCCAGGCGCTTTTGGAGCATGCGGACGATGTGGTCTCCTCGTCGTCAGCTCTGCGTCGCAAGCAGCTGAAGTACCGACAGGCAGGCAGTCGCATCGCTCGTAACTCGCGGCGTATGGGCGGCGGCGGTATCCGCAATGCGCAAGACGCAGGCGGCGGTATCGGCGGCCGCCAGTACCTGGCGCAGCAGCCTGCAAGTGCTGCGGAGGGCTTTGGCCAGGCGTACGACTCCCTGGCGCGCGAGCTGCACGTGGCTGCCAAGACCATCGTGGCCGTGCCGCTGGTGGAGTACAAGAAGACGGGATCGCAGGGCTACGTGCGCTCGGTCATCCGCGCGGTGCCCGTGGCGGTGCTGCGTCCCATGATCGGTGCCTCGGAGGCTGTGGCAAAGGCGCTCATCGGCGTGCGCAACGCCGTGGACCCGGAGCTCAAGGAGGACATCGAGAACAAGTTTAAGGACTTCCGGGCAATCTGAGCAGAAGTATCACCGCCGACCTACCTATATTTTATAAAAATCTGATAGCATTACACTTTACGACGTGGCAAGTCAGTAGATTATTTTGTATACGCTTATGATGAGTCTACTACTCTTCCGCCAACTCCATCACTTGTCGGCAGTTCAATTGCCGATGGTCGCTTCCAAACGCAGACCGGTGCTCCATGGCTTCCTACGTCACTGCTTCAATTTTGTCCTTGATTTCATTCTTTTAGGACCTCTACTGGCTTACACGCACGCCTTATTGGATCGTAGAGAAGATCTTCATCATCTTTCCTGGAAGAGGAAATTTTAGATTTGAGAACTACGACAGGAATACAAGACGCAAGAAATTTAAGAGAAGGAAACTGTGATAAAGTCGTATGAGGTCGAGGAAAATGCAATATGACTAGCTCAGGTTAAAATCGGGAGACACGAAAGCATCACGAAACACATAGCAGGCCTCCTCCAAACTGCTCATCAAGCTCTCCGTGGCTTTGGATTTGCGCGATTCTATCACTCGAGTCTTCCCAGAGGAAGCGCATTAAGCCGCGGACCTCGAGTCTCTTTTTGCTGCGAGAGGTGACGTTTGATAACCATCGACGCCGCCACTGCTATGATTGAGCAGGTGAGGGAAGGCATGCAAGTCCCACTGGTAGGTTGTGCTAGTCATCGTTTGAACCGAGCTGTTCAAGAGGACATGAAGAGGATTTGGGCGCGGTTCACAACTTGATGATCAAGCTGAGAACACTCACACAAGCTGCCAAACTTCGGTACGATCTATGTACAACTATTGTAATTTTCTGATACTAACATAAAAATTACCTTACTTTCTGCAAAGTTTGAAAACCAACTTGCGCCCTGTGATCAGGCAGGACACTCGTTGGAGCTCCACATTTACCATGGTAAAGCGCTACCTTCAATTCCTATGTTCCTTGATGTCGAGGATGACGACATCATGGACGTGATGCCTGCGCCTGCTGTTACCAAGCGCATGCGGTCTTTGTTCAAGGAGCTAAAAGACGTCGAGTCGGTGTCGAAGGCTCTTCAAGGTAGAGATGTGGACCTGCTGGACGTGCGGCAGTGGTTTGGCGACCTGATTGTCATTAAGCCACAATACGCTCACTACCTCGGTAAGCATAAAACACGTGATTCTAATGAGCATGCTAGACCTTTTGTATTTGCTAATGCTTATTTAAATTTAAAGGATCTAAAAAAAGTCTGTTTAACAAAATATTAAAAAATAAATACTAACGTCAGATTAAATGCTGCCAGGTCCCAAGGCAAGTGTGGTGTTGAGACTCAGCTGGGAATGGACTTGCCGGTTGCCGCCGAAGTTCCAACCGGTGACAAGTTGCCGGGATACGGGTTAAAGGATTCCCTGGCCACTGTTTGGCTAATATCCACTGGTTCCGATGTCTCAAGAGTCAACCCATCGAGTGACATGACACTATTTCCAAGCCGATACCCCCGGTCAAGATCCGTACTTAGCCGATTATTCGGCGACGGTTCGAGTCTTCGGCGACTAGTCCGAGTCTTCGACGCGACCTTTGAGTCATCGGTGGTTACACCCAAAGATCGCGACGGACATGAGAAGATCCAAAACGGGCGCGTTTACACTAGATATTTGTATAAGACTATAGGAAACTCTAGATGAGAAATAACGCCTATTGGGCACTAATACAGAACAGCTTTTCCTCCCAACCACGCAAGGGTGAAGTCCGGCTATCGGTAGGTACACGTAGCGTCTGTGTCAAGCCCGGTAGGAAGGATTATGTCTGTCGGTGAGCACGCCTACTAGTGTAGCGAGTGTTCATCCTGGCAGGGCCAAGAGACAGTGATAGTGGCCGTGTGTATTAGGATTGTGTGGCGAGTTGTCGCCATTGACCGGAGGAGCGAGAGTGTACTCCCGTCGACTCTTACCGCCGGAGCTGAAGCTTCGGCACCCCCGGTATCAGGCCGTGACTGGCTGGTACCCATCCTTCTGTGGGACTACGGGGTATATTTGCGTGTGTAGAGCATCCTAGCCGTCGCTCGTGGCTAGAGGTGCTGGGCTTTGTCGGTGGCCTGTGTTAACCACGGAACACAGTGGAAACAGCCAACCCGGCGTAAGGGCAAGATCCTGGGCCTTCAGGTTCGATTTGCCCTACAAGCTCCACGAGTCTTCGCGGACTCGGGGAGTGTTGTTGGTGGGAAGTGTGCCAACAAATTTTGTACATGTTCCTACACGACAAAAGCATCGTCCACAGCCCAGACTTCGAGGCGGGTTGTGCGCGTGTCTTTCGAGATAGAGGATCGCTTAACCCGGGCGGAGAAGGCAGCTTTCTTGCCTTTTGTTAAGTCCCATGAACCTGAAAGTGATTCCAGCACAGGTGAGGAAGATGAGGCGTTGTCGTTCGTGGAGCGGGCACGAAAGCGTCGCCGCCTTGCCCAGGCAGAGGTCAAGTACGAGCAGTTGAAGACGATCCCGCCAACTTCAAACTTGGTTGAACGGTTTTTCAGTGTTACACGCGTGACGTTTGGTCAGCAACGACACGGACTTTTGCCTGCCACCTTGGAGATGATTTTGTTTTTACGCGAGAATCGAGGTTATTGGGATGCTAAAACTGTCGACAGTCTCAGCTGTTGAGTAATCCAGCAGAGATAATGCATCACTACCATTACTCATAATTTATTTGTTGCAGCTTGTCAATGCCATTATTTATGCTTTCCGTGCACTACATGCCATCAGATAATTTACTTTGCTCATCTTCCACTACTAAATAAAAATGCCATCTTGGGAGGCCCTGATTTGACTACCGGCTTTCGCGTTGACCACTTATTTCCCCTCCATTGCCGTAGCACAGGACACCACCGCAGCGGTAACAATTCAAGCTCACCTTTGGTTGGATTGGGAAAAACATGAATCCACTAGACTTGGACACGTAGCAGCAATACTCGAACCGCTGCAAACGCTATGTGACACACCACGAGTTTCAGCCTTCTCCACCTTGCGGTATTGCTTTGCTCGACTCGATATGAACACCCCAAACGGTCGTGCCGAGTTGCCCAAATAAGATAGCAGGCTTGGCACAATTTGTGCTTAACACTCATGGTCATACTTTGACCTGACCCGAAGTACAAGCCAAGTTTATCGACATGATATACGTGGAAGCGCCTTCCTCGCGAGGTGCTTGTTGACCAACACCAGGCCGCAGGGAACCCACATGGCGTCAGTATTTCTAGGTTGAAGCGACCGAGGCCAGTCAAGTGCCCGGTCCAACAGCGTAAAGAAGCCCTTCCAGGCCCAGTTCCCGCGCTGGGCCGACGAGTTCGTCACTGCGAGCCGCTTGCCCTTCTCTGCCTGCCACTGGTGCAGTTCCCGCGCTGGGCTGACGAGTTCGTCACTGCGAGCTGCTTGCCCTTCTCTGCCTGCCACTGTCTGGTCGCGCACAGCTTTGCGTCACTCGGCGCTCAAGACTCGAGTCAAGTGGCGACTGCAGCAATCGCCAACGACGCCGCGCCGACTGATTTCTGGCCAGCCAGGAAGGCCGCCATGTGTGTTGGCGGCGCTCCTGCACTCGCTCCGAGGTCTCAACTAGCGATTGCTGGCTCGTCGCTGCGCTCGTCCAGCCGGCCGTTGTAACGGTCAAAACCACTTGGCCCCAGTATGTCGCCAGATCGGCAAGAGCTCCGGTAGAGGCCGGCGCTGACTCCTTTGGTCCGAGTCATTGGCAATCAGGCCGCAGCTTCCCCACTACTTTCGGCGCCATGAGGAGCGTGGCCGACGTGTCCACGGACGACCTGGTGAACAGCCTGCTGAACTCGGTCACCTCGTCCACTTCGTCGCCCTCCACGTCCACGTCGTCGCCCTCCACGTCGACGACTTCCACGTCCACGTCGACGACTTCGAAATCCGCGGCGTCCACTTCTTGGTCCACTTCCTCGTCCTTGGCGTCGGCGTCGCACAGTGCAAGCTCTGCGTCTTCAGACTCGGAGACGAAGGCGCCGGCGACGACTTCCCCGGCCACGAAGAGTCCGGCGACGGAGACTCCGGCCACTACCAGCCCCGCCGCGTCCAGTTCAGGCTCCAACAATGAAACGGCAACGGGCGGCGCCACGGACGGCAGCGGCGACGGAGGCAGCGGCGGCGTCGCGCTGTCCATCGGCATCGCCATCGGCGTCTTGGCGCTGGTTGTCGCCACGCTGCTATTCTTGAGGTCCAGGAGGAAACGCGCGCAAAAAGCTCGCGACTCGGCGTGCTCGCCCCCCGCAGGAGCGACGTGTCTGACGGTCCCTGCGGACCGCGGATTCAAGCAGGAACGGGAACTAGGCATGCCCGAGATGTCCATTGAGCTGCCCCCTGGACACCTGGGCTTTTCGCAGAGCAAGGGGCTGGACATGAGCTACGCGTCGTCGCGCTCCAGCGCCACCAGCAACCAGTACAACGCCAGCGTCGCCAGCAGCACGGACAGCAGCGTGTTCAACACCATGGGCGGTGTAAGCCCCACGTTCAGCAGCCGCAAGATGGCCAGCTACTCCTACCAGTACAGAGAATCCGAGGACGGTCCCAGCACCAATGCTAACCCCAGCTTGTCGTCGGCACGTAGTGCGGGAAGCACGGCATTCCGTCTCACGGGGCTGAACGGGAGCAATGCAGCATGTGGACGTGGAGGCAACACGAAGCTTACGCGCGTCACTAGTGGCCGCACATTGTCAGCAGCAGATGAATATGCCGAGCTGGTCACTGCTACGAATGCACAGGGCAAGGTGGACATGGCGGCTCACGCACCGTCGCCCCAGGTAATGCACGCTGACTTCACGGGCAGTGCTACTAGCCTGAACGAAATGGAGATTAGCATGGGACCCGATGCAGACAACCACAGCTTCTTGGCTCCTCTCCCCACCCGCAAAACGCCTGCTTCGACTCAAGCACAGGCCGTTGCTCGTGCATCCGAGGTGAGCATGGGCCCAGACTCGCCTGTGTCTGGCCGTGAGAAGCGGACAGGATCAGTGTATGACACGATCCCCAACCTTTCAGGTGAGAAGATGTCTGCTTCTTCACGAAGCTCCGAGGAAGACCCGAACGCAATGTCGACCGCGTCCTTCCTGTCTGAGTCGTCGATTTCTTCAACGTCTTCGAGGGACAGCGTCACCACATCAGCGCGTGGATCCGCGTACGTGTCATCCATGCCGCTGCTTCAGCAACTCTCGAGTGCCGAAGACAGCGACTACGGCGAGGACCTCACTTCCGAGCGTGCATCGACAGAGTCGTCGGACAGCGCCAACACTACGCGTTCCGGGTCGATCATCGCACTGAACCTAGAGGCCAAGGACGGCTGCAGCGAGATCGCCATTTAGGCGGTAATAATTGACGAGGGATGGAAGACTCGCGGTGTATGTATTTAGCAGTGCGCTGGGTGGGTGTAGTTGTCAAGTGGAGACGGCAGCGCGGCTTCTTCTTCGGACTACTTAGTTAATGATTTTTGGAGCAATGAAGGCATATTGGTGAAAGGCCAACAGGACAGGAGCCGGACGCTGCCGAGCGTAATAAATGAAGCGAAAGCTTGCGTTATGGCGTTTGTAACTCACTGCTCCCTACCACGACGTAGTCGCCTCACCTGTCATTTTCTCGTCACTTTGTGTTTGAGCTCCCTGCTTAGTTGACGTCCGCGGGACGCAGCGACTGCGCGCGACTCTCGTCCGAGTTGTCCGGGTTGTTGTAGTCCACGTCGGCGAAGAAGTGCTGCTTGTGCTTGCGCGTGCGGCGCAGGTGGCCCGGCTGCAGGTAGTACTGGTCCGGCTCGTCGGCCGTGACGGCCATGCTGCCCACGTTGTAGCCGCGCGAGCGGTAGAGCGTCTTGTTGGGGTAGTAGGGCACGTGCTGTCCCAGGTGGTTCTGGAAGGGCGCGTCCGAGTGCGCGCAGGTCTGGCGCGTCTCCCAGTTGGCCGGGTCCTGGCCGCCCTCGCCGGGCAGCGAGTCCGTGAGGTGGTGCATCCAGAGGTGCCATTGCGGCGGGATGAGCGTGCCCTCCACCTCGTCCCACGAGTCCACCTTGAACTCGGTCCAGCGGTGCTGGCCGTACACCTCGGTGGGGTCCTCGTAGTACTTGAAGCCGTTCTCGTCCTCGCCCACGAAGCGCCCGAACTTGACGTCGCCCGGGTTGTATAGCTTCCAGAGCGTGCCCTTCCAGCCGTAGCGCTTGTGCGCCTCCAGGTACTTTTCGAACACCGTGTAGAACGAGCGCGTCTGCGTCTGCGTCGCCTTGGCCAGCGTCGGGCCCTGGCGCTGCGCCAGGCGCCCGCCCGCGAGCGCCGCCTGCCGACCGCTTGCCATCATGATGCTGGGGGCTTCTTGGAGACTGGGCGCCGGACAGCCGCAGACTCGGCTAAGTGCGACGCGCCGCTTAGGTGCGAAAAGCCGACTAGGTGCGATCTGAGGTGGACCACCGGGAAACGCGGCAAACTTTCAGAGCATTCAGAAGAGTGTGTGCATGGGGCGATTTGTAGACTGTTCCAGTTGTATGAAGCGCACGCGTACGGTAGTCAAAATTCCGCAATGTGACCAAACATGAGAACATTATGAAGCTAGCGGCAGAGCATGCATGCATGTCTCCAACGATCGATCTGTTGCTTTTGTCAGCACAAGTCTCATTGCAAAAGTACGTCACGCATAACTTGTTTTCTGGTAGCAGGGGTCGACTACACTTCTAAAGACGCGATAAGTCAGATCCCAGCATCTTCGCCTTCGCCATGAAATCCTCGCCGCGCAACATCGATCAGTTCAGTGAAGACGTGATTGGTAATGCAATGCAGCCAACTTGGATGCCTCGAGCAACGGTTTATGATGGCTACACTCCTGGAAAAAGTCAACTGTACGCACGATATTCACGATTTCGAGGGAACATCCACCATTACAAACGGAAAGCCATCATGCCTACTCCATTCGGAGTAGAAGCCAAGGTCAAAAACAATGATAAGTCAACGAGCACAACTTTGGCGTTGCTGGCGGGCGAGAAAAAAATCCTCAAAACTACGGGTTGCCGTCAGAAGAGGTTTTCGACCATCGATATTGCGCTTCGGGCACTAGAGCTTCTTCAAGCAAGTGGTCATAACATCGACGATTCGCTGCGACGCACTATTATAGCAGGCATCATGAGTAAGCAGAGTCACGATCGAGAGCGGAAGGCATCGTATCGGAAGCAGCAACGCGAGGTAGAAGCTGTACCCAACATGATATACAAGCACTCAAGAATGAAATTAGCGTTCTTGAGAGGCGTTGCTGGAACCCCGATACCTTCCGAAAACGAAAAGCAACCGACTATATTCAGCACTTCCTGTATTTCCTGTCAAATCCAGACTTACGTGCCGAAAATGGAAGGCGGTGAGTGATGAAGGAAGATGGGAATAAGATGGCGTTTGATGAAAGCAATAATTGACAGTAACGGACTGCTGGAAGGTGACAAAGTTTCCCAAAGAGTTTGTGAAGCGAGATACATACAAATAGCGAGCGGATTTACTAGCTGTCTGAGCTGAATACGGTGCTCAAACACGTTATACTGGGAGGTAGGTATTGAAGCTAGCTATTGGGAAGCCCAACAGGGATTAATTGTCGCCAACTGCGTCAACGTTCGTTCAACACTCAGCTGTGTGCATCACACGATGATCATGTGCCAAACATGAACTGGTAAAGTCCAACGAGTCTTGTGACTTGGCGCACTCAAAGTCTTCCTACTTTTCTTCCCCTCAAAGATGTTTTACCAGTTGGCATTTTGAATGCGTTTGGAAGGAAGTGCTGGTTGAAATGCTAGGCCCATCAGCTCTGGATGAATGTGCTAATGAACCTTTTTTATGTTTATATACGACCACAGATTCATGAGAAGCCGTGGCCTTCACGAGACCGATGGTAGTTTCGCTGACACTCCAGAGATCTTGCTTCATTTACAGTGCTGGGTAATGTATTGGACTAACAATAACGCCATGTTCGTTTGCTGCTGTAGTCTAGCGAAGTGAGTAGCGGTGACATCCCCCTGCTGAACACGAACAGCGGCGACCTTATGCATAGTGAGTGGGTACGTACATACCTTCATTGCAATGGAGGTGCAGACTAACACTTTGATTTCGAATATAGGGGTAAATTGGCCATAATGGGTACTGGGCTGACCTCTAGACGACGTGCTGCGTTGGATTCCTTATTTGACCTCCGACACAACTGCTTAAATTATCTAGAGCTATGTAAACTTGGATCTGTGGGTTTACTCCTCGCTCACGTTGGCATTTGATTGAAATTTAATCGTGCTCATGCAAGCTACGGATTTGCGCGAACAGAGTGATGTGCTCATCGTGGTGCCTTTCATTTCGCAGTAGTAGCATTTTGCTGTGAAGTCGTCTCGGTTATCATCCGAATTTTGCGTTTGGTCATTTCTCGTGAAAAATTGCATATGCTGATACATATATCACGCGCTGCAGAAGTAGCGCCTCTATTGCTGACGTGACTTGCTAGCGTCGGACCTATTGAAACTTTGGCTGAAAGATTTGTATTTGCTACTGGAGCTGAAATTTGTTGTGTAATTCGTGCGGATCGTGCGCCTCTCCCGATAATAGGCTCCAACACATATTTTGTATCGCGCTTTGCACTACTCCAGATAATACTGATCCAACACATATTTTGTATCACAAATCCTACTTTTAGAAGTACAAGTATTGCGGCATTTGGAACAAGTTTAAGTGCCAATTCTTGATGTCCGATCAATATCCCAACCCGCTCCCAAGAATCCAACCTCCCAGACTCAACAACGTACCTAGTTTTAACGAAGCTTCAAGTTACGGAATACTACTTTTACCCTGATGAAGCCTTTGCAATGTTGACTTTCTTCTCGTGATACATTCAACCATATCCGAGGCATGATCACGGGGATACCATATTGGTTGTAGTCCGTTTCCAATCACACGGTCACTGAGTTTGGTGGTGCTGCACAGGTAAAACTCCATAAAGACCATTAAGATTTTCTGAAGCAAAAATCAGCAATCGCTTAGCAACACTGCCACTTGGATAATAAATATAGAGCCTGCATCTTATTCGCATCTTCCTTCATCACTCACCGCGTTCCTTTTTTCGGCACAACTTCTCGGCAAGACGAGAAATACCATTGCTCGTTTCCATGATTAATTTCTTTAGGCTCTCTGCTGTTTTTTTTTTTTTTGCACAATATTCACAACGAAAATGTTATTGGGCACGCCAACGTTCGCGCAGAAGATTTCACCATATTTCGATGGCCGCAGAACAAGAAAAAAAAATATACCAATACAAGGAGATACGACGAGAATTTAAGAGATAATTCATTCTATAATAAATCGTGCTATGCACGTATACTCTCACGCACTGTCGAAGCAAATGTTAAGTGACAAGTTCCTGGTACTTATTTTGCTAGAGGTCGGGCGCGAAAGCACCGCGGAACACGTGGTAGAGGTCCTCCAAGCTGCCACTAAATGCAGCAGCGGCGCCAGAAAATCTCCTTGGCTCTGTATCTGCTCGACGCGTTAGGTCGAACTGTCCCCCACAATATTCGGACCATCCAAAACTTGGAGCTCTAAGGTCGTCATGAAAATCAGTGAAGTTAATGATATTGCGAATGGAGGCGCGCTCTAAACCTGAATTCTGTTGTCATGAGGACGCTGACAATATTCGGCTTGCGTCCTCCAAACTGCCTAATATGTGAACCAGCGGAGTCAACATATCCTCTTCACTATGTATCTGTTGTACTCGATCACTCATGTTGCCCCAGACAAAGCACATCGAGCCGCATATGTCAATCCGTTGGCCAAGTAGCTTTTTCGCGAGTAGAGTCACTTCTCCGAAGCTACAGTTCAGGTGAGGGAATGCGTGAAAAAGGGTATCCTCAGAAATGGTAACGCTGGTTGTAGTAGAGATCACCAGCACGTTGGAAGCTACCATCTTCATATCGTCGATCTCGACATGGATGTCGTCGAAGCAGAGAGACAGCAGTCTCCAATTTAAAAGTAGCCTTTGGACACCATATCCCGCGTCATGCATCACGTCGGGTGCCAAATTGGTTTGCAAAAATATTGTCACCGCTGCGCAGTTTAAGTCTGGATTTGACAGGAAATACAGGAAGTGCTGAATATAGTCGGTTGCTTTTCGTTTTCGGAAGGTATCGGGGTTCCAGCAACGCCTCTCAAGAACGCTAATTTCATTCTTGAGTGCTTGTATATCATGTTGGAGTACAGCTTCTACCTCGCGTTGCTGCTTCCGATACGATGCCTTCCGCTCTCGATCGTGACTCTGCTTACTCATGATGCCTGCTATAATAGTGCGTCGCAGCGAATCGTCGACGTTATGACCACTTGTTTGTAGGAGCGCTAGTGCCCGAAGCGCAGTATCGATGGTAGAAGACCGCTTACGGCTGCGACCCAGAGCTTTGAGGACTTTTTTCTTTGTCACTGTTGGCACCATCGTTGTCTGCGTTGGCCTTCTATCGTTCTTGACCTTGAATTGCACTGTAGATGGAGCAGATATGGTGGATTTCTGTTTGTGCAGGTAAATCCCGCAAAATCTTGAATGCCGTCCGTGGTGCCGACTTTTTCCCGAAGTCGAATCATCGATAAGCGCAGCTCGAGGCACCCATGTTGGCTGCATTGCATTACCAATCACATCGTCACTCAGTTGACCGATATTAGGAGGCCGAAACAGCGAGGACTTCATGACGAAAAGAGGGTACTGACTTATTGAGGTCGTTGTCAGCACCTGCTGCCAGAAAAGAATTGGTGCGCGACAAAGGATTACGAGGCATTTGGAGATGGTTGCGATTGTTTGTAATCAAGTAAAACATAAAGTGGGCTTGCTTACGTACTTCAAGATGATACCTATTACGAAACTCGTGATTTGCCATTGGCTTTTCAGAAAGTTCTCATGATTGGACACATCACGCTGCATCGTGCCTTGTACCTGGCAAAACTTGACTACAGTAACAGGCCACCAGAATAGTCAGTCACGTAATCCTTTGTTACTGTACAAATCGCTCGTGGCGACTTCTATGATCGTACTGATTCCTTTCTTTCCTCAAAGCTATCCATACACAGTAAAAAACTGCACACCAAATATTGTTTGATTGGTTTTTTATGAAAACGTCATTGATTGTAGCAAGTGTTGCCACTACAAGTTTCAACTGTGTAGCGCTTCGGATCGATCGTTGAACTTAAAACCTTCTCTTGTCTGCATAGTAAAAAAATGGTAACGACAACGAACTCGTCTAAGGCTACGAAGTTGGGCAAAGTTCAAATATTGGAAGGCAGGAAGGGCATGATTCTTGAGATGGTCGTGAAAAAAAAAAAGCACATCGAGATTCCGTTCAGGAGCGTAGCCAACGACATCAACCTCCTGACCGCTGTCTATCTTCAGGTCCCAGACATCAAGACAATTGTGGCATTGTGGCCGAGCGAGAAATGCAAGCTATTCAAGACAGCCAGACACTCATCAAACACGCCGCTCTACCGATTGTGTTTCCCTTACCCACAGATCGAGTCGTTACACAGTGTGATCGCGAAACGAGAGCAATAATGAAGCGGCCACCAAAGCAGAAAATGGGTTCTCGAGACACGCTAACCATCAGTATGGCTCGTCTTCTGCTGCAGTCGAAAGAGAATTTCGTGCTATTACGATTCTCCAAGCAACCGGTGTTGACGCAAAGCTCCGAAACGTTATCATGGCAGATGTCATTAAAAAAACATCGACGAGAGTGCAAAGCTTCCTACCAGAAGAAGAAGCATGGGCGTGTAAAATCCCTTCAGCATGATGTTCAAGTGTTGCAACACGAATCGAGATCTTGAAGACTTAAAGAATCTTTTGAGAGGAAAAATACCCAGCCGAGCGAAAAAATAGTAATACACATCGAAATACATGCTTTCCACAATATCGAGGTAATTTGACAAGAGCTAAACATGATTCTGCCACAATTTCACTCGAACGATATGCTAATAAAAAAAAATTAACTGCGCGATCGTCGGAGAACGGAGCGTGATCTCAGTAAACGTTGACGAAGATCTGACTGTGGCTCGCCAGAAAGATGAGATCAAAGCAAAGAACGCGAAGTTGTGGAAGAGCGTCGATGCCGCCAGCCTAAAGTTGTACCTGGCGAAAACGGCGGATGGCACCTGGGTCAAAGAAGAAGTAGAGAGAGGCTTGAGCGTCGCCAGTGGCTCGAAGGAGCTCAGTACTGCGGAAGCTCAGCTCCGGGTAGTTGGATTATTGTCGGTGGACGTGAATAACAAAGAAGTTGCTGCAAATGACCATGTGCACGTGCTGGTGGTGATACCAGAGATAATAATGAATGTGCACGCAAACGATCGGCTCAGATCAGCGGCGCGCAGCAGATTCCCAAGCAAGCGAAGCTCCAGAAGTATGTTGCATTCCATGGACCGTTAAAAGAAATGGAGTTCTACGTGCCGGCCGACACGATCGCTGTCTATCGTAGAATTCAAGATGGTTTCTCAAGCACCGACCGCCCAATCTACCTACTGTATGGGCCTCCTCAATTCGGGAAAACTACGATTGCAAATGCTATTGAAGCGTGGGTAAGTGAAGCCCACCCGAACATCATTTGCGTGAACTTGGAGGTAAACAAAGTCATTGCGGCTGACGAGGCTGCATTTTGGAGTCAATTGGGGATGCTGATCAACGGAGAACGCGACTGTCGCGATTTCAATTCGATTATGAGTGTAGTTTCACGCTGCACACTTGACCACGGAAAGAAGTTCTGTCTTATCTTAGACAACATGGATACGTTGCTCATGAAGCCTGCGCTGTTGACCACCTTTTTGGATGTTCTTCGAATGTGGAAAGCCCAATCCCCAACATTTTTCTGGGGTTCCTTGGGGTTGGAGGGTTCGACTTGGAGAAGACATCCTTGGTGTATCAGGCTGGCCCGTTTTCAAGCCCGTTTAATGTTGCTGAATTGATTAAGACCGATCCGTTCACATCCTTCCAGATGACCGGTTTTTCCAACTGATCGAGCGGCAATTTTCTTTTTCTGTTTCTCTTCAGAAAGGGATCATGCGGTTCACAATTGATGAAGGGAAATGGTTTCTGGAGCTGGACCAGTGCGAGAAATGGTATTTCGACAAGTTCGACACAGGTACAATCCCACCTACGCGCGTATACAAGACAATCTGCGCCAGCTCACTGATGACGAGTGGTGGCCACTTAAACTACTGATTGGAAGCAAGGAAAGGTTGACACGCAGGAACGGAAATGCTACTCGCTTACTCGAAATGGGCGTTGTGGACGAACAGCGAGTAGCGATCCAGCCGCAAGGTCCGACCGAGCGGTGTACTGTCAAGTATGTGCTGGTAATTGTTTCTCCGATCATGACGCGGGTTTGTGCTGAAACAGTTCCGGCGCGAAAAATTGCTGCTGCTGTTGCTATTTCTGAGGATCCTATTGAGCTGTTATCGAATGCACTCGCAAATGTAGACCCAGACACCATTGCGTCTTGGTCGTGAGAAAACAACCATTTCCAAGCGAGGCTACTTTTCATTTGGAGCTGTATGCAGTGATGCGTGCTCTCTTGAATAAGACAGATCACGGAACGAAAAAGATGTATCCTGAAATTAAACCTGCAGGAACCAAAGCCAGAGCCAGCCTGCTCATCGTCAACAGAATCAGACTTGCGTACGATATTACGGTTTACCGGTTGCTGGGAGAAAGCGAAATTAACGTAGCTGCAGCTCGAGCAGACGAGTACAAGAATCAGTTCGATGTCGACCGTATGCCTGTTGTGAACTTTGTTCCTGCTGGGCATTCGTTCGACAGCGTGTATCGTGTGGAAGCATGCCTTAGTGTTGAAGTCGTGTTTTCTGCATCCTACGATACGTACAGCATTTCGTATCTGCCACAGGATAGCAACCCCCAGGAAAAACGTAAATTGTACTTTGGCACATAGCAGTACCAGCTCCTGGCAAAAATCAAACGCATCAAAGTCGACAGTGTGATCAAGCTGCCATGCACCCCTCTTGCTGTACAATAACGGGAACGGGAGGAGGGTCATTTCGATGAGGAAGAAGCATTTTGCCAGCAGGTCGTTAGCGTCCAAAGATGATTGAAGGAGGGACAGCGCGAGTTAGATTCCATTGAGTGAGGTTCCACTTGTGCTAGGAACTTCAGCGGAACACCTTCCGGATAGCTGACAAAATCTTTCATGCTGTTTTGAGGATATACTTTGTTGTGCTGCATCGGTCGGCAGCATTTTGATAAAAGCACATTCGGTGCACCCGACGTACTACAAGTTCAAGTTTCGGTGTTACCATATCCGAAGACACCCTCGTCAATCGTAGCTGTGGCGTCAACAGCGACCTAACGCCACCTCCCGCAGCAAAACAGCTCGACTAGAGGCTCGAGGTCCGCGGCTCCATGCGCTTCCTCTGGTAGCCATTCGAAGTGATCACATCGCGCAGATCCAGAGCCAAGGAGATCTCCTGACGCCGCTGCTGCATTCGGTGGACAGCTTGGAGGACATCTGCCACGTGTTCCGCGGAGTCGTGCCGCCCGACTTCAGTCTGCACCGGAAACCAATTGCTCCAGACCTGCTTCGCCTGCGCGCCGCCACCTGTCCTCCAGACTCGCGCACACAGCGTCGGAGATGGGGCTGCGCGGCCTGGCGGAGTCGCCGTCGGACCAGCGCGAGAACGCGGCGCTGCTCGCGCGCGCCGAGCGGCAGCTGTTCGGCAATCAGGACGCGGAGCGGAGCGCGCCGCCCGCGCAGACGGCGCGCGAGCTGTGGGCGCTGGTGCTGGACGTGGTGTGCGCCCCGCTGGCGCTGCGCGTGCGCGCCGCCGAGCTGCTGGGCGCGTGCGCCGACGCCGCGGGGGACGCGCGCGTGGCGGCCGCGGCCGCGCACGAGCCGCACAAGCTGCGCGCCGTTGTGAGCTCCACGTGCCAGGCGCTGGAGGAGCTGCGCGCGTCGGACGCGGCGCAGGCGGCGCTGCTGTTCGCGTGGCTGGGCTTCCTAGAGCGCGTGCTGCGCGCCTCGGCCGCCGCCGCGTGCGCGCGCGCGCTGCGCGGCAGCATGTACGCCGGCATGCTGGCCAAGCTGCTGCGGCTGCTCACGAGCTGCTCCACGCACGTGTTCGCGGCCGCGACGGTGTGTCTGGCGCTGCTGCACCGGCGCGAGCGCGAGGGCGGCAGCCGCGCGCTGCTGGACGCGCTGCGAGAGCCCAAGGACGGCCGCGAGCAGGTGGGCGGCGCGCTGCTGCACGTCATCAACTCGTGCGGCTGCCCGTGCCCGCCCGCGCGGCGCGAACAGCTCTGGGACGCGCTGCAGCTGTTCGCCGACGTGCTGGCGGACGAGGCGGCGGCGCTCGTGTTCCTCAACGACTTCAAGGTGCTGTTGGACCTCGTGATCCGCGAGTGCACGGACCTGCCGCCCGAGGACGTCACGCGGCTGCACTACGTGGCGCTGCTGGAGCGCGCGCTGGACTCGCCGCTCTATCTGCAGGCGCAGATGTACCGCAAGCGCGAGCTGTGGAAGTTGCTGGAATCGTTGCTGGATGTGGGCGCGGAGGAAGACTCCGTCATGCCCAAGGAGGTGGTTGAGAAGGTCAAGCAGATTCTCGTCAAGTATATTGATCTGCTGGACTGATGGAAGTGATGAAAGACGAGATGGACGCTCCGACGTCGAGGAGCTGTTGATAAGGAGCATCCTGCCAAGTTGCAATGCCAAGAAGAGCTAAGCTCAACGCTACCAAGAAAAAACCGATGCCTGGCGTGTATGTTCAAATGGTGTGGGCAAGTAAGGACGAGCTTCGGGAGTGGTCAAGTTGGCAACAGGGCAACACGCTTTGGGCATGGACCCGTAAACTCAATTGTGCAGAATTTTTGAACCCCCTTAGATCGGCACAACCATTTTTTGTTGAAAAGCAAAGCTCCATACCGCTAGTCTTGGACGTTTGGGCTTTTCACAATAGTCAACCAGCTTTCCCGCTTTCCCCGTCGATACGTGCCAGTCGCAAAAGCGACTAAGCACTTGATTATCCTTTTTAACACTCAAGCCCGACTGGACCGGTTCCCGTAGCCTTGAGACGTCCTAAATTTCTTCGTCGTACATTTAGGACGTTGTGCTCCACCCGCAGCTTTTTCGGCGACTCGAAGTCCGCCACAATCACAAGGCTTCGTGATGGCGAGAAAGCGGCAGCATCAGCGTGCTACTTCTCTTGCTTGAGCTGGGCATTTTGAGCCAACAAGTGAGGCAAAACATTCTTTATTCTTAGGACTTAGTGGTGCGAAGTTAATAGGCGCTACATTCGCATCGCCCTGGTGGTTCTGCTCGCAAATGTTTCATATTACACCAGGACTCCCTCTCATTGCTGCCCCCTGTCCGTAATAACTCCTTGACGCTCTCTACTAGAGCACTAGTATGGTCATCGAGTACCTCTTGGCCCCAGAAACACTTTCGCTGCGTTGGGGCATGGTTATTTGCTGCTACAGCACATGCTGCGAGGTTGAAGTCGACTTCCGCATACGTTCTCACAGGTTTATTCCTAAATATATACGCTTCAACAGGTCTAGACGAATCTGTGCGAGGGGGGTCCCCCCTTGCACAGATCAATAATCTACGCCGGGTTAAAAGCGGCAAGGGTTGTCCTAGATGAGCATAAGTCGAACCGATTAATGGTCTGGAACGCGGAAAATGGCTACGGGAACCGGTCCACTATTGTTTTTTTTTCTGAAAAGAAAAACCCTCTGTTGCACCATTGCGTCCAAGCAGAAAGCCTACTTTGAGTGATATCACCCTTGCGCTCGTCTACGGAGAAAGTCGTCATAAAAAGATTATGAAGGCGCCTTGCGTTTTCTAGCTCTCGCAGTTTGGCCCGTTCTCTGGCGTCCAGCTTGCGCACCTTGGGTTTCCGTGCAAGTTTCAATCTCTTCGCAAACGTTTCCAAGCTTTCTCCCCCAAGCTCCCCGAAATACAACTCCCGGAAGCCGTCCATTGAAAGCAATGTGTCCACCCAGAATGCGGTTATCTGCTCCAGTGGCGCCCTCTCTTCGATGCTCAGGTGAACACCACCGTCGTCGATCCCGTCAAAATTGTCGATCTGGGTAGTTCTCAGCATTCGTATTTGGGTTTGTCAAGGCGCCAACGTCAGCTGGTGATCCGGGACTCGGTTGCCGCTGAAGCCATATTACAACTTGCAACAAACGTGACTGCTGCCACCACCAAAAACAATTGTAGGCGCATGTGAAAGTGTGCTTGAGTGGTGAAGAGCTGATTGTAGAGTGGTATCTCAACCAGTATACCGTGGATACGGTTATGTTCAAGCTTTGCTCACGTTCGTATGGATGTTGTATATGCAGTTCTGAGGCAGACATCAGCGCATACATTTTGTTATACATGTCACCGTCGCGCCTGAGAATGAGCAGTTGAGATGCGCGGCTGGGCTTTGCTCACGTTCATGTGAACGTCAAACCTATGCTAGACAGGCCATAAGCGCTGCGACCTGAATTGAGCGGTTGTCGCAGCCGGTTGCCTGCATCTAATCCAGCACACTATCGTATGCGTACTGTATTTCTAATCCGTATTATCGTGACAAACCCCAATCAACATTATCTGCGAATAAGCTACCACGTGGCGCCAACACTGACCACAACAACGGCAAAGTCGCGTGGCAACCTAATGCATTGCTCGATTAGAGAGGGCGGGCCGTGTACAAAGCCTTCAAACCGCTTAGGTTGAAACTTATATGATGCCCGCCAAATTCTCAATCAATTTTATAAGGGAGAAGCCGGGTTTCTCTCTGCAGCTCAAATCGCTATGCTCGGTTCGAGTCCTGTCTAGAAGCTGGTGGCTGTTACTAAACACTTTTGCTCCTGGCTAGAAATATTATATGATCTATATTTTACGATAACCTGATATTTCTTAATAAATTATTCGGTCAACACAGTGCTACAGTTATTATATTATCTTCCACGAAATTATTTCTGAAGTTGCGCCTACCCTCATCCTACCCATGGGAACGAAGGTAAGACCTCATCTCATCTTTCACCATTCTGTAGACCTTCCGTTCCGGAGTGTCAACCCACTTGTTAGCATTTCTAAGTGCACCCTTGATTTCGCCCAAAGTGAGCTCTTCATTTTTCCAACGTTTAAAAATCCTCACGCCCTTGGGAATGTCCGACACCTTGTCCCTCACCTTGTGCCACAGAGAATTATCAATTCGCCTCGCCATCTCCCCCATCTCCCTCGCGTAGGTATTGTACCCTCTTTCTTCATCATCAGACTCGACATCATCGGACTCGACATTGACCGACTCAGTATCCTCGTTGTCCTCGTCCCCCCCTCGTCTGTCTTGGATCGTCTTAGCAATCTCGAGTCCTTCAGCGGGGGAGCATCAACCAGCTGCATTGCATTCGGGGAGGCCGCGACCGAAAGCATCGTCTCGTCCGAGGCAGCGGAGACTGTGTCGTAGTTAGCAAGAAGCACCGCAGTAGCCACGAGGATTATAGGGCTTACACTCATGGCCAGTCTTAAGCGCAGGAGTGAGGAGTGTAGCGTAGCTATGAGAGCTGGAAAGCAAAATGAGAAGTGAGATTTAACCGGTGAGCATCGCAGTCGCTGCACTTTAATGTCTTCATCCTGCAGCCACTCGATGAGATCGACGCTGGGCTGCAGCTTCTTCAGCCTGGAGCGATCTAAGGTGCAGTTAATCCTCCGATTAGAGGCGTTTACAACTCTAATCTCAAGATCTCTGCAGTAAACGATCCCAAAGTTACTTAGAAGTAAACCTCAAAAGGGTCTCATCCGGAGATGCATGTACATGTACGACGCGTTTCTCAAAGGCTGTTCAAACCTTTGGAAAGCGCTGTGCAGTTGCGTGTTTTCCTGAGCTAGGAAGCCCACTGCAACTACTACAACTTGTAGTAGTCAACAAGTGACTTTTGCACTCGAAAAAGCTGTCCAGGGACGCTACGCTCGTGTTCTACGATGGCGCAGCTCAACGTGCTGGACAGAGACGTCAAAAGTGGCTGGCCAACGGCAACCAGGTGGAGACCGGCAAGCAACGACCCAGGGACGCACCTGTCGAACTATGGACGCAACCTGTCGACACGCAGATGCTTGTTGGGTGTAAGGAGGTACAACAAGGCATCGCTGATCCTGCCACGCAGTTCGTGGACGCCCGCTCGCCTGTCGAGTACTGGTGAGAAGATGCCAATGCCAATGCGCGCACTGGACACGTGCCTGTGCTGTCAACTTCAATGGAGGGCATCGACTTCACGCAGAACAGCAAACTCGCAGTTCGAAGAACTGTTGCTTCTTGGATGTCATGGAGTAACACTTGCGTTACATCCACAGTGCTTCAAACATGTCGTGGGCGCTGGTGGCCTGCTGGAGCCGTCAATGTGCATCAAGACTCCAGTGTGGCTGCTCACCCAGGCCACACAGAGGACGCAGAGGGGCCAAGGATGTGATCGCTCGCATGTACGGCGAGGAGCATGTGCAGACGGCTCTGTCGTCGCTTGAGGTAAGCACAGCCACCGCCAGTAGGTTATGCACGACTCGATGCCCACGAGCGAGTTAATGTTCTTTCCGCACTACTGCATGTAGCTCCTCACAGGCATCTTGCTAGTTGTCCTCCCAGCAGTTGTCGGGTGTCAATATCATAGTGCTCAGACGGATGCCATCGAACGACAGCAACAAGACACCAAAATGGTATAATACATACAAGTGGAAAACTGCCATGTCGGCGCTATTGAATACGAGCTGCTACCCGGCGCTCTCCGGAGTTTGCTGCCTGCGAGCAGCGGCACGTGATATTCTTCGTAATCGTGACAGACCGGGCGCTGGCCAACCGCCTGCTGCAGCGACGCCTCGAGCTCGTCGGCGTGGACGACGGTGCAATGGACATTGGTCGCAGGCTCGAGGTGCGTTGCCGTGCTACTGAGGTCTGCGCGGTGTGAAGTTGCCGCTGCCGAAGAGGGAGTCGTTCTGGAAGCGGCCCGCCGGACAGCTTGTCGCCTGCGCTGTGGAACCACGACGTCTCACCACGGAACGGTGGTGGCGATCGTCATAGCTCTGGTTGGCCTGGAAGTGTGACTGGCATTTCCTGTCGAATGTCCGACACAACGGGAACAGGGACTCCTCCTTTAAACATGCAACCCTTGATTGAGCATTTTTGACTAAGATGCGGTCACTTAAGTGTTCCAGAGCCTTTGGACCAGAGGAAGCACATTGAACTGCAGGCATCGAGTCTCTGGCTGTATTTTTTACAGCGAGGGATGATGTTTGATCACTGTTGACACCTCATCTACGATTGGAGCGCAAGGGAATCCTCGGAAATGGTACACCAGAACTTGTATTGCGACGGATGTACCGAATGTGTTTTTATGAAAATGCTGCCAACCGATACAGCACAACAAATCGTATCCTCAAAACCGCATTAAAGATTTCCTCAGGTATACTGAAGGTATTCCGCTGAAGTGCCTAGCATCTTTGGACGCTAACGACCTGCTGGCAAAATGCTTCTTCCTCATCGAAATGACCCTCCCCCCTTTCCGTTATTGTACAGCAAGAGGGGTGCATGGCAACTTGATCACACTGTCGACTTTGATGCGTTTGATTTTTGCCAGGAGCTGGTACTATATAGTACCAGCTCTATATAGTACATCATCGCTGTCTCTAAGGGTATCTAGGGGTACGCTCGATGCCTTATTAGGGGTAGGAAGAGCGGATGATCTGACATAGACGATACGCTCCGTCCGCTTAACCTCAGCTGAGGTTATTCATTCTTGAATTTGCCGCTAGGATTGAAGATGACGCGCGAAGTGTGGTTCCAGTTGGTTGATGGAGAGGGAACAGCGGTGACTTCAGCCGACTGTGTTGAGTGCGCGGATGATGCCAAGGTGTTTCGCCTCCGAAAGGCAGTGTTTGCAGAAGTCTCTCGTGCTCTCCCTGCAACTGTGATCGCGGCCGACCTCACAGTGTTCGCAGTGACGCAGGAGGGGAAGAAGGCGTTGGAGGAAGATTCACCGATTGGATCGTTTGGTGGTTCAAAGAAGGATGCGCTCATTGTGCAAGTGCCTCACCGCGCTGATATCGCGCCAAGTTATTTCATCCTTCCTGAAACTCGCGAGAAAGTGGCAAAAGCGGTGTTTGTGATCGTGGAAGAAGACAAAGATGACAAGGGCGTTGGAATGGGTGTGTTCAAGGGCGTTGGAATGGGTGTGTTCAAGGGCGTTGGCATGGGTGTGTTTTTCAGCGCGACTCTAGCGGTGACGTGTGACCACAATTTAACGCAACAAGACACTGTGGGGAGCTCGGTGTCTTTGGCGCTGAAGGACGAGATGGCCGATGTTGTAGTCGTCGCTCGCAATGCTGAGCTGGACTTCGCGATTCTGAAGTCTTCGAAACCCAGATCATTCATTGCCCCATGGAACGGAAGCACAGATGATCTGGAATCACGTTGCGATCTTGTGTTGGCATCTTTTCGACTTGGAATAGACGAATACCAGGAACCGTACAAGGGCAAACTGGGATTCGCACCGGCAGCGTGCATTGCCATCAGTTCTCACAGAAGGCACATCATGTTTTCGTGTCCAACATACGCTGGAGATTCTGGCGCCGCGCTTATTGTGAAAGATGGATGCCTTGTTGGTATCCACCAGGAAACAATCAATGCACTCCGCGAAGAGATGGACCGCAAGAAAGTCATCAAGGATCGCTTGAATGATGTGGAGCAGTCTCTGGACAATATTGCGAGAAGCGGACTAGCGCAAGGCTGCTCAGGTCTTTTGGTTCATGAGTTCAAGGACGTAGTGAGCGAGTAGTGCGAATTGATAAATTCATAAATTAATGGCACATCTCGGTCACGAAAAAACGGTGTCACAACGAATGTTACATCCTCGGTGGCCAAAATAGGAGCGTGCCGTCTCAATCTCACATTTACCGACCACGGACCATGGCATGAGATACCATGAATTCATGATCTGATTGGACAAAAACAATCATGAATTCATGAACGAAACCACCCGCGTAAAACCGGTATTGTACCGACAAAAAAAGGCGACCACCTTTATTCTAGTTATCAGAAGCAACGATATCAGTTATTGAGCACGTTTGATACGATGAATTCTGATGAGTGAGGTCAGGTGTCCGTGTCCAGCGCCTGCTCAACTCCATTTTAGAATTATATGATTTTATATATTACCCCCATACCCCTCTTATCACGGCACACGCAATATTCTTTTATAAAACTAAAAAAAAGATAGACACCTGGACATTAAGATACATGAATTGATCTAGAGTTGATATCGCTGCTTCTGATCAAAAGAAAGCTGGACATAGAAGTCGGACGCAAGCCGGACATATGCCGGACACTAACGATGAGCTCGACATCTAAGTGTATCGAAACATAGCAACACCCCCCTGAATCGATATAGAACACAAAAAATTAACACATGGACACTTCGCTAATGTGTCGTACTCATACAATATTTAGCGATGACACTATAAACTGATGAGTCCGCTAATGTGGCATATGGTGGCAATCCCACACCAAGACATCATAAAAAGTGATGAACCTCACTGATACTTAGCGTAATCCATTTTGAACTCCAATTTTTTTTTTTTAATCTTAAACTAATTGGTATAATTTTTTGACCCATAATTTATTTTTATATATATATGTTTTTTTCAAAAAAATATTTTTTTTATTTTTTAGAAAAAATAATAAAAATATTAATTATTTAAGTAGAAATATTTTTAAAAAAATTATAAATTATAATTTTTTTATAATTATTTAATATTATTAAGAATCATTTTAAAAATATAAATAACGGTCTATATTTATATTTTTTAAATCGAAAATGGTATTTTGATAAAATTTATTATGAATTTATAAATCAATATATTTTAAAAAAAAAGATACAAATAATCAATTATATTGTATTTATGTAGGTGTTGGTCAAAAAAGATTTACTATTGCTGAATTAACAAAAACTTTAATAGAAAAAAATGCAATGTTTTTTTCTGTAATTATATGAATATTTAAAATAGAACCTTCTTTACGAATATCACTACCTATTATTAAACAAAGATCTGATTCTTCTATTGATTTTAATGTATTATTAAATAAAGAATTAGAAGTTAAATCAGAATTAATTTTTAAATTTTTACCATCAATAGGAAAGCAAATTTTGATGGGATAATTTTTTAATTAAATTTGTTTTAAGAAGTGACAAAAAATTTTGCAACTGCTCAAGACTTGGTATTTCCACCATATAAACCTTGGCTGTAGAAGTGTTCTTGGTGATGCGATTTAAATCATCCAGAGTAAGTTTTGACTCAACTATGACTTCTGGCTTTGATTAGGAGTTGGCCATGTGTAGTAGTTCTCATCAATGAAAATTGGCTCTGGCTCGTGCGTTTCAATATATTCAACATTCATTGCTTGTTTATATTAGAATAAAGTAAGTTTGTATTACATCTCGAGCTCGCAACAGTCCGCACTTATCATAATGCGCTCTCCATATTTGAATGGATGCTCACGACAAAGCAATTGATCGACCTGTAAAACAAACGCATCCTCGTCTAAATCATAGCAAATGAAATAACACCAGAAAGCTTCTCCCTGACCAAACACCTTCACAGAGTACTTGTCATAATTTTCGTATTCGTCGATGATCTTATAATTCAAGTCTGTAAGATCCATCTCTATATAAATCTATCAAAAATTATTACTGACCTGTGAAGAGCTTATAGAATTCATTTACTTTATTGTGCTGTAGATAGTAAAGCCACAGGACGCAATACTGGCCACAATATCCAAATCGAGGGTCCTGAATATCAACTTCGCGATAGGAATAATCCTTTGGTATGACACGTGGTCTTGGCAAGCCGAGGGGATCAAAGTAAGTCTTATGTTTATTTGAGACTACTAACCAATGCGTCCCGCCAATCTGAAGCGTTCCCATGTTTAGAATACAGTAATCCTTGTGTCTATTTAAATGCTGCTTCAAATCAATTTGATCTACTTTAACACCAAGGGAATTGGCAAGTTTCATGAGTTGATCATCTGTCGTTCTAGACAATTTAATAATTCTTTTTCACTCATGGTACTTTATTTTTTCGGCGATTATAATATAATAGTCATCAATATAATCGCATAAACTATGTCTTCTGCTTCTGATATTTCAGCTTTCGAACATTCCGTCGAACCAGCTCCAGCTGAGCTCTTCCGTAATAAGTAATGGACGTATATTCAGGACTCAACGTCTAACACTGGTCCATATGCCGGTCAAAATCAATTTAATCTTTCGACCATCTCTTCGCAAGCCGCTTTCGTAAATTGGGAAGAAGCCGTCCTCGAGCTTCCAGTAAAGCTTCAAACTCTTAACGGTGGTGCCGGTTCGATTACTTCGACTGCTGCCTGTACTGTGGATCAATTGGTACCTAAGGCCGGCGCATGGCAGTTCATTGACAGTGTTCAGCTTGTTATTGATGGAACCACTGTCCAAGCGAATCAAGTTCATGAGAATGTGAATAAACGTTGAAGGCTATCACTGAAACAGATTATAATACTTACGTCAAACAAGGTCCAACTAGCAACTTTGTATTGGATGAATATTCTACTCCAACGATCCAAGGATCTAGCGGAGCAGCTCAATCACTCGTAAAATTTGGCCACGTCGTCGTTTATGACCGCTACTAATAGCATCGGTGAGTTTGGTTTAGCTAACACCTACTCGAACCGTGGAGCCGCCGAACGATCGCTTTTTACCGCTCTTGACCAACAAAGCTCGAAGCTTGCATTTAGTGTGATGGGAGGCAGTGCAAATCTTCAAGCCGTATTGAAACCCCAAGTCTATGTGGCTCCTGCTGGTGCCGTTGCAACTGGTTCGCCATTTTACGTCGCGCATTACTTGGCTTGCATTAAGTTGCGGGACATTTCTGACTATTTCAAGAAATGCCCAATGCAGAAGAATACGCGCGGCTTCATTTACCTCAATTACAACAGTTCATCTACTACTTTGATTACAACTGGCACTGCTGGCGTTGTTGCGCCTGCTACTATTGCTAGTTTGAGCAACAATATGAATTTTGGCAACACCTGCCCAGTCCTTTGGAATTTAAGCAGTGGTGCAACGACAACTGCTTTGGCCGGTGGCCTTGCGCTCCCTGCATCTGCGACCACGCTTACTATTACTGCCGACGTCAATGGAACTTTAACTGCAGGAACTGGTATCACTCCATCTCAGTCGTTCTCGCGTCTTCTCGTTCCAACCTACTCGCCTAATCCCGGCGCCGATCATGCGTTGGCTCAGAAGAAAACCTTCCGCTACTTTGAGCGAATCACAAATAAATAATAAATTTACTGTTGCTCCAGGCGCTTCCTTCACTTGGACTGCCAGTAATGGTTTTGCTAACCCAAAGCGTTTGATTATGCAACCTGTTATTACCAATCCAACCGCAGGTGCGACTGTATCAGATATGATTAATCCCTTCCGTAGCCCATTTTCGACTGTACCTGCTACGACAAGTCCATCTTCTGCATTGAAAAATCTGCAGATCACAGTAGGAAACGTCCCTATCTGGAACAACCCCGTGAGTTTTGGATATGATTTGTTCGTGCAAGAGATGTCGAAGTCAGGTGTTGATGGTGATCTTGATGATGTTGGCTCAGCCGGTTTGCTGTCTCAGCGTCAATGGGAATCACTTTATCGATTTGTTGCTGTTGATATTGGTCGTCGTCTTCCAAGTGAAGATGGTGCGAGCAAGAGTATTATCGTGTCTGGTACTTCCAACTGCAAATACGCTCTCACCATTTATTACCACGTATTGCGTGAAGTTGTTGCAACAGTCGATACGGCTATGGGCACAGTATCGCAAGGACCAGTCCAAGGCTGATCTTGACAACTTCGTAATGTAATTCTATTTAACCACATTTCTTTAATCATCTTCAATATACGTGGCTAATCAAAATCAATCATGAGTGGCTTTTTCACCGATAATCAGACCAAGCAAAAGGCATATGATCGCTATTACAATGCCATGGCAAAGAGCGATTTTGTTCAAGGCAAAAAGCTAAAGGCTCTAATTCAAAACGAGTCGTTGGATCATGCAAGTGCTGATTCACTTGCGAATTTATTTCAGTAAGTGATGGCGAAGAATCGTGATTATGAGTACGATCAAATCACAAAAAAACTACTCAAAAGTCCCAAAGGGCCTCCTGAAATTATCAGAGGTGAAGCACATGAAACTCCTAAAGCAAGTAAAAAGAAGCATACGTATCAACTGACGCAGACTTCAATATGGAAGAGCCCACTGCGCCTGTGAAGATTTATCCGACGATTTCTATAGCGGCATACATGACGTTGCCTAAAAGGCCATCAATACTCGAGCATATATTAAGGGAAAAAGACTTTGAAACAGGTGGTGGATGATCACGTTCGAAATTATCTAAACAAACGAAGAGAGTTTAGAAGGGAGGATTCAATGCGAAGGCGTCAAGAAATGGCTGATAAATTTGCTGATGAAGTCATGAAAGAATCAGAAAAACTTCTGAAACGGAAACGAACCGCAACTCCCCCAAAATAAATCTCCCACGGACAAACGAGCAACAAAAAAAGCTGCTAAACGAGCTGAGGACGAACCCTCGATTACTCGACAACTCTTTCAAGCCTCGGATGTTGAAAGCAGTGATGACGAAGAAATAAAAGAAGAGAAGCGATTACGAGGGTTGAATGCTGGCATAAAAAAAGTATATACTGACGATATCAACAGCTACAAAAGCTCATTTGCAAATAACCTGTACGAAAGTATTCGGCATAGATTTGGCGAGGCTGTCGATCAACGCAAAGGCAAAGACTATTTTGAAGACAATGCTCCTAAACCACCAAGAAAGCATAAAATGAAACGAGATACTATGAATCAGTACAAAGCTGAATTAAAAGGCTGGCTCGATGGAATCTTTATCTAAACTAAACGTTATTTGCGTAATTTTTTTTCTAACTCATTAACTTTTTTAATTAGAAGTTTGATGGCAGCAGCATTCAATGCGCCAAGTTGAGAGTAATCAAGAGTATATTGATATCATTGTCGCCTTCTGCTTTCATATTTTCGTTTGGCATAATGCTGACCATTTCTCCACACACTTTCATTGCGTCTTGTGCGATCAGACCAAGCTTAGGCTTGCTTTTTTCTCCTTTCCATGAGTAGATAACTGGCTCTAACTGATCATAATGCTCCAATGTAATTGAGATTGGCGTAATATTCTCTTTGAGTCGTCTGTCAGAACTTGTGTAAATAGATTGCGAGCAAAATATTGAAGATGAAAAGATGGCAGACACTGTCATACTGACTGGGCCTAAACCAAGATTGCTCCAAATATTTCCTTGTACGTTGTATTGATAACAATTTGATGTTCCACCAACACCAACTGTGTATGAGTTTGATCCTGATACGTGCAAAGTCGCTGAGGGAGACCCAGTCCCTATACCAACTCTACCAGTCGAAGTTATTGTAAGTCTTCGTGAATTTGCAGTCATTAAAACCAAATCGTTAGAGGTAGTAGTTCCGAAGTATGCGCTATTAGTCGAAGTTGCATTTGTTGCGTTGCTCAGTTGCAATCCAAAACCAATGGGCGTTGCATTTGATGATTCCATGAAAATCGGCATATCATAGTTAGCAGTTCCATCATTGAGTGCATTAGATGCTTTGATATAAACATTACCAGAGGTTAGTGTGAGAGGAGCAGTCCCAAATGAACTAGTGTATGGCGTGTTGGTGTTAAATATCATTTTATTAACAGTGTCAGAAACAAGGTAGAGACAACCACTTGATGGTGTAGAAGTCGATCAGGAAGGATTTATACAAAACGCATCCGCTGAGGTAGCAGGGTGTATGTATGAGGGAAACCACTCTTGTACGGCTGTGAATTTCCAACATTGAAACAAAATCTATGCGTTTGCGACGTAAAACCGACGGATGGCTTGTCATTCCAATTGATATTGAATAAATCTGCACTTGTAGCTGAAACACCGCCTACGAATGAGCTCGGATTATCAGTTGATATTAAATTCAACACCGGATACTTTTTGTTGTTTGATGCTGATGTTGTTCTCGATGCAATGACCAATCCATTTGTATCAGATACCCGATAAATGTTCATCGTTTCACGATTAGCTGTGTTTCCGTAAAATAAAAAACGCAAACAATTGGTACTCGACGTGCCCAAAGGCATCAAGCCTACACCAGAACTATCCAATGTCGTTGTTTTAGATACCTGAAACGCCCCGAGAGTTGTAATATCGTTGTAATTGAGTTTAGCAGCAGCAGATATCATTGCCGATCCGTTGAGATTTAAATTCGTGTAGTTAATATTTAGACCAGCAGAGGGATTGATCGTGTCGACTGTGATAGCAGGTGATGCCATACTTGTTGAAGCAGTAAGGATGGAGCATCCTAAATTATTGATATCACTATAATCAAGAGTTGAATTCAGCACCACAGCCTTCGAAGCAGCAGCACCACCTTGAGTAATCGACAAGTATAATGATTGATCAAAAGTAGTTCCATTGAATTTTAGCGATCCAGTGTTAATTCCAGTTCCAGATCCACCTAAATCCAATTGATACGATGGTAGAGTTCCAATGCCGACGATTCCAATTGAATCGATGAACATTCGAAAAGCTCCGTTATGGTAGAAATACATCGTATTTGGATTGCTTGCTGAACTACCTCTAACTCCAATTTCCCCAGCATAAAGATTGCTTGTGAATTTTATATTGGCTTGCGCAGCAGCAGAACTATTTGAGATTGATACTCCATTATTCGAAGTTGTTGAAACAGAAAGGATACTAGTTAGAGTCCCAAGCGATGTAATATTTGGTTGCCCCCCAGCAGTGAGTGTTCCATTAATACTTGTAGATGAAATAGAGGTGATACCCGTAATAGCCTTACCAGGATCTAATACCAGAGCCTTCGAAGCTTGAGCGGTTCCAGCAGTTATACCTGAAACGTATGATAATCCACTCAAATCTAGCGCAGAACCACCAAGCGTCAGAGAACCGCAATCAAGATTGCCGATAACGCTCAATTCAGATAACGTTCCAACACCACCAAGCTGCACGTATCTTTGATCGCCTGTAGTAATAGTAAGATATCCATTAGATGCGCTAAAGTAAGAGCTATTAAATAGAGGAGAATTGACAATTGGAGGAAGAGACATATTTGATCACTATACTATACAATGCAAAACTTCTACGAATCAATACCGAAGTCTAAACTTAAGAAGTTTCCAAAGAATCCACACTTCGAGCTGCCATTTATAATGTGCGTTGCAAGTCCTAGTGGATCGGGGAAGTCAAACACCGTGCTGTATGTAATAGCGCTTCTGAGCAAATGCTTTACCAAAATTGTCATTTGTACAAAGACCAACGAGACGCTGTATGATCACCTCAAAGACACTATCGACAACGTCCAGGTGATCGAGGAAGGGATGGTCCCAGCAATGAGTGAATACGATTCTGAGACTAGCAAGTTGATAATCTTTGATGACTTGGTCATGGAACCAAAGAGGACGCAGATGTCTATTGGACAATACTTCATCCGAGGACGTAAGCAAGGCTTCCGTATGATTTACATTTCACAAAGCTACTTTGGAATTCCAAAGACTATTCGAATCAACTCTCAATATGTGATACTCGGTCGAAACCTAACACAGCGAGACCTTGGTATCATCTGTAGGGTTTTCCCAACTGACATTCCAATTAAAACATTTATCGATCTGTACAAACGAACAACATCTGAGAAAATGAGCACGATGATGATGGATATCATCAATCGAAAGATTAAAAAAAACGTTATCGAACCGGTCTGCGATTTGTAAAAAAAAAATTAGTTAATTAGTTGTCAGTGATTATTCACTGTTGCATTTTATTAGGTCGAATCAACAAACGAATGCATACGTTGTTATCAATGATACCAAGAGGGATCATATTCTGATCGAGAAATGATAGCGTCAGTTCTGAATTGGTTCCTTGCATTGGACAATAGGCTAATCCTTGTCCTTGAGACGTTGTGATTAGACCGCCATATTCAACCCCAGCAGACGTGAATGTGTGTAGTACTTGATTGTTGTTTGCGATTGGATTGTAGAGATTTGAACAAGTAATAACAACATCGGCTGTCGGGTCTATCTGAGGCATTAAATTGCTATTAACCGCATAAACAATAGTCGTTTGAGCCGCTGGATATGTAGCTGGGCTGAATCCGATGATAGTTCCGAATGCAGAATTATCTAACGGATATTTCCGAACAATACCCGGGGCACTATTTAATAGTACCCCATTGAATTCTCAAAAAGGTTACTCTCTATTCACAAAAGGTTACACTTTGTCATTCGTCGATCAGAGCGATATCATCGAGAGCATCATGAAGCTCGTCAAGGTTGAAGCCGTCTTCTTCCTGTTTTTCATCACGTGCTTCCCACTGTTCACGGAACTGCGCTCCGTAGACATCGTGGCGCGCAATGTGCCAATCCATCCAATTCTCAGCGAACCCTGCTGCAGCAACAGAGTTTTTCACTGTGCTGCTGTCAGTGTCACGCCACGCGCTTCTAATCGACTGACAGACTGTACCTACGGATGGCATACGCGGGTTACCAAACCGCGTATACTCGACCTTGGCACTCTCCTTCCACGCATTGATCTCCATGTAGAGTAGGTCCTTGAAAGACTTGTATATGCCAATATCGCCAGCCTGTAGATAGGAAGTGAGACCGCCAGGGATGACACACATTTTCACTTCTCGAGCAGCGACTTAGCCTTCACCTCCTTGGAGATGTGTGCACGCATCGAATCCCAACGAGGTGTTTCCCCTTGCTTGGGTCTACCATAGGAAGGACCAGATCAATCCAGCGCTTCAACAAGTTGCTATCAACCCATGCACGAGGCTGCTGCGCCACATAGACTCCGCCAATTTTGTTAAAAGTGGGTGTCGATGTCCCCTTCCATATCAGAAGAGGCGGGAGTTTTCGTCCTGTTGCTGACACTGCAAGCACCGCGGTAATTCTCATCGATGCAAATCCCGTTGAACGGACAACAACATGACGACTGCCGATTAAATCGACACTCTGATTACGAGCATCTTCGAAATGGACTGCCGTTCATCCATTAGAACAGTGCGGTCGAAGTTCATGTCAGGGATAGCACTTTGAAGGTATTTCATGTACGAAATCGCGCGGGTAACGAGCACTTCATCGGTGGGGGTCGTCAAGTTCGTGCGCCGGCGCAATGACAGCCCATAGCGTCGCATAAACCCCGTGACCCAATGCGGAGACGCAACAAACCGCTAGGGCCCATGGTGTCAGATTGTTGGCAAGCGAAGATGACTCTAGCCATGTGACCGATCCATTCTCGTGTCACCTTCTGCTTCTTGAACCTTTTGGCCACGACCTCGTCGTACAGCGCCTCCTCCATAGCAGCAGAAAGAGGCCTTCGGCCACCTCCTGGTACTCGAAGTCTTCCTGGCTCGGCAGAGATAATCCTCTCGCGATCACGCCACCACCGCCGCACGCTGCCTCCGTCCAGTTTCCATCCCTTGGCACAAGTGCTTGATGGCCCGCGTGGGGACTTGCCCGCCGTGTTCGTCGATCCACAGGAGGACTTCCTGCTTCCGCCAATTGCTAATAGGAACTCTTGATGGCATCTTTGAGGTAATGCTGAAAGGACACTGAATAATGCTGAAAGGACACTGAATAGGAAATGCATGCTGTCCAAACGGTTGGTAGTCTATCCTCAACGGAATGGATGGCACTGAGCGTTCGGTTACATATTGGTTACCTGGGGGGTACCAAAGGTTATGGTTATTGTGAGGTTACACGGGAGGGTACTATTCGGGTACCGGGTATTAATCGGGAATTTCCGTTACTTGAAGCTGAGGCGTGTATGCAGTAGCTGGCATCGTTGGAAATCCGCTAGCAGCAGTGTATCCCGTGATATTCTTCACTGGCTGCAAACTAAACTGTAGGGCATAACTGGAAGGATTCTCGGCGCATGAGATGAAATAGTAGTACTGTCCAGTCGTGTTATTGATCAGATAAAGATTGTTCTGAATGCAAAGTATTGAAGGTAGTTATTGATGTCGCTTGCTGAATATGTGCCATCAGGGAGCGTAATCGAATAAGTAGTTGTTGTAGAAGCAGTTGGCCATATTGTCGTGAAGCTATTGTTTTGACGCTGAGCAGTAATTGCTCGCCACGAGTAGTAGATGGATATTGATCCTAGTGCAATTTCATACTGACTGAAGTCGATTGGCTGCGAGAATCGATATCGGAACTGATGAGTAGCCACCTAGTTATTGAGATTTAACAAAATTGGAAAGCTCATTTTATCTACTTGTATATACTAACACAAAGAAAGAAAAATGCATCGACGAAAGAGAATTCGGCGACAATTGATGCCCCAAGCAATGGAGATCGATGGATCAGGCGAAGTGGATCACTCGAAACCTGTAGCTCCATCTAAAAACGACTATGGTTCAACGAATATTGAAACACTGTCCAATCAACTTCAGAAGATCAGCGTCAGTCATCTTGCCAAGGAGCAAAAAAAGA
This sequence comes from Phytophthora taxon juncus, assembly GCA_033558005.1. NCBI lineage: Eukaryota > Oomycota > Peronosporomycetes > Peronosporales > Peronosporaceae > Phytophthora > Phytophthora taxon juncus. The sequence goes on along the minus strand of JAUCEE010000005.1, from coordinate 2,833,399 downwards.
TGAAGAAGCCAAAGTACATTGATACAAGCAAATTGCTTAGTTTCAAACGCGAGTCTAAGAGATCTTCATCATGAGGTCTCTCACCACAGATATCGCTTACTTAACCAATCTGGTGTAAATTCAGGGTAGTCAATTTTGTGTCTAGCGTAATATCTACCTCGTCGATCACGATCATTGTGATCAAGATGCTGATATGCCTTCAGTGGCGTTCTGTCCTTATATTGAGCATAACGAGAATCCCCGAAATCAATCTTCTCACCAGTATTTAGTATCACTCGATACTTTTTATTCTTTTTTGGTGAGATCATCCATGATTGATGTAAAGCATTGTATATATAAGCTAAGAAAGCTACAGCTTCATCAGACGCTTAAATTGACTGTAGTATGACGTCGAGAACACACCTTTTTCGTAAAGTTTGTCCAGAATTGACTTCATTTCGGTCTTAATCAACGGCGAGTCATCACCAATATTCTTTGCGCCTTCGAGCATTTTTTTTTTCTGAGTCACCACTTGTTTCAATATTCAATATATTTTATATTATAATAATAAGGTATAGTATGATAGAGGACATACATGATATAGTAGTGACTGTAAAGAAGTGGGAGGAAGTTGCAAAAAGTGGTGACTCATGCTGACTCTTATTTCTAGAGTTACTGTGATTGGCTGTCATTGAGCGGAAGGTGGTGACTCATGGTGACTCATGGTGCCTCATTCGATTTCAGTGCCTCTAATATCTCTTCTTTGTGAATACCGGTTTTTTATTTTTTGTTATTGGTATATACTGGTTATCGTTCAATTAATTGATTCCTCTAGAAGAACGCTCTCCCTACAAGAGAGTTCCCGTTTCTTTTCTCGTTCTCTTCCGAGTGGCAGGTCGCGAGAGGAAACGGCCGTCAAAGTACGAGCCTGAAGATTGGCGACAGGGAGGACGAAAGAAGGCGAAGAAGCGAGCGACGATGGATCTGTCATCGGTGATATCGTATGCGGACGCTGCCCCTCAGGTACTACACGTTGTGTAGTGCAATGAACCAAGGAATGCCTCACATGGTCATTTGCTTTGATATGTAGTTGGCGGAAACGCTATCGCACGTCAATATTACTGAAGACGATCCGGCTATCATCCTGAATTGGAATCTTGAGGCATTGCAAGAGTTCGTAGCGAGGGCAATCGTCATTGATGGTGCTCCTAATCCACCCGCGAGACCAGGATGGCTCAGGACCTTTCCTCCAACTATAGCGTCGCTTACGGATGATATTGTGACGTTTCTTGCGCAAGTGGCCGGTGGTCGTTTCGGGATTGTGGTGCTTGCCCCGAACGATATGGATCAAGCGTTCAACATCTGGGAGCGGATCAGTATTCTCGAACGCGAACCATTCATGCAAGTCAGTTTTGCTGCAGCGCCACCAAACCAACGCCTTGCTCGGACCGGCTATTTGTTGGACAATCGCAGGGTGCTGCAACCACTCAATCGAGCACGTGTTCCTCCTCCACCACCATTACGTCAGATCTTTGCATGATTCGATGGTGTATCGCCAATGATATCGTCGCATAAGATGCGATTTTCTTCCGACAGTTCATTCGAGAAGAAGTGATAATCCGTGAGCAATGAAAAGTTTTTCTCGTCCGCTCTTCGTCCGCTCTTCCTTCACATATAAGAGCATCTAGCGTACCCCTAGACACCCTCAGAGACAGCGATGCAGTACCATGTAGTACCAAAGTACAATTTACGTTTTTCCTGGGGGTTGCTATCCTGTGGCAGATACGAAATGCTGTACGTATCGTAGGATGCAGAAAACACGACTTCAACACTAAGGCATGCTTCCACATGATACACGCTGTCGAACGAATGCCCAGCAGGAACAAAGTTCACAGCAAGCATGCGGTCGACATCGAACTGATTCTTGTACTCGTCTGCTCGAGCTGCAGCTACGTTAATTTCGCTTTCTCCCAGCAACCGGTAAACCGTAATATCGTACGCAAGTCTGATTCTGTTGACGATGAGCAGGCTGGCTCTGGCTTTGGTTCCTGCAGGTTTAATTTCAGGATACATCTTTTTCGTTCCGTGATCTGTCTTATTCAAGAGAGCACGCATCACTGCATACAGCTCCAAATGAAAAGTAGCCTCGCTTGGAAATGGTTGTTTTCTCACGACCAAGACGCAATGGTGTCTGGGTCTACATTTGCGAGTGGATTCGATAACAGCTCAATAGGATCCTCAGAAATAGCAACAGCAGCAGCAATTTTTCGCGCCGGAACTGTTTCAGCACAAACCCGCGTCATGATCGGAGAAACAATTACCAGCACATACTTGACAGTACACCGCTCGGTCGGACCTTGCGGCTGGATCGCTACTCGCTGTTCGTCCACAACGCCCATTTCGAGTAAGCGAGTAGCATTTCCGTTCCTGCGTGTCAACCTTTCCTTGCTTCCAATCAGTAGTTTGAGTGGCCACCACTCGTCATCAGTGAGCTGGCGCAGATTGTCTTGTATACGCGCGTAGGTGGGATTGTACCTGTGTCGAACTTGTCGAAATACCATTTCTCCCACTGGTCCAGCTCCAGAAACCATTTCCCTTCATTAATTGTGAACCGCATGATCCCTTTCTGAAGAGAAACAGAAAAAGAAAATCGCCGCTCGATCAGTTGGAAAAACCGGTCATCTGGAAGGATGTGAACGGATCGGTCTTAATCAATTCAGCAACATTAAACGGGCTTGAAAACGGGCCAGCCTGATACACCAAGGATGTCTTCTCCAAGTCGAACCCTCCAACCCCAAGGAACCCCAGAAAAATGTTGGGGATTGGGCTTTCCACATTCGAAGAACATCCTAAAAGGTGGTCAACAGCGCAGGCTTCATGAGCAACGTATCCATGTTGTCTAAGATAAGACAGAACTTCTTTCCGTGGTCAAGTGTGCAGCGTGAAACTACACTCATAATCGAATTGAAATCGCGACAGTCGCGTTCTCCGTTGATCAGCATCCCCAATTGACTCCAAAATGCAGCCTCGTCAGCCGCAATGACTTTGTTTACCTCCAAGTTCACGCAAATGATGTTCGGGTGGGCTTCACTTACCCACGCTTCAATAGCATTTGCAATCGTAGTTTTCCCGAATTGAGGAGGCCCATGCAGTAGGTAGAGTGGGCGGTTGGTGCTTAAGAAGCCACCTTGAATTCTACGAAAGACAGCGAGCGTGTCGGCCGGCACGGAGAACTTTATTTCTTTCAACGGTCCATGAAATGCAACATACTTCTGGAGCCTCGCTTGTTTGGGAATCTGCTGCACGTCGGCCATTGCCTGAGCGGATCGTTTGCCTGCCATCTGCGGTACCTCCACCAGCACGTGCACATGGTCATTTGCAGCAACTTCTTTGTTATTCACGTCCACCGACGATAATCCAACTATCCGGAGCTGAGTCTCCGCAATGTTAAGCTCCTTTAAGGCTCTGGCGACGCTCATACCGCTCACTACTTCTTCGCGTTTGACCCAGGTGCCACCCGCCGTTTTCGCCAGGTACAACTTCAGGTTGACGCTCTTCTACAAGTCAAGTGACTAGCTCCGAAGTACCAATTATCTTCTAGTGTTAAAACTTTGTAAATGTGGTTGTGCTTTACTGCAGTTTAGACCCTACCAAGAAATCTATTCTCGCTGCATCTTACTAAACATTACTTAGAAGCAAGAAACAAAAAAACTGATGGTGTTACTGTCTGCCGAGATGCCCAGCTAAATAGCCGTTGAATCGCAGCTCATTCATCGTTCTAACTTTAAGAAATTCCTGCAAGCATACTGGGGCATCGTTTAGACTACAACCGATGTTCAAGAAACGCAATTGCGATGTAGCTTCAGTTGGTTAAGGCTATATCCTGGTGATACTTTTACGCTGATACCAAGGAAAAATAGTATTGATGTCCTTCAAAGTATATTTGTGCTCGTTGATAAACTATCACTGTGTTCCAAACATCAGCCACTTTTTCATTTTAGTCGAAGTAGCGGACATCAGCACCTCCAAAGTGTACTCGTGTATTCCGCGCAACGGCAGTAGATGGAGCCTTTATCGAGTTGATATAGTCGAGAAGTAGCTGCAGATTGCGATGGCTGTAGGGCACGTTCAATTTCTTTGCGATCTCCCCAATCCTCAAATTCTCCTGGGGCCACTTCGCAAACATTTCAGTTTTGAACGTCTCGCTCTTCCTCATTTTCTTCAAAATCTTTCTTGTGAACAGATTTGGTGCCTTATTCGTCTCTAAACCCAGAAGCCCCTTCAGATTAAAAGCTCGGTCCTCATCGTCTCCGTCCGTATTTTTTACGGCAATCTTGTTCACTCTCAGGAACCGTCTGCTGGTGCCGTTCTTCTGGACTGATGCCTCCGAGATGCTGGTTTCATCTGATGCTGGTAACACTGCACCGCTGATTTGGCTGGCCAGAATGGTAGTCATAATAAGTAAAAAGGCGTGGATCACGAGCATGTTTACACGAGGAGCAGGAGTCGATTCTTGCTGAGCTAGGGGACCTGGTGTGCAGACACTCGACGAAAAGGTAAGTGGTCATAAGTGCCTGTTCTCTAGTTGAGCTTTTCGAACACCCTAGAACTCCATGAGGGGGTTACGTAATACGTGGGATCTGTCGTTCCCGGTTCAAGCCGAAGACGTCAAGAGATTTAATTAGGTACAGTATGTGTACGAATCAGCTTACGTACCATTACTCGGCGAGTAATACTCGATTCTACACTGAACGTCAACGAGCCGGTTTTTGATGATAAAGGTCTAGGGTCTGCACGGACCGTATATAAACCCTGGGTTGACTGCAGAGAGAACGAAGTCATTGCTTTTGTTATTTGACCACCAGTCGTGTTGCTGTCGCTCCCAGCAACGATCCCTACTATAGTGACCTTCCTAAGGTTATTATGCTACATGCATTTCTCGAAGCAACACTCAATGGGTGTTGTGTCCGGTTCCCCCATGTCTAAAAGAGCGGTATAAAAAAGTGAACCATATAGACCAACCTAAGCCGAGACACAAGAAGATGCGGAGCAGTGACGTTAGCGAGCTACACTCATAACCTTGTTTACTGTAATTCCATAATATTTGTGCTATATCAACACCACCACTCCCTAATCATCAACCACGAGCAAAGGGTCATATGAGTTGAGCTCACGTTTCAGACACAAAGGCTTTGTGGGGTGTACCTCTTTAGGATAATGCACTACTTTGAAAGTAGCCGTTGTTCGATAATATTGCCTTCGAAACGACCGATTTTCAATATCACGGGGCAGGTCCAAGACAAAATAGATACATGAATGTGGTCGCAAGCAGCGCTAAGTTCAACCAATAATTACAGACTCAATAAGTTAGTTTAGTATCCACCTCCTTCCGTGGAAATGGAATTTTTCTTACCACTTTTAGAAATGGCGAGAATTAGTGTAATTATATACTAGTAAGTAAGCAATAGATGGCAAGGCCCATTTATAGCAAAGCAACAAAGGCAATTAAACCTTAGGAAAAGTCATACATTTGAGACTTTTAGAAGTACTGTTTATTTTTACCAAAATCGGTAGCGACTTACGTAGAAACGGGTTTAAAGTGAGGTGTGATTTTATAGGGTAATGCACTACTTTGGAAGTTGCCGTTAAGGAGCCAAAGCAATGCGAATATGCTAGATGAACTCATTTGAGTAAAATGTTATAGCAATTACATCGAGGAACAGAAAAATTAGTTGAATATTAAAATTATTTACAAGCATTACCTAAAATATTCTTTTATATTTTTATTTATGATTTTATAATGAAAGTTTGAGTCTTTCTAAGCATATTTCTTTATTTTGAAGTATAGCCAAGTGGTAAGGCCTCCGTTTTTGGTACGGAAAATCAAAGGTTCGAATCCTTTTACTTCAAAAGGGCCTACCAGTCCCGCCAGCACGGGACTATTCCTATAAAGCCCATTATTTTGAGCGGATCGCCACCTCTCAAATCTCTACCTCTTCTTCTCTCAGTCTCAAACTTCGATGTACCCCCTCCAGTTTATCAGCAAGTCAACGTAGCCTCGAACTTCGCTTCTGCAGAAGTAGAAGTCGTCGCCGCCACTTTGACATGCGAAAGCACATCTTTTCACTCTCGTGATATTTCGACAGGTCAATCGTCATATTTCGGGAACTAACGTAATATTCACTGACGAAAAGCATGAAGGAGCTCGTGGAGGAGACGCCGGCGCCGCACGCGCAGATGTACATGCAGATGCAGCCGGACTGGACCGCGACCGACGCGTCCTGTTGGTTGGATGTCTACGCTCGCAGAGTGCAAGTTGCAGCGCCGGAGACGCAGGATTCGGCTCAGCAGCAGCGCGCGACCGCTGTGGTGCACTCCAGTTGCAGCTCCCAATACCAGTTGCAGCTGTCTGAGGCCTCGTCGACGCTGGAAATGCCCCATTTAGTGCACATTCTGGGGCGGGGAGACTCGTGGATCAATGTCCAAGTGGAGGTGAAGACCTCGGAAACTCCAGGGAGACAGCTACGCACAGTCTTTCAAGCTGCTCATGAGACGGTGGACGTACCGGTCGCTGAGGACCTGAAACTGCCGTCGTCGGGGCTGCTGCAATTGCACGCGGTGGATGTGTCCAGGGACGAGCGGTTTGTGGTTGTCGGAGGCTCGGACGGAGCCTGCATGCTCTGGGACAGCCAGAACCGCGCACAGATGCTGCCGTTAAAGGGGCACGTGGCCGATGTGACCAGTGTTCGCTTCTTCCCCAGCTCTCAGGTGGTACTCACGGGTTCGTTGGACTTCACGCTGAGGATCTGGAGCGTCCAGGGATGGTGTGCAGCGGTGCTCAAGGGACATCGTGGCGGCGTCGAGGACGTGGCGATTGTGGGGAGAGGACGGAACGTGTTGTGTAAGTGGATAGGAGAGGAAGATACTTTGTGTGCAGTGTGGACTGATGGTTTTGTGTTCGACAGCATGCGGAACGGACGGACTTATTCAATTGTGGAATTGCGGCACACAAGATGTCGTTGCTAAGTGGGCTAACGACGATCACAGTCCGGTGCACTGCTTGTCGGTGATGGATGACACCGCAGAGCTACTGGCCGAAGGAGACTACCCACCAAATACCAATGAGAACGAAGCGGAGACGGACGGAAAGGTGCTATTTGCTGGTCTGGACAACGGAGAAACTTTGGGTGTCGATGTACGAGCTCGAGGAGCGGTACGAATTTTATGTAGGATTGTATTGGGTTGTTTTGGATAAGTGCTGACATCTAGCTGACCACCATCAGGTGCTGAACGTTGAGGGTCTTGCTGGGTCTATTGTGTCATGTGCTGCGAATACAGCGAACGCATCGCTGCCGATGCTATTTACCGGGAGTGAAGACGGTCTGCTAACTGTTTGGGATTTACGTCACACTGGGTATGTTTGAAAAGGTTATTTGCTCTACGATTTCGTGTACTCATATCATTATGTGCTGCAGAATGCCATTGCATGCACTGTCGCGGAGCTCATCACCGATTCACAGCATTGCTGTATCGGCGCCGTCAGCTGATGATCCAGCTTCTATTGGTGGTGTTTGGACTGCCCATGGCGACGGTGCCTGCTGTAACTGGACGAATCTCGGCGAAGCACCGCGCGTATTAACAGAGCTTACAGGTCCAGAATTTGATGCAGTGCGGGGGGTGGCTGTGTCTAGCAAGACTGGTCGTGTCTACAGCGCTTGCCGCGATGGCCGTCTGCGCGAGTACATCCCCCACGCTATTGCGTGAATGAGTTAGCGTTGACTGACAGTTCTGAGACCGAACAACCTTCCGAGATCACAACCAACTGTAGCAATGCGATGAACGGTTCTTTGGTCTATTTAATTCAAACTGGTAACGAGAACGAGGACTGCTGCTAGTTTCAGCTGGCAGACTGCGGTGTCGACGCAAATGATTCGCCTAATGTTACAAAGCGTCTGTGATCTCATTACACGTGGGAGGTGCCGGAGACCATACTTGTTGTGTTAAAGTACTCCTTGCTCTCTCGTCTCACCAGTTCCACGCCAGATATTGAGTTTAGTGTCTTCGTTCCTGATGCAGACGAACCCCTCTCGTCTTTCATGTGAAACTCCGGCACGATGTGTTTGCTATCCCTACCTGGAGACTGGATATCACTTCCACCCTCCAAATCAGAATTCGAGGTGGGTACACGCTGATAGCCCTTCAGCTTGGCATTTCTTGCGCCACTTGCTGCTTCCGCTGTTGTGTGTTTGATGAAGGTGTAGAACAACATTCCGCAGGTAGCCACAACGAGGCCAAAAACATTAATCGCGATGAGCTGGTCACCAAAAATGAAGACTGCGAGCAGCACTTGCGTGACGTCTTTGAAACTGCCAGCAATGCCAAGTGACAGCGCTGACGTTTTCTTGACCAGCATAATCTCGATAAAGATGAGCACGAACGCCAGGCATCCACTGATGAATATGAACACAAGCGACATCAGCAGCAGTTGCGAATCCAGCAAGAACCTCGACGTGGCGTAGTCGCTCCCCTCGGAAAAGAGCGCAATGGGCAACAGCCCAATCGCGCTTGCTGGAGACACGTAGTACACGACGGCCAGCACCTTATTCCTGGGTGCTCCGCTGCTTTCCTCCATGGCTTGCAGCATGGACTGGGTGAGCACCCACCTGAGCGTTCCAATAACGGACGCCCCCAGCACCAGCACGAAACCGTAGAGGACGAACTGCGCCGAGCCGTAGCTGGCGAGTCCGATGCCGCTGGAAATCAGCAGGATGACCACAAAGAGCGGCCAGGACGGGCGCTGGTGGCCGAGGCAGATGGAGAAGAGCAGGTTCCAGACGTTGCCGCCGGACTTGACGATGGTGTAGAACGTGACGGTGATGTAAAACAGCGACAGGTTGGAAAGCATGATGTCCAGCGCCGTGCACACACCTATGGGCACCGCCAGCCTCCAGTAGATGCTGGCGGGCAGCGCCAGCATGGAGTCGCCGCTGGAGCAGCGGTCGATGAGTCTGGACAGCAGGCACTTGACGAACATGTTGATGCACGTCATGGTGGTGGCGAACGGGTAGCCGCCGCCCGCCCACACGCGCAGGAACCACTTGTTGAACAGCGTCATGCCGATGCTGACCGCGTACCAGAGCACCACGAACACGCTCACGTCCAGCGCGTGCAGCGCCACGGGCACCGGCACGAACAGCCCGAGGCCCGGCAGCAGGCGCAGCCGCTTGCGCCGCCGCCGCGTGCGCGACACGTAGAGCCCCAGCAGCCGCAGCGCCAGCGCCAGCGACAGCATGAAGGAGCACGTGGCCACCAGCGCCGCCGTCTTGTCGTCGTTGGCGCGCGCCGCCAGCGTGGGCAGCGGCCCGCTGTCGCTGTCGTCCATGGGGCTCACGACCGGGCGATTCTGCTACTGAGGGAAAGCGCACTGTGGGCTTTCGGGGCGCTCGGCTAGGTACGAGGCGCGCGCTCATTGGACGGCGCGGCCGTTACGCCGGGCCTTTTGCTGTTAGTAAGCAAGCGGCTGACGTACTTCAACGTGCATGTGGGCGGAGACTACCGAATTGGTCATCACGAGCGGGTTCTCCCGTCACAAGGACGTTAGTCGACTACGGCTATGTCTCCACGAAGTGGTCTTCTTTCTGGCGGTGCGTCGCCAGGCGCTTGGCGGAACGGTAGCTCTTGCTGCAGCCCGGGAAGCCGCACTTGAGGCGGGCGACGTCCACGTCGTCGCGTTCGTGGACTTTCAAGTGCTGCTTGAATTTGTACGCGCTGGTGAAGGACGCGCGGCAGGAAGCTTCGGGACACGTGCTTTTATCGTGCTGCTCGCGATGGACCGCTAGGTCCGTTGCCGAACGCAGCACCTGGTCACAACTGCAACACGAGCAGATCTGAGGGACAAACACGGTCGCGCTGTTCGGACTGGACGCGTCTCTGTCGTTAGTGTTGTCATCTCTTTCGCGAGTGTTCGCTTCGATCGCTCGACGCTGTGCGCGCCGCAGTTTCCGCAATACTTTCCAGCGCTCCTGGTACAATTGACGCCAATCGTGCTCGAAGTTGTCTCCGTGGTGGCACTCCACTGGCGCAGGAGGCAACGCAACCGACTTTTGACGAACAGCAGCTCCGACACGCAAGTAAAGCGGCCGCCAGAGCGAGGCACGGCGGCTGAGCTCGGCAAAGGTGCGGCAAACGAGTGCCATCCGACAGAGCCGCTTCGCGGTCATGAAGGAGCACACACGCTCCATCACATCAGGCAAGAGCAATACGTCAAACGAGCGCTCAACTTGGGCGGGATCCACCTTGTTTTCTGCCTGTTCTTCGGTCCGCCGGCGCTTTCGTGCTTGTACGACCAGCTCAGCATCCTCAGATAGGTCTGTCAGCGGCGCAGTCGATATTAAGTGCGGCTTCAATAATGCCTTCATCTGTGTGAACAAGGCCAGCGTCAACAACTTAAATCCAATCTGCGTTTCCCAAGCTTTCCAGCCAGCCACGCGCTCCTTAAACTCTTCCTCAGTGTCGTTGTCATTTTCATGAGCCTCAGATGCAAATGCAGCCGCTTCGTCGTCAGATAGAAACACCCAATGCTTCCACACCCTAGTTGTCCAGTGCACGGGAGCAGCAACGTAAAAGTCTTCATATGTGATCTCGCTGCAGAAGCGCAACTGGAATTGAGTGAGGGACTCCATGGTTGCCGCAGCATCGGAACCGACTTCCTGACGCAAGCTATCTACAGTTTCACAGCGATGTACCGCAACGTACAAAATATAAAACACCAGTTTGAGCCGTTGCTGTCGCAGTGCTGGAGGATCCTCAGCGTTCTGTGGTATCGCCCTGTACAATGTCACTAGCAACTCCAGTAACTCCAGCACCGGCGTTATCGGAACCAGGTCTAAATGAGAACATAATCCAACCAAGAAGGCCAGAAGAGGGTCTCGGACTTCATGCCTCGTGTCTGCAATGTCACTGATCCGTTTGATCAACAAGGCAACGAAATCAGCCGCTAGGTCCTTAATGAACATACTTCCAACTGCTGCAAACATACCAACACGTTCTGGCACAGCATCAATCTCCACTCCTTCTGGAATCGTCATGACCTGTTGCAATGCGCCGAAAAGCGCTGGTTTCAGCACTGCATTCGCCTGTCCCGACTTAAACGCGAAGTCCTGTAGCCCCGTGAAAAACTTTTCCAGTAGCTGATCTTCGAGGTGCGTATCCGCCGCTTTCTTCGCTGCCGCAACGTCGCCCAACACTGTTCCCGCAGCAAATCTCAGCAAGCCGATGGTCACTTCCGTCACCGCTGGCCGTTTGTCTCTATCTCCTGTGTTCATCTCCTCCACCAGTCTCCAGAGCCCTGTAACCTGTGCAAACTGGCAGTTCACCCTCTCGCCATGTCGGTGCTCCTTCAGCACTTGAAGGACCACCCGTGGACAGCGCAGCGCCATCAGCGCCGCAAACGGCAGCAGCGCCGACCACACTGGGAAACACGACATGGCGTGGAACCTGGGCTTGTCCTGTGTGGGTCTCCACTTGCAGACTTGTGTGGGGTGTCCCAGTCGCTGCGCGCAGGGCGACAGCAGCGCGTCCAGCAGAATGTGCACCACCAGCAGCTTGTGCTCTTCCTGTCTCGCCAGTCGCGCCAGTTGCTGACACAGCAGCGCCGAGATGCCGCTCTGTCGCGCGCTGCGGCTGAGCCACTGCGCGTCCGGGTGGCGGAAGGCGCGGCGCACCAGCGGCGCGGACGTCGCCGCCAACGCGTCCACCAAGTCGCACAGCTCCGGCAACAGCCGCCGCGTCTCCGCCAGCGGCAGCTGCAGCAGCTCGCGCGTCGCCAGCGGCTGCGTGAACACGACGCGCGCCGAGACGCCCACGCTCTCGTTCAGACGCGTGAGCAGCGCGCGCAGCGCGGGCTTGGGCCGCAGCTCCCGGCGCTGCATGGTCCAGTGCCGCTTAGTAGTAGCCGTGGGATAGTGTTGACTACAAGGTAGTCAAGTGGGATGGCTACAGACAGGATGGCTACAGTTTCTGACTTCATGGTCCCGAGTATGACATGGCTACAGAGGAGGATGGATATATCGGGAGATGGCTACAGGCACTTCAACGTCAACGGCACACCAAGCAGCAGGTGGTATGGCGTCCGTTTCTCCAGCGTTGGGTCCGTTTCTAAAGGCGGCGCGCGTCAAGCTCTGGTGTTGTCGACGCGAGGCGCGAGATTCGCACGACAGTTAAACGCCACCAAGTCGGTTGCGCCGCTGCCAGGCTTTAGTAATCCGCGCAGCGAGGGGTTTCTGGGCTGCTGTCGGATTGCAGGGGCAGTCGCCATATTGGGCAGCACGCACCAGCGCAACGCCGCTACCGAAACCGCTGCCTCCGCCACTTTGATCAGCTTCAGAAACTCTGCGCTGCTTGGGGAAACGGACTGCGGCCCCGACAAGCACTCCCTGCTGGGCAGTTTGCAATTCGCCGAGAGCTGCGCAAGTCTCCGGCCCAGACCAGACCCCACCACCCCGACTCCGAGGAGTACCAACTACCATGCGAATTCTCGCCATCCTGACGCTGTTGGCGTCCCTGCAGGCAGCCCTGGCTCAGCAGCAAGCTGCGCAGAGTCTCGGTACGTGTTTCGACGTTCGCATGACGTTGCGCTCTGCATCACGACTGACCAAACTATTTGCTGCGTAGAATGCTATGAGATGCCAGTGGTGATCGTCTCGGCGCTAAACCGGAGCTTCCCGGACCCGACTTGCAACCAGCTGCGCTACCCCGCAGACGACTGCCTCAAAGAGGCTGTACAGACCCGCGTGGAGGTTATCGACAACGCAAACGGCTCGCCCAACTGCATCAACGGCGAACGCACCGCCGTCTTCGAGCACTCCAAGTCCAACTACCGCGGCCAGACCAGTCTTTTCTTCGCCAAGCACCAGTTCAACATCAAGTTCCCCGAGGACACGTCTTTCCTGGGCATGGTCGAGAACAAGGCGTTCGTTATGAACGGACCATTCCTTGACTGCACGCTGCTGCGCAACCACTTGGCACATTGGTTGTATCGCTCTACAGGGCGCTACTCGGTGAAGACCCGGCACGCCGTCGTCTACATGCGCACCGACCCTGCCCAAAAGGAGCCTAAATACTCCGGTATCTATCTGATGCTGGAGAAACCGACATACGACAAGAACCACGTGAACCTGGCACCAATGGATGCCTCATGCGCTGCTCGAGACCCCAAGGTGATGAACGGAGGGTGGGCGTGGTCAAACGATCCCCCAAGCTACGGATCGTACTCCCCCAACATGGTCATCGACCAGTACCAGAACGAGTTCGGCATGGGCGAGCGTCCGCTACTGGCGCACCCAAGCGGCTCCGAGCTCTCGCAGCAGATGCGCGACTACTTCGTGAACACGGACACAGGCTTCTTGCCCCAGATGTACCGCGCACTCTGGAACAATATGACAGCCCCGCTTGAGCTGCAGAAGCACTTGGATCTGGGCTCGTTCGCCGACTATCTGCTGCACACGGAGATGTCACTCAACGTCGATGCCTACCGACGCAGCACCTTCTTCTTCAAAGACCGCGACCAGCCTATTAACGCAGGCCCCGTGTGGGACCTGAACTTGGCGTACGGCAACGGAGCCCGTCGTAACTTTAAGGACTGGATCTACCCTCAGTACACGTACTGGAAGCGCCTCATGTGCCACTCGCAGCTCGCATCGCTCGTGATTCAACGCTGGAAGACGCTGCGTGGCACCAACCTGCAGAGAACCGACGATCCTGTCTTCGGAGTTTGGAGTGATGACTCGATCACCAAGTTCCTGGATGCCAGCTCCGCACCCGTACACCGTCAGTTATCAAATTGCCGAGGTGGCGACTGGCGCAGTGATGTGGTGCAGTGCGCCGTTGTCGACTTGCAGACCTGTAACGGAACGTACGCTGAGCGTGTGAACGACCTGCGCGATTCCGTGCTGAACCGTGCGCGCTGGATGGACGAGCAAATTGAGCAGCTCTACAAGCCTCTGGATGCTCAGACATGTTCGGGTGTCGGTGAACTACCTAAGTACAACTGCGGTCTTGACGGCAATGACGACGGCTGCCTTAAGAATGCGGAGAAATACTACAATGCCGTGACATTCCCACCTGTGCGCAAGCCGTACGCTGGTCCAACATGCGCTGAGATCGTCGCTACCAGCTCCACCAGTCCGAAGGGCGAGGAAACCGCAGCAGAGATGACGCCGTACCAGAAGGCATCGGTCGACTACTGCTGGAAGTCTGCTGGCAGCTATGTGTATCCGCAGCAGAAGGGTGTCAAGGACAAGACGCTGACGGCATTCTGCAGTGGCTACGGATCGTGTGCACAGGGGCCTGGTGCAACGTGCAATTGCTCCGCTGCCATTCAGGTTGAGCACCCATCATGCCGCCGTATCGATGCCGAGAACGAGCACTACATGCGTCAGCAGCAACGGATTGCCGCCGCTGCTACCGTAGCAAAGACAACTACCACGACCACGACTGCTGCTGATACTCAGACTGCAATCAGCCAGTCCAGCAAGAAGGATCTTGTGGAGAGCACCCGCTCGCCCGTGTCTGATGCGATGGCCGTCGTCGCAGCTGCTGCAGCGGGAATTGTGCTGTTGGTCTTGGGTACTTGGCTGGTCAAGGAGAATGCGTGGCGTCGCCGTCGTCAGCGTCTAAGCGAGTACACGCCCGTCCGCTATGGGAGCGTGGAGCACGCTCGTATCTTCGCCCCGCAGCCAAACCTCTAGACTGGTAGGATACACGTACGCATTGGTATTAGTGGTTAGATGACTACGAAAGAATGTAGTCATATTCACATCATTGGTTTGTCATGTTCACATCATCGTGAATACAACAGAGTATCATTGCAAATTTTTCCGAAGAAGGGATTCTCGTTACCCAATGCCTCATAACGTCGACGATGGGCTGCGTAGCGCTATTATGGCTGATATTACGAGGAAAAGAGATTGCCATCGAGAGCGCCAGGCATCGTATCGGAGGCAGAAACGTGATTCAATATTAATGCTCGAGCGTGACATCCATTCGCTAAAAAGCGCAATTAGTGTTCTTGAGCAGCGTCGCTTGTTTATTCGATGTCGTCAATGTACACGATCTACAACGGAAAGCAATGGTCTGCCTTCATCCCCTCCTGTATTGCCTCCAGAAGACTACCACAACCGAAACGCCGAATATTTCTAGTGCGATGAATTTGTCCGAGATGCATTGCCAGTTTATTTATCGGATGCACTGGAGTGAGATCAAGATCCGACGAAGTTTGCAAGGCATATGCGTGAGCTAGGTTGTGCCTTTCCAAAAAGCATTGCTGTGTGTCCGCAGTCGGCTTGCGCATCGGCTTGCAGTGCTTCTTCGATTTAAGCTTCTTGTTCTCGGTCTCTACGGTCTCCTCCACGATCTTGGTTGTTCGATCATCACCTCGCTCGTGGACGACACCTCCTCGGTCGTCTCAGTGGTCACTTTCGCATTTCCGCCGTATCCTCGGAGTTGACGTCGGTCACTTCGACGGTCTCGGTGGTCACCTTCGTCACCTCCGTGGTCTCCTTTTCGGTCGTGCCCGCAGTCGGCTTGCGCTTCGGCTTTTAAGCAATAATGATTGCATGAAGACAACTAATAAGTTTGGATACTCAGCTATTATGTCCTTCGAGATGAAAAAGCCATACACAGGGAAATCACTTCGTGTTCGTTTCAGCGACAAGATTCCCGGAAAACAATTTGGCATCAGTAAATCAATGCTTGATTCTGTGATACTTTAAACAGTGAATTAAAGATAATAATGGGTTCACTCTGTTGACAAAATAATTTGAGCGCTGGCATTTTGTTACCTTTGAAAGGTTGCGTGGCATTTTACTGAAGTTCTCGAGTGGCATTTCCCTTCTGGATCTGGACAGCAGCAGAGTGAAATGTAGACTGGAGCGCACGTTAATCATTAGAAAGTTGTAACCATACTTGAATTGAATCACTGCTCTCTCTTTCTTTTCTGTTGATCTACCGTTCGGCATAAAGCATTGTGCAGTCGACTAATAATCTACCGTGAAATGGTGACTTTCAGTAATAATACTGATTCATTTCCCAAAACGAAGATCAGGTCTCAATGCGAGAGCCAGAAGCATGTCTATCTCGTCGCGCCACAGGCGCACGTCTAAACATCTCTGGATCCAGAGGACGTGGTAAATTAAAAAACGGGACGGCTGAATGATGTAGATTTTTTAGATTACTGGTTTCGAGGACAGGCCAGTGTATCATACAAAAATGATGTAGATTTTTCAGAGGAAAGCCTTACTGGTTTCGAGGACAGGCCAGTGTATCATATAAAAATAGAACCACACCAGCTTACCTGCGCCCTTCAGTCAACGAAGTCATTTTCGTATTTGCCTTCTACCGCACAAGTCTATTGACATCGATGTACCTCGTTCAAATACTAGGCGCACTAGCGGTGATTATCATCTCCGTCGAAGCAGGCTCCATTGACCATGACACAGTGAAATCATTCAAGCAACCCCCGCCAGTAACCATTTTCGAAAAGGCGGCTGTCAAGCAAGTCCTTACGTGCCAAGATTATACAACCCTGACAGATGCGCTCATACCCTGCCGTGAATGCTACTAATGTCGGGATGAACGATTCTTCGGTGTGCAGAAGCATTTTCGAGTGGGAGAACCATTCTCCTTTGGGAACGCAAAATGTACGCGCGTTCAACGTGGCACAGTGACGTTTGGGCATCATGTATGCCTACTCTTTCCCGGTGAACTTTGGGCGTGAGCCAGCGGCGCCCCACGACTGGACAGATATTATTGTTTTGGATTAACAATCCGGATATGGAGACGCCCAAAGTGCTGGGAATGTCGTATCGCCACGCTGACAAGAGGGATAAGAGTAATGCTAATTTCGGGGCAAACCATGTTCCACCTGGAGCACCAGCGTATATGGACACGTCAGCCTTTGACAATGGAGTACACCATCCGTTAATTACCTGGGAACAGTTCACTACCGAAGCACTGACAGCACTTAATACGACAGATTTTAGGGAGCGAAAGCCTTCTTTATCGACGCCAACTTTAAACAGAACCTCGAGGCTGCATGGGATCCTTACGACGATAATTTAATCAGCAGCGTTGCTGATTCCGCTGGAAGCAAATCTGTGGGCGCAAGAAAATTTTTAAATAAAGGTGCGGGCATCATTTTTGTAGGAGTGTTTACATCATTCTAGTTCCGCAATTAAAAACATACTTTCGCACATTTGGCCCGTGGAGTTCATATTGAATGGTCCAAATCATTTATCAGTAGTCTTGTTTAACTTGGAGCATGAGACCAGCACAGGCTTGCGTACTGAAGTAGTTTCAACGTTTGAGGAACCAGTATGGAGAAACTCTGGGTGTATTATTTCGCTGATTATAAGGATTGTGCGAAGAGGTCTAAAGATGTTTGATGGTATCCGGCAAAATATTGCTGATTCTAAAACAAGCTGCACGACTCTTTCGAGCAGTCCAACGCTATTACGCGATTAAATTTTTCTTAAAAGCACGCTTAGGGAACAAGGTGGAAGGCTAAGTAACCGCAAAGTGAAATGAAGACTTTAGGAAAGGATACCGACAAATAATAGTATAGCACTTTGAATTAAGGACCATATTTCTACAGTCAATCCTACTTGAGCGCCAAACCCATAAACTTACCCAATGTACAACACCTTCAGCTAGTTGGTCAAACCTACGCGATACCCTGAACGCCAACGACGGTACCGCCCTTGTACAGCTAGCCTTGCCTTGCCTGCTATGGAGCAGTGCAGGATCGAGTCAGTGAAAGTTAAAGAGTCCTTCGGGAAATACCGCCACTAGCAGAGACATCATGTCCCGTGCTCACGAACGACGCCGGTTCTGGACCGAAGTTTCGTTCACGGGAGTCCATTTCTCTTCGCGTCGCTGAAATGGACAGGACAAGACACTCTATGAAGTCAAATCCTTTTGCTGCAATGTCTGTATGTATCCTTGAGTGTTCATCATCATTACGGTACAGTCTGCGGTGCTATGATGACTTCCGTTTACTCACGCAAATCTGGCTTACCCCATATGGCCGATAACAGTGACCGGAGCGCCACACGGAAACCAGAACAAGGTCATCTCTTCGCATCCAAACCTCCAAACTGATCGGACACACGCACGCTAGTTGTTTTGGGTCATATTAACAGCGACGTTTTGTGTGGGATATTGTTATACAACAGAACGGTACCAATTCAGAATTCCATTAAATCACTGTGGACGACACAGTCAAAGCCGAGCAAATAGATCATAGCTTTATTGTCCACGAAATCGTGGCAATGTCGGTGGATACCATGGGCAAAGCATTCGAAGCGAATCTTACGCGGAAACCCTTCGTTTTTCAGAAGATGAGGCGCTCCTTCCTTCCTTCCTTTGCATTCTGTACGCAAATGCTCGACGTGTACAGCGCAACGGCAGCAGAGTAGAATCACGACTGCGCTCTCTCGGTGTGCTTGCCCATCTCTTCGCCAATCCTCGTATGTACAGACAAGTCCGTAACTGCACGCTCACGCTTATCAAATCATGTATCTGTCTTTATCGAATAACTCATAGTGTAGTGAACCACATCATCTTTGCTGGTGGCACTGCAGTGCCATGACGACTTCCGTTTACTCACGCTCCGATTCCCCACGATTTGTTTCCTCAACAGGCAGGACACATAACAATCCAAATGCGTGATAATTTGTTAATGGGTGCTCTTCTGTCCATGCAGACAGGAACATCCGCTTCAGCAGCCTCTGGGACCACTAGTCGGCGGCACAAAACATCTTCGGGTTGTTGATACTGCGCTTTGGGCGTAGGAGCTCCTACAAGCAAGCGGTACGAAGGTCGACGATTGCGCGGAGCGCCATTCTGGCAGACATCTCGAGGAAAAAAGATATCCATCGAGAGTGTCAAGCATCGTATCGGAAAAAGCAGTGATATCCGAGGGCTCAAACAGGAAATTGGCGTTCTTGAGCGGCACTGTTCGTTCTCCGATACCCTCCAAGCGCAAGACCTACAACGGAAAGCAACGGGCTACATCCACCACCTCTTCTACTCCTCTCCAACCCCGACTTGAACCGCGATGAGATTCCTGGAAACCAAATTGGCACCAGACGTGATGCATGACACGGGGTACGGTGTCCACAAACTGCTTTCAAGCTGGAGACTGCTGTCGCTCTGCTTCAACGACATCCACGTTGAGATCCACGATATGAACGTAGTATCTGCCACTGTGCTGGTTTGTGACCACGACAACCAGTGTCACCATTTCCGAGGATACGCTTGTTCTTGCCTTCCCACATCTGAACGGCGGCGCCGGTAAAGTTGGTCCGCGGTCGCATCTCGCCACGAA
This sequence comes from Phytophthora taxon juncus, assembly GCA_033558005.1. Lineage (NCBI taxonomy): Eukaryota > Oomycota > Peronosporomycetes > Peronosporales > Peronosporaceae > Phytophthora > Phytophthora taxon juncus. The sequence goes on along the minus strand of JAUCEE010000005.1, from coordinate 2,814,036 downwards.
ATTGCTCGGACGACGGATTGACATTAGCAGCTCGACGGGCTTTGTCTGGGACTACACGCAGCAGATACATGATCTCAAGCAATGGACACAGCATGTCCGCCTCTCGGACATGCTGTGTCCATTGCTTGAAGCCGGGTGTCACGAGAGCGTTCTCAAACACCTGGCTGGCGTCCGCCAAACTGCCCAAGATCTCAAGCAATGGACACAGCATGTCCGAGAGGCGGACGACACAGCATGTCCGAGAGGCGGACATGCTGTGTCCATTGCTTGAGATCTTGGGCAGTTTGGCGGACGCCAGCCAGGTGTTTGAGAACGCTCTCGTGACACCCGGCTTCGAGTTTAAAGCGAGCATTGGACCGTGCTGCGTGTAGGTCGTCTTTCATCGCAGGAAAAGTCCTATTTTACTCATTAATTCAAATGCTCATGCCACAACACCTGTTGTCTTCAAGCTGCTCCCATTGGTCGAGAGGCGCGGTTTCAGCGCCTGCAATTGGGCGAAATCCGTCACCTTGAAGCCGCTTCTCATTCCGCAAGAAGGCATGAGGCCGCCCACCTGGAAGTACAGCCACACGGCCACGCCGCTGTCGCGCCTGCTGCAGGAGCGCGAGGCCCGCGGCAACGCGCGCGCCGTGGACGCGGCGTGCCAGGGCCACGGCAGCCTGGTGCGGCGGCTGCGCTGCGAGGCGCAGCTGGAGGCGCACACGGGCTGCGTGAACACGCTGCAGTGGAACGAGCGCGGCTCGCGCCTGGCCAGCGGCTCGGACGACCACCGCGTGGTGCTGTGGGACTACGAGACGCGGCGCGCGCAGACGGTCATCGAGTCGGGCCACCAGCTCAACATCTTCGCCGTGTGCTTCGTGCCCGGCACGGACGACCACGTGCTGGCGTCGGGCGCCATGGACAACGACGTGCGCGTGCACTACGCGCCCTTCCGCGCGGACGCCAGCAAGCTCTTCCGCGTGCACCGCGACCGCGTCAAGGCCATCGCCGCGTCCTGGGCCGCGCCCAAGCTCTTCTGGACCGCGGCCGAGGACGGACTCGTGTACCAGTTCGACCTGCGCGCGCTGCCGCGCACGGGCGGCCGCTGCGAGACGCCGGACGCCTCCGGCGTGCTCATCAACTTGGGCAGGGACAGGAACGGCCGCGTGCTGAGAGGCATGGGCATGGCGGTGCATCCGCTGGACCCCACCAACGTCGCGCTGGCCTGCGGGGACTTCTACACCAGACTCTACGACCGCCGCATGCTGCGCATGCAGCAGCACATGTCGTCGGCCAGAAGTGCAGGCGCCACGGTGCCCATGGAGGTGTTCGCACCCCCGCACTTGCATCTGGACGCCTTCTGCGACCACAAGGAGAAGAGGTTTCATGATAAGAGTCACGGCACCAGCATCCAGTTCAGCAGCGACGGATCGGAGATTCTGGCGAATTATCATAACGACCATATTTACTTGTTTCAGGTTGGAGGGCAGCAGACAGTCGTGTTCAGCAAGGAAAATAAGAGCGAGCCACAGATTCAACCGCTGGAATGGCTGAATGGGGCGCATATGGATGAGCCGGAACTTCCGCTGGACTTACACTCGGAAGGAGTGCGAATGTTGCATGAACAAGGGAAAGAAGCACTCGCAGATAGCCGGTACTTGCGTGCACTGCAGTCACTAAACCTAGCTTGTGGTGCGCGGGGTGTCACGGAAATGACTGCTACACAACGTAAAGAGCTTCACCACGACTGTGCAAAGGCGTATTTGGGCAGACTGTGGAATGCAGATAGCTATTTAGCTGCTGTTCACTGTAAAAAAGCGCTCGAGCTGGACCCGAATGACCGTGAGGTTGAATTGACGTATATTCGTGCACTATATAAAGGCAAGCGACAGCCGCAAGCTAAATGGCAAGCTCGGCGTTATCAGGAAAAATACCCAGATCACGAAGCAGACGTCATTCCGTTTATAAATGGCATAGCCTCGAATGACCAGGGTGGACGCACAGTGCACCGTAGCTTCCGTCTGTATCGATCCTCGGATGAAGATGATTCGAGTGATGGCGAGGAAGAGCTACCTCAGGAGAACCAGGATGAAAACCCTGGGGATGATTTACCGAATGACGATGACGGCTTCTGGGAGGGAAACCTTGTGAACGGTGTTCAAGTAAACTGTGATGTGCTTCGGCGCTACATCGGGTACTGCAATGTGCAAACGGATATCAAAGAGGCTGCTTTCTTCGGGAAAAACGATGCTTACATCATAGCAGGGAGCGATGATGGGCGTGCCCTTGTCTGGGATAAAGCCACTGGAGAATTGGTTAACGCGATTGAGGCAGATGCGGACATTGTGAATTGTGTGCAGCCGCATCCGTACGATGCTTGCTTGGCTACAAGCGGTATCGAAAATGTTATTCGCTTGTGGACGCCGACCAGCGGGAAGGAGACCATACCGACGAAAGATGAACTGGAGGAGATTTTGACGAAAAATCAGACACAAATGGACGATGTTGCAGAATCGGTTGAGGGGTCGATGCATAACATGGTCCGCTTGGTATTCCAAGCTGGTGGAGATCACCAAGCAATTCAAGAGTGCGCAACCAGTTGAAATCAAGGACCACTTTTTTTGTGATAGTTGCGGTACTCGTAGTTCGAAGTAATGAATGGGCACTTTGTTCACATCGAAGGGGTTAAAGTACTGCAAGCTACAACCTAGTCTGAATCGTTTTGACTGCGCTTAACATACCATTGCAAAAGCTGTTGGAGCCCTATACCGTTGTCATGGTTTTAACCAGTTTGCCCTCCTTTTGTATGTAAGCATCGACTGCGTAAAATTTACGTCGTGCAATCCATTATATGAAGACCATTATAGGCATTTTCCAGGTGTGAAAGACGATCTACACGCAGTACGGTCCAATGCTCGCTTTAAACTCGAAGCCGGGTGTCACGAGAGCGTTCTCAAACACCTGGCTGGCGTCCGTCAAACTGCCCATGATCTCAAGCAATGGACACAGCATGTCCGAGAGGCGGACATGCTGTGTCCATTGCTTGAGATCTTGGGCAGTTTCCGAGAGGCGGACATGCTGTGTCCATTGCTTGAGATCATGTATCTGCTGCGTGTAGTCCCAGACAAAGCCCGTCGAGCTGCTAATGTCAATCCGTCGTCCGAGCAATTTCGTGGCGAGATGCGACCGCGGACCAACTTTACCGGCGCCGCCGTTCAGATGTGGGAAGGCAAGAACAAGCGTATCCTCGGAAATGGTGACACTGGTTGTCGTGGTCACAAACCAGCACAGTGGCAGATACTACGTTCAAATCGTGGATCTCAACGTGGATGTCGTCGAAGCAGAGCGACAGCAGTCTCCAGCTTGAAAGTAGTCTGTGGACACCGAACGAGGGTCGATGATTCGCTACGGAACGCCATTCTGGCAGACATCTCGAGGAAAATGAATATCCATCGAGAGCGTCAAGCATCGTATCGGAAGAAGAAGAGCGATTCAATGTTGATACTTGAACGTGATATCCGAGCGCTAAAGTTGAAATTGGTAATCTGAGGCGGCATTGTGTGCTTGTCAGGTGTCATCAAAGTACACGATCTACAACGGAAAGCAACGCCATCTTCTGTACTTCCTCTCCAACCCCGACTTGAACCGAGCAACCGCGACGAGATTCCTGGAAACCAATTTGGCACCAGACGTGATGCATGACACAGGGTACCGCTTGCTTGTAGGAATTCCAATGCTCGCATCGGAGTATTCACGACTAAAGATTTTTGGATCGGCGACCTGAGGCCGCGGTTGCCGCTGAATTGGCTGCTCCTATCCGCTTTGACAGTTTTTTTTAGTTTTTTCATGGCTTGTTCAGCAGACACAGTAGCTAGGGAATTCTTCTTTTCCATTATATAACCGGCAGCCCGGGTAGGAAACTGGAGCGTTGCACGTAGTTTCGACTTTTTCCAGCCATGCAATTGCCCACGTATGCAGTACGAGGCATCCACGTTAGTCGCGTATATCTATTGACATCGTCAATAAGCTGGTCAATATTTGGAGGAAGAAGATGCAACGACTCCATCACGATGACAAAAGAGTGAGGACTTTGTCCGAATCGCTGGTTGACGATTGCTGTCAAAGCAAGGAATGCTGCGCCGCAAAGGTTTACGTGTCGATTGACTTACAATCACGAATTCGGATTGTGTTTTTCTTGCTAGCACAAAATCACCGAATGCAATCGTGCTGGTAATAATATACATGTACACGCTCTGCCCAAACGGAAAGCAAAACAATGATTAGGCGAAACACACTTTTGAGTAACGTGTGCACACTGTAGTTACCGATTGCATGCGTGCAGTGGGCGAGCACTCGTCGTCTTGCTATCAACTTGTGCGCGTTGAGCATAGACAACGAAATGTCATTGTCGACAAAGACTCCAGTACCCTATCCATGAGGGTCGAGGGCCTCAAGGGCAATCACGTAGTCCACCGTAACGAGTCCTCCACCTACAAAACTTGCACACCCGCATGTATCCACCGATCTATCCACCACTTCCGCCAGTAGTAATACTTAGAACATTACGCCGGCAATTTTTTCCTTACCGTAATTTACCACCGAGAACATTCCTGAAACCTTCTTTCGGGACAGCAGCGATTTCAACGACGCAACCTCTCGACCACCTTAGAGCGAAAGCACCGCCTTTACAAAATTATGGTAGTTTTAGAATCGCTCAACCGCTGAGATCTAACAGCTGTTGGGTTCAAAGACGCAACCTCTCGACCACCTTAGAGCGAGAGCCACGTCTTTTGGATCTTACGGCGTTTCGGCCGCCAACGTTCAAACTATATTGATAAAAGCAATAGAACATTACGCCGGCAAATTTTTACCTAAGGATTAGTTCGGACCAGCGCGACGTGGCGTCTTGAAAATCTATGTCACACACCTTCATGTCCGCTTAAGTACGCCAGAAATTCTCTCCCTTTTTTCCTCATTCCAGAATCTGCCGGCTCGAGGGAAGATGGTGCTTGTTGCGCTAACCTGGGCGCTTGTGGGTTGCGGCGAAGTGTCTGGGGTGAAGATCGATGATAAGTCACAGGTCTGGGAGTTGAAGGACGCGATCTGGGAGAAAATCAAACCGAAGTTTATCCACGACGATAAATTCAGGAGTGTCGTTGCATCGGACCTGCAGCTCTCTCTGGCGAAGAAGCCCGTCGAAGATGAGGGCGGCAAAGAGGTCGTCCCTGTTTACCGCCCTTCTGCGGAGGAGATGAAGGAGGAAAGTATTAAGTGGCTCCCAGACGAACATCGGGCTGCTCTGAAGCTGGTGAAAGGAGAATCCGATGACTACATTAATGCGCTGACGGCTGGAGAACCGATTCTGGGCTCAAAAACCTTAACAACGTGGTTCTACAAGAAGGACAACATGGAGCTTCCATCCAATGAGCAAATCCACGTGCTGGTGGTGGTTCCGAAGGATGAAAACGACCGCTCCGCAGCCATGGCTCTCGGCGTGGCACCCTCTTTGCCGCCAACTACAATGCACCGGCACCCCGAACGTCTCAAACGATGGGCTGCGATCAATGCAATGATTCATCAGAAGAATCAGGAAGGAAACGAGAAGACGAGCACTCGAGACACCACCAAGAAGCGAAAGAACAGAGATATTGATAGCTCGATGCCGTATTCAAGCCTGTCGTGGACCGATCTTGAACCGATTCTGACAATGGAGGACTTTAATCTCGAAGCGAGTGCTGTTCCTCAAAGCGTTGTCGAGCAGCTACATGCTCGGCTGGCTGAATTACGCAAATTATACGGGGATATCTACACGGGGAAGGAAGCCAAGCGCCAGTTGTTTATTGTGGCAGTTATAGAAGCAGTCTGTCTTATGCTTGGCGATGTCACGATTCTTGTCGAAGAGGATGTGATAGGGAAGAACGTTCGTGTGCATGGTCGCTTCGAGTTTGTGTTGAAGCGTGGCAGGAAGCGAATATCTATCGTCGAAGCGAAACGTGATGATATTCCGCAAGGAATTGCTCAGAACGTGGCCGGTCTCGAAGCTTTGTGTGATGTCGAAGGACTGGAGCGGACGTTTGGTATTGTTACCAACTATCTCGAGTGGATATTCATTAGCGATGACGACGAGACAATTCGACGGATCGATGAAACGCTAAAAGTCCGTCGATCGATGCCGTCAAAGGAGTCGTTGAAGGAAATTCTCGGCATGATTTATGGGATGCTCTCGAACAGCAATTAGTGCGAAGCGGGCAACCTGGCTGCCTATTGCGTCGAAGTTTATAATTTTTATCCCGATAAATACATAATGCTTCGAAAATATATCTTGAATCCCGATCAATATAAAGTAAGTAATATACAAAGATGGCGTACTCTCCTGAGCAATACCAAGCTAGCAAGGAACGTATCAAGGCAGCGCAGAAGCGCTACTACCAGCACACACGCGAAGCTCGTTTATCTTATCAAAAAGACTACGACGACAAGAATAGAGAGCAGATTCGAGCTCGCAAGCGAAAGCCCAAAACCGAACTTATTGATGGCAAAACCGAACCTAACCACAAAACCGAACTTAATTAATTAATATTTTTTTCTCAAATAAAAAGTCAATCCCAATATAGTTAATGACAATGGCTTCAAACATCCAAAAAGGTACAAGCCAAAAAATTGAACTAATTAATTTCAAAATATTTTGTAAATGACTAAGATATAAAGTCGATCCTGATACAAGGTCAAATAATTATAAAGTCATATCTACGGGAATAATATAGCCAAGCATATATAGGCAACATGTTTGCATACGAACTCGAAGGATTATAGAGATTAAATATCCAACCTATCAAATGGGGCAGCACCTACCGCGTTAAGGTGCGTGGTAGAACTGGTAAAATGGTTTATGTTAGCAACGTTTCCCGTCCTACCAACCAGAAGCTACTGGCGAAGCAGTACAAAATTTCCGTCGAGACTCTGAAGAAGCAGATCTCCCCGGACTATAAGGCTGACCCCAAGTATCGTTTCTACAACGGAACACACATGGAGTCGCACCTGTATGAGGGTATCCAACCTGCTGAGTTCTACGACAAGCTGGAGAACGTCCTTGCTGGTCAAACTAACGCCTTCAAGGTGAACATTGCTCTTGGCTACGATCTCGTGAGCCTAACGGATGGGGATTTTACTCAGTATTGGCACCCCAATCTGGCTAATACTTACGTATTTAAGACCCCTGTTGCTATCAACAGTCGATCCGATATTCGTAAAAAAATTATCTCAGAGATCAGGTCAATGGAGTTGGCTAACACGCTTAACTATTCCAAATCGGGGTATAAGCTGAAGTCAATTACTGGGTTTAAAATTTACATTTATTTCCGTGAGCATGCACTTGGCGATAGCGAAGCTGTTATCCCTAAGATTATTCGCGAGAACAAGCACGTAATCAATTTTCCCAAGACCAACAACAAGTGTGTGTTTCACTGTATCGCGTGGCATTTGCATCAGCATGCTAAGAAAGATCCTCGTCGGATCCAGGCTCAGGTAAAGGAAGTATTCAAGCGCTACTGCTCCTACAAGGGGGTTCAATATTCGTTGAGTTTATTTAGAAGCTTCAAACCAATTGACCTCCTGCAGCTCGATGAACTTGAGGAATGCTTTCATTTCGGCATCAACGTCTACTCTATGGATGTAAAGACCGGTAATGTTGAGTGTATCCGTCGTTTGGAGAGCGAAGGAGTGGTTATGGATATTCTTTCCCATGAGAACCATGCTCTATACATCAAGAACATTGATATGCTCCAGTCTAAGTATCAATGTCCTAAGTGTGAAATGGTTTTCGTCAGCTCTGAAAGAGCTAAAAACCACAAAAAGAATCAGTGTGAGCTCGTGAATATCGAAAGCTTCCCAGCTGAGCCAACAATCTACAAACCAGCTTAGAACGCAATACGATCACTGCTTACGAAGTATTCAATCACGAATACTGACCAGTACATCGATCACTTCATCGTTTATGACTTTGAGGCAATCCTTAAGCCTACCGCGACTCAACACGGGGAGAATACTGTCTTCACGAACGAGCACATTCCGGTGTCTGTATCCGTAGCTGATAGCTTAACCGAGGAGGTGCGATGCTTTGTAAATGATGATCCAAAAATGTTGCTCACGGATATGTTCAAATACATCGGTAGTGTATCCGTGAAGATTCAGCAGTACAATGTCGATAAGTACAAGTCGCTTCTACAAAAAATCATCAATGCTCACGGCTTGACTGGTATGGAGATCCCTGATGTAAATCTTGGTAGGACCTACAAGATGCCTGATGTGGACGGTTGGATTAAGGAAGGGAAGTATGCCAGCTTCTTTGACTTTCACTGCAGTCTTGGTTTTGGTAAGCAAAGGTCTGATTATAGGAAACTGAAACAGCAGCTTGACCAGGTACCAGTATTCGGCTTCAATTCTGGTCGATACGATATAAACTTGATTAAGAAGGATTTGTTTGCCGTAATTGGTACCGACAACATCAAATCTGTTATCAAGAATCCAAGCTACATGTGCATTGCAACATCGCATATGAAAATGCTCGATATTAACTATGTGCCGGCTGGTACCAGCTACGATAAGTATCTTACAACATATCTCGGTGGCTGTAAATGTGATGACAAAATTAGATGTATCTGTGGTCTTGGCAAGGGTCTTTTCCCGTATGAGTACATCACCGCGTTCAATGTGCTTATCAGACTACTATTCCACCTAAGGCGGCTTTCGATAGCAAGCTCCGTGGAACAAGTATTAGCGCTGATGACTATAAGCGCATACAATTTGTCTGGGGGTACTATGGAATGAAGTCGATTAAGGACCTGCTGGTCTGGTACAACAATCTTGACGTAGTCCCATTCATCAAGGCTATCAAAGCTCAGCGAGAGCTCTTCAAGCGTTTTGATCTGGATATGCTTACAGATGGAGTGTCGCTACCTGGTCTTTCGGAGAAGGTTATGTATCAGACTTGCTTGACAATCTCCAATATCCGGATAAGAAATCAGCTAACGCATTCCAGTTTCCAGCTAACCGATTGGGTGGATACAAGAGTCAGGATGCTAAGGCAAAGCGAAAATTTGGTATGACACTTGAGCACTTAAATACATTGCTGCAAAATAAAAAGTATCTGTGTGGTCTATACTACTGCCAGCTGACTGCTGATACCGCTTCAGCGGATCGTATTAACAATAAACTTGGCCACATCGACGGCAACATCTTGATCAGCTGTGTGAAGTGCAACACCGCTCGTAAGGATATGTCTCCCAAGGGTTTCAGATACAAGAAGCTGCTTGAGTTCAACTCAGACAGACTGGTCTATTCCATTGACAAGGAGGAGAAGGATATCTACGCTAAGATGAAAGCTAATATTGCTGGTGGTCCATCAATTATCTTTAATAGGTACGCTAAGCGCAACGAGACGAAGATTCGTGGTGGCAAGCTGTGTAAGAAGGTAATCGGATACGATGCTAATGCTCTTTATCTCTGGGCTCTCGGTAATGACATGTCATGTGGACGACTTACAAGTATCGAAGCTTATCCAGAGATTGTTGAGGACATCAAGAACGATAAAATTTTCGGATTTCTCGAGTGTGATATTCATACCCCAGAACACTTGAAGCAGTATTTCGGTGAGATGACCCCCATCTTCAAAAATACACTGATCGACTGTACGGATGAGAGTATCATTGGTAAGCATATGTATGACTACAACTAAGCACGGGAGATAGCAGATCGAAGCCAGCTCGCAAATTAATTGGTAGCTACTTTGGAGAGAAGATCCTTATCTACGCGCCTTTGCTCAAGTGGCATCTATCTCATGGTATGGAAATCACCAAGACGTACAGCTTTATCAAAGCAAGCTCACACAAGGTGTTTGCACCATTTATGGAGGCTGTATTGAACTCTCGACGAGAAGGCGATGCCGACGAGTCCAAGGCTATGATTGCTGAGATGATGAAACTGGTAGGCAACAGCGCTTTTGGTCGATCTGGGATGGACATGAGCAAGCACAAAGAAATCAAGTATGAGTCAAGCGACAAGGCTATTAAGGCTAAGATTGAGCATTTCACCTTTCATGGATTAGAGGAGCTCAATGATGCTTGCGAACTTACTATGATGAAATGAAGACTTAATAACAAGAACCCGATCCATTTGCCGATTGCTATCTATCAACTCGCTAAGCTACGTATGCTCCAGTTCTACTATGATTGCATCGACTTTTACTTCGATCGTTCAGACTTTCAATATCAGGAGATGGATACAGACTCCGCGTACATCGCATTCAGCTGTGATAATCCGTTCCAAGAATGTATCAAACCTGAGCTACGTGAGCACTACGTCCAGCACAAGTATGATTGGTTTCCACGCGATTATAGCGCGGATGTAGCTAAGTTTGATCGCCGTACCCCAGGTCTATTCAAGGATGAATGGTCAGGTGATGCTATGGTCTCATTATCCTCGAAGAACTATATTTGCTATCTACCAGACGAATTGTACAAGGTGAAGGTTTCAGCTAAGGGTGTGCAACAGGGGCGAGGACGCAACAATGATGTACTTACCCCTAAGGGATTTGAGACTGTTGTGCGGGATCGTATCACACTCCAAGGTACTAACAAGGGGTTTAGACTATCGAAAGAGACTAAATCTATTATCACATACAGTCAGACAAAGACAGCTCTATCATATTTCTAAGACAAGCGACGTGTGCTTGAAGATGGTATTACTACAGTCCCGCTTGATATTTAATCGACGTTCAAGTGCCCATTTTTTTTCTCCATCTAACATATAGCATGGACACAATACTCAAGAAGCTTTATTATGACCCTAAAACTGGTTATGTCAGTGCTCAATCTCTACACGAGAAGGCTCGTGAGATAGATCCGAAGATAACGCTTAAAAAAGTAAAGGATTGGTATGCTACACAATCAGATATTCAGAGGTTTCAAGAACAAAAGCAGCGATTCGATGGGTTCAAAATCGCCTCTTATAATCCAAACGCTTGGCAAATTGACCTTGCTTTCTGGGGGAAACAACCAATTCTAACCGGTGTCAATATTAACTCTCGCATTGGGTATGCAAAACTTTGTCGAATAAGACAGCTGCAACTGTACTGGTAGCGCTAAAGGCTTTTATTCGATCCAATAAGGTAGATATAATCACAAGCGATAATGGGCCTGAGTTCATGAACTCAAAAGCTCAGCAACTATTCAAAGACAAGAAGATCGAACACTACAACAACGAGCCAGGTGATCACGGTACTATGGGAAAATCGAGCGCTTCAATAGAACACTAAAGCAGAGACTTACCAAAATGTCTCCCAATAGGATTACACAAAAGCTCATCAGCGATGTTATCAGTAACTACAATACAACTACCCATCGATCAATAGGGATGACACCGAATAAGGCTAAAGGCAAGGTAATTGAGGCTGAGTTGAATCATAACCAAGTCGAGGCTGATAAAATCGATAACGAGCTCGAGATTGGCACTAATGTTCTATATCGACTTAAGAAGAAAACATTTGACAAGGAACAAGCTCGTTGGAGCAAGGCGGTGTATTCAATCGTTGGTATGGACGGCTATCGAGTCCAGATCCGCTCCAGAAATGGGCATACACTCTACAAGGCTCCAAATGATCTCAAGATTATACAATCGGAGACAACAGAAGCGACAATAAATCGAGGTGACATCCTTGAAGCAGAGAAGATATTAGACCACACAAAGTTGCGAACTGGAAAATACAAATACTTGGTTCAGTGGCGTGGTAATGAGCCTGATTCCTGGGAGCCATTCTCAAATCTCCGCTTAATTAATAAAAATAGACCGTCTGAGTTAGAGAAGGAATATTTTGGGGCTAAAGAAATTCCTTTCTGAAGCAAGAATTGGGACAAGAGTAGAAGATCGACTCTTGAAAATGAGTACTGTGAGGCAGCAAAAAAATGAGTCATAATTTACTTGTAATTTAATTTGATAGAGACATCCTCTGTAAGCTTTTGACTCAAGTATATTGTTCGAACTATTTTTGCTAAGAAGTTGAAATTATCTGACTTCATATATAGCAATAAGATATTCATGTGTCCCTCTTGTTTAGAAAACGAGCGTGAGCTAAATCGGCTTCGACGAAAGATTTGGATCATTCAAGAAGTTAGCAGAATCAAAAATGAGCTTTTGGTTTTGGATCCGGTAGCTAATTTCCGAGCGACCGTAGCCAATCAGTTTTATAAAAAGGATCTCGAGAAGATCTTTGGCGTCCCGTTTCACTGTATTAAGGATCGCTATCTCAATATGCTGAATGAGCGGAATCAGATCTGTCATCAGTACGACTATGCGACCCATGATTCAGTCATGCCAAGCTACTGGTAGATAATCCTATTTTTTTATGTTTCATTATCATATATACGATTCAAACAATGTTTCCTAATTTCAACAGTCTTGCTCAACGAGAGCAAAAACGACAGGAGCTACTTGAGCGAGCGCATCGTCGCGTACGCCAAGCCACCGTTAAGAGAGAGATGTATGCGGGTGCTCAGTGGTCGAGTGATGTATCTAATGCTACTGTTCCCAAGAAAACGACCGAATCGGCTCAGACAGATATTTCTGTCGCTCCTGATGCAGAAACACCCGATGAGATGAAGATTCCACTCTCGGAAATCCTAAAAAAAAGTCGTGAAAGTGGAAACTCTCAAAGAAGCCCTGAGGTCTCATCTGTAGAAATTAGTACTCAAGCTGGGAGTGAAATTTCAGACGTTGTGTTCGCAAACGACCATAGATACAAGGAATAGAAACGTTCAAGCCACCCCAAAAACAACTGAGGTTGGTATTGAGACAGAGCTTCCAACAATGGTTAATAGTTTTACAACCACTGATGAAAAAGTATTTGATGAAGAAACCATCGAAGCAATTAATTGGATTAAGAAGCTCTACAAGAAAAACCCGAATTGGGCTTCACTTAAGGTCAAACCTACTAAAACTAATGGATCGATTGATACTAAGCGATATATCGGTAAAAGAGGTAATCTTTATAAATATGCTAATAATAAAAGATCAGAATCAAAGTTTATCGATTGGGTAGCTACAAGAAGAGAAATCGAGAATATCCTGTACAGTGGTGAGTCGAACTCGATTGATGAGGTAGATGCTATGCGAGGTGAAGATAAAGATCAACGCTATTCCAACTTTTGGAAGAAAAGACCCGCTGATAGTCAGATCCATAGTGAAAGAAAATTACCAGCGGTAGCTATATGGGAACACGACAGTTCGTCAGATACTATGATGGATGAGAAGCGGGCAAAGGCCGCGGTCAAAATGATGATTTCAGTTTATTCGAAGAAGTTCAAGGGTTCCAATATCACAGTTATCCCTGTACTAAAAGATGGAACTGAGATAAAGGAAGCCGAGGTGTTATCGATATGAAAGGACTTCTAAATATCAAAAATCACACAGGAAAGCCTCTTCCTACTAAGCTACGGGAACTGTCATGGTTATTGACTCTTCAACGGCTCATGGACATCATTGAAACGAAGGGGGTTACAATTGAATTTAAACCGGAAGAGACCAACACTCTAGCCGCTAACCCTTCACGATTCCAACCGACTACAGGCTTTTGGCTTAAAGGAAAATCAACGGGTGATTATAATGATATTAACCTACCTACTACCTCTATGGCTGAATCAGATGCAAAAACCATCATCTTGGATTATTTCCATGCCGCTCATCATGAAGGTAATGTATTTCCTATCCATCTCACTCCAGTAAAATTAGATGGAACAGTAGATAAGTTAGGTAGATACTTCTACTGGTTTAAAAACGATAAAAAGGGTATTGATGAACTACGAATGATGACTCAGCTTGGTGATATATCATCCCCAAAAAATAGCAAAGATTTCTTCAAAAAGATTGATTGGACTAAAACGTTGGAGAAGCTCTTAGATTCATTTGAATATCTTGAGAAAAGTAAGACATTACAATCAGTTTCAGAAGATGATAAGAAGGAAATCGATAATGCTCTAATTCTATTCTTATACGTTCTAAAGCAACGAGATCACAAATACATGGATGTTTCAACTAAGCCCGAGCTCAAGGGTCGTGGGCTGAGAGGAGCCGGTGTCGCTCCACTCGAAGGTGTCGTACGCCGCGGTCGAACATACAACCTAAACGAGATTCAAGGCTTAGCTACCCCATCAGCGTATGTATATCGACAGCTTGGTAGTAAGTATATCAGAATTCCTGATCTTGATAACAAAACCCTTGTCATAGTACAGCCCAATCGACGAAAATGTGGTCCGAAGCGACAAATTGGGGAAGGACTTCAATCGATGATTCGAACGCTTGCATACAAGCAACATATAGATCAAGCCGCTTACGATAAGCTATCCATCGACGATAAAAAACTGTTCAAGGAGATCCTTGCCATCACTCATCTCCAGTACAACTTTCATGACAGACTCGAGGACCCGTTAGAATCGCTTAAGGCGGAGTATGATAAGCTGAAAGGGGAGTTGGAACTCGGTAATGACAATCAATCATCACAGCTTAAGTCTTTATCGGTAGATATGTACTCTAACCGTCTAATTTCTGATTCTGAGTTTAAGGATATTATCGTTCGTTTGATATAGAGACTATGTTCTTCTTTAATCCCCGCATCATCGCCAGCTCAGGCGGAAACTATGGTGATAACGCTGATTTGGATATTGCTGAACTGAAATCGATCATGAAGAATCTCATTATCCGCGATCGTCCTCAACAAACTCAAGCCGCTGTATGGGCTACTGACCTCGATAAATCAATAAAAAAAGTGAGACTTCTACTCAGACGGAAGGAGGCCGCGTATGGGCGTATCAACCTAAGAAAAAAAGCAAGGCCGTTAAGACGTTTGCTCTATAAGTTAGAGACTTATACCTTCTCTCACCAGTCTATTACGATAGCCGCGATACACTGATATTTTTTTGTCATGGATCGACACCTCGAGGATGGCAGACTCGCCATCAGGCATTTTAGTTGGATGAAAGACACTATCCCCGAGCACTACGATCTGATCAGCTCTTAAAATAGTTGAACCTACCACCTGATCCGGATCTTTGGGAGATACATTCGATTTCAAATCTTTACTCGGTCCGCAACCCATCGTTATAGAACAGCGAGAGATATTTTTTTTACCAAAGGAATTCCTAGCGAGCATGGCGGCAGGTCCTTTGTTGCGCGCGGGGCGTCGATAGAATGCATTTTTACGCTGAATATCGTTGTGGTCCAGATGTGAGTAGAGGCGAAGAGGAGTACTATCTCGATAGTGTTCATAGCGAACATCGCCAAAGTTTATGTTTTTGTACAGCTTATCGTTGATGATAACGTCCGCTGAGTACTTCTTGAACTTTTGGTTGCTCGGACGTATGTCTAAGACCTCCATTGTCTATACTCACTCGGAGATAAGAGCTTTCAATAAATCCACTTCTTCCTCCAATTCTTGAATAGCTCTACATAGAACTGATGTCAGACTCGCGAGGTCTATGCCCCACGGATTCACCGGGAATCCCGAAGGATTCAAATCATCATTAGCACCTTGTTGAACACATTCAGGTATGATATCGGCGAGTTCTTGAGCTATGAATCCAACGTGATTCGTTTGCTCTGAATCATGGAATATTTACGAGGTTTCATCATCATAACTGACTCCAAACCATACGGTACATCTACAATGTCAGTCTTCAACCTTTCGTCAGAAGCATTCGTATAACTTCCTCCTCGGATTGCTACGTAGCTTACCCATGCTCCCGTTGCATCACAGACTCCGAATCGAATTGAACCAACTGTAGCATCGCTTCCGCTTCCCCAGTAGTTCGCAGAGCTCCAATTACCTCGATATGAAGCATTGGCTGATGAATTGCCCTTCGTGTATATTTCACTATTAGCGACTAAAGTCCCTCCTACGTGCAAAGTAGCTTCCGGCGAAGTGTTCTTGATTCCGCATCGATCGGATGAGTTCAAATATATCATCGTAGTTGAGTTCGTGTTAATTGCATTGAGCGTAGTGAATCCAGTGATATTCATTACGGGAGAGCCTACATTGTGATTCCAGCGGATGTAATCGTTGTAGGTACCTCCAGCACTGTACGAAAGGAGACTAATCTCGTCGCTACTTATAACCCGTTGGCCAAAATATCGTGAGATGGATGAATACCAAATCACACCAGAAGCGGAGGTTGAACCAGGAATGGCGCGGGTTGTTGGAACAATCGTTGCTACGGTCAGAGTACTTGTAGTTAATGATGCGGGAGTCATCACCCCGAATTGATCGATGACTCGGAGACTACCACCATTCGAATAAAGCCCGCCTCCAGCAAGCAATAAGTCTCCGCTAATGTAAGAATTACCTACGATATCCAGCATTTCTGATGGATTTGCTTGATTGATTCCAACGAAACCATCAGCCGTGATCCGAATAGCCTCCGTAAGCGCTGTCGAAGCAATTGCTGAAGATGGTTTCAGATTGATGGATAGATATCCAACTGAGTTGGCTCCTGTGTCTGTGAAGAGGATGCTTGCTCCACCTGTAGAAGAGCCGATAGCGCTTGTCGTAGCCGCAAAACAAATGCCTGTAGATGAACCAACGGTATTCGATTTCGAGCGAATAAGTAGAGCGTAGCTACTCATCATCGAGGAATTGCTAATGGTTGTTGAAGAATGATTCAGCTCGAGAGCAACCACCCCTCGCATGTTAAGCGAGGAATCAAGAACAAGAGCCTTAGATGCTTCTGCTATCCCGTTTGTAGTTAGCGATAGCTTTCCGATGCTACTGAGATCATAGGTTGTTCCTGCTTGGCGATATGCCGTAGCATCTACATAGCTACCAGAACCAGTAATGCTCAGTGAGCGAGATGACCCACTAAAGACAAGGTTTCCACCAATCGTAAGAGCTGTGAGCGTACCAAGACTCGTTATGTAAGGTTGAGCCGCGGTTTGTAGCGTCCCCGTCAGCGATGATGCGCTTAGGGAGTTGATACCTGAGATGTCGGAGGTAGCATTCAGTACAAGAGCCTTGCTCGCGGCGGCTGATCCCGGTGTGATTGATAGAACATATGCCGGGGGTGTTGATACAGGTGATCCATCCACCGTCAGACTACTACAGCAAAGAGCTCCGATTCCGCTGATATCAGCATTGACACCCGGAAGAGGGCTACACCTTCCGTTGCTTGTCCTATAGTGATTCCTGAAATATATGTCAATCTATAATCAGTTTTGCTTAGATACAGTGTTGAGCATAGTCATATGTCAAGAAGCCGCTTGCATCTAACGTTAGATAGAATGCTGGTTGTAGATAAGGGATTGAAAGATTGGTTGCGGATATGAAAAACCAGTACTCATTTTGTCTTAAGTTATATAGTACAAGCGATAATCATGAGCGGTTTTCCCGATTTTGGTGCTTCTTTACCAAAGAAGTTCAAGAGCTCTTCGATGAAAGACATTCCTGGTTTGGATATCAAATCACTATTCAGAATGATTGTATTAGGTCCCTCTTTCTCAGGGAAGAATAACCTCTGTATGTTCATTCTCAAGCATTCTCCTCTCGTGTTCGCCCACCTAACGATCATAGCACGTAATCCTCATCAGGAATTATATGAGTATCTCCGTGATAAATTGGATGAATTCATCACATTTGCTGACCCTGATAGTCCTCCAAGCGTCGATCAAGTTCGTCATACTCCAATAGCTTCCAATAAACCAGAGCTTGTTATCATAGATGATTATAGCAACGATGAGCTACTTCAGAAGAATCTGTTTTCTCATTACTTCACTCGTGGGAGACATTTCAAAATCAGTACCATTTTCCTTAGTCATAGCTACTTTGCTACTGATAAGATGATTCGCTTGAATGCTGAGTACGTTGCTATTTTATAGGCCAATTCGAAGCGAGATTTGACAATGGTTGTCAAAGACTCATTATTCGGGGAGTTGATGAACGAAGCATAGTGTATTACTACAATAACGCCACTGAGCGGAAAGGACAGATGTTGTTTATTGATTCAGTAAAAGGACAGCTTCGATACAATTTCGATCAACCGATATCTATCGAATAATTTGAAAACAAATTGATTGTGAGAATATAGTTCCAAGCATGGCCACGTTTGTTAAGCTCGAATCAACTAACCTTGTCCAAGATGGGCACAATTCCACATGGAAATACAGCTTCCCTGGTTCGGCGGCTGATTTCAACGATGTAGCTTGCGCGGTTCAGTCGATTTCGATGTACAACTCTGAGTATAACATTGATGCTACTCAGTTCTACAATAATTCATTTAAGATCGAAGTCCCGACAACTGCTACAACTTCTACTGTGGCTATCACCCTGCCCGATGGTTTATACTCGTATGCTGATATTAATCGAAGCATTCAGACTGCTCTCGTTAATGCTGGTGCTTACCTCATTGACCCATCTGGACACAACGTTTTCTATATCCAATTGAGTGAGAACAGCGTCTATTACGCTGCTCAGTTTGATTTCAGTGCTACTCCTACAACGCTACCTACAACAGGTGGAACTTGGACGAGGCCTACAACAGGTCTATATAGTGCTGGTGGAACAGGATTACCTACTACGACCCGTGTTCCTCGCACCATCATCGATAATGCCGCCTTTGGAAAAGTTGTTGGTTTGACTTCTGGAACGTATCCATCTGCTCCTGCAACTGTCGCAAGTGCTCAACTATCGAACACTATCCCTCAGATTCATCCAAGTTCGAGCTATGTCGTTCGTTGCGATTTAATTAAGAATGGATACGTCGCTTCTGGTGATATTCTAAGCGCTTTTGATCGTGGTGATGCCTCTGTAGGTCAGTTGATCTCATACAAACCGAGTCAGTATGCTTGGATGAACTGCCACAATGGCTCTCGTTCAAGTATTACGATCAGCATCTTTAACCAAAATGACCAAAAGGTCAAGTTCCGTGATACATCGGTGTCAATCATGCTTCTTTTGAGGCAAAAAAAATGAGCAATGCTCAGAGTGATGATTTTTTTCTTACAATCGGAAAGATCCAGCAACCATTGGTTTCTTGCGTTTAGCTCGTACAGCTGCCATACGATCCTTTGCTTCTTGCGACCCCTTAGCCGGACGCTTACGCTTTCCAACACCTACACCGTATCGTCGCTTAACTTCACCACGGATCGACTTGATGAGAGTTTCATGCTCTGGTTTAGTCGCTTTGCTCAAAAGTAACTTTTCTCCCGCATCTACAGCATCAGTAAGTACCCCCTTACGCTTCGCATAGGTTAGAGCTCGCTTAGCCCCCTTCTTCACATCAGCTACAGTAATTCGTCCTCCATCCTTCTCAACATCGCTATCACTGTCGTAAATTCCTACACCCGTCATCGAACGAATTGCGGCTCTGGCAGGAATAGCTGCTTGGGGGACACCCAAAGCCGTTGAGATCGCTGGTACGGCGGCATCCACAGCTCGGCTAAGTAGTCCTGAATTCTTTCCGAATTTAAAAGCCGACTTAACCCCTCCCCATATCGTGGACCAAATGGAACCTCCCTGAGCTCTCTTATAACCCTTCTTGACCTCATGACGAGTAATGTCGAGTCGAACGCCACGACCGGCTTTGCGAGCTTTAATAGCCTTTTCATAGCTTGCCGGATGAAGATGAATGACAGATCCACTACCCTTGAGTTCGTTAGCTGTTAAAGAGAGCTTACCGGTCTTGAAAGCCTTGGTGAGCTTGCACGATGGTACGTCGCTTGAAACTGTTAGTTCGGATACATGTTTGCTATATTCCCTGAAACATATTTATTATAGAATTGTCAAATTCAAATCTTTCATATTTTTAAAGATATTGGGTCGATTGTGTTGCTTGGAATACAGCCAAAGGATACAGAATGGTCCGCAATAATCCCCATATGTTCCTTGGTACTGCTTGGAGTTGTATCTACCGATTCCATATTTTGTTGGGGCTGCTTCACCCATTGAATCGAAGTATTCACCATTATGTACCGCTGTCCAATGACCTACATCCATATTAGGCTGTCGTAGTAGAATTAGGAAAGAACCATTCTTTGGAAGAGGAGACGTTATCTCACTTGATTCGAAAATGTTGTCAAGTCTCACATTCATTTTCTCAGCGAGCTCGATGAGGTCATGATCACTTGTGATTGGCTTGATAAGGCTTGTCATAATAATTAATTTCCAAAAAGTATATTAGAGTTGATATAGATTCCACCATAAGTGAAACACAACTATCCGATCAGTATTTGTACCAGAGCTCCCTGAAGAGCGATCCTGAGATCAAGGTATCGACCACTAAGCGCGTACCTCATGTCATTGATCTTAATCAGGGTTCGTATCAGAATGGTGTCATTACCATTGATGCAACGGCTCAGCTAAATGGTAGTGAGGGCTTTGCCTCCCTCCGCGATGCTTATATAATGCTTCCATACAAGGTCTCGATGAAGAATGGAGCTACTACTCAAAGTGCTGCTGCTAACCGCTTCTGTGCTACCCTCAAGTGTGGCAACTGGAATGTAATTGACTCGATGTCTCTCGAGCTGAATGGCAAGACTATCGTTAGCATGGCTGACTACAAGCTCTTTTGGAACAACATTCGTGCTCAAACCGGATACAGTCCTCAGTATGTTGAGAAGCATGGAAGTGAATCGTTCCTTTTCCCTGATGCTGCTCAGTCTGTAACCTACAGCTCGGGGACTAACTCTCTAAACGGTGATGGGTACTCGAACAACGCCGCTTTCTCTTCATCCTTTACACCAAGTGCTCCTTCGGGTGGTGCTACCATTCCGAACGATGGTCTCGTTAAGCGTCTTCTATCTAATCCTCCGACGGCTGGTTCTGATTTCAGTTCAACGTGGCCGTCGCTTGGTGCTGCTTCTGCTTCCACCACTATCGCTAACCAAACCTCGCGTGGTGCATTCGTAGCGGGTGCTTCTACTGCTAATGCTATTATGGGTACGTGGAACTACATGCTAAAAATCAAACTAAGTGATTTACATCCTATCTTCCGCGAACTCGATTTGATGGCTAATCCTCAGATCCGACTTCGTTTCCGTGTGAATCAGGGCTCATCCGTTATCGCCGTTGATGCTACGAAGGGTATGTCGCTTACTTCCACCACCCTCTCATCAGGTAATACGTGTCCCGTAATGGTTGCAGCTTCTTCCACTGGTAATCCTATGGCTGGTGTTCTTGCTGCTTCTGCTGGTTTCAGTATTGCTTGGGGAGCCGTAGTTAATTCGCTTGAGCCTACTATTGATGGTACGTACATGCCTTTCACTACTTCTCGCTTGTATGTCCCGTTCGTTCATCTCGAGAATCCTCAGGCTATCATCTCTAAGCCCGTTAAGAAAGTACGTTACAATGACTGCTATGCTCAGCTTTTCTATCAGCGAGCTGGTATTGGTAAGCAATCGACTCAACACAACACATCGTTTGATCTACAGCTATCGGCTTCGGTAAAGAACACTAAATATGTTGTACTACTTCCTTTCGCCGAACAAACGGGTAGTTTCGCTTCCGCTGCTGTTCAACAGTTCCAAAGTCCTTTTGACAGCGCTCCTTGGACCCTACACCCTGGTTCGTCGATTAGAAACTTTAATGTTCGTATTGGTTCGAGTCAGACGTTTGACATCAGCCACGACTACGACTTCCATCACTTCACCAACGAGGTGGCTAAGATTGGTGCTATCAATGGTGATCTAACTCCTGAGCTTGTGAATGGTCTCCTTGACTATCAGACGTGGTCGCTAACCAACCGTGTCCTCATCGCGGATGTCAATCGCCTGACCGAAAAGGATATCCCTCAGTCTATTCAGATTCAGGGTGTGAATGCTGTCAGGGTGTCAATATGATTATTTTGGTAATCAGCGAACAAGAACTGTCCTACGACCGTCTAACGGGTGAGATTTATTTTACCACAGCATAGTTAGAAGGTGTTTAGAGATCCTATACTGAAAACAAAAAAAATATGATTGATTTATTGGTGATCAGCTAACCATTGTTGATGACGCTTAGTTCGTGCATGTTGCGACTTATCGCTCCGTCTATGTGATCCCCACAATCACATTCGATTCTTTCAGATGCGTGTGCTCTTAGTCTTGCTTTATTGGCATCGCGATACTGTTGAGCTTTCATCCGCTTTTGCTCCTCTATAAGGATGGCGGCTTGACGGTTAACACAATTAGTTGTATCGATAACAAGTTGTTCAAATTTATGCAGCTCTCGGCGGTTTTCGATCTCGTGTTCCGACACTAAATGAATATTGAAATTATCGATTCCATATTGATTAAAGTGATGATAAATTGCACACGGTCTGTGATTACCATTGATCCAAAGTCTATAATCTTTCAGATGCATTTGCCATCTACGATGAATTGATTGTGTGGTGCTACCCACATAGACAATCGATTCGTCCGCGTTGGTGATCTTGTAGATATATCCTTTCATTATTATATCATAGACTTAATATCTTTCAGAATTAAACGCAATTGAAATAATTAATTTATTTTTTGAGTAGGTATCTGGGTAGGTATATAGATACAATGAGTTCGACACTAACATTCGGCAAGTACAAATCGAAGACTATTGAAGAGGTATATTCCTCTGATCCATCATATTGCAGATGGTTGTCTCATCAAAATCGTTTTACCGATCTTGAGAATGACCCTGTTGCCCAATTCCTTCACATCAAATTCGGAAACGACGATGGTTCTTTTATGATGACGTGGGGAAAATACAAGAATCGAACTATCAAACAGATTCAAAAGATTGATCCTAATTATCTCGATTGGCTTAGCAAGAATGACTTTGTTAAGACTAAGTGTCCTAAGCTAAAGACTGAGTAGATGCTCTTCTGAGCTAAATCCATTGACCCTATCTTTTTTTTTTTTACTGATGATAAAAAAATATCGATGACTTACATGTACTTGTGAATCGTACTGAAATGCTTCTACGGTTGGGGAGCGGTTTTATGGAGCTTGGAGGTTTGGAGGATACCTCCATCACACCAGATGGTATCGAGAGGTCGCGTTGCTGAAAGAGCACCTGTAGTATTTGAGCGGATCTGAAACCACCACTAGATCGAAAGGGCGTTGGTTTCGCTCTCAGGTGGTCGAGAGGTCGCGTCGATGAAACCAACAGCTGTTAGATCTCAGTGGTAGAGCGGATCTGAAACCACCCTTAGATCCAAAAGGCGTTGCATTCGCTCTCAGGTGGTCGAGAGGTCGCGTTGCTTAAAGAGCACCTGACCCGAAAGAAGCTTCCAGGAATGTTCTCAGTGGTAAATTACGGAAAGTAAGAAAAATGACGGTGTAATGTTCTAAGTATTACTACTTCCGCCTCGACCCACCACCCGCGCCGAGACGCTGCAGCCACACTTGCACTTGAACCGGCCCCAAATAAGCGTTACGCCGCTCATTTCCGCCGGCCAATCGCGTGTTTTCGCCTCGCCGCCGCGGCCAATCACAGACACAAGGCAAGATGCGCAGTCGCGCCAAGTCCGCGTGGTGGCGGAATGCGGCCAAGGCGCTGGCCGCCGCCGCCGTTGTGACCTACTTCTTGTGGAACGTGGCGGCCATCGCGCGGCTGGCGCAGTCGCGCGCGCCCGCGCTGCGCTCCGAGGGCCCGCAGCGCGTGGCGCAGGGGCTGCGCGCCGCCTTCGCGCACATCCTGGCAGCGCGCGACAGCGAGGAGGCCTGGTGGCTGCGGCCCGATGCTTACCGCAAGGAGGTGCGACCGCGATATGACTACGATATGACTGTGACTGCGATATGACGGAGATATGACCTTTTGCTGGCGGCAGAGCGGCTGCGAGTTCTCCGCGGCGGTGGCGCTGTTCAAGCCCGAGGAGCTGGAGCTCAACTGCGCCAACATGGACCAGCTGGACGAGGGCGAGTTCGTCGGCAAA
This sequence comes from Phytophthora taxon juncus, assembly GCA_033558005.1. Taxonomy (NCBI): domain Eukaryota; phylum Oomycota; class Peronosporomycetes; order Peronosporales; family Peronosporaceae; genus Phytophthora; species Phytophthora taxon juncus. Next base: position 2,790,136 of record JAUCEE010000005.1, on the reverse strand, counting down.
GGCTTCTGGAGAGAAGTGTACAAGACCAAGTGGAATGGTGAGGCTACAGGTTCCTTCACAAGGAGAGGGGGAGTACTGACAGAGATGTTGTTCAGGACGGGAGGTGGCTGTGAAGCGCGTGAAGGAAGATCTGCTCAGTCGGCCCGACATCATCCCACGACATGTGGAGGAGTGCGCGTCCATTTTCTCAATACGCAACGAGCCGAATATCGTGGGGCTGGTGGGCTGGTGCAAGACGACAGTCGTGGTGGACTACATCCCCAACCAGCTAGACACACTGCTGTTCGAGTCGGACGAGCCGGTGTCTGTCCATCGAGCGTTGAAGCTCGCTCGCGATGCTGCTCGAGGTGTCGCCCAGCTGCATAATGCGCCGGGAGGCCCCTTCGTGCATGCGGATCTGCAGGCGCGTCAGTTTCTGATCGATGCAAACGGCACGTTGAAGCTGAATGACTTCAACCGAGTGAAGTACACGGGCCCACGCCTGGTTAACGGTGTGCCGACGAGTGAGAAGTGCACGTTTGAGACGTCTGTGGCAAAAGGCAAGTGGCGGTCTCCGGAGGAGTACCAGCACATGCGTCTAGATGAAAAGCTGGACATCTACAGTTTGTCACTGGTGCTGTGGGCTATGCGCGCTCGCGTTAAACCGTTTACAATGCTCGAGCGCGAAGAGGTATACAAGCAGGTACCAACTGGTGTCCGACCATCGCTAGAGGAAATGGGCGACTACCCTCAGCAGATGCAAGACCTGATCGTAAGAGGCTGGGACACAGATCCAAAGAAACGGCCGACTGCGAAGGAAATGGCGGACGAGATCGACCAAATCTTGAAAACTTACGAGGCCAACAGATAGGACCGTATATTACGTGCCCGATCAAATAGATACTGGTGGAGATCAAAGAAATGCATGTAGGCAAGGTCAATAAATTAGTGCTGCTTTCGATTCTAGATGCATCGTTCCCTACGCAGTCAGAGGATCCTCATCAAAAGAGCTGAGCCACCATTGAAACACGTGTCCCTTCTCGTGGCAATAGCTTGTCGTAGCTGGCGGTCCGATTCGAGCGCGGCACACAGGACAGCGAAATTGGAAAAGTAGCCACTCGAAGATGCAATCGCGGTGGAATTCGTGCTGGCATGGGAGCACAATCGATGTACTGCAGTTCGTTTCATGGCATTTGTCGTTCGTGTCTTCAAGTACGACGTCGTCGAGGCAAATCATGCACTGCTTTGGCTCGATTGAGTCGACCGTAGAAGCATCAGAGTGGAAACTGTGTCGAGTCTCTAGCTCACAGCATTTCAAGGTGGAACTTTGATAATTGTCAACGAACACTTGTAGAACGGATCGTTTGTCAGTCTCTTGCTTGAAATGAAGGAAAGTGAATAGATTCGCTGGTAGTTGTGATCGAGCGTGAAAGCACATCATTGCGCTACCGGGCAGTAATGCGCAGCGAAGCAAGTATTTGACCACGGTTTCAAACTTTTGCTTGCGATCGGCAATTGTGCGCGATGACCGAGCCATGATCGACAGTCGCTTGTGCGGAAAGCAGGCCCAGATGAACTCTCGGATAGTTGAGCACGAACCGGAGCACTTCTCACCGTGACACGTCCATTGATCCTCCACGTTCTTGGTAAATGCAGCAAAGTCTGAGTAGCGATATGACACGCTCCACGAGTTGTCAGTCATCGCGCTCCCGATGCTACAGTTGTAAACTACGAAGTCTTTTTCGGCAGTAGTCGAAGCCACACGAAACTGCAGAGGAAGTTGTTGATGAACGGACTCGCGGAGCGTCTTGATAGCCGATGCGCTGAGCGGTGGGGTTTGACCCTGAGAGGGCATGGCAAGGGCGCCGTAGTTCATTGCGGTGTGTATTGATTTGTGGTTTCCGATCAAATTTGATAATGGTCAATGCTGGCACCGCTATTAGGCTAGGTCATCGATGCTCCGAGGTATTGGCTGCTATATGCGAATGGCTCCTAGCGTTGGGTGGTCCGTGGAACCCAGTATTCAACTCTACAGCGGCACTCCGCCACGCTTGCTGGGTTGTTTTGACGCCTCCTTCGCATGTGACAGTCGCTTGCTCTCTGGGCACCGCTGCAGTAGGACGCCGGTACTAAGCTGAAATTTGGTCTCCGATCAAAAATGAAGATTCTCGAGTCGACACGCTTTGCTTACTATGAACGGGCGTTGTGTGAAATCAACCACGCCAAACACGGTTTGGTGCTGGCGTTAGACTTTAAGGTTTAGAGCGTGGGGCACGACAGTTTATCTTCCTGGAAAGTGCTACCTTGCGCCAAGGCTGAACGTGCACGAGTGCATCATCATTCTGATTATGTAGGCTGTCGAGCACTGAGTGCCCTCCAATGTCCACGTGCGACGGATCTTCTGCCGGCGGTCCGGTTCAGACGGGGCTTGGACCTCTGCTGCGTTTCTCGCCTTGCGAGCGCTTGATTTATGCCTGTGCATGCTCGACATGCATGCGATACCTTCGCGTGCAGTGCGCGCTTCGTTTCCAGCTCGATTCCGCCAGTCGAAGCTCGGTGGAGCGCGCTTCGAGGCAACGCTGTCTTCGTGGAGCTTTCCCCCACCTGGCATGGCTTTCGTGCGCGCTACATGATAAAGCGTCTAGTGTGTTCACTGCTGCAGATGTCGCTAAATATTTTTTACGATTTAAGACGTCATACACTTACTACATAATAAATCCTTCTTACTCTTCATTCGGGTGAAGCACGTCCTCCTCGAAGTCCCCGAGCCACCACTGCACATGATCCTTCGGTCTGCAGTAATTAGTCACCGCGTTAGGGCACACACGAACTCGGCACACTGGGCAGTGGAACTCAAACAGGAGCCACTCGAAGATGCACTCGCGGTGAAAAGCATGCTTGCATGGTAGCATGACTGGCGTGCTGTCAGCATCAGTGCAATCTGAGTCACATTGCTGGTGGTCGTGCTCCAGATCCACGTCACACAGGCAGATCATGCACTGCGCCGAGTCTGGTGCCGAGTCTACCGTCGACGCATTCGAGTGGAAACTATCAGTCAGACTCGCCTCGTGGCCGTCCTTCAAGGCAGCCTGGTAGTTGTCGATGAAAATCTGCAGCAGCGAGCGTCGATCCATATCATGCTTCACACCGAGAAACTCAAACAAGTTCTTCGGAAGGTGTTGGCGAGCGTGAAAGCACTTCATCGCGCTACCGGGAAGTAGCACACACCGAAGCAAGTGCATCAGCACGTTCTCGAACTTGCTTTTGCGACTGGAAATCGTGCCGTTGTTCGTGGACATGATCGCGAGGCGCTTTTTAGGGAAACACGCTGAAACGTATTCACGCACGGCGTGGCACGACCCTGAGCACTTGGAGTCGTGACACGTCCACTTATTTTCCAGATTGTTGCGGAAATCGACGAACTCCGAGTACCGATACGATACACTCCACGAATTCGTAGTAGTCAAGCTCGACAATGTGCAGTTGTAGACGACGAAATCCGTCTTCAGCGATGTCGATGACACTCGAACAAGCAGTGGCAGTTCCTGCGGGACGTATTGGCGAAGCATTTTCAGCGAGTACGTTTTGATCCGACCGCGCTTCTTCGCTGGGTTCGCTCCACTAGTTGGCGCCGAAACAAACGCTGAAATGTTCATTGTCGAAAAAGGAATCTCAGCTGGGACCCGGCGGTCACCGCGTTGCGGGGTCTGTGGCAACGGCACCAATGCTCGGTGCAACGGGCAATTTCGGAAGTGACTTATGAACCAACGCCAACGCGCAAGGACCCGCTCATATCTCTCGTGCCGACCAGCGGCTCGATCGGCTTTGCTCACACGATCCGTTGATCGCAGCGAGTTGAGCGGGTGGCGGACTGTCTTTCGGTCCGTCGGCCGTGCATTTTGGTTGTCACGCACAAAGGTTGTCGCACCAAGCACCACGGCCGTGACGCGCTCGATAGCTGCGGCCAATGCGCGCGCTGGAAGGCGGCGATAACAGGCCGCGATTGGGCAATGAGGGCGCGTCATGCAGCATGTGCCTCGCGCTCGTGGTCGCATAGACGCCCTCGGGACAATCAAAGGAGGGGAAAAGCCGTTCAACGATGCCGGCCGAGGAATCTCCCGACTGCCAGGTGACTGCCGCTCCCGTTTCTCGCCCGCTTGCGAGTGTCTCGGCCGATGGCATGCGCACGACTTGGAATGCTCACCCGAACACGCCTACTGGTCCAGGAGAGACGGCGGCGGACACCAAGCGCGAGATGGGGACAGCTCATCCTCTTGAGTTCTGAAGTTTGCAACGGGATGCGCCGTTATCAGGCTGCGTGGTGGCCATCGGATGCGGTCTGGTTCACGGGACATTCGTTGCACGCCAGCCCTCGCCTCAGTCACACCGAGGAAGCATCGGGCACTTTCCGACGGTCATGGCGCCCACGCGGCCTTCGTTGCACAGCTACCCAAACGAAGCCAAGTGACGATCATGAATTTCGAACCGATGGATGCACTCAAAAGCACATACCGAGACCTAACTTCACAACACGTGCTCCAATGACGCTAACAACGATGTCCGCCAATATCAAGAAAACACTTCTCGTCGGAATAACTACATGCATTGATGCGAATAAATAGTGTCTAGTGTGAAAAGTGAAGAGTCTTACTCGCTGTCCGGCTTTAGCGGGTCCTCCTTGAAGTTGCCCAGCCACCACTGCACCTGGTTCTTCGGCTTGCAGTAGTTGGTCAGGGCGGACGGACCCACCTGCATGCGGCACACAGGGCAATGGTATTGGAACATGAGCCACTCGAAGATGCACTCGCGGTGGAACTTGTGCTTGCACTGGAGCTCGATGGGCGCCTCGCCAGTAGGAACCTGCTCGCCGTCGATCGGCAGTCCCACGTCTTCGAGACACACCATGCACTGCGACGACCCGCTCGGCGAGGCCGCCGGCGCCGCCGCAGACATGGACACCAGGTCCGACGTCGTCGCCGACTTCTTCATAGAGCTCTTGTGCTCCAGCTTGGACAGGTCCGCGGTCGTCGCAGACTTCTTGATGCCGCCCTGGTGGTTGTCCACATATACCTGCAGAAGCGTGCGCTTGTCTTCGTCGGCCTCGACACCGAGGAACTCGAAGAGGTGCTTCGGCAGGTGCTGGCGCGCGTGGAAGCACTTCATGGTGCTGCCGGGCAGCAGTACCGACCGCAGCAGGTGGATCAGCACATTCTTGAACTTGATCTTGCGGTCCTCGACCGTGTGCGTCCACGTGGATAGGATGCCGAGACCCTTCTTGGGGAACGACGCCTCGAGGAGGTCGCGCAGGGACTGGCAGGAACCCGAGCACTTCTTGTCGTGGCACGTCCACTCCTCTTCGACGCGCGTGCGAAACGCCAGGAACTCCGAGTATCGGTAGGACGTGCGCCAAGTGTTCATGGACGTCACGCTCGTGGTGGCGAAGTGGTAGACGGCGTGGCCCTCGTCGGCCTTAGTGGACGTCACCTTCACGCACAGTGGCAACTCGCTGCCGGCGCACTGCCGGAGCATCTTGAGCGTGTACGTCTTGCAGTTGGGCCCGCAAATCCCATCGTCGTGATCGGGCTTCTGGTGCGGCTCGGGGACGAAGTAGCCATTCATGATAGGTACTTTGTGCTTGTGTGTTGGTTGCGTGTGTATCGCTTGACCAGTGGATGGTAAAATGCAGAATGAGTCGATGCTGGCGAGCCAAGGTGACGACGACCTCCACATCGCCGACATGCACGAGCGCATGATGTGCGAGCCGCGTGGTACGGCGGGGAAAGTCTGGCGTCGGCGACACGTGCGCCTGTCTCTCTTCGTGCAAAAGGCAGCGATAAAAGGCAGCGATAGCCTCGAAGCGAGACACCGCAGGCAGGCCGTGCCAAATGAGACAGGAGCTTTCCAGAAGAAGCGGTGCTGCCATCCATCAGCAGGCCTGCACGATGAACACCCACCACCACCCCACCCTGTCAGTCGCGAATGGCGGCGACAGTGCAGCGCGCCAATGAGCGCGGAAAGCAGCAGCAACGACGCCGAGCGATTGGGAGGCGGGGGCGCGTCACGGACTCGGCGACGGTCATTTTCGGCGATCTTCGCAGGTCGACTTGACTGCCGCCGCCTCGAGTAAGTGACCCAGGCAGCCTGATCCGGGCAAACGCACAACCAAACACCCCCCAGATAGGTAGACTTCCTTCTGTCCATCCAGGCATTCGTGTTGGATGAAACCCCAGGAAGCGCTTCTGTGTACTTGTAGGGGCTCGGTGTTGATTATCGCCACCGCCTTCGCCACCGTCTTCATCACCGACGCGCTTTGCGACGTCCTATCCCCTCGATTCATCCATGTCGAGCGCACGATTGCACCGAGGTATGCGTGAAAGGCATTTTTCGTGATCGCGCGTATCTTTACGAAAACCGATCCGCACGAAGACCGTGCCGTGCGGTTTCGACAAAAGCAAACCGTGACCACTAGCCGAGATCTGGTGCCTGATGCGCAGATTTCTTGTCGGTTGGTCAGTCGCCGCTCTCTGCTCTACCACAGAGTGCATTCATGCGTTCTAGAATGCGTGCTCTCGGTGACGCCTAGTATTGCTCGGCTAACAATAACGAGTGTCCCTATTGCGTTGGCTGCATCGACTATTTGATGCGCCGCAGTACCTATCAATCAACAGGTTTTGATACACCGCTACTGTCAGAGCTGAATGCACCAACCTGTGCGAGAGTACTGTGTCCCCGACGTGGTGCACCGTCGAAGGGCTATATGGTCTGCATTGTGGATATTGGCTGGCGCTGTTTCAGTGGGCAAGGACCTCTGTGTGCTTGCTGACAGTGCACTGGATCAGCAAGTGCCGATACCCAAATACGATACAGCACACGCTATTACAATGCCATGTACGTAGAGATGCATGCCAATACAGGTGAGGGGGGGCTATGCGTTGGCAGGACTGCCTCGAGCACGTTAATCCATCAAAATCTCTCCAATGGCCGGTCCTCGTGTCTTGATGTGTTGCTGGGTAGCAGCATCCGGCGATCAGTGCAGCCGCGAGCTGTAGCTTGTCTTTGGGGGTCGTCCAAAGATCTAGCTCTAGGCCAGCGCCTGCCACTGCTCCTGTCAGCCTTTCAGTTCCTGCCCGGCTCACGCGGTGACCCGCGACAACCGTATCAAGAAGTCCACGATGTGAACTCGTCGACCCAGAGCGACTGACGCAGTCGGCCAATTTACCTCACGTGTCGTTGCAGCATGTGAATAGGGCGTCTACCTTGAAAGTGTACAGACTAGCGGCGGGATTATCCTTAGCTTCGTCGACGTTCTGCTTTGGAAAGGTTTTGGTACACCAGCACTGGAGTGAGCGGTGGATTGCCGAAAACGGAGCCAAAGACACGATCGGCGGAACGTTGGAATCGCCGGTAGAGTCTCGCTAGACGGCCAGGAGAGAGGGCTGTCGTCGACAGAGAAGCCGAGCGGGCTGATGTAATGGCCAGTCCGTACACATGACAGGATGCCGGAGATCGCGCTTGCCCTGCGAGCTGGCTCGGTGTAGTTATGAGCAAGCGAGTCCAGCGCTCGCTCGCGGCAAGAAATGACCTGGCGCGCGAGGTCATCAAGGTCAATTCGGTGAGATCTGTCGGGCGAGAACCGGCCTGCTGCCTGTGGGCGGGAGCACTGCCACTCGGGCCATGGCAAGCGCTTTCAGACTACGTGAGCTGACTACGAGCCGCGGCATGCCTCAAAGGGCCCAGATGCTGCTGTTATTCTAGCTGGTATGCCGGCCACCGCATCCTGCCGCGCGGTGGGGCTAAATCCACTGGCAGAAGACAGCCACGGCAGGCGCCCAGGACGCTCGGCATTTGTTGTGTCGATCTTTTGGGTATCATAGCCAGGCCAACTTCAGATTTGATTAATGACGGTCCATCCCCCCAAACTTGTCATCGCGGTCATTTTGCTCTCGCGCTTTTTCTGCTGGCGTGCGAATCTTGGGCGGCGAGCGCGCTGGCAAGCCGTGAGTGGCGACAGCTGCACGGACTCGCGTGGCGTCATGCCGGGTTGCGCACGCAGAGCTGCCGCCGATGACGACGAAAATCCTGGTCCTCCGCCACATCTTGCGGGCGTGTGACTACCACGCCGCACCCGACGAGGCAGGCGCATGCATTCCATCTGGTCCCAAGAGCCCGCTTTCATCATCGCGCGACTGGTGCCCGCGTTGCCCGGCATTTTCGCATACAACCGCAGTCGCCGCGGGGCTCATGACGCCAGGCTCCGCTCAAGATTCGGCGGCGCTCCCATCGCGGCGCACTGCTGGCGTGGCCACGCTGTCGCCCGCGGAAAATCCGCCGAAGCGGCACCCTGCCTGCCACGACTCGACACGTGCGCGACACGGACGTTATCTTGCGCGCGGCGCGGAGTTGGTTCGGCGCACTCCGCCCAGTCACTTGGTGTGCATGGACTTGGCATGTCGGGAGTATTCGACCCGCGCGCTCGGCGCAGAGATGCCCTGACCGCGAGCGAGAACTGACTCGAGCGTGCATGCATGCGCGCCATCCAACACGCACGGGCCGTATCGCGTTAAACCAGATCTGGCCCATGTCCGTCCGTCCGTCCGTCCGTCCGACGGCCGCAGCCACCGCTGCTGTAGTTGTCGGCCAGGTCCGAGCTCGCCACCGCAGAGACTTTGGCGGCTGCACCGAGATGTTAAAGCAGCAGGGGGCGGTCGTCACGCCGCCGACCTGCATACCGTTCGGCGCAGCGGACACCTCGGGCCGCGGGCGGCGGCAATGCCACGCCAACCGAGCACCATCTCGCACCGCTGCCCGCTCCGATCGCCGAAAATCGCTGGCGTATATCGCTGCTCTCGGCGTGACGCGCCTCGGCGGGCCAATCGTCTGCCGCGACGCTTGCCGCGCTCTCGAGCGATTGGCGCAGGGCCGAGCGCAAGGCGCGTCACACGCTTGGTGCTTGGGATCGTGCTGTTCCTGTCTCATGTTTGGGGTCGACTGGGCAACGCCCCGTTGCTTGCTCGGCGACGAATCTGCGCGCGGCGTGTCCCGGCCAGCAAAAGTTTGGGCATGCGCGATCCCCGCGCGGCCGAGGCGGAGAGTCATTCCGCAATTTACCACCTACTGGCCAGACCAAGTCCGAATCCAGTCTACCCAACCATGAATGCATACTTCGTTCCGCAGCCGCACGAGAAGCCGGCCCCTCGGGCGCCGAAGCGCCCGAACTCGAAGACGTACACACTGAAGGAGCTGCGCCAGTGCGCCGGCAGCGAGCTGCCGCTGCACCTGGACGTGAGCGCCACCAAGAAGGAGGAGGGCTACGCCGTGTACAACATCACCACGTCGAGCGTGTCGACGCAGAACAGGTGGCACGCGTCGTACCGGTACTCGGAGTTCCTGGCGTTCCGCAACCAGGTGGAGGAGGTGTGGACGTGCCACGACGAGAAGTGCCAGGGCTCGTGTCAGTCTCTGCGCGACCTCATCGAGGCGTGCTTCCCGAAGAAGGCGGGACTCATGTCGACGTGGTCGTTCACGGTCGAGGACCGCAAGAACAAGTTCAAGAACGTGCTGATCCACCTGCTGCGTTCGGTGCTACTGCCCGGCAGCACCATGAAGTGCTTCCACGCGCGCCAGCAGCTGCCGCCTGCCGTGTTCGAGTTCCTGGGTATTGAGGACGACGCGGACAAGCGTTCGCTGCTGCAGGTGTACGTGGACAACCACCAGGGTGGCATGAAGAAGTCTGCGAGTCACACGGGTCTATCGTCGTTGGAGCAGCACAGCCTGAGCATGCAGAAGATGAGCTCAATGAAGAAGTCGGCGACTACGCCGAACCTGGCCCAGATGGAGCTGGAGGCGGAGGAGAAGGGCGCCGTGGCTACGGTGGAGAACCCGCAGTGCATGGTCTGCCTGGAAGACGTGGAGGACCACGTGCACGCCGAGGGCCCGCAAGGTCTGGTGACACTGCCGTGCAAGCACTCGTTCCACCGCGAGTGCATCTTCGAGTGGTTGCTGTTCCAGTACCACTGCCCGATGTGCCGTGCGCAGGTGGGACCCCACGCCATGACGAACTACGCGTGCCCGAAGAAGCAGAAGCAGTGGTGGCTTGGCAACTTTAAGGAGAACCCGCTCGAGCGCGAGACCGAGTAAGGCAACCACATGGCGATCTTCCTGCATAAAAATCTACCTTTAGAGTATTTAGAGAAAAAATAATTTATCGGCTTCAACGCCTCCAAAAGATATTTACTGAAGCAAAACACTTGTCTTTTCGCGTTTGCACTACGTTGTAGTCGCTGCGGTGGCAAGACGGCTCGCGTAACATGTTTCTAATGCAATGCTATGCTGTAAGTGGAAATCCTGGATGTCCACATGAGCATACTTACCAGAACCAATGCTGCTTCGTACGTCGACTTACGCCGGCTGGTGCGATTGCAGTAAGTACTGACAAACATCTCTGCCTTGGTGCCTTGTATTCGATGAGGGCGAAGCGAAAGGCAGGATCTCGTTCAGTTTTAGAGCAGTCGAATGCAACCTGGACGGGTTTAGTTGGATAACCGCACGAGCGATAAGCTCGCGGTGAAGGCGCTGCAACGACACGTGAGGTGAGTTAGCCGACTGCGTCAGTCGCTCTGGGTCGACGAGTTCACATCGTGGACTTCTTGATACGGTTGTCGCGGGTCACCGCGTGAGCCGGGCAGGAACGGAAAGGCTGACAGGAGCAGTGGCAGGCGCTGGCCTAGAGCTAGATCTTTGACGACCCCCAAAGACAAGCTACAGCTCGCGGCTGCACTGATCGCCGGATGCTGCTACCCAGCAACACATCAAGACACGAGGACCGGCCATTGGAGAGATTTTGATGGATTAACGTGCTCGAGGCAGTCCTGCCAACGCATAGCCCACCCTCACCTGTATTGGCATGCATCTCTATGTACATGGCATTGTAATAGCGTGTGCTGTATCGTATTTGGGTATCGGCACTTGCTGATCCAGTGCACTGTCAGCAAGCACACGGAGGTCCTTGCCCACTGAAACAGCGCCAGCCAATATCCACAATGCAGACCATATAGCCCTTCGACGGTAGTAGTAGTATCCAGAACATTACGCCGGCATTTTTTTCCTTACCGTAATTTACCACCAAGAATATTCCTGGAACCTTCTTTCGGGCCAGGTGCTATTTTGACGACGCAACCTCTCAACCACCTGAGAGCGAAAGCCACGTTTTTGGATCTTAGGGTAGTCTTAGAACCGCTCGACCGAACTATATTGATACACCATTTCACGTTCAAATTGAGAACCGTTCCATTCAAAACGAGAAAAACTACAATCAAAACGAGAAAACCTGCTATCCCTTATATTTGTGACAACCGATTACCCTGGAGAATTGATCTATGCACCAACAGGCATATTATCTTTGTCCAATGCACGCGCATGGAACGCTAGCGTGTGCGCAGCTTCACTGTCGCACAAGTCCGGAGTTACCTTCGTACTCATACTGTACCTTGCAGCCCGCATCATGTAATCCGATCGGTGAGCAACTTTGGAGACGCCCCGAGCCACGCGAAGAATTGCGTCGCGGTGGGAGGCAAGGTAAGACTTTACTCCAGCTTTAAAAACGGAGAAAACGTTTTCGATCGGGTTTAACATAGGTGAGTAAGGTGACAGCTTAATCAGCTCGACAACAACATAGTCCGAGTGGTGTAGAACCTCCTTAACGCCGTTATGAATCGACGCGTTATCACAAACCACCACTACATCAAACAGTGACACGCCCTTCCTCTGAACTTCTTCCATGAGCTTGTGTACAAACCCGTCGATCACCCCGGCATCATTAGCTCCCCAGCGATACTCCACATGCTCCAGTCCGTACGAAGAAATGCACGCAATGATGTTGAAGTTTTCGCCTCGCGGTCCAGGGCGAACAACAACTGCGCGCGTCCCTCGACGACTCCAACCATAGCTTCGGCTACAAAATAAGTTGTAGTTGGTCTCGTCGAAGTAGATGATCCGCTTTCGCTGGGCCTGAGCAAGCGATATTTTCAGTACGTACTCACGGCGCAGCTCCTTGACACGAGTAGAGTTCATCTCACTTGGCTCCGCGTGTATTTTCTTCAGCGTAAAACAAACCGCATCAAGAGCTCGGCGAACGGTTTGAGCAGACACATCGACGTCAAATTTGGTTTTTAGCTCGTCTATCATGTCAAACAGGGTCAACTGGCAATTATCCTCCAACAAGGACACTATATGGTTCACGTGCTCAGGCGTCAGCTTCAGATTTCGCGCGCCTCCGCGCTCCTTTGCCACTGGAGTCCAATTACCCGTCTTTTCTGCCTGATCAACCCATCGCCACGCCGTCTTGTACGTGATCCCGTTGTGAGATGCAACGAGCGCATAGTTTTCTTGGTATTTCGCGGCCGTAAGCACGCGCTGACGCTGTTCATCGGTGTATCGCCGGTATCGCATCGCGGTAAATGCCAGAATGGAAGGTCTGCAGTGCACGTCTGTCGATCTTCTAGAACGTGTTTCCCGCTTCTAACTCACCCTCTTAGTCGATAACACTCTACGTATCTGATTTGAGGGGTTTTCTCGTTTTGATTGTAGTTTTTCTCGTTTTGAATGGAACGGTTCTCAATTTGAACGTAAAATGGTGTAAAAGCAATAGAACATTACTTCGACAGATTTTTACCTCAGGCGTGGCGTCTCATGATTAGTTGAAAATCTATGTCACACGCCTTCTTTTCCGCTTAAGTACGCCAGAAATTCTCCCTCCCTTCTTCCTCATTCCAGAATCTGCTGGCTCGAGGAGAGATGGTGCTTGTTGCGCTGACCTGTGCGCTTGTGGGTAACGCTGGAGTGTTTGGTGTGAAGATCGATGATAGTGCACAGGTCTGGGAGTTGAAGAAGGCGATCAAGGCGGAGAATACAGCGACGATCGCGTGCGATGCCAAGGACCTGCAGCTTTCTCTGGCGAAGAAGAAGAAAGGCGCCGGCGCATGGCTGACAGAGAAGGACGTGAAGGAAGGTGTTACTGATACGGATGATTTGAAGCTATTGAACGTTGCGGGAGCGCCGCTCAACTTGGTTGGCTTATTAGAGAAGGACGTCAAGTTCGTACCCACACTAGAGGATGTCGAGTCGATGAACACACCTGTTCACGTGCTGCTGGTGGTTCCGGAGCAAGCACAAGGACAACCAGGATTGTGGCTCGTTACTGGGTCCGTCGATAACGCGTTGAACACGAAAGGGATTCGCTGCAGACTGTACTGGATGGCAACGTTACGCATTGGGTACTACGATCCTGTGCGCCGCACTCGGGATAAGAATGTCGCGTTTTGGTACGAAGGCAAGAAGTTGTGCTTCCATGTATTGGGTTCGAGACAAGTGCGTGCTTCTATAAATCGTCATTGCATCGTAGTGGCGGACTAACTCTTTTTTCGTTTGCAGAAGATGCTGCTTTGCTATTCGAAACTGACCTGAGAACTGGCCCGCAAACGTTGGGCTCTTCATTGTATGACCAAGCAGTTGAGACGCGCGTTGCCCAAATTAATGCTGTGTCTGCTGAGCTTCAGCGCGTCTTCTACGCTGACTTATGTTCCAGAAGAGTCGGATTCTCCACAAAACACAATTTCATCCGTATCGTTGACTACAAGCGTTTCTAATTTGGACACCTCGACTGACGAGTTCGAATATTAGCGAATCGAGCGCAAATATTACTTCGTTCCGCACAGCAAGGCAGAAAGCTGTCATTTGGTGTCGAGAAAGCAAAGCAGAGACCACAAACGAGAATATGCCAAGTACGATCGCGACCCAAACAATCGGCTTGCTCTTTCTCGCGACATGCATGGTTGGTACGATGGTATGAGCAGCGACTTTCCCATCGTCAACATGCTCCCCGGATCCGTTGACAAGAATCCATCTATTGGCAACAGACGCAAGTACATAATGTGTGCAGAGGTTTGTGAATGCAATTATCCTGACGTTTGCGTGTGTAGGTGGAGGTGTTCGTGAAGGTTGTAGATGCAGAGTGCACAGATCGTGTGTTCAGTCGTTTGAAAGAAGGATCGACCAAGACCGACGATCCGCTCGTGATGAAGACGTTTGTTCACGTGGAGGATCCAGAAACGTTTTGTTTCTGTATGAAGGGAGTATGATGACAACGATGCGCGCCAGAGAAGCTTCTTTGATATGACTCCGGCGGTCGATGGAATACAAATAATAAGTTTGAGGTTCCAGGTTTGTCAAAAAAATAAAATTGTTTTGATCCTGATAAATATAAACTTAGTAATATACAAAAATGGCGTACTCACCTCAGCAATACCTCGCTAACAAAGAGCGAATCAAGGCCACACAAAAGCGCTACTATCACGACGCTCGCTTGTGATACCAAAAAAGAGCTACGACGATAAGAATAGAGAGCAGATCCGTGCTCGCAAGCGTCAGCCCAAAACCGAACTTAGCGAATCTGATAATAATGAAACCGAACCTAATTAAAAAATATTTTTCTCTCAAATAAAAAGTCAATCCCAATATAGTCAATGACAATGGCTTAAAACCTCCAACAAGGTAGAAACCAAATATCTGAATTAATTAATTATAGAATCTTTTGTAGATGACTAAGATATAAAGTCGATCCTGATACAAAATCAAAATATTATAAAGTCATATATACGAAGAAGAATATAGCCAAGCATATATAGGCAACATGTTTGCATACGAGCTCGAAGGATTAAAGAGATTAAATATCGAAGCTGTCAAATGGGGTAGCAGCTACCGTGTTAAGGTGCGTGGTAGAACTGGTAAGATGGTTTATGTTAGCAACGTTTCGCGCCCGATTAACCAGAGATTGTTAGCTAAGCAGTATAATGTTTCGATTGAAACCCTTGGGAAGCATTTGTCGCCTGACTTTAAGGCTGATCCTAAGTATCGTTTTTATAATGGTAATCACATGGAATCACACCTAAATGAGGGTATTGAGGCTAACGATTTCTACAACAAGCTCGAGAACGTCCTTTCAACTCAACGAGTGCGTTTAAGATAAATATTGCTCTCGGGTACGAACTTATAAGCAAGACCGATCCTGATGATACTCGCTACTTCTATCCGAATCTCGCCAACACTAAAGTGTTCAATAAGCCTGTCGCTATCAACAGCAAGGCTGATATTCGAAAGAACGTGATTTCGGAAATTCGGTCTATGGAGTTGGCTGACAAGCTGAACTACCCCAGCTCTGGATATAAGCTTAAGGCGATCACTGCGTTCAAGATTTTTATCTACCATCGCGAGCATTCTCTTGGAGATAGCGAAGCTGTCATCCCTAAAATTATTCGCGAAAACAAGCATGTGATCAACTTTCCCAAGACCAACAACAAGTGCGTCTTCCACTGTATCGTCTGGCATACATTCCAGAGCCCTAAGAAGGATCCTCGAAGAATTCAGGCTCAGGTGAAGGAGGCATTCAAGCGCTACTGTTCTTTCAAGGGGATTAAATATTCGTTGAGCCTGTTTAGGAGTTTCAAGCCCATTGACCTACTACAGTTCGATGAGGTTGAAGACTGCTTCCAACTTGGTATTAACGTATATAAGATGGATTTAGTTTCTGGAAATGTAGAATGCATTCGTAGATCGGACAAGGGGTATGAAGCTATGGATATTCTATCACACGAGAATCACGCTCTCTACATCAAGAGCATCGATATGCTTCAGTCTAAGTATCAATGTCCTAAGTGTGAAATGGTATTCGTCAGCGCTGAAAGAGTTAAAAACCACAAAAAGAATCAGTGCGAGCTCGTGAATATCGAAAGCTTCCCAGCTGAGCCAACTATCTACAAGCCAGCTCCTAACGCCATACGATCACTGCTTACGAAGTATTCCATCAAGGATGCTGACCAGTACATCGATCACTTCATCGTTTATGACTTTGAGGCAATCCTAAGCCTACCGCGACTCAACACGGGGAGAATACTGTCTTCACGGACGAGCACATTCCGGTGTCTGTATCAGTAGCTGATAGCTTAACCGAGGAGGTGCGCTGTTTTGTAAACGACGATCCAAAGATGTTACTAACAGATATGTTCAAATACATTGGTGATGTATCAGTGAAAATACAACAGTACAATGTCAAAAAAATATAAGTCGCTTCTACAAAAAATCATCAATGCTCACGGTCTGACAGGTATGGAAATTCCAGGTGTAAATCTTGGTAGGACCTACAAGATGTCTGACGTGGTGAGTTGGATTGAAGAGGGGAAGTATGCCAGCTTCTTTGACTTTCACCGCAGTCTTGGTTTTGGTAAGCAAAGGTCTGATTATGGGAAACTGAAACAGCAGCGTGACCAGGTACCAGTATTCGGCTTCAATTCTGGTCGATACGATATTACTTGATTAAGAAGGATTTGTTCGCCGTAATTGGTACCGACAACATCAAATCTGTCATCAAGAACCCCAGCTACATGTTCATTGCTACATCCGACATGAAAATGCTTGATATCACTAACTATATACCAGCTGGTACCAGCTACGACAAGTATCTTACAACATATCTCGGTGGCTGCAACTGCGATGACAAAATTAGATGTGTCTGTGGTCTTGGTAAGGGTCTTTTCCCTTACGAGTACATCACCGCGTTCAATGTACTAAACCAGACGACTATCCCGCCGAAGTCAGCTTTTGATAGCAAGCTCCGTGGAACAAGCATCACCGGCGATGACTACGAACGAGTGAAGTTCGTGTGGGATTACTATGAGATGAAATCGATCAAAGATCTGCTGATCTGGTACAATGATCTCGACGTAGTCCCTTTCATCAAAGCTATTAAGGCTCAGCGCGAGCTATTTATGCGTTTCGAGCTGGATATGTTCGCGGATGAAGAGTGTCTCTACCTGGACTTTCCGAGAAGGTTATGTATCAGACCTGCTTCAACAATCTCCAATATCCGGATAAGAAACCTGCTAACGCATTCCGATTTCCAGCTAAGCGCATGGCTGGCTACAAGAGTCAGGATGCTAAGACAAAGCGAAAATTTTGGTATGACACTCGAGCACTTGAATACATTGCTGCAAAAGCAAAAGTATCTGTGTGGTCTATGCTACTGCCAGCTGACTGCTGATACCGCTTCAGCGGATCGTATCAACAATAATCCTGGCCACATCGACGGCAACATCTTGGTCAGCTGCGTAAAGTGCAACACCGCTCGAAAAGACATGTCGCTTAAGGGATTTCGGTATAAGAAGTTGCTTGAGTTCAACTCGGACAGACTGGTCTACTCGATCGACAAGGAGGAGAAGGATATCTACACTAAGATGAAGGCCAACATTGCTGGAGGTCCATCTATTATCTTCAGTCGCTACGCCAAGCGTAATAAAACGAAGATTCGCGGTGGTAAGGTCTGTAAGAAAATTATCGGGTACGACGCTAACGCTCTATACCTATGGACTCTTGGTAATGAGATGCCGTGCGGTCGATTGACTACGGTTGAAGCGTATGATGGTACCATCGATGACATCAAAGCAGACAAAGTATTTGGCTTTCTTGAATGTGATATTCGCACACCAGAGCATCGCAAACAGTACTTTGGTGAGATAACTCCAATTTTCAAGAATGTACTGATCGACTGTACGAATGAGAGCGTCATTGGTAAGCACATGTTCGACCACAATGAGCGCGCAAGCAAAGCCGAGCAAAACCAGCTCGCAAGTTGATTGGTAGCTACTTTGGTGAAAAGATTCTCATCTACACTCCTTTGCTCAAGTGGTACCTTTCTCATGGTATGGAGGTAACCAAGACTTACTGCTTTGTCAAGGCCAGCTCTCACAAGGCTTTTGCTCCTTTTACGGAGGCTGTATCAAACGCTCGACGAGAAGGTGATGTTGATAAGTCTAAGGCGATGATTGCTGAGATGATGAAACTTGTAGGCAACAGTGCTTTTGGTCGATCTGTAATGGACATGAGCAAGCACAAAGAGGTCAATTATGAGTCGAGCGACAAAGCTATTAAGAACAAGATCGAACACTTTACGTTCCATGGGTTGGAAGAGCTTAATGATGCGTGTGAAATCACTATGAAGAAACGCCGTCTAAATAACAAGAACCCAATCCATTTGTCAATTGCTATCTATCAGCTTGCTAAACTACGTATGCTTTAGTTCTACTACGACTGCATAGATTTCTACTTCGACCGCTCTGACTTCCAGTATCAGGAGATGGACACTGATTCAGCTTATATCGATTTCAGCTGTGAAAATCCGTTTCAAGACTGTATTAAGCCTAAGCTACGTGCCCACTTCAAGGAGCATAAATACGATTGGTTCCCACGCGACTACAGCACTGAGGTAGCTAAGTTTGATCGCCGTACTCCTGGTTTGTTCAAAGATGAATGGTCAGGTGATGCTATGGTCTCACTATCGAGTAAGAACTATATTTGCTATCTACCCGACGAATCTTACAAGGTAAAAGTTTCAGCGAAGGGTATTCAACAGGGAGGTGGTCGAAACAATGGTGTTCTTAATCCTGATGGGTTTGAGACTGTTGTACGGGATCGCATCACGCTACAAGGTACAAACAAGGGGTTCAGACTATCGAAAGATACCAAGTCTATCATCACCTATACTCAAAACAAAACAGCGCTCAACTACTACTATGACAAACGTCGAGTACTTGATGATGGTATCACGACTGAACCACTTAATATTTAAGCAGCGAACCACTGGGGATTTTTCTAATGTAAATATAGATAATGGACACGCTATTAAAGAAACTCTACTATAACCTCAAAACCGGTTTTATCGGAGCTCAAGCACAGTATCAGAAGGCAAAGGAGTTAGACCCGAAGAGTACTATCAAAATCGTAAAGGAGTGGTATGCAAACCAGACCGATATTCAGCGATTTCAGGATCAGAAGAAGCGCTTTGATGGCTTCAAAATAGCTTCACACAACCCCAGTTCGTGGCAAATGAATCTTGCGTTTTGGGAGAAACGGCCAATTCTGACTGCTATCAACATCAACTCAAGGTTGGGGTACGCAAAGCTCTTATCAAACAAGACGGCAGCAACTGTGTTAGCAGCGCTTAAAGCATTTGTTCACCTTCACACAGTTGACATCCTGACAAGCGATAATGGAAGCGAGTTCATGAACTCACAGGCTCAAGAATTTTTCCAAACTAAGAAAATTGAGCACTACAACAACGAACCCGGTGATCACGGGACCATGGGTAAAACTGAACGATTCAACAGGACCTTAAAGCAGAGACTAACTAAAATGTCTCCCAAGAGGAAAACACAAAAGCTTATCACCGACGTTATCGAAAACTATAATAGCACGTTCCACCGCTCTATTAAAATGACCCCAAACGAGGCCAAAGGTAAAGTCATTGGGTCAGAGCTGGAACATAATCAAGGTGAAGCAGAGAGAGTTGAGAATGGCTTTTCGTCATTACTCAGTTATGCCGAGCTACTGGTAAGCGTATTTAATGCTACTCATTTTATTATGATTCGTTTGATATAGGATCAATATCTTTCCAAAATTTACATCGCTCGCTCAGAGAGAGCAAAACGTCAGGAGCTTCTTGAAAGAGCTCAGCGCCGCGTTCGACAAGCTAAAGTCAAGCGTGGGATGTTCGGAGCCGCTTCGTGCGCAAGTGATATCACGAATGGGATTACTACAGTCTCTATGAAATCAACCGAATCAACTCAGACAGACTCATCCGAGTCTGCTGAGTCATTAAAAAACACTGATTGATGGATACTCCCAACAAACCCTGACTCCTCAACTCCAAATGTTCGACCTGTGATGATCGATGTTGGAGTAGATAGCGGCGTGCAGATGGTAAATAGCTCAATTAATACTGATCGTGTTAACCGAACTGATAGAAATATTCAAGCGAGACCTCAAACGTCTGATGTTGGTATCGATAACACACAGCAAACAGCTGATGTTGAAATCGACAATACTCCAAGAATGTTAGATGCTGAAACAAACATGAAAAACCTGGATACCGAAGATCAAGTGGAGGCGCGATCATGGGTTAAGAATTTGTTTAGCGCCAATCCTAATTGGGTAGCGCTTCGAATTAAGCCAATTAAGCGTAAAACTGGTAAGGATGACAATAGATACTTTCTTGGTGAAAAGGGATCATTAATTGCAGCCAAAACGGGTAGAAAGAGTAAGACTTATCAATCGATTGACTGGGTGGCTACAGAGGAGAAGATTAGGGACATCTGGTATGATGGCGAAAGTAAATCAATCGATGAGAGCAGTTATATGAGACTTGAAGACCCTCTTTAATCACGCTTCACTGACGCGAAAACGAAACCTTGCTGATCCAAAGTGAAGGTGATTATGCAGACCGTACAAAGCAACGTCTTGAAGACAGTTTCGAGTTTGATACATCGACTTCAACCTCATTAGATCAAGTTGATAGTAAGAATCGATTGCTTTGGTCTATTTTTTAGAATAAGGCACTGCTTGAGTCGACTGGTTTGAAAAAGAAAATCATTTCTATCCTCAAGAGCATGGGTACAACGTCTCAGATGGATAAAACTGGATACATGTGGATTGATGGTTCATCAATTAGCGTATTTGGAATTGATAGTGGGAGAGTCAAGCCCGCGATTACCAAAAAAGTTGATTGGAGATTAACATTTCAAGATTTTATCAATTTAGTGAAAGATCGCGACGATGTCGATCTATTTACTAACGAAGACACCACCAAACTTGCATATGCCTTTGAACCACGCGATGGTGAGGCTCGCCATGGAATTAAGATTGGAATTGATGAAGATATGAATAGTTCTCTAACTAATGCTGATAACGATGCGAAGAAGATTCTCATGGACTACTACAGCAAAATAGTATCTGAAGGAGTTCGAATTCCTTTTAGACTGAAACAAATAGTAGATACCAAAAGTGGTGTGAAAGCTAATCAAAATTACTACTTTAGTGAGCCTACCGCAGCAAAACTATTTTACATTAGAAACCACGAGAACAAAGCGGTTTCTGGCAAGGTTTTCAACGACCTTATGAAAACCATTAGATGGATGGACACTTTCAATAGCCTGATGACCGGGTTTGAAGACATAGAGCGATATGTTTATAAAAATGATGATCCACCATTGAACAAAAAATCTTGAAGCTAATCTTCAGCTATTGAATCGAGCCATCCTCGACAAAACAAAATCGACAAATACATCAGCTCGAATCAATTCCTCTGAGGGTACTCAATATCGCGATGATACTTTGCAAAAACTCCACGATGACTCAGAAGCTGCATTCTTGAAGTATGGCGAAGCTCAGAGGAAATACGATGAGGCGAAGCGAGCAGTAAAGGGTAATAACTCAAAATCTGCAAGGTCAGCGTTAGAGGCGGCAACCGCTGCCATGAAAGCGACCAAGGCTGTCTATCAAATCAAGGCTAAAAGCTACTCCGATGCTAAAAACTACACCGAGGTTGATCAATTCAGTGATAGACAAGACGAGCGCACGGTTCGCCAAACTGTGAATAACTTGGTTGATCAGGTAAGGACGACAGGCGTGGGGTCAGGGGTTAAGAGGAAGCTTCAGGGTCGTGGGTTAAGAGGTGCTGGTGTCGCCCCGCTTGAAGGAGTTGTCCGTCGCGGGAGAACATACAACCTCAATGAGATCCAAGGTTTAGCCACCCATCAGCATACATCTATCGTCAGCTGGGTAGTAAGTATATCAGAATTCCTGATCTTGATGCCAAAACCCTTGTGATTGTCCAACCCAATCGTCGTAAATGTAGTCCAAAGCGCGTAATTAGTGATCCGCTACAGTCAATGATTCGAACACTTGCTCTTAAGCAACATATCGATCAGGCAGAGTATGACAAGCTCAGTATTGACGACAAAACTCTTTTCAAGGAGATTCTCGCAATTACTCATCTTCAGTACAATTTTCATAATCGGGTTGAGGATCCGTTAGAATCTCTAAAAGCTGAATATGATAAGCTAAAAGGTGAGCTCGAACTCGGTAATGATAATCTTTCAATCATCAAGCAACTTAAATCGCTTAGTGTGGATATGTACAGCAGTCGAATGATTGATGATAAAGAGTTCAAGGAAATTATCACGCGACTACTATAGAAACATGTTCTTTTTTAACCCCCGAATTATTTCCAGCTCAGCTGGTAGCTATGGAGACAACGCTGATCTCAACGTAGCCGAGCTAAAAGCTATCATGAAAAATCTTATCATTCATGACCGCCCACAGAAGACTCAGGCAGCTGTTTGGGCTATGACCTTGATAAGTCTATCAGGAAGGTTGATGCATCGACTCAGACAGAGGGTGGTCGCGTATGGGCTTACCAACCGGTAAAAGACTAAAACTGTAAAGACGTTTGCTATCTAAGCAATACCAGATCTAACAGCTCTATTCGCCATTCCGCGATATATACTAATTTTTTTCTCTCCAACATGTATTTCCATTATTGCATCTTCCCCTGTCTTCGCGTCTCTGATAGGAACGAATACACTATCTCCGAGAGCTACGATCTGATCAGCGTGCATGATAGTAGAACCAATTACCTGAGCAGGTTCATCAGCAGTTAAATTTGTTTTGAGATCTTTGCTTGGTACGCAACCCATTTCTTGTATATTATTACCAAAGAAACTTCTTAGCATAGAAATCCGCTGATGGTTCTGGGTAATCAACTTTGTGTCTGAGATAGTATCTACGTCGTCTCTCCTTATCATTATGATCAAGGTGTGAGTATGCTTTCAAAGGGTTTCATCCCGATAATGAGCATAGCCACTCGCGCCAAAATCAATCCTTCGTAGCTTTCCCGTGTCAAGGCGTACCCATACTCGATATTTCTTGCTCTTCAAAGGGCTTAACTCCAAGCGCTCAATCTTCATGATTCTATATTAGCCAAACGATCTTTTAATCTATCTACCTCACCCAAAAGATGCTGAATCATCTTCATGTTATACGCACTAATCCGACTATAATCAACGTTGAGCTGCTGCTTAGCGGGTTCAAGGCTTGGGTCTTCTCCCGCTTCGATATCATCTCTGTAAAAGATCGATATCAAATCAGTTAGATGGGCTGAGACCAAATCCTGAGCTATGAGATCAACCTCTTGTCCAGGCTTGTTTTCCGACTCGATCCAGTCATATAACTTAACCTCACAGCTATCGTAGAGCCGCTTTACACAATCAATTGGACAAGAATGAATGTTCTGCTTCAAACGACGGTCAGATGTCATTGCCAGAGCACTGCATCCTATGTATCCACCAAACAAAGCGCTCACGGAATAACTGATTGGCCCCAACGCTGATTCGGTATTACCACCGTCTGTTCTCAATCTATAGACAGTGGTTCCTCCTGCTCCAAATACAAAACTGTTTCTACCAGGGACGTGCAGCGGAGCTGAAGGACTTGTAGTACCAAGACCAAGACGACCTGTCGTAGTTAGAATCATCGTCGTCGAGTTATTGACCCCAAATCTGAGGTCGTTGTTTGTGATATTCCCGATCCATGACGCGTTCGCTGTGGTTGCTCGATTGTCATTATGGACTTGGATCTGGAATTGAACAGGAATCGTATTCGACCCGTTAGAGTCATCATTCGTGTGTAAGAACCATCAAGAAAGTCCAATCCACTACCAGTGATCGAGAAATACTCATTCGTTGGTGTAGAGTTGATGCCAAGCTCTGTCAGCGATCCTACTGTTGTTATAGCTGATTGGTTTCCATATGCTAAGAACCCATTGATAACGCCGGAGCAGCTGATATCCCCACTCGTTGACAGATTATTGAGCGAGAGGGATGTCGGAATAGATGTTAAAAACATTGATAGGTCATAATACGTCGAGCCCTGGCGCAAGTTCGTGCAGGTCAGAGTAGTAGCCGTTACCGAACTTAGGCCTCCGATATTCGAGCTTGAGTCGCATAATAGGAATTTATTTGGCGTTGCGGTACTAAAACTAACTCCGTTTATGTATCCAAGAAAGCCCAAATCGTATATAGTCCCGCTCTGGCGATATTCTCGACAATCGATGTAGCTTGAAGTGCCTGTTATCGATATCGAGCGTGATGATCCACTGAACGATAAATTTCCACCGATCGTAAGACCTGATAAAGAGCCGAGAGACGTTATATTGGGTTGGGATCCGGTTTGTAGCGTTCCAGTAATAGTAGAAGCTCCAAAGCTATTAATTCCGCTGATATTGCCGGACGAATCGAGAATCAAAGCTTTGCTATACAAAGCAGCTCCCGCTATTACTCCGCTAAGGTAGCCCATCCTGTAATCATCCTTGCTCAAATATAGTGTCTGCGCATAATCGTATGTTATATAACCACTTGAGTCTAACGAAAGATAGAATGAAGGATTATAGATGGATGATTGAAATGTAGGCTGTGGATATGAAAAACCGGAACTCATTTTGTTTAATCCTATATAGATCAAACGATTTTAGTCATGAGTGCTATCCCGAACTATGACGACACTATTCCAAAAAAGTATCGCGGTGCATCAGTAAAAACGATTCCTGAGCTGGATATGAAAGCTTTGTTTAGGATGCTGATCCTTGGTCCGAGTTATTCGCGAAAGACAAACCTGGTCCTTTTATTCTAAAGCATTCGCCAAACGTTTTTGCTCACCTCCATGTCATTGAACGCAATCCTGACCAGCCTATTTATGATTATTTGCGTGAAAAGCTGGGTGAATTTATTACATATTATGAGACCCCTCCTAACGTTGATCAGGTGCGAAAAACACCTATTAATAGCAAGAAGGTTGATTTAGTTTTGATTAACGATTATGGAGCTGATAAGCTGCTACAGAAAAACCTATTTAGTGGGTACTTCATAAGAGGTCGACACCATTTTCTCAGTACTATATTCATTGCACACAGCTACTTCGCAACGGATAAAGTCCTGCGTTTGAACTCAGAATATGTTGCGATTCTCAAAGCCAATTCTAAGCGTGATTTACAGATGGTAGTCCGCGATTTTAATATACCCGAAATCGATGATAAAAAATGATGATTGCCTACAATAGAGCAATCTCCCGTGGAAAGGTCAGATTTTGTTGTTAAAAGTCAGCTCAGGTACAATTTCGATCAAGTCATCGATCCAGATAATCTTTAAGTTTGCTCCTCCATCCAACGGACGTGCTTCTTAAAACGTCTGTGTGAAGATAAATTACCTCTACTATGGCTAACACCGCATCCACATTCAATCCGTTGACTCATACGGGCTTTGATCTTCTCTTTATTTGTTTCAGCATATTGTCGAGCCTTTTCTAATCGCTCGCCTCTGTTGCGCTGATAACGCTGCCGAACCATTTCTCGATGTTGTTCATCCATACGATATGCACCATTTTTATTTACACATGAGGTTTGATCAATAATAAGTTGCTCAAACTCGTGTAAATGACGTGGATTGCCGATTTCGTGTTCACCGACCAGACTGATCTTTAAACTATCAATTCCATGATCCCGAAAGCTATAGTGAATCATTAAATGACAACGATCTAATGTACCATTTATCCATCGTTGATAGTCATATTTATGACGCTGAAATCGACGTCGTATAGATTCTGTTGTACTACCAATGTAGACGATACTTGCATCCTCATTGGTAATTTTATATACTCGTCCAATCATGATTAACTTATTATACTATTATATTTATTAGCAATTATCGCTTAAATATGATTGAATCAATATACATAAATCATGTGCGCTTCGTTTGTTAAACTCGATTCCACTAACCTCGTTCAAGATGGATACAATAGCTCAGGGAAATACAGCTTCCCTGGTAGTGCTGCTGACTTTAAGGACGTAGCATGTGCAGTTCAATCGATTTCGATGTATAATAGCGAATACAACATTGACGCCGCTCAGTTCTGGAACAATACCTTTAAAATCGAAGTTCCAACAGCTGGAACCACATACACTGTATCGGTTAGCTTGCCTGATGGACTTTACAGCTATAGTGATATTAATAGAGGCATTCAGACAGCCCTCGTAAATGCTGGAGCATATTTAATCAACCCATCCGGTGAGAACGTTTTCTACATTCAACTGACGAAAAACAGTGTGTATTATGCTGCTCAATTCGATTTTAGCGCTACTCCAACGACACTTCCTACGGCTGGTGGCACTTGGACACGACCGGCAAGTGGTATTTATTCCTCAGGCGGTACTGGACTCCCTACGACGAATCGTGGCCCACGCCTAATCATCGATAACGCCTCTTTTGGTAAAGTAGTAGGATTGACTGCTGGTACGTATCCTTCAGCGCCTGCAACGGTTTCAAGTGCTCAGCTATCAAATACTATCCCACAAATTCATCCTACATCTTCTTACATCGTTCGTTGTGATCTAATTAAGAACGAGTATGTCGCCTCTAGTGATATCCTTAGTGCGTTTGATCGTGGTGATGCTCAGGTTGGTCAGCTCATTTCATACAAACCGAGTCAGTATGCCTGGATGAACTGCATAAACGGATCGCGAACATCAATTACTATCACAATATACAACCAAAACGATCAACGTGTTAAGTTCCGCGACACTTCAGTCTCGATCATGCTTCTGCTTCGTCCAAAAAAATAAGAAAGTAGAATGACTATTTTTTTTATCCAGCTCTCATTATCGAAAACTGCCACCTCGACGTTTAGCACGCAAAGCGGCCATCTTAGCTTTCATTTCTGGACTGCCTTTAGCTGGTTTCTTATAAACTCCCACACCATAACGTCTCTTTACCTCACCTCGCACTGACTTGATTAGAGTGTCATGTTCCGGTTTGGTTGCTTTTGATAGTAGATACTTCTCTCCCGCATCGACCGCATCTGTTAGAACACCCTTCGTTTAGCGTAGGATAGAGCATTTTTTGCCGTCTTCTTAACATCCGCTACAGATACACGTCCTCCTTCTTTCTCTACATCGCTGTCGGAGTCGTATACACCAACCCCGGTCAATGACTTAATAGCTGCTCTTGCGGGGATTGCTGCTTGAGGGGCTCCAAACGCTGTCGCAAGAGCTGGTACGGCGGCATCCAGCCCCTTGCTAAGTAGTCCTGAATCTTTTACAAATTTGAATGCTGTCGATAACCCAGATTTGATTTACTCCAAATGGATCCCGCTTGGAGCTGCTTGTAGCCTTTCTTGATCTCATGACGTGTGATATCAAGTCTAACACCACGACCTGCCTTGTGTGCCTTTACCGCTTTCTCATACGAAGCTGGGTGAAGATGGATAACAGAGCCTGAACCCTTGAGTTGGTTTGCTGTAAGACTTAGCTTACCTGTCTTGAGGGCTTTAGTCAGCTTGGGAGCTGGAAATCGTTATTTCACGATACATGATTGCTATATTCCCTGAAACATATTTAATACAGAATTGACAAATACAGATCTTTCATGTTCTACAATACATCAGGACTTTTGTGCTGCTTGGAATATAACCAAAGCATGCAGAAGGCTCCACAGTAATTGCAATACGTTCCTTGGAATTGTTTGGGATTGTATCGCCCGATTCCATACTTTGTTGGAGCTGATTCTCCCATGCGAGCAAAATATTCTCCATTATGAACAGCCATCTAGTGTCCTACATCAAGATTAGGCGGTCTAAGTAGAACCAGATAAGAACCTTTCTTCGGAAGCGGCTTTGCGATCTCGTTTGACTCGAATATATCATTGAGCTGAACCCCAATACGCTTGGCAAGCTCGATGAGATCGTGGTCAGATGTAATTGGCTTGACGAGTTCCATAATAATTATTTTTGAGAAAGTATATTACATGCCATATAGAATCTCAACGATGTCTGAAACTCAACTTTCCGACCAATACCTCTACCAGAGCTCACTCAAGAGTGATCCGGAGATTAAGGTCTCCTCTGGCAAGCGCGTGCCTTTTGTTATCGATCTTAACCAGGGCTCATACCAAAACGGTGTTATTACTATCGATGGTACGTCCCAGCTTAATGGAAGTGAAGGATTCGCTTCGCTCCGCGATGCTTACATTATGCTACCATACATGGTTTCGATAAAGAACACACACGCTACAAATGCTCAGGCTGCTGCTAACCGTTTATGCGTTTCGCTGAAATGTGGCAACTTCAATGTATCGACTCGATGTCTCTGGAGCTAAATGGTAAGACTATTGTTTCGATGGCTGACTATAAGCTTTTCTGGAACAATATTCGTGCTCCGACTGGATATAGCACTCAGTATGTTGAGAAGCATGGTGCGGAATCGTTTCTATACCCGGATGCTGCTCAATAAACCATGTACAGTGCTACGGCCGCTTCTACTGGAGACGGGTATTCGAATAACACAGCGTTCTCCTCCTCATTTCAGGCTGGTGTAATTTCTGCTACAGCGTCGGTTGCAAATGATGGATTTGCGAAGCGTCTTCTATCAAACCCTCCAAATGCTGGAGCTGACTTATCTACGTCGTGGCCGTCTAGTGGTGCTGCATCTGCCACCACTACCATTGCTAATCAGCTTGGGCGTGGTGCGTTCGTAGCAGGTGCTGGTACAGCTGGCTCTATTATGGGCACATGGAATTACATGCTAAAGATTAAGCTTACTGATTTACATCCGATTTTCAAGGAGCTTGATCTTATGGCTAACCCACAAATTCGTCTGCGTTTCCGTGTAAATCAGTGTACTTCAGCTATTGATATTGATAGCTCCAATAAAATGACGCTAACGAGTACTACACTTTCGAGTGGTAATGTATGTCCGGTGATGGTTGCTTCTGCGGTCAGTCCAAACCCAATGTATAGTATAATTTCTGGTGTTGGTTCCTTGGCCGTTTCTTGGGGTGCTGTTGTAAATGCACTTGAGCCTACAATTGATGGAACCTACATGCCCTTCACTACGTCTCGTCTATACGTTCCTTTCGTGCATATGGAGAACCCTCAGGCTATCATCGCTAAGCCGGTTAAGAAGGTCCGCTACAACGACTGTTATGCGCAGTGGTTTTACCAGCGCGCAGGTACCGGAAAGCAATCGACTCAGCTTAATGCCGCGCTTGACCTACAACTATCCGCATCTGTTAAGAACGCTAAGTATGTCATTCTTCTTCCATTCGCTGAGCAGACTGGTAGTGTTGCTCTGCAGCTGTACAGCAACTTTAGAGTCCTTTCGACTCGGCGCCTTGGACGCTCCACCCCGGTAGTTCTATTTGAAACTTCAACGTTCGTATCGGCTCGCAACAATGCTTTGATATTAGTCATGATTACGATTTTCACCAGTTTGCTAACGAGGTCTCTAAAATTGCTTCGATTAACAGTGATCTGACTCCTGAGCTCGTGAATGGATTCTTGACTATCAGACGTGGTCGCTAACGAACCGTGTTCTAATTGCTGATGTAAGTCGTCTAACCGAACGTGATGTTCCGCAGGCCATTCAGATCCAAGGTGTCGATGCCGGTTGCCAGGGAAAAACATGCTTGTATTGGTTGCGAGCGAACAAGAGCTAACGCTGGATCGCTTAACCGGGGAAATTTTAGATTTTACCACAGCTGAGTTAGAATGTGTTTAGTAATTTCTGTCATAGGCAAAAAAATATTTTTGATCGCTTAATTAAGTTCCTTGAGTAGCTTAGGACATTTCTCAATTACGAATGGGTTCTTACGAAGCCAATCGATATAATTAGAATCGGTGCTAATTTGCGTTAGCGTCTTCCCCTTGTACTTGCCCCAACTCATCATATACGAATTATCATTGCTAAGAAACTTGGAGTGAAGGAAAATCTTGATATCCTCAGTAATATTGAGACTGGGTTGGTTGTGCATCCATCGACAATACCCGGGATCAGAAGCATATACTTCTTCGATCGGTGTGCCCTTGTATTTTCCAAAAGTTAGTTCGTTCGACATGTTATTAGTTATGTGTATCTATATACATGTCTTAACTTTTTTTTTGAGAAAAATAGATTAATTCTGAAATTCAGACAAAAGCAACGGTTGTCTGTTCTCAGTGGTCGAGCGGTTTTGAAACCACCCTTAGATCCAAAAGGAGTTGCTTTCGCTCTCAGGTGGTCGAGAGGTTGCAAAAAATAGCACCTGGCCCCAAAGAAGGTTCCAGGAATGTTCTTGGTGGTAAATTACGGTAAGGAAAAAAAGTGACGGCGTAATGTTTTGGATACTACTAACGTAAAATACGGATCAGTGCGCCGCGTTATATTATCATAGTACGCTGTCTCGTGCAAAGTGAGCGTTATATTCGATTTTGATGAAAAGTGTATTTACCAGTGCTGACAGCTCAACCGGTTAAGCCGCTTGAGTTTATTGAGGGCCCGTATGGGAGCAGGGTTGTCGCGGGTTCAAGTCCCGTTAATTCTCCGCACTGTAAAATGGTAAGTTCTCTGACAGTTCCTTGTATTGGCCTTAAGAAAGCATCTCAACTAACTCTTTTTGCGTTAGTGTCGATTAATCCTCTATCAAGATCTCGTCAAAAGTCTCCATGACTTCGGTTACGTCGCCCTCGTCCTCGTGGTTGCTGTCACGGTCGCCGCCCTCGCGCAGCTGCCACGCAGTCCTAAACTTGGAGCCATAGACGTCATGTTTGGCAATGTGCCAGGCCCTGGAATCGTCATTGAAGCCGCAAGCTTGCACGCTTTCACGACGACTTCATCTGGAGTCTGCTTCCAAGCTCGAGCAACCCACGAAGAAACCAATGCCAGCTCTGGTGGGCGTGGATTTCCACCTGTCGTGTACGTCACCTTGTCCGAGCATTTCCAATCGTCAATCAACTGGGAGAGGTTGTCCTTAAACGACTTGTAGATGCCCACATCGCCCGCTTGCAGGTATGGGGTAAGCCCACCCGGAATGACAGCCATCTGAATGGCTTCTCGCTACAGCGCTGTTTGACGCGCTTCCCAATGTGGGCACGCATCGAATCCCACACGACGTACTGACCCGTAGTTTGCAAGACGGTAGGATAGTACCAGTCCAGCCAGTTCAGCAGCAGGTCCTGGTCAACCCGTGCACGAGGTTGGTGAGCAACGTAGCAACCCCCGAGACGCTCAATTGAACCGCGGTTGTTCCGTTTCCAGATGAGGCACGGGGGTAGCTTTTTGCCAGTAGCAGTGACAGCAAGCATGACAGTGATCCGCATGGATGCAAAACCCGTGGACCGAACCACGACATGACGAGAGCCGACATCGTCAACCGTGTAAGCCCGGGCATCTTCAAAGTAGACCGCAGTCCCGTCCATCAGAATGGTGCGCTCGCGATTCATCTGCGGCTTGTGCTCCTCCAAAAACCGCATGTAGGATACAGCACGCTCGACGAGGACATCGTCCGTCAATGTAGTCAAGTTAGTGCGCTTGCGAAGCGATAGATTGTTCCGAGACATGAAGTTGTTAATCCAGGGGTCCGACGCCACGAAGCGAATGGGGTCTTCTTCATGCTCTTCTTCTGTACGACTCTGGTGAAACAGCTCCAAAGCTGTCAACGCGATCCAACTCCGCGAAACCTTCTCCTTTCTAATGCGTCTCTCGTAGATCAGATCGACGAGTTCGTCTTCAACAGCACCGAGCAAAGGACGTCGACCTCCACCCACGATGCGACGGCGAGCACCATGCTCTGCCATGATCTGCTCGCGGCCTCTCCACCACTGGCGAAAGCACGATGCGGTAATGCGCCACCCACGTCGTCGAAAGTGGGCTTCGGCACGTGACGGTACCCCTCCTTCTTCAGTCGCAATCCACTCAATGGCTTGCTGCTTAATGCTGATTTCGACGCTCTTCCTTCGGGCCGGCATTGGAACTTCGAGAGTGTGAAAACAACTGGTAGTCGATCCTCGCCAGCTAGCTTCGAACCATTCGTTTTGACAGCATTTCAACCACGAAGAATGACTGGCATAGCAAGCGCATTCTATTTTTATACAACGCCTTTTCACAGGGCGTTTTAATCGAACAGCGTTCTATACGATGCGAGCGTTTTATTCGGTATTTTACGTTACTGACGTAGGGGACACAGTACTCTCGCACAGGTTGGTGCATTCAGCTCTGACAGTAGCGGTGTATCAAAACCTGTTGATTGATAGGTACTGCGGCGCATCAAATAATCGATGCAGCCAACGCAATAGGGACACTCGTTATTGTTAGCCGAGCAATACTAGGCGTCACCGAGAGCACGCATTTTAGAACGCATTAATGCACTCTGTGGTAGAGCAGAGAGCGGCGACTGACCAACCGACAAGAAATCTGCGCATCAGGCACCAGATCTCGGCTAGTGGTCACGGTTTGCTTTTGTCGAAACCGCACGGCACGGTCTTCGTGCGGATCGGTTTTCGTAAAGATACGCGCGATCACGAAAAATGCCTTTCACGCATACCTCGGTGCAATCGTGCGCTCGACATGGATGAATCGAGGGGATAGGACGTCGCAAAGCGCGTCGGTGATGAAGACGGTGGCGAAGGCGGTGGCGATAATCAACACCGAGCCCCTACAAGTACACAGAAGCGCTTCGTGGGGTTTCATCCAACACGAATGCCTGGATGGACAGAAGGAAGTCTACCTATCTGGGGGGTGTTTGGTTGTGCGTTTGCCCGGATTAGGCTGCCTGGGTCACTTACTCGAGGCGGCGGCAGTCAAGTCGACCTGCGAAGATCGCCGAAAATGACCGTCGCCGAGTCCGTGACGCGCCCCCGCCTCCCAATCGCTCGGCGTCGTTGCTGCTGCTTTCCGCGCTCATTGGCGCGCTGCACTGTCGCCGCCATTCGCGACTGACAGGGTGGGGTGGTGGTGGGTGTTCATCGTGCAGGCCTGATGGATGGCAGCACCGCTTCTTCTGGAAAGCTCCTGTCTCATTTGGCACGGCCTGCCTGCGGTGTCTCGCTTCGAGGCTATCGCTGCCTTTTATCGCTGCCTTTTGCACGAAGAGAGACAGGCGCACGTGTCGCCGACGCCAGACTTTCCCCGCCGTACCACGCGGCTCGCACATCATGCGCTCGTGCATGTCGGCGATGTGGAGGTCGTCGTCACCTTGGCTCGCCAGCATCGACTCATTCTGCATTTTACCATCCACTGGTCAAGCGATACACACGCAACCAACACACAAGCACAAAGTACCTATCATGAATGGCTACTTCGTCCCCGAGCCGCACCAGAAGCCCGATCACGACGATGGGATTTGCGGGCCCAACTGCAAGACGTACACGCTCAAGATGCTCCGGCAGTGCGCCGGCAGCGAGTTGCCACTGTGCGTGAAGGTGACGTCCACTAAGGCCGACGAGGGCCACGCCGTCTACCACTTCGCCACCACGAGCGTGACGTCCATGAACACTTGGCGCACGTCCTACCGATACTCGGAGTTCCTGGCGTTTCGCACGCGCGTCGAAGAGGAGTGGACGTGCCACGACAAGAAGTGCTCGGGTTCCTGCCAGTCCCTGCGCGACCTCCTCGAGGCGTCGTTCCCCAAGAAGGGTCTCGGCATCCTATCCACGTGGACGCACACGGTCGAGGACCGCAAGATCAAGTTCAAGAATGTGCTGATCCACCTGCTGCGGTCGGTACTGCTGCCCGGCAGCACCATGAAGTGCTTCCACGCGCGCCAGCACCTGCCGAAGCACCTCTTCGAGTTCCTCGGTGTCGAGGCCGACGAAGACAAGCGCACGCTTCTGCAGGTATATGTGGACAACCACCAGGGCGGCATCAAGAAGTCTGCGACGACCGCGGACCTGTCCAAGCTGGAGCACAAGAGCTCTATGAAGAAGTCGGCGACGACGTCGGACCTGGTGTCCATGTCTGCGGCGGCGCCGGCGGCCTCGCCGAGCGGGTCGTCGCAGTGCATGGTGTGTCTCGAAGACGTGGGACTGCCGATCGACGGCGAGCAGGTTCCTACTGGCGAGGCGCCCATCGAGCTCCAGTGCAAGCACAAGTTCCACCGCGAGTGCATCTTCGAGTGGCTCATGTTCCAATACCATTGCCCTGTGTGCCGCATGCAGGTGGGTCCGTCCGCCCTGACCAACTACTGCAAGCCGAAGAACCAGGTGCAGTGGTGGCTGGGCAACTTCAAGGAGGACCCGCTAAAGCCGGACAGCGAGTAAGACTCTTCGCTTTTCACACTAGACACTATTTATTCGCATCAATGCATGTAGTTATTCCGACGAGAAGTGTTTTCTTGATATTGGCGGACATCGTTGTTAGCGTCATTACCACCACCCCACCCTGTCAGTCGCGAACGGCGACGAGAGTGCAGCGCGCCAATGAGCGCGGAAAGCAGCAGCAACGACGCCATGTTACGCGAGCCGTCTTGCCACCGCAGCGACTACAACGTAGTGCAAACGCGAAAAGACAAGTGTTTTGCTTCAGTAAATATCTTTTTGAGGCGTTGAAGCCGATAAATTATTTTTTCTCTAAATACTCTAAAGGTAGATTTTTATGCAGGAAGATCGCCATGTGGTTGCCTTACTCGGTCTCGCGCTCGAGCGGGTTCTCCTTAAAGTTGCCAAGCCACCACTGCTCCTGCTTCTTCGGGCACGCGTAGTTCGTCATGGCGTGGGGTCCCACCTGCGCACGGCACATCGGGCAGTGGTACTGGAACAGCAACCACTCGAAGATGCACTCGCGGTGGAACGAGTGCTTGCACGGCAGTGTCACCAGACCTTGCGGGCCCTCGGCGTGCACGTGGTCCTCCACGTCTTCCAGGCAGACCATGCACTGCGGGTTCTCCACCGTAGCCACGGCGCCCTTCTCCTCCGCCTCCAGCTCCATCTGGGCCAGGTTCGGCGTAGTCGCCGACTTCTTCATTGAGCTCATCTTCTGCATGCTCAGGCTGTGCTGCTCCAACGACGATAGACCCGTGTGACTCGCAGACTTCTTCATGCCACCCTGGTGGTTGTCCACGTACACCTGCAGCAGCGAACGCTTGTCCGCGTCGTCCTCAATACCCAGGAACTCGAACACGGCAGGCGGCAGCTGCTGGCGCGCGTGGAAGCACTTCATGGTGCTGCCGGGCAGTAGCACCGAACGCAGCAGGTGGATCAGCACGTTCTTGAACTTGTTCTTGCGGTCCTCGACCGTGAACGACCACGTCGACATGAGTCCCGCCTTCTTCGGGAAGCACGCCTCGATGAGGTCGCGCAGAGACTGACACGAGCCCTGGCACTTCTCGTCGTGGCACGTCCACACCTCCTCCACCTGGTTGCGGAACGCCAGGAACTCCGAGTACCGGTACGACGCGTGCCACCTGTTCTGCGTCGACAC
Organism: Phytophthora taxon juncus; assembly: GCA_033558005.1. Classification (NCBI taxonomy): domain Eukaryota; phylum Oomycota; class Peronosporomycetes; order Peronosporales; family Peronosporaceae; genus Phytophthora; species Phytophthora taxon juncus. Next base: position 2,755,002 of record JAUCEE010000005.1, on the reverse strand, counting down.
GCTCGACGTGGTGATGTTGTACACGGCGTAGCCCTCCTCCTTCTTGGTGGCGCTCACGTCCAGGTGCAGCGGCAGCTCGCTGCCGGCGCACTGGCGCAGCTCCTTCAGTGTGTACGTCTTCGAGTTCGGGCGCTTCGGCGCCCGAGGGGCCGGCTTCTCGTGCGGCTGCGGAACGAAGTATGCATTCATGGTTGGGTAGACTGGATTCGGACTTGGTCTGGCCAGTAGGTGGTAAATTGCGGAATGACTCTCCGCCTCGGCCGCGCGGGGATCGCGCATGCCCAAACTTTTGCTGGCCGGGACACGCCGCGCGCAGATTCGTCGCCGAGCAAGCAACGGGGCGTTGCCCAGTCGACCCCAAACATGAGACAGGAACAGCACGATCCCAAGCACCAAGCGTGTGACGCGCCTTGCGCTCGGCCCTGCGCCAATCGCTCGAGAGCGCGGCAAGCGTCGCGGCAGACGATTGGCCCGCCGAGGCGCGTCACGCCGAGAGCAGCGATATACGCCAGCGATTTTCGGCGATCGGAGCGGGCAGCGGTGCGAGATCAGGTCGCTTGGTGCTCGGTTGGCGTGGCATTGCCGCCGCCCGCGGCCCGAGGTGTCCGCTGCGCCGAACGGTATGCAGGTCGGCGGCGTGACGACCGCCCCCTGCTGCTTTAACATCTCGGTGCAGCCGCCAAAGTCTCTGCGGTGGCGAGCTCGGACCTGGCCGACAACTACAGCAGCGGTGGCTGCGGCCGTCGGACGGACGGACGGACGGACATGGGCCAGATCTGGTTTAACGCGATACGGCCCGTGCGTGTTGGATGGCGCGCATGCATGCACGCTCGAGTCAGTTCTCGCTCGCGGTCAGGGCATCTCTGCGCCGAGCGCGCGGGTCGAATACTCCCGACATGCCAAGTCCATGCACACCAAGTGACTGGGCGGAGTGCGCCGAACCAACTCCGCGCCGCGCGCAAGATAACGTCCGTGTCGCGCACGTGTCGAGTCGTGGCAGGCAGGGTGCCGCTTCGGCGGATTTTCCGCGGGCGACAGCGTGGCCACGCCAGCAGTGCGCCGCGATGGGAGCGCCGCCGAATCTTGAGCGGAGCCTGGCGTCATGAGCCCCGCGGCGACTGCGGTTGTATGCGAAAAATGCCGGGCAACGCGGGCACCAGTCGCGCGATGATGAAAGCGGGCTCTTGGGACCAGATGGAATGCATGCGCCTGCCTCGTCGGGTGCGGCGTGGTAGTCACACGCCCGCAAGATGTGGCGGAGGACCAGGATTTTCGTCGTCATCGGCGGCAGCTCTGCGCGCGCAACCCGGCGTGACGCCACGCGAGTCCGTGCCAGCAAGCAGAGCTGTCGCCACTCACGGCTTGCCAGCGCGCTCGCCGCCCAAGATTCGCACGCCAGCAGAAAAAGCGCGAGAGCAAAATGACCGCGATGACAAGTTTGGGGGGATGGACCGTCATTAATCAAATCTGAAGTTGGCCTGGCTATGATACCCAAAAGATCGACACAACAAATGCCGAGCGTCCTGCGGCGCCTGCCGTGGCTGTCTTCTGCCAGTGGATTTAGCCCCACCGCGCGGCAGGATGCGGTGGCCGGCATATCAGCTAGAATAACAGCAGCATCTGGGCCCTTTGAGGCATGCCGCGGCTCGTAGTCAGCTCACGTAGTCTGAAAGCGCTTGCCATGGCCCGAGTTGCGGTGCTCCCGCCCACAGGCAGCAGGCCGGTTCTAGCCCGACAGATCTCACCGAATTGACCTTGGTGACCTCGCGCGCCAGGTCATTTCTTGCCGGGATCGAGCGCTGGACTCGCTTGCTCATAACTACACCGAGCCAGCTCGCAGGGCAAGCGCGATCTCCGGCTTCCTGTCATGTGTACGGACTGGCCATTACATCAGCCCGCTCGGCTTCTCTGTCGACGACAGCCCTCTCTCCTGGCCGTCTAACGAGACTCTACCGGCGATTCTAACGTTCCGCCGATCGTGTCTTTGGCTCCGTTTCCGGTAGTACTGATCAAGCTCACCGGTGTTTGCAGCGAGGTCTTACCCACAGCGAGAACCCAACTATTCCAATTTTTCCAACATTCAGCAAACATAGAGAATAGATTTGATCAAACTTTTGTAATAGATCAAGTGATTTCATTAAGTTATGGCAACAGCAAAGAGATAATTGCCTAGCAAAAACTGCATTAAGGTTTACTTGGTTGCCGAACTCAGCGGATCTTCCTTGAAATCGCCAAGCCACCACTGCACTTGGTTTTTCGGCTTGCAGTAGTTGGTAACTGCCGAAGGCCCCACCTGAGCTCGGCACATTGGGCAGAGGTGTTGGAACAGCAACCACTCAAAAATGCACTCGCGATGGTAGGTGTGTTTACACTGAAGAATGATCGGTGAGTTGCCGTTTACACCAATGTCACGAGAAGTGTCCAGATTTACGTCGTCCAGACAGATCATACACTGTTCAATATCGACTGAATCAGCGGATGATTCAGTCGGAGCGAGCGACGACAAGTTAGGAGTGGTTGATGACTTCTTCATGGTACTCTGGTGCTCCAGCATCGACAGGTCTGTGGTGGTCGCCGACTTCTTGATGCCCGGCTGGCGGTTATCCACAAATATTTGCAGTAACGAGCGTTTGTCTGCATCGTGCTTTACACCAAGGAACTCGAAGAGGTTCTTTGGCAGATGCTGACGCGCGTGGAAGCACTTCATAGCGCTTCCAGGAAGCAGTACGCAGCGTAGCAGATGCACCAACACGTTTTCCAGCTTCGTTTTGCGATGGTTGACGGCTCCAGACCAGGTCGACATGATACCCGGGCGCTTCTTAGGGAAGAAGGCGGCAAGCACATCACGGATGGCCTGGCATGAACCGCAGCAGTCCTCCTCCTGGCATGTCCAGAGTTCCTCCACCTTGTTGCGAAACGTGAGGAACTCGGAGTAGCGGTAGGCGACACCCCACACGTTTTTGGTGGTCACGCTCGAGAGGGTGCAATTGTACACCACGTAGTCGTCTTTCTTGGTGGTCGATGATACAATCATACGGAGAGGCAGGTCTTGACGGACACAGTCCGCCAGCGTCTTCAACGTGTAGTTTTTGCAGTTGCCACGCTTTTCGAACTCCGCGATCTGCGGGTCTTGCTGCTGTGCGCTAGAGTTCGGCTCGGGGACGAAATAGTTGTTCATGCTTGCCAAGTCTGCGGTCTGCGGCTTGGTCGATGTGTGACCTGTCGCCGGCAATTTGCAAAATGAACGACTGGTTGGAGCCGTGAGAAAAGCTGTCGTAGCGAATTGTGGCGGATTGCCCACCCGATTGCTGGATCGGGCTTCACGAGAGCGTCTGCCAGTCTCTTGCTTCATACATTTGCCGCGCAACAAAAATAAGCGTGTCTAACAGCCCGGGAGCCATAAGCCCAAAGATTGCCCACAACCAAAGCCTTGGCGGGCAACAGGTGCAGGCAGGCACAATGGGTCACATGAGACAGTCAAGCGCGTCCTGCTCATGTGTAGAAAAGCCCGTCGTGACGCGCGCGGCATGATTTGCCAATGGCAGTCAACAAGAGGCTGCAGCACTAGCAGCAATTGGGCAGTGCATGCGCGTCACGGCGCGGCAGCCCGTGCTATCGACGGTGGTGCCGGTTGTGTGCCTGTTCACCAAGCACCAAGCCACCCGTGACGTCACGCCGCGCTCGCCAATGGATTTCCGGAAAGCGGGCGATCGCGCCGCAGGATTGGGTGGAGCGAACGCGTCAGTCTCCATAGAAAACCTCAGAACTGCAAAAACACGAAATGATGAGCCGGAGGAAAAGCCTACTTGACCAGCCAGAGGCGCTTCGTATTGCAGAGCGGGCTGACTGGCTGCGATAAGCCCTCAACTGTGCGTGTGGGCGACGCTGCAGCACACCAGAGAAACTATCGCCTGTACCTACCAACCTGGAGGCGCAACGACTGCCTCCAGGTTGGTAGGTACAGGCGATAGTTTTTCTGGTGTGCTGCAGCGTGAGGCCAGGCGAATGCTCCCGACTTGCCAAGTCCATGCACAAGAATCTGTTAAACGGATGCGCTGGTGCCAGAGGCTGCGCCGCAGACGCAGCAGCGGGATCCCCATCCAGTGTGATTTTAACGCCACGCGCACGTGGCGTTCTCCCTGTCTGACGCTGACACCTCTGCGCGGCTGCCGCTCACCATGTCGCCACCGTAGACGCTCGCAGGAGCTTCTACAGCAGCCTGTCGTGCCTTCTGCGACGCCCCAAGATCGCAGGCAACGACAAACTGAAGTTTGTGATGGGAACTTAATCATTTCTGAAGCTTGCTCAGACGAGCCGCCGTGGCGTCGCGAAAGAAGATGCGCGTCGGCAGGAAAGGTGTAGCTCCGCCACGAGGCGCGACGCGGAGCCAGCTTTTGAGCCTGCGGCAGCCATACGATCGGCTGCCCCGCACGGCCGTGCGGATCGGCATGCGGCGCGATGCAACGTTGTCTCGCTGGGATACGCGCGCCGGTCAAGCATGATACGAACGCTGCCAACGTTGCCGGGGTTGATTGCTCGGCTCCGAACTGGCAACGGCAGACACGACTCGTGGCCGCGTCAGATGAGCACACCATGAACTTTCCCGGCGGTCACAGTCCTTCGTTCCTATTCATCGAGTCGAGCATTTACCCAACAACGGGCGGAAGTCTACTGCATGCATTTCTCGTATCCATACTTTTCTTCCTGGCTCGTACGTTCCTATGAGCCGAGCTCGTCTGCAGTCGCCTGTTTCCCTGATCAAGGAACGATGTCCTTGCAACATTTCGCCATGCACTATCCACCCACCCTGGCTCAACTTGGTCTGCCTTGGCCGTTGTCGGTGTGCAATCGACCTGGGCCAGTGTGCACCTTGGAACTCATTCACGTGCAGTACCAGTTGCAGTGCAGCAGTAGCATGTCCGGTAAACACTCCAAAGCCTCCGCTCCTTCAGCAAACTTAACGTGTGACAGCTCCCTTGCTAGGTCACATGCACCAAGTCGCTAGCTAGAGCTGCGTGACAGCAGTTTCCGTCACGTGGATCATGTGAAGGCTTGACGTTGAAGTGAGCGAGAGTGTAGGTCAGTTGTGTACAGTTGCGTACCGCGTGTGTACCACATCATTGCCAGTTGATTTCTGCTGGTGGCGCAGGATGAGCGACAACCAGGACGACAGTAGTGTCCGCGAGGCCGAAGCGTCCTCCGGCGAGCCGGAGGTGGTCACTGTGGAGGAGCAGGAGGACTTCCTGCGCCTGCTGCGCCAACTGAACATCGCGCAGTCCGTGCAGCAGCAGCGCGAGCTGCAGAAGGAGCACCGCTTCTGGGGCACGCAGCCTGTGCCGAAGTTGCAGGACGCGAAGGACAGGGCCGAGAATATTTCAGAGCAGCCACATGGACCCATCGACGTCCCCCTAAAGTCGCCCGACCAAGTGAGACAGGAGCCGTACCATATGCCGCCGGGCTTCGCCTGGAGCGTTGTCGACGTAAAGGACCCTTCCGAGGCCGACGAGGTCTACGAGCTGCTCACGAAGAATTACGTCGAGGACGACGACAGCACCTTCCGCTTCGACTACTCGGTGGACTTCCTGCAATGGGCCCTGACGCCACCGGGCTACCACAAGGACTGGCACATTGGCGTGCGCAGCACGCACAACAACAAACTCATGGCCTTCATCAGCGGCATCCCGGTGAGGGCCAGGGTGTACGCAGACACTATGACTATGGCAGAGATCAACTTTCTCTGTGTGCACAAACGGCTGAGGGATCGCCGGTTGGCCCCTGTGCTGATCAAGGAGGTGACACGGAGAGTTAATCTTTACAACGTCTGGCAGGCGGTGTATACGGCGGGCGTGGTGCTGCCAATGCCCGTGGCCCAGTGTCGCTACTTCCACAGGTCGTTGAATCCAAAGAAGCTGATCGAGGTCGGGTTCTCACCATTGCCACCGCGAATGACTCTAGCACAGACGATCAAGGCGTTGAAGTTGCCTTCAAACACATCGACACCGGGTTTCCGAGCTATGGAACGGACTGATGTCTCACAAGTCACGAGACTGCTAAACGAATATCTCACCAAGTTTCACCTTGCAGCTGAATATAATGAGGAGGAGATCGCGCACTGGATGGTTCCGCGCGTTGGAGTAGTGAACGCTTACGTAGTGGAAAATCCAGACACGCATGACATCACGGACGTGTGCAGTTTTTACCACCTGGCGTCGACTATCATCGGGGATGACAAACACAAGAAGCTCAATGCTGCATACTCTTTCTACAACGTGGCGACATCCATCTCCCTCACGCAGCTAATGCAGGACGCACTGATCATGGCCAAGAAGGAGCATTCGGACGTTTTTAACGCACTGGATGTGATGCAAAATGTCGAAATGCTACAGCCGCTAAAGTTTGGACCTGGCAGTGGCGAGCTGCAGTACTACCTGTACAACTGGCGTTGTCCGAGGATGAGCAGTGACCGTGTAGGTATCGTGCTGTGCTAGCTGGGACACGCATTAAGTCTTATTACAGCAGCAATGTATGAGCAGTAGGTGAAAGTAGCAAATATAAGTTCACCTTTGGCAGCGTGTTTGTTGTCGAACCTCGTGGCTCGGGCAATAGGCTCCTGCTAGTATTATAGATGCTATCCTCGATGCAGACAATGGATTTAATCAGTGTTGCCGCTGAAAAAGCTGTAACCAGCAAAATTAATTAGCACAGCGTAGACACTTCTCTGCGATCATTATACGAGGAGATTAGCGCCAGACTGGCCTCATTCTTGCACAGAACAGCAGCGATCTGTTGGAACTCAGCCGTAAGTGCGTTGGCATCGAGCACCTGCCGGTATTCACCACCCATTTCAGCAGCCGTACGCTCAAGCACCGGCAAATTCACATGTCGAAAGCCAACAACGAAAGTCTTCATGTCATACTTGGCGTAAGTAGACCGCATGTATCGAGCAAGAGTCAGCCCCAGCTTGGGATCGCGTGGACGTCCATCCGAAAAGAAAATCAACACAGCCTTAAAATCCTCGAACTTGTTGCGCGACAAGATCTCGCTGGCTGCGCGCAAGCCTTCTTCAAAGCACGTGCCTCCTCCAGAATATGGGATCACCATTTGCACAGAATCGCCAAGAGATGCCGCTTCACAGTGAATGCGACTGTGATTGTCGAAGGTGACATACGATACCAAATCATTTTTCGCCGCCGTCTTTCAATCGATTGATGCCGAACTCTCTGCATGCATACAGCAAATCCTGCCATGGTTGCCCGCTCATAGACCCAGAGCTGTCGAGCACGAAAATGTTGTGAGATTTACCATCAAATTTGTGTCCATCGATGTAAGCAAACCCGTCGTCAACCTCAGGCTTCATCTCTGGTAGGTGCAATGCATCAAGAAGGCAGTACGAAGATGGCTTCCCTTCTTCATCATGCTCCGGCGCATCACACGGAAATTGACATTTTCCGAAGAGTGTGCGTTCCTCTTACACGGGTCCACCCAGCCTATAGTCGTCCAAAATTGAGCGTGCAATAACTCGTCCATAGGCTTTTGCGGAGTTGGGTACAGCTCACTGTCACAATGTCGGCGATGGTCTTTGCTAGCATCGGCAGTGTAGACGCACTTCTCTTGACTCTCGCCTTCACACGCGAGATAATGAAGATGCCCACGACCCATGAGCGCGCAGAAGAGGTTACACATCTCCGCAATACCTTCCTCACTCACTTGATATTTACGGTCCTCGATGTCAATTTCATTGCTTTTAGCTAGGAAATACGTTTGCCGCATGTTCCATGGAAAGTATCGTGAAGGCCTATGTGGCCAAAAAGTGCTTGTTGCAATAATAATCGCAACACGGGCATCTTACATCGCAGTAGTGGATTACTTGTTGCTCATTACCTGATCTCCAATTAGCCAGTCTACCACAGCCATCGTAACCAGTTCCGCTGGGCGGGCACACAATCATACTATGCTCATCGTGGTTGACCTCCACAGGCTGTACAATGCAAGAGTGCCCCATCCCATCGTGATGTCGCATATCACTTTGGTAGAGGGTGCACACACTGCTTTACAAGGCGTAGTTGATGAACTAGCAACGAAGTTAAACGCAATATTTGAATCCAGCAGGGCACACAACTTCCTTACTGAGATGTATGCTGGGCAAGTAGTAATAAATTGTACGCCTCCGTTTGGTACCACAGAGTGCTATTAAGCCATGAAAAACGATGCCGCAAAAACATTATTGGATATTGTAGCTCCATCTGGGGGGACAACCACAAGGTTCGCAACCGGAAAAGCGTTTCTTGACTGTCTTCGAATTGTACTGGCAAAAATCTCCATTCTGGATTGGACCAGCATGGATAAGAGTGCGCACGATCTAGTGGTAACAGATGTGAAGCAAAAGTTACCGGGTATCCTTCGCACAGGATGTTATGTTCCCCGTTCCATTGCTGCAGATTCAACAATTCTGGCGCATTGTAAAGAAACTGTCATGCTTAGGGATACCAGAACGAAAGCTGTAATCTTGATGAAGGAAGTGTGCAGAGCTTATCCTGCATTTGCTACAAAATGGACAGCTTTAATCGATATCGTATCACTCGACGAAGTTTCCGACGATGCAATTGACTTCGGCTTTGACGTTACTGCACTGGAAGCAGGAAGCATGGAAATGATTCAAAAAAGACGCTGCTGATGTTGTTCTAAACCTTTCTAGCACTGCAGCATAAGGAGCATGCCTCTAGTAGACTTACTGCTGATGACCACAAGTCGTTCGATGCCTTCATGGCTTTCGTTTTGCGTCGCCGGAAGATGAAAATTTATCGCTGGCTTAAGGGTGCGCTTGAAGAACGGCTTGGCGGAGATGCGAGCGCACCTCGAGCAACGATATGTGGATCCACTCTTGGTCTATTTATCACGGTGCCGGCACCGATGTGCTCGCTGCCAGCTTGGATGCATGCAGTCTGTTACTCACTCTACAGAACTACCGCACAACTGTTGCTCGGATCACAGTGTCGTGGGTTTTGTGAGTATCCAGGGTGCATACCATAGTCAGAGGCATCGTAGTGCCGGTCATGAGGGAAAGTGTGAATGCGAAAACGGAGAACACACCTGCGGTCAACAGTGTGTTCTGTCTCGAGCAACGAACTGCGACAAAATCTGTTCGAAGCTAGCGGAGCATGGTGGCGATCACCGCTGCTCGGTCCAAGTACATCGATGTGGTTCAAAGTGTTCGGCGGACACATGCAATGCTGTGTGTTTGTTGGACATCCAGCGAAAGCATTCTGTACACAAGTGCGCCGAGGTGCAATATCTTTACCAATGCTTTATGAAGGGATGCAAAAATATTTGCGGCGAAAAGAATCACTTTCACGGTCAAGCAGGCGAGTCGCGAACATTTGCTGGAGAAAGTGGAATGCATTACGTGCCAGACCTGAGCTAGGATTCTGTGGGCAACGATTTACCAGTTACGCACATGTGCTTGGGTAGTCATACATGTTCGGCGGTGTGCGAGGTGGATCAACGGACTCAAGAACTCTGGATTCATGGCATTCTCAAGTAAACTTCGCATTGGGAACTTTTCGAACAAGTGATAAAAGACTCTCAACCAGTGGTCCGTATTGTTTCCTCTTTTGCGGCGATCTGTCATCAGAGAGCCTTGGCGACTGACCTTCGCACCATTGTCAGATCTTTGGATTCGGTATGCATAGCTGCGAACAGTAACGCTGAGTTCTGACGCGTATATAGTACCGGATCTGGGATCGACAAGGTAGAGCACGTCTTCCACGCATCCAACAACCGCCGATGCGTCGAGTTTCACCTCTTCAATACACGTCGAAGGTAATTTGCGGCGTCTTCACTTGAAATTGCGTCGAGAACGAATCGATTGCCCGCCTCAAGTCTTGCTCGACCAAGCACAAGTTCATCCGAAAAGCACAGCAAACCCCCTATCCACGTGTTGTTTTTGTTACCATTAAGCGAAACCTTCTTTGAGGTTTGACGAGTTCTCGAGTCAAATGACTGGAGACTGCCTGTCGCATCCAAGGCACACAGCGATTGGTCTGTCAACACAATATCGGCGAATGGCGCTGTCAATCGAAATGTAGCATCCATATCATAACAACGTGTTGCCTCAATCTTAGTGAATGCATCATTAAATCGGAAAAATGCGACCGAACCCTGACGACCGTTGTCGCCCCCAACATGAAGGCAACACGTCGATCGTTCGCTCGAATAGAGCACAGACCGCTAGCATGCGGGAATTCTCGCTAGTTCAATTGGTCTGCTTCGAACTCGTCAACTGATTCCAATTGCAATTGAAACTGAATTCGGCGCACAATGGTTCTGCCTTCCTTGACAAGAATGGCAATGACTGTGAGCGTGCTCACAGCAGCCAGCTTTCGCACCTTAATACCGGCTTCAATTTCCATTTTTCCTAACAATGACGCTGGCCTGCTAGAGTTTAGCTTATACATTCGGATCTCTTTGGTTGGGTCTTTTTCGACTTCTTCGCTCCCTATTACGTTTACACACGAGTAATCTGTAGAAAAGCGTACTGCACTTATCTTGGCTCGAAGTGGCCGATTGCCTGAGTTGAGCAAAAACTCACGAAATAGTCCGAATGCGTTGTTCAACATCGTTTCTTTTTCCGTCTGAAATTGAGCGTCACAATCTTGTGTAGACTGGTAAACTCTATTGCTTCGCATTACAGACCAAGCTTCGATAAAACTCGTTCAACTTGGTCAATCCACCGTCGCTGCAATCTAGTCTGGCGAGGCTCCATCGCCATTCGAAAATTAACGTCAAACTGGTCGGTGACCCCCCAAAGTCTTTTGAAAACACATTGTGTAGCGTTCAACCACCCTCCTTGGTTGCTGGTGTCGATGTTATTGGTTGAAGTACCATTCTCGACCTCGTTTAACGTCCGCTCAAAATCAAAACTGTTGTTCACATACGCGTCGTGGAGAGTTTTCATGTTGGCTTGCATTTGGTGGGGCATGCAATGAAGCGCAGCTACCGTTTGGTCATTTAAATCGCTGAGCACGTACTGCACGTCCGGTTGTTCAAGAAAGTCATCTAACTTCTTCTGTGCCTTATCCATCTGTAAGGCGTGTTTTGGACATCGGATTGCAAAAAGCATCTCGGCGTCACGAACCACCGTATCGTAGATCTCTTGAATTGTTTTGGAGACTTCTCGATCTATTCGTTGTTTCGCTTTTTCTCTATGCTCGTCGAATTTGTTGCCTAACCTATTCAGTTCTTCTTCTGGAAAGAAATCAAACTTGGTAAGTAGACTGTCACGTGCTTCTGGTAAACTCAGTTCACAGGAAATTCAACAGCATAGTGTACATGTTTATCCATTACCCAGTCAGCAAATCACCCGATGACACCACCTCACTTTCAGTGATCCACTCTGTTGCAGACGGCGACGCACTTTCGACAGCAATTGCTGGAAATACTCCACTGACAAACTCAACTCCTTTGATGGGACCGGAAAAAGGGATTGGCGTTTCTGTGGGCTTCGCACAACAAACACTGTCACTTTGCTCTTCTTGCTTTTGAACTCGAAATGACTGAGCACGAACCACTGCATTCTCGTGCTGTTAGGTAAAGAATGAACTTTGTTCTCCACACGCCGAAAATCATCTCGAGAGAGATAGCATGTGATATTGGAGCTTAATGAAACCAAGAACCGCAGGATATACGTTGGCACGTCGCGAATAGCATCCGACTCGAACAGATTTTCATCCAGCCATGCAAACGCACTGAACTGTCGATGAGCCCCACCTCCTGAGCACCGATCAATGCAGTAGACCCCTTCGTCTTCTGGGAGAGGGCGTGCGCTACAGTCTCCGTTCCAAGACTCCATGCGAATAAGCTCATCCTTCACTTCACTTTTCTTCCCAAATAAACAGCCAATTTCAAGTTGCTCTTCAGCGTCGTCTTGGCCTTCTTTGCAGGATGTGGCTTTACCGCTCCCACAAGTTGTTCACGAACAAATCGAGCGAACTCGGCATCATACTTGCTGGGATTGAACAGGCCAAACTCGAACTTGTGCATCGATGCTCTGTTATTTTCATCAGACAGGGCCATGCCTAACGAATGGCACAGGCGCAGCACGTCGACTTCTTCTACGACAGCTTTCATGACCCTCGTATCATTTTGAACTTCTTGTTTAAGACGCAGAGGCGAAAACACTTGTCCGACACGACGGCGCTTCTTCGGGATTTCTTACGAACCATGAGGTCTCCACTCCCCGACGCAAGTTTGTGAATAAGTAGCAAGCCGTATCTGACAGTTAGCTGGTACGCCAGTTGGGAGCTGTACTGGCCTAGTCGCATGATCTTTCACCTTCAAGTTGCATTGACTTGACTTGAACGAGAAGCGATCTTTTTCTTCGATAGCAGCGTATTCCATGAAATGAAACCCGCACACAAACGCAGGGTACAGCAAGTTCAATCACAAGTTCATTGGCGACACCGCCAAGTCTCTCTATTATTTGTACCATTTTCTTTTCCACTCACCAGCTAGAAAGAAGAGAAACTAGCGTGTCTAACAGACGTGTCTTGAAGAATCTGCTCAATTGGCACGCGCTTCTGTTCCATACTATCGCGGTCACGCACAGTTACGCACTTGTCCTCCAGCGTATCGAAGTCGACAGTCAAGCACATCGGGGTACCAATCTCATCCTGGCGCCGGTAACGCCGACCAATGCTGCCAGCTACGTCATAATCAACGCTAGCACTTCCACACAAATCTTCAAAGAGCTTCTGCGCCACTTCCAGCAGTGGTTCCTTTTTGATAAGCGGCAGCACAGCGAAACGATATGGAGCAATGTCTGGGTGTAGGTGAAGCACGGTGCGCTTGCGGCCATTGACTTCCTCCTCGTCGTAAGCGTCAAGGAGCATGGAGAGCATGACACGACCAGTTCCGAGGGCCGGCTCAATGACATGGGGCAGAAACTCTTCCTTCGCAACTAGGTCCTGATACGTGAGGCTTTTTCCACTTGCATCCATATGCTTTTTCAGGTCGTAGTTGGTGCGGTTTGCAATGCCCCACAACTCGCTCCAGCCGAAAGGATACTTAAACTGAATGTCCGTCGTGGCACGTGCATAGTGCGCCAGTTCTTCAGGCGAGTGCTCGTGCTTCCGCAAGTTCTCCGGCTTGATGCCATACTTGGTCAGGAACTCGTAGCACTGGTCGACCCAGTACAGATACCAGTCGTCGGACTCGTCCGGGTGGGTGAAGAACTGCAGCTCCAGCTGCTCGAACTCTCGCGTGCGAAACAAGAAGTGTCCGGGCGAGATCTCATTGCGAAAGCTCTTGCCCATCTGGCCAACGCCAAACGGCAGCTTCTTGCGCATCGTGCTCTGCACGTTGGCAAAGTTGATGTAGGCTCCCTGCGCCGTCTCAGGTCGCAGGTAGATCCACTCGCACGTCTCGTCCGTCGCGCCCATGTTGGTGCGGAAGAGCAGGTTGAACTTCTTGGCGGGCTGGAAGCTGTGCGTCTTGCTGCAGTTCGGGCACGCGACGTCGTGCTGCACGAGCAGGTCGTCCATCTCGGCCAGCGACAGCGTCGCGACGGCGTCGATCTCCTCCTGGGTCTGCAGCTTGGACTCGAGCAGCTGGTCCACGCGCACGCGCGAGTTGCAGTTGCTGCAGACCGTCATGGGGTCCGTGAAGTTGTCGACGTGGCCCGACGCCGTCCACACGGCGGAGTTGAGCAGCACGGAGCTGTCCAGCCCCAGGCAGTTGGGGCGCTTCTGCACGAACTCGAACCACCAGCGGTCCATCACGTTCTTCTTCATGAGCACGCCTGCAGTTTGCAGCAGCGGGTTAGACTCGGCCTGAGCATTGCAGCGGCCGAAAGGACAGCGCACGCACCGAGCGGCCCGTAGTCGAAGCTGTTGGCCAGGCCGCCGTACAGCTCCGAGCCGGGGAACACGAAGCCGCGGTGGCGGCACAGCGCCACCAGACGCTCCTGCAGGTTGCCGCCCGCCGCCTTCTTCGCGAAGCCGCGGGCTGTCGCGCCCAGCGCCGCCCGAGCGCAGCTTCGACGCAGCATTGACACACCGGATGCACTTGTGGCTCTCGTGCGACCCCAAGCTGACGGTACAGTGTACCACAACTGAACTTTTATGCGTCCTAAGACATGGACAAGAGCTTGCTGCTGAGACTGTTGCTGGCGGACGGACTGGAGACGGCGGACGAGTGGGGGGCTACGTTAGACGATGCAGGTGAGGGGAGAGAGGACGCGGCTGAAGAGAAGGACGCCGAGAGCGACGGTGGAGAGCTCCTGGCGGCCATCGACGAGGTGGTACCTTATCTGCCCGATTACAGCGCGGCCTGCTCCAAATTGAAGGCCCTACTACTGTTTCTGGAGGGGGCATACTCAGGTCAAGTGGATCGGCTTGTGCAGGGATGGCTGCAGCGGACACCGCCACTGAGCGTCCCCTTCCGGAGATGGGTCCTCCGCGACTGGCTAAAGTGTAGCCATTTATTGGAAGCGGATGATGTAGCATTGCAGCGATGGAAGCATGCTCTGCTTGTGGCGGCAACGAACGAAACGGTCCGACCGTTGAAGCAGACGTTGTTGAAGTGTCTTGGTGAAGTTGACGAGACGCTGACACGTCGAGGTGAAAGCGGCAATGAGCTGTTGACACGTTCACTGGAAGTCTCGCAGTCGATTCTGACTGTGGAGGAGCTGCTGGACTTCTGCTGGATGCATGCAGAAGAGCTGGCGACCTGCAGTCTCCTGTGCGCTGCGAAGCTGCATGCATTAGCTATTCAGACACAGAGGAGTGCGATGAAGCTTGCAGAAGACGACGGCGTGCTGGTGAGAGTAAAGTGGTCACTTATGCTAAAGCCGATGCTGTTTAAACCGCTGCTGCAACACACCGTAGCGCTAAAGACTCTTCCGGGGAAAATCACGATGAGCCCATTGTGGTCAAGCGACGAGCTCTGTGACCTTGTGGAGCTGATAGATCTCGCCAGTCGGGAATCAATTTTGGCGGAGATGACAGCAACAAGAGTTGAGCTGAAGCGTGCGTTTGCTTCAGGGGCGCAGCATCTTCATGGCATGACTGTGAAAACCAAGGAGCGTCCAACCGCTGAAGCTGGGGCGATGAAATACGCTGGAGGACTGTCAACCAAGGAAAAGAAGCAGCTTGTCGCCGAGCTGGGGAGAGATCTGGCGAAGGCACCATCTCACCTGTTCCCGCACGTCTTCATGTTCTTCAGCTGCGTACTCCGCACAGCAACATCGGAAGACTCTGACCTACTCGTTGAAGCACTACGCATCCTCTTCGCGCTCTTCAACCATCGGAGCCACGACCCCAACAGCGCTCTAGATATCCTGGGTCTCCTGCTTCGAGGGTCTCTAGCCGCTAAACCAGTCTGGCTAGCGAACTCGGCGCTCTACCTCGACACGACCGAGCTGCTGTCCGAAGCGGCCACGATGCAAACCGAGCCGACCGCCAAGTGGGCAGCCAAAATGGCTCTCCAGCAGCTGCTGTTCGAGTGCGACGTCCGTCTCCTGGCTGTCCACCAGTCCACCCTGTCACGACTGCTACCTCAGCACCTAGAACGCCTCATCAGCCTGCGTCTCGGCCGTTAATGCAGACATGTGCGTCGCTTCAGTTTGTCCGTTTGTATTGCTGCTTCGCCGCTAGCTACCGCCGTGCGAACTAGTGGTCCACGGGCTTGGACATGCCTCCCTTGGGGCCTCGGATGCGCTGACGCATGTCCAGCTGGCCGCGCTTGCACTCGAAGTAGGCCACGCGATATTCCTGCCACCAACGTCGTGAGTCCGTCGCCTCTCGCCTGCTGCAGCTGCAGCGCCCCACCTTGCACTCGTGCGAGTACGCGCGGTCGTGCAGACACTGCTTGAGCGTGCGCGTGCCGTCCGCCATGCACTCCTGCTGCACCATGCAGTCGCGCAGCGCCTCCGCCATGTCGCGACACGCCTTGCCCATGTCTTCGGCTGTCGATTGTCGCTCGATCCTACGGAAGCGCATGCCAGAACCTGTCGTCCAGCATACGCCTTCTAGAAGGCGACGTCGACGCGACGCGTCACCATTTGGCATCTCGGCGACTAGGAAGATGGTGCCACGCGTCCGCCTGCTGCTGCTGCTGCTGCTGAGCGCGCTGGGCGCGAGTGTGCTGGCCGACTACGGCCCCAGGGACTCGGTGGTGATTCTCACGGACAAGAACTTCGAGAAGGAGGTGCTGCAGAGTCCGGACTACTGGCTCGTGGAGTTCTACGCTCCCTGGTACGTGCTGGCGCGTTTTGTTGCGCGGGTGATGCAATGGTGATTCATTGTGTGTCGATGCGTTCAGGTGCGGACACTGCAAGAAACTGGAGCCGGAGTACAAGTTGGCGGCGAAGAAGCTCAAGAAACATGTACGTGGCGCCGTGGAGTCGCTTTCGTGAAATCGTTCCGGAGGTGACTATGAGTTGGCGCACTGACGAGTAACCTTTGAAACGGGGGTTGCACTCGTGTTTGAATGATGTTCTAGGCGCGTCTGGGCGTCGTGGATGCGACGGTGCACCAGCAACTCGCGCACAAGTACCAGATCAAGGGCTACCCGACCATCAAGGAGTTCGGCGCCAAGAAGAAACGTCCGCAGGACTACCGCGGTGGACGCACCACCAGGGAGATCGTGCAGTACGTGAAGAACTCGCCCGAGGCGAAGAAGCTCGGCGTCAGTGGTGCCAATGTTGCCACGTTGGAGTTTGACAAGGTGCACACGTTCTTGAACAAGGACCTGCCGTCGGCCATTTTCTTCGGCTCGCCGAAGAAGGGCAAGAAGAGTGCCAAGGTGCCGGCGTGGCTGGGCAACGTGGCAGATTCGTTCACGGAGGGCAAGAAAAAGAAGAAGCCCACCGTGCAGCTCGGATTTGTGCCTGGTTCGGATGACAAGATCGCTAACCATTTCGGACTCACCGAGGAGCAGTTGCCAGCCGTCATCTACGTCTACCCTTCCAGCCAGAAATATGTGGTGTCGGACGTGAGCAAGCTGAACGAAGCTGCGGCCAAGGAGTTCATCAGTGACGCTCTGGCAAAGACCAAAACCGCGGAGAAGGATGAGTCGCTGCCTAGTGTGCCGCTGTTCCCGTCGCCGGAGGTGGCGAAGAAGAAACCTGTCGTCGCGTTGAGGGAGCTGGACGCCCAGACTGTCCGCGACTGCGCTGCAAAGCGTGGTAAGATGTGTGTCGTGGTTGCTAAGGAGGACGTTGAGCTGGTTCGAACGCTGGCGAAGAAGTACCGCCGTGACCCGTTCACGTTCGTGTCAAGTAAGCCGGATGCTCCAGCTTTCAAGGCCCTCGCTGAGTTTGTTGGCGAGAAGGGCGACTTGCCGGAGGTCGTTGTCGTGAAGCCTGGCCGCAAGGTCAAGTACTCGGGTACGTTGGCGCCAGTTTTTATACTATTCTGCTGCTAGTACTGGAGTGCTTATGTTATATTTTATTTTGTGTAGCTCTGTCCGGTTCGAACGACGAAAGCGCCATCTCGGAGTTCCTTGATAAGCTCATCGACGGCTCGACTGCGTTCTCAGTGCCGACTGGCGATTTGGAGACTCTCGAAGCAGTGCTGTCCGGGTCCACGGGTGATGCTACTAAGCACGAGGAGCTGTAGACTGTTCCGACGCGGATATCGTTGCGTTTTCAGGATGAACATACAATAACCTCGGTGGCCTATACACCCAACTAAGAAGTAATCAAATGCGATGCTGTTGCCATCCTTCTAGCAGATACCTCTTTATTACTTACTGCGTTTTGCCTCGCCTAAGCTGCACTGCTAAATGATAAACGGACACCTAGTTCGAGATCGATCCCGACCGCTTAATACGCAGTCGAGAGCCGACCTCCGCGTCCATAGCTCGGTACGCCGGAATGGTGTCCGCGCGCTCGCAGTAGGCGTTCGTCGGAAGCACGTAGGCGAAGCAGCGCACGAGATCCTCCGGGTCGTACTTCTCCTCCGCCAGTGAGAGCGACGCCGCGAGCGCCTGCCGACTGGCAGCCTTCTCCCTCACACTCTCAGGCAGCGCGTCGGCACCGCGGAACTGACGCCGAACGAGATGCGGCACGAGATCCGCCTTGATGCTGGCGATGTACTTCTTCTCCTGCAGCAGGTCCAGCACCCAGTGCGAGAAGATGTAGAAGTGCGCGTCGTACAGGTCCGTGTGGAGCACGAAGTTGCTGCGGCGCTTAAGCAGACTCTTGGCCACGTACAGGTCCTCGTTCATGTGCACAGCCTGCGACACGAGCACGACGCGGTTGTCCTCGGCCTCCACGAGCGCGATGCAGTCCGTCATGTCCTTGTCGCGGCGCGGCTTGTCGCCCTTGCGCGCGGGCGGCTCCTGGCGCAGCAGCATGGTGACGCTGGCGTCGTGGATGCGGTGGAAGTCGGCCACGTTGTGCAGCACCACGTCCGTGACCAGGTCTCCGGCCAGCACGATGAAGTCGCGCTTGATGCGGTCGGCCACCTGGCGCAGCGCGTCGGCCGTCTCCGTGTTGTCCGCCACCTCGCACAGCTCCACGTGGATCTTGCCGTCGAACTCGCGCGTCACGTAGTCCTGGATGGGCGCCAGCAGGTCGGGCACGGCCAGCACCAGCACCTCCGTGAAGCCCGAGGTCTCCAGCAGGTGCAGCTGGTACCACAGCAGCGGCTTGCCGTTGGCCGGCAGCAGGCTCTTGGGCGTCTCCTCCGTCAGCGGGTACAGGCGGATGCCGCGGCCGCCGGCGAGGATGAGGGCCTGGAACTCGGCCATGGGTGGCGGCTTGACTGGCTGGAAGTATGGAAGTGAGCGTCGCGCCTTGAGTTGCGTCCCAGTTGCGCGTGCCTTATGTTGCTCCAAGCCACGTTGCGTGACGGCTTGCGTTGCGGATGGGCAACGGTAGGGGCTCGCAACCTTTCAAGATCCAAGAGGCGGACGATGAGCGACTCGGACGAGGTGCGTGAGGCGCTGGCGGGGGCCGAGAGCGGCGCTGACGGGCGGACGGTTTGCGTGCAGGAGAAGGTGCTGCTGCACGACCAGGTGAGGCGCGTTGAGTTGCGGCAGCGAGGGCGGCGCTGACGCTGTGACGCAGAGCATGGACGAGGTGCACGAGCTGTCGGACGCCCTGCAAGTGAGGTACGTGGCCGCCAGCGCAGCGCGAGCACGGCGGACTGACCTTGAGCTACGCGGCAGTGTGGACACTGCACCGTCGCCCGTGAAGCGCCACTGTACGTCGGCGTGGGAGCGTCGAGGTGCGAGGTTCACGTGTTAACACGTGCGTTGAGTGCAGTGGATTCCAGCAGCAGCGACGGCAGTGAGAGCAGCAGCAGTGAGGAAGAGGAGGACCGGTCGGGGACGCGCAATGGCGGCGGGTTCGGGTCGGGGACGCGAGCACGGGGCGAGAGCTCCGATGAAGACTCGGACGAGCCGCCGGAGATCCCTGGAAGTCCGATAGCACAGGTTGTCTGGCTTGGATGTGTATGAACGCTTTGACTTTAGCTTAACGGGCTCGCTGAGATGTAGAAACTGCAAGTAGGACCCGCAGATTTTGGGGCGTTTCCTGTTATTACCATATTCCTGCCAGATAAGTCCGATGCGAGAGCTACAGGCAACTTTGGCGCGGAGGACGAGGACGAGTACGAAGTCAAAGAGGTGGAGCAGCCGCGAGCAGCTGAATTTCACGCCTCAAGCTCGTCTGAAGACGAGGAGGACAGTGATGACGAGCTGAAAACACAGAAATTCCAGCTGCAGATGGATCGATCTGCGCTGGGACGACCGAAGACGGCCGCGAAGGATCTGGAAAAGTACCGAGATGTGGTGCCCAGCGATTTCTTTCAGCAGTTTGAAGGAGCCACTACTCTGAATGCTGCTATTTCACCGTCCTCTAGATTCGCAAATACACCCACAACTAGACCAGACCGTACGAGCAGCAGCAACACACTTATCTTGAGCACTGGCCACGACGAAACCAACAAACGCAAGTACAAAGTGGATGTACCACGAGAAGTGGAGGAACTTTTCAGCGTGAGTGGCTTAGTGACAGCATTGCTCGGGTGGCTGATGTGAGATTTCGTTAGCTCTCTGAGTGAGAAACTACGCATTCAGGTGATGCTCATGAAACTTTGTGTACACTGTTGTTAGTTAACGGACGCTTACACACCGGAGGATATCGAGATTGAAACACGACTGGAGCCTTTCCTCCCAGAGTTTACTCCGTCTGTGGGGTTTCCATTTGATGGGATTCTGGTTCGTAATTTGTTGAATACTATAGTAGTTGCTGGGCCTTACCTTAATTCACAATTCATGCGATCGTAGATTCCGCGGCCAGACGGCAAAGAAGACACCATTGGAGTAGATGTGCTGCGAGAGCCTTCAGGCCAGACTAATGTAGCTGAACTGGAGCTGTTGATGCAAGTAAGCATGACCAATCAAAACAAACTGCGGAGCAGAAGCGAGGTTGTGCGAAGTGTCGAATGGGCGGCTCAACGTCCACAAGAGATTGAGCAGTGGATCGCAAGCGTTGAGAAGGTGCAAAGGACTAAGCCTCTGGCACAAGTAAACTACAAACAGTATATGCCAGCTCTCTCTCAACTAATGGAGCTGTGGCCGGAAGAGTTTGAGGATTTTCTATCAGCCAGAGGTGATGCTATCCCTCCACTGGCTGAGTTGGATGTAAATTTGAAGGAACTGGTGAGGATTGTCTGCGCCATGCTCGATATTCCCGTGTACGAAGGTAATTATGTGCAGTCGTTGCATGTACTATTTTCCTTTTACCTTGAAATCGAAAACTATGAACGAGACGCTCAGCGCCAGAAAGGTTCACAACGATAGTCCACATTCTTTGTGCCGTGTTTTGATTTTGATTGCTAAATGGCAGGGAGTTGCGAGCTTGCAGGACATTTCCGACCGAAAAAATGTCAGTGTAATATTTACGAGTCCTTATGCGTCCGCAAAAGTTCCCGGCCAAGGTCGACTTGGGCGATCAGGATTGCTGACTCGATCCAGCTTGTTGCACGTGTTGATGTCAGCTGAAAAGAATGGAGTCTCGGTCTGCCAGTACAGAATAAGTGTGGTGAGTATTTTGAAACCAGCCAAACATACGACATACTGCTGTAACATGATTTACCGTTGGGCACTGGAAGTTTAGCACGTAAGGGCATTTCCTCACAACGTCTTCGCAGATCGACAAGCAAGTGCGGTAGCGACCTGAGGAACCTTCGACACAAGTAGAAGTAGTTGTCTTGCTACTTGTCGTCGTGGCACTATTTGTAGTTGCCGATGTCGCAGCCGTCGTTGACGATGTGGTAGAATAGTCGCACATGTTCGTGTAGTACTGCAGCTTGGTGGCACCTCTCTCCGTCGTGACAGCCTGCGAGCCGCACTTTTGGAACTTGATACTGCAGACCCAGTACTTGTACGCTTCACGGCAGTCGTCGCAGCCGTACACACTGTACTTGGCGTGGCAGCCGAAGCGCTGCAGCACGATGTCCACGTTGCGGTAGTAAAACTCCGCCTTGGTGTCGAACCTCACTCCCGTCGGGTCATCTGCATCGACTACCGCCATGTAGTCCACCATGGAGCAGAACGACAGCGAGTCCTTGGCAATAAATCTGCACACGGGGTTCGCCGGCTCCTCTCCCTCTGCTGCATCCGCTTTCCATGCCACGCATGCCACACCCAGGACTATCACGACAGCACGCAGGAAGAGCGCCATCACTGCCGACGACTAAAAATGGCGGGCAGAGTGTTTTCGTGAATGCAGCTCGAAACTGCTGAATAACTAGATTAAGTTGTGTGTTCGCCTACAAGATCTACAATTGCCGCCTGGGGGTGACTATTGCCGGTAGCGCGTGAGGCCCGGAGTTCGGTCGCCGTTGACCTTGCGGTAGTGCGAGCGCAGCACCGTGCCGATAACGAAGAGGAACGGGGTGAGGATCGTGAACACGAAGCGTACGAACAGCGTCTCGCGCACTGTGTGGTAGAGTTGCTTGGGCGGCTGCAGGACGTTCGGCATGATGGCGTTGGGGAGAGTTGGGCACTGCAGGTACTTTATGCTGTGCGGGCAGGTGGGTAAATTGATTGTGAGACTTTCCTAAGCGTTATCCTTTAGGCTCCATAACGAGTGGCACGAGGCAAGCTGCTGCACCCGACGGACAGCTTGTTTGCTGGGCTGAATTTTGATACGCATGTCACTTGACTGGTGAACTGTATGCTGAGTACGCGTAGAAGTGCGTGTTGGTCGGGAGCAGCAGATGCATGTGTTGCTGCATTTGTAATCATATCCCTCTGCGACACCAGCTAAAACGTGGTTGAGATTTGCCAGCAGCACCGCTTTTCTGTTTGAAAATGTGTGTATGTATTAAGTGCCCAGCGTCCCTTCACCTTATCCAGGGCAACGCAAAGTTACCTACGGCGGGCGGGGACTGCTTGAATTCGCCGTAGGTAAATCAAGGCCGGAGTGGATTTAGATGTGGAGCGGCTTGCACGAGCGTCTTCAGCACCGAAACTTGATGAGACGTTAACACCGGGGATAACATGAAGAAGGATTCGACTAAGCTGTCCAGGTATCGAGTAATAGTCTACCTTCAGATGTGATGCAGACTACATGTCTGGTTGCTGACCAAGTAATCACACTTTGACACTGCGCCGCGGAAATTTGATGCAGACGAGATAGCTATGTGCTGTTGAGCCCCGCAGTGTGGACGGCGTCGGGCCACTTCAAGAACTTTACAAAGTTCGTGATTTCGGCTGCAAGATAAAACTTGGTCGGACGGACATCGAGATCTCCAGCAGCTAAGACCAAACAACTCAAGTACCCTTTAGGTGGGAAAGAAGTGGTGGGGTATTGCAAACCGACCACGCCAAGTAAGGTGAGAAGGAAGAATTCTACGAAGAAGCAAACGGCCACGAGCGCACCTTTGCGTCACGTGCACGGTGCAGCCAGACATCGCTCTAAACCATTTCGCTGTGCTGCCGCTTGGCAAGGAAGAGCTACCTCTGGAAATAACATTTATGCGAAAGTGCGAGTGCTGATTATCGCGGCTGGCAGCATTAGTCGGCTTGAGATTGGTACGAGGTGCTTGACTCGACTGGAGGAGTGCGTTCCGTACGTTACCGTGCGATTGCAGGCGCAGATTTCTTAATCGGTTCTCTTCTTTCTAACTGACGCAACCGCTTCACCATTTCAATCTATACCAAGAGTCAACGCAGTCATTTGGACTTTTACGCGGAATACACTCGCGAAAATAACGGTCATGACCACGATGGAATCGGTGTCTTGACCTGTAAGCCAGTTAGCTGCTCAACGCATAAACTACAAGTCTTTTATTTCCTTCGAGCTCATTCTTTCTTTCGCATTGCAGTTGCGAAGTGAGATATGACGCGTAAAAAGGGTCGTCCTTCGTTGATGGGGCTTCATTGCACATCGAAACTTATGTCCGAAAGTTTTATTCAAACCAGTAACCCACTCACCAATGCCGGCTGGGTTATATCACTCGCAACCCCGTATAAAACGTCCTCAAACGCTAGTAGTAATATTTAGAACATTACGCCGCCAGTTTTTTTCCTTACCGTAATTTACCACCAAGAACATTCCTGGAACCTTCTTTCGGACCAGCTGCTATTTTCACGACGGAACCGCTCGACCACCTGAGAGCGTTAGAAACGCCTTTTCGATATTAGGGTAGTTTAATAGCCGCTTGACCACTGAGAGAAAGAACGCGCGAGTATTGCTGGTTCCTGGGTATGGAACTAGTTCTCAGAACCGTCACTGATGAATCAAATTTGAATTGATCATTTAGTGGAAGTTCCAATTCAATTTGAAGTCAATTCATTCGTAGCGTGGACCACACTGGGCAAGGCCTTTCTTGTTTGCTTCTGCCAGTGCGAGAAAGAACAACATCGGCAACCATGACCGCAGCAAACGGCAAGAAGAAAGACCACGAAGACGTGCTTGCGCGACTGGTGCGTGACCTAGAGTCGAAGAAGACTCTGTGCCGTGTCAAGGACTACCCTGGTGTGTCCCTCGAGCAGCTGAACCAGCACGTGAAGAAGATCGGTCCGTTGGTCCATCCAACACTTGGCGAGCAGCCTGGCTTCTTCGTCGACGAAGGACGATTTGTTCCATTTCGGGTGGTGGTGTTCGGACGCAGCGTGATCGGACCATACATCTGCAAGGCGCTGCTGAATTGGGCTGCTTGGAGTGGCCATGGTGGAAGAGTGACAGATGCGCAAGGTGAATACGTGCTGGATGGCACAACGCTTCGGGTCCCCGATGTGGCGTATGTGCCTCGAGATAATGCAAGGCAGCTGACCGAAGCTCAACGATGGACTCGTGGTGGAGAACCTTTTGCTCCGACGTTCGTGGTGGAAATCGACACTCTCACTGGTCCACATTCCAAGCTTGATGCTCTCGATCACAAGATGCGGCGCGAGTACTTTCCTCATGGTGTGCAATTGGGATGGCTCATTGATCCAATGAACAAAATCATGTACGAATACAAGCGATACGCCCGAGGAAATCGTCTTGTTCGACGCGTTGGCAATAGCGCGTGGAGAGATCTTGATGGTGCTACCGTTCTTCCTGGCTTCACTCTTAATTGCGAAGATTTGGACGATGTGTTGAACCAGGAATCTGGATCGTCATCCGAAGAAGAAGTTGATCTCATGTGTCCTGTTCCAGCGTGCGGGCTACGATTGCGAACGTATGGTGAACATGCTGCTCATGCTGAATGGCACCGTGCTGAAAGTGCTAGAGCTCGACGTAGAGCAAACCGTGCGAACCATTAATTCAAGTGAAGTTTTTCACGTTAGTAGACGCAACGCTTTTTGACATCTTGGATGTCATAAGAATAAAAAGATTAATAGAACATTATGCCGACAGTTCTACATTTACTATTATTTGTCTAAATCTGATAAATATGAAGTTAATATTATACTACTGATGACGTACTCACCTGAACAATACCTTGCTAACAAAGGGCGAATCAAGGCCGCACAAAAGCGTTACTATCAGCGCACACGTGAAGCTCGCTTGTCATATCAGAAGGGGTACGATAACAAGAACCGTGATCAGATTCGTTCTCGTAAGCGGAAACCAAAAAACGAACTTAACGTTGCTGAAATCGAACTTAATGATGAAAACGAACTTAACTAATTAATAATTAATTTTTTTCAGATAAAAAGTCCACCTGCTATGTAAACAATGACTGACAACTCAACGCTTAAAATATTATCCGATTCTCTTGGGGATTTGAGCCAGTATCTTTCATCTGGATGGTACTGGAAGTCTGGAAAGGAGAATGGGTAGCAGCCAATTTTACTTATGCCCTGGCTATCAACCGAACGTAAATTCGAGATGAAAACCAGCGACAAGGCATGTCAAATATCTATAATAATTAATTTCAAAAAAATTGTATGTGGGTATGATATAAAGTCGATCCTGATACAAGATCCATAAAGTCAAACTTATAAGAATAAAATAGACAGCGATATATAGACAATATGTTTGCATACGAGCTTGAAGGTCTAAAGCGGTTAAATATTCAAACTATTAAATGGGGGAGCACCTACCGTGTTAAGGTCCGCGGTGGAACTGGGAGTTGGTGTATGTCAGCAACCTTTCTCGCCCTGCCAACCAGAAGCTTGTAGCCAAGCAATATAAGGTTTCTATCGAAACCCTTAATAAGCACATATCTGCTGACTACAAGACTGATTCTAAGTACCGCTTCTATACGGCAAGAATATGGAATCTCATTTGTATGAAGGCATCCAGGCATCTGAGTTTTACGATAAGCTCGAGAATGTACTTGCCAGTCAAAAGAGCGCTTTTAAGGTGAATATTGCGCTCGGCTACGACCTTGTAAGCTTAGCCGACGATGAAGAAACTCGCTACTTCCATCCAAATCTGGCGAACACTTACGTGTTCAGCTCACCGGTTGCTATTAACAGTAGTGCTGATATTCGTAAGAAGATCATCTCGGAAATTCGGTCGATGGAGTTGGCTAACAAGCTAAATTACCGATCCAGCGGATACAAGCTTAAGGCAATTACTGGCTTCAAGATTTACATCTATTATCGCAACCACGCACTTGGTGATAGTGGAGCTGTCATCCCCAAGATCATTCGCGATAACAAACGCGTTATCAACTTGCCGAAAACCAATAACAAATGTGTCTTCCATTGTATCGCCTGGCATTTGCACAAGGACTTTAAAAAAGACCCTCGTAAAATTCAGGCGCAGGTGAAGGACGTATTCAAGCGCTACTGTTCGTTCAAGGGTATTGCATACACTCTAAATGTCTTCCGAGGATTCAGCTTGGGAGCTGGAACATCGCTGGAAATCGTTAATTCACGATACATGATTGCTATATTCCCTGAAACATATTTAATACAGAATTGACAAATTCAGATCTTTCATGTTCTTAAATACATCAGGTCTTTTGTGCTGCTTGCAATATAACCATAACATACAGAAGGGACCACAGTAATTACCATACGTACCTTGAAACTGCTTTGGGTTGTACCTTTTAATCCCAAATTTTGTCGGTGCTGTCTCTCCCATTGAATCGAAATATTCGCCGTCAAAACGCAAACCCAATGTCCCACGTCCATATTAGATTGCCGCATTAAAATGAGAAATGAGCCTTTCTTCGGAAGCGGCTGTGTGATCTCACTCGACTCAAAGATATCATCGAGATGAACGCCGTTTTTCTCAGCGAGTTCGATTAGATCATGATCAGATGTGATAGGCTTGACGAGCTCCATAATAATTATTTTTGAGAAAATATATTACATGCCATATAAGGATGCATTCCACCTCCCCACTAGCGACATCCATCTTATAGATGTTAATAGCGAATTGAAAGCAGTCTTCAAGACCATCAAACTGTAAGAGGTCCAGCGGCTTGACTAAAGCTCTCAAGACAGGTAAGTTAAGTCTTACGGCAGACCAACCCAAGGGTAGAGGCTCTGTTATCCATCTTCATCCAGCCTCTTACGAGAAGGCGATCAAAGCTCGCAAGGCGGGGCGCGGCGTTAGACTTGATATCACACGTCAAAAGATCAAGAAAGGCTACAAGATGCTCCATGGTGGATCCATTTGGAGTAAAATAAAATCTGGGTTATCGACAGCATTCAAATTTGTAAAAGATTCAGGACTACTTAGCAAGGGGTTGGATGCCGCCGCTCCGACTCTTGCTTCAGCGTTTGGAGCCCCTCAAGCAGCAACCCCCGCAAGAGCGGCTATTAAGTCATTGACAGGGGTTGGTCTATACGAATCAGCGACGTCGAGAAAGAAGGAGGACGTGTATCTGTAGCGGATGTTAAGAAGGCGGCAAAAAGTGCTATATCCTAAGCTAAGCGAAAGGGTGTTCTAACCGATGCGGTCAATGCGGGTGAGAAGTATTTGCTGAGCAAAGCAACCAAACCGGAACATGAAACTCTAATCAAGTCAGTGCGAGGTGAGGTGAAGAGACGTTATGGAGTTGGTGTTAAACCAGCAGAAGGATCACCTGAAATGAAGGCTAAGATGGCCGCTTTGCGTGCTAAACGTCGAGGTGACAGTTTTCGATTATAACGCCTCGCCATATTCTGATAAAAAAATATTTTTTCCTACTTTTTTGGCCTCAGAAGTAGCATGCTTGATACTAAAGTATCGCGGAACTTAACACGTTGATCGTTTTGGTTGTATATCGTGATAGTAATTGATGTTCGCGATCCGTTTATGCAGTTCATCCAGGCATATTGACTTGGCTTATAGCTGATTAATTGACCTACCTGAGCATCACCACGATCAAAAGCACTAAGGATATCACCAGAGGCAACATATTCGTTCTTAATTAGATCACAGCGAACGATGTAAGAAGATGTTGGATGGATCTGAGGAATGGTATTACTGAGCTGAGCGCTTGAAACCGTTGCAGATGCTGAAGGATACGTACCAGTAGTCAATCCTACTACTTTACCAAACGCGGCGTTATCAATAATTAATCGAGGACACGCGTTGTTGTTGGCAAACCAGTTCCTCCAGAGCTGTAAGGACCACTTGCCGGTCTTGCCCAAGTGCCACCAGCCGTAGGAAGTGTCGTTGAAGTTGCGCTAAAATCGAATTGAGCAGCGTAATACACTGAATTTTCGGTTAGTTGAATATAGAAAACGTTCTCACCAGATGGGTTGATTAAATACCCTCCAGCGTTTACGAGGGCTGTCTGAATGCTTCTATTAATATCAGAATAACTGTAAAGACCATCCGGCAAGCTAACAGATACAGTGGACGTGGTTCCAGCGGTCGGAACTTCAATTTTAAAGGTTTTGTTCCAGAACTGAGCGGCGTCAATGTTGTACTCAGAGTTATCGAAATCGATTGAACTGCACATGCTACGTCCTTAAATTCAGCAGCACTACCAGGGAAGGTGTATTTCCATGAGCTATTGTATCCATCTTGAACGAGATTTGTCGAATCGAGTTTAACAAACGAGCGCACATGATTTATGCATATTCATCCAATCAAAATATTTTCAAATCAATCCTGATAAAATTACTATCAAGTATAATAATGAGACAGTCATGATCGGTCTAGTATATAAGATTACTAATGATGATGAAAGTATCGTCTACATTGGTAGTACAACGGAATCTATACGACGTCGATTTCAGCGTCATAAATATGACTATCAACAATGGATAAATGGTACATTAGATCGTTGTCATTCAATAATTCGGAATTGATAGTTTCAAGATCAGTCTGATCAGCGAACACGAAATCGACAATCCACGTGAATTACACGAGTTTGAGCAACTTGTTATTGATCAAACCTCATGTGTAAATAAATAAATATGCTGCATATCGTACGGATGAACAACATCGAGAAATGGTTCGGCAGCGTTATCAGCGCAACAGAGGCGAGCGATTAGAAAAGGCTCGACAATATGCTGAAACAAAGAAGATCAAAGCCCGTATGAGTCAACGGATTGAATGTGGATGCGGTGTTTTAGCCATAGTAGAGGTAATTTAGCTCCACACAGACGTTCTAAGAAGCACGTCCGTTGGATGGAGAAGCAAACTTAAAGATCATCTGGATTGATTACTTCAATGAAATTGTATCTAAGCTGACTTTTAACACTATACAAGAACAAAATCTGACCTTTTCCACGGGAGGTTGCTCTATTACAGGCAATCATCATTTTTTATCATCGATTCCGGGTATATTAAAGTCTCGGACCACCATCTGTAAATCACGCTTAGGATTGGCTTTGAGAATCACAACATATTCTGAGTTCAAACGCAGGAGTTTATCCGTTGCGAAGTAGCTGTGTGCAATGAATATAGTACTGAGAAAATGGTGTCGACCTCTTATGAAGAACCCACTAAACACATTTTGTTGCAGTAGCTTGTCCGCTCCATAGTCATCAATAAGCACTAATTCAACTTTTTTACTGTTGATTGGTGTTCGACGTACCTGATCAACATTTGGTGGAGTATCATAAAATGTGATGAAACCATCAAGTTTTTATTTATAAGAGTGGTATTTCAAGGATATCTAATATGTATTAATATTTCAACAAATAAATTAATTCCTATTTTTCACTAAGGTAATCGTCAATAGGCTGATCTTTATTACGTGCAATCACGTGAAGGTGTGCAAATACATTAGGTGAGTTTTAAGAAATTTTTTTTTTTGGACCGAGCTATTCAGGCAAGACCAATTTGGTCATGTATATGACCAAAAAGCAAGACCAATTTGGTCTTGCCTGAGTAGCTCGGTCCAAGTATGAGCATTCTAAATAGGCTCTTAATGTCTAACTCAGGATTGGTTTTGACGGATACACCTCGATACTTCTTAGGTATAGCATCATCATAATTTGGGATGGAGGTAGATGAATCAGGAATAGCACTCATGACTAAAATTGTTTGGTCTATACAGGATTAAACAAAATGAGTTCCGGTTTTTCGTATCCGCAGCCAAGTTTCCAATTATCCATCTACAATCCTGCTTTTTATCTTTCGTTAGACTCGAGTGGTTATCTAACCTATGATTATGAACAAACATTGCATCTGAGCAAGGGTGATTACAGGATGACCTACCTTAGCGGAGTAGTGCCCGGAACGACATCGATAGGATGTGCTCTCGTTCTCGGTGCTTCGGGTAGTATCTCAGCCATATTATCTCTAAGTGCCAATAACCTAACTGGTACGCTACAAACCGGATCTCAACCCAATATAACGTCTCTCGGCTCTTTATCAGGTCTTACGATCGGTGGAAATTTATCGTTCAGTGGATCATCGCGCTCGATATCGATAACAGGCGCTTCAAGCATCGATGCTCGAGAATATCGGCAGAGCGGGACTATGTACGATTTGAGCCTTCTTGAATACATAAGCGGAGTTAGTTTTGATAGCGCGACGGCAAATAAATTTTTACTATGCGACTCAAGCTCAAATATAGGAGGCCTAAGTTCGGTAACGGCTACTACTCTGACCTGCACGAACTTGCGCCAGGGCTCGACGTATTATGACCTATCAAGCTTTTTAACATATATTCCGACTTTCCTTTCGCTCAATAAGCTTTCAACGAGTGGGGATATCAGCTGCTCCGGCGTTATCAATGGGTTCTTAGCATATGGAAACCAATCAGCTATAACAACAGTAGGATCGCTGACAGAGCTTGGCATCAACTCTACACCAACGAATGAGTATTTCTCGATCACTGGTAGTGGATTGGACTTTCTTGATGGTTCTTACACACGAATGATGACTCTAACGGGGTCGAATACGACTCCTGCTCAATTCCAGATCCAAGTCCATAATGGCAATCGAGCAACCACAGCGAACGCGTCATGGATCGGGAACATCACAAACAACGACCTCAGATTGGGGTCAATAACTCAACGTTGATGATCCTAACAGGTCGTCGTGGTCTTGGCACTACAAGTCCTTCAGCCCGCCACACGTTCCTGGCAGCAACAGTTTTGTGTTTGGAGCAGGCGGAACGACAGTGTATCGCCTCAGAACAGTTAGTGGAGCTACAGAATCCGCTCTTGGACCGATCACATATTCAGTGGCGGGTATATTCGGAGGATACATTGCCTGTACAGCTATGGCAATGACGAGCGACCGCAGATTAAAGAGGAACATTGAAGCATGTCCGCTCGAACACATTAAACGACTTTACGATAACTGTGATGTAGTTTTGTATGACTGGATTGAATCGGAAAATAGACCTGGTCAAGAGGTAAGCCTTATAGCTCAAGACCTTGTCTCAGCCCACCTAACCGATCTAATCAGTGTCTTCTATCGCGATGATATTCAGGAAGGCGAAGACCCATGGCTTGAACCTGACAAAACACAACTTAACATTGATTACAGTCGAATCGCTGCATACAACATGAAAATGATTCAACATCTCTTGGACCGAATTGAGGAATTGGAAGCAAAAGTATCATCTCTAATATAGACCATGCCATTTACATTTCGTATTTCGAAGAGAAAAGACAAGAAATATGATGTGGTGTTTGATGATGGTCAAAGAGTTGTATCTTTTGGTGGCATTAAGCGGAATGGTGAGCCTTATCAACAGTATCGAGACAGCACGCCATTGCGAGCATTCAGTAAGTACGACCATGGTAATATTGAACGAAAACAGCGGTTTTATAAGAGACATGGACCTATCGATAATTCGAAACCATACACCGCTTCTTGGTTCTCAAAACCTTTTCTTTGGTAATGTATAGACCAGAGTCCTAATAACCATGGGTTGCTGACCAAGTAAACAGCTAAAAACTAATTTAACAACTGATGAACCAGGTCAAATCGTTGAATCAACACTTCTGCGGGCCGATCAAATTGTGGTTCTGGGAGATTGCGTTTTCCTACCTACGAAAAATGATAAAGGAGAGTCAGCTATCATTGAAATATCGGTCAATCAGAAAAAAAAAGAGATTTACAAGGGATACAAGAATCGCCTTGTCAGAGAAGGTATTTCTCTTTAAAGAGCTGACGCTAAATTGCGAAAGTCTTGACGACTTTAGTTTTTTTCTTACTTGCGTAAGCCCATACTTTCCACCCTCCGTCTGCGTCGTTGCATCTGTTTTCTTGAGCGACTTATCAAGATCCGTTGCCCAAATAGCTGCCTGAGTTTTCGGTGGGCGGCCATGAATGATGATATACTTCATGATGGCTTTAAGCTCGGCGGCGTTGAGATCAGCGTTATCGCCATAGCTACCGCCTAAGCTGGAAATAATTCGGGGATTGAAGAAGAACATGGCTATATGAGACGAACGATAATATCCTTAAATTCAGAATTTAAAATCAAACGATTGGAATACATATCCACACTCGGTGATTTTAGTTGTTTGATGATTAAAATATTGTCGTTGCCTAATTCAAGCCACCTTTCAGCTTGTCGTATTCAGCCCTTAGAGAGTCTAAGGGATCCTCAAGCTGATCATGGAAATTGTATTGGAGATGAGTGATCGCGAGAATCTCCTTGAAAAGCTTTTTGTCATCAATACTACATACTCTGACTAATCGATATGTTGCTTGAAGGCGAGAGTTCGAATCATTGACTGTAGCGGATCACGGATTACGCGCTTTGGTCCGCACTTGCGCCGATTCGGCTTAACAATGACCAGAGTTTTGTTATCAAGATCGGGGATCCGAATGTACTTAGAACCGAGCTGACGGTAGATGTATGCCGATGGGGTGGCCAAACCTTGAATCTCATTGAGGTTGTAGGTTCGCCCGCGGCGCACAACTCCTTCAAGCGGGGCGAGGCCAGCCCTCTCAGCCCACGACCCTTAATCCCGCTCCCACTAACGGCATTGATCGATCTATGATTTTGGCGATTAGAAAAGTCTTCGACATCAGTTTTTACGTGTGATGCTTGAATATATTTTTTGACTTTGCTAAATAGACTGCCTTTGTCGCTTTAATTGCTGGTGTCGCCGCCTTCAACGCTGATCTTGCTGATTTCAATTTTGAGCCCTTCACAGCCTTTTTAGCTTCCTCATAGCGCTTCTGAGCCTCGCCATATGCTTGAAAAGCTGCCTCTGAGTCATCGTGAAGTTTTGCAAATTATCATCGTTGATCATACTCCTCACAACTTTGACGCTTAATATCATGAGCAGACTTAAGGATGACCTCATTTAGTATTTTAAGATTGGCATCAAGGGTTTTTCGTCATTGCTGATTCAGTTTCTTCTTTTCAACCAATTCAGTCGCTTCTTCATCAGATGATGGAAATGGATATTGAACATCCTTAAGATACTGATCTATATCCTCAATTCCGTTAAGTAGAACTGTAAAGGTATCCATCCATCTGATAGTCCTCATCAACCCCTTCCAAGCTTCACCAGATACTTGCTTATGCTTATTTCTATCTATGGTCATGAAATTTAATGGTTTCGAATTAGAGTAGTGATAGAGCTTGCCACATCGCTTGCCCATGACGCACCGGCATACATCTGCCGCTTAACATTTGCCTGCCGAACTCGGCGCTGAGCTCTTTTAAGAAGCTCCTGCCGTTTCTGCTCTCTCTGAGCGAGCGATTCGAAATTAGGGAACATAGTGAATCGTGTATATCATTAGAAACATAACAAAATATTATTATTTACCACAAACTCGGCATCACAGAATCGCGAGGAAATGGTGCATAAGAATGACAGATTTGGTTTCGCTCATTGATCAGACTCAAGTAGCGATCTTTAATGCAATGAAATGGGACACCGAAAATGTCTTCCAATTCACATCAATATTTACGATTTACTACTGTTTTACGAAAGTTTGCTGATGCATCAAGATTTATCAACTCAATCTTGATTCTACTTACCTCTTGAATGATCCACAGCTTTCGACGTAGCGTAGCAAGCTCACGTTGATTTTTTAAACAGTTGGGGCACATATTTATAATATGGGTATATATATATATATATCAAGTCAGATATTTCAAAAATCTAATAAAAAATAGTAAATATACTATAAATGAGTCAAAGCTTAGATGATTGCTCTACTATGTTTTACACAAAGCTAATTATGACTCATTTGTGTATTTTTTGCCCAGTACTCATTTTCTAGCGTCGGCTTCCGATTCATATTTACCAATCGGAGATTATCTTGAGGTTCCCAGGAATCAGGCTCATTGCTAACCCATTGGACTAAATATTTGAACTTACCAGATCGCATACTCTTATGGTCTAGGATCTTCTTAGCTTCAATTATGTCTCCCCGATTAATAGTTGCGTCTGTCGTATCCCTTTGAATCATCTTTATATCATTCGGTGCCTTATAAAGCGTATGACCATTTTTCAAGAAATCCTTCTTTACAACAAGAATTAATGAGAACTGCTATTTTAGGTTTCGCTTTAAGTAAACTTTTAATTTTTTGTTTTTTTTAATTTTTGCATTTAAATTGATTTTAAAATAAATATATTTAATAAGGCCTAGTAGGACTTGAACCTACAAAGACACCGTTATGAGCGGTATGCTCTAACCATTTTTTTGAGCGGATTTGGACCCGATACCCGTCAATACCAACTATTTTGTAGACAGCCTTACTCCATCGGGTCCTTCCTTATCAAACGTTTGCTTTTTGAGTCGGTAAAGAACGTTTGACCCGATTTCCATTTCATTTTCAATTAAATCTGCTTCCTTTTGGTTATGCTTTAGCTCAGATTCCATCACCTAGTCTTTTCCTTCATTTGGGGTCATCCCAATAGATCGGTGAAACGTGCTATTGTAATTTTCGATATTATCCGGTACTATTTTGTGCGTGATCTTCTTTGGAAAGATTTTTGTTAGCCTCTGCTTAAACGTTCTGTTGAATCGCTCAATTTTCCCATTGTACCATGATCGCCCGGTTCGTTGTTTAAATGATCAATCTTTTTGGATTTGAAAAATGCTTGAGCTTGTGCGTTCATGAACTCGCTACCATTATCAGATGTCAAAATATTCACTGTATTTAGGCGGACAAACGTTTTAATTCCAGATAAAACTGCGGCAGCAGTCTTGTTTGGCAACAGCTTCGCGTATCCCAACCTTGAATTGATGTTGATAGCAGTCAATATTGGACGTTTTCCCCAGAAAGCAAGATCCATTTGCCAGGAATTAGGATTATGTGAAGCAATTTTGAACCCATCAAATCGTTTCTTCTGCTCTTGAAAGCGTTGAATGTCGATCTGCGAGGCGTACCAATCTTTCACGTTTATAAACTTTATCCTAGGGTCTAACTCGCGAGCCTTTTCATAGAGCGCTTGTGCTCCAACGAATCCTGGTTTTGGATTATGGTAGGGTTTTGATAGTAGCTCAGCCATGATACATATATGTTTTTCAAAACAAAAAAAAATGTTGCTTGTCAAGGCTTAGCCTAGATAGCTAGTGGAGTTGTGCTAATTCCATCTGAGAGCACCTGTCGTTTATCATAAAAACATGAAATCGCGATTTTTGCTTGAGAATAAGTAATAATGGACTTAGATTCCTTCGATAGTCTAAACCCCTTATTAGTACCCTGAAATGTGCTACGGTCACGAACGACTGTCTCAAACCCGTCAGGATTAAGAACGTCTTCGTTTCGTCCACGACCTTGTTGTACGCCCTTGGCTGAAACCTTTACTTTGTATGTCTCATCAGGTAGGTAGCAATATAGTTCTTACTCGATAGTGAGACCATAGCATCACCTGACCATTCATCTTTGAACAAACCAGGCGTACGGCGATCAAACTTAGCTACCTCAGTGTTGTAGTTGCGTGAAAACCAATCATATTTACGCTCCTCGAAGTGGGTTCGTAGCTCAGGCTTTTTTGATACAGTCTTGAAAAGGATTATTACAGCTGAAAGCGATATAAGCCGAATCAGTGTCCATCTCCTGATACTGGAAGTCAGAGCGATCGAAGTAGAAATCTATGCAGTCATAGTAAAACTGAAGCATGCGTAGCTTAGCAAGCTGATAGATAGCAATCGACAAATGGATTGGGTTCTTATTATTGAGTCGGCGCTTCTTCATCGTGATTTCACACGCATCATTAAGCTCCTGAGACCATGGAACGTAAAGTGTTCGATCTTGTTCTTAGTAGCTTTATCGCTCGACTCATACTTAACCTCTTTGTGCTTGCTCATGTCCATTCCAGATCGACCAAAAGCACTGTTGCCTACCAGTTTCATCATTTCAGCAATCATCGCCTTAGACTTATCAACATCACCCTCTCGTCGAGCATTTGATACAGCCTCCATAAATGGTGCAAATGCCTTGTGAGAGTTGGCCTTGATAAAGCTGTAGGTCTTAGTGATCTCCATACCATGGGAAAGGTACCATTTGAGTAATGGAGTATAGATAAGGATCTTTTTACCAAAATAAGATCCAATGAGCTTACGAGCAGGTTTGGCACGGTTTTAACCACGCGACTGGTTGTAATCAAACATGTGCTTACCAGTAACGCTCTCATCCGTACAATCAGTCATTACATTTTTGAAGATAGGGGACATCTTGCTGAAATACTGTTTCAGGTGCTCTGACGTTCGAATATCGCACTCAAGAAAACCGAAAATCTTGTCATTCTTGATGTCATCAACGATACCGTCATAGGCTTCAATCGTTGTCAGACGACCACAAGGCATCTCATTACCAAGGGCCCAGGTATAGAGCGTTAGCGTCGTATCCGATAATTTTCTTGCAGATCTTACCTCCACGAATCTTCGTCTCGTTTCGCTTAGCATACCTGCTGAATATAATTAATGGTCCGCCGGCGATGTTAGCCTTCATTTTCCCGTAAATCTCGGATTCCTCCTTGTCAATCGAGAACACCAATTTGTCTGCATTAAAATCGAGCCGTTTCTTGTATCTACACCCCTAAGAGACATATCTTTTCGAGCGGTGTTGCATGAAATGCAGCTGATCATGATATTACCATCAGTGTGCCCAAGATTGTTATTGATTCTATCAGCGGAAGATGTGTCTGAAGTCAAAGGACTATAACAAAGGCCACAAAGGTACTTCTGCTTCTTTAACAGCAATTCAAGTGCTCAAGCGTCATACCAAACTCACGCTTCGCCTCAGCATCCTGTCGCTAGCATCCACGCATACGCTTAGGGGGGCATTGAAACGCGTTAGCAGGCTTCTTGGTAGGGTATTCGAGATTGTCAAAGCAGGTCTGGTACATAACTTTTTCTGAGAGGCCCGGAAGTGAGACTCGACAAACATATCAAGATCAAAACGTTTGAACAATTCGCGTTGCGATTTGATAGCCTTGATGAACGGTACTACATCGAGATTTTTGTACCACACCAGTAAAATCTTTGATAGTCTTCATTCCATAGTACCCCCAAACCCACTTCACTCGCTCGTAGTTTTCGTCAGAGATCTTTGAACCACGAAGCTTGCTATCGATAGCTGATTTAGCTGGTACTTGATCCTCATTAAGAACGTTGAAGGAAGTAAAGTACTCGTATGGGAATAATCCTTTTCCTAGACCACAAACACATCGAACCTTGTCATCACACTTGCATCCGCCTAGATATGTCGTAAGATACTTGTCATAGCTGGTGCCAACTGGGACATAATTGCTAATATCAAGCATTTTCATATCCGATGTGGTAATGCACAGTAGCTAGGGTTCTTGATAACTGATTTGACGTTGTCAGTACCAATCACAGCGAACAAGTCGCTCTTGATTAGGTTAATATCATATCGACTAGAATTGAAGCCGAATACTGGTACCTGATCGAGCTGCTGCTTAGTCCATAATCGGATCTATTCTTGCCAAAGCCAAGGCTGCGGTGGAAGTCGAAGAAGCTGGAATACTTTCCTTCTTTAATCGAGCTATCTACATCATTCCATTTATAGGTCTTACCAAGGTTGGCTCCTGGAATCTCCACACCAGTCAGTCCATACGTGTTAATGATTTTCCGGAGTAGCGTCTCATACTTCTCGACATTGTTCTCCTGAATCTCGACAGCTACATCTGCGATGTACTTGAACATATCCGTAAGCAACGCTTTCGGATCAGCATTTAGAAAGCAACGAACCGCCTCAGTTAGACTATCGGCTATTGATACTGAAACCGGGATGTGTTCGTTAGTAAATATAGTGCTTTCACCGTGTTGAACACCTATCGGCTTAAGGATGGCCTCAAAGTCATAAACGATGAATTGGTCTATGTAGTGGTCAGCATCCTTGATCGAGTACTTAGTTAGCAGAGATCTAATAGCGTTCTGAGGGGGTCTGTAAATGCTAGGCTCAGTTGGAAAAGTCTCAATATTGATACGCTCACATTGATTCTTAGCATGGTCGCGAAGCTTTACCGAGCTAACAAAAATCATCTCACACTTAGCGCATTGGTACTTGCTCTGAACCATATCGATATTCTTGATGTATAGAGCATGATTATCATGAGATAGAATATTGATAGCTTCGTGCTCCTTTTCTGAGCGGTAGAATATCAACGATGTCTGAAACACAACTTTCCGACCAATAACTTTACCAGAGCTCACTCAAGAGTGATCCGGAGATTAAGGTCTCCTCTGGCAAGGGCGTGCCATTTGTTATCGATCTTAACCAGGGCTCATACCAGTACGGTGTTATTACTATCGATGCTACGTCCCAGAGTAATGGAAGTGAAGGATTCGCTTCCCTCCGAGATGCTTACGTTATGCTACCATACAAGGTCTCGATGAAGAACAGACGCTACAAATGGTCAGGCTGCTGCTAACCGTTTCTGCGTTTCGCTGAAATGTGGCAACTTTAATGTTATCAACTCGATGTCTCTGGAGCTAATGGTAAGACTATTGTTTCGATGGCTGACTATAAGCTTTTCTGGAACAATATTCGTGCTCAGACTGGATATAGCACTCAGTATGTTGAGAAGCATGGTGCGGAATCGTTTTTATACCCGGATGCTGCTCAATCACCCAAGTACAGTGCTACGGCCTCTTCTACTGGAGACGGGTATTCGAATAACACGGCAATCTCTACCACCTTCACCGCTGGTGTAATTTCTGCTACAGCGTCGGTTGCAAATGATGGGTTTGCGAAGCGTCTTCTATTAAACCCTCCGAATGCTGGAGCTGACTCATCTACATCATGGCCCTCACTGGTGCCGCATCTGCAACCACTACGATTGCTAACCAGCTTGGTCGCGGTGCGTTCGTAGCTGGCTCTGGTACAGCTGGATCTATCATGAGAACTTGGAACTATATGCTTAAGATTAAGCTTACTGATTTACATCCGATTTTCAAGGAGCTTGATCTCATGGCTAACCCACAAATTCGTCTGCGTTTCCGTGTAAATCATGGTACTTCAGCAATTGATATTGATAGCTCCAGTAGAGTGACGCTAACGAGTACTACACTTTCGAGTGGCAATGTATGTCCGGTGATGGTTGCTTCTGCGGTCAGTCCAAACCCTATGTATAGTGTAAGTTCTGGTATTGGCTCCTTGGCCGCTTCTTGGGGTGCTGTTGTCAATGCGCTTGAGCCTACAATTGATGGAACCTACATGCCTTTCACTACGTCTCGTCTATACGTTCCTTTCGTTCATTTGGAGAACCCTCAGGCTATCATCTCTAAGCCGGTTAAGAAGGTTCGTTTCAATGACTGCTACGCCCAACTATTTTACCAGCGTGCTGGTATTGGTAAGCAATCGACTCAGCTTAATGCCGCACTTGATCTACAACTATCCGCATCTGTTAAGAACGCTAAGTATGTCATTCTTCTTCCATTCGCTGAGCAGACTGGTAGTTTTGCTTCTGCAGTTGTACAGCAATTTCAGAGTCCTTTCGACTCGGCACCATGGACGCTCCACCCCGGTAGTTCTATTCGAAACTTCAACGTTCGTATCGGCTCGCAACAATGCTTTGATATTAGTCATAATTATGACTTTCACCAGTTTGCTAACGAGGTCTCTAAAATTGCTTCGATTAATGGTGATCTGACCTCAGAGTTGGTGAATGGACTTCTTGACTATCAGACGTGGTCGCTAACGAACCGCGTTCTAATTGCTGATGTAAGTCGTCTAACCGAACGTGATGTTCCGCAGGCCATTTAGATCCAAGGTGTCAATGCTGGATGCCAGGGAACAAACATGATTGTATTGGTTGTGAGCGAACAAGAGCTCTCCTACGATCGTCTAACGGGCGAGGTTCTTGATTTTACCACGGCTAAGTTTGGACTGAAAAAAAAAATATTTTTTAATTACTCTCTAAAGCCTCGACAAGCTTAGGACATTTCTCAATTACGAATGGGTCGATTTAATTAGAATCGGTGCGACTAATTTGCTTTAGCGTCTTCCCCTTGTACTTGCCCCAACTCGTCATATACGAATTATCATTGCTAAGAAACTTGGAGTGAAGGAAAATCTTGATATCCTCAGTAATATTGAGACTGGGTTGGTTGTGCATCCATCGACAATACCCGGGATCAGAAGCATATACTTCTTCAATCGGCGTGCCCTTGTATTTTCCAAAAGTTAGTTCGAACGTCATGTTATCAGGTATCTATATACATACGCCTTTAAATTTTTGTGGAAAAAAATTAATTAATTCGGAAATTATGAGAAATCCTGTGAAAGTTAGAATCAGTTAAAACCACCAAGCTCTTTACCAGTAGCAATCCACGATCTAATTGTCTTTGGTTCAGGCATCATCTTTACCCATGTTTTATGCTTAGGAAATGAACAGTGATGAGCATAATTCCAACGCTTAGTAGCTTTTCCACAAGGACACAAAACCTCTTCACGATTGTCGCTATCGAATATAGTCATGATCATTTCCTCTGCTGTATCAACATTCATTTCTGCTTCTGGATATTTAGAGATAAGATGAACGGAGCATCGATTTAAAGTTTTGGACTTCGGACATTGGCTTCCATTTTTCATAATGTAATTGCACATGGTTTGGTCAGTTGGTTGGATCGGTTAATCGTATATATGATATGGACTTTATATAACTAAGATTCTTATATCAGGATCAATCGGCTTTATATATCAAAAAATAAATTCTTACCAATTCACTCTCAGTGGAACGGATCTAAAACCACCCTAAAGATCGAAAAGACGTTGCATACGTTCTCAGGTACGGCCATTGTCTCTTTTGTGCCAGTCCAGATTTGTCGGGCTGAAAACATGCTTCAACTTTTGAAAGATGGCAAAGACACCAGTAGCAGCTTGAAGAATGATCAACCAAGTAACTCAACCGAAACAGATGCAGCTGAGATCGATCATCTATACGTTTTGGTTTACTGTCACCGTTGCTAGAGTACTGGAGTGGTCGCTGTATCGTGGTAACCTCCATGGGAAAGCAATCGACGGGAAAGAGCTACTTTCTCAATCATCTGACTGGGACCACGTTTGCAATTGCAGGTTCTCGGTGTACAGATGGTGCTTGGATGTCAGTGCGCTTTCTATCTGTCAACGTTGTTTTGGTAGTTTTGGACTTCGAAGGTCTAGGTTCCTTTGAGCTATCCGAACAGGAAGATATTTTCCTCTCGGTACTTAATGCTTCAGTATCATTGTTCACCGTATTTCGTATGGACAGCCGTTTTGACAAAGACATGACAGTCTGTTCTCTCGGTTCCAGAAAGGAGTCCAGCTCATCAAGGATGACACTAGACTGTTTTGTGGGGTCTTGTACATGAGAGCGAAGGATGTAAACATGAACGATCGCCAAGGTGTCGTAGACGAGCTTTCTAAGAAGCTGGACGCGATTTTTTAGTCAAACAAGGACCAAAATTTCCTGACCGAGATGTATGCAGGCCAGCTTGTGATTAATTGCACACCACCACTTGGTACGGTTAAATTCTACCAGAGCATGGAAAATGACGCTGCCAAAGCTTTGCGTGATATTATTGTGAGCTCGGGGGATATACAACGGGCTTCACTTCAGGAGAGTCTTTTCTGGATTGCCTCCGACTTGTGTTATTTAAGATATCAATTTTGGACTGGACTAGTATGGAGAAAGGGACAGAAAAGTTGCTGGTCAGTGACGTAGTGCAGAAGCTACCAGGAATTCTTCGTACGGGGTGTCAGGTTTCGCTACCTCTAGTGGGAAACCCATCCATTCCTTGCTATCTGAAGGAGGACGTATTGCGAGCGGGTACCCGAGAGAAAATCGTGATTTCATTGACGGATTTGGCCGAAGAATATCCGAATTTCGCCATAAAGTGGAGTTCTCTAAACGATTTAATGGACCTGGATAGTATCGAAGATAAATCGATTGATATGGGATTTGACGTGACTGAGCTCGATATCAAGAAACCGCGTAGAGCTATGAAGGTGTTAACTGAACTTTTCAAGGACTTCTTAGCTCTGGAAGGGAAGGAATTTGGCAGAACCGAAATTTCAATAGCCGACCAAGTTTCATTCGATACCTTCATGGGGTTTATACTACGGCGGCGAGCAATGAAGGTGACTGAATGGTTACGTGGGATTCTTGGAGATAATTTAAACGAGACGCGTAATCAATTGACCAAACAATAGGTAGACCCGATTTTACTGTTTTTCACTCGATGCCAGCACAAATGTACTCGCTGCCAGCTCGGATGTACGCACTCCACAGTACATTTTGGAGAAAATTGAGCACTGCTGCAGTACGGATCACAGATGCCGCGGGTATTGCCAGTACGATGAATGCCGGGACAACAGTTTATCTGAACAACGTCCAGCGTGTTC
The DNA here is from genome assembly GCA_033558005.1 of Phytophthora taxon juncus. Taxonomy (NCBI): domain Eukaryota; phylum Oomycota; class Peronosporomycetes; order Peronosporales; family Peronosporaceae; genus Phytophthora; species Phytophthora taxon juncus. Next base: position 2,712,376 of record JAUCEE010000005.1, on the reverse strand, counting down.
TCGTGGTGCAGGTCACGAAGGAAAATGCGAGTGCGAGAAAGTTCATAGTTGTGGACAACCGTGCGCGCTAGCTCAAGCGTCAAACTGCGACAAAACATGCTCGCACTTGGCAGACCACCCCGGAGAGCATCACTGCCCTGTTTAAGTGCACCTTCGTGGTTTAAAGTGCTCGGCAGCTACGTGCGATGCTACTTGCTTGCTCGACATCCAGCGACAGCATTCTGTTCATAAGTGTGCAAAAGTGCAATGCCTTCACCCGTGCGTGGTGACTGGGTGCAGAAACCCTTGTGGTGAGAAAGATTATTTTCATGGACAGTCATTTGAGTCGTCAGCCTTTGCTATCGAAAGCGGAATTTGTACAGCAAGTGAGGAGAAAGAGACACCGGCATCAATCACTCACATGTGCTTCGGCAGTCATGCGTGCGGACAATTGTGTGAAGTGAATGGTATTTGCGAGCAAAAAGTTCATCTCAAAAAGTCGTCGAAGACGTTCAAGGGTGCTCGTGGATCCTTCGAGTACATTTATCAAGAGATGAATGGCAGCAAAAAGCTTTGCGCACGTACACTGCCTAGTGGTAAACAGGATCACGGAGAGCTTGAGCACACGTGTATTGCCCAGCAAACTGCCAGTAGAGAGGACACTGAGCACAACACAGTTCATTATTGTGACGTCAGGTGCCCAAGCTGTAGCTACTACTGCAGCAACAATTCGACCATATTGGGCTGCATGCTACTTCCCACGGCAACATGCGTCAAACGTATTTTCTGGCTAAGAGCAGTGATGTCGATGTTGAGACCCGCAAGTACCAGGTTGGAGAACGTGGAACCGCGGAAATGTGCAACCTCTTTTGCACGAAAATGGGTCGGGGTCATTGCCATTACTTGCCATTTGAAGCTAAGGATGAGGAAAAATGCGTCTACACTACGGATGCTAGTAAGGATTTTCGTCGTCACGTGATAGCGAACTTTTACCACCACCAGGTAAACCGATGGATGAGTTGTTACATTCTAAGTTTTGGACCGACATAGGCTGGGAGGACCCGTGTAGTGAAGAGGAGCACACACTCTTCGGAAAATGTCCGTTTCAGTGTGATGCGCCGGAGCATGATGAAGAAGGGAAACCACCTTCGTACTGCCTTCTTGACGCTTGGCACCTACCCGAGGTGAAGCCTGAGGTTGACGACGGGTTTGCTTACATCGATGGACACAAATTTGAATGCGTGCACACTGTGGATTCTGGTAAATTCCACAACGTTTTCGTGCTCGACAGCTCTGGGTCTATGAGCGGGCAGCCATGGCAGAACTTGCTGTACGCATGCAAGGATTTTGGTATCAACCGGTTAAAAGACGGCGGTGAAAATGATTTGGTATCGTATATCACCTTCGACGACCAGAGCCAAATCCATTGCGAGGCTGCATCTCTGAGCGAGGCTGTGCAGATGGAGATCCCATATTCTGGAGGAGGCACGTGCTTTGAAGAAGGCTTGCGCGCAGCCAGCGAGATCTTGTCGCGAAATAACTTTGAGGAGTTTAAGGCTGTATTGGTTTTCTTTTCGGATGGTCGTCCACGCGATCCCAAGCTGGGGCTGACTCTTGCTCGATACATTCGGTCTACTTACGCCAAGTACGACTTGAAGGCTTACGTTGTCGGATTTGGATACGTGAATTTGCCTGTGCTTGAACGCATGGCTGCGGAAATGGGAGGTGAATATCGCCAGGTGCTCGACGCCAACGAGTTGGTGACGGAGTTCCAACAAATCGCTGCCGTTTTGTGCAGCAGCGAGGCCAGTCTAGCGCTGCTGGACTCCGCTGACGTTTCCTGAATGTGGACGTTCTTGTGGTGGTAGTGCTGACCCAGCATTGCTGGAGATACTCTGCACTACGCCTTATTTGTTTTTGAGTAGTGAGGACAAGGCAGCCAACTGATTAAGTTAAGTAAGAAGAGAGAGGTTGCAAATGAAACTTGGTTGATAGCCATTGCGCTCCATCTAGCTATTCATTTAAGGTGGGTTTGAGTGATAACTTCATGCAGACAAGTTCGACGCACCTTCGTGTTGTTGCGAGTGTTTGCAGCGTAGAATACCACGAGTCTTGTCAACACCGGCGGTACAGCCGTGGTGCAGTGTGCGGGGCCTCATCAGCTCATACAGTACCAGTTCCAGCAGCACATGTACAGGTAGAAGCCCCGAAGCGGCTTCAACAATACACAGCTTAATGCACCGTCAACAACATGCGGCGCCAGTCCACCACAACATGAACAACACCTGCCTGCTGGGAAAACACACCCAGCGCTCAACACCAGTCTGGGGGGGGTGCGGCCATCTCTGTTTCGCGGTGACGACCGCCCTCAGCTCAGCGCTGTCAAGCAGCACTTTCAGCAACTGCAGCATGTCGGGCGTGCTGGGTCTTGAGCCGAGACCTGTCTGCAGAGGACATCCTGGCATCCAGCGCCGCAAGCTGAACCATTTCACAAATCGAGCCTCGCGCAGTCACGATCTACCGATGGCGCAGCACCTTTTCGCCATTCTGATGGTGCAGCACCCAGCGATCCCGCTCATCTGGTTACTGCGCGCGATCAGGCGACGTTGATTCGCGCGCGGCGCCATTTGCCCTGAGAGAAGCGGCGAGCCTGGTAAAGTCACCGCTGCAAAGCAGCCGATCGCCATCCCGGCATCCGTAAAGTCTGGTCGCCACCGCCAGAACCGGACGGTCTCCTTTGCCGAACCGTCTTGCACTGCGCGCTGATCCGACCACGCTGCCAGTCCCCATTTCGCCTTACGACAGCAAAGCCCCAGTCTTTCCTGTCGCCATGGTCGCCTCCCTTCAGATCGCCGTCGTGGCGGCTGCCGCGCTCGCGCACTCGGCGAGCGCCTACTCCAGCTACATGAAGCTCATCCCGAACGGCGAGAACATCGGCAAGAAGCTCGGCCACACCGAGACGGGCTACACAGACTTCGGCACGCTCTTCTCGGACGACGGCACGGACTGGTCCAAGGTCTGCTCGCAGACGTGGCCCGGCGGCTCGGTCACGTGCGGCGAGGCCCTGGGCGACCCGTGCTGCACGTGGAAGTCGGGCGAGCCGGACTACACGCTCACGGAGCCCAACACGGACGGCACCACGTGTGCGTCCAGCTCCAAGGCCACCAGTGCCGGCGGCAGTGCTGCGGCCAGCCCGGCCGCCAGCACCGGCGGCAGCGCGGCTACGGCCGCCGCCAGTGGCGCCGCCGAAGAGACGACGCAGGCTGCCAGCAACGCCACGGACAGCACCACCGAGACGGAGGACGGGTCCTACTGCGAGTAAGCTATACAGAACTGCTACTAGACGGCGGTCCATCCAGCCCGCCGACGTTAGATGTTGACCGGAACTCTCACCGCTAGGTAGCGCGAGGACGCAGTTGTGTCGACGTGACAGCGGTATAATTGAGCTGCCTGCCGCTTTTGGTGTGTTAAAGGAAGTATAGTTATCATGCGTTTGAGCCTAGTCTGCTGATTGTGTTGCTCGTTAAACGGAAGGGATCGTGGTCGAGGTCTGCCATCGTTGTGCACGACGTCAATGGACAGGCACGGCAAGTGCATCTCAGTGAGAGCACCGTACTAGTACTTGGCATGCGGATAAGGTCACCATCAGAGGAAGGCAAGACAACGGATTTTCGTGACGGGGTGATCGGTGATTGCGTTTGCGTCCACCCACACCTGACAGCAGCACGCTGTTGGCGTTAGACTCGCCTCGCCGTGCCATCATCCTCGCGCCGTAACGTCACCATTTGTAAGGAGGATATTTGGGATGGACTCTCATTGCTGCATGTGTTTATCCCTTTTAATTTGTATCAGCCCTACAACGCAAGTCAAGACTGCAGCTATCACGTTGCTCTCGATATGAAGAAAGTTTCAAAGCGGCTACCTCCTCAAACTCAGAAGTGTTACTGTAGCTGGAGTGCTTACCCGATTTCGGGATATTCTGGAACCCACGCTAAAACGAAATCCTTTCGATGATCTTCCGCCCTACTTCACTTGAATCGGTCGTGTTGCCCGGTTTTCGGCTAAGCGACAGCATTTTTAACGACAAGCCAGTGTACATGTACTTTTGAAAGCCTGGTAAACTCAATTGTCCGTTGTTATAATACCTCCCATGTACAAGTTTTTTTGCAGAACCAAGCTGCGAATCTACTGCTTCTGCAAACTCTACATATCTGCTTGCGGTATAGTAGCAAGCTCCATCTTGGTATCCCACAAAAAAAAACTCAACCAAAAATGTTTTCCTGCGTTTCCGTCCGCGGTTCAACGCTCGACCGGCGAGGCGATTATCAATAGGCTTGGTGCTTGAACTGTAGGGCAGGTGTCGTGTTGAAAGCTTCCGCGTTGGGATGGTGAGCAGCATTTCTGCACTATTCGAAGCGTGACTTCGGGATAAGTGTTCATCTGGATGATCTGCTTGGGCCACGGGTCGCCAAGAGTTTCCAGGACAACATAGCAACACGCACAAGCCCAGGAAGCAAGTGCAAATTCACCAAGGCACCCACTGAGCTGGTAGGATCCATAGAGGGACTGTAGATTGTTCCAATACTTTTGTCAAAGATGCTGGTGACACAAATCATTTTATCGCCAGGCGGTATTGGGAGCAAGTCATCGACTCGGAATATGCAATTCTTACACTCTATCCGGCTGATCGGACGCGCTGTTTCGAATTTATGCATGGGCTCGAAGCGCTGGACACGGATCACTTGCTGGAAGCGTTTTTGTAGTGGCGTTTTCAGCACTCGAGCTCGCCTCGATGAATCTCTCGCTGCAAGCATCGTGACTAGCGCAATAGCGGGGGCAAGAATTCTAGAATCCCATCCGCTATCAAGTCGCCACGAGTGCTGTTTGAGGCATACAGGAGGACAATGGTTTGCGGCAATCCCATCCCGTGATAACACGATCCCACACGGTGCTCTTCGTTGTGGAGGGACCATGCTACAGAAGCAAGTGCGTCATTAACGCGTAGAGGCATACACAAGTGCAGTACAGTAAGCCTCTGTGGATTTACAACTGCGTCCTGCGATGTTCCGCACAAAAGCTGTGCAAGCTGAGCATGGGATTTGCTTGGCGACCTCGCTGATGTACTGAATTGAAAGAGGATACAAGGGGTCATGTCGCACCGCAGGAAGCAATGTGCATGTGGAATTTCATCTAAATTAACTAAGTCATTACAAATAACGTCTATGTGATCCCTGTGACAAATTTGCATCCTGGCAGTTTTTATTGGTCCATCCCTTGCAGATACTACGGGGTTTTCTGTACAGTACTGACTGCATTCACTAGGCGTTCCCCCATTCACTTTCTAATCTGCACAACGGATTATTGACGTCCCTATTAACCATGGTAGCGGTGAATTTCTTGCGGGTCGCCGCCTTCGCTGCGCTGGTCGCATGCGTCTCCATTTCGGATGCCAGTGCTGTCACGCGCGAACTGGGCCAAGTGACGCAAGCTTCTGCATCATCGTCTTCAGCGCTAGACAGCTCAGCCAGCTCCTCGGAGACAACAGCGACCAAGAAGCCTCTCTCGGAGACCTTTTCGGATATCTCGGGTATGGGCTCCGACGCCGCTGGCACAGTGAAGCCGTTTGCACGAGCTAGCGAAGACAGCGATGAGATCGACCAAACGGAGAGCAGTGGGGCTTCCAAACCCAAGAAAAAGGAATCAGCATCATCCGCCAACAGCGAGGTCGACAGCAGTGCCGTGTCTTCGTCTAGTGGTGAGACGGAGACCAGCACTACCTCGTCATCTAGCGGTGAAACTACTACGGACAGCTCGGTGACCGGCGGCACTGAAAGCAGTAGTGAAACGGAGTCGAGCGCGGCAGCATCCAGTAGCAGTGAGACTGAATCGAGCGCAACCACCTCGTCCAGCGGTGAGACGGGAGATAGCTCGGACTCCATCAGTGGCAAAAAGAAAAAAGCCTCATCGTCTTCTAGCGATGATGCCACACAGACAGCGTCTTCCTCTAGTGGCGATGTTACGCAAGGAGCATCGTCCTCCGACGGCGATGTCACGCAAGGAGCGTCGTCGACTGGTGGGGATGTCACCCAAGGTGCATCATCTTCCAGCGGTAACGTTAAGCAAGACGATAATGATGATTATACCAAGATGACGAAGGCTCAGCGCCAAGCAGCAAAAGAGGCTCGCCACAAGGCAGAGGCGGAACGCAAGGCTAAGCGTGCTGCCCAGAAGGCAGAGTGGCGGAAAATTAAGGCGCAGCAGAAGGCCGAGAGGAAGGCCGCCAAGGAGAGAGCAAGGTCTAGCAAGAGCGCCATCCAGTCGGCTGCGGGCTCAAACAATTCGACCGACACGACACAGCAGTGATCGCTCGCTATTGAGCTTTGATGGAATTGTTTTGTGTCGTAACCAGCTAGGGCAAGCGTGTTGTAGACCGAGGTGTAAATGTAGTGTAAGGAGGGGATGGCGAATACGATGGATTTGATTCACTTCTTCATTCGCACGCACTTCGAGGTGAATAACACGAGACGCTTCTGATTCTTGTCTTCCGACATAGACGACACCTTCTCCTGCCTTACCCATTCACACACTACAATAATATGCACACAGTTCACCCTTACATCGCATCTTCAGGCTCAGTGACGCAACCTGAATTGCCTGGCGTCACCACCGTGCTTACCGCCATGGTGGGGCTTCACCCTGCAGCCGTCCGAGCTTGGGGTCCAGTCGTCCGAGCTGTCGGAGTTCGCATATCCCGAGTCGGAAGCGACGGGAGGATCCGTAACAGGAACAGGGGTGTCAGGGACGTCCGTCACTGGGGCCTGAGTTGTCACCGATGGGGTGTCGGTGGTCGGGGCTTCGGTCGTGACCGCAGAGGTATCGGTTGTTGGTGTCGCTGTCGTCACCGCCGGGTATCGGTGGCCGGTGCATCCGTTGCAATGGATCCAGTCAATGATGTCGAGCTTCCCGTCGACGAACCACCCGAGGCGCAGACCGTGGCCTCACCGGTAGTCGTCGTAAATGCAGTCACGGTGAAGTCGGGGGTGCCTTCCTTCGTCCATGTGCAGCAGGGGTCACCAACCGCGGCACCGTTTGTCATCGATGATCCCGGGAAAGTCTGAACGCAAAACTCTGGGGTCCACGAATGACCAGCGTCGGCGAACGCGGTGGCGAAGTTCGTGTACTGAGACGAATCGCTATCGGGGTGGCCAAGCTCTTGTGAGAGAAAACTTCCGTTGGGCAGTTCATTCAGATATTTGGCGAGACTCATAGCGGAATCGAAGATCGTAGCAGCGATGAACGCTGTCGCAGTGACCGTGACGCAAGATTTCATGGTGACGAGATCACTTCACTCTTGGGTTTTGCTGAGTTGTCCTTCCTAAAGCAAATTGAGGAATGAACTTAAGCTGCATTAACGAAAACAACTCGGTGGTGTCATCGCCGCGTCCACGCTAGGATATATCTGAAGGTCACAGGGAATACTGAGTTGCGGCTCTCGCGTGACTGAAGTGGGGCAGCGCTTGATGACCTTAGAAAGCTGTTGGCCCGGATCCTTCCTAGTATGTACACCGCCGGATTCTGGTGGGCTGGCAGTGCTCGACTTTGTGAACTGGAGCTGAAGTTTTAAAATGAGGCGTAGGCAAAGCTCCTTCTGAACGTATTGCTACCCTCGAGGCAGTCAGCTCCACCAAATTGATTCTTGATCTGTGTATGGGGTGGACTGCCCGTTGGCATTGTAGACTTGGTTCCTCACCAAGCGTCTGGTCTCAGGTACCTCGAAGTAGGATTATTGATTGCCCGAGTAAGAGCCAGGGAACCTTTCCAGGAACAGTAGCCGTTGCCGGGGCGCAGTATTCTACCGCGCACTGCGCACTTCCGCACCGCAAGCCCTGCAATTAGGTGGTTGCTACGAGCAGTCGTCTACTTCAGCATCGCGATCTTAGAGTATTCACCATAGCCACGATAACCATGAATTCCCAGTGAAAGTGAATATGTTGTTAAATGAGCATCCAGCTCAAGCTCTAGCCGAAACTGTCGTTAACAAATGCTATGAAGCTTGTTTCAACACAACAAACATAAGGAAAGTGCAATCAGCGCCAAAAGGAAACCTAGTATGTGGAGATTTACAATGAAGCGGGACTATGTCATGGAACGCAAAAGAGCGAGTCTGAACAACCTGATAGCGCGCCTTGGGCGTAGCCGCCGTAACCGCAACAAATACAAATACAAAGAGTCTGAGCAACCTACTAACCCTTACGTACTGCACGTAGTCACCCGATCGCTTTCGGCAAGCACTTGCAGCCACTCGCTACCTTCAGTGTCTTGCTGTCTGCCTAGAATGTGACTGGCGACAGCAACTCATACAACGCCAGTGTGGTCGAGCATTTGACACGGATGCACTCTCGCGCATGACTGTCGACTTGCAGCAAGGACGCAAAGCTCAATGAACACCACGGGACTAGAGAATTCTGGTGGTCTTCTTCAGTAGAGCTTCCAAGCGGCCTGCCTCGGCCTCTTTGTGACGATCATCAACGACATTTATCAGGTATCTCTTCTACATGTGCATTCCGCACTCCACCCATCAGAAGAAACAGTACTGGGTGGATAACACGCCTACATCCACAAAGATTTTACACTTACAAGCGACCAGCACATCGTGGTGGACTCAAACCAAATTTGTCAGGTTGAAGAGATCCTACATGCAGAGGCTAGCCTTGATCGAATACTTCATATTGAAACTTGCGTCCGGCAGGAACTAAGGATCGACCATTTTAGGTATTGTCGTAACTTGACTTGGCTGTTGCCATAAAAACAGAATTTTACACGTTGATTTGGTCGGGGCTCGTTTTAAGATATGCATAGTCATCGTGAATGGTCTGTGATGATCACGGCAGACAACGTGGATGTACAACTTCCCTAGGCGTCTATCTACATACAACGTCCTGCTGGAAGAAGACTTTCTCAGCAAAGCGCGAGCGCGGTAAAAGCGTTTACGGTACGCTCGACGCGTAGAGGCCCTGCTTGGGCAAACTAGCCTTTGGCAAAGGTGCCGATGGAGCGTTATCGGGATAGTTCCATGGAGCCTGAGCGTGCCCGTCCTTACGTGCCCGGTCCTAAAAGTCACGTGACATTAGTACCGACCAAGATAATCAAAGCTTTAATTTGCCGAGTCTTCTGTAAGCTGTGACCATGGCCAGCTCACCGACTTCGCTCTTCGCGTTAATCCAAATAACGGCTACAGCAACTATTTGCTAGATACCACAACTAGTTCTAGCGGTGCGTCGCAAATGCTTCGGCACACGCACTGCTTGAGGAACGACATTCGAAACCCAACATCCGGACGCGTAGTGCCCCGTCGCTAAGCTTAAGTCGCCTTGTCGATTGAAGGTCCTATCGTGATTGAAGGGTATCGCCTCAGGCGTTGCGGCGATACCACCGAAGTTGGAGTTCCCATCCGAGAATGGATCCGTAGTAGCAGCACCGGCGAACAGGGGATTGCCTTTGCCGTTCGTCGCTCAAGGTCGCGTCAGCGGCAAAACGCTGCGTGAAGCAGCTTTCACTTTTTTTTCATTCTGCAATTTGCGTCGCACCACTAAAACAGCTTCCACCACAGGTTCAGCTAACTCTTTCCAGACCATGAAGACGTACGCCGCCATCGCTGCGTCGGCCCTCATCGTGGCCACCACCATGGACTCCGCTACGGCCATGAAGTCGTACCTGGAGGAGATCCCCAACGGCAGCGTGTTCTCGCAGGATCTCGGACACCCGGACAAGGACAGCTCGCAGTTCACCAAGTTCGGTACGGCCTTCGGTGCTGCGGACCACACGTGGACGGCTGAGTTCTGCAAGGCCACGTTCCCTGGTGCCTCGATGACGAACGGTGAGGCTTTCGGTGACCCGTGCTGCACGTGGAAGAAGGGTGGCAAGCCCGACTTCACTGTGGCGGCTTTCACGACGACCCCCGGCGAGGCTACCAAGTGCGCGTCTGGCGGTGGCGGCTCTGCTGCCACGCCCTCCTCTGCTGCTGGCTCGAGCGCCGAGACTCCTAGTGCCGAGACTCCTAGTGCCGAGACTCCTAGTGCCGAGACGCCTAGCGCTGAAACCCCGGAAACGGAGGACTACGGTACCCCCGCTACCGGTGGCGGCTGCGCTGCCAAGGGAGCCCGTAAGTTCCGCCACTAAGCGGTGATTTCAACTCCGATGGAGTCGTGAATGTTGTGTATCGTATCCCAGAGAGAAAGAAGTCTCTAGACAAATTGTCGTGGTACTAGTAGGTGTTCTTGTAATAGACACACTGGAAACTTGATCTCGGGTTTTTGCAATTTTGTTGTTCGGCAGCCTCGGCGTTCGTGATGTATTTGTGCAAAACCTATGCGTTGGATAACTCAACTGAGTCATGATGAACATCTTGTGCGTTGCCTGTTTCAGACAAAGGGTATTTATTCGTTCTTCATTTTCTCGCTTGTGTATACAACTAGTTCGCACTTCTACTCGTTAGTGCATCATCGTCTGCAGACGTCCGCGCTATCTAGTGACGAAAGCGGCGGTAACTCTGACCACGGTTTGTGTCATGATCGGGCTTGACAACACACCCTCCAGAAGCGGGGTTCACCGTTTCCGGAGCTCCAGTGGTAGGCGGAGGCGTAGTCGCTGCGGGGACATCGGTGTAAGCAGGGGGATCTGTCGTAGATGGAGCAGTTGTAGGAGGACTGGTAGTGGCTGGGGCGTTCGTGACTGGAGCGGTGGTGCTCAGGCTGTTGGTGGATGGAGCATCCGTTGCAGGAGGAGTCTCTGTGGAGCTACCTGCAGTGGAAGCGCACACGGTTGCTTCGCCCGGGGTTGTCGTGAACCCAGTCACGGTGAAATCGGGCTTGCCACCCTTCTTCCACGTGCAGCACGGGTCGCCGAACGCAGCGCCGTTGGTCATGTCCGAGCCGGGGAACGTCGCGGCGCAGAAGTCAGCAGTCCACGAGTGTCCGGCGTCGGCAAAAGCGGTGGCGAACTTGGTGTACTGCGAGCTGTCGTTGTCCGGGTGTCCGAGTTCCTGCGTGAAGGAGCTTCCGTTCGGCAGCTCGTCGAGGTACTTGGCGAGACCCATGGCGGAGTCGAATGTGGCGGCGATGATGAGGGCAGTGGCGGTGAAAGCGACGCAGGTCTTCATTGTGGAGTGGTTGCTGGGGTTTGTAGTTGTGGTAGTTGCGCTGTGCCAGGCAAAATGGAGAATGAGCTTCGCTCATGCAGCACCGCCGGACGCGCTATCCATTGCCTTGCCCATGGTCACATCGAAATCCTCCTGAGCACCGCTTTGAAAAAGATTGTCGACAGCTCTAAAGCACTGAACGCAGATGAAGCGGCGCTATCCGTCCACGAATCGCCGAAAGCCCGTTCCGGCCTCATGCCAGGGCGGTTATCTACTCGATCGACGGAAGTCGCGTTGAAGGCAAAACATCCGGCATCGCGTTCAGCGCGACTCGACACCTCCGAACCGCTGAGGCTGAGCAGGCGGGTCACCTTCGGGTGTTGAAGCGGTGCCGCGGTTGTTCCGTCGCTTTCGGTGCCAGCGGCTGCTTCGTCGGCACCACCTTTGCGGCGGATGGACGTCTCCACTGCGCGGCGCCACGACACCTCCGTCCATCGAGCTCAGGCTGAGTAATTTCGGCGCAGTCGCGATGACCGAGGGCTCGCGCGTCATCGACCTTGCCATGCGGCGGACCTCTCGCACGAAGGCGGCATCTGCACGTCACGCACCCAGCCGATAGAGGTCTTGACCACCAGAACGGAGACGGTGTCAGTCGACAGGCCGGCCACATGTCGTGACGGAACTAGGACTCGGTTGCAGGGCAACAGCACCAGGTTCCGTTGGTCTGACCAGGTAGTTCGACTGCCATTGCGCCGCCCACATGGCCAAAGAGTCATCCATCCTGCCTTTACGGCACGTCCACAGTCGCACCGCGCGAACAGCCCAACAGCCCGATGTTGCACACCGCCAGGTAGAACGTCGTCGCCAGGCAGCTTGCAACAGAAGCAGCTCGGACAGCGAAGCTCATTCTCCATTTTGCCTGGCACAGCGCAACTACCACAACTACAAACCCCAGCAACCACTCCACAATGAAGACCTGCGTCGCTTTCACCGCCACTGCCCTCATCATCGCCGCCACATTCGACTCCGCCATGGGTCTCGCCAAGTACCTCGACGAGCTGCCGAACGGAAGCTCCTTCACGCAGGAACTCGGACACCCGGACAACGACAGCTCGCAGTACACCAAGTTCGCCACCGCTTTTGCCGACGCCGGACACTCGTGGACTGCTGACTTCTGCGCCGCGACGTTCCCCGGCTCGGACATGACCAACGGCGCTGCGTTCGGCGACCCGTGCTGCACGTGGAAGAAGGGCGGCAAGCCCGACTTCACTGTGACGGCTTTCACGACGACGCCTGGCGAGGCCAAAGTGTGCGCCTCGTCATCGGCTGGCCAGACGTCAACGGCTGCATCGACCGCTGGAAGCTCGACCTCGACGACGACGGATGCTCCCGCAACGACCGACGCGCCCGCCGCCACCGATGCTCCTGCCACGACCTTCGCCCCGACCTCAGGCGGCTGCGGAGTCAAGTCCGGCGGCGACAAGGGCCGCAGCAAGGGCAGCTACAGCTTCCGCCACTAAGTGGCGAGTACATGGTCGCCACCGTTTTGAGAGTTAGAGTGGAGAGCTCCTACCGTTAAATGTATGTCCTGTCGATTCAAAGCAAAGAGTAAGAGAATCGAAGTAAAGTGTTCTTGTTCTTCTGAAGCACTTCCACGCCTCACGTCCGTAAGTCTGAAGGTCCAAACGTTGTCGTGATGGTGGTGCTGCGGATGCATGACTTTGGTAGCCAAGTGTGTGTGATCAGCGATGATGACGACTAGTAGCGAAGGACATAAATGCAAAGCGTAGACTTTATCTCGAAGTGTTCCTTGTACAAACAGTGCAAGGACGCTAAAAAAGCATAAAGAAGAAGCCTAAAGAGCCCGTAAGGTTTCCTTTGTTCTATTACAACAATGTCTAGAGACTTCTACCTCTCTGTCGAACGCTACTCACCACACACAAGGATCTGCAACCGATGCTACAAGTAGAGAAGCCGATCACTCAAATCCACCAACCACTTAGTGACGGAACTTGCGGGCGCCCTTGGCAGCGCAACCGCCGCCCGCAGCAGGCGGGGCACCCCAGCCGCCGGTGGAGGGGGTCGAAGGCGTGTTGGAGCCGGTCGACGGCGTCGAAGGCGTGCTCCAGCTGTTAGATCCACCCGTGCTCGTAGCGGGGGCCTCCGTGGTAGGCGTAAACTGCGAAACCGAGCTGTCAGCCGAGCCAGTGTCCTCGGTCTCACCCGAGCTCTGCGTCTCCGGGGTCTCGGCGCCGCCAGTGCCGGACGAAGGCGTCTCCGAGGTGGATCCCGTTTCGGGGGTCTCGGCGCTAGAAGGAGTCTCGGCGCTAGGAGTCTCGGCGCTCGAGCCAGCAGCAGAGGAGGGCGTGGCAGCAGAGCCGCCACCGCCAGACGCGCACTTGGTAGCCTCGCCGGGGGTCGTCGTGAAAGCCGCCACAGTGAAGTCGGGCTTGCCACCCTTCTTCCACGTGCAGCACGGGTCACCGAAAGCCTCACCGTTCGTCATCGAGGCACCAGGGAACGTGGCCTTGCAGAACTCAGCCGTCCACGTGTGGTCCGCAGCACCGAAGGCCGTACCGAACTTGGTGAACTGCGAGCTGTCCTTGTCCGGGTGTCCGAGATCCTGCGAGAACACGCTGCCGTTGGGGATCTCCTCCAGGTACGACTTCATGGCCGTAGCGGAGTCCATGGTGGTGGCCACGATGAGGGCCGAAGCAGCGAGAGCAGCGTACGTCTTCATAGTGTGGATAGAGTGTCTGAAAGAGCTGGGCTGGAAGCTGTTTGGAGGTGCGAAGCAAATTGCAGAATGAACTCGAGCGGCCAGCGTTTTTTTTGCTGCAACTTCTCGAGCGGCGAACAGCAGAGCCAAGTCGTCAGTCCGCTGGTGTTGCTGAAGATCCTTTGTCGGATGGGATCCCCATGACAACCAGCCAGGGTATCGTTTCAAGCGCCGAGGAGCTCAACTATGATGGGACTTTTAAAGGGCAGGGGTCTTTGTGCAGATTAAGGACCGAGTGACAGGGCATGGACCTCCGGATGTCGGGCTTGGAAGGCATGAGCGAACGCCGTTCCTCACGGACGTTCGAGGCAGCGACGCTGCTGCATCGCGACAAACCACCAGAAGGCGATGCATATCGCAATCGCTTCCGCGATAATCGTAGTAACAACTTACAGATACAGTAGATATACGCATGAAGTCAGGACGCTGATGAAGCTGGTTGCCGCTTTGGAAAGGCTCAAGGTGCTGATGACAGCGTGGCAGTTGTGAGTGGTGGAGACATATTTATCCTCATTAACTTAGATGTCCGCAAAGTTCTAGTGTACGTGTAGGAGTCCTAACCTGCCTCCACGAACTTGTGAACAAGTCTGGTAACACTTTTTTTCACAGTAGTGTTTACTGTACGAGCTTTAAAACTTGGCTTTCGAGCAACCAAGGTTATGGTTTTGGTGGTGACTTGCCCACAGTATGTAATGTGAATACAGCTGCAGGGGCGGAAGATTTAGCTTGTCGTATTATCGCAGCCGTCTTCAACGCGCATTGCTCGATCGCACCATCAGATTCCGTGGGTCAAATCCGTGCATGTAGAGGTGACCAAGAAGCAAATCTCGGCAACCGGGAAAGCCGCCGAATGTTTGAACTGTTTCTGCTGTCCCCGTCGCAATTATTGTGTGTATCCGCCGCCATAAACGACGGCACGTTAAACCAACGGCGCCGTTTTCACTACAGGTGGTGGTGCCTAATGGCAGCAAAACGCGTTGCTCGTGAATTGTAGACTGAGTGTACATGTATACTCGGATTTTTACACCTTTAGTTCTCACGATTTAGTAGCAATGTATATTAAGCGACTATTTTCTTTAATTTTTTTTACGCGGTTAATGCACTCAGAGCATGCTCTGCGATTAACGAACTGTACTGCGATGACGCTGTCTTTTCTAAACCTTTTTAGGGAGTTCCTTGAAGGAGCTTCCTTCATCGCTGACAATTTTCCCCGGCCACCGAGGAGACACTACACCCAACGACAGCACGGTGTTCGGAAAACCTTTACGCTAGCCTGACCAAGAGTATGGTTGCCTCTCAGGCGATAGGGGAGCGATGCCGTAGGAGCTGCTTCAAGACCGACCTCGGATGTGCAGCAGTTGACTGTAGAATTGGTCGGTGCATGCAGGTTGTTGACCTGTTAGTTCGCTGTGATCAGCTGTCGCGCCTGGAACGACGCGGGTCGATAATGGACGTCGATTTGGACGAGGTGGACGCTACATTCGCTATACAAGTTTCAAGCCGTGGGGCATTCATTATCACTCAAAACAGTCACACAAGCACGCCGCTCTACACAAGGTCAAGCTACTCATCGCAGCATGAACACACTCAACTCGTCTAAGCACGAAGCTTCGCACGGCAGCCGCCTCCGCCCGTAGCAGTCGAGTCGTCCGTCGAAGGAGCAGTCGTCGTGGCAGGCGCATCCGTCATGGTCGTCGACGTGTCCGTCGTGGCGGAAGACGTTGTAGACGTCGTGGTGGTTTCGGTGTTGGACGAAGCAGTCGTGGAAGTGGCGGCGGCGGTTGCAGCCGACGAAGCTGTCGACGTGGTGGTCGTTGTGTCCGTCGTGGCCGAAGACGTCGTGGACGCAGCGGTGGACGTCGTGGTGGACGAAGTCGTCGACGAGGACGTCGCACACACGGTGGCCGTAGTGGGGCTCGTGGTGAAAGGCGTGACGGTGAAGTCGGGTGTGCCGCCTTGCGACCACGTGCAGCAGGGGTCCCCGAATGCGGCTCCGTTGGTCATGTCGGAGTTGGGGAAGGTGTCGGCGCAGAAGGCGGCAGTCCAGGAGAGTCCGACAGCCTCGAAGGCGGTGGCGAAGTCTGTGAACTGGGAGCTGTCGTTGTCGGGGTGTCCGAGTTCCTGGGAGAAGAGCGATCCGTTGGGGATGTAGTCGAGGTAGGCCTTCATGGCGTTTGCGTAGTCGGCAATGGTGGCCACGGCAAGTGCGACAGCGGAGATGGCGAGGAAGGTCTTCATGTTGCTGGTGACGGTCTAGACTTTGCTGTGGGTGCTTGGAGGCAAATGCGAGAGTGACTTTGCCTGATTAGATTGTACGCGTTCCTTGGCGTCACGAACTGTCGGTGCTGCGCTCGCCGTCACCGTATTCAATGCCGCTTTTGCATGGCGAGGGTTCATGCAGTAGTAGGATAGCTCGAGAGCAGCGAACGCTGATCCTCGCGTTAGTCTGTAGCAAATAACACGGCGTTGACAAAAGCTCTAGCTCCGATATCCGAGCAGATGCAATGCGGGAGCTATCCGCGCGGGACCAGCCCTTCCCGGTGGCTATGCTGAGACTTTCGGACAGTGAGCTGTCGGGCACGCCATGCTTCTTCTACTTGGCCAAAGTCTTGGGCCGGCTGAGCCAGGTCGCTCGGTTGGTGAAGCTAACGTCGCTGGCATCGCATCCGTGGTGGCGATTCTTGCCGGCCAGCTGGACGGTGCCGAGCCCAGCGCAGGATCAATAGCGGCGTCATGTGTGGTAAGGCGGAGCCTTTACAGACGATATTACTAAAAATGATTACGAGCGCGAGTAATGCGGGTTGCGTACGCGCTAACTTGGCTGGATTCTGGCGGTGCAATAGGAAACTCGAGTCTGCGCTGTGCAGATCGAGAGGGTAATTCTGAGCTACAGTAGTAGTAAGACTGTGGATAATCTGTCGAGTACCGTCGGGGAAAAGCGGCGAGACTCGCCTCGACCACCTTGGTATCTCAGGCATGCACTCCCAGCAGCAGTTGAGGCATCTGCTGTGGCTGCACGACCTCGGTAGAGTCCCCGGCAGTCGTGGTCAGCTACCAAAAAACCTGTCAGGTGTGCGCTGTGTGCGAAAATGTCCCGGGGTCGCGTTGCATTGGACGTCTCGGTCATGCTTGACTACGTCGAGAAATCAAGACGCGATCTCCCCGCGCCAATGCTGCTGATACCGGATGCACCTTCAGAACCCGCGATGTCGCCCTTTGATTCCTGTGGTCTAGCCAGTGACGATCAGAGTGGACTTGTCCGACGCAAGGTCCACGCTAGGTTAGGAGCACCCGCTGGTATGCTAGCAGTGAACTAGCACTGAGCACTTCTCGTGAGCTGCATCGAGTTCATCGAGGCTGCAAGCATCCTTGTCATCTTCACTTGGCAATTAGCATATCTCGGACAATCGCCATCTTCTTTCGTTGTCGTTGAAGGCAACATGAAGACCTTCTTCGCCATCTCCGCTGTCGCACTTGCCGTGGCCACCATTGCCGACTACGCAAACGCCATGAAGGCCTACCTCGACTACATCCCCAACGGATCGCTCTTCTCCCAGGAACTCGGACACCCCGACAACGACAGCTCCCAGTTCACAGACTTCGCCACCGCCTTCGAGGCTGTCGGACTCTCCTGGACTGCCGCCTTCTGCGCCGACACCTTCCCCAACTCCGACATGACCAACGGAGCCGCATTCGGGGACCCCTGCTGCACGTGGTCGCAAGGCGGCACACCCGACTTCACCGTCACGCCTTTCACCACGAGCCCCACTACGGCCACCGTGTGTGCGACGTCCTCGTCGACGACTTCGTCCACCACGACGTCCACCGCTGCGTCCACGACGTCTTCGGCCACGACGGACACAACGACCACCACGTCGACAGCTTCGTCGGCTGCAACCGCCGCCACTTCCACGGCTGCTTCGTCCAACACCGACACCACCACGACGTCTACAACGTCTTCCGCCACGACGGACACGTCGACGACGATGACGGATGCGCCTGCCACGACGACTGCTCCTTCGACGGACGACTCGACTGCTACGGGCGGAGGCGGCTGCCGTGCGAAGTCGCACACGGGCACGAAGTCTGGGTTGCGTGCGTAGTTGCGTTGATCGCCACCATGCCGTGACGAGTAGTTTGTGACCCTTTCTAGAGCGGCTGCACGTATAAATATGTTGCGTTAGAATAATACAGGAGTGTCCTCACTTACCTGCATGTTACAACAGCCGTGAGACCTCGTGAATCCTGTCATGCAAACGAAAACATCTCCAAAGATCATAACCAGCGCGGAAAACATTTCAAATTGCGGCCGTCTTGGCCGCGAATCCATTTTTCGTTAAGCATTGCTACCTACCAGCTACTCGTGCGAATGGGACAGCAGATTTGTCTGTAACGACTCTTCGAATGAGTGCCGAAAGCGTGCGTACGCCGTAGGCAGCACACTAACATCACGCTTAAGAAAGCTGTCTTGGATCCAGAACTGCACCACATTAAGGAAACTCGGACACACGATCATCACCAGCAGTAGCTCTGCGAACGGATATCCGCGCAGCGAGTGGAAAAGTAATTCGCCAACGAGTCCAAGAGGCGTCGAAGCCGCGATCATTACGGATACCACGATGGCCTTGGAGAAAAGGATGATCACTAACCACGCGGACAATTGCAGCAGCCACACCTTGTACGACGGCGGGTTGCCGTAGTCGCCGCTCTCCTGGATGTTGACCCAATTCATTGAAAATGCCATCTCTTGCTGCAGCCGGAGGAACGCGAGGCTCACCGCCATGCCGAGCGTGCAGTCACTGAGGAAATTGAGGAAGTACCACGCGCATTCGTCCGTGACCGGCGGCATCTGAATTGAGACGAACAAATTCATGAAGTGGCCGGTGGACGCGCCGATCATCTGCTTGCCGACGTCCATCAACCAGATCTGCAGCGGCCGTCGGGGCCGCTCGACGTGCCGCTTGTACCAGAGCGTCCCCAACGCAATCACACCGAGAAGCACCTGGATCGCATACGACGCCGCGTTGGAGAACAACTCACATTGTTGGACATCCTCCTCCGCCAGCTCCGGCAAGGGCATGTCTGCGTGCTTGTCGTCGGGGTCGATAGTGTCGTGGCGGGCTCCGCTCCATTCACCGGGATCTAATGATCGCGTCCCTTCAGCACCAAGATATCGCCCGACTCGTCGGTGGCGACCACCTCTGCATATCGTTCAGCTCGCTCTGCTGTATTAGCTGCTTACATGCGCGGGCTGCTCAGGTCGACTTGCGGCCCTTTTCAGTCGTTCTATGCTGGATCTGGTTCAAAATCTGGAGCGAGCGCCGCGACGCGCCGGCGCCGGCGGAAGGCGGCGTCTTCCTCTTCTTTTTGACGAGCATGGGGCGCGCCGTCGGCGTCAAAGCCTGCGGTGCAACGCTGCGCTGCACGGCTACTGAGCGCGTCTTCAACCAGTTCACAGGCTTGTTAGGACCCGGCATACTGGTTTCGTTGAAGCTCTTGGAGGAGAACAGCCGCGACTTTGGTCCTGAAGGACGGTGCGCAGGCCCTGTAGGGGTGTCGCGCTTGTGCGCTCTCGAGGCGCTGGACGTTGGAGTCTTGTGACGGGTGCCCTCGGCCACGGGCGACAGGAAGCTGGCGTCGCTGCTGCCTGCCGGCTTCAGGGGGAAGAGCCCGTTCTCGGTGGTCTCGAAGTACTCCAGGTCGTCCAGATGCTCGTAGATCTCGCGGAATGTTGGACGCACCCCCCACGCCGTGCAGCGCATGAAGAGGTTGTAGTACGGACCGAGACGAGCTTTTGCAGCCTCGGGGACTTGCGTCACAGTCACGTCCTGCAGCAGCTTGTGCAGACTACGCGTCTCCACGTACTCCTTCGGCACAATCTCGCCGACAAGCAGGCGATACAGGATCTCTCGACCGAAGGCGCCAACATCGCAGTTTTTGTGGAAGCTGAACGAGCTGTCGAGGATCTTCGGTTCGTCCGCTGGGATCTTGATGCGGCCGAAGTCGGAGAGCTTGATGTCAGGCTCCCAGCTCTGCTCGTAACCCTCAGGAGGAGTACGCATGAGGATGTTTCGGCAAGCCAAGTCACCGTGCGCGACGTTAATGTCTTCGTGCAGCGTGATCATGGGTAGGCAGATCTGCTTCAGCATCGCCTTCGTGTCTGCAAATGAGAGGGTATAACGGCGGTGCTTCGAACCACCAGAGTTCACGCCATACCTTCGTAAATAATCACTGAGTTTGCAATCCATCACCTCAAGAGCGATGCAGGTGTGCTCAATGGCATCGCACAGGCCGAGACACTGCAGGAACCCTTTCATGTGGCGTACTCGGCGTAGATAATGTAGCTCGAGCGCAGCACGGTGCTTGGCTTCATGATCAGGGAATCCCTCGTGGGGCTTGGCACGTTTGAGCGCCACTTTCTGTCCGTTGATCACAGCTGCAGTCACCTTACCATCGGTTCCTTCACCGTAGACGCCTCCTGTGTATTCTACATCCGTCTCGCAGTTAAATAATCCAACATCTCCGATTACTGAAGTGCTTGTGAATGCGTTGGACGAGGTGTCACCATGCGTTGCTGAGTCTGCCCCCACCTCCGAAGCCATGCTGCCACAGCTCTCTTGCGACAGCGGCGCGAGTTTATCAACGTGGCTATGGGCGCCACTAACAGATTCCTGTGAGAGAGCCACCTCGTCCTGTGAGAGCGGGGCCGTATTATCGTCTTCTGCACTGTGGGCGTTTTCATCTTCACCTGTTGCGGTGGCTGCTTGAGCCAGCACGACGTCAAGATTGGCACGCGCGCCTTCCGCTGGAGATGCATCCTGTTCCTCCTGTTCACTCTGAGTCACATCATACACTAGTTCTTCTGTCTGGCTGAGCGGGAGTGAGCACGATGCAGCAGTGTATGGGCTCTGGAACGCCGTCCTATGAGGGGATGGGCTCGTGAACGTCATGGGTCGTCGTGCCTGCGGACTGGTGAACGTCATCGGCCTCCGAGCCTGCGGACTGGTGAAGCTGATGGGTCGTCGCGGCTGCGTGGCCATGGCTGGAGACGACATCCTAGACGGCGCGGGCGCCTTCACGGGCGTCGGCGCCTTCAGACGTTGCTGCAGCTTCTCGTTCGTCTTGAGGTTCTTCTCCAGCTTCTTTAGCGCCAGCGCGCGGTTCTCAGGACGTGGCGCGCGCTCGGGCGAGAAGGAAATCATGCGCTTCCTAGTGGAAGCGGACGAGCTGCTCTGCGCGATGCCGCGCGCCACATTTTTCTTGGCCTTGCTGGCCACGGGCACCGGCGGCGCGCTCTTCTCCGGCGTCGGGTCGATGGCCGACGCCTTCCCAACGGTCTCCGGCGGCGACTGCACCGACGGAGACGCCGCCTCCGCCTCCACTGGACGCTCTTGGGACTCCGTCGGAAGCTGCTCCGGCGACGCCTCCTGCTTGTCTCCGTCCTGCTGTCCGTCCTGTTCGTCCTGCTTGGACTCTTGGACCTGCTCTCCGTCCCGCTCGTCCTGCTCCTGTTTCTCTTCCTGCTTGGACTCGCCGTCGAGCAGCGCGGAGTTGGCGGCCAGCGCGTCGTGGATGAACTCGCGCCGCTTGCGCCGCATGTACCTGTCGCTGCCGAGGCTGCGCGCGGCGCGGCGGATGCGCTGCGCCTCGACGCTGTCCCAGCTGCGCGTGACGCTCTCGATGAGCGACGCGACGCGCGGGCGCTTGGCGCGCGCGGCGGGCGCGTCGGGCGGCGGGCGCTTGGGCGGCATGTTGCGGACTGCGCAACTTGGCGGGCTTTTTGGCGCGCAAATGTCACGGTAGCGGCTCCGGCTAAGTGCGAGCAGGACATTATTGTCATTTTCTGCCGACGACTGGCCGATTGGCACGAGGTTGATGGCGACGATGGCGACGAACGGAGAGGTGGCGCTGCGCTTCGGCGCCGACATGTACCGCAAGCTGTTCCCGGCCGAGTATATGCGCCAGTGTCTAGCCAACCAGGTGCGGGCCGACGCGCGCACGATCGAGGCGGCACGCGCCGTGCAGCTGCAGACGGACGTGGTGCGCACGGCCGCCAGCTCCAGCCTCGTGAAGCTGGGCAAGACGTCGGTGCTGACGGCCGTGAAGCTGGCGGTGGGCACGCCCGCGGTGGCCACGCCGGACCAGGGAGAGATCGGTGCGTTTACCGCTGGAGAGACGCGCAGTGGGCGCTGCTGACTGACGTCGAGACGCAGCCATCCAGGTGCACTTGACGCCGCTGTGCTCCAACAGGTTCACGGTGGGGCGGCCGTCGGAGGAGGCGCAGAGCATCGGCAGCCAACTCACCAGGATCGTCGTCGGGTAGGTGGCGACGTTGCAGCTGATGGTGGAGAGGTGCGGCCAACTGACCGCGCTGCGCAGCTCGCGCGTCGTGGAGATGGAGAACCTCAGCATCGTCAAGGGCCAGTCGGCGTGGAAGCTCATGGTGGACGTGTACTGCGTGGACCACGACGGCAACGTGCTGGACGCCGCGCTGACGTCGATCATGGCGGCGCTCAAGACGCTCAAGCTGCCGGCGACGAGCATTAACGAGGCCGACAACGTCGTGTCCATCGTGCCAGGTGCGGCCGCTGCTTGACTGCGCCACGGTGCGCCCACCCTGCTCTCTAATGCTCACGATTGTCTCTCTGTGCCGCAGACGGAGACACCACACCGCTGCGCGTGGAGCACAGCGCCTACGCAACGTCGTTCGCTGTGGTGGACGGCACGGTGCTGGTGGACCCGACCAGCGCCGAGGAGGAGCTGGCCAGCGCCGCCTTCAGCCTCTCGTACAGCACCAACGGCCAGCTCTGCGGCGTGCACAAGGCCGGCGGCGTTGTGGTGGCGCCTGCTGTCATGCAGCAATGTATGCAAGTGGCGAAGCGCAACGCTGCGGCGCTGGCCAAGCAGGTGGACGCCGCCGTCTAGGTGACCGGCTTAAAGCCGCACTCGTGTGCGGCGAATCAATCTCACCCCGCTAGGCAAATCCAATAGACACACCATGATATTTGCACTTTGTCAGTGCTTTCGGAGCGAGTTGCAGAGTGCAGCTTGCAGTATTTGAAGGCTATGTACTATTCGCTGCTGGACGAGCAGTGGACCCAGCGAGGAGCATGAAGACACTCTTCTCGACGGGGACAAGCTACGTCGCGTACAGGAAGCGCGTGAGGCCCTTCCGCTGCAGGACAACAGCACTCTAAATCTACGGCCACTTCAACTTGACCCTGCGTAATATCTATCCTTTAGGACATGAGTCGCGTGGACGCACATTATGTGCGACGGCATTTTGGCGCCTCGCGCGCGACGTGCGTATGTCAAACGCCACATACTTTATTCAACATAAACAAATGTAGTCATGTACCGTTGTATAGATGTCGGTAGTCCCACTGCAGTACTAGATACCCTGCCAAATGCGGTGCACCATTTTAGCCAAACCTTGAAAACCTTATCGGAAGCTTCAATTTGCTCTTTGTCACTCGCAGAAAAAAAGATCCCAAGCAGAAGCCGAGCAAGGCCGGCCGCCGTGGAAGCTCCGAGGCACCGCGCGCGGACAGTCTGCAAGAAGCCATGGCCCCGAACGAGGACACGCCGCTGTGGCAGTCGCCGGCCAGCTCCGTGGCGTCCGTGGCCGGCTCGGCCGCGCGCGAGGGCGGCGCGGGGCCCGCGCGGCCGCCGAGACGCGCGCGCGCGCCGCCCATCTTCCCCACGGCCGTCACGCCGCGCATGGTGCGCGTGGCCACCATGGCCGGGCTGCTGGTGGCCATGGCCGTGTACATCATCGGCGGCGCCACGCTGGCCACGACGGTGCCGGCCGCCGCGGCGCAGCAGGTGGCCACGGCCGCGCTCAGGGACAACCGCGCGGACGGCGCGCCCGACGACGGCGTGCTGTTCCTGCCGGGCTTCGGCGCGCCGCTGGAGAAGCAGGTGGGTCGCGCGCACGCGGCCGGCGCGCTGCTGGCGGCGGCGCTGCCGCTCTGGCCCCTCGCGCTGGCCTGCGTGGTCGTCATGCTCGTGCTGAGACTCATGGACGGCCCGTGTCTCGACTTTTATGTGTGGTATGTGAACAGTATGCTGGCCTGGTCGGAGTGAACACCCTGAACGCGGGCAAGCTCTTCTACTGGTTCTTCGAGACGCGCGCGCCCATGCAGATCGACGACCGGACCCCGCTGCTGCTGTGGCTCAACGGCGGGCCCGGCGCCTCCTCTATGACCGGGCTGCTGGCTGAAATGGGGCCCTACCGCCTCACCAAGGAGCGGAAACTCATCCCGCACGTGCACTCGTGGACGAACATCGGACACATGCTCTTCTTCGACCAGCCCGTCGGCACAGGCTACTCGTCTGTACGCGACGAGGTCGGACACGTTAACACACAGGAGGAAGTCGCAGAGCAGCTCTATCGAGGCTTACAGGGATTTTTCCGGCGTCATCCGGAGTACAAGCACAACCCGTTGTACGTGTGCGGCGAATCGTACGCCGGGAAGTTCGCGCCGTCGATCTCGCACTACATCCACGTGAAGAACAGCGGCACCCCGGACAAGGACGACGTAATGATCAACCTGACAGGCGTAGCAATTGGCAACGGTGATATGTGGCCCGTGCTCCAGACCCGCTCCGTACCAGACTTCGCCATCGCACTGGGACTCATCGATTCACAGCAGTACGAAGACGCGAACGCGCAAATTAGTGTATGTGAAGAGCTGCATCGGCAGGGCCGCGACGTGGACGCCTTCCAGGTATGTCAATCCGTCACGCAGAAGATTTACGAGGCCGCAGGGAACCCGTTTATTTATGACATCCGCCAGTCGGGCAACACCTTCTCGGACCTGAGCACCTTGCTGTCGAGCTACTTCAACGACGATGCTGTGCGACGAGCACTGAACGTGCCTCCTGGGACGCCGTGGAGGTCGGTGGACGGAGCAGCTTACGGCACGTCACCGTCGGCACCTACACTCGTGCGTCATTTGCTGCAAGACGAGATGCTGGACGTGCCCATCGACGTCTTCCGCGACCTGCTAGACAACTACAAGTTCCTCTTCTACGCGGGCAACATGGACGGCTCAGTGTGTAACAACCTGGGCGTCGGCCGCATCATCGACCGTCTCGCGTGGACAGATACAGCCAAGTACCGCGTGGCCAAGCGGCAGCCGTGGATGGTGGACGGCCAGGTGGCGGGGCTGGCCAAGTCAGCCGGCAACATGAGCTACGTGGTGGTGCTGAACTCTGGGCACCTGGTGCCCACGGACCAGCCCGAGGCGTCGCTGGACATGATGCGGCGCTTCGTGAACAACGAGCCCTTCTTCACGCTGTCCCCGTAGGGCAGGCAGCCTAGAGCCCCATCAGCCTCCCGGTCCGTTGCGTTTTGCCGTGCAAGGGACGGCGGCAGGTTGTGCATACCCCTCATACAGACAGACGGCAAGTAACTAAAGACGAAACACTTGCTTCTCACAGACTACCCGTTGTAGCGTTACTGGAAGGCGAGCGAGCGCTCAGACCACGACGGTCCACTCGCGGATGGAGTAGGACGTGACCAGGTCGTTGAGCACGTAGGGGTCGGCCTTGGCGAAGTCCTCCACCAGCTGCTTGTCGGCCACGTTGAACACGAAGACGCCGGCGTCCGGCGGGTTGACGAGCGCGCCGCCCATGACCACGTGGCCGTCCTTCTTGGCGCTCACGGCGCGCTCCAGGTGCTCGGCGCGGAACGGCCCGCGGCGCTCCAGGATGTCGCCCACGTACTCGTAGCGCAGGATGTAGAACTTCTTGTCGGCGGCGGTGGACATGGCGCGGAGCAGCGGCGAGCGGGCGGCGACTTGGCGAATGCTCCCCAGCATCTTGAGGGCTGGCGTATGGATACGCTCGCCGCCTCTACTCGACAAAGTGCGTGCGGTACTGTTTAAACGTCGGATCGCGGTGTGGACCACAAGGGATTGTGTGTCTGTGGTGTGCAGTGGACAATCGCCGCGCAACTGACCATGGCGAGCACGCGAGCGGAGGCGCTGCGTCTGTACCGCGCTATCTACCGGGTGCGTGGCGCAAGTGCGGGTTGCTGCACGTAGGTGTGTAGCGGAGACGCTGACGGTTCTGGCGGTGCGCGTTTTGTGCGGCGGATCGTTGAAGGCGGCCGGCAAGATGCCGACGCGCGACCGCACGAACTACGTGCGGCGCCGCCTGCGTCTGGAGTTCGACGAGGCGCGCGAGGAGACGGACCCGCAGCGCGTCGCGTACGTGGCCTGCGGCGCAAGCTATTGGCGGAAATGGGACTCACGCTCGCTGCCGCAGGTTCCTGCTGCGCCTGGCGGAGACGCAGCTGGAGACGGTGGAGGTGCAGGCGCAGCACCTGAGCGCCACGTTCGCCAGCCCCGACTACCACCGCACGTAGAGGCGAAGAAGCAGGAGATAGAGGACGCTGCTATTTATCCGAGTGCTGGGGGCTTTTTCTAGATGGCGACGCCGGAATGCAAGAATTGCAGGATCGACTGGTTTTTTTTTTTCGTTGTTACAATGCTGCTCCGACGATCAACTTGTAATGGAGAAGCGCAAGTGTTGCGTGACAGGTATCAGCTCTGGAACCAGCGGGCTGCGCTCGTTCCTGCCCCTTCAACACAGCTTTGACGCTTTGAATGGATTGGAATTCGATAGCGACATCTTTCTTTTCTGGCGTTTCTTGGGCTCGTCGAGCTCAAGAAAAATGACGAGCTTACTCACAGCTTGACTGGCACCAGTCTCATGCCCGTTGCAGTTTCGGTTGTTCATGCCAAAATCTCCCTGAGATCATCGCGCTATACCTCTCCAGCACGACTTTCCTTGGTTCGCGACAAAATGCCAAGGCGATAGAAGTGCGCGTGGCGTAGTAACTTTGGCAACTGTTTTCGAAAGTCGTCGTTCACGACGTCCCCATGCTGGTCAAGCTCTCGCCTGTTGAAATACCGACTTCGTAACGAATGTGTGGCTACCAGATGAATGAGGCTCTCGTCTGGGACCCACGACAGTAGCCTCTTCATGGTTGCTGTACTTTTTAGTCGTGATTCATTCAACAGAAATTTTCCCGTCAAAGAAGCTGATGTCTCCCTTATCTCTGAAGCGTAGTCGAGAAAGAGTTCCCAAATTGAGTGAAGTTTGGAGAAGGAAGTCCGGCCATCCCACGTTTTGGAGGGGCTAGGAATGCTATCGTGAGCGAGGATACAAAATCAAAAACATTGTTCTCAAACATCACGCGAACATCACTTGACGTTTGCATCTCCAGCTCATACAACAACGCAGACATGAAATCTACCAGCTGAATTCCTGCAAAACCCTTATGGTGGCTTGCTGATACTATGGCACCTGCTACAAGAGCCTCTTGCTTGATAGAATTTTCTCCTGGAGACGTAAAAACTGGCAATTAACGTCCGAGGAAGCTCGGCGGTAGGGCAACGACCAGGAAGTGCCATACCTTCTGAAAGTGCGGAAATCTTTACCCCCTAATAAACAAATTGTCAATAAAGGCTCAGCTTCGGGCAAGGGGAGATAGGTGGTCTGAAACCATACTCTGTTTTCGTCTTTTCCTTTTACCAGTTCCCCATAACGACCTCGGCACCACAACTCGAACATCTCGGGCTCGAAAAGTACACCATAGCGTTTGTCGATAAAAAACCGTGGTTAGGCATTTCAATATAGGAACCCGCCAAAATAAGTTGTATTTGACCTACAATATAAAATCTCGCTTCGATCCTTGGTACCAATGTCGTCGTGCCAAATGAATTGCTTTGCGAAAATCATCCATATAGGAAACCAGACTAGTGTTAGCATCCAGTGGATTTGCCTGTGCACACTCCAGAGCCAAATGCGCAAACAGCGGTCTGCTGCGCTCGGCAATTGATCGGAAGTCGGAGCGCAAACTGTTTAAAGCTATATCTCGAAATAATGGAAATACGATACATAAGAGTTCGTCACGCTTTTGGAAGTCCTTCATCATCTTAAGCAAGTCGCGAGCCGGTTCATGAGCAGCACTCACGATAACCACTAAGCCAAGCGAGCGCAAGATGTTCACCATTACAGCAGCATTATCTTCATCGCGCCTAGAGCACTTGACTGAGGTGCATGGGAAACTATCCAGAAAAAAAAACGCTGCATTTTTCCAGTGTGTGCATGCCTGGCTCTCAGTGCTTCGAAAACGTTGCAACGCACTCGGGGCCCAAAAACCTCGGTTGCTTAGGGCCGAAATGAAAGCGTACGCGTACTGTTGGGACAACCAGCTTGAACACCTCTGGATAGGTGAACTCCTGCTCTGAGGGATTGAGGCTAACTGGACGGACTGATGCTGATAGACATCTGCCCTCCAGTAGCTCTACCCCCATGAATAACAGTCACTTTGAAATTCGTTAACACCTGCCGACTACCCTCTTCCAAGCGCTCCAACAGGTTAGCAGCCGTACAGTGCCTATACTGAGCAAGGCCACTCTGGAATGCAAGACAGCCACGCCTCGCCAGACCTGTTTCGGAGCCGCACAACAGACCCGTACCCGTAAATTGGTCACGGCGACCTCGCAGTGCTTTTTCGACGGAGTTACAATGGAAATCGCTATTACCTCGCACTAAAATGGATGGTATTTCCTTAAGCACAAACATGAGGCCGCCACATATTTCCGACTCGCGATTTCTAAAGGTGTCTAGGGGTACTCTTAAGCCCTACTTAGGGTAGGAGTAGCGGACGATGAATCATAGACGATACGCTCCGTCCGCTATCGGAACGCTTAACCTCAGTTGAGGTTAGCTCATTCTCGAACTTGCCGCCAGGATTGAAGATGACGCGGGAAGTGTGGTTCCAGCTGGTCGATGGAGAAGGCAACGCGGTGACTTCAGCCGACTGTGTTGAGTGCGCGGATGATGCCAAGGTGTTTCGCCTCCGAAAGGCAGTGTTTGCAGAAGTCTCACGTGCTCTCCCTGCAACTGTGATCGCGGCCGACCTCACAGTGTTCGCAGTGACGCAGGAGGGGAAGAAGGCGCTGGAGGAAGATTCACCGATTGGATCGTTTGGTGGTTCAAAGAAGGATGCACTCATTGTGCAAGTGCCTCGGCGCGCAGAAGTCTCTCTCAGCACACCCGCAATGAACCTTCTCCAAGTGATTCTGCCGCACATTCTCGCAAATGCTCCGACAACTCCGACTGAACGGGACGGTACATTCAAGGAACGATTGTGCGAGTATTATGGATGCTTTCGGCGAAAGAAGACGTGGGTGCGATGCATGTTGCTCGATGTAGCTTTTCCAAGGTCGCTTGTGATAGCGTCGCATTTGTTTCGTCGAAGCAACGAATATTTATCGCTTGCGATGATGCAAATATCGGATATCGACGATGCGAAGAATGGTCTGTTGCTGTTCAAGCCATTGGAATACGCGCTCGACCATTTCCAAATCAGCTTCATCCGTGATGATTCCGGCGTTTTCTGTTTGAAGCTGTTCGATCCTTCCATTAAAGACACACGCATTGTCGATCTCAAAGACCGCAAAGGGAATGATGTGCTCACTACGGAACAAACAGGAGTGCTTCTCGACAGCGTATCGCGGGCGAAGAAAAGATGCACCTTCGACGTGGCTACGACCTTTGGTAACCTGGATGGCAAGCCTCTGGTATTCACTGGTTTAGAGCGGCCATTCTATCGCTGTTTGAATCTGCAAGCAAGAGTCGCTCGCATGATTGCCTTGAAGAAGAACAAGATCGACGCATCGTATGACTTTGAAGATTTCTGGACGGAAGTGTCTTTGGATGACAAGATGGAGATGCTTCACCAAAGCATTATGGACGCTGATCAAGCGATGTTCTACCAGCCACGATCTTTCAAGAAATACACATCAAAATGGTGACCACCTCGATTCTCGTGATCACAAGCAACGATATCAGTTATGAAACAAGTCTGATGTTGCGAATTCAGATAAATGGTGGCCAAGTGTCAAGGAAAAAAACTCGATTTGAGATTTTTCACATTTTTATACTTTGCCCCCCCCCCCCCCCCCCCCGTTTAGTTTTTATATTTTCCTATAAGAATATGAAGAAAAGCTGGACACCTGGACACCAACAAACATAATGGATCTAGAACTGATATCGTCGCTTCTGATCAAAAGAAAGCTGGACACCAAAGCTGGACACACCTGGACACCAACCTGGACACCAACTTATTCCTCGACATCTAGTAGCAACTAGACAATGCAACCCCCCCCCCTGTTTCAATGAAGCTTTACAAAAACGCTTCATTGAAACAGGGGGTGTTGCATTGTAAAAAATAAACACCTGGACACTTTTCTTAAGGTGATGGATTCATACACTCTACGAGTATGACACCATAAAAAAAGTGAGTACATCTTAACAATAGATATATTAGACTATGCAAACAGATACAGATACAATGTGCAATTTTATCAAGAGCAACGGGAGCAGTGTAAGCTAGTTCGCAGCAAAGAACGATGCGGCAAGCACCCGATTATTATTAATCGAGAGAAAATTATTGTCGAGGAAACTAATATAGTAGAAGAAATGCCGCCTCAACTTAGTATCCCAGCTATTGCTGAGGTGGTTCATGCACCAGAACCATCGGCAATCAAGCCCGTCGAGTCTTCGAATGTCAAAGTAAGTGAAGTTCCAAATGTGGATGAGTCGATTGTCGCACCGGTGATCGCGGATAGTGTGGTATATAAAGAGGATCAAAGTTCGGAATTAAATAATTCGATTGATGAGGATGAGGTCATTCCAACTACGATTGATCTAACTCCTATTGATTTACACACAACACCGCGTGATGACTGGATGTGGATGAATGATGAGGATGAGGATGAGTTCTTCTTCGAGATTTATATCGAAGCGGGCACATCGTTACAGTATGATGTAAGAAAAAATTCGCTTGATGTCACGGCAGTCATTGGTGCTTTCGACGATTACATTAACAGCAAAGGCTTGGATATCGCTGATTCGGCAAAGACAGACAGAAGGGCATACTTCGATGGGTATCGCTATTGCTTTTATATGCAGCAAGGCAGCACGACATTGATTCATTACTATTGCAAGAATAAACAAATGATGACCAACATCCCCATTATGATTGACGAATTAAATGTCGCTCAGTATTGCGTGGCAAATGAACTATACGATCAGCGTCTATACAGACTATCTTGCATGATGAAGAGATCATGGTGTTGTGATAACAATAATACTTGGAATTTGGCTGGTGTGCTATATCGCAAGCAACACATCGATCTTGGCTTCATGCGCAAGACATATTTGTGCATTCTCTATACAATGACAGATCGATTTAATCAAGCCGCTGCGTTGAAAGTGTTCAATGAATGATTGGGAAACATCAAATATCATCCAAAGCTATCTGAGTCTCAAATCGAATCCATTGCTGGCAGAACTGACCGAGCGCCATACAATAAATGGAAAGAAGAATACGAGCCAAAGGAAATCAAAGAAAAGAAAGAAAAGACAAAGAAGGATGACGACCTTACTGTTCCTTATTATCCAAAGTTTCGCATTTACTACGAAAAAGGAGAATTGCCGCCAATCTTCACTGTAAGAACACAGAAACGTATCTCGGTGTTATTAGTATGAAGAAAGAAGTCATCACAATGGAAAGACTCTACAAGTTTATCAAAAACAACATTGCTTACATCTTACAAGGTGGGAACGGATACTACTTCACTAAGAATCGAGATGCTTTCGGGGATATCGATTACACAGTAATCCCCCCTATCAAGCAACTCGATATGATGTTCGATATTAACAATGCGATTGAATTAAATGATGATGGACTTATTGAGACTGATAACACAGAATTTGACACAGACACAGATAGCATCATTACTGTGCAGTTGTCTGACGTGATTCACCATTATCGAGATGATATCACATTTGGTAAAGTTGATTTTATGCCGTACGACGCAAAAACAGGAGCCTACGACAGTCAATTGAACACGTTTGGTTGGAACTCAAATGAAGTATTTAACAAATTCAACGGATTCGTTCATACCTACAATTCTAACTTTATTGTCGATCAATCGAAGTTCAAACTCTTTAAAGATCATATCAAACACATTTGGTGTGATGGTCGTGATGATTTGACTAATCACATTATGAAGCTATTTGCGTGGTATGTTCAACGCCCGTATGAAAAATCGGGAGCTTGCGTCGTTCTCGAGGGGGAAGAAGGTTGCGGTAATATTGCGTTTGAGATTTTGAAAAAGCATGCCATCGGGACACGCTATTGTCTCGAGACGCCAAAGATGAAAATTCTGACTGGGCGCTTCAACTCGGTACGCGAGAATAAAATACTGACCGTTTTGAACGAGGCGGCAAATGTCAAGCAATCCTCACATGAAGACCAAGACAAACTCAAAGACTGTATTACCGAGCCGACTTGTATGATTGAAAAAAAAGGCATTGACCCATATCGCGTCAAAGACTGTAATAATCTCTTTATTGCATCCAACAAATTGTACAGTGTGAAAGCGTCAAAACAAATGCGTCGATTTCTATATTTGCAGTGTAAAAGTGATCATCTTGGCGATAAAGCATACTTCAAGGCGATGCTTGACAATTTGATAATACTGATAGTGGTATTCATTTGTATCATTATCTTTTGAATATTAACTTAGATGGATTTCATCCTCAGAACGACGCGCCAATGACCAAAGAAAAGTCTGATATGCAGAAGTCGGCTATTGAGAAGCCTGTTCAATGGTTTATCGGATGCGTAGCCAATGAGACTAAAAATAACGTTTTCCGGGCTGCCCAGATTGAAGAAACGCCGGATACTTTGGAATTCGTACCAAATTGATGATATGCTCTCCAAATTCACTCAATGGATGATTGAGGAATCCAGAGATGCATCAACATATACACGAGATCGCTTCTCGAAAACCTTGAGTAAGATCCTTGGACCTAACTGCAAGAAACAAGCCCGTAAAGTCCGTCAAAGAGGCTATGATCTGTCGGTTAATGGTCTCAAAGAAACGATTATCAAATACACCCGACGAACTGATTTGTTCGATGATGATGAGTAACTATTTGGGTTCACTTGAACAAAAAACACTTGTCTGATTAGTCAGATTTTTGTTCGGGCTCATCAGATCCAAGTTGCTTGGTTTTATTGCCGCGGTTCCATTTGTGCTTGTTTTCCTGCCAATACTTCGATTTGTAAGCTAACAACTTCTCACGGTTCTTCTCATAGTAACGCTTTTGAGCTCGCTTTTGTGCCTCGGTAAGTGGCATTTTTTGTGTGTCTGTATATTAGTAAGTTTCAACGCTTAAGATAAAAAATTATACGCATTTACTGAGCTTCCGCCCATCTAATATGCTTCTTGGATTTGAAGTGATACGTTCTGCCTCTAAGTTGGTATTGACTACCACATCCACATGTAACTTTTTCGCTGAGCCTCTCTTTATGAAGCTCGTTGTATCGCTTGTTCTTTTCATTGAGCACTTCTTTATTGGCTTCCCAGTATTTTCTTGTATTCTCTTGTTGCCTTTTCAGTAGCCCAAATGGAGGAACCTTATTCACGCAAGTTTTCTTGAATTTGTTGATCCACAACGTTTCATATGCAAGCAACTGAGATTTATCGGCAACCTCGTGTACTGCTTGATCAATATAATTTTAAACTCGGACGGACCATACTGTCGAAAATATGGATAGATTGCAATCTCACTTGTTGTTTTCCCTTTATCCCAACGCTTAAAATTAGACCGATGCCCATTCATACGATGTTTGAGTAGATTAAACGTGCTACCAATATAGCAAATATCACTTTGACTACAAAGGATTTATAAATTGAACCGATCATGCTTGTTATTATATATATTTATACATATATATGTAATATTTATCTATCAAGATCAAACATAACCAAAGTTATCCCAATCGAAACGACCCACCTTTGATACGACGACGAGTCATTGGAGAAGCCATTCCCACACCGCCGACTGATTTGACTAGACCACGCAATGGAGTAGCTTCAGGTCCGGCCGCGGTGGCAATACCATTCAGAAGTCCAGAAGTGATTGGCTTCCAGTTGTCTGTAAGGAAGCTACCGATTCCCTTAGCGGCAGATTTGATTCCATTCCCCAGAAGCCAGAGCCACTTAGTCCTGATTGATGAGTACGAAGCACTTCTCCGTGAGACATATGTAGTGTCGTTCCTTTGCCCGATTCGTAAGCCTTCACAAGCTTCTTGTAGTTCTCAGGGTGGAAATAATGCGCATGACCCTTGTTTAACTGCGAGTGTGATAAACGGACGGGCTTGCCGTGTAGGACTTTAACAGCCTGCGCGTGGCTCAAATCGACGGGAAATTCCTTGTACATCTAAATTGAATATCTGGGACACGGGACACTTATATACAGAACGAGAGACAAAAAAAATGTCGAAGGTTAAAAAATCTAAAACACTCAGTCTGGACGAAATTAAAAATATTATTGTTCGTGACATTAGGCTAGGAAGCGAACATGACAATCTGTCGGACACTACGGTGAATCTATACACCAGACAATTGATCAAGCTCTACAGGGCCGGTGTGGCGAAACAACAATGGTCTCCAAATGAGTTCATCTCCAATATCCAGTATCCAAACAAATACGACGATGCTTCGTTTTGAAAGACATTCAAAGTTCAAAACTCGGTTATTGTTGCGCTTCTAATGAGCATCTATAGGAGCAAGGAGAGTGTGATTTAAAAAAATTGAATGCCATGTGTAAAATAGTCAAGAACAGATACCGGGATACATTCGCTTAGTACAATAAGATTCGAAAGGAACTGAGCAACCAAAATAAGGCTGCAAAGCTAGATAACGAACTCACTCCCGAGAAAATACATCAGCTACGAAGAGCTTATGTCCGTCCCTGTTAAAGTAAAAAAGTTGCTCACCGAAACGTACGGTAAAGTATTTCTATCTCGATCCGAGTTTGAAGACCAGGCTAAAGCAAAGAGAACTGCTTATATAAAACTTGTGTTTGACTACGTCACGCTGTGGTTGAACGTGCATTATCCACTTCGTTTGGTATGGCCAAGCGTTCTTCTTACCCCCGAGGACGGTGCTAACTATCTTCAGGGAAATGAATTGTATTTAAATGACTCTAAGAACGTTCGGCTTATGGGACCGCAAACGATTCAGTTGGATAGCACGACGATGAGCTTGATTAAGTCATATCTCGAATTCTTGACCCAGCCCACTTGAAGCTCTTAATGGTGTCAAACCGTCGTTAGAGTATTTGCGCGTGTTCGGTTCCCGTGGATATGTTTTCGTCGAGAAAGTGAAGCGATCAAAGCTTGATGCTAAAGTACACCGGTGTATTTTCTCGAGTACGCTGAAGGAAGCAAAGCGTATCGTGTTTGGGATTGTGAAGAAGAGCGCTTAGTGACGACACGTACAGTGAAACTGGATGAGCATCCTCCATCCTTGTACACAAATACCGATGGTAACAATTTGAATTACTCACCAAATAGGCAGGTTGTGTTTATATTCGATGAAAACATGCCGGAATCGCCTAGAGGATCCAGACGTGTAGAGAGCAATATTAATGACGTGGTCATGGAAGACGTCGCAGAAACTATCGCTACTGATCACATGGAAGTCGATGAGGAAGGTGAACCAACGGCGCTTGTACCAACTTTGATGAATTCACCTGCTGTGATGGAAAGGGGGAGAACGAATTCGCAAGAGCTGCAGCGCAGTAACTTCCATCACAACGAACTGGCTCATTCAACAGCTCGACGGCCTGGACAATCAGTGCAGTAGATAATGCTCTAGTTCAGTCTGCCCGACCACCAAGTGTAATTAATACGATCTCTAATCGCAGAGTACTGGATAGACCAGAACCGCCTCGATCCATTGTACTGCATAGTGAACGTGAAAATCGCATTGTTTTCTCCGGAGTGCCTCGTCGTAC
Organism: Phytophthora taxon juncus; assembly: GCA_033558005.1. Lineage (NCBI taxonomy): Eukaryota > Oomycota > Peronosporomycetes > Peronosporales > Peronosporaceae > Phytophthora > Phytophthora taxon juncus. Next base: position 2,676,581 of record JAUCEE010000005.1, on the reverse strand, counting down.
CAGTGCTTCACAGCGAGATCGTCCGCATCTACTAGAAAATGGAGATGCTGCTCTGAGTCGTGAGATTCCGCTACTCACCAGTTCACTCGACTATCTCGGCAGAAGGCGATGATGACGTTAGTGAACCCGAGAGCAAGCGTCCTCGGCTCGATGAGTACGAAATTGCACTTTCTGCTGCTGAAGTACCTCAAAGCTACGCTAAAGCGATGGCTTCTTCGGAAGCTAAATACTGGAAGGAAGCAATTCGAAGTGAGATCCGCACACACGTTAGAAATGACTTGGGACCTGATCATGAGGCCGCAAGGAGTAAAAGTTATCGGGTCAAAGTGGGTGTTTGTATACAAATATAAAGAAAGAGGGGGAGATTGTGCGCTACAAAGCGCGGCTGGTTGCGCTTGGATACCTACAAACGCAGGGGATTGACTACTTCCACACATATTCTCCAGTTGCAAGCACCAACACGATCCGAGTGTTTTTGTCAGTGTGTTGCTTCAAGGGACTGAAAATTAGCCAAAATGATGTGGATAAAGCGTTTTTCAATGGACCTCACGGAACTTGTGTACATGGCAATTCCAGAAGGGTTTCGTGCTAAGACCGGGATGGTGTGTAAACTGCGACGCAGTTTGTACGGACTAAAACAAGCTGCTGCGGTCTGGTACCAAACGATTCGTGCTGTATTTAAGAAGATGGGTTTTCGTGAATGTCGCGCTGATCCGTGCATGTTCGTTCGTATTGGCAAGTCACCTGGTCAAGACCTAACAAAAGATGGCTCGCATGAGATGCACCGCGGTAAAACGCAATTTTCGAGAGCTAGTTGGGTCCTTGTTGTACGTGGCCAACGCGACGGGACCGGACATCAGTGTTGCCCTGTCGATTTTATCTCAATTTCTTGACAACCCACTCGAGATCCATTGGAATGCTGCAATTCGAGTGCTATGTTACCTAAAGGGAACGGCTACACTTGGAATTCAATTTCGCCGTAATAAACATCTTGTGCTGGAGGCCTTTGCTGATGCAAACTGGGGCGGAGACAAGCTAACGCGTCGTTCAACGTCTGGGGTATTGTTGCTGCTCGGTGGTGCGCCTGTAGTATTCAAAAGCAAACGCCAGGTCACTGGTGCGCTTTCATTCGCTTAAGCGGAATATGTGTCACTCTCATTGGCAACGCAGGAAGTGGTTTGGCTGCGTTATTTACTGCTCGAGATGGGATTCAAAGTTGAGACATCAACGACAGTTTACCTCGATAACAAGTCAGCAATCAGTATTGCATCCAATCACGGATACACCCCGCGTGCAAAACACATTGACTTACGAGCACACTTTGTCCGCGATCATGTTGAAGCAAAAACGATCGTGCTACAGCACGTGGCTTCTGAAGATCAACTTGCGGACTACCTGATAAAGCCTATTCCAACACCTCAGCTAGTGAAATTGCGCGAAGCATAGTGTTTCAATATTCGTTGAACCATATTCATTTTTATATGGAGTTACAGGTTTCGAGTGATCCACTTCACCTGATCCATCGATCTCCATTGCTTGAGGCATCAATTGTCGGTGAATTCTCTTTCGTCGATGCATTTTTCTTTCTTTTGGTTAGTATATACTAGTAGATAAAATGAGCTTTCCGATTTTGTTAAATCTCAATAACCAAGTGCCTACTCATCAGTTCCGATATCGATTCTCACAGCCAATCGATTTCAGTCAGTATGAAATTGCCCTAGGATCTATATCCATCTACTACTCGTGGCGAGCAATCACTGCTCAGCGTCAGAACAACAGCTTTAAGATCATAAGGCCAACTGCTTCGACGACAACGACAAACACAATTACGCTCCCTGATGGCACATATTCGGCAAGTGATATCAACAACTACCTTCAATATTGGTCTATCCAAAACAATCTCTACTTGACCAACAACACGACGGGAACCAACTACTATTTTATTTCATGCCCTGAGAACCCATCGAGTTACGCTATTCAATTCACTATGTTGTCGGTTAAGAATATTACGGGCTACACTGCTGCAAGTGGCTTTTTAACGATGCCAGTCACTGCTTATACACCTCAGCTCCAAGTGGTAGATTCCTCATTCGGCTCTATCATCCGATTCACTTCAGCTGCGGCTCAAACAACTAGCGTTTATGCGGTCAATAGTAATTTAGTCTCTCAAGTCGATCCAACCGCCGCCGTTGTTATAACTTGTTCAAATCTGTACAATCCAATCGCGAATAATAATCAGGTATTGCACACATTTACTTCTGCTGGGGTTGAGTATGGCGGCTTAATAACTACGTCACAGAGTCAGGAATTAGCATATTGCCCAATGCAGGGTACTAATTCGGAATTGACTTCGTCGTTTCTCGATAAAAATATGATCCCGCTTGGTATCATTGATAACAACGTATGTATTCGTCTGTTGATACGTCCAAAGAATAGTAGTGAATAAGCAACTTATAAGTCGCATACATACTCGATAACATTCTTGTAAATCTTCCGATTGATGATATCCATCATCATCGTGCTCATTTTTTCGGACGTCGTTCGTTTCTTTGTACAGATCGATGAATGTTTTAATTGGAATGTCAGTGGGGAAGTCGCGACAAATGATACCGAGATCTCATTGAGTAAGATTTCGACCAAGAATTATATACTGAGCGTTGATTAGAATCGTTTTTGGAATTCCGAAGTAACTCTGTGAAATGTAAATCATTGACCAGCCTTGCTTTCGTCCCCGGATAAAGTACTGTGAGATCTGAGCCTGCGTCCGTTTTGGTTCCATCACTAAATCATCAAAGATAATCAATTTGCTTGTTTCAGAGTCGTATTCACTCATTGCACAAATTTGGCCTTCTTCAATCACTTCGACGTTGTCGATTGTATCTTTTAGATGATCATAGAGAGTCTCATTTGTTTTTGTGCATATGACAATCTTCGTGAAGCACTTGCTCAGAAGGGCTATTATGTATTGCACAGTGTTGGACTTCCCTGATCCACTAGGAGAGGCCACGCACATGCGAAATGGCAACTCGACCCAAAGTGATCGTTCTTTGGGAACTTCTTCAGCTTTGACTTCGGTATGGATTCGTAGAAATTTGCATCTTATAGTATAGTGATCAAAACTTTCTCTCCCTCCAGTTATCAATTCTCCTCTATTCAATAGCTCTTACGTTAACTCATCCAATGACTACCTTATCTTAACTACAGGTGATCAAAGATATTTGAGACTCGGCGGAGTTGGAACGCTCTTTGCTTTAAATGTGATTGGCAATATGAATTGTGGATCACTTACTATTAATGGATCCAGTTTAGATCTGTCTGGTCATGGTTATGTTTCTGGAGTTACTCCTGGTGCTGCCAGCGCAAGCAAAGCGCTTGTTCTTGATTCAAGCAGCAACATTAGTGGCATAAATTCACTTCAGACAACATCTGTAGTTTTAGGAAGCGCTACTCTGACTTCAACTGAGGCGAATTATCTGATTGGCCTCACAACAGGAGTGGCTCAAGCGAATAAAGTAATCACTTTAAATGGATCTCTAAATGTAAGTGGTATCAATAATCTATCAGCTTCAAGTATTACTGGACTATTCAAACCGCTGGTCAGCCAAACATCACGTCTTTTGGGAATTTAACTCTGCCTGCTTCACTAACAATTACGAATGGAACAACGCCAATCAGTATAACAAATACTACTTCATCGTCAAGTTTCAACGTTACTATACAAAATTCTGGTGGAGCTCAAGCATATTGGCAGCACCACAGCACATCAATTAGCTTTAAGAACTAATGGAAGTCGTAGATTGACTATTTCATCTGGAGGTAACGTTAGTATAGCTGACACCGCAACTGGTCTGCAGATAGATTTGGGAAGCACGGGAACTGGACTGAATGTCCCTAATCTTACATTTGGAGGAACATCCTTCCCCAACAGTTACTACACTGAAGTCAATCTAGCTCCACTTGTAACTGACACTACAAAAAAAGCTCGGAAGTGACACTTCCCAATCACAAGATGCTGCCCACGCAGACGGACCGCGATAACGGCCGCCGAGAAGCTCGTCGTGCTGGACGCTTGGAAGCAGAGCGGCAACATCTGCGCTGTTATCCAAGCGTTCTACAGCGACGCAAGGGCGGCAGTTCGAGGAAAGCACGGGGCGGCGTACGACCGGGGAAGCGCGCGAGGACGGCATGATGACCGTGGACGTGTTGCTGTGGTCGACGGCCGCAAGATCAGCGAGTTCGGCACGATGTGCGCGATCGCTGGAAGACAAGACGCCAAGGAGAAGCCGAAGGACGAGACGACGGTGTGTAAGGTGAAGTACGACTACAACCCGGACCGGAATGGAGCGCAGTGGCGCGCGTGTCGATGAAGGTTGCCGAGACGCTTGGACGAGGCCCAAGGAGTCACAGACATGGGTCTAGGCTCGCGACGAGGCATCACGTTCGAACGCGTTCGAACGTGCAGCCCTAAGGTCAAGGACGGCATACTCGGCGTAGGGAACGCGAATACGACTGCTGTCGTCGAGGGGGAGTGTTGGAAGTACACGAGCGGGCACGCACGGTACTGCGGTATCGACGCCACAGTAGGTATCCGCTATGGATCTTTTGGATTGTTCTAAAAGGTTACAGTAGGAACAGGATGGTAGCAGAGAGAGAGAGAGAGAGAGAGAGAGAGAGAGAGAGAGAGAGAGAGAGAGAGAGAGAGAGAGAGAGAGAGAGAGAGAGAGAGAGAGAGAGAGAGAGAGAGAGAGAGAGAGAGATTACTTCTCGATTGGTAAAGCCACTGACAAGTCCCCGGCGGGGGCCGAAACGCGTATGGCGCGTGTTCAATAGAGAGGTCACTTGCATCCCACAGTTCACACATCCACTTTCTACACCTAAAGGCATTAATTCAATACTTGAACTATTAAGTGTCATTGTCGTTGACGATTGAAATGTACCAAGAGTTGTTAAGTCATTGTAATTTAGTTCATTAGCATCAGCTGTCATTGCAGTTCCATTGATATTCAATGTTGAATAAATGAAACTTAGTATTGAACTACCTGCTCCGTTATCGCCGGTTATTGTATTGCACGTGATAGAAGGAGAAGCGATTGATGTTGAAGCAACAAATTTTTTTGTAATAGATAGATCGCGAAGACCGGAGTAGTCCAGGGTTGAATTCAATACAACAGCTTTTAGCGCTACTGCTCCACCTAGATAGCGATAAAGTGCGTTGATTGGCTATAATCAATTGTCAGCAATAAACGATCGTCAGTAAAGAACGGAGGATGCCGGTAAGGTGGCTTTGAATGTCAAGCTTCTGTACATTGTAGGTAGAAAAATACAGTCTCGACTCAAAACTAAAACTCTTTTCTTAAATGTCAACGTTATGAGCAACGTGAAGGTAACGATCTATCACGGTAATTAACATTGTCAAACGAGTTTAGCATTAATAGCGTTTCTCCGTGATATACCAAAACCCTGACATGTACGACGCTATTGTAACGTATTCTAGCGTTATCTGTTTGAAATTCAAATTAGTGTGTATAGTCACTGCAGTTGCGGTGGAGTTTACTCGACGGTTTACGGTACGGCTTACAGGATAGTTTACGGACAGCTCTTCACTTATTCTAAAGCTGATGGTTTTAACCTGTCCGCTGCAATAGACCCTTCTATCCTGACACTACCAGCGATTTGCCAATGGTGTCAGGTTGGAAAGGTCTATCTGTGGTACAGTAAAACACTTTACTTTATCATAATAATACTACGAAGTACACTTTTACACTTTCGTTTGGTGATCGAGTACACTAGCTTGCTTGCATGATATACTCTTGCGTGTCAACAGTTCCACACGATTCTTAGACGTATTGCTGAATGGATAGGCTTATCATCTTTAGGAGGTAGCATTTGGAACCAACATGTTCAAAAGCACCCGCGTTGATTGGCACGTATCATTGAATGGTTTTCCACTAGTGCAGTCCAGCGGAGCTATGAGCAGAAAACCTTCTTTCAAATGGTTCTGCCCTTTTTTACAGTTCAGGTCACGTAAATATGGCATATTATCTCCTCAACGGCTTGTCGTCTATGTTTAAAGGCAGCCTGCCACTATTTATTGGATAACGGATTTTGTAGTCAACACGTTTGGCGTTATGGTTAAATGCATAGGCACGATTTGATCCCAAGATGTCGCACAGGATTCCACTTTTCATGTAAACGATAATGTCAATACGCAAGCTGCATTTCTGGATAAGGAAGAACTGAATAACCTACACAATTACATTATTTCACGGACTGCAGAAAGAACTGTTGGGGTTTGTTAGAAGTACTATAAGCATAGTACCTTACTGTTTACCAGCTACTGTGAATTTACCCCACAGCGTCTACGCGCTCATGACCAATCAATTGTTCGTTATTCTCGCAGCAACTAGTTTACATAGTTTATATTTGAAGCGCTTTAAAAGGTATCCGACGTGCACATCGGCAAAGCCCAAACTTGATCATGGCGTGACTGGCTCCACCAAGAAGACATTTTACAATTTACTACTCACCATTCAAGCAATTGTTGCCGCCCACTTTTGCCGTCTCCACCGTTTGCTCTTTGGCCTGCACACGCACATGCGTCTAAGCTATCTGTTGGTGGTGGTAGCAGTCACTTTCGTTGCGAGCCGTCATGTGGTTTTAGCAATAGCCGACCCGACCCAGATTGCCTCCCCTGATCCCGTTGATCCCGTTAGCGACATATCACGCGATTCGCCCACCAAGCGGATATTGAGATCTGTCCAGATCGAGAAGATTGATGGAATTAATGAAAATGCCGACGCTGATTTGGCCGACGAAGAGAGGGCATTGGCCAATAAATTATCACCAGCCTTTGTAAAGAATCTGCTGTCAAACGAATCTATGCGTTTGTCAGTTTTCAAAGGAATGAGCGACACTAACTTCAGCGTGAAGCGTTTTGCTAAAGTATTGAAGCTTCGTCGGCCTAAAAAGATTCGGAAGCTTGACGCGAAGGAACGGCGCGAGCTGAAATTTCTGCAGGAATCAAACTTGCTGCTTCACCAGTATGGCAAATATTTAAAGGCTAACAGTGCAGTCTAATGCTATTGCGGCTAATTGAAACGGAGCTGATGTTAATCTCCATCCACAATTTGCCTTATAATTTGTTTTCGGACGCTGGTTTTTGCAGTTCGAATTAGTTGTTTTTTTTCCGATCGCTATCGATCATTTTCGATGGAGTGTATTGACTTTACAAAGGAAACTGCTTGCGTTTGCAAGCTGTACAGCGTTGCGCTTGACCTCCTAATGGTACTTCTACCGCCTTTGTTGCGCTCACCACCAACCAGCTTGTTGCGATATGCAGCTTTAATAAATTTACAAAAACAAAGATTATGCAGCTTTTTTTAAAGCACATGGTGTTCCTCAGTCTGCTAAAAAAAGTCAATACGAAGGAAAGGGAGCTCTGATAATAGGAACCACGTTGTCAGCCTAATAAAATGGCCAAATGAAGTAAAAGATCTTGCTTATGCCTTGCTGTCGAGTTATCTATAATGACTTCAAAAGCAAAAGTTCATGCCGTATCTAGTTTCCTTCGTGGGCCGACATAAAATTCACTGAGATGAGCTCAGCATTTGGCGGTGGGGTAACGTCGTATATCTTTCATAGTGTGCGGACAAATTTGATCCTCACAGCAGCATTACGATTGTGCAAAAGTGTCTCTGCGCTGGCATGATGGTTGCTTGATTTGCAGTCGGGTGTACGTCGCGCATAATATGCACGACGTACACAAATATTATTTCTTTGTCTCGCTAGCGCGCCTGATAGCTAGCTAGCTTTGCTGCCAATAGCCCAGTACATGGCTGTTGTTAGATAAGCAACAAGGAGGTGGTTGTCCACTTCGACGCGGGCGACAGGGTCGCGTCCAATGGCGCGTTGCACACGGCTCGAGCGGACTAAGGCTCGAGGATGACCATGATCTTTTAGCGCAGACCTGCGATTTAACAAATCCAGAGTTTCTCCGTGCTAGCAAGGCATTAGTTCAACTGTTGCAGCTCTTCATACGAACGTCTTTGTTACCAGTATGATTGTCGTACACTTTCAAATATCGTAAACTTCATAGCAGCTATCTACATCGCAGTTGCTTGTTGTGCCCCTCAGAATGTGTTCTGCGGTCCAAAGCACGGATGCGACTATCATATATCTTTGTGTTGTCAGCACTCACTTTTGCTGTAAGCCGTAATGGGTCTTCAGCAGCGTTTAAGGCAACTCACCTCATTGACGGCATATCAAGTTCCAACCCAAGCAAACGAATGCTGAGGTTTACCCGAGCCGACAGCTTTCATTCGAAGGGCGATAAGAGAGCGTTGGTAAGAAAATTTACGGCGGTCTTTGTGGATAATCTACTAGCGAGGGAGTCCGTGCGGCTGTCAGTTTTTTAAGGGATGAGTGACTCGCACATGAGTGAGAAGCGATTCGCTAGGTTGCTGCGCCTACATCGGGTCAAGAAGGTTCGAACGCTTAACCGCAGGGAACGTATCGAGCTGAAATGGTTGGATAACGCAAAGTTGCTGATTCACCACTATTACAAGTATTTAAAAACTAACCGTGTTAGAGTACGGGGCGAGCAGTGAGAGACGATCGCTGACGAGATTGTAAGTGGCAGTAATAAATAATATAATGCATTTCACTGCAAAATTAAAGCAATGCGCGCAGTGTAGAAGCTGCCTTCCCAAGTTGTTACTCAAGCGTTTTGCACCTGCATGTGGAACCACGCGACTATTACTCCATGACGTTTTTTTTTAAGGTAAACCAAATGAGTCTGCCAAATGTCGAGCTTCATTAGACGGCTTTGTCAGATTATTTATAGGTTTTTTTTGTCGCTTCGTTAAGACACTTTGCACCTTCATCTACTGAAGGTGCAAAGTGTCTTAACGAAGCGACAAAAAAAACCTTAGTGACTTTGCTGCTGATAGCCATTACCGAAGTCTAGCGCTTCACCAAACAAATCTGGAGCGGACTATTGATAAATAATTTGTATCCGCGTAATAGCTATTCTCGTTTTTTCCTGTCTCTAGTTAACGATCCATCTTCTTCTGATCGTCGTATCTCATTATATGAATCAAACCTACCGATACTCTGCTCATAGTTTGCAGTCAATACGCTTCCACATCTCCACTAATTTTCTTAGGTTGTCATTGATGGCGCCAAACACCGCTCATTAAGATCAGAAACTGTATGCACATTGTTATTACAATAGTCTTTTAAGTATAAAACCAAAGCGCTTTCGCCGCATCGCCACACTTGCACATTGCAGCCTGCAAGTCAGATGTTTGTGCCTACCCATGATGAGTTCTTAGTAAGATGGGACCAATGCAGACTCTGCATTGGTGTTGCAGAGTCTGTTCGGCACTGGTGGCTGCAAGGCTCCTACGTTGCGGTCTGTAAAACAGAACCGGGAAGCCGCTAGCTTTTTGCACAGTGCGGTGCATTATGATACCGAGTCTGTTGTAGTCTCAGTTTCACTGAACTTGGGTAGGGCAAGACCAAACTCCTAGGTCGCACGTTATCTGTGGTTGCAGGTGCTTTAATACAGCACGCAAGAGCAAAGCCCATATGCGATCTCCCGGAAACCGTGTTGAGCGGCGCATTAGAGGTATTTAGCACAACCGTGTGGGTTTTTTTCCTAAACCACTACAGTTGGCGAACCTACTGAAATAGTTTTACTATCTTTAGCACAACCGTGCGGTTGGCTCGCGCCGAGCATCTGACGTGCCTTCATTTAGCGTTTGTTCTGCGTAAATTACGGAGGAAAGCATTATGGTGTTTTAACGATTTCCCAGTCTTTTAGGCAGACATCTGTTCAACTTCGAACAGTTTATTTGCGTGTGCTTCGGTCCAACACGATCACTTTGTCGAACTGGTGTGTTGATTGTGGGGGTTAGGCGTTACAACCAGCTGACAAACCTACAATTCAAGACTTATGGGTTTTGTTAAAGACCTCTATTCATATTCATAGACAGAATAGGTCTACTCGACAAATAAACTCACTTCGCAAATTGCGATTGAGAAAGCTTCTCGGGGCTCACATCCTGTAGTTCAAAGTACTCTACAGTTGCTAATGCGAGTTTCTTGTATCCTGCTAATGGCAGTGGCCATTTTCGTTGCAAGTTTCAATGCTGTTTCAGCAGCGACCGAGGCGACCCAGGGCCAACTAACCCAAGTGTCTACCGCAGACCAAATCCAGACATTTGGTGACGACGCCAACTATGGTCCAAGCAAACGTTTGCTCCGGACTGTCGAGACCGACAGCGTAGATGAAGATGGCCAAGTGAGGAGGAGGTTGCTAAAGAAGCTCCCCGCGAGCGTCATAAGAGTTGGTGACCAAAGAGAGCACTCAACTGGCATATTTCGAATCCTGGCGCGGCCTAAAAGTCAGCTCCAAACGCCTTGCGAAATCACTAAGGGTGCATCGGTTTAACAACCCGGAACCTGAACAAGAAGGAGCGAGTCGAGCTGTTGAAGCAATATCGCGAGTACCTATCGGCCAACCCCATAGTAGTCTAAATGCTTGCAAGGTCCAGAAGCTAGCTGCCGAGCTTTGAATTTTCGGGACTGGACGCTAGTTGGGATTCAACAAAACAAATCAGGGCCGCCATTTTGCAACAATGGAATGGGCCAAACCAATTTGTGATGAATGCATTTGTAAGACACACAATGCGTTAATCAATCTCATTGACACTCTCTCTTCACTTGAACTCGTTAAAGCACCAATTTTTTTATGTTTTAGAGATTTGCATCCTCCTTTTTCAAAGGTGCTAGCCTTAAAAGGCTTGCACGTAGATTTATGGACCCACAGGCCTGTCTAAATCTACCTATATATTCAATACGCAAGCTGGAATACCGGACCAACGGGCTTTTATCTTGGATATTCCAACGAGTCGCACACTTCGTGATTTACTCCATAAAGCTACAACTTTAGTGTCTTTGGTCTAGCGTTAGTTTGCTGGTCGTCGCAAACGATGTATCTTATTGAGAGCTATGAGCTTCAGTCAACACAGACCATGATTGTTTTAGAGGTCAGTATGCAAGCTGTCAGCTTTGCCAAAAATGAATGGATATTTCTAAGTTAAAGAAGATGAAACTTCTTGCTGTGTCAGTAGCACTTCCGATCGTTCGGATAATGTCAATGAATCCCTGCGATTTGTTGGGGCATTCCGTGGAGTGATTTTGACAAATGTCTAAAGAGAAAAACGCAAATTCTACAAGTAGTCCATGAACATGATATTTGGGCGTAGCCCCAATACGGTCGGCTCATTGTTGCGTTTTCGGTGACCCTTATCTTACGGACTTTGCGTTGAAGTAGTAGTAAATAATTTGATTAAATCTGGTGCAAGACGCCATTGTGTACACGCAGCACGCTAACAGGAAGACAGTTACCGTGCGTGATGTCGTCTATGCTCTATAGCGCCAGGGCCGCACAAAATGCGGCTTTGATTAGACATATCGGTCGGCTTATCGATTATAATGAAAGTACGTGAAACGTGCCTCGTATTTTCATATAGCCTAAGTGATCTTACTCTGCCTATTCACGCATTTACTGCCACTGATAGACTTCTATTGTCAGCTCCTACGAACTGCGATTTTCCTCCGGGCGGGAGCCCGGGGAGCCTATTAGCTCACTGATCATCAACTCTATACATATTTTCCCTGCCTTCTTCACCGGCGTGCTGGCTCAGACTTCGGTAACAGTAAAATAATCTTGTGCCGCACCACCGGGATATTCATGGGGAAAATAGTTTTTAGGACAAATGGCGGATAGTTCGCAGCAAATGGAGGTTAACCAAGCAAATACCAAATAGCAGATGGTTCGCAAAAAAAATGGAGGTATAGTGAAATATTGAAATTAATTTGTTAATCTCTTTACTGCACGATGGTCCCCCCGGTAGTTTTTGTGTAGTGAATAACCCGATCAAGCTCTTCAACGTCAGCCGTTTCCTTCTCTCCGTTGGCGTAGGAGATGACCCAGTGATACCTACCACCTCGGTTAATCCACGACATGGTTGCGGGTATGTTGAGCAAATGCGAACTTAGTGAGCGCATAGGTCAGGTCACGGTATACATAAGGCTAGATATTAGCTCCAACGAAATGCTAACAAGTAAAGTGCCAATTCGCCATATCATTTTTTATTATATAAAAAACCAAAAAAGCGGTGTTGAAAACAAGTTTTTCATACAATTACGCTTATATCTCTTCATTTTCAGACGTGATTTAGAAATTCCTCATGCAAGAAAGCTCGGAAGCAAGCTGAGAGAACCCCACGAATTTCAGCTGATGTTTGCTTTGCTCGAAAAAAAATACATGTGTTTGCTTAAAAATAATCCGCACCCACATTCATGATGGACGTGCTGATGGCGGTGTTGTTGTGCCCGTTCCGTCCATCGTGTTCACCGCTCTGAACGTGGATCACGTTCAGCGTGACGCTGGCCCGCTGGTTTAGGTGATCGCGGCCAACCTGTTTCCGAAATTGGAGCGTCCCTCGGCTCATCGGCATCGGCTCCAACTGGTAGTGCAACCTCATCGTCGGTGCTGTACATTGCCGACCCGCTAAACGACTATAACTACATGCTGTTCGTGGTGGTGCTGGTCATTTTCTTTTTGCGGTTGGTGAAGTTGGTTCCGAAGACGTCTGCGGAGTAGGTTCGTCGTTTTCAGTAAGCGGCGATATCGCTGCTTCCACTGAAATAATGTGGTGGAATTATAGGATTTTATGTATGAGGTATTGCATAGCATTAAAATGTTTCATCCAACCTTCTAGAAAAATATTCTCGTGGAATATTCGTACAGCATGATAGGCGATCAACCTTAGTGCGTTGATGAACACAGTTTCACTTTTGCTCCAACGCTCATCCCCATTAGCGCATTTCAACTTGATCAGTTGAAATCTCCATCGCTAAACAGAGCCTTCATCCTACACCTATTTCACTTACGTATTGGGGCGAGTCGACCACTTTGCGCCGCAAAGTCAAGACAGCCCACATCCAGCGCTGTATCGGTGGACTCTAGTACTAACCAAGTCCTTGCCCTTGATTATCTAAGAAATGGGCATCTTCGATTAGCTGACAAAATTCAAGCTCTGGAACAAAGAATAACAGGACAATTCTACAGTACAACAATGTTTGCAGAGCTGGCAAGTGATAAAAGTCGGATGTACTCACCAGCACCCGTTTCTGCATAAAGGCTTGCCCAATGGAAGGCGTCCCCAAGTCGTATGAAGAGGCAACGACAAGCGCGGACCGAGATGAATGGAAGAAAGCGATAGCAAGTAAGCTGGAGTCACTCATCGCAAACAAGACGTGGAAACTGGTTCCAAGACCGGCACACCAGAGACCGATTGGTTGTCGCTGGGTCTTCGCGCTGAAACACAATGAGAAAGGAGAGGTCGTTCGATACTCGCAACGCCACGGAATTGACTATGAAGAAACTTACTCGCCGGTGGCCTACCTGAACTCAATCCGAGCCAAGCTGGCGAAGTGCTGTGCTGATGGGATGCACATCGAGCAGTGTGACGTTGACACTGCGTTCCTCTATGGCAAGCTGTAGAGAAGAAATCTACATGGAGTTGCCTGAAGGACTGCAAGAGCTGATGGCATTAGCTGAAGTCGAGGGTGAAGGTGACGTCGTGTGCCTACTGCTGCAGAGCCTCTATGGTCTCAAGCAAGCGTCCCGTGTGTGGAACGAGACTACTGACAAGCACCTCAAGAGCATGGGATTCAAGGCTGCAGACGCTGACCCGTGCGTGTACACGAGACGTGAAGGTGACGAAGAATGCATCGTGTGTCTGTATGTGGATGACATGTTGATTGCATCGCGGGAGGAGGCAGTCATCACATCAGTGAAGGCTGGAATTGCAGAGAAGTTCAAGATTAAGGACCTCGGACAGGCACGCTACATTCTTGGAATCGAAATCGACTACGACATGGAGAACAAGATGCTCAGGATTAGTCAGCAAGCGTACACAGAATCTATTATCAAGAAGTTTGGACAAGAGAACGCGAAGCCAAGCCTGATCCCAATCGACCCGAGCGTGCACCTGACGAAGGCGGACGAGGCCCAGACCAGTGACGACAAAGCCAAGATGAAGTCAAGGCCCTACCGGTCGCTCGTTGGTAGCCTCATGTACCTGGCGTGTGGCATCCGACCCGACATCTCGGCTGCAGTGGCTAAATTGAGTCGTTTTCTGGAGAATCCCGGTGAGAAGCACTGGGACGCTGGTATCAAAGTGGTGCGGTATTTGCTCAAGACGAAGGATGTGGGCATCACTTACGATGGACAGCTGGGAACGCAGCTTGTGGCCTACTCCGATACGGACTGGGCCGGCAACTGTGACGACCGACGTTCAGTCAGCGGAGTCATGTTGCTGTTGTGTGGAGATCCAGTGGTGTGGCGCTCGACATTCCAGAAGACCGTCGCTCTAAGTTCGACTGAAGCCGAATACATGGCGTTGAGTGACTGCGTCAAGGCGTGCGTATGGATGCGTCTTCTGCTTAAGGACACTGGCGCGAGCAAGTTAGTGCAACGGTTATTTACGAAAACAATCAAGGCGCAATGGCGTTGGCTAAGAATATTGGCTACCAAGCTCGTACCAAGCAAATTGACATTCGCTATCACTTCACACGCGAAAAGGTTACAAGTGGTGACATTACTCTGGAGTACATGGCGACCAAGGACCAACTCGCTTACTACCTAACGAAGGGCCTGGCGACCAAGACGCTACGCTACTTGATGGGGCGCAGCAACGTTGGACCAGCGCTCGAGACGTCGAATTGAGTGGGGGTGTTGTGATTGCACTTCGTCGTCTAATCGGCTGGGTCCCTACCTCGAGGCACGAGGCACGAGGCATACGCGTGCCGAATGAAAGGCAAACGTAGAACGTACCAGGGTTTAAAATGTGCTCCTCTGCCCACGCGATTTGCGCAGTCTTGTGTGCCGCCGTCAGTGGCAAGGTGCGGTCCATCTTGGTGTATACCAGATGGTCCACCGTGCCTAGCAGCCGCTGGACGGTGCGCACCGACGCCTTGATGCCGAGGCGAGTCTTGAGCTCAGCGGCAAAAAACTCCCCCGTTGCCGCCGAGCGAACGCTGCCGCACTTCGCTCTCACTCAAAGCAGATTTTCGTCCAGCCCTTGCCTCCACCGCCGTGTCGCTTTGCGGGCCACGCTCTGCCTTGACCGCCGCTGAGCTGCTGACCTTGAACGACCTGTTCTTCGCGAGATCTCGTGGAGCGAGACTCCGGCGTCGTGGAGACCAATGATCCACCAGTACTCTTGTGTAGTGAGGGCAGACCCGTGGCCCATTTGACCCATTTGAAAATGCGAGGCCCAGAGCAGTGGTGAAAGCGCTGCTGCAGAATTGCTGCCTCCAGTCATCTTCCAAGTTAGACCATCACTCTTTTAATATAAAAGTTTTTATTGGGTTTCATAGAAGGTGTATGTTTTGTCATAAAAAGGGGATGGTTCTAAGATTTGTCGGCGGGGCTGAAACCGATGGCAGCACTGACACCCCTGCAGATATTGCCGTTGTTAGCACAGGTACTGCCTGGCGGCGAGTTGTATAAACAACATACTCAAACAGCATTGCAGAACACGCGGTAGAACTCGAGAAATTGCTAAAAAGTGTTTACTGATTTAAGCGGTCCTAACAATTTGGCGCGCACGGTAGTAACAGTGATTACGACCAAAGGAGAGCCTTTTTTTCGATCGATATCAAAGCGTTTGCACGACGTAGCGATTTCTGCGTGCAACCACTGTCATCGGTGGTTAGTGATTCCCGCCACGAGGCCCTCATATTTCGATCTGCTGCGTAAATCTCAAGCCGACGACTAATATGCGTGTTTACTATTTCCTGTTGGTAGCAGTGATCATTTCCATTGCGGGCATCGAATCTGTTTCAGCTGCAACTGAGGCACCCCAAAGCCAACGGGTCAGTGTAGACCAAATCCGATCCCTCCGTTACGACGCGAATTACGAACCAAACAAACGCTGGCTCAGAACTGCCCAAGCCGACAACACAGACGCCGATCACCACGTGAGCAGGAGGCTGATGAAGAAACTCCCGGCGACCTTCGTGAACGATCTGCTCGCCAAAGAAAGCTCTCGATTGTCGACTTTTGAAACATGGAAGCCGAAAGTGAGCGTGGATCGTCTCGCGAAATCGCTGGATCTCAAGTCGACCCGTTTCAAGTGGTTCAACGACTTCATGAACCAGAACAAGAAGCAACAAGTCGAGTTGTTGGAGCTGTATCGCAAGTTCAAGGCCCAGCCAGCAGTCTAGAGTACCGCTCCGCTGATCAGCTAATCTCACTAG
The DNA here is from genome assembly GCA_033558005.1 of Phytophthora taxon juncus. NCBI lineage: Eukaryota > Oomycota > Peronosporomycetes > Peronosporales > Peronosporaceae > Phytophthora > Phytophthora taxon juncus. Next base: position 2,660,243 of record JAUCEE010000005.1, on the reverse strand, counting down.
ATCACTAGATACACCTGACCTTGTTGGCTCACTCCACTCTCAATCGTAAGTCTCGTGAACCATTCTGACTATCCTAACCAACTTGATCACTTTCGTCGTCACCGTCACCAAGAGCCACATACCAAGAGTCGGCGACTGCGACGCTGTGGCTCGCTGCTGGATCGGTGATGGCGAGATGGAGAGCAAGAGGACAATATACGAAAACAATCACCTGTGTGCTTGCAATCCTGAGCTCGCACGCACACTGGGTCGACTCTTCTTTCATAGCAGACGACTGGTACTCGTCCACCCGTTGCAATGAAGCGTCTTCATCTGCTGCTTGTCGAGACTACGAACGGTGCAAAGCTACCCACCGCTGTGCTCGAGGGGACGAGGACTACGAGATCAAAGCTGCGTCGCTGAAAAGTTTTGCGAGAAAGTTCGGCGGTGGAGGATGACTTTGTACTTCTGGATGTGATTACCGGCAAATTACATTCCGCTGACTGGTGACATAGCGTAAGAATATCCTGGGGTTGCATCGCGAAGGGCACGCTGTAAGGAATGCACCCAAAGATGGCCGCCATGGATTGCCTTCCAGATGTGCGGCTTGCAAATGGTCGGAAGAGGCTCTGCATGCATTAGAACGTAAATTCAATGGCGTCTAGGTCTTTGAATATCTTCAATGTGGCATTCGAGTAGCTTGCTCCTCCAGAATGGTGCTGACAAGACGTACTATAGTTTTGACGTCCTGCTATGGTCGGCGGTCGAGTTGACCATTTAATTCGATTCCATTTACGTACAGCGTGTATCCACCACATAGGCTGCATTGAAGCATTTCAGTTCTACTGTTGAGGAGGGTCTTGGTCTCCCTGATTTTCAAATTCATCCTGATGTTCCGCAAAATTCTGTCAGAACTGAAAGTTCTGGCGTCAAAATAGTAGTAATTATATCAGGGACGCCATTGTCATTCTGCTCGTGCAGTCACACAGCTAGGCCTCTTTGAACAATGTCCACCCTAGATCTCCTAACCCGTACCTTTACTATTTCTTGTCATCGCTTTATAAACCGAGTCGTAATTTTAGTTAATCTTAAATGTCCACACTAGCAACAAAGCACGATCTGCCGACGCCATTAAAGGTTCTTGTTCTTCCTTCCAAGTTTGAGCCTTAAAATCAACTGTATCAGTCAGTTTGCAAGCATAGTAGAAGGATCGCTATTTCCAAACAGAATATCAAGGTGCAGCACGGTGTCGTTGATTTTAGAGGCGATAGTTGTTGTGCGGAACCTTTACCGCTGATATACTTGATATAAATGCTTTTTTTTTTTACTTAATTGTGCACCGTAATTACCGCAATAGATTTCACAAGCTGTAATTGTGCATAAGGTGCTGTTTTCTTGTGAAAATAATTCTGTATCATCCGCAAAGAAAACACTAAAAATTTTCAACTGTACCAGTTCCCAGATTCCAATGTGAACAGGCATTCCGAGTAACCTGATCGTACTCTTTGGTAAACTCTAGAAATCTAGCAAATACTGTAGATCACGTACAAAGATTATTTGTGGACCAATATTCGGTCTCGTACGAGGCCTTTTTGATCTAGGACGTACTAGTTGTCGTATGAGTGCTCTCTTCGATTAACGAGAGCTCGCGACAATATCTTGATTTCTACTGGAGTCAAAGATATAGGACGAAAATGTCCGGATCGCATCCTTGTTTCGTTTTGAGCAGCAGCACAACTGAATAGTATTGTTGCTGTCGTAGTTGGATTTCGTGCTCAAGTTGGTACGGGAATTAAATTTCAGCCATAGTACTAGATTGAAATTCTGCACGGTAAAAAAAGTCAATTTATTGCGATGAACTGCACATTGAACGAGGTGGGAGGACGCTCTTCACTACAATTTGCTTGGTATATTTCTTTTATGTGAGCTCGATCAACCAGCCGTCTAACCTCAACTTCCGCAGGATATGCTTGGTAAATGTCAATAATTATTAGTGTTGACTATCAGGATTCGTTACGCTTGCCAGACAAAAGAAATGCATGTGCATGTCCCGAAAAACCTTAGTTAAGCAATACTCTTTGTTATCGCCTTGACCAATGAGCGCATTTCCGGGAAGAATCTGTGTGCACCCTTAGTTATGAAATACATTCATTTCACTTGACTCCCCAACGCCACAAATGTCCCCAACGCGGCGAAAACCGTCAATAGCACGCCATGTAGGCGGAAGAGGCCGCGTTGCTTAGCAAAATGCCATGAAAGCCATCACCGCGGCCCACAAGCTGAGGGCTCTTCAGCACCTCGACAAGCACTGAAAAATGGCAGCAATACTTGCGAAGTTTTATTCTAAACGTGCGCATCAATATCAAGGCCGCCGGAACCCTGCTCTATCTACTCGTGGCGACGGTAAATAGGCAAGATTGCCGAATGCAGATCCATGTAGCCGGGACACGTAATTTATGGTCTATACACTGCAGATTGGGTGTATTGCTTAACTAAGGTTACATATATTCGGTTCAGCTTGCAAGAGACCGCGCCACTTTTGTTTAGTCACGATATTACAGTCAGCCCTTCATTTGTGCAATTGCGTCCTTCGATCATGTCGTACTTCGGAAGGCCAGATGGCGATGCGCTGCATCCTAAACTAACTAACTCAGTACAAATAGCGTCTATGTGATCCCTGTGACAAATTTGCATCCTGGCAGTGTTTATTGGTCCACCCCTTACAGATACGACGGGGTTGACTGTATCAAAGGCGTGGTAATTTCTGCGTGCACTGCAACAGCTATAGTACCACTGGTGGAGATGCTGTGGTGGTACAAGGAGGACCTCGCAGGGTAGGAAGTGCTGGTCCCCTTTTCTTTTTACTTATTATACCAGTAGGATACATCAGAGAACCCGAGTTCGTACACATGTACTGCATGAACTTGGTATTCGATGGATGAGCTCGTTCCTGGGTGTCATGTCTTGGTTTTGGTCAAAACCAATGCAACATTCTGCAGAAAACATAAAACGCGCTCCTTAGACAGCAGGCACCACCACACACCAGCCACACGACCAGGACCTGAGTGATTCCCGCCATGAGGCCCTCACATTTCGATCTGCTGCGTAAATCTCAAGCCGACGTCTAATATGCGTGTTTACTATTTCCTGTTGGTAGCAGTGATCATTTCCATTGCGGGCATCGAATCTGTTTCAGCTGCAACTGAGGCACCCCAAAGCCAACGGGTCAGTGTAGACCAAATCCGATCCCTCCGTGACGACGCGAACTACGAACCAAACAAACGCTGGCTCAGAATTGCCCAAGCCGACAACACAGACGCCGATCACCACGTGAGCAGGAGGCTGATGAAGAAACTCCCGGCGACCTTCGTGAACGATCTGCTCGCCAAAGAAAGCTCTCGATTGTCGACTTTTGAAACATGGAAGCCGAAAGTGAGCGTGGATCGTCTCGCGAAATCGCTGGATCTCAAGTCGACCCGTTTCAAGTGGTTCAACGACTTCATGAACCAGAACAAGAAGCAACAAGTCGAGTTGTTGGAGCTGTATCGCAAGTTCAAGGCCCAGCCAGCAGTCTAGAGTACCGCTCCGCTGATCAGCTAATCTCACTAGATCACTAGATACACCTGACCTTGTTGGCTCACTCCACTCTCAATCGTAAGTCTCGTGAACCATTCTGACTATCCTAACCAACTTGATCACTTTCGTCGTCACCGTCACCAAGAGCCACATACCAAGAGTCGGCGACTGCGACGCTGTGGCTCGCTGCTGGATCGGTGATGGCGAGATGGAGAGCAAGAGGACAATATACGAAAACAATCACCTGTGTGCTTGCAATCCTGAGCTCGCACGCACACTGGGTCGACTCTTCTTTCATAGCAGACGACTGGTACTCGTCCACCCGTTGCAATGAAGCGTCTTCATCTGCTGCTTGTCGAGACTACGAACGGTGCAAAGCTACCCACCGCTGTGCTCGAGGGGACGAGGACTACGAGATCAAAGCTGCGTCGCTGAAAAGTTTCACCAGAGAGTTCGGCGGTGGAGATCGGGAGCAAATTGCACTCACAAATGACTTTGAGGACTGGAAGTCGGGCACCCACCGCTGGCGCTTCCAGGGTGGGAACTCCAGCACCAGCAACGGTGACGAGGACAGTATGCAGGAACCGAGAGCGTGGATCGGCTGGGACACCTTCACGTTCCCCGTGGTCGGGTCCTTGGAACTGAAGTCGGGATATTTGGTGTTCGACACGGACCGAGCAAAGCTTTGGGGTGATGTTCAGCTCGACGGTGTTGTAGCGACTACGCAGCGAGGAGGAACTTCCGTGGCCGTGTTCAACTTCATGACTGTGTACCTTGGTGCTGATGTCCGCGTACGATTTCAAGGAAATCGAGCGATCGCGATTTTGAGTCGGAGTAGCTTTATCGTGGACACGGAACTGCGAGCTCGTCCAGGAACGCTCGGTGGTTTTCCAGGAGGAGGCTTCATCGGATCGGGTACGAGTTTGCCTGGCGTGAATAACAACCAGAATGGCCCAGGAAGTTCAAGTGTCCGAGTATATGTGAAAACGTTGTCTACGTGGGGCAAACATGTGCCTGAAATTCAGGAGATTGAGACTTCAGCTGCCTCCGGCCAGAAGCTGCAAGGCCATTTCATACTGCGCTATCCAAGCACGAAGAGCACTCAGTTGAGCACTGAGACTATTGCGTACGATGCTAGTGCACTGGACGTTCGACGTCGGCTGGAAACAGCGTTTCCTGATATCGGTGAATTGAACGTTGAGCGAGATGACACGCTTGAACAAGTGCCTGAGATCGGGCGATTGTGGCGCGTAACATTCTTGTCAGCAGTAGGGAATGTCCCGCAGCTTCAGGCACAAAGCTTTCTCTCGGGGCTTGAATCACAGGTGGTCACGCGCACGATAGCCAATGGCAACGAGCTGTCAGGGTCTTTTCGACTAAATTTTCTCGAGAGCACTACGCGTTCGCTAGCTCACGATGTCTCGGCAGATGATCTTCGAGTAGCACTTCTTGAAGATTTACCTGCTTTAATTGACGCCCGGGTGACGCGCACTGATGCAAACGACTTGTGTCCTCAAGGGTCTACACTCCCTGATCAAACAGCCAGCTCGTCCATTCAAGCGTTTGACCCAAACGTGGATCAAGGACTCTATCGGCCATCAGAGTGGCAAGTTCCTGAAGATGACCTCGTAGAAGCTTCCGATAGTACGAAAAGTTATCCTGCCAAACGCTGTCGTGCTGGACGAGGGGCTGCAGGTGGTTTTGTCTGGAAACTACAATTTTGGACTCGAGAGGGAAATGTGATCTCGAGGACACCAACGTCCAGCACTATCACGAATGTTGCACCTCCTGTAGCTTTAACAGTAGATTACTCCAACCTCCTAGGTCTTGAAGCAGCAGCAGAAATTGTGGATTCACAGTGCTTTTCACTTGCTTTCGGTGGCGCAGGGGCGTCGTTTGCTAGCTTTGGTGGTGCTGGATATACTGGTGACTCACCTTGGGTGGCTCCTGCCTATGCGGACGAACAAGTGACGGACCTCTTAGGAGGCAGTGGTGGTGCTGGGGGTGGAAAGGAACCTTTTGATATATTCCCTATGGTGCAGCCTACACAAGGCGGTGCAGGCGCCGGTGCCATTATGCTTTCGGCCATCAACGATATTCTCATCGGCCCCAATGCAGTCGTCGCAGCAAACGGTGGAGACGGGAGCTCAGCATTTACACCCGGGGGAGGCGGGTCTGGTGGTTCCTTATTGATAGTTAGCGGAGCTACTGTTTCCCATCACGGAAAAATAGAGGCAAATGGCGGACACGGAGGACACGAACTTGTTACTGGAGGTGTTGGTGGAGGGGGTGGAGGTAGCGGGGGCCGTATCGCCATATACGCACAAAGTTATTCGTCCTGGGGAGAAGGAAGCTTGCAAGTTAGTGGTGGTGCCTCCCTTGACGTTGGAAGAACTGGAGGTCACGGTTCAGCTTACGTGAAAGTTCGCACGGAGCTAGCGATGCGAATTGATTCCTCGATTGGAGCTGCTGCCACGGTCAAATCACTTCTTGTTCATGGCAGCGAGCGATACGCGAGTGGCTCGTCCTATTTATCATCAGAATTACGACAAGTGTCTCGCAACGGGCCACGCTTCACCCTGCAAAAGCCCAGCAAACCTACTCGCATCTCGTACTTCGTCCGCGTCGGCAATCTCGAGAGAGGTACGCTTGCTACAAACCGTGGCGCCATCTTTGGAGTTATCGGGAGCGACGCTGTTAAAGCAAATTACGAGATCATGATTGCCATCGCATTGGTAGACGGAAGCTTTGTACACGAAGCCAATACTTTTCAATGGCCAAAAAATATTTTCCACGAAAAAGTTCAAACTGACCGATGGTATAAGGTAGATATGACACTCAACTGGCAAGCTTACACGTATTCCATCCGCCTCAATGACGTGTTGAAGGTAAGCAATGCACTATTCAAGGGCAAAAGCGTAGCTGGGCTGAGTCTGAACAGCTTCCACGCTATGTCGACGTGGTGGGACGAAATTTACGTCGGGAATGACTATTTGATGGGGTTTTCGTGTCCTTGGATCAGACAAGTTCCAGACACGGCAACTGCAGACGCTGCTGGCGAGAATGACGGCACTGTGCTAACAAGAAAGCGCGCTTGGCGTAAATTGTGGTCAACCACTTTCCAGATCCCAGCAACAACAACATATCACCCCATGGTTCATCACGACAGTCATTTGGCAAAGCAAGAAGTGTACGCTCACGCTAACGGCGGTATCACTCCTTTTGATGGAGAACCACATCGAGCATTTTTCAATGATGTACGTGAGCAGGAGAGCGAGAATCCTGACTTAAGTAGTTACGAGGAGCTGCAGGCAGAAATATTGGCTGGAAACAATGACGAAGAGGTCATTTCATACGCAGAACTGTTGACTATCGAGGGTTTGCCGTTGGACGGCTCAATTGTTGAGCCTTTGGAAACTGGTATCGATTGGAAAACACAAGTTGGAGCTACTAGCGCGAGCTCTCCGTCACCAGAGCCTGATGTCCCCCAGCACCCAAGCATTTATTGGTACTCAGAAGTATTTGACGCAAGTACAGGTCGTGGAGCGATCGGGGCCTGCGCATCCATTGACTACAACGAATGGCGCAACGAAGGACTTATGCTTCATTTCACAAACCTTACCGATCCTTTTGGAGATCGTCAAGAAGGCAACGGAGGGTTACTCGCTGATCGTCCTAAAGTGGTCTTTAATCGCGCTACACAGCGCTTTGTCATGTGGATGCACGTCGATAGTGCTGCAGCTACTACAGCAAACACAATGGGGCTGACCGGCGTAGCGAGTAGCGCGTATCCAAATGGGCCATTCGAGTTCGTCCATAGTTTGTACCTGGATGCAGCACCACTAGAAGCGCCTGGAGGACAAAGTGTCAATGAGACACATGACCAGACAGTTGCTATAAAACAAACTTCTGGAGGAGAAGACGCAGCTTACCTTGTGCGGACGTACTACAAGACTGTTGAATATTGGTTGCCTAGACCTGTCATGGATCCACTCTGGCAAAGTGTCCAAAAGCCAAGTGAGACTGTAGAAGGAGAAACCGTGACTGACTTTGGCTTAAGCTATCACCGAGCGTTCCATCACGTGGGCTACGACGACCCAACGGATATTTATCTACAGCGGTGGCGCATGGAAGACAATCCGTGGGAAGTAATCTGTTGTTCAATTACTGATGCAAGTGACTGTGTGTCCGTCACTGAGGTACCACACAAGCCAGAAGACGTATGCCCGGACGGAATGAAGAAAAAAGCGATCTTGGGGCAGGCACAAGCTCAAACTGCAAACTCTTCGACACCTGTCATCGTGAAAACACGCTACAAGGATCCAAATGATGACGCGAACAGCGCATTTGTTCCCACCTCATCTGTCCGGCCCTATACTTCCTGGGGTTTTCAAGTTCTCAATACCAAGACATGGCGTGGTAACTACTTTGACGCTCTCAGCACGAACATCACACTGTTCATTTTCAAGCGCTTTGCTGGTGAGCGCAGGCGCCACGAGATTGATCAGGATCCAACCATCGAATACACATACCCCAACGAAGAAGAGCTCACTCAAAATGCAATCCCAGCTAACGACACGGTAATATTGGACGAACTGCTGGGCACGCTGGGCGTGCCTGTGAGTCTCGCGTTTAAGAGCAAGTATTCATCATTTGATCTCGCAGAAATTGATCGTGACAGTGATGGAAAAATCACATCGTACGAGATAGCACAACTAGAGGAGCAGAAGGCACTTAAGAAACTTACAGACGAGCTGGTTGATGCACTACTCGCAGATTTTAACATTATGAAGTGGGGTCAAGTCGACATTTTAGACGCAGACAGCGACGGATTGATCATGTTCGACGAGTTTGAGAGCTGGTTGGGTGTAGATCCAAATCTACTCTTTGATCGCTTTGATCTTGACAAGAACGGATACCTGGACGAGAACGAGCTAGCTCGTTCACTCTTGTACCGTCAGATGCCGCGCTTGGATGCCGCCATCTTCGTGCTGGATCCATCCTTTGATGGTCGGGTGTATTACGAACGATTCCGTTCCTTGGTACTTCAAGCACCAGACTACATTTTCAGGACCTACGACTTTGATAGCTCTGGTACGCTCTCGCAGTTTGAAATCGACCTCATGGTGAAAGATCTTGGTTCAGCACTTGCGCGCCCGGCAGTGCTGGTAGCACTGAAAAACTCCGCCACAAACAGCATCACAAAAACCGATTACTCGGCGTGGTTCAGCGCGACAACCAGTCTAGTGGATGATGCCCGCAACAAACTAAAGGTGGATAACGCAGTTCACGCCACCGGGCCAGACCGTTTGACTGGCCCATTGCACGTTGTGGAGCGACGGCGTGCCAAGTACGTGGCTATCAGTCCTCTTACAGACGACTATCTCAATACGCGAGGGCTCCTGCGAGAGGTAGAGGGTGATTTTGAAGGCCGTGAGGCTCTTCTTAACTTCTTCGCCTTTAGCGAAGATCTGTTTGGCCTTGCAGACTCAGCTGATGAAGTAGTGCTTGGTAGCGAGATCAAACCATTTCGTGAATTCCTGTCTCCAGCAATGCTGCATGACCGCGCCTCGTACTGGAATGGCCGTCACTGGGAAGGACGTCCATCGGCGCCGGCATTGTTCACGTATGGCTCCCAATGTTTCCAGGTTGCTGGTCTGGATAGCTTTGCAGTGGATGAGCAGGCGAGTGGCTGCTTGCCATGCCGCACTACGTCTCCATACGCGTCCGACGTGGTGGATCAGTACCAAACTTTCGCACGGGGCACAGCACAGTGCCAGCCGCAGAAGGAGCTGGATGCCTACATCAAAGAATTCGACCAGCAAGTGTCGATCCAGTTGCAGTATCAGCAGGAAGCTCAGTTCGGACAGCAAGGTCTGCAGCAGCACATGTCACCGTGCTACAACCAGTCGCAGTTCTTCCCGTGCGACGTCCAAAAAGTCCTCGACGGCAATGTGGCCGACACTCTCCGCACTTGGACAGCGCGCGAGACTCCACAGAACCTGGCATGGGAGAAGCATCCGAACAACGTTGGGTCTTCCGTCAAGATCCGAGCCGATGACTATCAGCTTGAGTCCACGGGTCCGTCGTATATTGAGCGCTTCCCACTTCGACAGCGCGAACCGCTGAGCAACGACGCAGCATTGGACAGCATCACGCTTTATGAGCCTGACGAACTTGCTGACGTCCTTGGAGGTGGACGGTAACTAAGCCACATGGCAATGCACAATTTGAAATCCACTTTCGCCTCAGAATGCAATGTGCAGTGCCTTATCTCTATCGTCTAGAGCTTCTGACCCATCTTAGCACAACAGAAAAATAACTCTACGATGGCTGGTAGACCATTTAAGTTCCTCCGACGGTGTCCTATACTTTCTTAACCTAGGCACAATATTTGTTTATCATTTCCACTGCACTGCGGTCAAGGAACCTCGACCAGGATCGCTAGCACCACCTCTTCAATCTCCGGATTCAGAATTTAGACTCAAGTGCGAGTTAGTGATGTATTCGAAGAGAGCAATCTCTGCCTCTCCGCAGTCATGCGGTCGGATAGCCAGGAGCTCGAGAGCTTGAAAAAGTTGGAGGTGCGGTGTCTTGGTTGACTTCGCAAGGTCCTTCAACACATTCAAACCCGCGAACAGTGTTCGGTTCACGCCAGCATCGCGCTCACGGAGCTTATCCGAAACGAAATGCAACTTCGACATGAAAGCTTTCTCGTTGCCGAGCGTCATCTCCTCAAAAAAGTTCAATCGCTGGCCATCCCATAGGTATAAAAGCTCAAGATCTAGAGCTCGGAATGGTATCGGGTAGATTAGCTGCCTGCAATCACCGGCCACTTTGGAGGGGTTGTGTCTGTTGCTGGTAACGTTTGAGGTGGTGGGGGTGGAGGAAGAAGAGGCTCCCACATTATTTGTTTCGATTTGGTTTTCCCGTGCTTGTGCTCAACGCATGCAGCAAGCTTACACAGCCGTAGCAAACCAGCACACCCGTTGATTCTGTTGGCGAAGGCACGGCTTCAGAACCACCAAGGGTACACGAAGCCTCACGACTCCAATGTGAATCCGCTTAGCCTTTTTTGGTGTCTGTACCCCGACGCAGCAATCTTTGGCTCACACCGCAGGAGACGGACATGGCGTCAGACAAGGGAACCAAGAGCAAGAAGCCTGCTTCAACAGGTAAACTCAAAAAGTATCCAGCGCGAGTGGAAGAGCCTAAAGCGTAAGCACAAGCTGCGGTCAACCGCGATGGACGAACTCCTTCAACTTGTAGGTTTGCGTAAAGTGAAGCAGGCAGCGCTGAAACTGTTTACCAACGCCATAGCTCTCCAGCAACTGCCCGAGTACTGAGGGAGTTGGTGTAGTGTAGAGCTCAACGTGTAGTTTCTGTTGCCGAGGCGACTCCGACAATCACAGTCGACGATGCAGATATGGCTGGCAAGATCATCGTCGCAAACCGCCGTCCGCCGGCAACTAAGCCACTTACCCGGTCGTCAACTGCTACGTACAATGCCAGCGAAGTGCTCCAGCAGTTTGCCCAGCAAGCAGCTCCATCGTTTAGACAAGCCGAGTCAACCAGAGAGGCGAGCAGTCGTCGTCAGCAGCAGCAGCAGCAGCAGAAAGGAGAACGGGCGAAGTCAAAAGCCAAGGCTGCCAGTCTGCGAGATCGTACGGCGCGAGATGCGGGGGTGCCGAGCGTTGACTGGGAGGCCCTCGAACGCGCAAAGGACGAGCATGCAGCTCATCTCGCTGAGTTGCAGCGCATCGAGGACGCCGAGAAACTCGCAGAGGAGCAGCGCAAGGCGGGAGCGATTCAGGAGCGTATTCGTCGCCTTTGCCTGCGGGATATCAATGGTTTCAGGTCGGCGGGAGCTGGAGGTGTGCGGGCGGCAGCCACTTCGTCACGGGTGCACAGCTGGAGCAGAACTTCACGTGGTATGGCTAGCTTCCTACGCGTTTTTCAGCTTTCTAGGTAGACTGGTAGCTATCACGACGTGACTAGTACTGCCTCTCATTTGATTGCAAGTTGTGCCAACCCAACACTCATGTCTTGCTTTTCCTTGCGCATCAAGTCTATCAAAGCCGAAGACGTCCAGCCTCCTTCTGCCATGCGCTAGTCAAACAACTGCAGCTTGAGCCTGCCTGCCGCCTGCATGGCCGCGTGTTCGCCAGCCGCGCAGTCTCGTGCTGTCTCGAGGACGCGGTGCCACCTGTAGACGAACGCATGTAGCCATTTGAAACTCCGACTGGCTACATCTGGCGTATCCGTCATAAAACCTCGCCATTCAAAATTCAAACGCCGCATACAAACTTCCAGTCAACGCGCCGAGGTTTTACTCGCCAGCGCTTGCCCTTTGCCAACTGACGTCACTTCCGATTCCGCACGCTGAGGCGCAAGTGGCGACGCATCCGCAGACGCCGCGCGGCCATGAGCGACTCCGAGGACGACGTGCGTGTGCTGCGTGTCGCGCGCTGTGCGGCGATGCGACTTTCGGCCGCGGCGGCGCGCTGCAAGTTGCAGGAAGCCGCGTTTTTCCCTTTTATTTTCTTATCTTTTTTTTTTCTGACATGGTCAGGTGGCGATGATGACGCCAGTGCCCAAGAAGAAAACGGCGACGCCGCGCAAGAAGAAGACGACGACGGCGGCTGGGAAGGTGACGGCCGGTGCCAAGAAGACGCAGAAGAAGACGCAGAAGAAGAAGACGAAAGACGCGTGGGACGCCGACAGCGAGAGCTCCGCCTACGACGTGGACGCCAGCGAGGACGAGCGCGGCGCGCAGGAGGACAAGGGCACCCCCAAGCAGAGCATCGAGCAGATCTACCAGAAGAAAACGCAGCTGGAGCACATTCTGCTGCGGCCGGACACGTACGTGGGCTCCATCGAGCACGTGGAGCAGAGCATGTGGGTCTTCGACGACGAGATGAAGCGCATGGTCATGAAGAAGATCAACTACGTGCCCGGCCTCTACAAGATCTTCGACGAGATTATTGTCAACGCGTGCGACAACAAGCAGCGCGACAAGTCCATGAACACACTTAAGGTCACCATTGATGTGGAGAAGAACGAGATCTCGGTGTGGAACAACGGCAAGGGCATCCCGATTGTACTACATAAGGAACACAAGGTCTATGTGCCGGAGCTTATCTTTGGACATTTGCTGACGGGAAGCAACTTTGACGACAAGAAGAAGAAGACCACGGGTGGACGAAATGGCTACGGTGCCAAGCTGGCGAACATCTTTTCGAACGAGTTTGTTGTCGAAACAGCAGATTCGAGCACCAAGCAGCGATACAAACAGGTGTTTGAGAACAACATGGGCAAGAAGAACCCGCCTTCGATCACCAAGTGGGCGCAGAAGGACTTCACATGCATCTCATTCAAACCCGACTTGGAGCGGTTCAAGCTGGACTTTCTGAACGATGATATTGTCTCGCTGTTTAAGAAACGTGTGTACGACGTCGCTGGTGTTTCTGGAAAGGGCTTGAACGTCTTTCTTAACGGCGAAAAGATCCCTATTAAATCGTTCCCACAGTACGTTGCGCTGTATCCTGGACCTCGTGGTTTTGAGTCCGAGAAAGAGCCGAAGGAAGATGATGACTCACATCCGGAAGAGAACGATGATGATGATGACTACACCGAAGACAAGGCAAAGAAGGCTAAGGCTGCAAAGGCCAAACCATCAAATGTTACGAAGAACGGCGTCATTTTTGAGAAGCCTGATGAACGTTGGCAGGTTGGTGTCGGGCTGAGTGACGATGGATTTCAGCAAGTTAGCTTTGTCAACGGTATCTGTACCACAAAGGGTGGCCAGCACGTCACGTATATCGTGGATCAGATCACGACTAAGCTTGTAAACGTGTTGAAGAAGAAAAACAAAGGCGAGGCGGTCAAGCCAAACTACATCAAGAATCACATGTTTGTCTATGTTAGCGCGTTGATTGACAACCCCGCTTTTGATTCTCAGGTATGTTTTATACTACTAAAAAAAAATCGTTTGTTTTGGCACTAACTATTTTTCGCTAAATGATTACAGACAAAAGAAACCTTAACAACCCGAGCCAATGCGTTTGGCTCTACTTTCAACCTCACGGACAAGTTCTTGAAGCAAGTGGAAAAAAGTGGCATGGTGGAGAAAATTTTATCTTTTGCTGCGTTCAAGCAGACTGCAGAGCTGCGTCGAAAGGGTGGAAGCAGCGGCAAAAGATCGCGACTTACTGGTATTCCTAAGCTAGATGATGCTAACTTTGCCGGCACGGCGAAGAGCAAGGACTGTACTTTGATCCTTACAGAAGGAGATTCTGCCAAGACGGTCGCCGTGGGTGGCCTCGCAGTGGTTGGAAGAGATTACTATGGTGTGTTTCCCTTACGTGGTAAAATGCTGAATGTCCGGGAAGCAAGCCACACTCAAATCCTGAAGAATGAAGAAATTCAGAATGTGGTAAAAATCCTTGGTCTTAAGTACGGTCAGAAATACGAGTCTACGAAGGGTTTACGCTATGGGCACCTAATGATCATGGCAGATCAGGATCACGATGGTAGTCATATTAAGGGCTTGGTGATTAACCTCATTCACCACTTTTGGCCATCGCTGCTGCACGTAGATGGCTTTATGCAGGAGTTCATTACACCAATCGTGAAGTGCAGCAAGGGAAGAACCAAGGAGGTCTTTTACACAATGCCAGAATATGAGGCGTGGCGAGAAAGGACAAACCAGGGTCGTGGCTGGGTTATTAAGTACTATAAGGGTCTGGGTACAAGTACGGCTGCCGAGACAAAGGAGTACTTTTCTGATCTGCAGACTCACCAAATTGGGTTTACGTACGAGGGCGATGGAGATGCCGACGTTATTGACATGGCGTTCTCCAAGAAGCGTGTCGAGGATCGCAAGGACTGGCTCCGAGGCTACGAGCCTGGTACCTATGTCGACTACGATGTCGACGAGATGGGCTATACAGAGTAAGAAAAACTGGCGATTGGGAGTCGTGTGAATGGGTCCCTAACTAAGTGTGGTGTTACTGCAGATTCGTGAACAAGGAACTGATTCTTTTTTCCATGGCGGATAATATCCGCTCCATTCCAAGTGTCATTGACGGATTTAAACCATCTCAACGAAAAGTGCTGTTCTGCTGCTTCAAGCGCAACCTTCGAGTAAGTGTCGAGCTCTGCTATTCAATGTTTCTATCGCTTTACGACTAACTTATTGAGTTTAATTTTGACTGCAGTCGGAGCTGAAGGTGGCCCAGTTGGCCGGCTATGTTTCAGAGCACTCTGCGTATCATCACGGTGAACAAAGTCTACAGGGCTGTATTGTAAATATGGCCCAAGATTTTGTTGGAAGCAACAACGTCCACCTACTGTCCCCGATTGGTCAATTCGGTACGCGCTTAATGGGCGGCAAGGATGCAGCCAGCGCTCGTTATATTTTCACCAACATGGAGCAGCTCACGCGTCTTATTTACGACCCGCTGGATAACGATGTGCTGAAGTACCTGGACGAAGATGGACAGTCAATCGAACCCGAATGGTACATTCCGATCATCCCGATGGTACTTGTTAATGGCAGTGACGGTATTGGAACAGGATGGTCGAGCTCTGTCCCCAACTACAACCCGCTGGACATTATCAAGTATCTGCGGCAAATGATCAACGGAGAGGAGGTGACTCCTCTAACACCATGGTATCGAGGATTTGTCGGGCACATTGTGGAGAAGACCAACTCGCGCGGCACTGATACCGGCAATTACATCGTTCAGGGCTTGTACGAAGTCAAAGATGATAGCACACTTGTGATTTCAGAGCTTCCTGTGAAGACGTGGACCCAGACATACAAGCAATTCTTAGAAGGATTGCTAGAGGCGGGCACAATTAAGGATTTCAAGGAAAATCACACTGATGTCAAGGTGCTGTTCACAATTACGATGGAGCCAAAGGCGCTGAGTGATATTGCAAAGGCCCCGGGCGGAATTGTGAAGAAATTCAAGCTTGAGTCATCTCTTTCTACCTCCAACATGCATCTTTTTGATGCGGCTGGGCACATCAAAAAGTACGACACCCCTAAGGAAATTATGGAGGAATTCTATACCATCCGTCTGGACTACTACGAACGCCGAAAAAAATCTATGCTGCAAAAACTGCAGGACCAGATCAAGCTTCTGTCGAACAAGGCTCGCTTCGTTTTGTCGGTTGTAGAAGGCAAGCTCATCGTTAACAATCGCAAGAAGCAAGAGCTACTCGAGGAATTGATTGCCGAGGGTTACGATCAGATTTCGCCCAAGTCCAAGAAGAAAAACGAGTCTGACGGCTCGCCCAACGAATCCGAGGAGGAGGACAACAATGTGGCCAGTGCTAGCAGAGGGTATGATTACTTGCTGTCAATGAAGATCTGGAGCCTCACGAAGGAGCGGGTTGACTCTTTGCGTGCAGAACTAAAAGATCGCGAGCAAGAATACAGTGTCTTGGAAGGTAGAGCCGTGCAGGACCTATGGATAACTGACCTAAATGCACTCGAGAACATGCTGATCAAGACTGAAGAAGAGCGAGAGAGGATCTTGTCGCACACACCTAAGAAGAAGAACCGTGCGGGCAAGAAGCCTGCTACAAAGAAGAGGAAACGAAAGAATAGCAACGACGACGACGACGACGACGACGATTCAGACTTTGAAGTCATGAAGAAGCCTCGTACTAAGGCTAAACCGAAAACCCCAGTTAAGCGGCCACTTAAGAAGGAAACTGTTGTGAGCAAAACGAATGGACCAAAAGAGGCCAAGGCAGGTACGATTACTGCCTTCTTTAAAGCCAAGGAGCCTGCACCAGTAAAAGAGGAAAGCGAGGAAGAAGTTGAAGAGCTGTCACTGGCTGAGCGACTTGCTCGTAGATTCCAGGTGACCCCGCAAAAGGCTGTCGCTGCCTCTTCGGCAACATCAACTCGTGTATCAAAGCCACCAGCAATGATCGATTTGGCGAGCTCTGACGACGAGAAAGCTGTAAAGGACGATGAAGATGATGTGTTCGCCATGGAATCTGACGATGCGAAACCAGCTTCCAAGCCTAAGGCTCATGCTCGGAAGGCAACCCCGAAAAAGAAGGCAGCAACCAAAAAGGCGACCCCTGCAAAGAAAGCTACACCAGCCAAAAAGAAGCAGAAGAAATCGCCTTTAGAAGATGAAGAGAGCGAAGACGACGCAAGCGATGATGGAGCAGCCGATCCCTCACCTTTGGCCCCTCGTCCTAAGCGCGAGCTTCGCACGCAAAAGCGTATCGTCTACGACGAAATCTCTAGCGACGAGGAGGATGACAAAGAAGATGAAGAAGAGAGTTTTGCCGTCGAAGAGGATGACGATGACAGTGATTTCGAGTAAGATGTGTGGATTAGAATACCTGTAACGTTGCAGGACCAAAGCAGGCAGAAAAACAAGGACCAGTTTATCGCTCGTGGGGGTGGCACGTGCGAGGAAAAGAAGAAGACTTTATGCCACATCGTAATGCATTCAAATTAACGTATTCTTTTGCAGGTCCATTGCATTCTTTACCTAGCACGTATTATCCTGCTGAGCCTCCCAAATTCTCTGGAGTTTCGTGGCAAACTCGTCCAGCTTCTGGTACCATAGCGAAAACGGATTCGGGTTAAGGTGCACGGCGAGGGCGACGATAGCAGCAGCAAATTCGTCGAACTCAAGCTGGAGGGTGTCATCATTGTCAAGTGACATCACCGACGAGAATACGTGCTGTGCATCTGCAAGAGCCATTTTGCGCCCTTCCCATTTTTCATGACCGCTCTCGATATAACCCCCAGCAATTTCCAACAACCCAAAGGAAGTCAAAAACGTCTGAAATTCTCCAAAACTCATGGAACTTCGTTTGGTTTTCTCCAGTTGAAAGTCTGCGCCTGGATCAGGCTGCAGCAATACAGCACAGGCGTCTGCAGCGGAGCTCTCTGGGTCTGTGTCAGATGCGTTAAACAGTCCTCCCTTTTCCTGCATCTCACGCATAAGAGCCTGCTCTTCCAAAGCCGCTCGCTCGTCTGCAGCTACTTCGTCCTGCTTTGCGTAGAAAAAGAATACCGTACGTAAGAATGCCCGGTGCTCCAGTAGTGCTCGGCCGACAAGTGGGCAACTCAGTTTTGCAGCGAAGTTGCGCTCCACTAGCGCGCTGTCGCCACGGAAAGCTCGCGGAGCAAGAATTTCACGACAAAATTGTGCCACTACGCATGCAGGGCGATCAGCTAGCTCTAAAGTCTCCAGGTCAGCTTCATCTTTAATTCCTTGGAAGCTTTGGGGTTTCTTGATTGCTGAAAGTTGTGCTTTTTCAAGTTTCTGAGCTGCTGCGACGCGGTGCCTTTCAAACGCAATCAGTACAAACAATTCTGAAAACTGCGTTTTTCCTACACCACGTTCCTGATCTAGCGACGGTATATTGGAGGGTTCAGCCTGAGTTTTAGACTCAAGCGGCAGTGACGGTTCCACGACGCTTTCAAAAAGAGCTTGCAGCTTTGGCAACGGTAGCCTCCGAGGATGTGCAAGCTCGAGTTCGTAAACTAATGATCGCCATCGATGAAAAGATACTTGAGGAGCACCATTGTACCGTGCTTCCGAGAATCGCTGGAATAGGTGGTCAATGTGGGCCGAGTAAAGTGAAAGAACAATCTCTAGTTCATAAAGTTGGCTCTCACTGAACTCGCTCAGACCTTTTTCTTTAAAGAAATACTGAAGGCGCATCTGAGAAGTGTCATAAAAGCTGTGAAGGATGTCTTGCGTAGCGACTATACGAGTACTGGATTGGCGTCGTAGGATATCTGAGCTTCCTTCGATAGCCTGTGAGTCCATAATTTTATCGTTGCCAGAAGCAGCATTTCTTGGATAACCTGGCATCGAGTCAACAGTAGCACGTAACGCTTGGCTTACGAGGAGTGCCTCCGTCAAACACGTCTGCTTGATGTATCCGGTTCTACTTTTGCTGCTTCGCTTGGCAGCTACTCGCCAGGCAAATGCTAAATACTCACGTACACATTGAATAGCATCGCCGCCCATACTAACAACTTGGCCAGTGTCGGATTCACTAACAAGGCGTGCAAGCTCTTGGTCCACGTAGTGCAACAATCTTCGACTATGTCGTCGAATAAATAAGTTAGGGTCATTGTTGCACAGAGCAAGACTGTGCCGCGCATACACACGCCACTTGTCGCGAAAGGCGCGTAGCATTGGATTTGGAGAGGAAGGTCGTGGCTTTGATGAAGCGCTGAACCCTTGTGAGCTTACACTAACCGTGCTACTTTTTTGCATACCTGTCATGCTTGTGACGTCCATTAGTGAGTCAACACGAAGTTTGGTGCTGTCCAGCCATCTCATCCGTTCCAGCGTATTAAATACATTCTCGAACGTGATGTCAGCAGCAACTCCACCAGCAGTTGTAAGGAGTTCAGCGTATAGCCAATCCAAATCGATCTGCGCAATGTCGGTGTCGTGCACAATACCAGACTGAACCAAGAGCTCGCGTAAAACGCTGCGGGAAAGACCTCGCAGATATTTGCTTCCAGTAGCGGTGTCTGCTGCTCCGTCACGGCTCTTTCGTCTTTTCATTCTTGGCTTTAGTTGCTTCTTAGCTGTCTCACTCACCTTACCTTGGTCGATCTTACTGTTTACAATGGTTTTTTCCGCTGCTCGGCGCTGAATTTCTTCTTCGTGGTTCAAATGAATAAATAGCGCACATAGTTGTCCGCGCTGCCACTGTAACTGGAACTTGTATGTCTCCATAAGCAACGCAATGAATACATCTGTGGGTATTTTACGTTCTTCACCCGTAGGCAGATAGAAGGGACCGAGCCGAGCGCCGAGCTCCGCAGCTGATGGTTCGACTGCAAACTTTAAAAGCAGATTGTTAAAAGCTTCGAGCGAGATTGGCTCTCGTTGGTTTGACTCGATAATTTCTCGTAGAGCGATTTGAGCTGCAATGTGTAGAGGTACATTTTTCTCTTCTACCTCTTCAGTTGTAGCGTTATGTGCGGTGGCCACCACTGGAGATAGTGTCGTAGTTAGTTCGCCTAGTCGCGTTCTAGGCTTTCGTTTTGGTGATGCTGATTGAGAGGAAGGCGCAAGTGATGATCCTACAGTGCTGTTACTTCGCTTCACAGGACTGAGCTTGGCTTTTCCCCGGCGCTTGCCACCTCTAGCCGCTGGTGGTCGACATAACACTTTAAAATGGAGGAGCCTGAAAATTGTTCTCGCTAGAAACGTAGCTTTCAATACACACAAATATTGAGTTGGGGTTTGGTGAGTAGTGTCAGCTTCAGCGCTACCTTCGTAGGTGTTAGGAAGCGGATCCTCGTACGGGATACCAAGTCGAACATCATCTATTGCTTGGCAAACCCATAGGAAGAAACAAAGTTCTTGGCGCGAGCAAGTTTCTTCCAGAAACTGACAGCAAAGCTCCAAGCTGTAGCTTGCTGTCCGCACGCTATGCAAACAACGGACAAACTGTTCTAGTTCGCGCGTAGCGTCTAGTTCGCGGCTGCATCGTTCCAGAAAGAAGTGGAACATGATAAGGGTCAGCGAAACTGGTTCAAAGGCTGGACTTCCAGCACTGGAGCTGACACCTGATCCCAGTGTGGGATCCCCACCTAATCCTCGTGTGCACAATAGATTTTGGGCTTCCACAGCAAGCAAAAAACGTTGATAAAATACCCACACCAGTTGAAGACAGCACGCAACGACATCTTCAAGGCTGTCTTCAGCACCAGCACTGATGTTACGGCTGAAGCTGTTAGTTGAAGCACTTGTCGAAGTCGCAGATCGTGGGCGCCGTTTCTTGCCACCCAGCTTTCGGTCCTCCGAGCGTCCATCTCGCCTCGCGAAAAGAGCCCCTACTGGTGGGACTAACGTCGGTATACTTCCTTGTCGGCGGGCTTTTGATTCTTCCTTTGCGGTCGCGAGCTGCCTATCTGTCATTAATAACCCAGCCAGGAACGCACTAAATTCCACTGTGGGCTGTTGTTCAACTCCAGGTTCGGTTCTCTTCTTGCGATTCTTCCGCGCATTCGCTGGCTGAGAAGGATTTACAATGCGCAAAAACCAATTCATTGCGGTGACTTGAGCGCCATCACGCGCCTGATCCAATCCTGCATTAATAAAGTTATATTGACCATGGGTTTCAATCGTTAATTCAGCGGTTGGCATAACTTCTTCTGTCGGAGACGTGGCACCTTCATTTCGAGCTGGCTTAATAGCAGGTATATGCTCTGAAGCTGTGTCAGCTGATGGTCGACTGGCGCCACTGTGTCGAGCGATAGAGGTAGCGCCCTTACCAGCACTTACCGCTGCAGAAGACGTTGAATTAGCCACTTGCAGTGCTTCCAGAGATTGAAGCTTCAGAGCTTGGTCTTGCTGAGATTCACGCAGCGTCAGATTTTCTCTCTCTAGTACACGAACACGCTTTTTTTCACTCTGAAGTTGGTTACGAAGGAGACCAAGTTCATTGTCACGGAACAGAGCACTTGATATCTCAGCTACGCGAGCCTTCTGTATGTCGCGTTCATGATGGCTCAAACGAATTTCTTGCTTTGCCATTTCCAAGAAGCGCGATAGTTCCTGGCATTGCTGCTTTAGCGCGCTGCACTCATCATTTCCCTCTTCTGGTGTCATATTAGCGAGCTCAGGTAAAGCAAAAGCTGAAATAACTGCATCATCAGCTTCATTCTCGAGCACAGGGTGCCTGGAAACTGATCCTCCGACAGCAAAGGTGTCAACAGAGCTCACATTATTCTGTTCGTGAAAGTCGCGTAGGTCTCGCAACTCGCCGTGGAGCTGCTCATTTTTCAGTGCTGCTGCTGCGAGCTCCTCCTCAAGCTCCTTTACCTTGTCATGCAACCCTTCCACTTCATTTATGAATACAGAGCGAGCAAACTCGTACAGTTTGCCGAATCGTGAATTAATTTCCAATAAAAATTCCATTGCGTACTGCCCTTCCTTTCCTTCGATCTTTACTCGAGCAAAAGTCCCTTTCCCCTCTCTAGGGTTATTGTTGTTGCTGCCACCTGGGTCATCGCCGTTGTCAAAGATAACTGCAACAACCTGCTTCAGAGCAAATTGAAAGAGTTTGACGAGATCACGCGTGGCGCCACGGACAATAGCTTCCGTTTGTTTCTGTTCTTGCGCTTGGTCCCCGATTGACATCATGAGATTGTCGATGGAACAGCACACGCGCAGCATGCGGCTATTTTCCCGTTCGCTTTGGCGGAAGAGTTGCTCCGCTTCATCGTCTTCATCACTTGACCATTCACTGCTTAAGCTAGCGCAGCTCAAACTATTTTGCAACGGGCTAAGTAGATCCTGGAAAGTGCCTGCGGTGACGCTAGGAGGTTCCGGATCTTGGTCCATAGTTTCGCTCTCCAACACCCCAGCGACCGGTTCTGCTTGCTTGCCGTCTTCTTGCGTTACTTGAAGCTGTTGTAGCTGATTTGATCGACGTGAATACTGAATTGCAGCCGCGGCGGCAATCGAGAAGCGCTTAGAATTGATGGATGCCGCTCCCATACTGGGGCGAGGCGCTTTCTGAGGAGAAGCAGAAGGCGAAGGACTGCGACCACCGACGCTTAAAGTCCTTGATGATCCTGATCCCGACCCCAGAGCAAATTGATTTCGCAGCCGATTTACATGCTGTCGCAACTTCTGCGGTAGCTTGGGTGTCCCTGGACCCTTCGATAGAGATGGAGCTTCGGCATAGCGCGCATTCTTGGCCTTATTAGTCGCTGATCCTTCACCGCCACTAGGACCAGACAAGGATAGGCGAGACGCCGAATTTTTATTCACGCGCAGAAGCAATGAAGACACGCTGGAAGCTGAGAGTCGCGTTTCAGGCGAGTATGAAGCAGAACTAGGTGTTTCGGACAACGCAGGCGCCAGCAGGTTGGAGGGTCGAGAGGAAACTCGATATTTGGCCGACGATGTGGATCCACTCCGTCCGCCGGGTTCTGATGCTTTAGCTACTGAGGGTGCTGCACTCTCCACGGCTGATGCGGCGTTGAAGAACTCGCCTTCTTTCGGCATCCTTGGTTATCCCAGCGCTTGTCAGACCACTGGATAGCTTAGCATAAACGATGACATTTGCTTCTCGGCCTTGCCCACCCTCGTGAAGCGTCTCGGTCAAATGGGGGGTCATGATAGAAACTGCCGTGCTGGGGTAGGATTGGCGAATACGGATAGAGCCACACGGGCACAACAAAAATCTAATGCTAATGAGGATAGATTGATTGCTTTTAAGCTCGCTGCTAGCCACACCACTCAATCAGAGTCACCACCACAACACATACCTAAACCATATAGAGCTCGGGGAAGCGCGCAGGCGTCTCTCCATCTGCCAGCATGGACTTGTCCTGCTCGTTCATTGCCAACCGCTGCCACTTGCACTTCTTCGCATTGGCCTTGCTCTCCTTCGTCACGAAGACCGAGTCATCCGACAACGCGAGCAAGTCCGAAACGCAGAGTCTCCTAGCACCCACGGTCGCGTTCAGTGCATCCGACAACGCAGCTCGCACGGAGTTGATTGTCGCCAATACTTCGATCTTCAGAGCCATCTTTCGTGGGAAAACAGCATCTTGTGCACCCACCTTAACCAGCAGGATTTCCCCTGCCTCAGCATCCATGTGCAGTTGAATATTCGCGTGGCGAGGAGCAGTAACTAGCAGCATCATTGGATAATAACAGACGCTATTTGGAGGGAGCAACGTACAGTTGGTGCACCACATTCTCGTTTCATCACCAGTAAACAAGCGGTCAGCGTACACTGCCAACAACTTGGCCTCTTTCGCACCCTTTTTCAACTTCGTTTTTAGCGGTCGGATCGGCAGTGAGAATAGGCTGCAGTTGCCAGTTGATGCCTTCACGTTATCTCTCAGTTGCTGCCACGCTAGCGCACACGAATTACTACCCGATACTCGGAACTTGAAGGCAAGTTCTTGTTCGTCAGGATTTGGGCGCGTACCCAAATTCACTGGAAACTTTTCGCCGCGGATGTAGTAAACTAATGACACCGGAAAACTCATCCTTGACACAGTGTCCTTAGTTAAATCGCGAAAGCAGTTACCTCCAGCTTCGTCTAGCTCCTTATTCCTTGGTGTGGCGTAAGAGTAAATCGACACGATATTGTTTTCGTGGGCAAGTGCTGCAAGTTCATCCATCGGATTTGACGTGCTAGCCAACTGGTTGAAAAGTGTAGCTTTCTCCCTATTTGACAGAGACAAGAACATTCCAGCTTCTTCCCTGTCGACCTTAAGGTCTACCCGGTCTGTGCCATCCAAGTCATCATCCGCAAACTTTGTAGGTTTTGCGCGTGTGCTGCCAATCAGATGATCGCCATAGTTCTGCACCACTAAAAAACGTAGAACACGCACTTCGTTTCGCTTGCCACCGACCGTGTCTCGAGCAAACTTAAGAAGCTGTTTGTCTACCTTCTGTGAGCTTGCATACGCGTCCAGCTTCCCCAACATGACGATAGTTTTTGCATCTAATAGCTGTTCAAACTCGCTCGTTTTGCTTTTTGACAAGGAAATCAATCGTGCACAAAGATCTGAAATAAGGAAGTTCAGTGTTTGGAACCGGCGAAAAGAAATTGACAACTTGTGGAAAGCACCGCCAAGATTCCGTTTGGTGTTCAGAGGTTGCTCGCTCATCGTCTTGATGTAGAAGAGCCACACTGACAGCGGCTCACTCCACATCCCATCGTCCAATTTCAGCTTTGCTTGGAGATTTTTCTTCATTTCCTTCACGTAGGTCTGTGCTGACTGTGCGTGGTAGAACGAAGGCATTACAAAAAGGTCTGGTACCGCGAGAATTGCGACCAGCACAACCGTGTTCAGCAGTAGCGGCCACGACTCCCCCTTGCTCGTGTTGTCCTGCACCATATAAGCTCCTGTCATCAGCAGACGGCACAATTCCAGACTGAGTGGTAGGTGGCACACAAATGAACCGAATCTCGTCAGACGAGAATCCTCTTCTTCTTCCGAGTCAATGGCATCGAAGGATGACAATAGTTTGTAAGCTCCATCAATATGCGAAAGGTCAGGAGCATCCAAGGCTTGCCTGAGAAGTGCACTTGGCACGCCAAACTCGTTTAATCGTCCCTTTAGTTGCAGGACGATCCTATCCAGTGGCTTGCGCAGTAGTTCAGGAGTGTTGTATTCAGCCATACACCGATCGCGGAATGACTCGGTAAACAAGTGAAATGCCGTGCCTGGCATAACTCGTCCAGCTCGCCCGGAGCGCTGCAAGGCAGAAGCACGCGAGCACCACGTGTCCACCAAAACCTCAGCGTGTGAGCTGCCAGCATTAGGCATTTCAATCTGCTTCTCGATCGCACAATTTATTACGTGCGTCACATCCGGGATCGTGACACTGCTCTCAGCAATGTTCGTGGAGAGAATAATCTTCGTTGATCTATCACCAAGTAACTTAAATGCCTCCTGCTGATTCTCGAGCTCAATACCTGAATGCAGCACCAGCACTCGGACATTTTGACTCCCTTCGTTCATCGCGAGCACGCTCAACGAGTCGTACAGCGAATTGATGCTTCCAATACCTGGAAGGAAAATGAGGATGCATTGTGATCCTGTCTGGTTACGAAGACCTTCGATAAGCAAGCGGACCATTTCCTCAATGACAACTAGCTGCTTCTCGTGAATCTTCGAGATCGCTTTTTTGGCCATTTGACTGTTAGCATTAAGCCGGCCATCAGAGAGAAGTTGAAATTGGCCAGTCATGAGTCCCATCTCCTTTTGGCAGCGTCGCCACAAACTCGGAAACCACGCAGAAAATTCATCTAGGTGAACGTTTTTCACCGGAAACAGCTTGGATCCCACAAAGAGCGGCTTCCTGTTGACTAAACGCGTCGAGAGTGCCTTGCCTAGATATTTGACGAGAATTTGTGCGTCCATGGTTGCAGACATGATGACAAGCCGGAGGTGAGGATGATCTTTAAGCTGAAGCTTTAGCAGTAGCAGTAGCAGGTCGACATCCATGCTGCGTTCGTGAACTTCGTCTAGCACTAAGTGTGTAATCTTGTCTAAGGCTTCTGGATCGTGAATGATTCGCTCAACCATGTATCCAGTCGTAACATACGTAATCTTCGTTTTGCTAGAAGTCATTTGCTTCTGTCCAATGCGATATCCAATGACTTTTCCCACTTGGCCATCCTCATCAAATTCATTCCCCTCCCGCATCCTAGCGACTGTGTTTGCCAGCTCAATTGCAGCAATTCGTCGCGGCTGCGTCACGTAAATGTTAACGGGGCGCTCACTAGCAGCTCGGTCTCGAGCCCACGAATCGTACAAAAATTGAGGAACTGATGTACTTTTACCGCATCCAGTCTCGCCTTGAATGATGGTGAGCTGGTTGTCCTCAACGTTTTGAAGAATTTCTTCTCGATGGGCAAACACGGGCAACGTCTTCATCAACCCTTTCAAACTGACTGGCTTCTTCGACTCACGGTCAGATGCACCACCTTGATTTGCCGCACTGTCAGTACCAAGTTTCTTTGCAACGGAAGAAGGCATCAAACCTTTCACAGTGCGCGGATTGAATGCAGGCGCTGATGCATGGAGCTCCGTTGGTGGACCAGGGGGCAGAGGAGGCGTAAATTGACCGGACTCTTGCTGGTTTGACATCGTCTTGGTTGCAGCAGAGACAGGCTCAAATGCTGGAGCCGACGCATGAAGATGTGGTGGCGAGTCGGGTGGTAATGGCGGGGCAAAATCTGGGTGGGGAGTTGCAACAACTGCATCTGAAGAGCTACTGCCACTAATAGTACTTTTTATCATTGCGCTTTCCAAAGCTGAGATTGCAGCACTCTTGCCGACCACAGCAGTGCGTGCTACTTCAGCTGGAAGCACAATCAATGCTTTCATGCGCTGCATTGTGGCGCGAACGTACGCAAAATGAGTCCAAAAAAAGAGGTTGGAGTTAGAAATATCAGGAAACGCTTGTACCACAAGCTCTATCTCTTTACGAGAAAACCCTGGTGTCGTTTTGAGATTCTTTTTCGTCCTAGCATTGGACTTGCCATTGTGCAGCATAATGATATGGCACACTCGAACGAATACCTCACCCGAAAAAAATGTTGCGCATCCTGAATTTTGGGGCAGCTTGTTGCCCATCACAAGGCGTAGCTGATGCAGTTGTTTGAGAGTTTCTAGGTAGCCAGCTACAGCTGCGTAAGTTTCCATGTTCAGTTGCTGCTCATCAAATGATACAGTTTCTTTAGGCTCTTGTTTTTGCTTGGACGAATCAACAGCCAGAGAAACCAGTGATGCTAGCAGTAGGAGCTCTAGCAAGCGCTCATCCAACAAAGGCGCATTAGAAAGGTACGTGCGATCTCGCTTCCACAAGATCAGTAAAGCGTACACGATGTTTTTCACAGCAAGCCCTCGTTTGTCTGTTTTACCCAGCATACCAGCTAACTGTCCCGCCTTGGGAGTTCCTCCGTTAGGATCTTGGTATAGTAAAACAAAGACCAATGAGCGCAACATTCGATCTACAGCTCTTGCAGAGCGCCCTTGCACTGGGGTTGATACAAATGATCGAACACAGTCTAATGGTGTAACGTGAACTTCCACTGTCTTGTCGACTGCAACTTCTCGCACTACCGGGGTATCTAACACCAAGTACGACAGACGCCGCACTGGTGCTTGCAATTCATCCAGTGATTTGTCCTCGAGGCCGGGGACTGTGGGCAGTGGATCGAATCGCTGACTCAGCCCTCGCGCCTGCGTTTCCAAGATGTCAATCGCCATCGGCGGGTAATCGAAGCGATCTATCAGCTTCTTGTACAGCTTGATCTTCTTGTACGGAAGAACTGGTTCAATCTTCATGGGGAACTTCTTCAGAAATGCCTCCTTGTGGCCATAGAATCGGTAAATCTCAAACAGCGCCCTCAGGAAGCCCTTCTTGTCTGCCTCGATCTGACTCAGAAAGGGGTTCTCCAGGGTCGGCATGTGGTCGGCCACCCACCTCGCTGCATCAGCGGGGTACAGCGAGCTCGCTGCTTGCCTGCGCTGCACCGGGAAGTCCAGCACCGTGGCCATGTCATACTCGCTGTCCAGCACTGGTGTGAAGTCGTTGCCGCACAGAATGGCCAAGTCCACTAACTGGTCGACCTCCAATCCAAGCGACTCGGCCACCTTCTCGGACGAGAAAACTTTCGCGCAGACCTTCGTCTCCTGCTCTTCTTCATAGAAACTAAGTTTGTCGAACGGGATGTACTTGACGCCACGCATGATCAGAAAGTCCGAGTCTTCCGCCAAGACAGCGAAGGCTTGTCCCGAACGGACCAAGTCTCCCAACTCCTCATCCGCCTCTCTGCTGGCCGTGACAATTTCAATGCCGTGTTTCCGCAGCACGCCGCGCAGCTTCTCGCGCGCGAAAGGAAAGCGGCCGTTGGTCTGCAGCAGAGTCTGGGCAGCGCGCTGCTTGTCCCGCGGACTGCTGCGCGCGTCCTGCGCCTCGGCCAGCGCGGGCTCCAGCGCCTGCGCCAGCTGCTCCACCTGCGCCGCCTTCTGCAGCGCGCGGCCCTGCAGACACAGGCCCTTGCGGTGGCTCTCGCCGCCGAAGCTCTGCGGCGGGTCCGTGACCACCAGCAGGCGGATGCCGCGCGCGCGCAGGCGCCGCAGCCAGGCGTCCACGTGGCGCTCGAGCCGCAGCGGGCAGCCGCCCAGCAGCAGCCAGGCCGGCGACGCGCCCGCCTCGGCGAACAGGCGCTCGCACACGTGGTACAGGAAGCCCACGAAGTCCACGGCCAGCGTCACGTCGCGCAGGTCGCGCGCCTCCGTCGCCGTCTGCGCCTCGCGCGCCGCGCAGAAGCGCGTGAGTCCGCGCACGCCCATGCCGACGCTTCCTCGCTCTGCTCGCGCTCTCGGGGGCGGATTCCGCACTGGTTGCGGAAAGGGAAAGCTCGCGAGAGTGTATGCGGCGTGTGGGACACACCACAGAAACCGTTAAAAGCTACTTCAGAAGACCTTCACTCATGGCGTAAGTGCAACTTCACGATGTGGTGCACGTCATGTATTACTGTAGCCATTGGAGTGTGAGTAGGGACGTTGAAGTTTCTGCTGGATCGCTCATCGTGGCGCGGACGAGCTGCTGCTCAACGCATTTCCTCGCTGTGTCGCCCCAAACACACGGAGCTCTCTCGCAGATCCCGCTCGGGGTCTGGAGACCCGTTCTTTTTACTTGCGTGGATTTTCGAGCTTGTCCAGCGCGTTGCGCGGCGTCCAAGGTCCCGAATTGCTTGGAGTATCCCGTTTGTTGCATCGCTTCGGAAAAAGATCGCACCAGTATCAAGGTAGAGGTGTCGAGCCTCACAAGGCCGCCAGTTCGATACGGGTACAGCCTGTCCGAGTCCACAAAGTCAGTGGCTATGACTCCATGCCCACTCTCGGGTCCATCCGTATAGTTTGAAACAGCACAGTGTTTGACTCGACAATTTCTCCAGACGAGATTGATGAGGCCAACCGGATTTGAGCGAACTCAGAGGTCTTTAGCTCGTTGTCTTCGCGAACTGAAATGCTACCACACATTCCGAAAGAAAAATCTCAGCGTTCAAAATGGTTCCAAGGACTGCATCAAACACTTCCTTGACAGTGGCTCCCCGGATTGTCGAAGTTTCAAATCGTGTGACACAGTAGTGGCCATCACGTTTGTGAATACGTTCTTCTTGGCAGTACGAAGACGCAGGATTGAAGCCTTGATTTCGGGCTAGGAGATAATACTTTGCATACTCGAGTTTGTGGTCTTTAAGGGCCATTAACGTTCTGTGGCGTGCTTCACGGTCGGTGCCCAGACAAGTCAAGCTTTGTGCCGGCTGCAGAGAGCCCAAACTTTGTAGCTGCAGGGAAAACAAACATCAAATTGCCATCCTTAGTTTTCACGCTAATAAGATGTTTCACTGATCTAGACACAGCCATGCTCCTTACCGCATGAACAGCAAGTGCAGCATGCATTCGAGCAAATGTCAACTGTTGCTGTTGGATGAACTCTTGCAGA